>JAKZAP010000012.1:5833919-7173455 GCA_023053575.1 Branchinecta lynchi | reverse complement strand
AATTTTCAGCCAGGCAGAAAACAGCGTGCAGGTTCTGCGAAAACCCATTTGAAACTGCGGCTTTGAAGGCATGCAGAATAGCTGCAGCGCCACCACAATCTCGTTTCATGCCGGGCATCCCGCTCTGCAACAAAATCAATAGTTAGTAGCGAACTAAGGTCAAAAAAGGTTCCGCGGGCGGGATTTGAACCTGCGACCTTCGCTTCACCACAGCGACGCGCTACCAACTATGCTACCGAAAACTTAGTGAACGTCAGCAAAACTCTATAGCAGCCAGAAAAAAAGCGGGCTGGACGATCACTGATTTCGTTCGAGGTAAATCAATGTAAAGAGTTCGCCATGTCTGGCGTTGAATATTAGTTTTGCGTTTCTGCAGGTACTGCGGTAACTGGATCTGCAATTAGTCGTTTTTGCAGTTACCGTGGTATCTGATACTATGGTTGCTCTTAAAACAAGACCAAAGGTTTCGATGGGATCCCAAAAAATTAAAATATTTGCTCCCAACAATTCGGTCTTGTAGATATTCGTCCTTCAACAGACTTCTTAAACATTTGTATTTTTAACATTTACAAACAGGTTAAGGCCAATGGTAATAATCGGAGAAGACCAAATTCGTATTTTACAGTGCAAACCGGATACGCCAGCTGAACTTCCACAAGTTCAGATATCTGTTTATCGCTGTCAAATATTCAAATATCGATTCAGCATATGGTTTACCCTATAGCCTACGTCGTATCTCCTTCCTTCCTTACTTCTGCCCAACTTCCGGTTTCGGCCGAATTCCAGTCAAACTACTTGTCTGGCAAAAAACTAAAGCTCAAAAACGAATTCAGCATGTCTCCTTACCCACACATCCAACCTCTAATCAACTTCAGATTAAACTTTTACTTTTAAAAAATTTTCCGGTTTCAGCCGGATTCCGAGCGATCTATACATCCGGTGAGAAAATGATTGTCATATGCAAATTCAGCATGCTTCTTACCCGCAAATCGAACATCTTATCAAATTTAAATAAAACTTTTACTTTTAACAAATTCTCCGGTTTTGGCCGGATTCTGGCCGAACTAATTGTTCAGCATGTCTCCTTACCCCTAAATCAACTATCTCGACAGCTTTCAAAAAATATTTGTGTTGCCCCTTAATTTGAAACCCCTCCCCCACCCTCAAATATAGGGCTACAGAGCCCATCTTCGAACTTGGCCTGTACTTTAACCCAAAGGACCCTCCCAACAAGTTTCATCAAAATATCTCAATCCCTTCAAGAGTTATCGTGCGGACAGACGGACAAACAGACGGATAACTTTTGCAATGTCATAGGTATCCCTCCACTTACGTTTTGGGATCCCAAAAACGACAACTGCCAGATTTGTGCTTTTAGAAATCATCCACAAAAAAAATACTGATATCCACTGAGATCTAGAGGGATAGAACTCCGTTCCCACGAATCTGACAAAAAACTAGACGCTTGTGTTAGTGATGATGAAAGTGAGATGAATTTTTCAGATACCACGATCAGTTCCGACCGTGGTGTCACATACCACGGTAACTTCAAAAAAAAACTTCATACCGTGGTATCAGATACCATGGTATGTGCAAAAATACAACTATATTCTTCTTTCAATCAGAAATTATATCAGGTTTATTCTTCACCGATAACAAGTCCCTTGTAGGATTTACGAATAGAATAAAACTAAACATACGAAGACAGTGTCTGGCACATAACAAATCTTTCGGTTGTGTTTATCCAACCACTAAGTAAAATCTAAAAGTCTGCGTGAAAGACCGTGGCTACCAATGTATTACCACGAGCGATTTACTACTATACACCCATTCAGTCTTTTCTTCATATGGAATAAAACCTCCTTCAGATCTACAAAATGTTCGTTAACTTTGGGTTAAAGTCAATTAAAGGTCTCACTCAATTCACTTTAATAGGCTTGAAAACCTGGCAAAAATGCGTTACTTTGTTTGTCCGCTGTCAACAGATCATTGAGAACGTGTCCGAAAGCTCGTAAACGAACGAAAATGCTGAATCAATTCAGCATTTTATGCAGCATTTCGCTTTCGGACTTAAATTTTCGCTGAATTAATGCAGCATTAATTCAGCATAAAATTCTTCAACAAATTCAGCAAGAATGCTAAATTTTCATGAAGAAACTGAGGAGTACGGCGATTCTCTCAGTGTTTTCGGCGGCAAACGTAACAAATTCAGAAAGACAACTGACAATTCGGCAAACATACCAAATTTAAAACAACTGGCGATCATGGCCAACGAAGAAAGGAAAGATAAGAAGGTTGGATATCAGTAGCTCATCCATTAGTCAGCTTTATACAGCTAATTCTTTTTTCTTCTTCTTCTTCCTGACTTAAGTTTTGGTATTCTAGAAGTGTCATAGAAGAAAGAAAGGTAACAGCTTTCGGACAAAAAAAGAAAAGTAAATGCAGCATTAATGCAGCATTTGCAGCACCAAAAAGGTTTCGGACACGTTCTGATTTCATCGAACGAACTTATTCTTCCGATTTGTGATATCTCTATACGCCTGTCCCTCTATGCTTGAATGTTTACCATTGCCGAAATATAAAATAAAAATGGTTAAATTATTTTCAAGACATATCTTAGCATCATTTTTCTAGTTAGTTCAGTCGTGAATTTCCGAGCGCTTCTTTAATCCTGGAAATGCAGGCGATTTTGAAATTCAAATTCTCCGCGTCTGGATGAATGCGCACATTTTGAACATTATTACTAGAGCCTCTCGTGAAACAATACAAAATCCCTCAGATCTGTCAAAATATTTCAGGGTATTAAAATATCAGATGTACAAATAAGCTTCCTGTTCAGTTAAACTTTAAAGTTTGGGATCAGTTTCTGAAAGTCTGAGTCGAAAAAATCTTCACAAAGGAGGGAACAAGACTTGACTTGTACAGTGCATGTGAAATATTAGTATAAATTATACAAAGTAAATATACATGTAAGTAAATATACAAGTTAAATCGTTGCAACTGGCTGCGCGGAAAACACGGATATTATGATCAAAATAATGTATGCTCGTACAAGACGGAGTTACAATAAGAACAAAAGAAATAATATGTGTACGGTATGTAATATTGTTTTTATATGCATAGTTATGTTTTTCTTTTTGTAAAATACTGGCCGATTTCTGCGGAGAGAAACAAAAGAATAATAATAGCAACAAAACGATTCAATACTCGGTTAAAACCCCTTAATCACTGAAAATACAGCGAGTCAGCGTATACTTGGGCATATACCTTTTCCATTACAGCCCACTTAAAAGGACCTGTTTTACTATAATAATATGCAATCTACTTCCATAACTGCTTCACCCATTCTTAAACCCAGAGACCCGAATCTCATACAGTATATTTGTGGGAAAACAATCAAAGATTCTTCTTTAAATATCTGATATTACGAACTTCTTCTTTGAAAATTGGCTGGAGTTAAAGCTGGCGATGCGATTTTATTCTGGAGACGGCTGGTGTTTTTGCTGTTCGAGTTGGTTATCGAAAGGGTATTGGAGTCACATGTCTCTTCTTCTTCTTTCCAGCTAAGATGGATACTTGTAGGTGGCATGTATTGGCGATTTGCAGTTCCGTCGTTGGTGATAGATATTCCTTCAGCCCAAGCTGACTACGAATCATATTTGACGGTGCAAAACGGATAAGTCAGCCACATTTTATTAGAGCTATATTTCACAAAATCAGATATTTAAAGAAGAATCTTTAATTGTTTTTACACTAGTTCATTTTCCAGCTAGAGCGGCTTGAGCCTGAAGAGGAACCTTCCGAAGAAGGGCCGAAATATAGCTCTAATAAAATGTAGCTGACTTATCCGTTTAGCACCGTCAAACATGATTCGCAGTCAGCTTGGGCTGAAGGAATACCTATAGACCTCACTCATTTTCTCACTTGCCATGTCCTCCACCTTCGATGCGTATCATGCTGCCGACGGTTGTTTACGAGAAATTTATTTACCAGAAAAAAAGTTATGTAAATTTTGAGCCGTTTTGTTTAGAAGTCAACGGGTCTAGGAAAAGGCTTAACAGCCAAAGCCTTAAGTAATTTCTTGCAAGCAGGGCCTACTTTTGAAGTATTCAACTGGAACTTAAAGAGGAAACCCTCGCACTATTTACTCTTCAATTTACAGTATTTTAAAATATTTGAATACCTTAAATCTAGGCTGTGCTTTAACAAATAAACCACGGTTTTAGCTGTGTTAAGCATTTTCCGAGACTCGTTGACTGATAGCGAAAAGAGGGAAACAAATCACATAACCATTTTTTCTGATGGAAAAATTCTCGCAGACAACCGTCGACAGCGTGATACGCATCGAGTGTAACACGGCAAGTGATAAAATCAGCGTGGTTTTGTTAAGGGGGGTTAGAGTGTACCATGCGAAATTGGGGTCTCCGAATGTAGAAATATATATGGAGTGATTATGGAAGTAGGTTGCATTACCATTATAGGTAAGACAGGTCCTTTAACATTCGGACCGATTATTCCAAAGTCACACCTAACATCCAAATCTGAATGCCGCAGTGGCAATCCTACAGTTTAACAAAACCTGCGTTGAATCTTCACATATGTCCTACCTTCGATTTGATAGACAATCCACCGGTATCGTAAACGATTCCCTTTCCAACCCATGCGACAGTTTCGGTGGCGGCTTCCGGCTTATGTGACAGAACTGCCAGCGCTGGCGGGTGTACTGCCGCTTTTCCGACGCCATAAATGCCACCAAAGCCCAGACGATCAAGCTCCTCCCCTTGTATGATAACTGGGGTGATGCCGAGAGAGGCACCAACTTGACGAATTTCCTGGAAAAAGGGGTAGAAAATCCATATCAATGATGATGAATGTTATTATGCCCTAAAACAACGAAAGGAAAGGAAAGTGAAACAAAAAATTACATTTATCTTTCGATAACGCGGTGAAAGAGCAAGAGCTAGAAACAGGAAAAAAGGACTATCTGGGCCTAAAAACCTTCCGCCTAATAGTAAGTGGAAAAATTATCAAGAGCAACGTGAAAAATCGACATACAGATAGCTCCTTGAATTTCCTGTCCCCTCCCCTCCAACTCCTACCCCCACCGTGGGCGGAGGTGGTTCAAACACGTTGAGACTGCTAATACAAGCCATCACGTTTCTCTCTCGAATCCTATTACCCGTTCCCTGTCCCTCATGCATGTCCCGAATACCCCCCCCCCCCCCCCACCCAAAGGATCATCGGATCTGGCGAAAGGAAAGTTTCATGTAGCATTTTCTTTTATCGTCTTAACCTATGCGAAACAGACCGAACTTTAAATTTTTTACGAAAGAGATAAATACACAGACATTACGATCGACATCTCCCATCATCTGGTGTAGCTCCTACGAAAGCACCAACGTATCTTCAAGTTCTATGTGAAAGTAGCATACAACTATGATGCCTTCTAATAATAATAATTTATTTGTAACCCACTGCATAAAACAATGTGAAGATAGTGGATTAAAGAAGAGAAAGAAACAAATAAACAACTTAAGAAACACTAGTACAACAAAATAAACATAAAAATCAACAGAACAAACGATGAGCCTGTGACATGGAGTAAGCCATTCATATGCTTGTCAAGATAAATTATTATGAAGCTCCTGGAGTTTTGCCGTTATATCCGGAGCTTTGTATTTTCGGATTATTCTCCAATTCCGATACGATATAGGCAAATAAAGCAGGTATTTACAGTATTTGTAGTAACATGTACGTATTTTACGTATGTCACTCTTTTCCAATAGAATAAAAGTGCCAGAAAGTACAGAGAACTGGTGGGATAAAAGAGAGGGCATTTCAGAGGTATCCAATCATTTTCCATTGCTCGTCCTTTCTCAGATATAGCTGTGGAGGGCCCCGATGGAAAATTCTTTGACTGTGTTGTATGGTAGTTGTACGAACAAGTTGCATGTACTGATATGCAGTAGTAAGGAATGCTTTAATTTAACATGCCTCCGACTGGGTTAATCTTAAGTAGTAGCATCCAGTAGCATCCTGGCTTGCTGTAGTAGCATCCAGTTTGCTAGTAGTAGCATGCAGTGGCAACAGTTATTACCGCATGCTGCTTTTTCGTACAACTCCACAAGACTAATTCTCAAAAATTTTGGGGCATTGTTCGAACATAGATTATGCCCATCTTCGACCGATGGTATCGTAACAGAAGCAGGCAACAACATTTAATTTAAATACAAAATGAGAAGAAAAAGATAAAATCGGGTATTTTCTACTGGCCGTGCTAAGCAGAGACCACTTTTTAAAGGGCCCTCTTGCTTATTCTGCCTTTTATAATATACCTGTCTCTCATTTGGAATTATAAGCTTTTAAAATCCCCACCTTTCTCCATTGTTTCGAAATTTTAGCGCTTTTTCGGTCTTTCCGAGTTTTCCCTTCACCTAACGAAAAGTTTGCGGAATCTTCAACGTCCGTTAACAACTCTTTCACACAGAAGGATGTGATAATCTTCTGTTTATTACTTCTTTTATTTGCTTAGTTTTCCCATTTTTTACCCAGGCACGTTCAGTTTTCAAATGTTTTGCGCAAGCCGCCGCGTCGAAGAGCAGGAAAGTTGGATACAGTCGACAAATGCTAACACGAGAGTCAATAGTTTCAGGTGGAAAAGTAATGGTATTTTCGAAAAAAAAAAATTCTTATCCATCCATAGGGAAAAGATCATTTCTAGTAAGAGTTGTGCTTTAAAGGACACCTGAACAATGAAACAATACTTGAACACAACATGGAGAATGTATTTACAGACATGGACACGGAGAGCATTCTTCTGCTGAACGTGACGTTTTCAAAAGAGGGATGTTCGTTTCTGGAGGTTTGCACATGCAGACTCCAAGACAAAAAGCGCAATTCATTCAAATCTTGTACAGCGCTGGCCGGATCGTATTGGAATTTCTTCTAGATATACGTTTGGGCTTAACTGGTTAAAAAATATTCCAGAAGAAGGGTTGCTTGGAGACATTTGCTCATTTCTAAAATTGTTCGGTACTGAAATAAGGACAGATGCAAAATGGAGCAAAAATCATAGCTTGGAAACGCTATTTAGTATTTGGATTCGGTTTTCCACAGGCAATGTTAACGGAAGTCATACAGATAGGGATGATACTTGGTACTCTTCATTCGGGTGTCCTTTAACTATTTTGCTTCCTCGGAAAAACAAACAAAAATCAAAGTCCCTCACCTCTAAGAACTGATCCGTATGCATTTCATTGCAAGGGGTGTCCACGATACGAGCCGTCTCTCTCACTGACGACGCGACGATTGTCAGCGTCTCAAGATCGCCCTGATCCAGGGCATTTGCAACGACATTGCATTCTTCGTCTACAATGACGAATTCGACAGTCACGGACACAGGAGTGGGCCTTAAATAGAATGTTCGAGTGTCATACGCTTATCAACCAGAGGGATATTTGTTAGGGTGGTTTGCTTTTGTTTCCCGGTATTCCAAAACCCAAGAACGCAAACCTTATCGTGGAACTTTTTGAAATATGCACTCAAAGCACTTTCACGTATTCTGATTTTGATGGCACTTGCCCTTCGGCCAAGTGCCATATAGCGATCGCAATTTCTGTCCGTCGGTCGGTCGGTCCAAATTTTGCTAGTTCGGGGCTAGTGCTTTGCTAGTACTAGGTATTTTTTACTTATGACCGGGTGATCAGATCTTAGTGAAACTTGACATTTAGAAAGACCTCGTGCCTCAGACGCCCCATTTTAAATCTGGAACGGATCCGGTTACTGTGGGGGAGTTGAGGGTGGGTCCAAATTTCTAGCGATCCCGCGAGTTCGGTACTTCCTGATGTGCTAGGACGATAAAACTTTGGCAGGATTGTCAGGGACCCGAACTGATTGACTTGAAAATGTAGTTTCCCCGATCTGACCATCGTGGGATTCGTGGGGGAAGTGGAGGGATGGGGAATCTAGTGGGAAGCTCAACTATTGAACGGGTGATCGGATTTAAATGGTCATCAGTGACTTAAGGACCCGACACAATGCCCTAGGAAAACTTGTGTTCCTGGATCCAACCATCTTTGGGGGAGTTGAGGCAAGGGGAATCAGGAAATTGCGAACGGGTGGTCCGATTCAAACGAAACTTCATGGGTGATAAGAACTAATGACCTAGACAAGCAAAACATGCGTCCGAACCACATGCGGCCGCGGTTGGGGGAGTTGGGGGGGGGGGGGGGGGGGGTCCTGAAACTTTTTGACATGTATAAAAACCAAACGGATGGACAAAATGGGATGCAAGTTGGACAGTTCCGAGTATATGCGGCCTTGATTTCTTATTTTGCGTCCAGACAGTATCCAACCGAGGTAGGGGGGGATGTAGCAGGAATCAGAAATTCGCAGAAATGCTATGCATCGATTCCATGCAAACGTGACGGACAGGAAGAGAGATGTCAGAGATGCGACATGTATATGTCCGAGTCGTATTCAGCCACAGTGGAGGGCGTAGGAAGGGGAGTCCCGTAAATGTTGTGGCTGGCGTAGGGGTTAAACAAGTGGAGAAATTTGAATGAAACTTGGAATGTAGAGAGATCGTATGCCCTAGCTAGGTTACTTATTTTGGGGTTCGAACCTGATCCGACCATGGTGGGGGGGGGGAGGGTAGTTACTGCAAGTTCTCCCAAAATGCTCAGATTCAAGTGAGACTTGGTAAGATAAAATGCTTCAGATGATCCATTCAGGAGTCGGAACCAGATTCGGCTGCGGTAGAGGGAGTAGGAGGGGGGTACCGGAAATCGTTTGGCATGTCTACGGACCAAACGAGTGGGTCTATTGGGGTTGAAACTTGGACGGTAGAAAAGTCATTTGATCTAGATCATCCGAGGCGATACCGGAGATGCGCAGACATGAGCGAAACTATATATCCTAATTCTAGGTCCGAACCGTATTTTTGGGTGGCGGGGTATTTTGTGACGTTCTCATCAACTTTCTTATACCACCTTCTCGTAACAAGTGCCATATGAGCTCGTAGCTCTTGTTATATTATCCCGAGCTCCACTATAGAATTATGCTCTTCAGGGATCCCAGCCCCTCAATATTGTTTTTTATGCACCAACGACTTTTCACGCTTTTATATCTTCGGGATTATATCTTCCTCTGAGGTACAGACTGAGTTTTTCGGCACATGTGAAATATGAAGAATAAATGTTTGACTACACGGTTCGGTTCAAATCAAAATGAATCAGTCAGGATAGTAGTATTATTTTGGTGAGGAGATTTGTTATTATATACTTTTAATCATTCTAATTTGTCTGTACTCTGTCTCTAGTCTTTTTGTATAGTCTTCCTATTTCTTTTCAGCTTAAGGTCTGATGAGCAGAGTTGGGTTATATGTATCTATTTCTGATCTTGTTTGTACCTGATACCGGAAAATATGATGTCGGAATTCGTTTCTTGCTCTATTCGATTTTTTTTTAATTCTGAATTGTTCGAAGACGAAAATATTCTTTCTTTTCAGCTCAAGTTGACGGCAAACTTATATCTTCAAATTTCTGATGTTTCTCACACCTGACGAGAAATGTCAAATTCGCCAAATAGGACCTGGAAGATCGTTTTATCGCTGATGAAGAATCGTAGCTGACGTATATCCGTTGCAAACATTGTTTGAATATATCGTTTTATCTTTTTTGCCTGAACAGTCAATTTCATGACTATAACACAAGATGGCAGTCCAATCTTTCTACCATCTGTTATCCTTCTACAAGGTCTAGCTTTTCTATTCGTCATACAGGTGTAAAAGTATGGAATTTATTGCCTGAAACTGTCAGAGTGTCCGAAGATAGGAAAGTATTTAAAAGAGCTCTAAAAAGATTTATGTTATCTAGCAATTATATTTCTTCTATCTGATTTAATCGATTCATTTTTGTTTGTGCTCGGAGGAAGATCAGACCCATGTCGCAAATCTTTTTTATTTTTCATTTTTTCTTTAGTCATATGTCCGTTGTCGTAAATTCTCGTGTTGTCCTTAAATTTTAGTGTTGATGTGTGATAGTTGTTCGTTTGTTTTTTCTTTACAATAGTTTAGGCTAGAATTGTATTAATAATTTTTAAAATCCCACCAGAATTAGTGAAGCGTCGTTTTTTATGCCACTGGCATGTCTGATGCTTTTAAGAAACACCAGGTTTATTTATTTTTGCCATTAAAATTGTACCTTACCTTACCTTACCGTCCTACTTGATTTTCTGCCATCAAATTTTGCGATATACCTCCGCTTTGAACTGGACAGAGTCGACAAGCACCAAAAAGAAATCGTTTCACGGGGGAAGTAATTCCGAATTTCCGATACCGAAAACGACATTTTTGAACAATGTTTATCGTGAAAAGATCAGTTCTAGTAAGAGATTTGGTTTAAAAAGAATTTTGGACTTTGTCAAGTTGTGATATCACTTCATAAATAATCATATCGAACAAACATGGAATGACTCGTGACCTTTGGTCAGCTCTCTGATTAGAACTAGACTAATAGAACTTCTGACAAGTAATTTCCAAAAGATGGGACAAAGAGAGAACGAAATTCGGTACATACACTGTGCAAAGTTTTTCCGTATAAAGATTAAAGTTAACTGCAGTATTTGCTACTCGGATTATCCTTATCTCTACGCAGATAAGATTAATACCAAATAGAGATAAAATGAATCCGAGTAGCAAATACTGCAGTTAAGTTTAATCTTTATACGGAGAAACTTTTTACAGTGTATATTTTGGCTCCCCAATTCCGGAAGGAACATACAATCCAAATGTTCAAATGTCAGTAGAAGGATATCTTCGAACAGACTGAAAAGATACCGTACAATTACCTTTCCGACTCCGCATTCTCAATCGATCCAATCTTGTTCTTGTTCTTGCTTGTTTTTCTGGTAAATAGCGGGAAAGCTCTCGCAACAGCGCACGCAGACGGAAGAGCATCCTCAAGCCGACACACAACCTGGAAGCAAAGTAAGCCGATTGAAAAGGGGGGTAGACTAAAGATGTCCTTGGTCCTGCAGATTCTGCCTGCCTTTTACTGATTATATTAAAGGTTGATAGCTAAGGTTTAACTATTAACATGAACTTATAATAATATGGTGTAGTAAAACTAGTAGAATATCGGCGCCTCCCTTCGCACAATTCCCTTCAGCCGTTCGATCTTTGTTTCCATTCATGGCTCAAGGGACCTTCGAGTACCCCCCCCCCCCGTTGTTTACACTACTTCAATTTTTAACAGACAGCAGGAACAGGGTACCGAAACAGTGCTTAATCAGAACAGCTCTCAATTCTAGCCACAATCCCACTTTCACCCCACATACAGCTACGTGCACAAACAGTCTGATAAGATTTCGCATCCGAACCCCCCCCCCCCCCCAAAACTAAAAAAATCGCGTCGCTATACTTGCATACGGGTGCGTCAAATTTCGGAGTAAAGCTAAGTGCACACACAGTCCGGTAAGATTCCGCACGCGAAAACGCGCATGCGAAATTCGCGTCACTATGCCCGACAGGTTTTTCAGTGAAAACGAAATTCGGACGGGAAACTTGGCCTCAGATTTGAAAAAGCCGCTGCTTAGCCTACAGTCAGATAATGCTGATTGATTGCCGAATGTTTGCAAATTCTATGTTCATTAAAAAATGTTAATTTTATATTGTTTATATAAAATACAGGGGGAGTACCCTATGTAACTTTGAACAGTTCTGAGGTGTATCAAAGCAGTAACTGCTTTTATTGACCAGTATTTTCCTTTTATTGCAGCAAGTGTATGAAATGTCGCTGTTCAACTGTAAAAAGACAAACTGCAAAAATATTCAGACTTCCTGTAGATAGCCCAGTAAACATTTAAGTTTGCCTACCTGGTAGCTTGCATTCAGCAGACGCTTTCAGCCAAGATCTTTCTCTAACAAACATGGTCTTACAGCTGACAGTAAATAGGTCGTATAAACATTTTAAATTTCAATCACAGCTTATAATTTTTCAATCCTCATTCCTCGGCTCAGAGCACAATTTCGCATGCGTTTAAAATTCGCTCCGGAAAAAGTAGAATATTTTTACTCAAATCGGAACGAAATTATCGGACCGAATCCGCAAGCGATGCGTCAAAATTCCGGAGCGGAGAAGGAGATTCGCACCGGACTGTGCAAGCAGGAACCCTAAAGGACACCCCAGACCTCACACTACATAGTGATTCTGCACAGATGTTCTCAAACATATATTCAAATACTGTATACAAAGGATACGTCAGCTACGATGCTTCATCAGCGATATTTCCGCCCTTGTTGGCAAGGGTCTTCGTCAGGCTGTCAAGCATATTTGACGGTCTCAAGAGACAGCTGACACCTAAAGCAAAATGAAGAAGAATCTCTACCCTTTCGAAGACCCAATCAAACAGTAAAAACAGCAGCCATGTCCAGAATGAAATCACAGATTCTGCTTCAACTCCAACCAATAAGAAAAGTTCACGAAATGGGATATTTAAGGAAGGATCTTTAATTGTTTTTCACAAGTTCATTTTCCAGCTTGAGCCTGAAGAGGACCCTTGCCAAGAAGGGCCGAAATATAGCTCCAATAAAATGTAGCTGACTTATCCGTTTAGCACCGTCAAATATGACTCGCAGTCAGCTTGGGCTGAAGGAATATCTATAGACCTCACTCATTTAGTACAGTCAATTACCATCATAAGTACGACGTGTCCTTTAAGGCGTCAAAATGGCTAGATACATAAATAACTAGCACACTTCCCTATTTAGCTCAATTAGATATTACCCTAAACGCCCTAGCCAAGTAAGCCTACAGGGCTATAAGAGCACCTTCATCAAATTGAACTATTTTGGATGTATCCACAGCTAAGAGAAAACATGGAAAATGGCCCCACTAGTCCTTGGTTCAAAGCCAACCAATCCTTGAATAAGCAGGCTTATAAAATTTTCCACAAAGTTGCTGGTTACTCTACCTCTTCTTCTTATTGGTGGGGGGGAGGGATAGGCATCCTTACAGTTTATAAACTTCCCAGACGACTCCTAAATGGCGGTACAGAACTCTATATAATACTAGAATGACAATTATGCACAATTAGTGGACTCACACTCTTCATCAAAACCTTCTGATTGTGCACAACTGGTTTTAGAAGACATCCAGTGTTGTCAGTCAAAGGAATAGAAGGAATAGAGACAGGTTCAGAACCAGAACCACACATAAGGTCTATGATGCTTCATTGCTTCCTGAAGGAGTAACCTACCACACTAAAGCCCATACAAAAAAAAACACTTACCACTATAGTTTCTTCAACTCCAACAGTACAGGCACGAACAATCCTTGTCAACGCATGGGGAGTAGCAGCTGAATTATGTCTCGATACTTTTTCAGGAAGAGCAGCAACCGAAGCCAAGTTCAGGTACAGAGATTGAGGTCCGGATGCACTTGCTTGTAGGGCTGAAAGGACTGCCTCAAATATCTGGAAAACGGACAGAAAAGCTTGAACAGATTAATTATTCCTTTCAACGGTATGTTCTGGTTATATCCAGGCTAGGCTTGTCAGTAAAAGATGACTCCCGATTAATCAGCATTTAGGTACCAGTCCAGTAGAAATGTCTGATTTTTGATGGACTATACTTACTAACATCAGATGGAAAGTAAATTTAAATGGTTATTTTGAAAAGATCACACAGAAATCTCAGATGAAAAATATATAGCTTGTGTAGTTGTGTAAAAAAAAATTTAAATTTACTTAACCCCCCTATCCATTCTTGAACCCGGAAATCCAAAGCTCATTCGGTACATTCTAATCCCCCTAGCAACAACTCAATGATTTCTCACTTCCCCTTGTATTGCTAACTTCGATGCCTATCATGCTGTTGACGATGAGAAGTTAATTTATCATTACATTAATTTTCCCTGTTTTTGCGGGCCCGGAAAATCTTTAAACAGCCAAAGCCACGTGTAATTTATAAATGCAATATTTACCAAAACCAAGGCAGAAACCAAATTTGCTACCAAGTTTGTGCTAGGCTGCTCGCTGCTTACCAAATAAATACAACTACTTGCCCAGCCATAACCTGGGACTCTCAGCCAGTCCAAGGCAGTCTAGTGCAATACAGGTGCAATAAGCAAGCCTTTTTCTATACTCATGCTCAAATGGTGCTGCTTTTGGCAGGACTGTGCATGGTGTTCACACATACGCAAATGCAATTGTCTGGTTACATTTCCAGTATTTTTTGCAAATGCTTCACCAGCTTGAAAGTTCTTGCAAAAATGAAATAAAGAACACTTCTCATAACATAGGGTCTATTTTAGGTCTTAGGCTAAGCCACTGTCTTTGATGTAAGCCACAGCCAGAAAATGATCAAAGTCTCACCTCAACTGGAACTCTAGGACTGAGCTTAGGCTTGAGGTATTCATATCCCAACTTTTGGAGATGTTTAAGCTGTCCAACAATCAAGACAGGCCTAATTTGAGGATCTGAAACAGACAAAGTACTGAGAAACTTTATATTTTCAACAACCATTGCATCTCAATTTCCTGTCAGTGACACAGCAAAAGATTCGCGGTTTAGCAGAACCAGAACTGTAACTCCTCCTCTGCAGTCTGAATTTGCAAATTGCAAGTCAAGGAATGAATGATTGTTTTGTTCTATCTGGCTAGTTCGTAATTCTTTGAAGCAAAACCCAACGCCGGTAGAGCTGTCTAGCTGCGTAAATTGGGGACACCTAGTTGGATACAGGTTGGATATAATAAGAAATTGGGAAATTGTCGTATAAATATACAAAATCTAAATATATAATCATACATATACACCTCGCGGTCACTAGCAAACTAGTTGGCAATTGTAAGAAATTTCCTATGGGAAAATCCCGCGTCGCCGACTAGTTAGCTACGAGAAAAAATTCGTGTAGGATTGTCTGGCTTTTCCTATAGGAATTTTTTACCTTTTCCTATTTCCCTCGGCTTTTCCCTTTTCCTTGGCAACGTTATCCAACTAGGTTGTCCCTTGGTGCTCTCCGTCAACGTGCAACCATGTTTCAAAAATAGTTGTTCCCTTGCGGTGCTTCCCTCCTCTGATATTTGAGACATCTAGCGGACTATCAGAGGCTCCAATGGTTCAGATCTCGTTCATATAGAACAAAACTAGCCTTGATTTAGGTTTCTAAACTCCTTTTGCTTGCTAGACAACTGAATAAGATTTACACCCTTGTTGCTAGTCTGCCTAGGATATCATCGAGCGCTGATGATAAATCGATATCATGACCGCGCCAAGTACCCCGATATCCACCTTATCTGGGTGTAAGAATTATTCCAACAAAACTTACCCTGTCAAAATTCTGACAAAAATTAGTAGCCTTTGGGAGCTTTCAAGCTTTTGTGATGTGACTGTAATAGTGGAAGGCTTGGAGTTCAAGGTGAGGATTTTATTCATGTTTTAGAGAAATTGTAATTTGGGTTGTTGTGGAATTGACTCTGATTCTGATTGAAGTATTAAACAGCCAAAAGCAACAGAAAAGTTTTTGGTTCCAGGCTAATAGGTTTTCATCCTGGTGCAATTGCAATTTGCAGTGCAATGCTGGGCTTCAGAGCAGGGGCATCACGTATGGGGGTGAAGGGTCGTGTTTGGCTATAACAGTGCCGTTTCTGGCTAAATGGTAGAATGAAGATCAAAATACCTATACAGGTGTTTTCAGATGCCCTTGAATTACCTACTTTGGCTAACTGGTAGTTAGCTTTAGACACAGCAAGTGCATGAAAATGGCAAAGTCCACTGTCAACAAACGTTCTGCAAATGTTCACATAAGCATACCTTTACTGTAGTGCCCTATCTCATGAGCAGATGGCATTCAAACCAAACCTAACTGCTCAAGCATGTACAAAATTTGCCAGTCAGAGACAGGTCAGAGAAAGTATACCAAATGAAGAAGTAGGATGTTAAAAGCCAACAAAAAATCTCAAGTTATTTTTGTGACTGGCATTTTATGCTAGAAGAGAACTGAAACACTTGGCTGCTTCTAGGAGTTTTAATGGAATCTCAGACTGGCAGATTTATAGCCTAACATTCCTGACAAGCCATTCCTCGGGTTGCTACACCGTTAATGCATATGATTGCAATTATCTGCCTGACTGCCCAAACGAATGGGAGTTAGTTTTCATTTGAGAGGAATCACATACTGGCTTAAATAGTTTCAATGCTGTTGCGAGTCCTGTGCTCATCTAGTACGGAAGCCCAGCAGCTAACTGGAAACCAACTTTCATGAAACCTCCAGTGTTAATATGTTATCATAGACCTGTAGAAAAATAGATTTGAAAAATAGACATTTAGACTGCTCTGAATATATCAGACAAGACAAAACCCTGCCATTCCTTAAAAAATTGCAAACCCACGTGTATATTTTCAGGCCCACAAACTAAATGTTTTTGAGTTTACTGCAAGTGAATAAATCAAACAAGTCAAAGAGCCTGCCCTTCCTTAAAAAATTGCTAACCCACTCATATATTTGCAGGCCCACAAACTAGTTCTGGCTGCAAGCAGCTCTTACTTTCATGCAATGTTTTTGAGTGGACTGCAAGAAGGTCTACAGAATATCATCTCTCTCCGGTCTGTGATTGCAGCTGTCTTTCAGCAGCTTTTAGACTTTATTTATACAGGTAAGTTTAAAAAATGGCTGCTTTAGGGTATGTAACTTCGTATCCAGTAGCTTCCAAACCCGATGAAACATTCTCGAGAATTAGTCGCATGGAGTTGTATGAAAAAGTAGCATGCAGTAGTAACTGTTGCCACTGCATGCTACTACCAGCAAACTGGATGCTATTGGAGCAAGATTGGATGCTATTGGATACTACTTCTTAAGCTTAACCCAGTTAGAGGAATATTAAATTAAAGTATTCATACTACATATCTATACATGCAACTTTTTTGTATACTACCATACAACTACACAGTCAAAGAATTTTTCAGTGGGAAACCATCATTCAGTATTTATAACAAGTTGAAACAACAATAAAATTATAGGTTATTGGTAAGAATGAGGGCATAACAGCCCCTCAGCTAAGCTGTGTAAATGGGCTGTGTGATACCCTATGCCAAACGCTTTATACACTATGCTGGATGCTGGATACTATAACCCAATAAAATATTGATGATTTGGGTGAAACTCGGGAATCAGTACTCATTTATAGTAGAGCAGGTTAGAGCTAGATTACCAACGGGTATCCAGCATTTGGCTTAAAGGATCCAGTGTTAGGTGTATGGTATACCAAACCGTGGATATTCCCAGTGTTTGGCTTGGGGTATGCAAAAATCAGGGATTTGTGGTTGACTTGCTGTGTCATCCTTCCTATCGCCAGGTTCTCACAAACATCAATCAATCAAACTAACTGATTGACTGCTGGTTACCCTGTACCACCTAGATTTGAAAACCCAAAGCAAGAAAAACTTGCTTTAGATTACAAAATTATCTGTAATTTTTGTTTCATAGCCACAAGTTTTCCCCTTTTCAAACAGAAGTAATTAGCAGTCTTGGTAATTGTCTGGTTGTACTCTTGAAGTTTTCCTACAACAAAAATAATTTAAATGTTGATTTGTGAATTGACTGTACATTTTATTTTATGTTTGAGGCAAAATAAACTAATATAGAAAAAATACTGCCATTCTCAAATTTTAAGCTAGCCTGCTGGGTGACTTTTACCACATTAAGCTACTTAGGGTGCGCTTATGATGAAAATCGAAAACCCTTTTAAAGTCAAATTTGCTACTTCGCAGGTGAGATTTGCATCACAACAGCGAATGTTCAAGATGTTATGATCGCTGCTGATATGCTTGGAATTGATGAAGTTGTTAACTGCTGTACAGACTTCCTAGCAGGAGAGTTCCATCCTGCAAACTGCCTCGGCATTTACAGGTAGGCGTCTTGGCTGGATCGCCTGGATCCCATCCGAGCGACCGCCCATTCCAGCCATTTGCATGCCACCTATTTAGTCGCCTTGAAAAATAGAAGAAAACGGGATGGAATTAGAGAAATGGAAACTGATGGTTGATGTGCAAAGATGTTGGGATTTAATGCAGAACAAGGTAAAAGGAAACTTAAGAATGGAAGCACAAAATAAGGTAGAAGTAAAAGAATTTAACCCATCCAGGTGCAACACATTTATACGGGTTATCTGAGCGTCGTCATTTTCGCCCCGTCATTCGACGCCATGCATTTCACCGCCAAGTGCAGGATAGAAAGAAATGAAGTGATAGAGATAGTTAAAGCACTCCCCGCACTGTTTCCGCTATTTGAAAAATATCTCTTTTAAAGTAGGCTGCGCTTTCACACGATTACCAACGGCTTTGGCTGATTGTTGACTTCTCTGAAAAAAAGGGACACATTTACATAACCATTTTTTCTTGCGACGGGATCATAATCCGCGTTAAAATAGCAAAACAAGTGTGAAGATCAGTGAGCTATCGTTAGGGGAGGATAGAATGGACCGTATGAAATTCAGTTCTCCGGGATAAAAATTAATTGAGCGATTTCGGCAGTATGTTGCATTGGCATTTATTTGGCATTGTTAGACGACGAGGCCTTTAAAGGACCTGTCGTACCTATAATGCCAGTGCATCCGACTTCCGTAACATCAATCATTAGTTCTTAAACCAGGAGATCCAAGTTGTTTATGTTACATTCTGGACCTGCGAACGACACCTCACGAATCTTTGAACTTGCTGCAATTCACTAGTTTCCATACACATTATGCTCCGGACGAGTGTTCGCGTATCACGCCGTTAAAGCTTAAAGGACCCCTCTTACTTATTCTGGCTTTTATCGTATACCTAGCGCCCTTGTACAATCACAAGCTTCTAAAATCCCCACCTTTCTCCATTGTTTCGTTTTGTGCCTTCGAACTTTTAGCACTTTTTCGGATGTGCCGAGTTTTGCCCGTCACACAACGCAATCTTCCATGAATCCTTTCTAGAATCTTCAATGTCCGCTGACGACTCTTTCATATATAAGGATATGAGAATCTTCTCTTTTTTACTTATTTTATTTGTTTAGTTTTCCAACTTTTTAACCACGGCGCGTTCGGTTTTCAAAAGTTTTGCGCTCAGCCGCCGCGTCGTAAACCAGGAGGGCTGGATAGAGTCAACAAGCTCTAACAAGAAAATCGATAATTTAAGATGGAAAGTAATGGTATTTTCGGGAAACATTTTTTCTGATCCGTTTCATGGGGAAAAGATCATTTCTAGTAAGCATTGTACTTTAACACCGGTTTTCTGAATTATCTTCCTAGAAGTCGAGGGGCCCAAGGGAAAGGCTTAAAACAGGCAATGCCGTGGGTAATTTTTAAAGCAGAGCCTAGCTTTACGGTATTCAGATAGTTTTGAACATTGGAACATAAAGAGTAAATAGCGCGGGGTGTGCTTTAAGAAAAATTTAAGGAAAATATGATATAGAAGAAGGAAATTACGATGTTAAAGCGAACGGAAGAAGGAAAAGGGACAAGCGTAGGCAAGAACGCACTAAACAAACCTTATGCATACTCTAATCTAATTTTTCTAATTTATGGAGAGCATATTTTATTTTATTTTTTAGGTTTGCCGAAGATCATAATTTTGGCGAGCTGTCCGAGTCAGCCTACAAGTTTATCTGTCAAAATTTTGTTGAGGTGATCAAAGAAGAAGAGTTCCTAGAGCTTCCGATAGAGGCTCTGCTGCGGATTTTAGCCTCGGAGGACCTTAGAATCGATGAAGAGTATCAGGTATTTTGGTTTTCTGACCCGTCCAAAGGGCTAGGGAGATAACAAAGAAATCTAGTTGCTGCTTGTGTTTCGTGCGCCGAACATTTGGAAAGAGTAGTTGCGGAATAGAATGGTCCACTGTAATATGCAACCTTCAGATGACCTTATACCATTTGACGCTGATGTATCCGTTTTTGTACATCCTTTCCTTTTGTAGAGGACCCTTGCCAAGAAGAGCCGAAATGTAGCTCTAATAAAATGTAGCTGATGTATCCGTTTTGCATTGCAAATATCATTCGCAGTCAACTTGGGCTGAAGGAATATCGGCCTCATACCAGTTGAGCGCGCCACTGGATTAGTCTCTACCCTCCCTCGCCTCATTATCAAATCAAATCAAATCAAGTTTATTAATTAGCCATGATTATCCAAAAACGAATAGCACTGGCACGTCAAAGATACAAACACTTGGGTCACAATTTAAGTCAAGTCACTGTTAAAAGTTTTGCAAAAGTACGGGACGAATGAACGGTCATACCGAACACTGCAATTTGCAGGAGGGAGCTTTAAGTTTTGCTTCCCCGAATTTGATCCTCGAATGGGGCGTTTATTTTCAGCTGTTGGCTGGATCAGTATCCATCATACAGAGACATCACAAATTATCCGTAAGTTAATGAGTATTAAGGTTTAATGAATACTCATTAAATGAAGGGTAGTGCAAAACTCTCATGGTCAGCGAGGTTTTTAGTTGAATGTTAATGATGGTGATGATTATTTGGGGGAAGAGCAATATCAACTAACTAAGTTAGAGTCTCGCGGGACTAACTATCCCTTTTCCCTAGGTTTTCGATAGCGCGGTTCGTTGGGTCGAGTCCAGCGTTGAATCCCGTCGTCGATACGTTTTCGAGATACTGCTCCTTGTTCGCCTTCCCCTGATATCGAGCCGCGCCCTGCAAGACGCGATACAGAACCTGTCCGACACGAGTCTTAAAGTAGCTCTGAAAAGTGTTCAGAAGGACGTGGAGCTCAAGAAGGGGAGTTTGGTGGCGCTGACGGTTGAACCGAGAAAGAGGGCGAAAAAGAACATTTTTCTGATTGGTGGTTGCAAGAGAGAATTGGTAAGTGCACTTGATTGATTAGTGGAAATGGGAGGTGAAAAAGAGGCATGGTGGAAACATTTGCGCGCGGAACATTTCGAGGTCGAATTCGGATGGAGAATTGAAAGCGAGGTCGAAAAAAACCAAACTCGATTTTGACGTCGTTTCGAGGTCGAATTCGGACAGGAGATTTGAAAGCGAGATCGAAATAAACTCAAACTCAACCTTGAAATTATTTTTGGAAGTCTAAAATCTTTATCACGACAGATTCCACCTCGAAGAGAGATTTATTCTTGATTGCAACGTTTTTATTATTGTCATTCATGTTTTCTTCTTTTCTTTTCTTTTTATCTTTGAACAAATACTCCATATATTACTCCGTATATTAAACAATGGCTGAAGCTTTATATGTTTTAAGCTTTATATTGTCAAACAGTGTATAATATATGCTTGTGGACTATGGCCAGGCTTCTCCCTTGGTTTTTCTCGCGAAAAATATAAAACAAATGCTCGCCGTGGGTTATCGGTAATCATTTGCTGAGTAATTGTAGCGAACACCTCGGTGGTAAGGCCATTGCCATCAAGGCAAAACAAAGCCATTGTCTCGCAACCCAGGGTTCCGAGTTTCAAATAAAGTTATTCACAAAGGATTTTAAAGAGGGGGGGATGAAAATCCAAACCCTGGAGATACGAGTAGGATGCCCCAAAACCTTTTACCAAACTGTTAGAAGTCTCATAACAGGTAACAAAAGGACGCACAGTTTCAACAAATACCATTTTGAATGTTATCTGCAGGGGCTTCACGTATGGAGTGCGGGAGCGGGGTACGCCCCCCCCCCCCCTCCAGTGTTGTCGGCCAGCTCGTTAAAGTAGTGACATTTATCGTTGGAAACAATCTTTTCTTAAGAAATAGTCGATTTTTTCTGCAAAAACAGCATTTTTTGTGAAAAAACAGCATTTTTGTGAAAAAACAGCATTTTTGTGAAAAAACGGTGTTTTTTCTACAAAAATAGTCGGTAAAGATGACCAGCCAGTCGGTAAAACCTTGCCACCCCCCCCCCCCCCCAAAAAAAAAAACATTTTGGGTAGTAACGTGTAGTAAATGATTTTGCAGACGTCATGCATTGAAAGATATGAATTAACAAGCATTGACAGGGAGAGCTGAAAAAGCATCTATTAGCTTTTCCGATTTCATGATGACCAACAAAAAAATCACGGGAGGTATTTCCTCTCAATTTTTTTTTTTTTTTCAATTCACTTTATTCGAAAAACATGCGACGGACAGAGCCGATTATTAGTTTTTGTTGTCAACATGTATGTCAATCGATGAGCCAAAAATAACATGCACAAAAATACAATATATACAATTGATAACTATTTTACAGACTAAAAAATCGACCCGGCATTAAACAACTTAACAAACGAGGGCACAAAACTAAGCTCATAACGAGCATGTGAAGCAGTCACAGGTTGAAGTTTCGGTACAGGCTCTGCAATGGACCTGCTTGGCCTTAACCGAGCCGGTTCATGTTGGGGCGGGAGGATATTTCGGTGAATGGGGCTCGACAGGATTTTATGTCCAAAAGATAGGGAGAGTTTTAAACGACGGGAGTGAAGGGTTTGAAGTTGAAACTGATTAAGGAGGGATATGTATGGTACTTTCGGGGCTTTTGAAATTACTAGGAGGGCACGGTATTGCACCCTCTCAACCCGGTCAGACTGTTCCCTCGTCAGTCCAAAATGCCATACAGGGCAGCAGTACTCGAGTGTCGAACGAATAAAAGAAAAATAAATGCGTAGGAGGTGTGGGGCAGGGATTCCATGGCGAGCCAGCAACTTTAGAGATCTGATGGCCAAATTGGTTTTCTTTAACATGCCATCGACGTGCTTGTTCCACTTCAAATCTGAAGTTATATGGACACCAAGTAGTTTGATTTCGGTCACGTGACTAGCGCTGGGAATAATTGGGTTAAAAACTGGCGTGGATTTTAAAAAAGAAATGGTTAAAATTACAGATTTGTCGCAGTTGACAGTCATTCTGTCCACCTTTGCCTCTTGACATATATCATTCATTAGTGAACCTGCACTGCTTGGGAGGTTTTTCCGACAGCATTCAATGAGTGACAAGTCATCGACATACTTCCAACGGTTGTCCAGTGTTGTTGCCAAATCATTTATCATGACAAGGAACAAAAGTGGTCCCAAAAGGGTACCTTGAGGAACACCACAAAAGATGGGCAGTGGATCAGAGTAGGTGGACTTATATTTTGTCCGTTGACATCTGCCTGAAAGAAAACTAGCGATTAAACGAACAAGGAATGAGTGTACACCTAGGCCAAGAAGTTTTTTAATAAGAATATTATGGCAAATTAAATCAAAAGCTTTTCTTAGATCTATTGCAATAAGATTAATCCAAGAATCTGGTTCATCAAGGTTTTGTAAGATTTTGTCAATTGTACTTACTAGGTAATGAGATGTAGACGTGTTCGGCATATTTCCAAACTGCCTCGGATCAATTTTCTCCAAAATACGGTCTTTCAGCCATGCTGCGACAAAACTCTCATACACTTTGCTAAAAATGGGTGTCATGGTGATTAGGCATGGGCACTGTTCTGTTTTTGCATTCAAACAGGAACAGGCAGAAACAGGTCACTCAAGAACAGAAACAGAAAGAAAACAGGAAAGTTGAAAACAGGTCCTGTTCTGTTTTAACAGAAATGATGACTTCGAAAACAGAAACAGCTGTTAAACAGGCGAAAAAAAACAGAACCGGCTGTTTAAAACAGTTTTTTTTTTGTTTGTTTTTTTCCGTATTTTTGTATTATGTTTATGGCAGAGTTCGCCTATAGTTTGCCTTGTACCATGAAGTATCTTAAATAGTTCTTCCTTGCACCGCACAGATGCCTTTCTTCGAGTTCGTTTCATGAATTACACTTTTTCCCGATGGAAAATGAGCCATGCAAGTTTCGTTTGTCTTAACAACAAATTTCGCATAGCCTACCTTTCCACTTGGATTGTTTGTCATAGTGATCGGTAATAAACTAAAGTTTACGGATCATACAAACTCAAAGTTAAGCAAGCTTCACTTCGTGACAGTGGTTGGTGACGATGGTCATTTTTTTTGTGAGGGGAGGGTCGCGAGGGATCCATGTTCAATCAGATTACCGAATAGCTTTTCCTCGGTGGTTTCTTTTGAGCATGGTCATACAAGGCTCAAAACGCGCGAATTTCTCGGCTGAATGTGAGTCTACTATTCTGCGAAAATCCGTGAAACGGAGTTACACTTTCATTATCAAGTTGAAAAAATCTCAAGTTTTCCGTATAGAACTGAGGGTGTGCCAAAAATACTGTCAGGAATTCCAGTTATCGTTTAACCTAAAAAGGCTGGGATAGGACAATCTAGTTATCCATCACTTATTCACTTAAAACAGCTTGAAGAGCCGCTGAAAATGCGTTACTTCGTTCTTCCGCTATTCACGAATAATTGTTTTTCAAATAGTGGAATTTCCCTGTGATCTGTGGTACCTCTATGCGCTTGTATTTTTGTTGCACCCCTTACGAGAAAGATTTATGAATTTTCTTTTGTTCCGGCACTAAACAATCTTCACCAATCTCACCACTGCCCAACGAAAAGCAGCGTTTGTATTTAGATTAAAATTTCCCCGAGTCATAGTAGAATTTGCGTTGTGGGGACGCCGCACATATTCTGAACGTCATAACTAGAGCAGATAGTGGAAAATAAAAAATTCCCTTTGTAGAATCCCAATAATTCAGTAAAATTAACACAAAAATTAATTGGCTTTTCAGTTAAATTTTAAAGGCTTATCACTGTTTTGCGAATTCTGTGCAACTGGGCCCGGATTGCCCAGAGTAAATTGCCTGACCAAATTCGCAAACTCGCTAGTCATGCCTGGTACTAAGGTGGAAATTTGGAATGCATGAACATCATTGTCCAGATGGGTCTTTGGACCCACCCAAAGACCCATCTAGATGTATCTTTCGTTGATACTCCACTCCCCCCCCCCCCCCCACATCCAAACGCTGGTAACTGGGCCCATATTGACCAATGAATTAAAAGTCAAGGGCGAATGGTTATTAGGCTGTTCGTACACAATATATGATACAGAGCTGGGCGAATCCGAATCCGGATTCAGATTCGAATCCAGGATTCGTCCTTTTGGCCGGATTCGAATCCTCTGCTTCTCAGGCTGGATTCGCTTTCGGACTTGGATTCCAAACCCTCAATCTTACGAATCCGCTCAAATTTCTATTCTACATCCTTTCAGTTTCCGTTTTCCCAATTTTTACGCAGTGGGCTTTAGACAATCAAATTTGTTTGGTGTCCACCACCAAATATGTTAAGTAATCTATCACATTATCTGATTACCTGAGATATCAGTGTTGTTTGTCCCCTCTGATTTTTAACTATAACCTATGAACATGATTTAATTTTTGGTAAGGTCGGATTCGAATCCGGATTCAATTTCGGATTCGAATCCTTAGCATTAAATGGTGGATTAGCATTCGTACCTAGCCCTGGATTCGGATTCGAATCCTTTCATGATCGGATTCGCCCATCTCTGATATGATATACGTTTTACTTTTACACATTACGTTTGAGCACTTGCGCACTTTTTCATATTGGACCCGAAGACGGCTGCTGCCACGAAAGGGTCGGCGGAAAGCTGCAACAGTAGTCTAAGACTTAGCTGACTACGTATCCATTTAGCTCAGTCAAATGCAATTCGCCGTCAGCTTGAGCTGAATAAATATTTACAGTATCTGAAGTTCCCATTTTTGCTGTTGTTCCTACTATTGCTTGATTCTTGCTCAATATTTTTGATAGCTGTCATCGCATCCACATTTCGTGTGGGTCACTGGTAAGGTTGACAAATTGGCCTCTTTTGGAATGTGGCATTTCGAAATGATCCAAATCTTGAGTTAAAAGATTTGTTGTATAGATAAGGCGGGTTACCCCCCCCCCCAAAAAAAAACAGATTTGGCTGTTTAAACAAGTAAAAAAAAACAGGAACGGGGCAAAACAGGATACACCAAAACAGAACAGAACAGGTGAGAAAAAAAACAGCTGGCTTCAAAACAGCTGTTCTGTTTATTTTGGGTCCCTGAAACAGAAAACAGTAAACAGTAAAACAGGAGGAAAAAAACAGAAACAGAAACAGAAAACAGGAACAGTGCCCATGCCTAATGGTGATCGGTCGGACGCCCGAAAAATCATTAGGCGCATCTTTTTTTGGTATTGGTGTAATGAAACCATTTTTCCAGATTGATGGATACTCACCTGTTTTTATGACCTGATTAAAAAGGAGTGTTAGTGGGCCACTGAGATAATCGGGAAATGCTTTAATAAGATCAACGGGAATATCTACAGGGGTAATGCTTGTTCTTTTAAGTCTTTCTAATTTAAAAAACACCTGGGACTCTGATATTAGAGGGAAATCAATAAACTCAGGGGGCGGGGTGGGCACTTCTTCGCCCAGCAAAGGCGGGAGGGACTGCACAATGTTAGCCAAATGTTTATTAAGGGAGTTGGCAGTAACGTCGTCTTCTTCGTCAAGACCAAAATCAACTCCTTTTTCCACCTTGCCTGTCATTCTTTTGATTCGGTTGTACCACTGGCTTGGTTTGGACTCATACAGATGATTAACTTCACGTTCCAAGTATTTTTTTGCATGTTTTCGAGTGACTTTTCTGAGCTTGTTTTTCAATCTGTTGGCTTGTTTGGTATTACCCTGACGGAAAAGCCATCGTTCTTCCATTACCATTTTCTTAACTTCTTGCGAAATATATGGTCTCATCATGTATGCCTAACGTTTTAATGTGCAAAGTTTGAAAACAAACCAGCTGACATTCTATCGTTATCTATTTAAACCGCTCATCCCCGTGTTACTGTTATGAAACTTCTGACAATGCAGAGACTCACATAACCAGTCCGAACACCTTTGTCTCGCCAACATCAGTCATCCGACCATCTACAAGAGGAACACCCACCTTGTCGCTGGACAGTGCGATTCGAAGCACGCCTTGCATTCTTCTCTTTCTGCAGAGCTCTCTGATCCCCTGGAAAATTTTCAAAAGAGAGCAGTGAGAATCATTCTAGGCGACCTTAATATTTCATATGAAGAGGCTCTCTTTAAACTTGACGTTCCTAAATTTTTTCAAACTTTCAAACAAATTTGGAGCTAAGATAATGTGTTGTCCCCAGATGACCCGTCTATTCCCCCCTCCCGTCTTCCGTGCATCGGTCCGAGAGGAATAGCCTACTGGCAAAAGGTTTTCTCCATATCCTGCTAATTCTTCTGCCCAATTTTTACGTAGTTTCATCCCATCATTTATTTCTAGTCATATCTTGTAAGTATATTAGTTAATTTGTTTTGTGTCTCTGTATTTCGTAGATTTTTATTCCTCTTCTAGCTTTTAGCTATTTGGATTAAACTTGATTGATTGATTTATTGATTGTTTGTGTTCCAATATTCAAAGCTCTCTGAATACTGTACAACGATCTGCTTTTAACAAATTATCCATGGCTTTGGCTGTTTTAAGTCTTTTTAAGACCATTGACATCTAGCGTAAACTTGGCAAAAATTCAGATAACCGGTTTTACGCATCAATAGCATGATACGCGGACACTCGTCGGGAGCATAATGCACATGAAATATAATGAATTATAACTAGTGCAAAGATTAGTGAGGTGACGTAGCGAGTTCAGAATGTAACATGTGAATTTTGGGTCTCTGAGAATTAATCAGTGCAGTTACGGAAGTAGGTTGCATTGGCATCATAGGTACGACGGGTCCTTAAAGTTTAACTGAAAAGCCAACTTATTTTTTTGTCACTTAATTGAACACACTGAATTATTTGGATTCTGGAAAGTTTTTTTTTTTATTTCTTTATCTGCTCTAATTACGCGTTCAGAATATGCGTGGCCGTCCCCACAGCGTACATTCTACTATGACGCAGGAAATTTTAATCTCAACACTAACGCGGCTTTTCAGTGGACAGTGGTGAGATTGGTGAAGATTGCTTAGACCCTGAAAAAAAAAAAAAAAATCAATAAATCTTTCTGGTAAGGCATACAACAAAAAAACAAGCGTATAGAGGTACCACAAACTACACGGAAATTCCACTATTTGAAAATCGATTCTTCAAACAATGTTTTGAAACATTCAAAACATTGTTTGAATAAATGTTTCAAAGTCAGCTTGGGCTCAAAGAATATTTATCGATTATTCGTGATTCTTGAATAGTGGAAAAACCAAGTAACGTATTTTCAGCGCGTCTTCAAGCCAATTTAAGTGAATAAATGATGGGTAACTAGATTTCCCCATCCCAGCCCTTTTCGTTAAAACTTTAAAGGTCCTATCCCCCTTCCTATCTTGAAGATCTAAGTTAACTGTTTTTCCTCAGATTAACCAGACACGGTCTTCCGAGTTCACGTATGAGACTGTCCTTAAACTCGACACCTTCACTCAGAACTGGAGTCAAGTCAGTCCTATGAAGATTGGCCGGATTTTGCCTGGTATTGCGCATATGAACGGAAGGATCTTCGTCATTGGTGGAGAGCAGGAGAGTCAGATCTTGGCCAATGGGGAAGTAAGTCAGTCAACACTTTTATTTCCCAGATGAAAAATCCCAGAATATCGAGTAACGTTAAAAAAGGAAAAAAGGAAGAAGAAACAGAGGAACGAACCGTATAAAAGTTTTTAAATAAAAACGACTAAATTTTTGTCGGATTTTCTTGTATGGCCCCATAGATGCATACTTGTCATAGTCGTGTACCCTACTTACCCTAGTAACTACGTATAACGCCACGGCTTTTGGTTTCTTGGCGTCAAGGATGGAACGATTTTTTTCATGCCATGCGCTAATCCCGCCAATTGCGTTACAGAGACCTTCGTTAACACACTCACTAAAGCTCCCGAGCGTGGTAAGAGAGATAGTTACTATATCGGGAAGATTGGAACGGACAGCGTAGTTACTTAAAGTTAAACTGAAAAGGCAGCTTATTTTTACATCTGATATTTGAATACAAATTATTTTGAATCATCTAAGGGATTTTGTATTTTTTCATCCAGGGCTCTAGTAGTAACGTTCATAATGTGCGCTGCTTGCACGGCAACCCACATTCAACCAGACGGGGAGAATTTGAATTTCAACAAAAAACTGCATTTCAATGTGTTACGGACGCTAAGCCAGGAAATTCATGAATGAAAAAACTAGGAACCGTTATTTTTCGACAATGCCTTACCCGTGTAGTTGCTGAATACTTCAAGCAAAGAGGGACAAGCACACACACACAGAGGTACCTATAAAGCTGAAAGAATAAGTTCATCGATCATCTGTGGGTAATGGAAAAATTAAGAAAAAATAATAATAATAATTTTATTTAAACCCTCCAGACGAATACAAGGTAAATGGTCGGAGGAGTTGGTAATGAAACAGAATTTTTTTTTTTTTTAAATCACACAACACAATATGATATGATATGATATTTATTTGTCTTAAAAGCCCAAAGGCCAAAACAAACACACATAAATATTCTTTGAGCCCAAGCTGACTTTGAAATATTTATTCAAACAATGTTTACAACGGATACATAAATAACAACATGTAAATAAAAAAGTAAACGGTCACACTACTACACTAAACCCCACTCAAACACTTTTCCCTGTGCAGACTAGCCACTCTGAGGAACGTCGCCAGGTTTCTTATACTAAGAAAATTTCTTCACCCCAAATCTCTTTAGCCTTTGCATACAAACTCAAGGATCTACTATCTCTTATCCTAGCTAACCAAACCTGGATTTCTTGGTCAATTAACCTACTACTAACTTCTTTTGACACAAATCCTAACTCTCTCCCCGGAGCACTGAACCCGGCAATATTAATATTTTTTTCCAATACTTAATCATTTTTACTAATCTAATACTCTTCAGCGACCTTAGGCCTAAATCCCCCCTAACCACCAATCCATTAGTTTTATTACTTAGACCTAGTGCCCTTTTAAAATAACTTAACTGTAACTGTTCTAACTTTTCCCCCTGACAAAAACCCCATATTTCGGCCGCATAATGGACTGCCGGCAACACTTTCATATTAAAAATATCCAAATACCTTTAAATTACAACTCCTTCTTATATCATTTCTAAGTATCATGTTGACACACCTTTTTCCTCTAGCTATACTAAATTCTACATGCTTCCCCATTTTCCCCTTTGCGCTGAACTTGCATCCAAGATACAACCATTCCTCCTTCACCTTTAAGTTTCTCCCACCATAAGTAAGTACCACACTGTCTTTAATTTTTCCTCCTTTCCTGAATACCACCACCACTGTTTTATCCGTGTTCAATCCTAATTTTTGAACACTTAAATAATCTTCTAATAAATCAATCAACTTTTGAATTTTCTCCGGGCTTTCGGCGACCAGGACCATATCGTCAGCAAACAAAAGGACACACAATTTTACAAGGTTTAGGGTTACCATTGGAGCTCCTCTTCCCTCCATATGCCCTTCAGTATCATTCAAAAACAGAGCGAAAGGCTTCGGTTCGGTGATAGGGTGCAACCCTGTTCAAATCCAATATACGATCTTGCGCTCCTTGAAAATTTTCCCATCACCCTTACCACAGAAGCCACAACCTTATACATTTCAACTACAATCAAAACAAATGCTACCGGTAGACCAATCCTTACTAAATACTCTACAAGCAACGCTCTATTAACGTTGTCAAAATCCCCGTTTAGATCCACAAAAGCTACGTATAATTTTCCACCTCTATTTTTCAAAATATTTTTTCACCGACACCTTTAAAACGAAAATCTGATCTAAGGTACCAAACCCCTGCCGAAATCCTGCCTGGATACTACTTAATGTATTTTTCTTATGCAACCAATCGCTTAGCCTCTTATCAATAATCCTAAAGTAAATCTTACTAATACTGTTTCCTAGATGAATCCCTCTATAATTACTGTGATTCTCCTTATAGGAGACAAAATTATGCTGTGATAACTAAAAAAAACAAAAACAAGAACGAACTCGAGTCACCTGATTACACCAGGCTAGTGTGGACATTTTTTTGTCTAATTCGATTGATGAAACGACTGGTTAGCTCATTAATTTTTTCGCTTATTTAAAAAATACGATACCTTTGTGATACGTAAGAGTTTCCGAACCATAAGGGAATTCCCAGTAAATATTTGCAGTGCCTGCAAAAAATTAGAACGGACTTGTTTACGCTCAGTTTTATCCAATGAATTCCACAGAGGGGTTAGAAAGAAGACATGGGGCGCGAACATGGCGTTGCATAGATGGCCAGGCGTAATTTTATCAAATTGGCCTTAAATTCGTGCTAACATTCCGTAAGTCTTCCGTAATTTTTCTTTGAGAGCCGCAGTAACTAACATTTGAGTGGCTTTAATGGAATTCCCATAAGGGAGTCCGAGATCCTCAAACGTATCCTTTTGGACAACTGTCTTGCCACACACATCAACCACACGGATTGGCTGTATTTCTTCGTTCATAGCGAAATACGACTAGAGTTTAATTTTACAAATTTTGCCCCCCTGTGTGGGTATAATTCCAGTTGAAATTAGAAATTCAATCCTCTGGCATCCTTCCAGGCTACAGCGAAGTGATTTTTCCTTGCAAAATAATAGTAATGATGCGTGAATGTTTTCTGTAAGCAGAATGTTTGTTGTATATGTATGAACCGTGTATGAATGGCATGTAGGATAATTTACCAGAATATGTAGAATGGAGAAGACTGCCACCTGCGGGCGGCCAACATGCACTTTGGGGGTTTCTTAGCAGGTGCTGCAAAATGTTTGTACACATGTGTAAAATAAAACTTAATCTAATCTAATCTCATCTAACGCATTTCTAGCGGGTTTCAGGCCTATGTCTTCTCCATAAGTGAAGTGTAACTAGACTGTCGGATCTCAGCCTTATGGTTCAACTTCAACGAGGTTGGAACGAAAATAGTAACTGATAGTTACAATTGTAAGAAGGGTAGAACACGCTGAGTAGTCCGCGAAAAGTAGACTATGTTATAAACAGTTCCGTTTGATAGGTATACGACGTCAATGATGATAAATGGTCAGAAATCGCCTGCCTCCAGAAACCTCGGTGTGAATTTGGCCTCTGTACGATGGACAACATGCTATACGCTCTTGGTGGATGGGTAGGAGAGGACATTGGGGGTAGTATTGAGCGGTACGACCCTGTTGTCAACGAATGGCAGCTGACTGGAGAAATGCCTGAACCGCGGTTCAGTATGGGCGTTGTGGCACATGACGGTAAGTGTAGGGCTCAGTCTTTCTTGCTCGAAATTCATTGTTATTTAAATATTCCTTGAGCCCAAGCCGACCGGTAAAGAGATATTCAAACAATGGCTGAAAATTGATAACTGGCTACGATGCTTTCAGTTCAATTCAAAACGACCTTCAGAAAAAACGACTGTTTTCAACAACAAAAACGACATTTTCGAAAAAAATCGACTGATTTTCAGAAAAAACGACTTTTGACGAAAAATCGGCCAGTTTTCAGAAAAAAATACTGTTTTCCTGAAAATAAATCAACTATTTAGACGAAAAATCGTCTTTTGATCCGGTATGAAACCATAGTTGCGTTTTTGCAGATACCATGGCACCACGGTCTAAAGTCGTGTTTGCAGTTATCGTGGGTATCTGATACCACGGTCTAAAGGCGTTTTGCAGTTATCGTGGTATCTGAGAAGTCATCTCACTTTCATCAAATTTTGTCAAATTGGTGAGAAAGAAGTTTATAACTTAGTTTTGTAACTGGATATCAGTTTTTCTTTTGTATTGACTTCGAAAAGTGCAATTTCGGCAATAGTCGTTTTCGCAGAGCAACCGTGTATCAGATACCACGATAACTACAAAAACGACTAATTCCAGATCGAATTACCGGGGTAACAGATACCATGGTATCTGCAAAACGGAACTGTTGTTATTTAAAGCACAACTCTTACTGGAAATGATTTTTTGCCTATGAAAGGGATCAGAAAAAAGTTTTTCAAAAATACCATTACTTTCCGCCTGAATTTATCTATTTTCTTGTTAGTGCTTGTCGACACTAACCTGCCTTCCTGCTCTCCGACGCGGCGGCTGGGAGCAAAACTTTGAAAACTGAACGCGCGTTGTTAAAAGTTGAAAAACTAAGTTAAGAAAAGAAGTAAAAAACAGAAGATTCTCATATCCTTTTGTTTGAAAGGATTGTCAGAGGACATAAAAGACTCCGGCATACTTTGCTTTGTGTGACGGGCAAAACTCGTCATTGCCGAAAAAGCGCTAAAATTCGTGGGCAGAAAACGAAACAATGGAGAAAGGTGGGGATTTTAGAAGTTTATGATTCCACAAGGAGCTAGGTATACTATAAAAGGCAGAATAGGCAAGAGGGGTCCTTTAAATATTCCTTGAGGCCAAGCCGACTGGTAAACAAATATTCAAACAATGGCTGAAAATTGATAATCCGCTACGATGGTTTCAGTTCAGTACTTTTAATCCGGTATGAAACCATATTCTAACACTATAGTGTTAGCAGTTCGCAGTTGTATTGCAGTTCAGTCATTTTTTATTTTTTATTTTTTATTTAGTCATATGTCTGTTGTCGTAAATTCTCGTGTTGTCCTTAAATTTTAGTGTTGATGTGTGATTGTTGTTCGTTTGTTTTTTCTTTACAATGGTTTAGGCTAGAATTGTATTAATAATTTTTACAAACCCATCAGAATTAGTGAAGCGTCGTTTTTTATGCCACCGGCATGTCTGATGCTTTTAAGAAACACCAGGTTTATTTATATTTGCCATTAAAATTGTACCTTACCTTACCTTACCTTAAACCATCGTAGCGGATTATCAATTACAATTATCAATTGTTGTTGTAAACAACAACAACAAAAATCAACTAGATCCCTCTGGTTCGTAGATTTTCATCAGTATAGGCAGAGATAGGCGAAGCCACGGATTACACAAACCACTGATGATGCAGTTATCCGAAACAAGCAAACGGTTTCTGAGAGAAGTACGATGTACTTGAAACAGCTGCGAAAAGTTACTAACATTATAATCATTAAAAATTTCAGTAGCAGTGCAAAGGCAGCGATATTTCGCCCTTGTTGGCATGGGTCCTCGTCAGGCTGTTGAAGGTCTGGATTACACAAAGCACTGATAATTTTAATTAATAATTTTATTACCCATCGTAATGTATAAATACACAAAAAATGGAGTAGGAAAAATAAGGAAAAGCTACACAATACACAACACTACGTAATCAACAACACATTATCAACTATTTCAGGAGTCTATACATATCGCTTGTCGGATCAAGGTCTTCCCTGTACCGCAGTAAACGTTTCTGCACAGCAATTACGGGCTGGGCTACTCCGTACTTCCTTGATATGCTGGTGTTACTTGACCAAGGCGGAAGTCTCAACAGATATTTTGCAAACTTATAAAAACGCTTGCATAAGGTTTTAATATCTGACTCAGTGAAAATACACCAAAACGGTGCTAATGCAAGGAGGTGGGGAATAACGAACGCATTATACACTTTACCTAGAATACTTCTACAAAACTTATAATTTAATGCAATAAGAAGGCCATAAGCTTTACGAGTTTTTTCCGCGAAAAGATATAGTTATATATAGTTATCTGAAACAAGCAAACGGTTTCTGAGAGAAGAAGATGTACTTGAGTTTCTGAGATAAGAACGATTTACCTCTTATAGCTTTTAGCTATACGGATTAAACTTGGTTGATTGATTCATTGATTGAAACAGCTGTGAAAAGTTACTAACATTGTAATGATTGGAAATTCCAGTAGCACTGCAAAAGCAGCGATATTTCGGCCCTTCTTGGCAAGGGTCCTTGTCAGGCTGTTGAATATCAGGGACTGGAAGAAAGGGAACCTGCAATCAACCTTGACGTTCAACAGCCTGACGAATGACGAAATCGTCTTACCTGGCTATCTGTTTTTAGCCATAGCTTGAATATAAGTTGCAATTTAGAGTGGGAATTTTTTATGCCTGAAATGTTGTCCCTTCCTCACCATGGATTTTAAAATATTTCTACTTATTTTTATCCATCTTATTTTATTTCGAACTCGTGTCAACTTATATTTCCTAAAATTGATACTACTAAATCCCTTAAAAAAATAAAGAACAGCTTTCCAGATTTTCATTAATAAGTTAAAGAGTAAATAAATTAACAGTTATTGAGATTGTTTTTTTCTCATGTGTATTATAAATATTTGTATTTGTTTTCTCCATTGATGCTGTTATCCTTCCCACCTTTTCCGGGTTGATGTTTGGATTTATTTCACTTCGTATTGGCGGTCTTGTGTTGTGGTCATTCTATTCGTTGGGTCGATTTTGTTTTATTGATTTTTTTTTTTTACGGAAGGGTTTGAACCATCCGATGTACTTTTCTCCGGTTCAAACCCTGATATAAATAATTTTGATTGCAGAGTATTGTGTAAATAACTATTTGTGTATATTTTAGTGTCCAGAACCTTGAACCTGTTATTTATTTATTTTAATATTCCATCTGTAGGGTGTCTTGCCCTACTTTTATTTTAGATAGGTTAAAGATAAATGAATTTTATCATGTTTTCAGGGCTCATCTATGTAGTTGGTGGGTGCACCCATAGCCGGCGCCACATTCGCGAGATGATTTCATTCAACCCAGTGACGAGGGAGTGGAGTTCGCTTGCACCAATGCAAGTTTGCCGATCGCAAATGGGCATAGCTGTCTTGGACAATCATTTGTATGTGATAGGAGGGATTAACAGGCACAATGATTGTCTCAAGTCGGTGGAGCGATATTCGTTTCTGGAGGTAGGTGGTTTTAACCTCCTTTTAGGTGGTTTTACCTTCTTTCGAAGTATTAAATAATAATAACAATAACACAAAGCAACTGAAAAGGCTTTCGCCTCTAAATAACTCAAAGAAATTTTGAGTAGTCGAACTGATCAGAGTTAAGAATCCCATCAATGCACTTGAAACTATTGATCGATTCAGATCTTCGGTAAGGCTGTTCCAGGGATCAACAGTTCTGTTGCAAAAACCCACTTAACAAGAGCTGGAAGCTCATATGGCACTTGCAAGGCTGGGTTGGAGGATAAAGGAAGGAATTCGTGCGTTTGTTGTGATCATTTGTAAGAAAAACCCTTGAGATAAGAATGCTCATCTGTCCCTAGAAATCACGAGAATGTATTGTTCGTAAAAACTATTTTACTTGTGCATTTGGCCGTGATCATGCGCACTTTAAGGGCGCTAGAGATTCATCTGTAATGAACACTCTTGAAGCACGAATTGGAATCATGAAAATGAATATTTTGCTCAAAAGCATTGTTTGTACTTTAAGAAATTCACTTGTAAGCAAAACCCTTGAGGCAGAAATGATCATGGGTCCTTGGGAATCATGGATACGTATCGTTTGAAGGAACCGAAGAATGGTCCGGAAAGACCAGCAAATTCAAGCACTTAAAGAGAAGTTCCAAGGGGGGCAGTCAGAGGCTTCCGCAAGAAAGCACAGTGCTTTTGCGGCATCTAACCACGATACAACAGGCTACAAATGTTTCTTGTAAATTAATAATTGTTTGTACTTTAAGAAATTCACTTATAAGCAAAACCCTTGAGGCAGAAATGATCATGGGCCCTTGGTAATCATGGATATATCATATACATCGTTTGGTCAAAGTATTTTTTTTTACTTTTCGGTTAACAAACGCACTTTAAAGGACACGTGAATGAAGGTGCCAAGTATCATCCCTATCTGTATGACTTCCGTTAACATTGTATGCAGAAAACCCAATCCAAATACGAAATAGTGTTTCCAAGCTATGATTTTTGCTCCATTTTGCATCTGTCCTTATTTTAGTACCGAACAATTTTAGAAATGAACAGAAGTGTCCAATCAACCCTTCTTCTGGAATATTTTTTAATCCGTTAAGCCCAAACGGATATCTAGAAGAAATTCCAATACAATCCGGCCAGCGCTGTACAAGAGTTGAATGAATTGCGTTTTTTGTCTTGGAGTCTGCATGTGCAAACCTCCAGAAACGAGCATCCCTCTTTTGAAGACGTCACGCTCAGGAGAAGAATGCTCTCCGTGGCCATGTCTGTAAATGCATTCTCCATGGTGTGTTCAAGTATGGTTTCATTGTTCAGGTGTCCTTTAAGGGTTCTATTAATTTGAGTTAAAATGTATCCTTTGCTTAAAAGTATATTTTTTACTTTGTGGTTAGGATTAGTACTTTAAGGGATGGTCGGATCCAATCTCTAGGACAATCTTGTCAAGTTTCTAATGTTCAAGCCAAGTTTCGTCGCCCTGACACATCTGGAATTCCGGTTTCCCCTCCCCCCCCCCCCACATTCATCGGATCCGGTCTGGACTTAAAATGGGACATCCGACACCCGAGGTATTTCCAAATATCAAGTTTCGTTAAGATCCGACGACTCGTTGTCGGAAGTTAACCTTTAATAGAGGGCCTGGACACAAGCCACAGTTTATGAATGAATGAATGAATTTTATTTATAGCCCGCCAAACAACAAAAGAGGAATGGTCGGAGTAAATAAGCAACGAGAAAAAAAAAAGTAAACTAACAAGAAAACTTCGTATTAACATATATACAAAACACGAAAGATCAAACTATGAAAATCAAACTACGAAAAATCAAACTATTATATCCTGCTATGAAGTAATCTAGTTTCCAGGTGAAAGGCCTTCTTTTTTTTTCTTTTTTTTTCGCGTCGAACACGCCTATACAGGCAAATTACTTTCTTTTTCTTACATATGATATGATATGATATTTATTACTCTAAAAGCCCAAGGTCCACAGCAATACAAACAAAAGGAAACACAACGTCGAACTTATTTCTAACAACCACTAAAACTACAAAAAAAATGATCTCTGTGTATCATTGACAGCTTGAGGAATCTACCCACTTTCTTTAAAGTAGCATAACACTCACTCTTAAACATCCATTCCTGATCACATTCATTTACTTCAGATATTTCACTTCTCATATCATTCAATTCCCTACAATCACACATAAGAACACACTCATTCATATCTCCACACATCGGGCAGAAGTGTTACAACGCGCCCCTTTAGTTCTGCTTTAACTATTTACTCTTTTGTAGGATAAATGGGAGGAGGTGCCTTCAATGTCGGTTGGCCGTTCGAGCCCCGCTGTCGCCGTTTCCAACGGCCTCATGTATGTGATTGGTGGTGATCAGTCTCACGAAGTGAATTTCTACCGCGCACAAATCACAATCTGTGACGTGGAGGTGTATGATCCTTACGCTGAACAGTGGACTACCGGTCCGGTGTTGCCAGAGTCGAGAAGTGAGGCCGGCGCAGTGGTAGCTTGAAAAATCAGTTAGGGTATGACAGCTTTATTGAGAGATTACCCGACGAAACGGATGTTGCTACCCCATGATTGAAAATAAGTCCAAACAAATAATCTAACATTGTGAGGTGTAGATTGATTTTTACTTTAAGACTTAATTGTCGGCGTTCGGTAACTGTTCTGAACCTTTAAAAGACCCCTCGCACTATTTACTCGTCAGCTTACAGTATTTTAAAATATTTGAATACTTTAAAACTAGGCCGTGCTTTCAACAAATGACCCATGGTTTTGGCTGTTTTAAGCCATTTCCGAAACCCGTTGACTTGTAGCGAAAAAAGGTAAACAATTTACAAATAACTGTTTTTTCTGATGGAAAAACTTCTTGCAGACAACCATCGACAGCGTGATACACATCGAAGGTAGCAAAACACGGCAAGTGAGAAAATCAGCGTGGTTCTTTTAGAGGGGTTAGAGGTACCGTGCGAAATTGAGGTCTCCGGGTTTATGAATATGCGGAGTGATTATGGAAGTAGGTTGCGTTATTATTATAGGTAAGACAAGCCCTTTAAGTTGTCGGAAATGTTTCCCAACCCGTTCCTTGAGTGACCAATCACAGTCTTGGTGCAAAGTTTAATCAGAAATCAGATCTCGAAGTCTTGCATCCTATTGGTCGGTTTTTACGGCTTCGAGTCAAAACTGGGCTTTCGAGTGGTCAGTAGTGCCAATTTGACTCATATCCGTTTTCGTTATGTGGGGTGGGTGCAATCCCTTTATTGCCCATTATTATGTCTGGCATCACAGGGTTAATTGCATGCACAGCAGACCATTGAATTCGTGCGGACGATTGTTGGCATGGCTCCAAGGCTCTGCAAAATCTCAGTTCTGGCAGCACTGTCCCCCCCCCTCCCTCCCCCGCCTCCAATAGAACCTCTGTCCATCCCCCTCGCCGACTCATTAATTATCACTAGTTTGGTAGCATTTATTGAGGTATTTTGCTGCTATCCGCATGAAAAACGTGTAGCCTGCGTAGTTGTCTGATAGTTGTACGAAAAAGTTGCATGTAATACTGTGTAATAGTAAAGAATACTATCATTTAATGTGCCTCAGACTGGTCCAATCTTAAGCAGTAGTATCCAGTAGGATCCTGTCTTGCCATAGTAGCACCCAGTCTTGCTAATAGTAGCATGCAGTAGAATGCAGTAACAGGGTAGCCTTAAAGTAGGAGCATGTAGTAGCATCAGTTAGTACTGCATGCTACTTTTTCGTACAACTTCATACTCTATTTGGAGATAAATTTTTCATCGGGATATGATATGATATAACATTTGTTTGCCTTAAAAGCTCAAGGGCCGTAGCAAACAAACAGAAATAAATACATGTAAATACAAAAATAAACTGATACATTACTATTTTACACTAAACCCTACTCAAACACTTTTCCCTGTGTATAGGATCTATTTTGACAGCCCTGAGCCACGTATTTCCGAATTGTGCCGCTAGATGAGCCTACGATCGTACCAAGTCGTCGTTCGAACTGGCAGCTTGAATGAGAGTGGTGTAGACATGGTTGCGTTTTTGTTCCCACTTCCGACGGTATTTTCATTTTTTTTTTTTTTTAAATGTTACTAAACGCTGTTAGGCAGTTTATGTTTTTCTTGTCATAAAGGAAAACGCTGGCCTTCGCCTTCTTGCAAGAAGGGAAACTTGGTGGCTGACAAAGTTACACTCTCCTTTTGGCTTCTGTATTGACGCTTTTTCCAGTTCAAAGATCTAATAAAAGACGAATCTGAATCAAAGGGATAAGCAGTATTTTTAGAGTGTCCTAGATGTCAGAGATGGGCAGTTTACATTTGTAAAATACAAGTTAAAGTCATGTGTCAACAGACAGGTTACTTGCCAAAATGTTTTTTTTTTTTGGGGGGGGGGTAAGGTATTTACCGACTGGCTTGTTCATTCTTACCGCTTGTCTCTACAGAAGAAATACCGTTTTAAGAAGAAAAAACTACTGATTTTAAGAATAACGGACTGCTTTAAAGAAAAAATCGACTATTTTTTACGAAAATCTGACTGTTTTAAAGATGGCTCTTTCCAAGAAAAAAATCGACTGTTTTTCTTGGACAACATTGGTGGGGGAGGGGCGTCCCCCCCCCCTCATACGTGACGCCCCTGTGTGTCAAAAATTACGTTTTGTCACGGAAAAACGAAATTGTTCATTAAAAACGGAAACCTATTCGAAGACGCGAAAAATGTTAAAAAGACCAGAAAATGGCTAAAAGCTAACGGCGAAAGGGGCCGAATTAAGTTCTTTGCTGAAAACAAAGCTATAGCTTTCTCCAAAATCTTAGTGTGTGACTGTTTCTACGGAATCTACCCGTACCGTTTTTGTTTTTTTAAGTTTGATTGTTTCACTTCCCAGTGCATCTTTTTATATGCCCCCCCCCCCACCCCCTACTATGTGACGATGATGTGTGTCTATTCTTTTCGTCGATCTCCGAACTGATCTGTTCCTACTGCTGTGATTTTTTTTCTGTTGTTTCGGGTTTTGTGGAAAGTTTTTCGAATTTCGTGTAAGTATGTGGTGACATTTTGGGGCCATAAATCGGTATTACAGTGAGCTTGGGGTTTCCAAAGTAAATGCGGTTTATATGTATGTGGTACGCATCATTGACAGCGGGACGTAACGCGCTTTACAGTATATTGAACTAAACTAACGGTCAACAAGGGCCACTCGGCCAAACATATTCAATTTTCACATATTCGATTTTATTTTATTTTACACACTCCGCTTTTGACAACGGCGGATAATAATAAATCACTTGCTTACTTGCTATATAAAAACAAAACGGTATCGAAAACTCCTCACTACATGGTCGTAAAAGTCTTTGCAGGATCGATTTGTTGTCCCAAAAAGCCACCGTATAGGTATGACCTAACCTTGTAAGTCTGATTTCTAATGTGGCTGTGTAGAGTTTGTTACTTCGTTTTCTTTCTTTTTGTCGTATTCAAGTAAGGCTTGGTTCTAGCTGCTCAGATTTCTTCATAAATCGATCCAAACTCTTTTGGTCATACAAACCTGATTGTTTGTTTCCGGGATGGACTTCGAAAAGATTGGGCATTGGCTATCAGGGTTAAAGCACATCATGAAGTATGTTAAGTAATAAAACTACTGTATACTATGTAAACCGATACAAGTAGCCTGCAACGATTACTACGTTCAGCTCAGTGTACCTCATCAGATCGCTGATTTTTGGATAGGCCGTGCCAAACATTGGGTACTTGGGTACCAACACTCGGGAATAGCCTATACCGAACGATAGTTGAGTTTTTACAGATACTATGGTATTTGTTGCTACGGTAACTGGATCTGCAATTAGTCGTTTTTGCAGTTACCCTGACCCTGGTATCTGATATATAGTTGCTCTGCAAAAACGACAATTGCCGAAATTGCGCTTTTAGAAGTTTGACAAAAGCTGATGAAAGTGAGATGACTTTTCAGGGCACGATCAGTTACCACGGTCGGAACGTGGTATCTGAATATCATATACCACGATAACTGCAAAAACGACTTAATACCGTGGTATCGGATACCATGGTATCTGCACAAACGCAACTGATAGTTACCCTGCTCCAAATGGTGGACACACTTTAACTCTATACGGTATTGACGATTTGAGTTAAATTCAGATGACAGCCATCAAATTGTTTTCATTGGGACGGGGTGGCAAGCACGGGCGGTCCCTAGTTGTTGGGAGTCGAGAGGGGGCTTAAAACATACGACTGACTGACTGAAGCCCGGTAAGGCTGAATCTGGGCTGAATCATACCGACAAGAATTAATGGACAAAAAATACAAATCTTACGAATTTCAGGAAATATTTGCACCGATTTTGTGTAAAGTAACAACAGTCCCATCATTTCAGCTTTCGTTAAGGGGAGCGCAACCCCAGCAGCAGCTTCTAAGCACTGTGCTCCATCTGCAGTTCAACTTGAACTTAAGTACTTAATCTCAAATGCATACTTAGGTATCATATGCTAAGTACCTGACAATAAATGTAGTTGTTGAGACAACCCGCTGTCGTCATTTTTTTATGAAGGCTTTTTGGGATCTTAAAAACGTAAGTGGAGGGATACCTATGACATCTCAAAAGTTGTCCGTCTGTAAGCACGATAACTCTCGAAGGGAATGAGATGTATTGATGAAACTTGTTATGAGGATTCTTTAGGTCAAGGGAAAGGTCGAATTCGTATATGGGCTGTGTAGCCCTACATTTAGGGGTGGGGAGGTGGTCCAAATTAAGGGGCTAACAAAATATTTTTAAACAGCTGATAAGAAAATCGATTCAGAGCTAAGAAGACATGCTGAACATGAAAACCATAACCATTTTCTCCCCCCTGACAAGTAGTTCGCCCAGAATCCGGCCAAAACCGGAAAGTTTCTTAAAAGCAAAAGTTTTATTTGAAGTTCATTAAATGTTCGATTTAGGGGTAAGAAGGGCATGCCGAAAATTTTGGTGAAAATCATTTTCTACCCTGACAAGTAGTTCGCCCGGAATCCGGCCAAAACCGGAAAATTTGTCAGAAGTAAAAGTTTTATTTGAAGCTGATTAGATTTTCGATATAGGGGCAAAGAGATGCACTGAATTCGATTTTGAACTTTATGTTTTTGCCGGACTGGCAGTTCCGGAATTCGGCCGAAACCGGAAATTTGGCAGAAGTAAAGCATGAAGTTCCAAGAATCTAGGGGCTTTAGTTATACGAATTACATTTTATCTGTCAGTGAAAAGAGGGTCGACTAAAAGGAGGCACGGCACAGAACAGTATGGTGCAGGAGGCGAGAGTAATAAAAAGAGATTAGCAAGTAATAGAAAAAGACATGTAAGTGAGAGTTCGTAACTCGAGAGTCTAAAAGAAGGCAGGTGAGAACATTGTTCCTGCCCCTCACTCCTAAGCCTGAAAGGCCCCTTATGGTTTTCGTGCTTCTTTTTAGTACTCCTGCCTCCTACACTATGTCGTGTTCCACCCTACTTACCGTAGTTACTACGCATGATGTCACGAATTCTGGCTTTTTGCCGTCAAGGCCGGAACGATTTTTCGATTTTCCAGCAGGATCTCACGCCAGGGTTGAATCCGACCAATCACGTTACAGAGATGCGTAGTTACTACGCTCCCGAGCATTGTAAGCAAATAGTAACTATTAGTTACTATTCCGACAAGGTTGGAGCGGTCAGCGTAGTAACTTTTCGTGAGGATGGAACGGAAATAGTAACTATTGCTAGAAGGGTGGAACACGCTCTATGTCGTGCCGTGCCTCTTGTTTGGTCGATCCCAGTGAAAAGTCCCGCTTTAACCCCTTCGCACATACTGTCCTCGTCTGAGAACATACCAAATCCTATTTTATTTTAGAGCTCCAGATGGCAGTTCAGGTACTTTTCGTGCACCACTGTGTAATGGAAGACTCGATTAGCGTGCCACATTTTTTTGTTTGCGCTAAACTCTATGCTGGATTTTGGGCGATTTTTCTAAGACTTGTCATGTCAACTTCAGAAAATAGTACAAAACCAGGCATGTCAAGAATTTTTATTCCAGTCTTCACAAGGAATACTGGCTTTTGTTCTTTTAGAGGGTCACTAAACGTATCTAGAGGACTTGAAAAGTACTACTGTTAGCTCTTTGTTGCTGGTTGTAACTATGGTAAGCATGATACGAACGAGGCTGTCCTCTGATGAGGACAGTGTGTATCGCACACAGCAAGCTAAAGCGAAACGGAACAACTGATTTTGAAGCATATAAGAGACATCTATTGTTTAGCAAAATGGGTGATTAAACTCAAATTGCTGTAGAATTTCGTCCGGTAGAAGGCCAAACTTGCGCGATGAGACGTTAGGGGTTTTTGTCCTCGAGCGAGGACAGCGTGCGCCGCGCATTTGTAACATCCTTCTCGTTCTGAACTGGCCCATTTTATTAGCTGTCAGCCTTGATTAGCGATAAACGAACTTATTTTATTCCTACGGCCTTCTAATCGAGTGCTACGAGTTAGGAATCCTAGCAGTACATTGAGGTTGATATAATAATAATAATAATAATAATTTATTTTTAACCCACTACAACATTCAAGAAAAAGTGGAGTAATAAGCTAAATAAACAAAAAAGAAACCAAAAAGAAAGAAAATAACTCAACTACGAGAAAAACATTGTAGAAGACCATGGAAAGGCTCAAGGTTCGAAACTGCAGACCCGGATAACCCCTCGTGTAGCAAGGCCAGCTTTGCCGTGACATCCGAAGCGTTAAAATTCTGGATAATTTGTCTATTCTTATACCACGGTGGCAAATAAAGTAAAAATCTCAAGTACCGGAAATACGCGGATCGGAGAGCTTGGATATCTTTTTTAAGAAAAATTGGAAACAACCCAGACAAAAATAAAACAGAGTGGTCACAATAGGTCGAGTACAGTTTCGCTAATGCATTACGGTTATATTTACTTCTGTTAGCAACAATTTTTGAGTAACCAATCTGGAGCTTAAGCTTAGCGTCAGAAACTGTACGCGAACGAAGTGACCGTAGATTACTAGTAATCGAGATTCCCAACCACCTAATAGATTCAACCAAAGGTATAGAAAAATTTAAACAAGTAAGTGATGATCTAGAAGAAGACTTAGCGTTGAAAGTAAGGAACTCACATTTATCAACATTTAGAGAAAGTCCCAACCTGGAGAAAGAAGAAGCAACAAAGCCCACAGAATCTGAGAGCCCCTTCCGGGTACGACTAATTAAGAGAATGTCATCCGCGTAAGCTAGGTATGAGACATTAGAATTTCCTCAGAAACATGTAGTCGGAAGACTATTCAAAACATTAGAAACACACAGTTTGAAAATAGAAGGAGACAAAACACCACCTTGTCTCACACCTTGCCTTACGCGAATTAGAGAATCTGAATAAAGACCATCACCAGTTTTAAGACGGAGGAAAGAATTCCCATACCAGTACTTTAGGAGATGAATGACAGAGAAGTTAATACCACTGGAAGACAAAGAATAAAGAGCATGAGAATGTACAACAGAGTCAAAAGCTTTCGAAAGGTCAAGAGCGCATATATAAAGGCCATCACCTTTCTTCGAAGCATCGACTAGAAGAGAAGAAAGAACCCTGTGCGCATGCTGACAATCAAGACCCCTCTGGAACCCAAACTGATTTGCACCAAAATTAACATTAGAATTTACAAAAGGCAGCAAAAGGTATTCGAGCACTTTACTAAGATTGCAAGCAACGGTTATAGGACGGTACGAAGAACAAGAAAACGGGTCCTTACCGCGCTTTAAAATAGAGCTGACCGTACCGCACAAGAAACTATCCGGGACTACTGAACAACATAGTGACATTTGAAAAAGCAACTGCAAATGAGACAACAATCGCGGACAATCAACTCTTAAAAGATTCTTACTAATCCCGTCTACATCAACGGACTTAGATTTCAGACGACAAATAGCTCTACGCACAGCATCAACAGAAATCGGTATTACTTGGTGCTGAGACAGACGATGTGGCAAAATCCGAGATAATAACTTTTCAAAATGATAATGAATATTAATATTCATACGCGAAAAAATGGAAGTATAGTAAGACACCCACATAGACACACTGATCAAATCAACCGGAGTGTTACTGGTTCTATGGTCCAGTTTAGAAGAATTTATTACATTATGCCAATCATGTTGGCCGCGTGGAAAATCCAAACCTTTATAACGGGCCGCACGTAAATGCTTCTTATATGCCCGCTTAGTACTATTCTTAATATCACACACTGCTCCGGATTTAGGCCGATCACAGTCGGACCAAATTCGAAGCCAAAACTTAGCCCGCTTTTTAACCGAGTTCAGCTCGGGATCAATACGCCAAATAGGCTGACGGGTTCCGATTCTCACTCTTTCCTGAGGTACAGATAAAAGCTCCGAACGTTTTATTGCGGAAAGAATCTGAGCGTAATACGAGTTAAGCTCAGATTTCGCATTTGCACTTGTAACTTTCAACTGAAGTAAATGGTACGGCACACGAATAGTACTCAATAACATTGCAAGAGACGAAATATATAAGGTAATATTAGCTCGATCCCAATTACTTCGTTGAAACCATTTTGCGCTTCGTTTCGTCGGGGGTGCGTAGTTTTCACACGCAATTAACACACTAAAAGAAATCGGCAAGTGATCGATATCGTTCTCGTCAGTATGCACATGAACGGTAGATATATCAAGAAGGGACGAGCAAATTACATGATCAAGATCGGAAACACTACCAGAGTTGTGAATATAAGTGTGTTCGCAGTCTTTTTGTACGATCTTAAAATCAGGCAGAGAATCCAGAAGACAATTTGTCCTAGTAGAGTCACAGCGGATGTTTGTATTAAGGTCGCCAAGAATGATATAGTTCAGAGACTGGTCTGAAATCAGCTTCATTAGCGATCCAAGGCTTGAGCACGCTTTTGCAAAGTTATTAAGCGACTGCACTCTACGTGTATTATGCGGAAGGTAACAATTAATAATGACACTGTCCCCAAGTCGAATAGCTTGAAAACGGTCGTCGGAATGAATGCAGTTTGGTTGCAGTCCATTTAGTTTCTTATGCACAAAACATGCGAGTCCACCAGAAGGGCGACCAAAAGTTGAACGTGCATTAGTACTGAACAGCAAATGATGCGAGCTACGCTGTAGAAAATTCACGCTAGTAGCAGTAAGGAGGTGTTCTTGCAGACAAACAATATCATAACTGCTAATTAGTTCATCGATTAGGGAGCCTTTATCTTTCGTCCCGTTAATATTCAACGAAACTATAGAGACTGATCTGTTCATTATTTCTTGCTGGACAAGACACTCTGCAGAACACGGCATTTGAGACTGAAAGAGACGTGATTTTCGCTGCAATTGGCACACTTAGCAGATAGACGACAGGGGGATTCCTTGGTTGAGATGTGGGGCCCCGCACAAATCGCACATTTAGGAGTAACGCTGCTGCAGGCCGACTTCACGTGACTGGGAGACCTGCAGTTAAAGCAGCAACGTGGGGTCTCAGTGAAGTCAAACACACGGATAAATTCGTAGCCCAGTTTGAGCCCTTCCTTCAATATGCGAGCTTTCGCACTGAGATTATTAAACTCGACCTTCACAGCGGTAGAAGTTCCAAGTCTCACTGCATTGCTTATACCGGGCTCGGAGAGGAGCTCCGAAGTATCCAGGTCAACAGAGACTCCTTTTACAACCCCAAAAAACTTCTTTGACACAATTTTGGCCTGAGATTCCGCTAAGACACCCGAGATGGACGAACAAAAATCGGTAGCAGCTGGTTTATCAATGTTGACCACCCACTTGTCGCTCAGGGGGCGCAAGCTATGGATAGACTCGTGTCCGGTAATTTTATCGAGCAATTCCTTTCGCTTTAAGGGGTCGTTCAGCGAATCGGGTACATTAGATATAATGACTGTGGCAGATTCCTTAGGAACGATGGGGTTTGGCAGCTGCGGAAAATGTAGATCATATGACTCAAGTCTATTGGAAACTGTATTCAAAACTTGCTCCACTCTATTCATTTGTGACGAGAGATGGGAGAAAGCCACAGCAGGGACGGTTGGAACCTCAGTTGGAGACTTTATCACGTAGGTAGGCATAGTCGTATCAGCATCATCAAACTTCCGCAGTTGATCGATAATATCTCGGATATGACTTATTGAAGCCTTAGCTCCCGAGCGTCTCGGACATGGTTCATCCGGCAGCATCTTAGTCCAAAAGGCTGTCTTTGCACTTGACACAGATGCAGAATCAAAAAATTCCGCAGCCATCCGAATAATTTCCGAATCGTCAGCTCCATTCGCAAGGCTGAATTGCAAAAAGTTCAAGATCGGCGAATAAACAAGTTCATCGCTCACCATGCTGTCAAGCAGCCAACAAGAGGGTCCGATTAACTCAGGTAGTAATCCTTTTCAGAGCACAGGTACGAAATCGGTCTTAACAGGTCAAAAGACTGATTGATACTGTTTACAATATGTCTCAGATTGTAAACAAAATACAACCCTAGCATGGGTGGGGTTGACAAGGTCGATAATCTGCTGTCACTATACCGGACTTTCATCAGGTCAAGGAAGTGGACTCTGAGAATGTTTTTTCACATGGTAGATGTGGCCGTGTGCAACTCATGGCTGGAGTATATCAGTGACTGCGAATGTGAAAGAGCTGTGAAGAAAAATTGACATTATCTTTTGTCCTTTCGCCTCGGGATCGCAGAGGCACTGGTTCACGCAGCTTTTTCCACCCCAAGCAGACGAGGGAGATTTCCTGATGCCGCCGACAAAGCGGAATTGAATTTTCGTCTGACATGGGAAAACTGAAAAGTGCCAGGTTTGACCAGACTAGCCATTGGCCTGAAAAGACTTCTAATCAGAATCGTTGCAAAAACAGGCCATGAGTAATGGAAACCGCACCTTGTGCTCGAAATGTAAAGTCCCACTAAGCAACGTCAAAGATAGAGAGTGCTTTGTTGAATTCCATTCAAAGTAGAATCACTCTTTTGTATCTGTCGTATGTTAGAGTCTAGCTGAATTACACTAACTGCAGCACGGTGTCCTCAGACAAGGACAGTCCTAGAAAGACCCTTGGAGTGATAGGATAATTCTAAGACAAATCTCCAAGCCTACTTAGGTCTAGACTTGTAAGTTTCAAGCACCGGCAGAATTTTATCTCACGAGGAAAAAAATCGTGTGCGAAGGGGTTAAAAGCGTTAGCTCAAGCTTTCCCGATTTTAGTAGTCTCTCGACATGATAGACATCCAATACACCGGAAAGAATAATAGGTAGCCTACACCAACTAGCAAAAGTTGCAAGCCCCTTGTCGTCGAAGATAATTATGGACTGACAGCCGATTGTTACTTACAAGTCCCCTATAATTGTTTGTTTCAGTGTGTACCTTACCACACCCGTCGAAACTACCTTACCACACCCGTCGGAAAATGGTGCATCTCATGAAGAAATTTTGTACCAGAAAACGGATGACAAATACTCTGATTAGCTCATCAAGGGCTATCGATCGCCGTATATTTTTTTTTTTTTATATCTGTAGTAGTTCAGAAGTTGACTTTTTTGCCTTAATATCAGCACTTAGAAGGGAGCAAAGGATAAGCTCTAATTTATTTAGCATGAGGAAACTTTTAAAATTTATGAGGGAAATCTCATATCATTTCTTTGCCTCAATCCCAAGTGCAAAAAATGGAACGATATACTCAGAAATCACGAACAGAAATCGCTAGTAACAATAGATGGCAGCGTTTTCGCACCGGTGTCGGGATATGTCCAAAATCTTTGAAAACGACACTTCAGCGCTCCCCAGCGTCAAATTTAACGAGAAATGAGATTTTGAATCTGATTTCAACAAGCACCTCTAGACCATGCTCATGAATGTTGATAATCGTCCAGAACCAAACAAACGTAAGTAAATTCAACTTCTTAAATTCAATGCAAGGTATTCTCCTCGAAACTTGACTTGTTTGACATACGATAGTCTTATTTGGGAGTCTTTGTTTTCTGGAACTAGGGTAGCGAAGAGTTCCGCGGAGCTCTCCAAAATATAATGTCATATTCAGCTTTCGGTACATACCTGTCTCGCTTTCGCCCCGTGGAAAAGTCAACCAGCTTGGAAGTCAGAAGCCAGAATTGACAGACTTGAAGAAGTTTTGCAGAGCATAATTCGTAGAGCACAAATAGACGCAGAGGAAATTGAATCAGTTTTGAAAATGGCTAGACCTAAGGCTCTATGAACAGAAAATAGTCAAACAAACCTGACTAAGTACACCAAGAAGTAACTTGTCATTGTTAACTTAATGCAAGCGCATCTAGCGGCCAAAAAGAACGAACCTGGAAGAAATTTTACGAAGGGTGTATCGGGCAGGGCATCGGGGATCTATTTGACTCCGCATGGTCGTATTACAGAGATAGGGAGATGGAGGTTCCTGTACTTATTTTTCATGGCACTTGAGCTTATTCAAGTGCCATATAGCGATCGTAATGTCTGTCCGCATTTTGCTAGTTTGGGCACTTCCACAACGCCTAGGACGATAAAACTTGGCACGCATATCAGGGACCCAACCAGTCTAGTACACTAGCCCCTTTTAAGGCACGGTGCTCAAACGTCTAGCACCATGCCTGGGTGCTAGACATTCAAGCACAGTACCTTGGATTTCATGTATGGTGCATGGATTTCAGTATACAGTGTATACATCAAAACACAGTTTCTGTCATAACAACTGAGCACCAGCTCGGACAGGGCTGAAATTACTACCATGAATTAGAGAAATCAAAGACAATCCTTTATATATTTTTCACAACAAAAACAAAAGGGCTCGGCTGATGACAGATGTGAAAAACCTCCTTTCCTTTTCTACATAGTCAAGGGTTTTGCATACAAAGTGTCCTGTGCCTTAGCTTTTTCTACCTAGCAGCCAACCAGAATATTGGCTCTTGGGGAATAGATAGGGAAAATACATGGAAAATAGATAGGGTGCTGTTAGGTTTTTCACCTCCATCATCATTAGAGCCCTTTTGTTTTTGTTGTGAAAAATATATAAAGAATTGTCTGTGATTTCTCTAATTCATAGTAGTAATTTCAGCCCTGTCCGAGTCGGTGCTCAGTTGTGATGACAGAAACTGTGTCTTTCTGTATGCACTGTATACTGAAATCCATGCACCATACATGAAATCCAAGGTACAGTGCTTGAATGTCTAGCACCCAGGCATGGTGCTAGACGTTTGAGCACCGTGCCTGAAATGGGGCTAGTGTACTAGACTGGACCCAACCGGATTAATTTGGATATAATCTGTAAGTAGTGAACTGATAGACAGATATATTATTATTGGATATAATCACTTCCCCTCTCCTCCGACCATCAATGGCGGAGTGGCAAGATGGGGAATCCGGAAATTAGTAACATTCATAACTTTGGAACGGATAATCGGGCGTGCAATAAACTTGACAGGTATCAAGAACAAGTGTCTTGGATGTTCATTGTCAAATTCGGGGGAGCGGGACTGAAGGGGGACACCTGAAATCTCTTGAAACACTTTTTCTAGTTTTTGTCAAACCGCTACCCCTTTCTTCACACTAGTATAGCTCTGCTCCTGGATGAGTCATTCTTTGCTTGAATTCGTTCGGAGAGAGCTAGAGCAATTGGCCATATTCCTGTTCAGCGCTTCCAAGCGGACTAGTTTCTGTTAATCCCCCATGCCTCACCGTCATTACTTGGATCAGACATGGCAAAATAGATCCACAGGTTAGTGAGTGGAAAACCTGTCATCTCTGTCCCAGGTAATGGAGGTTTTACATATGTTTTAGCAGCAGAAAGGGAAAGTGACCCACTACCCTATGGATTTGACTTTTTACTATGTCTACACAAGTGTTGGTTCAGACATAGTAAAAAGTCGAATCCATAGGGTAATGGGTCACTTTCACTTTCTGCTGCTGAAACGTATGCAAAACCTCCAATACCTGGGACACCGATGACAGGTTTTCCACTTACTAACCTGTGGATCTAGTTTACCATGTCTGATCCAAATAATGACGGTGAGGCATGGGGGATTAACAGAAACTAGTCCGCTTGGAAGCGCTGAACAGGAATATGGCCAATTCAAGGTCGAAGGGGTTGGTATAATATGTTGTTGAACCTTAGTAGGGGTTGATATAGATTATGGGGTGCTAGGATGATGAAACTTGGCAGGCATATCAGGGACCCGACCGAACCAACCTGGCAATAATCAGTTTCCCGATCCGATCATCTGGGGGGGGGGGGGAGGGTCCGGAAAATCAGTGGTGTGTAACTTTCGAACGGGTGATCAGATTGAAATGAAACTTAATACCTGAATAAATGACATATCTCTGATGTTCGATTTGAAGTCCGAACTGGACTCGACAGCTATGGAGGAGTTGGGTAGGGGGGGTGTCGTGATTTGATTAATCAACACCTTGTGTTACGTGTGTGATAATGGACGAGTAGCCCCTCGCAGCGCCGGCAGCGATGCTAATGCCGGGCGATGAGAGAAGTAAGGAAAAATGAATTCGAAATTCATTCCATTGTGAACGCTCGACCAGAACAGTCAGTGAAGTTATTTTGATAGTCGTATATTCGTGACATAATAAGGTTAAACGGTTAAGTACCATTTGAGTTAAGTGTTAATTTTTTTTTGCCAGTAAAACTTAATTTTCTTCAGACTATTGAACCAATCTCTGACAAGTGGTGTCGAAGTGCGATTTTACTGGCATAAATTTGACAATTTTAGAGACTAAACGTAAACTTATTAATTACGAAAGTAAACCTAATAAGGCCCGATTTGTGAAATCAATCAAGGTTTAACGATTATACAGTAGCAGTTCAACTCAGTATTGGCATTTTGGTCGTGCTTTAGAGCGCATAAAAAATTGCTTCAGAGCGATTTAGGTCGTGCTTTAGAGCGCATAAAAAATTGCTTCAGAGCGATTTAGGTCGTGCTTCATAGCACTCTGGTCGTGCTTCACAGTACTTCGGTCGTGCTTCACAGCACACAAACGTCGCTTCAAAGCTATTGAGGTAGTGCTTCACAGCACTCTGGTCGTGCTTCACAGCACTTCGGTCGTGCTTCACAGCACACAAACGTCGCTTCAAAGCGATTGAGGTAGTGCTTCACAGCACTCTGGTCGTGCTTCACAGCACACAAAAACGTCGCTTCAAAGCGACTGAGGTAGTGCTTCACAGCACTCTGGCCGTGCTTCACAGCACTTCGGTCGTGCTTCACAGCACACAAACGTCGCTTCAAAGCGATTGAGTAAGTGCTTCACAGCACTCTGGTCGTGCTTCACAGCACTCCGGTGGTGCTTCACAGCACACAAACTTCGCTTCAAAGCGATTGTGGTCGTGCTTCACAGCACACAAACGTCGCTTAAAAGCGATTGAGCTAGTGCTTCACAGCACTCTGGTCGTGCTTCACAGCAATTTGGTCGTGCTTCACAGCACATAAACGTCGCTTCAAAGCGATTGTGGTCGTGCTTTACAGCACAAAAACGTCGCTTCAAAGCGATTGAGTAAGTGCTTCACAGCACTCTGGTCGTGCTTCACAGCACTTCGGTCGTGCTTCATAGCACACAAACGTCGCTTCGAAGTGATTGAGGTAGTGCTGCACAGCAAATTGGTCGTGCGTCAGTACAATCAAGTCGCTTCACAGCAAGATCCAACTGGGAGATCTACAGAACCTTCTGGTGGCGGCTGAGAATATACTCACCACAAGATTAAGACTGGATGCCAGAGAACCGTCCGAATTCTGGAAAGGCCGAATCAGACGAACCAGGATCGTCGGGTATTCGTAAAAGCGGACCAAGAACAAGGAGCCTTGCCCGAAAAGAAGCCATCTCTGAGCGAATTTTCGAGAAATACACTCTAAACCCAGGGTGTGAGACAACTTCATCAGTTTCATCGCCAGATATCAAGGTTTCCAGTTACGACGCGGATTGGGAAAACTCCGTCGTAAGGCCTCTGGCTAAAGAAGAAGTCAAGTTATTCCAAAGCTGTGACAACTTGCTGAACTTGGACAATTCCAGTTACGAGGACGCTTTCGAGGATTCTAATAAGACAGCTGTAGACCTTACTGACAAGGAAAGAAAGATGGATCAAGCCGAGATTGTTGAGTTGTTGAAGAAAACGATGGAAGTCAACCTCAGCGCCATGCAGACAACGATGCAATCGGCCATGGCAGCAGAAAGAGAAGCAACCAGGCAACAAATTGAGTCCTGGACAGCACAGTTTGCCCCGCTTGTTCAAGCGGTACAGACTAACCAGGCAGCAATCCAGAGCACCCCGAGTACTGTTTCTACAGCAACCATTCACGTGGCTAAATACATCGAAGGAAGTGATATTGACGTGTACCTTTCCATGTTCGAAAGGGCAGCGACCCAAAATAACTGGCCCCAGACAACATGGGCAGTCAGGTTACAGGCGCTACTCTCCGGAAAAGCAGCTGAGGCGGCTGCCCTCGTTCCGCCCACCGAAAGCAACAATTATGACCGAGTCAAGGAGACAATCCTTAGAAGATTCCAGATTACTTCCGAAACATATCGGCAGCGTTTTCGTACAATCGCGAAAGAAACTGATCAGTCTTTCACTGATTACGGGAACAAACTGGAACAATTGATGCTGAAGTGGTTAGACTGCAGTGACTACAAAACCATCACCAATGTAGCTCATCTACAAGGCTACATAGAAGGTATCCTCCGAAAACTGGTGGTAGAACAGTACATCAGTTCGATAAAGAATGAACAACTCAGAATCCGGTTAAGAGAGCTCAAGGATCCTACCTTAGAAGACCTGTCCCGCACTGCCGAGAGCTATTTCCTTGCACGGAAAGACGAGCGTGAGACGACCAAATTCCAGGGCCCTCCTAAGCAGAAGACAGTCCCTCCTAAGCCGAAGCCAGAAGCAGATAAGCCTGACGAAGGTCAGTCGGCTGAAGCTGCAAAGAGTAAAACAGCGCCACACAAATATGCAAGTGGCCCGTGTTACAATTGTGGACGAAAAGGTCACAGAGCAAAGGACTGCAGAGCTCCAAGGAAGAAGGAAGAAACTATGCTGGCCAGGAGTCCAAGCAGAGACGTCAATCCGCAGCAACAGTTCCAACTTTACGGAGAAATCGAAGGTAAACCTGCCAAGATTCTGGTAGACTCCGGAGCTACTTTAACGATAGTTCACCAGAAGTTCGTGTCCCAGGAAGAAAACTGGAAAGATCAGACTGGGATATGCTGTGTTCATGGGGACCATAGAACCTATCCTGTCCGCAAGGTGTATATCACAGCTGGACAGAACGGAGAAGTTTATAAGGGCGAGATCGAAGTAGCTGTAAGCCCCACGCTTCCAGTGGATGCCATCATTGGACATACTTTTCCAAGATTCTTTGATCTATGTCGACCAGCAGTTCGGGGAAAAGACGCAGCAGCGGCAGTCTTGCTGACAACTCGATCTCAAACATATGAAGAACAGTTCAACAGGTCAATAGACATTCCGGAAAATGACGTCACACAGATCAATGTAGACATAGGAGAGAGCACCCAGAAAGAACCGACGAGTCGCCGACAGAAAAGGAAGGCTAAGGACGTTCGTAGACGAGAGCAGACAGACGCTTCCGAGAGTGATGAAGATCCAACCACCTTGAATGCTAAACAGTTGAGCAAACTTCAAGCGGACGATAAGAGCCTAGAAGGATGCTGGAAAAAGGCTAGCCAAGGACAAGGATTCAAAATATCGGATGGGTTACTATACCGAGTCAGCGAATCCAGGCTGGATGGCACGGAGCAGTGGCAACTTGTTCTTCCACGGATTTGTAGAAAAGCCGTCCTCCGTATCAGTCATGATATCCCAATGAGCGGACACACGGGACGAGCGAGAACTGCTGACAGGATCCTGCAACGTTTCTTTTGGCCTGCTCTCAGAAACGACGTGGCTCGTTACGTCAGGTCCTGTGAGGTCTGTCAACTCACGGCAAAGGCCAAGCCTAAGGAAAGAGTGCCGATGGTTCAAATGCCCATCATTACGGAGCCTTTTCGAAGAGTAGCAATGGACATAGTTGGACCACTAACTCCCTCCAGAAACGGATTCAAGTTCATGCTAGTGTATTCGGATTACGGGACGAGATACCCGGAGGTATTTCCTTTGAGAACAACAAATGCCCGCAAGATTGCCGAAGCACTGGAGCAATGTTTCTGCCGCTTAGGGGTTCCGGAGGAAATCCTTACTGATCAAGGCAGTAACTTTCTGTCCAAAGGTTTAGCGGCCCTGTACACCATGCTGGGTGTAAAAGCCATAAAGACTACGCCGTACCACCCTCAAACTGACGGCCTGGTCGAGAGGCTCAACGGCACACTGATATCGCTGCTCAAGAAGTTCACTTTGGACAATGCGAAAGACTGGGACAGGCTGGTTCCCTACATCTTGTTTGCATACAGGGAAACACCCCAGGCTTCGTGTGGATTCAGCCCCTTTGAAATGTTGTACGGTCGGCGCCCCAGAGGCCCATTGGATGTTCTCAAGGAACAATGGGAGTCGCACACGGAAAAGGAAAACGACTACCAAACAACACCCGTGCATCATCTGCTCATAGTTCGAGAACGCCTCCAACACATCATGGAAAGGTGCATGTAAACTTGCAGCACGCTCAAACCAGACAGAAAGTCTACTATGACCGGAAAGCCAAACCCAGACATTTGGAAGCCGGTGACGAGGTTCTAGTATTGTTGCCAACAGGCACACATAAGCTAGAAACACGATGGAAAGGACCATTCAGGATTATCCGAAAACTGAACGACGTCAATTACGAGGTGGAGTTCCCAGGAAGAAGGAAAGGCAAGATTCTGCACATTAATCTTCTCAGAAAATTCGAAAGACGTGAACCAGAATTCGCTCTTTTCTCCAAAGAGTCTGACTTTGTCCCGACCTTTGATGCTTCAGAGAAAGAGGATTCAAACAAACATCTGTCGGATGAGTCGATCAGACACCTGACAATCGAACAAAAAGAACGTCTCTTGGACGTTATACATAAGTTTCGAACGACCTTCTCCGACAAGCCTGGCAAAACTAGAGTGGTCGAGCATGAAATCAAAACTGGTGCATCCAGACCAATCCACCAAAGGCCATACAGGACGCCTCAGGCCCGGCAAGCTGCCATTGAAAAGGAGGTTGATCAGATGTTGGAGTTGGGTATAATACGACCCTCAACTAGTCCTTGGTCTAATCCAGTCGTGACGGTCCCGAAACCGGATGGGTCCATTAGGTTTTGTCTCGATTTTCGGAAGCTAAACAGTATTTCAGAGTTTGATTCGTATCCGCTTCCCCGTATCGACGAGCTGGTAGAACTTATCGGGAACGCTAAGGTCATCACCGTCCTAGACTTGACAAAAGGCTATTGGCAGATAGCCTTGGCAAAGGATAGCTGTGCCAAAACTGCGTTCCAGACCCAATCAGAACTTTATGAATTTACAGTCATGCCATTTGGGTTACATGGCGCCCCTGCAACTTTCCAAAGGTTAATGGACAAAATTCTCCGTGACTGTAGGAAGTTTGCTAGAGCTTATCTGGACGACCTGGTCATCTTTAGTGATACTCTCGAAGATCATTATCGTCATCTACAAATGGTCCTCCAGAAAATCGCGGACGCTGGATTAACGATCAATTTTCGCAAATGCAACTTTATGCGAAGTGAGGTCACATACCTTGGATTTCATGTAGGAAGCGGGCGCTTGACACCAGTGCAAGACAAGGTTCAGGCAATAGGAGAATTCCCGGTACCCCGTACTAAAGGAGAAGTCAGAACCTTCCTCGGAGTAGCGGCGTACTACCAGCGATTCATTCGGGATTTTTCCACAATCGCTTCACCTTTGAATGACCTATTGAAGAAAGGTCAACCTCAGACCGTAAAGTGGTCCGAAGAATGCCAAACCGCCTTCGTTGGTTTGAAGAAGGCACTAATGGACGGTCCCGTCCTTCGCAACCCAGACTTCGAGCGACCATTTATCTTGCAAACTGACGCATCCAATGTAGGTCTCGGAGCTGTTCTGGCTCAAAACTGGGAGGACGGCGAACACCCAGTGGCCTACAGAAGTCGCAGACTAAACCCGGCGGAGACGCGGTATTCAACAGTCGAGAAGGAAGCTTTGGCATTAAAATGGGGCATTGAGGGTTTCAACTACTACCTATCAGGAAGACCCTTCACAGTACAGACAGACCATAACCCGTTGCGTTGGCTGAACGTCGCTAGGAGTGGTAATGCTCGCCTTGCAAGATGGGCGTTAGCTCTGCAGGAATTCAAATTTGAGATTGAAGCCAGGCCAGGGAACCAAAATGCCAATGCTGATGCTTTATCTCGTCTCTTTCTTGAATAAACTGTTCAACCATGTATGTAAATAACAATAGTCACGTTTATTTCAGATGTCAATCCGTTTGTTACCAGCTGGTATCCGTGGCGTACTGGAGAGCCCTACCGAACGAGGGAAACCATCCTGGGAGTTCAGGGATAGCCAGAAGGCCGATCGTGAGTTAACACGATATTTCAACTTGAATGCGGTAGATTTAGAGGATAGCAAAGGTGCCACTTACATACTACGCCAAGGAGCTTTATACAGAAAGACTAGGCGAGTAACCAACACAGGTGACCACCTACAACTGTTAGTACCTGACAACTTCCGCCAGAGGATCTTCGATGCTGCCCACAGATTACCGGATCAAAACGGCATGCCGAACCACCGAGGGAGGAACGTAACCGCGAAAATCCTGCTGACTCATTTTTACTGGCCAGACATCAACAGAGACATAAAGGTTCGACTGGACGCCTGTAGCTGTCGACGAATCAACGAGCCATTCCAAGGACGTGTGATTCGACTAAGGAAATAGGGTGCAGAAATAGTGGTTCGGTGTAAATCGGGTGCAATATACCATCTTTCTTAAGGGGGGAGGGATGTCGTGATTTGATTAATCAACACCTTGTGTTACGTGTGTGATAATGGACGAGTAGCCCCTCGCAGCGCCGGCAGCGATGCTAATGCCGGGCGATGAGAGAAGTAAGGAAAAATGAATTCGAAATTCATTCCATTGTGAACGCTCGACCAGAACAGTCAGTGAAGTTATTTTGATAGTCGTATATTCGTGACATAATAAGGTTAAACGGTTAAGTACCATTTGAGTTAAGTGTTAATTTTTTTTGCCAGTAAAACTTAATTTTCTTCAGACTATTGAACCAATCTCTGACAGGGGGTTGACCGGAAATCCCGAGAAACGGTTAGAATAGAGGGATCGGAGTGAAACTTGCTGGGAATAACAACCATCTGTACCAGATAAATTGCTTCCACATTTGGACTGGATACGGACACTTTGGGGGAGGGGGTGGAGGGTGTTTCCCGGAATTCCGCTGATGTCGGTTTTGGTGATTTTCACGACGAAACTTGGGAGGCGTATCTGGGACCCTATCAAACTGACGTGTAAATAAAAATTTACTCGATCCGATAGTCGGGGGGGAGTAGAGGAAGGGGGAATCCGGAATATTGAGTCATGCGTAACTTTGGAACGGGTGATCGGATTTGAGTGAAATTTTGTAATTGAACAGAGGACATGTCTCCGGTGATCCGACAACAACTGGGGGGGGGGGGGAATACGTGACCGGAGAGATCGGGATGGAAGTTTGCGGGAATAACCAACAGATGCTCCGGTTTACAGAACCGGATTGGCTGAGGCGACTGTGGTGGGAGTCCGGAATTCCGGTGATCGCGAGTAAAGGTACTTCCAGGTGTGCTAGGACGATGAAACTTGGCTGGAATATTAGAAATTCGACAAGATTGGCTTAGAAATCGCCACTTTCCAAATCCGACCATTCCTTAAAGTACCAATCATGACCGCAAATTAAGAAAAATACTTTTAAGCAAAATATGCATTTTTATAATCCCGATGAGCCCATTACCATTTTTGCCTCAAGGGGTTTGCTTACAAACGAGATTCTAGCTCCCTGAAAGTGCGCATCTTCACCGCAAAGTCGAAAAGTACTTTTTTTTCAAACAATGCCTTCTAGCTACTAGCAGGCGAAAACCTAAACAAAGCAGAGGTCCGTCTCCTCGAAACGGGAAATTACGCAGCAACAATTCAAAGAAGAACCGCACTTGATATAAATGTCGAAACCATATTGAAGACTATTGAACCGCCCAACCAAGAGGAGGAGTTCTAGAAATGCCTTTTACAGTACTTTTTACCTACTAGTGTATAATAAAATTAAATTCGACTCTGTACAAAACTCCCAAACAAAGCCCTTTATCTTGGTTCGGCCGAGTTCTTTTCTTATTACAGTATCCAGAGGACGGGTACGAGAGACGTATTTGTTTATTATTTGGGATTAGTAAAAGAGGAAAGCTCCAGGGGAAACACAAGTGGGGGGTAGGCAACTAACACCTTTATAGTGCAACACCGTTCTTTCCCCTTTTAAGTATCCTGTGAGGCGTAGGGGAACTCGAGAGTAGGGTTGGGGGGCAGGGTTCTCCCTCATCGCAAAGTTGGAAATAATTTAATCTTCAAGCTTATGATGAGCACACTCCACTTCGCCGGATTTTTTGCGACTACTAAGGTGAGGAAAGCTCTAACTCGGTGTCTCGACCACAAGTGAGCAAAAGATTGTTTGGTGCCTGAGCACCAAACCAGGTACAAGCGCACAGAGGCAGCACAGAGGTGCCGCAAATCTGACAGAGAAACTCCCCTTTTCGAAAATCGATTGTTCCTGAAGAGCGGAGCAACCAAGTAACGCGTTTTCATCGGATCTTCAAACCTATTTAAGCGCATAATTGATGGGCAAGGCCATATCCAGGGGGGGTTAGGGGGTTGACCCCCCCCCCCCCCCCGAAACATACAAAAATAGTCATTTTTACAGGCTCCCCCCCCCCCCCCCCGAAAGGCAACCCCCCGCGTGGTGACGGGTAAGAAGACTGTCCTATCTTAGCCTTTTTCAGTTAAAGTTTAAGAGTGTTTGGTTACCCTCTTAGGATACTAAACCGGAGAAAACGATAAAGTAAGATGTGGAGTCAATAAGTTTGGTAAGCAAAATCCTTGAGACACAAATGAGTTGGGCCTTGGCTTGGCATCAAAAAGTTTAACCAAATAAGTCTTATATCCGGCAGTCTAGTTACTTATCGTTAGGGTTGTGACGAAGCTCGACGAGCTATATCAACGATTAAAATGCAGCCAGAGCGGCCGTGACTGGCAAGGGATTGTTCTTTGATAATTTTTGAATTAGTAGTGTGATTTTCTCTCTGCGTTTTCCCTTTTGTTTTTCTTTTTTGCGTGATCTTTTTACTGTGTATTTTCTACTTTCTTTTTTATATACTCCATCATTTCCTCTTTCCCGCACGATGCGTGAAAATGAACATTACATCATCCCCTTAAAGCCTATTAAAATGCGTCAATTAGTTTGTCCGTTATCCGCAGATAATCGATTTCATTGAATGAACTTATTCTTTTTGTTTTATGGTACCTCTATGAAAGAGAGAGAGCCACACTGGAAATTCAGGCTTTTGTTTGAAATTCAGTTCTCCCCGCCTAGATTAAGTTTGGGTTGTCGTGAAAGCAGTGGACAGTCTTGAATGTTATTACTGTGAAAAAAAGCAAAATCCCTTAGATGAGTCAAAACGTTTCAAATTATCCCAATATATGTTAAAATAATCTACCTTTTTGAGTTAAGCGAGCTTGGCCGTTGACGCCAAAGTTGTTAAAATGATAGCAGAATAATATGCGCGCTGTAAGAGTGCCAAGAATAAGGGTGAGCCAAATCGTTGAGGACTGGCGCGGGCAGCCCTGGCAAAAGGACTGTTGCGCCCCGGAAGCAGCAACCAGAACATAGCACCATCATTATTCATTATCCGCACGCTAATCATCGGGATACAACATCCTTATTGCTTGCAAGTGCAATTTAAGGTAAGGTAAGGTCTCTTCAATGGGATCTAGCGGACTTTCTTCTCTTTCGTAGGACGTAAGCCTCTGGGTCAGATGGCAGTGGAAGCGCCGACTCGGGCATTGGCAACGCAGGAGGAAACTCCTCTTTACAAATCGGAAGTTGAAAGAATCGCGCTTCGCCTCTTTGGTTTAGTCTGATTTTGAAAGCAAAAGTGAACGGATTCCAATTTGTGTTCTATTCGATTTTTGGATTGTTTGGAGAGGATTACATTCTTCTAATTTTTTTGGAAGGTGAGGGGATGTCGTTGATTTTTTTTCGGGAGTTTCCCAAGAAAAACTCTTGGTCTCACGACGACAAACCGGGGATAAGAAAAATACTGTTCGACAGTCTTTGAGTAGCGTAGTCTAGCTTAAATAGGCTAGCGTAATTATTTTGTTAAGTAGGGATGTGCTTCACCATACTTACAGTAGCTACTACGCATGACGTCACGAATTCTGGCTTTTTGCGGTCAAGGCTGGAAGGATTTCTCTGTGTTCTAGCAGAATCTCATGCCATGGACGAATCCGACCAATCACGTTACAAATACGCGTATTTACTACGCTTCCGAGCATGGTAAGCAAATAGTTACTATTAGTTACTATTTCGATAAGGTTGACACTTGGTACGGTCAGCTTCGTAACCTTTTACGAGGCTGGAACGAAAATACCAACTAATAATTACTATTATTACAAGGGTGGAACACGCTCTTGGAATACTTCTCCTATATTAGTATTATATTTTGGCTCTAAAACAGCCCAGAAGGAATGATACATAAATACTTGATATCTGCTGAGAACCGAGTAGGTTTCTTTTTGACAATAAGTGTGAAAATCAGATTCGTTTTGCCTGGTCTGCTGGTTAATTTGAGTGTTCTGTTTTTTCTTTTTTTGGCGTCGTAATTTTGTCGTATGAAGGTGACGAAGGGAATTAAAAAAAGAGCAAAAGGTTAAACAAAATATAAGTGAGTCGCTACGATTTTCCGCCGACTAATCTGACTTTGTGTTACTTAGTTTGCGCTCATGTCTGTGCATTAATGTTTGCTAGGCTAGGTTTTAATTGGATTATATTCTGTCGCGATGTTGACAGTTGCTCTACATTAGGGGTTTGTTACTTAGTAGCTTTGGAAAAACCCAAAACACCCATTCATATGTTTTTGGAAGCCATTTCGAGTTTTCACTTGTTGACCGTTAACATTAGGTTGAGTAAATGGCACTGTCCAAATTTAACTACTCTTGGTAATTAAAGAGATTGGTTATTTGATTGTATTAGAGTAGAGGCATGTTTATTTTAACGATTGTTGACTATAAACAGTGTCATTTTCATGCGTTTGCAATGACTTTAGTCAATACCAGTTAGCCAAAGTAAGCTGATTAAAGGCCCCTAAGACACTCGAATAAATGCTAGTTCTTCTGCCAAGTTTTTACGTAGTTTCATCCCATCATTTATTTCTGGCCATATCTTCGTAAATATTTCAATCCTCTTCTAGCTTTCAGCTATTTGGAAAATAAGCTTGATTGATTGAATAAGTGTTTAGGATATTCATTTAACCATTTAGCCTAAAATCACACCAGAATCACACCGTTCAACTTTAAAGTTTAACTGAAAAGCCAACTTACTTTTGTATCATTTAACTGAATACACTGCATTTTTTGGATTGCGTTAAGGGATTTTTTTATTTGTCACTATTTGCTCTAGAATGAAGTTCAGAATATCTACGGTCGTCCTCACAACGCAAATTTCTACTATGACGCAGAAAAATTCAGTCTCAATACATGCGCGGCGTTTCAGCGGCCAGTGATCAGCGTACGTAAGGTAGCTCACTGCGTGAACACTTATTTTTCTTAAATCGGGTTCGTCGAGCATACAACACAGATGCAAGCGCATAGAGCATACAAGTCAGACAAGGAAATTCCACTATTTGAAAATCGATTATTCGTGAATAGCGGCGAAACGAAGAAACGCATTTTCGTCGGGTTTTCAAGCTTTTTTAAGTGAATAAGTGATGGATAACGAGATTGTCCTATTGAAGTCCTTTTCAGTTAAGCTTTAAGTAACTTCAAATAAACACACCTCTACTGTTCTTTCGAGAAATACCGTTACTTTGGATGGTTAATAGTTTTGGGTCAGTAATCAAATAAAGATCCAGAACACTCGACCTTCTTTAGGAGACCTTAACGAACCTACAATGACTCATCAGTAGGTGACTTGTCACACCAAGTTGGATGAAATTGGCACCTTTCCAAAGTTAATCAGCTTACAAAGAAACAAACCTGTAGTGCCAGTCTACGTTGATATCCTGATTTTTTTAATAGCAGACGTAGGATATATATGTAATGTCGCATAGCATATCCGAGATGCCGTCCGGCACCCCGTGTTTTAAGATAACCCCGGTTATCCCAACCCAATAAAATATTAATGGTTTGAGTGAAACTCTATAAACAACCGTTTGAAATACTTTTCAGCGGGTTTGGCATAGCCTATTCCGGACTATGACATATACATGTTTGGTGTCGCCTCGAGTGTCCCCTGTCCAAAAATCAAGCGGTTTGTGGAGCTCTGCAGGATGTTTTTGTTTCCATTCCTAGCCGATGCTAGTAAAATAGTCATTAAACTGAACATTTGTAAAACGGGTTGCGGCCTAAAAAAAAGTTCTGACCTAGGTTACTGGCCTTGTGTGCGAAATTTTGTTGGTGTACGTCTAGTCAGTCTGCCACAACTCCCTGATTTTTCGATAGGATATGCACAGTTTGTAATACCGAATGTCAAACATCAGTTACCCTGTGCCGAACTTGGCTGAATGTTGGGCCCAGTCTAGAACACTGATCCATTCTCGATACCCGTTCTCAAACCCTGGGGCATGTTGACAGGATTGAGCATAAGATAAGGTTTAATTGCCGTACAGTATCTTTACAGATAAATGGACAGCTTCACATATAAATAAGTAAACATATAATTTTTATTACAAAATCGTATTCAATGGCAGTTTTACTAAAATTAGTCATACGTATGTCCACCCCTTATAGCCAGTATGTAATACTTTAAAACTCGATAAATACTGTTTTGACTTGTTACCAAAGTGTTGTGTACTGGTACTCCTTTGGCTAATAACCGATGCACGTGCCTTCCGAGGGGTCGCACACTCCCAATTCTAGCGTTCAGCAAGTGCCCGGTGCCGGCTTAAACGAGCCAGCATTGGTTGCCACGTGTTAGAACATTAAAATCTGCATGTTTCGAAGCGGAAATCGCCTAATTTACATCCGGCGCCGTTGCCGACAAGGTCTGTGCCGGCACAGCAGATGTCGGGAGTGGGCAATCCCTCGGTGCATATGAGAACCATGCATACCCCTGCCAGCATGAAAGGAGCTTAGTGCACTAGACTGCCCTACCTTGATCTAACCCATCGCAAGGGAATTCTGATTTGTAGTTATCTGAACTTCACTCAAATAATCAGTAATTGGGCTAGGATACCCAATGGCTGGCATACGGTGACCGGCCTTTGCTATAAGCTACTCCAGACTATGGCTGTGGGTGAATATACCCAACGTTGGGCATAGCCTATCTAGAAAACAGGATTTTGTGGTAGAGTAGAGTTTTAGCTAAAAAGGTATCTTTCACAGCGCATGCGCCGAATTTGACCTTTACGTCAAACGTAATCGCACTAAAATATTAATATATATATACAATTAATCAATTCGTCATTTCAGAAATAAACATAGCAGAATGAATACAATATGCCAACTGTCTTTGAAAAACTAATCTATAACAATGTTCACTGTGGACTCTTTCGGCAAACAAATTGCGAAGGGACTATTGAGAACTGTAATAGAATCACTTACTACTAAGCTTGATTTTAAACAAAGGGAGAATTTAATCTTTACGCTAAACGTAGTTTCGCTGGAACACATGTATAAAATAAATAAAGACATAGTTAAAAGAAAAAACAACAATAAGTGACTATTTTTACTGGCTGTTGTACAGTTCAACAAAACTTGGAACAAAACTCCTTCTATATCTTTGGTGCTTTGTGGGGACAGTGTGGGGACCTTCTCTTCGCCATTTTCAACTCTAAGCGCTCGTTTTCGGATATTTTCTATCTTACAAACATGGTCAGAGATAAGCCCGAATGCCACACTGGACATGCATACTCCAGTATAGGTCGTATAAGAGATACTTAGGGGCAAGAGATTTTTTTCAAAAGTGTTTAAGAGGGAAACCGAAGGGGAAGCTTGTCGTAGGACGTTTTGAACATGGGAATCCCACTTCAAATCAGCAGTGTAAGAGAGATTTCGGGAGGAACGGGGTTTGTAAAAGTGGCCGATGATTTTAAAAAGTCAATTGTCATAATTGGTGACTTTTGAGAGTTAACTTCCATCTTCGACAAAGACGCTTGTTGTGTGGCATCATCAGGTAAAGCTGTAATTGAACTTTCATATTTCGTCGACAACCTCCAGTGTAGACTGGACATACTTCCAACGATCTTGGTGGTCAGTCGGGAGAATATTAATCATTATTAAAAATAAAATTGGACCCATTAGGGTTCCTTGGGGCACACAACAGAAAACAGGGGGGGGGGGGGGTCAGAAAAGTGTTTGTATTTAAGCACTTGAGAACGGTGTGTTGCAGAGGAAGCAACAAGTTGGGCAAAAGAAGGGCTCACTTGAAACTCGGTTAGCAGTTTATTTATTAGGATAGTGTGGTCAATTAAGTCGCAAGCATTCTGGAGATCTGTTAATAAAAGATTCAACCAAGTATCAGGGTTTTAAAGATTTGTTAGAATAGTCTCAAGAAGACCAACACGGTATTGTGAAGTAGACATCTCCTTAAGGTTCCCGAATATGTTGTAAATCAATAAGATCAAGAATCACTGCCATTAACCAATCAATAAAAAAAACCTCGTACATTTAAAAAAAAAAACTAGGGTTATGGTTATGGTTGTACTCCACTAAAATCGTTCGATCCTCCCTTCTTTTGGATTGGTGTGATATAACCCAGCTTACTGCGCGTCGGGTAACTTCCGGATTCACTAATATCAGGCAGCATTGGTTTGAAGCTGCAGCCTAGAAGATTTTTTTTTGTGACATTCACTTCTTTTTTAGGTGTCAAGTGGTTGAAATAAAAATGTTATTTGGAACAAAAAGCTCCTAAGCTTAGGCTTCTGAATTAACTGTACAATGGCGACTCATTTTGTAAAGTGGTGGAAAACCAAGTTTCTCAATGGATATCGCCATATGTCAGGTGAGTTTTTTTTTTTTAGATTTCCTATCCAAGTATATTTGTTTATCTCTTTTATTTTGTTGACTGCCAAGGGAAACTAAACAGCGGAGTACTTCTGTAGCCTTGCTACAAGTTTCAAGTTCAAGTTCAGTGGGTTTATTAGCAAATAACAAGATAAATCAGACATGATCAAAACAGTCAAAATACTCAGTCCATTCCTGGACGCCGAAGAACCACAATCATTACATACGTAATACGCTGAGTGTTCACTGGTCACTGACCCTACATTATCAGGAATTCGATAACAGATAACAAAAGTTGCACATCCTTGTGTTACAGGTTATGAGGTCTGTACCCGTTAATACCATTTTAATTTTGAGACGAAACTTCTGTTGTAACACTTTCAAGTGTTACGTTTTGCGAGAAGATAACATTTGCAAGGGTCACAACCAGGCCCGTATCCAGGAACTTTTTTCGGGGGGGGGGGGGTTGCCCTGCGGGTCGGACAAAAAAGTACAAAAAAGACGTAGATCAGAAGGAAAAGCCTATAAAAATGACCGTTTTTGTATGTTTCGGGGGGGGGGGGGGCAACCCCGTACCCCCCCCCCCCTGGATACGGCCTTGGTCACAACAAATATTTCTCATATCAGTTACCACAGGGATGCGGGAACATGTGTTATCTGTTATTATAGTGTGACAGGGAAGTGTTGTCAGCTTAGTTCTTCAGGTCTTGTTTATTTTTGGGGAGAACAGTAATTTAATATCACGGCGCAGCAGCAGGTCCACGAACACAGAGGTAAACACAAGAAAATAATTGGAAAATATCCATAACCCACAGTTCAGCATAGGTACAATCAATAAACCAACGAAAAGGAAGAGAAAAGAAACGAATATAAATTCAGTTTTTTTTCTGAATTGCGCTGATCGGAATCGCAAAAAGTCTAAAAGCGGGAATGGCGATTGCTTCCTGTGTTTAGTATTAGTAATATCTGTGAATATCAGGCGCGAACTTCCGAACAATAAAATAATTCTATACCGATGCCAAGGGGGAGAAAAAGTAGATCGAAGTGAGTTTTACGGAGACAAGTCCTTCCTTTTTAAGAAGACGATATTTACAAATACGTGTGATCACTTAATATCAGAGTTATCTTTAAAGTAGTTTCGCTCTCTTGTAGGATGATGCTAATCTGCCAGCATTAGAAGTTAAGACAATATGAAATTGGCACTTACCTCAGTAAAGGTACCTTCTGTCCCCGGTAGTTACAAAGAGCAAGTCAATGAAAGCTTTGTACTAATGCTGGTCACGACTTTTGGTAATTTTGGTACACGACTTTTCAGTCAAAGGTAAAAGACGGCGGGAGTCAAAAGATAAAAAAGCAGTTCGGTGTTCTTTGTCATTCGGCTACCGTTTTGGTCCGCTGGTACTTCTGGGAATTTGAAGCATTCATAAAAAAACATTATGTGGTCGAGTTTTGACAATTTTTGGGCTTCTCAGCAAAATCTGCTCTTGTGGAGTTTACCACTGTCACCCTTTTTTGACAACTCCCATGTGTGTGTTAATGTAGGCCTAGTAGCATACTCTACTCCTGTAGACTCTACTTCCTCTTGTTGCTGAGATGCTCTAAAACAACCCAAGAATTTTGTATCCTCGCACGAGCTTCTTCCCCCTTTAAACGTTTTCTTTACTGTCGCTAAATGCCAGGCAAAATAAGAGGGGGTTCTGCACGCTCTACAGTTTTTGGGACCCCCAAACGTAAGTGGAGGGATACCTATGACATCGCAAAAGTTTTTCGTGCGACTGTAAGCACAATAACTCTCGAAGGGAATGAGATATTTTGATGAAACTTGGTGTGAGGATTGTTTGGGTCAAGGGTAAGGTCAAGTTGTTAAATGGGCTCTGTAGCCCTAAATCGATTATAGGTAAACCATTTTCTCGCCGGACAAGTATTTGAAGTTGATTAGATGTTCGATTTAGGGATAAGAAGTCATGCTGAATACTTATGGGAAAATCATTTTCTACCAGGACAACTACTTCGCCCGGAATCCGGAGAAAACCGAAACATGTGTTGAAAGCGAAAGTTTTATTTTAAGTTGATTAGATGACAGATTTAGGAGTAAGAAGAGACGCTGAATCCGTATATGACAATCATTTTTTACCCGGACATGTAGTTCGTCCAGAATCCGGCTGAAACCGGAAAATTTGTTAGAAGTTAAAGGTTTATTTGAAGTTTATTAGATGTTCTTTAAACAGATACGGAGATACGCTGAATTTGTTTCTGAACTTCCTTTTTTGCTGGACAAAAAGTTAACTCGGAATTCGGCCGAAACCGGAAATTTGGAAGAAGTAAAGCAGGAAGTGTTGATCAGTAGGCTATCGTCAAAATAGATATGGTTTATAGAGGTATATCTGAACTTGGTTGTCCCAGATGACTAGCTATTTGCTAATTAATCTGTTTCCAATTTCAATAGCAAATATATGCAAGGATTCCTGCGATGAAAAGACCCAATTGTCTGGATCAAATTTAAATTTTTGATATCCCATCGAAACCGTTGGTCTTGCTTTTCATGTGAACATACCATTACCCGAGTATTAGGCGTACAGCCTAGCCCCTCCACGGTTTTCCTCAAGATTCTATGCCTATATATTCATGATTCTACCTCTATGGGGGGGCCCCCATCGCAATTCTCAACAAAGAAGACCAAAGGTGTTGATGGGATCCCAAAAATCTAATATTCGATCCTGACAATTGGGTCTTGTCTTTGGCAGGCTAATCATCAGAGAAGACCAAGTTCTGTTACACCACTATACGCCATATCTATTTTGACGACACTGACCGAAACTTCCTGCTTTACTTCTACCAAATTTGCGGTTTCGCCCGAGTCGAGCAAACTACTAGTCCAGCAAAAAAAGAAAATTCAGAAACGAATCCAGCGTATCTCCTTATCCCTATAAAGAACATCTAATCAACATTAAATACAACTTTGACTTTAAAAAAATCCGGTTACAACCGGATTCCGGACTAATTACATGTCCGGGTAAAAAACAATTGTCTTATACAGACTCAGCGTCTCGTCTTACCCATAAATCCGTCATCTAATGAACTTCAGCTAAAACTTTTGCTTTTAGCATGTTTTCCAGTTTTGTCCGGATTCCAGGCGAACTAGTTGTCCGGCGAGAAAATGGTTTTGACCGTCATCTTCAGCATGTCTTCTTACCACGAAATCGAACATTTAATCAACTTCAAATGAAGATTTTACTTTTAACCAACTTTCCGGTTTTTGCCAGATTCCGGACGAACTACTTGTCCGGTGAGAAAATGGTATCTTCTTACCCATAATCGGCTATCACATTAGCTGTTTAAAACTATTTTGTTTGTCCTTTAATTTGAACCCCCATTCCTATATATAGGGCTACAGAGCCCATCTACGAACTCGACCTTACCCTTGACAGAAAAAACCCTCACACCAAGTTTCATCAAAATATATCGTTCCCTTGGAGAGTTATCGTGCTCACTGACCGACGGACAGACGGACAACTTTTGCGATGTCATAGGTATCCCTCCACTTACGTTTTGGGAGCAAAGCAAGAAAAGAAAGAAAACAAATAAAATTGTTTTTTGAGGACCCTTGACAAGAAGGTTGACTACCCGTTTGACCCAGTCAAATATGATTCACAGTCAGCTGGACCTTATGCGGTATACTTGCTGTATCGTAAAAAGGTTTGCGCCTAAAATTGCTGACGCGGTATTTGCACCATTCTTGAGCGATTGGCAAACAAAATTTCAACTTCAGGTTACTAAAAAACTTAGTAAACTTCAATATTATTGCCGATTCCGCGTGTCCATTTCGTTGTTGTGTCATAGGTTCCCGTGCAAGTCCAAAAGAGTCCTTCAAAAGCTTAATCCATTGAAACCCAATACCTCGACCCGAGTCAGAAACCACGAGAGGGCACGGACGAAGCTCTCCGATTACCGAAAACCGGTCCGGAAATGTTTTTTAGTCATCTGATTGATGCTGACACTCACGCGGCTACTGTGCTCGCATGGGTTTGTCACTCTTTTCACTCCCATGTACCGTTTTTCTCCTGCCAATTTTTCCTTCGTATCCGATTTAGAGCTACCACACTTTTGAAAATCTTTTACATAAATAACAAATCCTTATTCGGAATAGCGGAGCAATGAGCTAACTTATTTTTATTTTTTTATTGAAAAAAAAAGTTGAGCTGTCGCTTCTCTTCCTACTAAAGATATCGTAAGTTGTTTACAAACACAACACTACAGGATTACAATCGGTGAGCACACGAAAAAAAATTCACATACGCTCCTATTTAAGTGTCTTCAGGCCTATTTAAGTGGATAGGTGGGTCTCAACTAGATTTTCTTATTTCAGTCCTATATAGCGAACCTTTAAGCTTTTTGCAATATCTACGGGTAATTAAACAGGAAAAGAAAACTGTTTAAAAAGTATGCGAAAATGCAAATTTTTTTCGTAAAAACAGTCGATTTTTTTTTCTTAGAAACAGTCGGTTTTCCGTAAAAATAATCAGTTTTCTGTTAAAAACAGTGTTTTTTTTATAGTCAGTCGATTTTTCGTCAAGATGGTCGTTTTTTCTTGAAATCAGTCGATTTTTTTTGTCGAAACGATCGTTTTTTTCTTAAAAACAGTAATTTTTTCTGCTAAAACAGTCAGGAAAAACGACCAGCCAGTCGGTAAATACCTTGCCACCCCCCAAAAAAAACCGTTTGGCTAGTAACGCCTCTGCTGCTCTCGCTTTGGTCTTTAGAAAGGAAAATGTTTTCGGGTTTAGTAACCCCTTCTTGGACTGAGAAGTCCCTTGTATAGTCGCTCCCGAAATGGGAAGCATACCAATAAGGCTTGTAATTAATGCAAGAATTTGGAACGGAAAAACTCAGTTTTCTTGACGACTTCGTCACTAGATAGGCTGCATTGACGATTCAGATGTTTCGTACGAGTGAAGTGAAGACCACGGTCAGGAAAAAAGGAATTCAGTTCAGTTCCTTCTTTCGAAACATTCTTCATATATTCAAAGAATGCATAAAACGGATACGTCAGCTACGATGCCTGCAATCAGGTTCGTTCCTTCCCCAATGTTGCGCCTGACGTTCGACAGCCTGACGAGGACCCTTGCCAAGAATGGCCGGAATATCGCTGCCAAAGCATCATAGCTGACGTATCCGTTTTATGCATTGTTTGAATATATGAAGAATGTTTCAGGAACTGAACTGAATGTTTGAGTTTGAGTATATGTTTGAGTACCTTCGGCCGAAGGACTATTTACCTACGAAGAACATTCTTCACTACGGGAAATAACATAGAAATAGAAAATGTTAACAGAAATAGTCTGATATGCAAATTTAGGTGTGTTTACGTCAGTAATATAGTATGTACTCAAGTATTTTCTTTCTTTCTTATATGCATTTAGTAAAAATTTGTTGTTCTGTCGAGGGTATCCCCCTCCACCAGATTTTGTTATGTAAAGTAAATTTTTTATTTTTAACAGTGAAACCCTGATCCTCTTAACAAAATGTAATGTTTATTTCGACCGTTCGTACAGAAAAGAAGAATTGGTGGATGATAGTTGTAGAGTAAGAGAATATAACAAAAAACAAAACACAGAAAGAAATCACACTGAAATGCGAGAGCCTAGTTACAGTATAACCCTCAGATTTCAGTAATCACTCAAAAACTTACGAAACACTAGTTGCGTTTTTGCAGATTAGTGATACCACGGTAAGTGGACCTGCATTTTGTCGTTTTTGCAGTCAGGGTGGTATCTGATACTACGGTTGCTTCGCAGAAACGACAGTTGCCGAATTTGCTCATTTACAAGTCATCCCAAAGGAAGAACTGCTATCCACTCGCATCACAAGTGCCAAACTTCTTTCCCACCAGTTTGACACAATTCTAGGCTCTTGTGCGACTATGAGATGACTTTTTCAGATATCACGATTAGTTGTTCCTTCTGCCCAAGCTGACTGCGAATCATATTTGACGGTGCAAAACGGATAAGTCAGCTACATTTTATTCGAGCTATATTTCGGCCCTTCTTGGCAAGGGTCCTCTTCAGGCTCAACCCTTGCCAAGAAGGGCCGAAATACAGCTCGAACAAAATGTAGCTAACTTATCTGTTTTGCACCGTCGAACACGATTAGTTACCACGGTGACCGTGCTATCGGAATATCAGAGACCACTCTAACTCGCCAGACATCGCGATAACTGCAAAAACGCCTTTTGACCATGGTATCAGATACCACGGTAAATCCTGAAACGACTTTAGACCGTGGTATACAGAAACGCAACTATTGAAAACACATTTTTTTTGCCACCCGTGGCCTTCGTACAGTTAATGCGCCATTTGCCTTAAAGGAAAACTAGACCGGAATCCCGGAAACAATTCTCCGGAATTCCGGAGACAAGATAATGTTGTCGTACCGAGGGAAAAAGTAGTTTTTCCAGGCAGAGACTTTGACAGAATTTATAACCATGGATTCCACCAACCAAAAGTCATTTCTCATTTCACCAACGTTCCTTTCAACTAGACCGGAATTCTTGTCCGTGTAAACACTGCATACGTTTAATTAATCTAGGTCCTGGATTATTGGAACAACAATACCACATATTTTGCTCATGTAGGAACAAGGCCGTATCCAGGGGGGCTATGGGGTTATATATTATTATATTAGTTTAATAATATTAGCTATTCGTGTTCTTTTGTTTCAGTTATGCTTCCTTCCGAATTGGAACTTAGACCGAGCGACACTGAAGAACTGCTAAACCCTGATGACACGGCAAGTATTGGTGGTAGTGAAATGCCGATCACTGGATTGAGTGTTACGTTTAGTAATGAGGCAATCTCCAGCGTCCAAGAAGAAAGGAAGAGAGAAAATTCAGCGGAGGGGAAAAAAGAGCTGAAATTTGAGGTGAGTGACTTAGTTTAAACCGTGCAGTGTGACAATCTTAAAAGATTTCTGTTTTAGTGGTCTGCTGAATAATGTATCCTCTAGCCATGACCTTTACACGAGATCCGAGAATCGTGTGCCACCTCGTTGAGTACTAAGTTGTTAGAAGCTTCATAACAGATAACACAAGGATGCGAACTTTTCCAAAAGTACAACAGATTGCATCCTAACTGTGCGTTCACACAGAAGAATCGGGCGCGAAACTTAATTTCGTAGTAGTATTGTAGCAGCTATAAAATCGCAGCAAGGTTCGCAGACGATGATTCAGCTACAACAGGTGGGAAATTGTTTCCATTTCCTTCCTTCCATCACCACATCTGAAGCAACTTTCTCTTAGGCATTGGGACCAAATGTCGCTCCTTATTTCTTGCTGTCCTTTTCATGTATAACTGGCTGACATTTGACAGTTAACATCATTTTTGGGATCCCAAAACGTAAGTGGAGGGATTCCTATGACATCGCAAAAGTTGTCCGTCCGTGTGTGAGCACGATAACTCTCGAAGGGAATGAGATATTTTGATGAAACTTGGTGTGACGATTCTTTGGGTCAAGAGTAAGGTCGAGTTCGTAGATGGGCCCTGTAGCTCTACGTTCATGGGTGGGGGAGGGGGTTCAGATTAAGGGACAAACAAAATATTTTCGAACAGTTAATATGATAGTCGATTATAGTAAGAAGGCATGCTGAGCACGATAGTGAAAACCATCTTCTCGCCGGACAAGTAGTTCGTCCGGAATCCGGAAAAACCGGAAAGTTGGTTAAAAGTAAAAGTTTTATTTGAAGTTGATTAAATGGTCGATTTAGGGGTAAGAGGACATGCTGAATACGATGGTGAAAACCATTTTCTAGTTCGACCGGAATCCGGCCAAAACCAGAAAACTTGTTAAAAGCATGACAGATGATGACAGATTAAGGGGTAAGAAGAGAGGCTGACATATAATTAGTCCGGAACCCGGTTGTAACCGGATTTTACTTTTATTCAAAGTTGATTAGATGTTCTTTATAGAGATAAGGAGATACTCTAGATTTGTTTCTGAATTTTCTTTTTTGCTGGACTAGTAGTTCGTTCGGAATTCGGGCGAAATTGGAAACTTGGCAGAAGTAAAGCTGGAAGTCTCGGTCAGTATCGTCAAAATAGATATGGCTTATAGAGGTATATCTGAACTTGGTTTTCTCTGATGATTAGCCAGGCGAAGACTTGATCTGGCGAAGACAAGACCCGATTGCCTGAATCAAATATTAGATTTTTGGGATCCCATCGACACCTTTGGTCTTGTTCCAACAGTTATATCCATTTTCCTAGATTTTTGTGTTGCGTGACTTTGTAGCTATAGTTGAAATAATCCGACTACAGCGATTCTCCGAAAAATCGCAGCTAATTTGTAGCTTTTTGGCACGAAATTTGTGGCCGAAGAAAAATCGGGCTATTCTGCGAATATTCGCGTCAGTATGACGCAAAGTAAGTGTTGTCTGTTCAAACTGCTCATCCTTCTGTTACCTGTTATGAAACTACTGACAGTGTAGACATTGCGGGTTATCCGTCGTGCACCGAGGTATTCGGAGTTGGTATGTTCAGGGATGGGTTGATCAAGGGATAAGAGTTGGGTAACTGAAGGATTCGTTAAAACTGATGCTGTTACTGAAATAAGATTTATAAATTTGTCAGGTTTTGTGTTGGGGATCCCAGATGATCTGTTCTGGTGTTTTTCTGGTGTTCTCCGTGCCATTCTTCTTTTTTGTGTCGTGATAGAGAAGTGCAGTAGCTTACGACTCTTTACCGTAGATTCGCCCCAGAACCGTATGCGGGGGGGGGGGGGGTAGAGGTTCACATGTGTTCTTTCTGCTTTGTGAGTACAAATTCGTGAGCTATCATCTCTTCTTTGTGTTTAAATTTGCATATTATCTCTACCAGACCAGAGACACCAAGTTCAGCATTTATGCTTGGAGATTTTTTTTTTTTTTTTCAAAAATAGATCGTCATCATCAGTACGGATCCAGACAGATTTAGTACAAGCTTAGATTGAGGGGTAGCGGTATCTTTCTTATACGTCTGTTTTTTCCTTATTATGTTACTGTATATGTTCATTGTTACATTTTTAATACTGAATAAATAAAATGAGTTAGAAGCTCCTCGTTTCTAGTATGAGCCTTGTGTAGCCCAACCTTTTTCTTGGCCTTACGGCTAACAATGGGCCATTAAAATATCATCAAACCGGAGATATAATCTCCCTAGTTCTCGACCGAATATAAAACCTTCAAAAATTACGGACATGCGCTAAAGCCATCACTGCCAATTAAGGTAGCGCTGAAGCATAATTTCCATAAAATATACGAGGGGTTTCCCATTTCATCTTTCTGAAGACGCAAGCCCATTATTGGTGTACATTAACAGTACACACATCATAATGTTAAGGGCCCATTTTCATATCTTAGCTATCCACAAGGGCGTTTCACTGCCTCTGTTAATGATCCACTCTATTTCACTATAATGGATTGAGGAAATCATGACAGCAGGGCCCAGCCAGCACATGCCACTCTACATTCTTTTCTGGCCGATGAATGAAACATTGTATGTTCTCTTTATTGTGTTTATTTAATTCTTTTATTTTATTTATTTAATTCTTTTATTTTATTTTACATACTCCGTTTTTCAAATGGTGGGTCAGAAATAAATTACTTACTTACTTACTAGTCGTTCAGTTCGTTCTCGTTTCTGATATATTGAACTTCTTATGCCACTTAATCTAACCTAACGGCAGTGCACCGATTTGTATAAATTATCCGTGTTTTGCTCTTTCCGTTGCAGATCTGGTTTCTGCTGATTAAATACTCCTTGAGCCCAAGCTGACTGGGAAACATATATTGATACGATGGATAAAACGGAAAAGTCAGATACGATGCTTTAGCAGCTGCTAGAGCATCTAGCTGTATGGATATATTCTGGTGATCGCTCCTGAGGAGCTCATTGGTCGGAACACATGTTTATTTTTTCCGTGTTTGTCACTACAGTCAAGTAGCTAAGCACAGCTAAAAACAGCGGTAACCACTTCATAAGTTTTTGTAACACAAATCACAGTTTCAACGCGATGACAAAATTGTAGCCTGTGTAGTTAGTTGTATGATACAGCTTCATCCGTTATTTAACTGTGGTTCTAACTGGAATAACCGTAAGTAGTAGTATCCAGTAGCAGCCAGTCATGATGTCAGTTACTGTTACATGCTACCAAAACTTACTACTTCATACAAGTGATTAAAAACACTTTTTCGTCGACATAGGAGCCAGATATGTTAGAACATAAACTGTAATTACTGTGACTGGTCATTTGATGGAGCTATATTTCCCCCTTTTAGTTAGAGTCGATCTTGCCCTATGCGTGGAATGGAGTTGAAGGGCACCGTTTCTGGGCAATTCGCGACCCCTTTTTAAAACCCTATTCAGTTTTCTACAAGAAGTAATTTGGTGCGCCGCGCCGACCAGTGATTTGTGAGGGGACAAATAATTTCTGTTCGTTGGCTAATTAATGTACAAGTGTGTACTATACTAACCATATACTGTACGTATGTTGTGTACATGACTAAATAGAAACAACTAAAAGATACACCAGAATGGGTATGCAAACTCTCTGATTTTTATGTAATTTAAGTTTTAAATGTAGCCTTATTCATTGTCTGTTCTAAGGTTTCCAGTGTGAGATCATTACATGGTTTCTAAATGCTGCTGTAAACGAATTTTCGCCAATGTTAACTAAATATACTCGAACTCTTTTAAATTGGATTAGTATCAAAGAATAAAAACAATGTTTTTGGGGGTCTTGTCGATCAGCTAATTATCGCTCTAACATGTTGCGCGAGGGAAAAATATAAGTTGGAATGTTTTGGCTGCATTTCCGTCAGCCGTCTTCAGTTTGAATATGATTTAACTTAACCAAACTTCATATTTCAAATTCAGTTTTGACTTTACGGACTTATTTTTAAACCGTAAACTTTTTTCATGGCGAGGTGTGAATTACCGTTTGACGAACAGACGATTCTCTCATCCGTCAATTCGCATCTTTCCTGTTGACTTCTCCGGCTCGAAACTGTCATTATACATCAGCCAAACTTTAAAAGACGGGTATAAATAAAAACGAAGTTGGCTTGACTCCTATGTTCGCTCATCCACAAACATTGTATTTGCATAACAAGGATTGGGTACGGTTGAGAAGGGTCATGTTTCAGGTATTAATTGGGAACCATTGTACTTCGTAACTTGTGTACGTGATACCGGCTTGCAGAGGGGAAGTCCCCCATTTTTTTGGGATTCGGATTTGGTTTCTGGAAGAAAAACGCCCACACTACACCTGGCTTATAGTTTTTACTTTGGTCAGATTCTAGCCAAACTAGGCAGCTACCTGGGTTTCCCAACCTCTGAAGGACCCCGGGTCAGTCGACCGAAGGGGTAGTTTTATTGTAGTGGGTAAAATTATATTGGTACTTCTCTATTTCGTTTCCAATTCCGCCTGTCTATTTAAAAGGACGTTATATAAATAACAAATAAAGTAAAGGACTTTTTTTTACTCAATTATCAAAAGGGGGTCCTATTCCCTGGGTCTTCATGTCCGGACCTGGTGCCACCTAGGACCCACCTAGGAAATTAGAGGTAACACGATAACCGATAACGCGTGCTAGAGGAATGCCCTTGTGAATAGCCTCCTTTCGTTTTTATTTGTAGTAGAATAGAAACTATTAGGAACGTTCGATGTCTGAAAGATAAGTTGCAAATACCATGGTAGCTGATACCAAGGTAACTGGATTTGTATTGTGTTGTTTTTGCAACTACCGTGGTATCTGATACTCACTGTAAAAAGTTTTCCCTTTTTCATATTATCTCTATTTGGTACTAATCTTATCTGCGTAGAGATAAGAATAATCCGAGTAGCATATACTGCAGTTAACTTTAATCTTTATACGGACAAACTTTTTATAGTGCTGCGGATGCTTTGCAAAAACGACAATTCCTGAATGTGCGCATTTAAAGGAAATATTAATATCCACTCACATCACACGTGCCAAACTTTTCCCCCGCCAATTTGACACAAAAAAGCAGGCTCCGGTGTGGTGAAAATGAAGGTGGGGAAATTTTTTCGGATACCGCGGTCCGGACCGTGGCATCTGAAATTTCAGTTTCAGAAAAAAAAAATTCTGTCGAAAATGTCTTCTCTTACTCATAACCTATATTTAGCGGTTAAAGAGTTAATATAGTTTAAGGCGTGTGTATAATTTCCTTGTATACTTAGTATTCTTTGGCCAGATTGTTTTTTGTAGTATTACCCAGAGAGTATTACATGTTAGGCCAATTTGTTTGTATTTATTTCATTCGATACTCTCCGATCTTGGAGGTCAATAAAATATATGAATTTCAATCTCAATATCAGTTACCACGATAACTGGCCAGATACAAATGCAACTGCAACCAGAGCTGGAAGCTCATATGGCACTTGTAAGAACAGTTAGTATGTTTGTCAGATACGGTTTGCAGTTTTCAAGGCTGGATCTCTCTCCCGATATTCATTTCATCAGAAAATGGGTTTGATCTAGTAAATCTGAAATGGTTATACCACTCACTTACAACTCTTTCTTCCTCCAGCGATGACCGGATCGGGGGAGGGGGACTATTTTTAAGCCAATCTGATAGAGTCCCTAACATGCCTGCAAATTTTCACGGTCATAGCACATCTGGAATTACCCTAACTCGTGATCGTCGGAACTGTGGAAAACCCCCTCCAACTCCCGCCACTGTGACACGATCCGGTCCTGTTTTGTCGATAATGTATCTACGGCCTATGCTTGTTCTTCCCTCCAAGTTGCATCCCGATCTCTCAACTCTAAGCGTTTTACGAGATTTCTGCCCCCCCCCCCCCTCCAGCTACCCCCCGAAGTTATCGTATCCGTTCCAGAACTGAAATTGATCATCTGAGACACTTGTTCTTGACACTTGACAAGTTTCATGCACGTCTCATCACCCGTTTCAGAGTTATGCATGTCACTAGAGTCCAGATTCCTCATCCTTCCACTACCTCCATGATCATCGGATCGGGAAAGGAACTATTTTCAATTCGACCTGGGATAGTACCTAATATGGCTGCCAAGTTTCATGGTCCTAGTACATGTGGAAGTACCCTAACTCGTGATCACCGGAAATCCGGGAAAACGCCCTTCAACCCCTCTACTGTGACAAGATCCGGTCTTGTTTTATCAACAAAGTATCTAGGGTTAATGCTTGTTCTTCCCTTCAAGTGCCATCCCGATCCCTCGACACTAAGCATTTCACGAGATTTCCGGTCTCCCCCCCCCCTCTACCCCCTCCGCCAGTTTTCGGATTCGGTCCAGACTTGAAATTGAAAATCTGAGACACTTGTTTTTCACAATTGTCAAGTTTCATGCATGTCCGATTATCAGTTATAGAGTTATGCATGTTTCTAGTTTCCAGATTCCCCATCCCTCCAATCCCCCCACGATGGCTCGATTGTGGAAGCGATTATTTCCAAGTTAATCTGGTTGGTTCCCTCATATGCCTGCCAAGTTTCGTTGTCCTAGCTTAATTGGAAGCGTTTCACGAGATTTCCGGTGCCCCCTCCACCCCCCACCCCAAGTTATCGGATCTGGTCCGGATTTGAAACTGGGCATCTGTAGGCACTTCCTGTCATATGTCAAGTTTCATGCATATCTGATTACCCGTTCCAAAGTTATGCATGTTACTACTTTCCGGATTTCCCATCCCTCCACTCCCCCCACGATGGCCGGATCGGGGGAAGCGATTATTTCCAAGTTAATCTTGTCGGTTTCCTGATACGCCTGCCAAGTTTCATCGTACTAGCATCTGTGGAAGCGTTTTACGAGATTTCCGGTGCCCCCCCTCCAGCCCCCCCCCCCCCCCCCCCCAGCTATCGGATCTGGTCCGGATTTGAAACTGAGTATCTGAAGCACTTGTTCTTGACATATGTCAAGTTTCATGCATGTCCGATTACCCGTTCTAAAGTTGTGCATGTTACTAGTTTCCGGATTTCTCATGAACCACTAATTCCTGATAATTTCAGGAGTTCGAATGCGATGTATCGGTGGGAACACAAGAGAATGGAGACAGACAAGAATTCTCGTTTACTTTGTATGACCTTGAAGGACGAGGAAAAATCACCAAAGATGTAAGTAGTCTAGGCCTTATCAGTCAGATTTTTTACATAAACATAATCACATTTGTAGCTTATTTTAAACTTGCGATGAAAATATATAGAAAATTGTACAAAATTATTTAAGCTTAAATGAGTACGTATTCACTACCGTTTTTTTTTAGTAGCCTTTTTAGGCGCTCACCCAGGAAAGCTAAATGGGTGGCTGGCAGTGCGCCCGAAAATGTCAGTTACCAGGTTACCAACAAACTGGGTTGACATCCAGCTTGGACATTGGCGGTTCTGGGTTATCAAGTGCTTGAGATTTTGGAATTGCATTCTCGTCGCATGTTTCGAGCTTGCGAGATTGACATAAAGATGTGGGTTATTTCAAGTCGTTGTCCCAATTTGCGGATATTCGTTGTCCCACTCTGGGGATAAGTCCTTACTTCAAATCAAATCAAGTTTAAAGCCTTCTCCGAGGCCTTCTCGCCCCTTCTTTCTTACTACTTACTCACCCCACTGTTCCCCCCTTCTTTCGTACTCCTCACTCATTGCACTGTTCCTAAATCCTACTCATGTATATAGGCTTGAAAAGGTCTCGAGCACTACGGACGTATTTGTATATAAAACGGACCGATTTCTCAAATACGTCCGTATTGCTAGAGATCTTTGCAAGCTTAATTGCGTGCGTAAAATACGCTCGGGATTTACGAAGTGTGTAAGCGTTTCATAACTCGTTCCATTTCCGTCAGTCTGAGGATTTTGTTGGCCCGTCTTTTCTACTTACCACTCGGATTCCTCAACTTGCCCTATCGAAAAAGCCTCTTCCTGTGCGTGGAGCCGAGCACACACACACACGCACCATATGGCAATCGGTTCTCACCCACCGCCCAACCCTCCCCGGCCTCTCCCACTGAGGGCGCCGGCATCCTTTGACTTTTACCGACCCGTCTGTTCACCGTGCCAGCTTTGATGTCCCAAAGGAGCTCCGCTGCGGGGTAGAAAACCCCTAAATTTAACAATAGTTCGCTAGGTGTTAGGGTCTGATGGGTTATAAATATGTCTTGCTTTGTGCGTTAGGGTATGGTTAGGAGTTTTCGTTTTCTTGATGTTGTTGTAGACTCGGATGTCAGTGGCTTTTCGTTTGCTAGTCGATCTTTCCAAAAAATTCGATTTTCGTGATGTTGGTGTAGGCTCGGATATCGGTAGGTTTTGGTGTGATAGGTCGTTCTTTCCACTACATTTTAAACACTTTGATTCATGTGCGCGGAGAAAGAGATACCCTTATCTTTCGTGTGTTCTGATTTTTACGAACACACTGATACCTTTATTTTCTTAAACTTCTAACGGTAGCCAACGCTATCCACAAATTACTGGAACACAATTAACCCTTCAAAGCAAGATGATTGCTCCTTAATTATTCAGTGATCTCTCACCGGAGGTCAGAAGTGGTTCTAAACCTTCGAGACTATCTAGTGACGAGTAAGAGGATTAACACAACTAAGTATATTAAGAGTCATCACCACGTGAACGTTTAAATATGTCGGAAGAGGGAAATCATCGACCAGTTTGACATTTGTTTGGTCTCGGAGACAGAACCTGAATATTATTCAGCTAAATTTCATAATCTTCAAGATAATGACTCAAACAAATTTAGTATAATTTACGGCGTTTGTTTATTGTGATCCAGTTTATATCTTTTTTTCTTTGGACTTACGGCAATCAATAAGAAAAACGACAACAAAATACCAAAAGAAACCGATAAAGCTAGTAATAAGTCTGATTTTTTGACACATTTTCGGTTTCTATTTTGTTAGATCCATAGTCGAGCTATGATCCCAGCCTCCCAATGTCGGGTGCTTCAGAACCGCGCCACTAGATGACCCGGTAGTTGGATCGAGTCGTGGCTTCACCTTGGGTCTTGGGTGGGTGGGGGGGGGGTCTAGACGTTGCAGCTGCTAGGATGCTTACGATGCAACTTCTTTAACGATAGGTCTGCGAATATTCGCAGTAAAATCAAAGCATTGAAATCTCACATCTGTGTAGGTACACTGCAAGTCGCAGGTAAAAATTTGGCTCCTGGCCAATACCGATTCCCTACAGTCTGAAAATCAGCAACAGATGGTTCTAAGAGAAAGTGAAATTAACCCTTGAAATCCATTAACTACTAGAAAAGAAACACTAGTAACATTTTTCTACAGTAGAAGATTGCTTATTTGAATGTCGCCTAACAGTGAACGGTTGCCAGGCCCGTATACAGGATTTTTTTTTTGGGGGGGGGGGGGGATTTTGCCTTTCGGGGGGGGGGGGGTTGCCTGCGGGTCGGACAAAAAGTGCAAAAAAGACATAGATTAGAGGGAAAAGCCTATAAAAATGGTTATTTTTGTACGTTTCGGGGGGGGGGGGGGGGGTGGGGGGTGGAGGGGTCAACCCCCTACCCCTCCTGGATACGGCATTGACGGTTGCCCAAGAAAAAACTGAAACCCAAACTATGTATTTTTCAGAATACTTTTTTTCCATGCATGTTTTTGTCATGCTTCACTTTTTTGAAATTTTGCTGTTAACTGCCATCTGGCTTTCTTTTACAATTTTAATTTTTTGCTAAGTCGAACGTACCTACACCAAGAAGATTGTGGTTCAAATCAACAGACATCTCAGATAGAAAAAGCACTTCTGTAAACCTAAAATAAAATCAAATTGCTGAAACTTTAGCTCGTTCGAGTGTTTGTGCCAGGACAACCCTGAAATAGTTGGCTACTAGGTGATATCGAGTTTAAGTAAGTAACAAAACCAGGGTAGTGAAACAGTTGGAGAAGTGTTCAAACGAGCGTACTTCTACTGTATATGTCGAGAACCAGTACTGGAGAGAAATCAATACGTTACATCATTAGTTGGAAGTGTAGCATTCTTGTATGGCAATTTTCGTTATGTAAAGGGGGGGGGGATTAAAGGATAAATGGGAGAATAAACCTGTCGGGCCGTTGGTTGTATCCATCACAGAGCTTCCATCCCCTCAGGTACGATGGGATTTGGGTGGCGTTTTCTAGCATGTCGTAAAATCTATATTAAGAGGATTCATTCTGTCTGCTGACTGGTTTTTACGGGTTTTCGTGAATTCGGCTTTTGTATTCTTCAGCCAAAATACCACTTTCCTATTTTATGATTTTGTCACTCAGGTTTTTCGGGGAGTTCCCCGAGGGGTTGCGAGTCCTGACTATTTTTTCAGCAGTTCGTCCCGAGACCTAATTTTGTCGCACTAAGCATGTCATTCGGAATTGTATGAGCGAGAAAGCGGCATTGGGAAAAAAAAAGGCGAGGTTGTTCTAAAACGCAGCAATACTGTATGATCCTTGTACAGAAAGCAGTTTCTTGCTGCCGTCTGTATCGACGGGGGGGGGGGGGGGGGGGTATAAAGGGACTGAAGATGAACCGCTCCGTTTATACATTTTCCTATTTAACCCTTTGCTCGCCTCCTATTATCATCTCTCATTCAATCAGATTTTATACGTGGTTGGGCGGCGTTCATTGTCTTCCTTCGCATTAATCAGCTCCAGAATGCACTCATGTAAAAGCATCAGAGCTTTTCCTTTCGTAGTCAATAGATGAACGAGTCCTGCTCTTCAAACTCGAACCCTTTCCCGAAAAATCGCATGTAGCCGTAGTAGTGATTTCGAATTCTTCGGACAGTGTTAGGTTTTGGGTTATCTGTGTGCAATTTGCAGCGCCATCTGTATGCAATTAGCAGCCTAACATAAAGGAGGTGGAGGGAATAAACACTGCTTTGCAAATGCCAACCATCTTGGTATATTCCCTTGAGACACGTGACTTGGGCTTTTTGAACTGGTGTGCGCAGGGGCGTCACGTCTGGAGGGAGGCGGGGGACGCCCCCCCCCCCAATGTTGTCGTCCAGTTGGTGAAAAAATGAACGAGTCGGAGCTTCCGCCACGATTTTTCGTATAAACAGTCGATTTTTTTCCTGGAAATAGTCGATTTGCCTTACAACAGTCGGTTTTTCGTAAAACTAGTAGATTATTTCTTAAAAACATTCCGTTTTACTGAACATCAGTCGGTAAAAATGAGCAAACAGTAGGTAAATACTTTGTCCCCCCCCCCCGACATTTTGGCTAGTAACGCCTCTGGGTGTGTGAATATGCATCCGGGAGGAATCGGTGACCTTGAAATCGCAGTTTGTTGGGAACTGGGATCGCAAAGTTCCACGATAGATCAGTTTGTTAAGAGCGCTGTTCTGAAAGCCAGAGGTGGCCGGTGTTCTTTAATTTTAATTGTGTGTCTACTTCTTTCAAAAGTATTCTCCATCACTGTAGCTCTGAAGGTTTCAGGATCGTAGGCATGCTTCAGTTCTTCTGTACAAATTATAGTATGCAGTTTGAACTTGTTTAGCATAGTTCTCATGTCGTTCTCATCTATTCTTGTAAACCCGCGTAACATCTTTCATTTTTTCCTACTTTTTGGGATCCCAAAACGTAAGTGACGGGATACCCACGATTTCGTAAAAGTTGTCCGTTCGTCCGACCGTCTGTTAGCACCATAACTCTCGAAGGGGTTGATATATTTTTAACTTGGCATGAGGACTCTTTGGGTCAAAGTACAGACCAGGTTCGTAGATGAGCCCTGTAGCCCCATATTTAGGGGGGGGGGGGCAAATTAAGGGACACAAAACGTTTTCAATGAAATAGTCGATCTAGGGTAAGTAGACTTGCTGAATCCGTATCTGAAACTTAGTTTCGCGCTGGACAATTAGTTGGTACGAAATCGGGCCGAAACTGGAAAAATTGTTAGAACTAAAAGTTGTATTTGAAGTTGATTGAATGTTCGATCTGGGAATAAGAAGACATGTTGAATCCTTATATGACAATCGTTTTCCATCCAGTTTCTACCCCTTATTTCATGTTGATTAAATGTTTAATTTAGGGGTATGAAGACATGCTGAATACATATATGACAACCATTTTCTATCCGAACACATAGTCATCTCGGAATCCGACCGAAACCGGAAAATCTTAAAAAGTTTTATCTGAAGTCGATTACAGATTGGATGTAGTAGTAAGGAGGCATGCTGAATCCGTATATGCAAAATATTTTCTCGCCGGACAAATAGTTCTCCCGGAACCCGCCCAAAACCTGAAAATTTGTTAAAGCTACAGTTTATCTGAAGTTGATTAGAGGTTTGATATAGGGGTAAGTAGATACGCTGAATTTGTTTTGAGCTTTAGCTTTAAGACTGGATATTTGGCAGAAGTATGGCAAGAAGTTTTGATCAATTTCGCCAAAGAAGATATGACGTATAGGGGTAAACAGACGGCGAATGTTTACCTGAACTTGGTTTTCCCAGGTGACTAGCCATTGGCATTAATCTGTTTCTAAATTTCTATAGTACAAATGCTAATAGGTAAAAGTAAAAGAATTCCATTTCCCGGACAGGCCTATCAACAAGACGCTATTGTCTGGATCAAATATTAAAATTTTGGGATCCCATCGAAACCTTTGGTCTTGTTTGTCTACGGCTCCTCTCCACTCTGTGGCTGGGATTCTTCAGAATTACCTTTTAATCTCACTTAGATCCTGAACAGAAAAAATCATCACTTTTCACACATTATTTACAATATTACCTACATTTACTTCTTTATTAAGCATTTTATACAATTCTCTTTTTTCACCGACTTCTCTCGCACCCAGGACCATCTGCTACTCTTGCACTTGAACAAGTCGAGATCTCTTGGCTAATAACAGCTCTTTTATAGCCTGACTTTTTACGTTCGCATAATTAAGGTTTATTAATGTCTCTCGGTTGAACTAACCTCATATTGGAGCGCTCTGTGATTAGGTCTGGTTGTAAAACACGGTTTATGAACCTTAGCTTATGTCCGGGTTACAGTACAATCAGTGTAGCGTCAAATGACTTGGCCGAAAACAAATTGCAGCAGATACGATTTTTACACCATCTTGTAGAGAGAAACAACAACTGTACAACATATCAAACGTTGAGAAACCTAGCGGGGTGCAAAATTTATGTTTTTCGGCGTTTTCGATTTTTATTTTTTGTTTTTCAACTTTCTATTTTCTTGACGTTTAGTATTTACTTCATTGGAAACACATTTGTGATGTAGTTATATGTTCTGAACTCGAATATCACATCAGATTTAAGATACGGTCAACCTTAACTATTTCACATTCATCATCAGACAAGAAAGTCGTGATTCTGTTACAGCACAATCGTGTGACCGTAAACAATCGCAACGTGTAGAAATGATTAGATCATTCTGCAGAGACACCGAAACTGTTTGAAGTGTCAAAAGCTCGTGTTTTATAGCGTTTTTATTTGTTTATTTTCCAGCTGGTATTTTCGCTTTGCCGTTTGCTTCGTAGGATACATGTTTTAAGGTAATTTTCTGTGATGAGTTTGATTTTGTTGTATATTTTTTTTTCTTCTACAAGATAGTGTAATTTTTTTGCGGTCAAACCTCATATTGACTGTACTATTAGCCTACATGAAAATGGCGGTCCAGACGGAAGTGAGTTCCGGGGCTTAGTCCGCTCCCAGCCTTCTTGACGAGCTTGCTGTATTAAAGTAGCCTAGACATTGCAAAGGCTCAACAGGGTGCATGTTTGCATTTTTCTCATATTTTTTTTTTGCGATTGTGTTCATAATAATCATTCTTGACGATTGGTTGTGGGCTTTCCTCCCGATCTGCCATGTCAGCCTTCCTTTAGAGGACCCCTCGTACGACCTACTCTGCACGTTCCTGTACTTTTAAAATAGTTGAATACTTTACAACTAGGCTCAGCTTTAAACAAATTATCCACGGCTTTGGCTGTTTTAAGCCTTTTTCCAGACCCGTCGACAGGCCCGTATCCAGGAATTTATTTCTGGGGGGGGGGATTGCCTTCGGGTCGCTCAAAAAAGTACAAAAAAGGCACAGATCAGAGGGAAAAGCGTATAAAAATGAGTATTTTTGTATGTTTCTGGGGGGGGGGGGGTCAACCCCCTACCCCCCCCTGGATATGGCCTTGCCCGTCGACATCTAGCAAAATCGGGCAAAAAATTACAATTCCGTTTTTCTTACGAATAAACTTCTCCCGCTGGGAGTAGGATACGCATCTAAGGTAGCGAAAACAGGCAAGTGAGAAAATCAGTGAGGCATCCTTATGGGGGGGGGGGGGTGCACCATATGAAATTCGGGTCTCCGGTTTATGAGATTGAACTGAGCGATTACGGAAGAAGGTTGCATTAGTATCAGGCCCGTATCCAGGAACTTATTTCGGGGGGGGGGGGGGGGTTCCTGTGGGTTGGACAAAAAAGTGCAAAAACGACATAAATCAGAGGGAAAAGCCTACGAAAATGATTACTTTTATATGTTGCGGGGAGGGGGGGGGGGGGGTCAACCCCTGGATACGGCCTTGATTAGTATTATGGGTAAAACATGTTCTTTAACAAAACGGGGCTTGCGTCTCCATCTGTGATGTCTAATTTTCCTTTTACTCATTTGTGTTGCTAGAAGAACCAGTTGAAGCCCATAGTGTTTAGCAAATGCAATTAAGACAAAAAGGCGTGCCAGACTGTGATTTAGGTTCACCTTTCTTAATCAGTCATTACGGACAGATTAATATCCTCGCGTAATGTATTTTTGTGTGCTGCAATGGGTGCAACCTCATCAAAATATGATTGCACCTTGTAATCAAAACCCCATCCAGTCGTTATTCTTTCCCCCTACCCATTCGCAGACCCCCATGACACCTTTTGATGAAAAATGATGAACCGAAGATAATTGCAGAAGGGCCCCTCACCGCGTTTTGAAATTGGCAATAGACATTTTGGGCACGCCCGAGCAAGGGATGAGTTGGGTTGAATGTCACCTGATCTAACCCCCCTAAATTTGCGAATAAACGAAGCAGATGAGGTTTGCAGTTTGAGGATTGGCACAGTAGACCTGGGTCGCCCGCTGCGATTGGCAGTAAAAATCAGCATTCGCAAAAATGAGTAAACTTGTGTTTCTGTTTTATCATTGATGCTTATCAGCGCAACTGGCCTGAAGGCCGAGAGATAGGCCATTTTTAAGTCTAAAATTATATTTTAATTATGTTTGTAGATAAAAATTTGTAGTACAAAAACAGCAAAATTTTCATCTCTGCTTTTTTTATCTTCTTATACTTTGTCAATTCCAAATTTAACTTCTCATTTTAAACTTTTAATTTTTCTGTTAAACTTTCTCGTAAAACCTCACTCCGTCTTTCAAAAAACCCTTCCTCCATAAGGTCTGTATCTACAACTCAATTCTACCCTTTCTTTTATTTTTCTAAAAATATTAACTTTTACCTACCATATTTTCCAACCATTAAGGGGTGAACATTATACGGGAACCCTTTGTCCGATTTCGATGGTTTTCCGACAGACGTTACGGATTAGGCGAAAACGACGAAGGGTAGATTCCTGTTCTGATCTTACAGATTTTAGATTAGATTATATTTGGGGTTTATTGGAAATAAAATACTAAGAACTACAAAACACTCCAGAAGTTTACAGTTGTTAAGAGGTTTAACAAACCCCCTTGACACATTAACCTACATAACACTATAATAGAGAGAGAAATAAGAAAAAAGAGCGGAAGAGAAAAGAAAAAAATGAACAAACTTATACACTTACTCGTTTCCTGGTCAAATACCCAACAAGCGGCGTTGAGTTGTTTTTTTGCTGATGGGGTATCGCGTTAGGGGGGTAAGCTTGCTAGAGTTTTCACCGATGCACGTTGTTCCGACAAACTTATTTAATGGGCGAAATAAAGAACAAGTTGCTTTTAAAGTCAAATATCGTTCAGGCCAAACAAGACCAAATGTTTGGTGGGATCCCAGAGAGGAGTATTTGTTTGACATGATCCAGAAACCGAGTCTCGTGGATTTCCCGTCTAATAGTGCGAACACACGATCAGGAACGGGAGCTCCCGGACTGGAATTCCTGTCCGGATTTTCCGCACCATCATCACTTCCATAAGGAAAAGTTGAAAAAATTTCAACTTTTCCATATGGAAGTGATGATGGTGCCGAAAATCCGGGCAGGAATTCGAGACCGGGAGCACCCGACCCTGATCGTGTGTCCGCACTTTAAGCAAGATTCTCTGAACATGTTACTTTGTCCCGAATCGGCCTCCACACCAGACCCGTTGGGCAAACTGCCATGTTCGAGTTCAGTGCTCCAAGTGGACTAGTTTCTGTTCCTCCACCACTGTCTCATAATCAACACTTAAAAAGCCGGATTCATAAGGTAGTGGGTAACTTTTACTTTCTACTTGGCTTGCTACTACTGAGACATATGCAAAACCTCCATTACATGGGAAGCAGATTGCAGATTTTCTACTCATTAACATGCGGATATATTTTTACCATATCTGCCACAAGTAGCCTACTGGCGGTGAGGTATAGGGGGGCCAAGTCCAAGTCCGTAGATAGCCGTGACGTAGCTATCCCGTCGCTTGCAGATGAAAATCACAGGTAGACCGCGCATTGAATTTCATCTACGTCCTGTTTTTTTATTTGTTAAATAGCGGGTTTTGGGATCCAAAAACTAGCGGAGGACTTTCTATATGACCAAGAATGTTCACCAGAAGTATGGAATCCCAACTGAGGATGTAATTATAAACCGTGGGGGTCGCATTATTGCGTTGGTATGTGTAAATCCAGCAAGCAAGTATCGGGCGTGCGCGACCCCCCATGTAACAGGAAGCTTGGGATCTGTGAGGGGGACACAAGGAATCTGACTGGGGGTGGCATGTTTGTGATGCAGATTAGACAGCATAGGGACTGCAGCGATGCTCCACAAACGGCTGATGTTTGGGGGGCAGGAGTTGATGTTAATGCACCGCCAAGTGCATAAAACACCAAAGTTTCCAGTCGGATATATAAAATATAGAACAAAAAGTGAAATGAGACATTCAACTTTACATGCTGATAAAGATTAACTTCCGTTATCGAGGTTGATATCGGAAAATAACATCGAGATGGCCATTTAAAATAACCCGTGCGAGCCGAAGACGAGGTGAGTTATAAAAAATATCTACCGAGCTCGGCGAGGTTGATATTTTAAGTGGCTGTCGAGCTTCTGATTCTGGTATCAAACGAGATGGAGGTATGTTAAATGTTATAACTTGTTCGAACAGAACCATTAATAATCAACCAATAACTGTGCATATCATCTCATGTGCCACAGGTTATATCAAGTTAGAGGTGGATATGACTATATCCACCTATCTGGAGCAATATGTACCACCAACTTTCTGTGTGACGATTATCGTAATATAAGTAAATAAGTAAGTAATAGTAAGTAATTTATTTATAACCCGCCGTTTTCAGAAAGCGGAGTAAATGAAGAAAATAAATAAAACCCATAAACATACACAAAAAGACACTTAATTTCAATCGTCGGCCAGGAAGCAGTGTAGAAGGTCGTGCGCTGGTTGGGTTCTGTTGTCGATGATTTTTGATAGCGACGAAGAATAAAACACCAAAGTTTCCAGTCGGATATATAAAATATAGAACAAAAAGTGAAATGAGACATTCAACTTTACATGCTGATAAAGATTAACTTCCGTTATCGAGGTTGATATCGGAAAATAACATCGAGATGGCCATTTAAAATAACCCGTGCGAGCCGAAGACGAGGTGAGTTATAAAAAATATCTACCGAGCTCGGCGAGGTTGATATTTTAAGTGGCTGTCGAGCTTCTGATTCTGGTATCAAACGAGATGGAGGTATGTTAAATGTTATAACTTGTTCGAACAGAACCATTGATAATCAACCAATAACTGTGCATATCATCTCATGTGCCACAGGTTATATCAAGTTAGAGGTGGATATGACTATATATGACTATATCCACCTATCTGGAGCAATATGTACCACCAACTTTCTGTGTGACGATTATCGTAATATAAGTAAGTAAGTAAGTAATAGTAAGTAATTTATTTATAACCCGCCGTTTTCAGAAAGCGGAGTAAATGAAGAAAATAAATAAAACCCATAAACATACACAAAAAGACACTTAATTTCAATCGTCGGCCAGGAAGCAGTGTAGAAGGTCGTGCGCTGGTTGGGTTCTGTTGTCGATGATTTTTGATAGCGACGAAGAAACATCCAAAAGGGTAACAAAAGGGCAAAAGGGTCTTGAATTTTGAACTTCTCCGTCAAAGTATGGTTATGGCATAATTTCGACAAGTGGAGCAGGTGCTTTGCATATTTAAAATAACATGATCTCATCTTTTTTATAATTGACCGTGGGTCATCGGATGATATGCATTACGTACCTGGTCGAGAAACCTTATTACAAAATAATTTTGCAGCGATGTTTCGACCCTTCCGGGCAAGGGTCCTCGTCAGGCTGTGCAAAGCATCGTAGCTGACGTATCCGTTTTATGCATTATTTGGATATATATTTCCGAGTGAGCTTGGGCTCAAGGAGGATTCACATTGCTAACTGTATTTATTTTTTAGTTATTTATTTATTTATGACCCGCTTTTTGCGCAACAGCGGAGTATGAATAAAATACCAAAGTAAAATATACATATTAAAACCCTTAAACAAAACAATGTAAATAAACACGACAACATTCTTTTCATATAAATAAAAAACACACTAAATAGACTTAAAATTTGTACACAGTGACTCACTAACTATTTGTTGATGATAAACAAAATCTGACAACCACTACAATAGTGAGGGAGAAACGGGCTATAGGAGTGCTATGAACTTCTATAAAAATGATTATTTTTGTATGTTTCGGGGGGGGGGGGGGGGGGGTCAACCCCCTACCCCCCCCCCCCTGGATACGGCTTTGGGCGTATTATTTTTTTATTTTACCTTCGGCGGGATTACTATTTCTGTAGCCCGCTTCTGTCTGACTAGTGTAGTGGTTTGCTAACTGTTTTCAGTTTCGGTTTCATGGTACTATATTTAAAGACAAAAATACACAACTAACATAATATTTCTTCGAGGAATCAACAGAGTTAGTGCCTGAGTAGGGGAGGGCAACAACCGATATTAATTAAAAACAATTAACTAACTGAATAGCCTATATAAAGAAAAGGGGGAGAGAAAATAAAATTACCGATGGTTTCAACTTTAAATGAAAACATTGAGAAAGCCAAGGGAAACAAGGAACGAGAAAGAAGGAAAACAAAAAGGGAGGGGGCTGGAGGACGACGACGACAACACTAAGCAATTTTTCTGTAGTGTATTTTCTGTAGTTGTATTTTTTCTGTATTCCAAATCTAGATATCTGACGGAAGTAGATTCCAAATAGTCGGCGCAGAAAATCTCGTTAAGAAAGAAGCTCTTTTTGTTGAGGGTGCTTCTTAAACGATGTCACGAGAACTTTGGGTGTCATAAGAATGCAGGATGAGAACACAGTGTCATAAAGCAGTGGCCTTGTGATACAAGTGTCCTCGGTTCTAATCCCGGCTGAGGAGCACTTTTGTCTGTGGGTTCACTACTTATAATTTCCCACCTAAAGGGTGTGTTCTCCATAAAATTTGATATTTTCTTTTCTTTTGAGGCCCCGCCATGTGGTCTCTGTAATGTCTTTGAGGCTTCGACGGTCGAGTCCTGGAATTCCAAATTTACTTCTGGTCTATTTGTAACAGTAAAAGTCACTTTTATAACATTCGATCTTCACGTAATTTTATCTAACCGGTCATTGTCATCAGACAGCTTGGTATTGATTTTTGTTTGTCTTTATCTTTCTCTACTGTATGACGAGGGATTGCCCACTACCGGCACCTGCTGTACACCCTTTTCCGGCAACGGCCGGCACCGACCGAAATCAGCGGTGCCGCCCATAAGTTAGGAGTTTCATCTTTCAAACGCTTCTAAAAGTGTTGTTTTAATACAAAAACCGGTGTCGGCTGGTGTCAGCCGGTGCCGACACCGACTGGGCACCACATCACCAGGCATTTGATGTACACTGAAATCGAGAGTGGGCGACCCCTCGGTGGATGTACACTTGGCCCGGAGGTCCACAGGAAATTCAACGAGAAGTGGGCACCGGATTCGTGTAAGAAACACTATGAAGCGAGCAATCGTATTTGGGGCTACCTGCACCGACCTGCACATCGAAGGAAAAGAATTAGTATGCGGTGCTTCGCATATAAGATCGACTGCACTCGCAGAATCGTTCCGTCTATACTTTTAACTTCGGTTACGCAGATTTCACATAGTTCGTAGAAACACAAATCTGTGACATTTCCGAGTGTCAACAATAACAAATGGCCAGGCTATTTCTCTGCCGTGGATGCACGTTGGAAGCGAGTAGTATCTGAGAACAATGGAACTACTATGAAAGCCAGACAATGAGGCGTTCCCTTCACGTTTCCGGCGAAGCGATCGATGTACGCTCGCCTCATCGCTGATAAGACTGGGCATTTTTCGTTCGCCGCTCCTCTAATTACGGGTCTCCAGATGACGTAGCAAGCCCTTTGTGAAGAGCCGGTACCATAAAGGCAGAAGAAAGCCAGAACCCTGCCGCTCCGAAATAATCCGCCGCCCTGTTCCTGTGAGGCCACAACAACCCTGTTCGGGGACAGTAGTGATCTGGTCCGAAATGCCACTGTTTAGATCCAGGTGTTCTACTATCCGTGCTTTGGAAATTTGCATGGTCCCAAAGAAACAAGAAAAGGCCTTTAAAGCCCGGATCAAAACCTAGACATTTCGATCATTTTGATTTACACGAAGTGCCCTGTGGCGGGCCCGGTTGCCAAGTGTTATAACACTTAAGGATCATTTACACGGTGGGTATTTTTCCCCGAAGACCGATGGGAAAGTGTTCACATGGTACCCGGGTATTTTTCAAGGGAGAGTAATGTCAGTGGCGATAGATTCCAAGGTTGTAAAGCTCAGGAAATCTCTCGACAATGGACACCAACACATGTCAATTTGGATCACTTCTTATATGGACATAATCAAAATTACTGCTCAAAAATCCGATCTTGACGTCGAAGAACACCCTTCGGAAAACGAACCCCCTGGTAAAAAGAGTTCGCGAAAAGTCCAAAATACCCGGGTATTTGTTGCTGTTGCGGGGAAAAATACCCGCGGAGTACGGGTAAATACCCTCCGTGTAAACGTAGCTTTATAAGCGTTGAAAAAATGAATCGCCTAAAGTATGGCTGGAACCCAGGCCCGTATCAAGGAATTTATTTCGGGGTTGGGGGTTGCCTGCTGGTTGGACAAACAAAAACACAGATTGGAGGGAAAAGAGTGAGATTTACACACGTACCCTTTTATATTGGCCACCGTCAATAACAGCCAAGATATTAGGCATGAAACATCTGTTAGGCATGCAATAAAACTAATGAAAGTAAACCAAGACAAGATGCCTAACCGATTTCAGCGAATGCCTAACCAGTTTCAAACAAGAAGAGAAAAAAGATTATTTCATCTAGCAATGATGAAATTATAACTTGCTAATATTCACAAATAAATAAAAACAAAAATCAATATTGTAGCCTAATTTTGCAGTGGCCATTACTCATTCATCTAGCAAGTATTGCCGTTTACTGTTGTGGAGAACGTTACTTGACAGTGTTCAGTGGTCGAGCACAGTTTCTCTGCTATTCTTTAATCAGAGCAAACTACCTAGCAAACGACGTCCTAACCCCTTTGACCAAACGGTCCCCACTGCCATTGGTAAGAGCGCAAAACAGGGAGACCAAATTTACAACCCTGATAATGTGAGGAAGGTCCCGTTTAGAACGGTGCCAACAGTCTCGAAGATAGGCCCATTGCCAGTAAGTGTGGCTGATTGCTTTACTCTCTACTGGCAAGCTCTGTCTGACACTGGTATTTGTTAGTCTGCTTTTGGTTGTTGAAGCAACTTGAAGCGAACCAGGCGCTTTGGGGCATATTGCGTCGAAGGGCATTTCGAATCGGCGGGACAAAAAGGTTTGTGACTGGAGGCGAGTGATGATGCGGATTTGTGCGGCTGTTTCTCCCGAAACCGATTCGTATGTCGACTTGGTTTGCCGACGTCAATCAAAGGCTCATCGGCCCGGAACGCCTTTACCTGTCCGCCTGTCTAGGACTCTCTCAGTACCCTTCCGTATTCACTAGTTTAGTTGGTTAAAGACGGGCTCAAAATACGCTGTTTCTGTTTTAAGCCAACTTCTCTGTATGTAGATGGATGGATGTTGTATTACAGCCGAAATGGACGTGTAGTAAACGTAGTGTCAAAAATACCAAAAGGAGAACGATACCTTACATATTTATCACTTCACAAAAAGCTTTGTTCTTAAAAAACTTATCTTTCACCAAACGCTTCTATTTTGACTGCTTTAAGGACCCCTCGCACTATTTACTCTTCAGCTTACATTATTATAAAATTATTTGAATGCTTTACAACTAGGCTGTGCTTTCAACAAATAAACCACGGTTTTGGCTGTTTTAAGCCTTTTCCGAGACCCGATGACTTGTAGCGGAAACAACGAAATATGCATAACCGGTTTTTGGGATCCCAAAACGTAAGTGGCGGGATACCTATGACATCACGAAAATGTCCGTCTATATGTGAGCACGATAACTCTCGAAGGGAATGAGATATTTTGACGAAACTTGGTGTGAGGATTCATTGGGTCAAGGGTGAGGTCAAGTTCGTAGATGGGCTATGTAGCCCTACGTTTAGGGGTGGAGGAGGGGGTTTAAATTGAGGGGCAAATCAAATATTTTTAAACAGATGATGTGATAGTTGATTATGGGGTGGACATGCTGAATACGATGGTGAAATCCATTTTGTTATTGGACAATTAGTTCGTCCGGGATTCGGCCAAAACCGGAAAGTTTGTTAAAAGTAAAAGTTTTATTTGGAGTTGATTGGATGCTCGACTTAGGGGTAAGAAGACATGCTGAATACTTATATGAAAACAATTTTGTACTCGGACAAGTAGTTCGCCTGGAATCCGGCCAAACCCGGAAAATTATTAAAAGTTAGAGTTTTGCTTGTTGTTGATTAGATATTCGGTTCAAGGGCAAGAAGAGATGCTGAATCCATGTGTGACAATCATTTTATCCCGGACACATAGTTCGACCGGAATCCGACTGGAGCCGGAAAATTTGTTAGAAGTTAAATTTTTATTTGAAGTTGATTAGATGTTCAGTATTGGAGAAAGGAGATAAGCTTATACACGAGTTCGTTTTTAAGCTTTCTTTCTTCGCCGGACAAGTGTTTCCAGAATTCGGCCGAAACCGGGAAATTGGCAGATCTGCGAAATTGGCCTCAATCTGTCTCTGAATTCCAATAGTAAAAATGTTTAAGCAAAAGACTGTTTGAAAGACTGGATCTGGCGAAGACAAGACCCAATTGTCTGGATCAGATATTTGAATTTTTGGGATCCCATCGAAACCTTTGGTCTTGCTCTGATGGACAAACTTTCGCAGACAACCGTCGGCAGCGTGATACACATCGAAGCAAAACACGGCAAGTGAGAAAATCAGCGTGGTTTTGTTAGAGGGGTTCGAATTTACCGTACGAAATTGGGGTCTCCGGGTTTGCATTAGTATTTTAGCTAAGATAGGTCCTTTATGGCTTGAGCAGTTATTTTTCAGTTGGAAAAATAAATGAATAGATGAATGGCAATGACTAAAATTTATTAATATTTAGAAGATTTTTTAGAAGAGTAGGCCAAATATTAAAATAATAATTTAATGAAATTTAGTATATAAATATATTTAAAGTTATTATTAGTTTAGATGACATTACTAGGGAAAGATTAGGGTAAGTTAAGATTCGATCTAAACGAGGGAGGAGGAGAGGTATCATCAAGCTTGTGTTCAATTTGGATTTCAAAATGTTAAAAAGTGCTGCTTAGGTAAAAACACACAAACAAAAATTCTACTTTTAGTTTGGACTCGGATTTCTTCATACATCAGAATTATTCGCATCGACATACACAGAACAGAAATAAGGACCTGATCCTCCTCCCAAAGCCAGATTCGGTCATGATATCTGGAATTTTCTTTCCATGATGGTGCCATAGACACTGAAAAAACTACACATAAAATTCATTTCCTTCAGGTTGCTGCTCGCAAGTGGCTATCCCCGTCGCTCACCACCTGAATTCGGTTTGGCTACGCCGGGATTCTTAATTTCCTTGCATGAGCACATGTATCACTACACGATAGCAATTTGATCTCTAAAGTCTTTGAATATCAGCACTAAATAAGCCTTGGAAATCCCCTCTCAGTTCTGTATCGGTTCTTGACCAGGATTGGTTGTTAGGCTAGTCAAGCATGTTTTAAGGGTTGAATCTTTAAGGTTGAAAGGCTTTGTACTCAGTGCACTGTACAAAACTTGATGACATTTTAGAGATTTTTGCTAAATAAAATTTAAAAATGTACATGATGATCAGAGTATTTAAGTTATAACCATATCTTTTTTTGCTTAACACTGTTAATAACAGATGACAGAATTCAAGGGTACGCATGCCTGCCTTAGCGTGCTATCCGACTTCTGAAAATATACTATTCCAACTACCGATGTTCTATTGCTCCGTTTTTCGTTGCCGAATGCACTGTTCACTCGAAAATGGCGCGTATCTTAACCCTTGTGGGGAGCAAGAAAAGGCAACTGTTAGTACAGAAATACAAACAGGCAAACCGGTCCTTCCGTCGAAAGGCTGGATATGTTCACCGTCCTGCGTCTTGCACTGTTTCAGTTCTTGTCGGCTGGCTTTTTGCTCCCTCTTCAGTACAAGTAAATTCGAATTCATCTACACCCTTTCAGGGGATACAAAAAGAGTCGCTTGCCATGTCCACGGTAAGGGATCTTAAGCTTCTGGTAAAGGGTGCACATCTTCTTTTGACGTACCCTCGAGGCTGGCTCAGCCGTCTTTTAATTCTGGACCGTTTATATACATGTGGGCGTACGTCCCTCACTATAATCCCGGTATCCTGAAATATACGAACCCAACTTCGTCGAGGAAGTTTGTAAATATGTAATTAAAGCGTCAAAACTTAGAACAGAAAGGTACCACACAAACGTTATTATTATTTAGTATATTTGATCGTATTTCCGTGTCGCGCTTAACGTCATAAGAGGAAAGAAAGCTCGGGCTGGTCCGTTCGAATTTGCGAAATTTCTATATGGCTTTCCGCTGGGCACTTAAAACACCTCCGTAATGAATCACAAACGTTAGTTTCAAAAGCTTAATTTAAATAATATAAAGCTAATTAAAAAGTTGTTTTTGAACACCCTCTGTTGAGCCTTCTTTATGATACATCTTGGTTATTTGTTGTTGCTGTAATTTATCTGTTGTTTTTCTTTTGTGTACTCGGACACTTTTCCTTTTGTGATGTGCGAGCAAAAGTAATTAGGCTGCAACAAAAATAATGTAGAAGTGATAGGCCAATAGTAATAAATGTTTGATGGCCCTTCCACTTTTTCATCATTATCTCTTCTTTATTCGAGCATTTTTGATGTGTTTTTTATACTTTTAGGCGAAGGTGTACTGGGGTAAAAAGGATGTGACGACTCCTCCGTTCTTGCATTCGCGAATTTAATTGCGATGCCCGGTGCTCCCTTTGTTGTGCCGACAGTAATTTCGCAGTATGTGCGGTTTCGCCACAAAAAGTACTCTTTGAAAAACTGCTCCTTTAAACTTACCGCGCCGGTAAATTGAATCTGATGCAAATAAGTTGTATGGTGACTTTTGGGGCCATGAGTCGATACTTAATTCAGCGCTGAGTTTTCTTGTGTAAATAAGTTTTTATAGATAGCCTATTTATACGTGAAGTATTTAAAAAAAAAAGAATCCGAGGGGAGCGAGCCCCTCGAACGGTTCGTGACGCTTATTTAAAACGGACCGTTATGCTACGTGTTTACATTTATCATGACTAAATTAATGGCATATGTATACGCATTTTCGATTTATGGATCCTGCAAATCGCCCACCACTTTTGTGTCGTATGTATTATATGTGGTATGTACGTATGTGCGGTTTCACGTATTATAAGTTCTTAACCTCGCCCAAGTTACCGTCGCGTTCCTACTTACCATAGTAAAACTGTTGGGGCCACTATCCTTGCTCTTTCATATCCGTTAAATCGTTTGACTACAATAGTAGTATATAGAGACAAAAATAAAATAAAAACAGTCTGGCAACTAGACCGACATACAAGCCCGTAATTACATGTCCATGCGTCAGCGTAATTAGCTGCTACTTACAACGTAATTACTGACTGGTCATGTGTTGTAGACACCAGAAATTTATCAGGGCGCCCGCCAAGTCCGATGGGGAGCTCGAATCTGAAAACTCGGGTTATCAATTTTTTTTTAGTATGGAATGTGTGTGATGTGAAATGGAGCCTATTGTTTTATTATGTTTTTCTTATTATGTACTCGGTAGTTCTGGCTTCGACTTCTAATGGTCATGAATACAAAAAAAGATTAATACATAAATAGACCGGACATTTTTTTTACAGACGTACCTATAGCCTAAAAATGTTGCGGATCCGGTAAAGAAATGTTGGTGTTGTGGGATCCCATCTACGTTTTTGTTGTTTATGGTTCAGTTTTATTTTTATTAGACACAGTTATCTTATCACAGATAATAATAATAGTAATAATTGTAGTACAATAAAAGGAAAAGAAAATAAGACTGCAGAAGAAAAAAAAGTAACACAGTGGGTTGTGGGAAGGGCTTTTTGGCGGAGAGTTCACGTTTGTAACTGAAATTTGAGATTTTATCATTATTATTGCTTTTTATTCTATTATTTTTGTTTTTTTTCTCTGCAGCAAAGGAGTGAGTATAAGAAAAAAAAAGATTAAAAAAACAAAATACATCGAAATCTGTTTCACTTGTTACATGTGAGACACTGGCCTGACACTGGCTAAGATTGTGTTTGTCAGAAAAGCAGGAAATTCGGATTCTATTCGTTAAACGGTCCCGGAGAAAGAAATTTCCCACGACAAATCGTTCGTAGAAGCTCACATTTTTTAAAATAAAATACAAAAAACGAGATTTTCGGGTTTTTTTCTTGATCATATTTCGGTTGCACTTCCGGCAAACCCTCCTCAACTATCCGAAATTGTATTTATCCCTCACACATCATCTTGGAGGGGTAACTAGCTGACCAAGGAAAAAAAACCGAAAATCGCGGTTTTCTATTTTATCTGAAATGAATGGTCAGCTTGGCTTCAAACCTCACATTTTTTGTTATCAGTGGTTAATGCCAGGGGGTATTTAATACTGAAGAATCTCACTAGATCTGATCCGTGTCGCCGTTTCATCCACTTTTGAAGGCGGATTTCTTCCTTTTGACACGTATCAAATTTCCTTGTTTTTTTTTGTGATTCGCCGAACACTAAAGGAAGCCACATTGATAACGTTTTTCCCATTTTCGAGAGATAGAAATAAAAAGCACTTCTGTCACACTTCCAAAGTCCGTGGTGTCTTTGTGATTTGCCGACTTTTTTTTGTAAGGTTTCGACTTTGATCTGGGAGTTTCAGCTTAATTTCTCATCTCCCCTTTTGGAGAGGAACTTGAAAGCTTTCGTAAACCTAGATGCGAACTGAAGAGAAAGGCGGTTTCTTTGATGTGTTTGGTAAAGTGTATCAAGTACAAAGACGGTTCGTGGTGTCAGGTACATCTGCAACGGTGCCAGGCGGAAGTCTCTTTGTACCCGTTACCAGATGGCTCCAGGTGGGGGGGGGGGGGGTTGGAAGAAATGGATCCGAGGAAAGTTTTGTATGTTTTGTTTTAGGGAAAAGTGATATAATGTAAAAAATGGTAGTCATGTAGGCTACCTGGCCGTATCTGGGAATTTTATTTCGGGACATCTTTGCCGGCAACGAGTGAGTGGCGTCTCCCCACGGATCAGACTAGTAAATATTGACAAGCTGACTGCGAATCATCTTTGACACTGCAAAACGGATACGTGAGCTGCATTTTACAAGAGCTATATTTTAGTCCTCCGTGGCGAGGGCCCACTTCAGGCTCAAACCCCTCAAGCTGTCAAGAAGCTCATTTTCCAGCTTCCGCGGCCTGAAGAGGACCCTTGCCAAGAAAGGCCGATATATTACTCTAATAAAAAGGTTCAGACGTATAACAAAAACATAGATCAGACGTTCAAGCCTATAAAAACGATTATTTTATGAGTACGGCCTTATTTTGGGCGGGGGGGGGGGGGGGGTCTACGGGATATAGATTTACTTTTAGCACAGTTGAAATTTTTTACTTGAATCCTTGTCTATACCACTTATAAAATGAGCAACCAGTCTGCTCTGCATGCCTTGCAGATTGACCCTTCAACCACTACCGATTCGCCAATTTGACGTCTGGAAAAGGACGGTGGGAATCGGTGCCGGCAATTTGTAACACCAAGTTTAACAGTGTAGACAAAGTCACTACTTTGTGACTTGCGATTGCGATCGTATATCAGATTGATCGTAGCGTATGTGTGTTGCTCGACCATGTAAAGTTATTTCATTACAATGCCTCTTCAAGGGATGCAAATTAACCCTTCGGCCATTCCTGATTCGGCAGACTGACGATTGGAAGAAAGTGTTTGCTGCGGTGCTGCCTAAGTTGTATAGTAGGGAGTTAGTACTGGCTACGAGTCAATTCGCCTTATATTCAGCGGTTCAAGCGGATTAGTCATTTTTTTGTCCTTCCTCCCCTGATTATCATCATCCGTCACATAGAGATAGCATAGTAGATTCATTAGATAATGAACTGAAAGGAGGAGCTTCCACTTTTTAAATTGAAACGTACCTCTAACCTCGCAAGGACTGCATCTTTTTTTCTGTTGAAGGAATATAATAAACACACAGATCATAGCAGAGTTTGATTAAGCTTCGATGATGGTGATGATTGTTGGGGACTAAAAATAAGTGAGCCGCACGGTGTTTCTGAACAGGAATGTGGAGAATTTGTTACGGTACCCCGCGGTTTTGCAATTCGTCGTATGCCAGCTCAGCGCTCCCAAGCGGACTAGTTTCTGTAAATCCCCCTGTACCTTACCATCAACGCTTGTGTCAGACATAGTAACAAAGATCCACAAGTTGATCAGTTGAAAATCTGCTGTGTGCGTCCCAGGGTAAGGGAGGTTTTGCATGTCTCAGCAGTAGAAAGTGAAAGTTACCCTCTACCTTATGGATCCGATTTTTTACTATGTCTACACGAGTGTTGATTATGAGGCAGTGCGGGATTAGTACGAACTAGTCCACTTGGAGGGCTAAACTGGAAAACGGCGGATTTAGACCGAAGTTGCGACTTCGAAAAAACCGCACTCAACCCTCTAGTAGACTCCGCTCTTCAGTACATGTCACGATTTCTTTGTCTCTAACCACTTCAGGACGCTTCCCTACCTTTACCAATGGGTATGATTGTTTTTGGCGCTTTGGCTTTTGGCACGGTTCCGCCTAATTCAGGCACAATTTGGGATTTATCGTTAAAAATTTATGACGACGTCGGCTTGGTCTCAAAGGACGAGGAAAGGACAGGTGTTAAAAGTGAATACCACATAACAATTTTCACAAATTGCCGACTGAACCGGGTCGAAAATTACTTCTTCCCATGTCACTTCTTTGTGATTATTTTTTTCGTTGGTCTTCAGGCGAAATGAACAAGGGGCTATCAGCTTCTTTGACACTGTGCTTGAGCTAATTTTTTCACCGAATAGAAAGCGTGAATCATCAAACTGACTCGAACAGTATAATGAGATTGAAATTATTCCATGGTAAAATTATCGTCCATCTGCATGAAATAATAAATGGAATAGGGTTGTCTTTTTTCTTTTTTTTTTTAGTGCTATACTAGGTGGCAGAAGAGATACCCAAACCATTGACACAGATAATCCCCTTATGTGGCAGGCTTGTGCTTATTTGGGAACATTTTACGATCCCCCTTATCTACTGCTCTTTGAGGAATAAGCGGTGAACTGATTCTTCTGTTGTTACTGTCAGGAGTCCCACTTGGGAACTCAAAAGATCAGTGGTGGAGGAAAAAAACTACAGTGAGTCCTTTGACAGCTAAGGTAGAGCCGACATTCCTTTGAAATTGACATTCGACGTTCGTTTGGCTCATGTAGTCGAGCGATTCAGTAGGAGATAGCTGCTCGCTCGTTATCGTCAGAAGCAGCGCATCTAAGAATTAACATATATTTCGTATTTGAGGGAGAGATTTGGTGGGGGGCTTGGTTTTATCTCCCGACCTTTTGAAATCTACGAGCTCTACATTTTATCATTGATGTACCGAAAGATGTACAGAAATCCAGGGTTGGTCACCAAAAGTAACTTCGTACACCCTAGAAAGTAACCCAAAAGTATCTCAAAGTAACCCAATGTAACCTGATGTAACCCAATGTAACCAAAAGTAACCCAAAGTATCCTGAAGTAACTCGTACACCCTGGTTCTTGGTGACCAACCCTGGAGAGAAAGCACTCAAATTTCGTACAAATAAAATAGGTTTAGGCTGGTGAACATGTCTCCGATTGTTTCGTTTTCCTTTGTTTATTTTTGCTGTATTGCCTTTTGGCTAACTTATTTATATATTTAATTCAGTAGAAGCCATATTGAAACAGACGGATCACTCAAATACAAAAAAGAGTACATAGTAGAACACTAGAAAGTTCAATGAAAGAGGCACGTGTTCATCGTTGCATTTTCTCAAGAGATAGGGACAGTCAGAGAAGTATAAGAATGATGTGTGGACATATGGGTAACATACTAACATCAAACAAATAAATATATCAAGTTACATGTCTCCAGTACTGGACGCATTGACTTGCAAATTGATTTCTGGTTTATATGTCACGGTAAACGTTTTTGTTCAAGTCCGTCTTCGCATAACTAATCGTCATAACTGCGTATCTCTCAGACTTATGCCATATTATTTGTGGCCGAAATCAAACACAAATGAATATCCTACATTCGCGCCATTCAATCATTCGTATGCAGCAAAAAACAACCTGGCCAGTCTGTGATGTTGGCCCATTTGGTTGCACTGTGTCACGAACTCTCGTTTTTAAGGGAATCTTGCTTGGGGGTAAGGGAGATACTGTTTCCTGATATATTGAAGAGCACATCTCCAGGAGCAATTAGTACGTTATGTAGATTTGTGTTGCAAAGTGTTAAAATAAAAGTTGACCGGGCGAGTGCAGTTTAGTTTATGTAGTGATATATTAGAAGTAATTATGAAGTTTTTTGTTTTGTTGTATGTATATGGCTCTAAGGCTTTAAATACAATATTATATTATATTATTATATTTAAATATTTAGTGACTTCCACGATTTCCATTTTTTTGTATGTTTTTTTGTTTAATGAAGGTTATCTTTCAGGTTGTGGTCTGGAGAAGTACGGACTTCATTACTTTGGTATCCCGCATTATAGTAACTGAGTAACGGTGGAATAATTGAATATTATCATCCTCCTCACGTACTTTTTCAATTTACAAGGGTTGAGTATACCCATCAAGTATATGCAACAAATAGACTAGTCTTACTTTATTGTACTGGTTTATTGTTCTTAATGCTACCTATTTCTTGTGAGGCTGATTGAAGTCACCTCATAAATTTTATTGACTTTCGAACATTTTATTGAGTCCCGCATCTTATTTCAGGACGTCGCTGGTCTCGTTAAAACGATTTACGACGCTGTTGGATCTTCTGTGAAGTTGGCGCCGAGTGGTTCCAAAACAATACGCGTTAAGCTCACTGTTTCTCCCGAGAAAACAGAAACTTCCTCCGCTAAAGTTGATGCGCCCCCCGCACAACCTGCGTCGCCCCCTGCGCCCGCCAGTGCGCCTTTCCGGTGGAGCGTTAAAAATCCGGCGGATCCACCGCTGCCACCAAAAATGTGTTGCGGCCGGAAAAAGGATGTGAACATATTAAATGAGCATTATCTCCGGGAAAAAATTAGTGCCGAGGCCGATAAATTGTTTTATGAGAAAGAGTCGAATTTGAGAACGCCGAAGTTATGTCGAAGTCCGAAAGTGATCAGTCCAGTGTTGCCGCGTAAGTGGTACGAGCCGAAAACTTGCCTACATCATTGTCCAGAAGAAGAAGAAGTTATCCCCCTAGTGCCTGATAACAGGGGATGTACGGATCATTGCAGACCTAGGTTAGTGCCCCTACTAGCTACCTTACGTAGGGTAAAAGTTACATCGTGTAACGACTTTATATTTAAATTAATAATTCAATTTATTTATCACCCACACAATACATGAAGTAAATATGGTGGAGTAGGAATAAGTAAAGAAACACAAAAAAAAAGGAAACAAAATATTCACAAAATCAACTAAAGCAACGGATAAGACGGTGGTGAGGGGATAGGCGCGCATAAGCTGTACCGGAGAGTTTTCTGTGCAGTATCTCCAACTTTAAAGTTATATCAGGAACTGAAAATTTCCTAACAAGAATCCGGTTTTTTGTCCACAGTTTTATGAACAGGGTTTTTTTTTATCTTGTTTTACTTATTTATTGGTTAAGCTTTAGAAAGCTTAGTCCTGTTTTTTTTTTTTTGGTGTCAATAGTTTTTAGATGGCTCTAACAGTTTGATTTTTTGTATTCTTCAGATCAGCATAGGCTTATTTTACGATCCAAGCGGGGGGGGGGGGGGGTATTTAATCTTAAAAGTCTCAATCTTCTTTATCCCTCAACTCCCTAATGTAGTTTACCGGTCTTAGACACTAATGGCCGTATATACGTACATAGAATTTATTCCCACAGAAAAATTAATGGCCGTATATACGTACATTGAATTTATACCTTTGCGGAAAAACGGGATAAAATGAAAAATAACAGTAACAAACTCTAGAAACACCCAATGGCGAAAACCCGTACTCCCAAACAGTTTTGACACACAGCCGTCACCGCTTCGTGGTGCCGGCCTCTTGAAAACGCGGTATTTCCGCGGTATCCTCGAACCAAAACGCGGTAAAATTTGCGGTATGCCCGAAAGACGCGAATTTTTATATTTCCGGGAGATTAGGTGTCGAAAATATCATTTTGACATGAATTTGACAATTCTGAAGCGACAGGCTTTGTGGATTCTTTCAATTTTAATGCGGTAAAAGTCACGTACCGTAAATGCGATACAACACGTGCTAGGCAGGACATTTTTGGTACCTGTGGCTTGTTTTTAGTCCGAAGTTTCCAACTTCGACATTTATGGCAGTAAGGTTTAGAACGTCTATATCCTGGGGAAGACGGATCTGTTCTGTCCTTCTATATTATGAAGTCGAATTCAGCGACTCTTTGAATTCCCTTTTCGCCATTTCGCGGTATAATTGCGGTAGGCGTTATAACCAAAATAGTATGCGATTTAATAATAATAATAATAATATTTATTTATTACCCACTTACATCAAAAAGATTAATAGTGGAGTATAAACTTGAAGAAGGAAAAAAAAAAAAAAACGGAAAAAGACGTAAAACAACAACTAGAGTCAACAAAACATTAATAAAACAAACGGATCAAACCGTGGTGAGGCGACAAACGCCGATACGCTGTTTCTGATAGCTTTTTGTGTAGATCAGTCAGCTTCTCAGTAATATTCGGAAGATAAAACTTTTTAACTATCTTTCGATTCTTGTACCACAGAGGAAGATAGAGAAGAAATTTACAGAATCGGAAGTAAGAAGATCGAATATCACTAATGTCTTTTTTCTTAAATATAGGGTAAAGCCCAGAAAGGTAAAGAACAGAATGATCGGAGAAAGTAGAGTAAAGCTTACCAAGGGCGACACGATTGTATTTCCCTCGATTGGCTACAATTTTAGAGTAACCAATCTGGATTTTCACTCTGGCCCTCAGAGTCGTGGTATTATCCCACGAAATGCGTTATAAGTGGCAAGACTGCTCCCAAAAGCGCTTCCGATACTCTATTAGTCTGCCTGACGAACCTCCTAAGCTGCCGAAGCCCAGCAAAATTTGTCTCCGGTGATATCAACCAAAATCCACCTATTCTATCGTTAATCGCCGAAAAGCTGTGAAAATTTTTTCAAGATAATAATAAAGTAAAATTAACGAAGTGTAGTTTAGTCTTGGTGGTTGGCATTCGACTTGACGAGTAATTTTGGTAGTCTTAGCACTTTATTTGTAAGAATCGGTCAGTGTGGATTTAGCAGTGCGGAATTCTATGTTTTTCTGAACTACGGCGGTTTCAGATAAGGGAAACTCTCGTGTACAGTACTAATCTCACCTGTCGGAGAATCATTTAATACTCTCGAGAAGGTGATAAAACCTAAGTGCTCTTACAGCTAGACAATAGTAAATGTAAATAGTATGTGTAGTCCGTCAAAACAACATTTCTTGGAAACTGGAGGGAGGAAAGTTCGGGATGGAACTGAAAATACGGGTTATTTGTTTTTGTGGAAAATAGAGCTGGTTCAGTGTTCCAAATAGTCGCACTTTGTCGATTTATCTCTCCCCCCCCCCCCCCCTTCCTGCAGGGTTTGACCAGTTCATGGGGGCGTCTTTACTTGGCAACGCCCCATATTCGCCTTAAAGTATCATCACTATCACCATCACCTACTGTTACCTCCCAGCATTCTAGCGTGTTTGCTCTTGTGTAACTTCAGATAACAAAACACTCTTTTTACCGTACGTTAAACATTATACGTATGAGTTCGAAATCAAGGGGTTGCCCACTCTCGATTTCAGTGTACAGCTAATGCCCGATGCAGCCGTGCGTGGTCGGTGCCGGCACTGATTGCCACGTCTTAAAACATTAAAATATGCATTTTTAGAACTGTGTGAACTTAGAAGGATGAATCCCCTAATTTATAGCCGTCACCAGGCCCGTATCAAGGAATTTTTTCGGGGGGGGGGGGGGGGGGGGGGGTTGCCTGCAGGTCGGACAAAAAAGACCTAAATCAGAGGGAGAAGCCTATAAAAATGATTATTTTTGTATGTTTCGGGGGGGGGGGGGGGGTAACCCCCTACCCCCCCCCCCTGGATCTAAATGTCTAAATGTAATCAGATCTTTGTGCGAGTCTTGACTTTCTTGGCGAGAAAATAATAAATTGATTGCATCGATTCTCTCCATTCTACTCGCAAAACAGTAGTTTGTTATTTTCAATCAGGACCGTCGCCTTTTTTTTTTTTTTTTTTTTTACCGTAAAGACGAACTCTGTTCTTTATCTCTACGTGGCGGCATTTTCCTTTTGAACCTCCGGGACACTTTAAAGCGTAAGACATTTTTCGGTTGTTTATTGACTTAGAGCGGAACGCTAGGGGCGGGCGGAATGGAAATAGCCGAGAGATAAATTGTCAGAAATGTTCGGCTTGAGGCCAGATATTTTGTTGTCGGTCGGCGAAAGTCTTTTGTGGTCGGAGGACCGATATTCACGCGCTGAGAGATAGGAATGCCGTCGGAGCTTGACGGATGGGGACCATTGATGGATTACACCGATGGAGATAAAAGTGTGTCGTTCTTACTGTAGTTTTCGCGAGACCCCCCCCCCCCCCCCCACCAGCTGAACAGAAGTTTAGAGAGGTTGTAGATGGTTTTATGGTTTGATCAATAATACATTGCTTCCGACTAACTAGCTTATCAAAGTAAAATATGGTTGGTCAGTCAGATGTAAAAATGCAAACTGTTGCACTATTTAGGGATATCTATTTCTCGCTATTTGCATCAGTCCTGTACTTAGACGAGCTTTTTTCCGTTTTCGCCGGATTCTGGTCCGGTTATCTCCAAAAAGCATCACGGATTTATTACTAAAGGAAATTGTATGCCATTTGTCTGCCAGGGCTTTCCCTTCTAACCGGATTACTATCATATTATACGAAACGTGTCGGATCTGTTACCTAGTTCAGTTTTACTCAGTTTTCCTATTTCGTCGGATACTTGCGAAATATATCAATAATATATTGCCTGCTGACATCTTAGGCTGATTATTATCCTGGACGCTGTACATAAGTAAGTAAGTTTGTGGAAACCGGAGCTTTGTCGGCAACGGCAAACCGTTTGACACAGTTTTCCGTCGTCGCCGGATTCCGGTCCGGTTATCTCCGAAACGCTTCGGCTTTTGTTACCAAGTTGGAGTTTAATGTGTTCGCCGAGAGTTGTCTGCTCCTCGTTAGTAATTGTGTTTCGTGATAAAACATTTAAGGCTCGTAAAAACTTTTTTGGAGACCAATCAAGTCTGTGGTTTTGTCTGCGCTGCTCTCACCAAGGCCTACCGTTTTCTGGGTTACATTGATTCGGTTCGAAAACCTCATTGAATTTTTTGTGTCCGGTTCAAAAAACAAAACCCTTTCAACCGTATTTTGAACGTTCGTATTTCCGTCGCATCCGTACATCAAGTGCACAAGCGCTCAAACGTGGAGTGTTACGGGGCAAAACACACGCCTAGAACACAAGACTGTCATAAGTGTCATAACAGATAACACAAGGATGCCCTGTTTTAGCAGATAATACTTAGGATGTTAGCTGTTGTGATTTGCAACCGTTGCTCATTCAAAGGTTATGCATACAAGAAGACCGCCGAAAAAACTTTTTGGTTGTTATTATGACATCGGAAAAGTCAGCAGATACTTTTTCGGCTCTTCCTGCCACTGCTTGTTATGCGGAAAGTTTGCGAAAGCATAACAGATAACATCCCAGGTAGTATCTGTTGAAAACGCGCATCCTTGTGTTATGAAACTTCTGACAGTGAAGTAAGGGAGACCGTGGTTGACCCGAACTGTTGGTTCGGTCATATGCATTTTAAAATCCAGATTCGAACTTAAAATTCCACAATAAATCAGGAGTGGGTATTGAAGAGCGACCGACTTCGGGCAGACGTTTCAACGATCTGTTTCGACGCATTTGGAGGATACTTTAAATAGCCATTTTTAAAAATAAATTATTTCAGCCGCCGCCACACCGAATGTCAGTACCGCCACCGCCGCCAGGAGGAAAATGAAGGCCTGCTCAACAATGGGGAAGAACGACGATATTATGCTCACATTTTTGAGGCGGAAGATGGCGACACCAGTAGGCATAGGGGGGACTGCCATGGTCAGTTTGAACCTCTTAGAAGGCAGATGAAGACGGCATACCACAGGAGATCCAGGTAAGAAACCACGTCTCCGGGGGAATAAGAAATCTATGACTTCGACCGAAAACACATTCACTTCCTCTAGGTTGCTAATCCCTTTGCTCGCCACCTGTATGCGGCTCGGCGACGCCCGGATTCTTAATTTCTTCCGTGAGCATAATGAATAGTGTGTATTACATACTTGTGTTTATGTAATCCACGTTTTCAGTTGTCAATCAGAGAGTTTTCAGTTGTATTTGTTGATTTTTTTTTTCTATGAAATTGTTATGTTTTTCTTTGGTCTTGCGTTTCTTTTCTTTTTCTACTCGGTCCTTTTTCGTTTTGAAATGACGGGTGATAAATAATAAATAAAAAATATTTGACGGTGCAAAAGGGATAAGTCAGAATGAACTTGATTTTCCGGCTTGAGCCCGAAGAGAACCCTTGCCAAGAAGGGCCGAAGTATAGCTCTGATGAAATGAAGCTGGCTTATCCGTTGTGTACCGTCAGATATGATTCGCCGTCAGCTTGGTCTGAAGGAATATCTGATGAATAGTCATTGTAGAGAAACAAACGTGAAATCTGTTATTCCCAACAAACACGGCCTGAATCCCCCCCCCCCCTTCCTCTAAACCCCTTCACCTAAGATTACCGAAAATATAGATTACCCAATTTGGAAATTTGAAGAAAAAAAATCCGTAAGAAAAGCTCAGGGTTGCGTTAACAAGTATGAAGGAAAACGAAATGACCCCCCCCCCCCTCTCCCAAGCTACCCCTTTATTGTTAGATTTGTTATCGCATGCCGAACTGCAATATTGCAGAGTACATCCGCGTGATTACCGACCGGTACAATTTTTTTTTTGCCTCAAGGCTTAAATACCTGAATGCTAATTAATATCGAATTGATCGCTCGTTGGCACTTGTTCTTGGACTCGGAAAGTCAAAACAATCTTGTTGCAAACATACGCAAGAACTGTTCCAGCGTTGAACAAAAATTAATTTTGGGTTCGGTGATTCGCCTCACAAACAGTGCTCTAAAATAGAAAATAATCTGGTGGATGTTACACACAGTTGCAGATGTTCCAGTTGTTAGGGGGGGGGGGGGGGGGTTGCGTTAGTCGTGTTCCGGATTCCTATTGAATGTTTTTAACCATTTCGATGTAAGTTCGGGCGTTTTTTGTAATGTTTGAACATTTTTGTTTGAACAAGTAGCCTACATGTATCTGTTATTATGAAAAAGGGAGTACCAATACTTAATTTCGTCTTTATTTAGGATTCATTTTTTATCACGGCCGATATGACACTGAAAGTCGTTTTTTGGTCATTTAGAATATTTCATTCGTGGTCCGTTTTTCTTTTGTTTTTTTTATTCAAGTCCATTTCTTTTCAAGAACAAATAATCAGATAGAACTTCTGTCTTTAGTCACATGCAGCGACTATGAAACCCCGACAAAACTGAGCGGACCTAGAGGTATTTGCTCTAGCTTTGAGCTGATGTTGAGACCCGTTTACTCCTCTTCCGTCTTCGCCGTTGCTTATCGCACAAGAAATATCGAAGGAGGCTGGCAGGAGGCGTACTCCGCGCGCTGACCGGCTCCGGAGCGCGTCCATAGGACCAATCAGCTTTGACTCCTACTTTTCCTCACCAGCGATTTAGCTATTTGTAGAGGTAACGAAACGTGATGTAGCGCGAAGCTAGTAGCCTCCGCAGGTCAGGCTATGGGGAAATATTCGACTCCGTATAGCATATCACAGAGACAGGGAGACGGAGGTTCTATTAGATTATTCGTTCTTGGTATTACGCGTCCAAACAAACTTTGTCTCTGGTTGTGTGTACAGTCCTTACACTCGACTGTACCAATCAGAGACGACGCGTGAAGATTAGATTTGTCCAAAGGGTAAAGGCATGAACATAACTTTGAAAGTTAAACTCCAGATAGACAGCCTGGCTCTTTCGCTCGGTATTCAGAAGGAAACTAATGGAATAGCATTAGGCTTTGGTTCTACTTTAATAGCGTATCGTGGGCCCTTGGTTCAGGCTCGGTGTACTGTTGGGGTTTTGGCACAGTTTTCAAATGTGTGGCGTAATGCTCAGTGGAATGTTTACATTCAAACATGATTTGGAAGGACGCCCGACGACCTTTCTTGGAGAGTTTCAGTATTAGGCACGTATCAGCAGAAGAACGAGCAAGACTTTAGTGAAAGGAACGTGATGAACAAGTTTACAACCTCGCGGGAAAATAAAAAAGTCTGAAGTTTTCAGTCCCATGAACCCTTTGGAGTAACTAGAGGTTTGCGAACTATGTTCACCTCGGTTTTCAGAATCCCCTCGGTGGCACAGTAGTTACGAGCATCGGCAACTGTAGCCGAAGGCCGTGGGTTCCATTCCTGCTCAAGGAGCGTTTTTGTATTTCGATTCACTACTGTGTCAATAGCGTACTGACATGAAAGTACACAGTATTACCATAACACGTTAAATTGGAGCTTCGAGCAGCTGAAGGATTTTCCATCCTGTAGCATTGCTCAGCATTTCTTCGTGAATTGCCGTGTGCATCAGTTTGGAATCCGGTTGTACAATTTCAATACAATTAGGCTTCGTAAAATTTGGTCCATAAATAAGCTAATACTAACACACATATATATTAGTCTATATAAAATTTATTTCTGTTACCGTACCATGTCATTTGGGTCAGGCACTTATGACTGGCCTACTTATAAAGAACACCGATTGTGTTATAACTTACTAGGTGTTTTTTTTCAGGTCTCACGACATGGATAACCTATACGTGAACCCATACGAAGAAAAATACTCACACACCCCAAAACCCGCCTACTACACCCGCTTGGAGCGCTCTTCGTACAACCGCAGCCGCTCCTGCGAAAACTACGAACCCGCGTCCCCCAAGCCGAGACACCGCGGACACGCGGTTATCCGGCCGGAATGCTTCTCGGAAAATGCCTCGCCGCATCACCTCTTGCGGCACAAACACCGAGAGCGGGATCAGGCCCGCGCCATGCAGCAAGTGGCGCGGTGGCTGGCGCGGCAGAAAATCAGCGACCCGGAAGCCGGAACGGAGGGTGACGTCGATGAAGACGACTGGGAAACAGTGGACGGCGGGAAATTTAAATCCTTCCCGAAACGTGACTTTGACCATGAGTTGAATGGCTCATTCAAGCTGTACGAGGATAATGGAGCGTTTCAGAGGCATGAGAGCTTTCGTGGTTTTGAGTCAAGGACAAAAAAGACCAAGTCGCGACAAAGGTCGACGACGGTGCCAGCGAGTGTTTTGAACGGTTACCGTGTGAGGCGCCACGAGCATCGCCACGTGCACGAACATATTCATCACCATTATCATCACTACAATTCACAACAGAAGCAAGTGGTACTTTAAGTGAGTGTTTGCAATCAGGAATAAATCATTTAGAGCGTGTTCCACCCTTCTAATAATAATAACTATTAGTTACTATTTTCGTTCCAACCTCGTGAAAAGTTACTACGCTGACCGTTCCAACCTTCTCGAAATAATAACTAATAGTAACTGCTTGCTTACTATGCTCGGTATCGTGGTGACTAGGAATATCGGTAACCTGATTGGTCCGATTAACCCGTGGTATAATATTTGACCGAAAAAAGAAAAAGGCGTTCCAGCCTTGACGCCAAGAAGCCAAAAATCGTTACGTAATGCTTAGTAACTACGGTAAGTAGGGTGAACACGCTCTTAGTGAAGGGAGGAATGTAATGCTGCAGTGAAGGTGATTACTGTATTTAGGCGAGAAATCGACTTGCCGGAAAAATAAAGCATAAGTGAGTTATATTGTTTGCGCACCACTGAAAGTGGTACATTTCTCCCTCACCTTGCATTAGATGTATGCTACTCGAGACGATAATTCACCTTTTCCGGTTCGACGCTCCAGGCGGACTAGTTTCTGAAAGTTTGTCTCATTTCCAACCATTTAAGTAAGTAACCAAGGAAGTAATTTAGTTTTAACCCGCCATTTTTAAAAAGAGGAGTAAGTGAAAGAGAAAAAATAAAACACATAAATACACTAAATTTTCAGTCTACGGGCAGGAAGCAGTGCGTCATACCGTCGTGCGCTTTATTTGTGATAAAGAGATGGTAAAAGATGGATCCGTAAAGCATTGTCCTAATAGGTGTAATAAGCTGAATAACGCTATACGCGATGTTTACGTCTTAATACACACGCCCGTTCAAATACAACCCGAGAGGCTCTTATCAATGCAGCGAGCGGTGTTGCCAAGGTCATACAGTGTTTCGAGTTTCTGAAGATCAGAAAAGTGTTCTTAGTGCTACTTGAAGTACACCAGTACAATTTGACGCCCAGTATATTGTAAAAAGCAGTTAAATCTACGCATGGGCAACATTGGTCTTCGAAGTAGCATTAAGCAGTCGCAACAGAACAAACATGTTATTTTGAAGAAAAGTTGTTTCTTCAGCTTCTAACCAAGTAGAACTTTACTGCTTCCCGTGGCAACTCTGACGGCGCTGCTCCTTCCTCGGCCCGCTGGCGGAACCAACCAAGCGATCTGATTGGCCCTGCATAAGCCAGAATAGAACGCTAGTCTATTCTCCTTATTCACCTTATTACAGCGCGCTCCGAGGAAAAGAGGAATCTGTAATAAGTCTTATACGCGGTAATACATTTGGACAATGCTTTAGGTAATGAGCAGAAATAATACTTTTGATGACTATGAAGAATCGCCGTGTCCCCAGCGAAGAGCCAGAGACGTCACGATATAAAACGGTGTTGATCGGTTTACACAAGACTGGAATTAAATTAGATGGCTCGTTTGGGTGACATTTCTTGTTCTTACCGATGTCCACTGGCGTTGTTTCAGACTTGAGTTGCGTTTTTTCGGATTTAGCTTGGGTGTAGTTTCAGTGTAGTTTGACGTACTTTTGTTTTAGTTATGGAAGTACAGTATGTGTCCGTTTTCTTTTGTCTATTACACACACTGTACTTTCATAACCAAAACAAAAGTACGTTTTCTGTACCGTTTTCTTTTGTCTATTACAGACACTGTACTTTCATAACTTAAACCAAGGTACGTCAAACTACAGTGATACTACTACGAAACTACACCCAAAAAAACGCACCTTTAGTCATATAGAGTATAGCTTTCCAGTTCTACTCAAAAGACAGTGTTAAACTTCCATTGCTCGGGAAGCAGATTGCAGAATTCCGGGAAGCAGAGATGTACTAACCAACTTGTGGATCTATTTTTACTGTATGTGTTAACAATTGCTGATTATGACACACGGGAGGACTTATAGAAACTAGTCCGCTTGTAACCGCTGAACTGGAATATGCCGAATTCCGTTTTCGGACGGTGCTTTTTGCGAAACTCATTCAGAAGTTCTTGGGATAACTTAAAACTGCTACTTACTTATTACAGTAGTTCCTTTTACTTCAGTAGTATTTCCATCCATTCTCGTTTCCCGAAATTCTACACTTCATAAGTGTGTCTTATCTCCTCCATTAGCATACGCTTATTATCACGCTTGCCACGTTTGTTCCCTTTACGTGACATATCAAGCTCCCGTCTCATTGTTTTCGAGATGCTTATTCGTCAGAAGACCGGCTATGCCAATTTTGCCAAGTTTGTCATCCAAGGCAAGAGGCATGGAATAGGGCTGAAAACAGCCGAAGCCTTGTGTAATTTGCTGTAAGCATAGCCAAGTTTTAAAGTAGTCAACTATCTGAGAACATCTTAGCAGAAATACATTAAAGGAGCTACTTTGACTGATCGGCAGTTGACTTTTCTAGAATGAGTGGGTGAGAATCGCACCGTCCAAAGTTTAGAAAAAAAAAAGCTTAGAGAGCGTCAACTGTACATGATAAGATTCCTGTTTGCTAGTTTTTATTTTCCTAATTTTCTTTTCATTCGGGAGACAACTATGTGCTACTTGTTTACATCGTAACTTTTTAAGTCGGAGTAATGTATGAATTTTTGTTTTATGTTATTTGAAGATCCACTGTATTTTATCTTTTGGCCTACTGGTGTTGGAAGCGGAGGAGACATCCTCTTGAAAAGTTCCGCTTGTAGTATTTCCAAATTAAGCATTTTCGGACGAACATTTTAATATGAAGTATTGCCGAAATTGTCTTATTGTTTGTGCTTGTTTTGTGTATGTTTAAAAGAAGGTGATCAATCTGATATTGTAGATCTGAGTGCCACACTTTTGCAGCCCCTCCCTCTAACCAGGGCTTTCTGAATTCGTGTATGTAAAGTAAACTTTAGTTAATTGGGACGAATTTCAATTTATTCAGCTGGAAAGGGATACGAATCGAGGGGTTGCTCACTTCAAAAATAAGTGTAGTGTAACCCGATGAAAAATTTATATAAAAATAGTACGAAGAAGTAGTACGAAAAAGTTGCATGCAGTACTAACGATGCTACTACATGCTTCTACTTCAAGGCTACCGTGTTACTGCATACTACTATACGAGTAAGAGTATACCATATGAGCAAGACTGGATGCTACTGTGGCAAGACAGGATGCTACTGGATACTACTGCATAAGATTGGACCAGTCTGAGGCACATTAAATGATAGTATTCTTTGTTATTACATAGATTTACATGCAACGTTTTCTTACTACTACCATACTACTACGCAGGCTACAAATTTTTCATCGGGAACTGCCCAGTGTCCAGATAGGGGGAGGACCGTGTAGTAAGTACTCCTTTAGCCTAAAGGAAAGAAAAAAAGGAAAAAAAAAATAAACAAAAGGAGACGTTTTTGTTGCCAACGGGTAAGTCAACTAAGATTTGCTCCAGAAATACTTCGGCCCTTCTTGGTAGGAGTCCACGTCTGGCTGCGGCTAGAAGGCGGACAGTCGGTGCCCAGGAAGTGAGCAACCCCTCGATAAAATATTTGCATGGGAAACCGTAACGCCTAGCCCGACTGTTTTTTTTGGGAGTCAGCCGGGCGAAATTTCGTTTTGCCTGCTGTAATTGGACAAAAGGTTAAGCAACGACGTTACTTCAAGGTGCGAAAATTACTTTAAATTTACCCCCAAAAGAGTAATTAAATTTTGAGTCGTGAATATTGAAAATGGGATGGGGGCCCCAAATTGATATTTTGCCCCCCCCCCCCTTTTAAGGTTTACTGAAATAGCTCCATATTTGAAAATGCAAAACGGATACGTCAGCTACATTTTATTAGAGCTGTATTTCGGTCCCTTCTTGGCAAGGCTTTTTATGCTCAAAGCCACTCAAGCTGAAAAATTGGCTTGTAGAAAACGATCAAGGATTCTTCCTAAAATATCTGATTTTGTGAATTTCTTCGTTGAAAATAATAAATAAAAATAGCTCCGCTGTGTAAAAAGTGCCGACATGCCCTAGTTTTTTTTTACCGCAGTGGGGCGAAATTCTCAGAGCGGTGTTCCAGTGAAATTCGTCCCAATGCCATTAAAACCGAGCAGCCCAGCCCCCGTTTTGTGATGATTCAGTCCAGAGAGATTATATGAACTACCTCTTGCAAATAAACTCATTTTTCTTTTCTATTTGTGAGCAGTACGTTTTTTTTTGTAAAGTGATGTTATTTTGTACGAATTAAAACTAATTTTAATTGCTACAAACTCCTGAGCTTATAGGAATGTGTTTTTCAAGTCATGTGATATTATTGATCCGATGTTATGACGACAAACAAATAAGTCAGCAGATGGTTTTTCGGCTCTTCCTGGCAATGCTTGTCGTGCATAACATTTGACGAATAACGTTATGAAAATCACAACAGATAACATCCCAAGCGTTGTCTGTTGAAACTGGGTATCCCTCTAGTATCTGTTATGAAACTTGTGACAGTGCGAAGCTCACGCCCTCTAAAAGACGAGACTCATAAAGTGAGTCTTCACCTTACGGAATCTGGGTTCCCAGATTTTCCGAGATTTTTTTAAATTTCTTCTGCGATATCTAATCCGGGGATCTGGAAGTTCAAAAGCCCCTTTTTTCCGGATTATTTTGGTATGCTTTTGAACCGGTTCATATTCCAGATACAATTTACAGAAGACGTCAAAGAATATTCTAGAAGCCCAGATTCCGGAAGTCCCGGAGGTGAAGACCGGCTCACCCAGTATATTCCGGGGACACTTGCTACTGCAAATAGGTAGCGACTTCTACTTCTTTTAACATGACAAAGTAAAGAGCCAAATTCGAAGACTTGCATGCTTGACAAGCTGCTTTTGACAACAGCGTCTCAGCATGTACTTTCGCCACAACTGGCTAGATGGCATATAAAATATGAAACGCCTTATATTTGATTTTCGTCTCTATCTAGTGTTGGGCGATATTTGGATTTTTCGATATATCGATATTTTCACTTTCGATATTCGATAATCGATATCGATATTTCTTTAGTATGTTTCGCTATGGGATACGTCTCGTTTCGCCAAAATTTCCTAACGAAATTATCGTTAAATAGCATCTTGCATCATCCCAAACTCCAAATAAATAAGAACTGATTTACGGAAAACATTTTGCTCCCATTTCGGATATATAAATGTAGGTTATGCTGGATCATTTACAATAATTATGAATGAAAAAATATCGTTTTCGATATCGATGTTTATGTTTCGATATCGATATTTGGTCCGATGTATCGATATCGAATATCGCCCAACACTATCTCCATGAGTCTTTGAATAGCCGCATGGCCATGAACAAGAGCTCATATGACACTTGATACGAGTAGGTGGTACACGAAAGAAGCTGCGAACGTCACAAAATACCTTGCCATCCAAAAATGCTAATCGGACCAAGAAACAGGATAACTAGTTTCACTAAAGTCTGAGCATTACCCGTATCGCCTCGGATCATCTGGGGCAAAACAAGTATTCTACCTTCCAAGTTCCAACCCAGTAGATCCACTCGTCTGGTCCGTGGACATGCCACACGATTTTCGGTACCACCCGCACCCCCTACCATTGCCGAATCTAGTTCTGAATGGATAATCTGAAGCATTTACTCTTACCGCCTATTAAGTTTCATTCAAATCTCAGCGTTTTACGGGACTTTAGGTAACTCTCCCACCGTGGTCGAATCCTGTTCGAACCCTGAAATATGTCAACTAGGGCATGTGATCTCTCTACACTCCAAGTTTCAACGCCTGTATCCGGGACAAATTGCCGCAGGCGAAAGTTTTTAATCTGCCTTGGTCTAGAAAAGTTCTAGCCTTTAACGTATTTCAACTCTAAGAATTCCAAGCCTAATCGCCAAGTAAATGGCACACCGTTCCTCTAAATAGAGAATACTACGAAATACGCAACAGGCGAAATTTTGTGAAACGCCGAGAAGACGGTTTTTTCTGCGATCCCGTTGAAAAGGAAAAAAAAGGCTATGAAATCACAAATCTGTCCGTCCAAGAAAGTGACACAAAGTAGATTTGTTCCGAATCAATAGCAAAAAAGTAATTTTCAAGTTAAACACACTCTTATTCAGAAATAAAACGAGGAAAAGAGGTTTCCAGTGCATTAAAAAAAAAAAAAAAATCCGGATTTACGGACTTAAACGCCACGGAGTGGAACGACTTAGTGCGATCCCAATGAAAAGTTATGAAATCACGACTCTGTCCATCGAAAAAAGTGACAAAATAATGCCCATCGAAAACAAAGTAGATTTGCTCCGAACTAATAGAAAAAAAGTAATTTTCATCTTAAAAACACACTTCCTCAGAAACGAAACGATGAAAACATATTTGCCAGTGCATTTAAAAAAAAATCCGGATTTACGGACGTAACAAACTTTTCGTCTTCACCCGACAGAAATTAACAGTTAGAAACAGACGACAGTTCGCCGACGAGACTTGAGTTGCGTGTTTTTCCTGGAGTAGTTTCACTGTACTTTTATTTCATCATGAAAGTACCGTGTACCGTTTTTTTTTGTCATTCGACACACTGTACTTTCATGACGAAAATTAAAGCAGGTGAAGCTACCGAGAGCTACATCTGAAACTGTTTTGCAGAATTTGATTCTTTCTGTGTTAAAAAAAACGATTCATTGGCCAAATGCAATTCCCTATTCCCCAACGCAGCATATTCAAGCACATCTGAAAGGTTTATATCTGCCTCAATCTTCACCTGCGAATTTACCACGAAAACAGGTCCGAGTCTCAATACGGGACAGAAGATGCTATACACAGCAAATGAAGAACGAGAAGTTTGCTTTTAGAACAACTTAAACATAAAAGAGATTATTTTCGAGCTGTATAAGTGTCCTGAATTTTACGAAGGCTTTTCAGAAGTGCTTTAACACTCGCATACAGGGGCGTCATGTATGTTGTCGGTCAGTCGGTATTAAAATTGCTGAATCGGCGCCAAGCGCCGCGATTTTTCGTAAAAACAGTCGGATTTTTTTTTCGGAAACACTCGATCTTTCTTCAAAACAGTTGGTTTTTCTTTAGCCGATTTTTCTTAAAAACAGTCTTTTTTCCTAAAATCAGTCGATTTTTCAGAAAAACAGTCGTTTTTTCCGGATAAAATTACCAGCCAGTTGCTAAATACCTTGCCCCCCCCCCCCCAAACATTTTCTATAGTAACGCCTCTGCTAGCATAGACCTTCCTGACCGAAGATTGAAAATTAAGTGTCTTTTTCTGAGTGTTTATGTGTTTTGTTTATTTTCTTCATTTACTCAGCCTTTTCAAAATGGCGGGTCATAAATAAATTACTTACTTACTTACTAGAATGAGCTATTCCAGCGTCTGCAGAACCCCTCCTGTCCTGGGAAAACGAATTTCAGGTGTATATTAAAATCTTCCTTGTCCTTTTAAGCGTTGTAGCGACATTTTTCTATCGATTATGGGCACACTTGTTTCGCGGGTCTCCTGTCATTTGATTTCTGATGGCTTTTCCTTTATGTTTAAAAATTCTATTCCTTCTTTTTTCACTTATAGTCAAAGTTTGACCAACAATTCATGCAGATAACCTTGTCTCTCGCGTTTGGTCTATAAGGTATATCAATGTTATCCAGTCAAACTTCACTTTAACAACAAACCTATTGTAATTTAGACAGGCTAAAATCTGAAAGACCTAAGTGAGGCAAATACAAATCACATGGGAGAAGAACAGGTTACAGCCGTATTGCTGCCCCCGTGACGTCTCCGACATATCGAGGTTACGAGGGACGGGCTTACGACTGAAGCTGTGCAGAGCCAAAATTAAAGGTTAACAGAATAGGGCTAAGATACGACAGTCCGGTTACCCATACTTAATTAGGCTAGAAGAACCGACACAAACGCGTTGCTTCGTTGCTTTGTTATCCACGATTATTGAATTTTAGCTGACGTAATTTATCTTCCGTAACTGTTGTACCTTTATACGGACGTACCTCTATGTTTGAAATGTTTACCTCTCTGTTGACTTGATCCTTCCACAAAGGAAACCTGTACGGGGTAGCACGGAATAGAGGGGTATCTTTCGATGTGATTCTGCAGTCTGGAGTCGAACATTCCAAAATCTTCATTTTGATGGCCATTGAAACGCACGCTTTTGCAGTCATTCAAATTTCCCGCGGCTCGTCGTAAATTTATTTGTCGAACAACCAGCGGAGATTCCCAACGTCACTACTAGACTACGCGACGAAAAAAACAAAAATCCCTTAAAGGACACCTGAATGAAGAGTACCCAGTATCATCCCTATCTGTATGACGTCCGTTAACATTGCCTGCAGAAAACCCAATCCAAATATGAAATAGTCTTTCCAAGCTATGATATTTGCTCCCATTTTACATCTGTCCTTATTTCAATACCGAACAATTTAGAAATGAACAAATGTCTCCAACCAACCCTTCTTCTGGAATATTGTTAACCAGTTAAGCCCAAAGGTATTTCTAGAAGAAATTCCAGTACGATCCGGCCAGCGCTGTACAAGATTTGAATGAATTGCGCATTTTGTCTTGGAGTCACCATGTGCAAACCTCCAGAAACGAACATCCCTATTTCGAAAACGTCACGCTCAGGAGAAGAATGCTCTCCGTGGCCATGTCTGTAAATGCATTCTCCGTGGTGTGTTCAAGTATGGTTTCTTTGTTCAGGTGTCCTTTAAGGAGTCAAAATAAAAGTGGATTCAAATCAAAGGTATAAAAATAAGTTGGCTTTTCAGTTAAACTTTAAATTTTTTTTAAACCAAAAAGTTTCCAGTAATTCCTATCAAAACTACATAACACACAAATAGTTGCCTACTTCTTTACCACCAATCTACGACATTTGTCTCTAAACTATACATATTTCCATCCTTATTTACAAAAAAAAAAAAAAAAAAAAAAAAAAAAATTCAAAATTCATCTCTTACCATCATATTTTCATTTTCATTTCCATTTTTTCATGTCACATTATACTCAAAAATATGTTTCTACTCTTCTCCTCTCACCCTAATTTTTTTTAAACTCTCCCATTCTGTCCTAACCATCATCGTAATTTTTTCTAAACTATCCTCTTTACCTCTTCCTTTCCAACTATAATAACAAAATGTTCCTATTAAAAAAGCTGTCGTCCTGTTCTCGGGTGTTGTCTTACCTTTAACAATATTCTTGTAGAAAATCTGTTTATCAATCTTCCATTCTTGGCTATATCTGTTTATCTTTCTTAAAAGAGTTTCTAAATCTCCCACTGTTTTCTCCTTCTCCTTGCACTCTATCACGAAATGTCTTATTGTTTCAATTGGTATCCGTCTTCTAATACAATATCTGGCATGTCCTATTCCCGTTCATTAAGTTTGACTGGAATCGAAGCATAGCCTATCTGCAAATTTCGGAATCCCGCTTCACCCCCCTCTCCTACACCCTGGCGGGGATTCGATTCAGACACCAAATAACAAATCAAGGCCGCATAAACTCGGTACTGTCCAACTCGCATCCCTTTCTATCCATCCGGTTGATTTTTCTGGATGTTAAAAACTCCCCCCCCCCTAGCTCTCCCAGCCGTGGCCGCATGTGGTTTGAATGCTTGTTTTCCCTGTCTAGGTGATCAGTTCTTATAAAGTTTCACTCGAATCAGACCACCTATTCGCAGCTTACGGATGCCACTGATTTCCGTATTCCCCTTCCCTCAGTCTCAACTCCCCAAAGATGGTCGGATCCAGGAAACGAGTATTCGTAGGGCATTATGTCTGGTCCTTAAGTCACTAATACGCCTGCAAAGTTTCATCGGTCCTTAGAATATCTGGAACTATCCTAACTGGCGATCACCGGAATTCCGGGAAAGAGCCTCGAACTCCCCCACAGAGCTCCGATTCGATCTGGTTTTGTCCGTTACGTATCTAGGGCTAATGCTTTTTCTTCTCACCAAGTTCCATCCCAATCCCTCGACTCTAAGCGTTGACCCCCCACCCCACACAGGTATCTGATCCGCTCAGGACTTCACGTGGAACATCTGAAACGATAGCTCTTTCCACTTGCTAAGTTTCATTCAATTCCGATAACCCATTCAAAAGTCATGCGTACCACTAAATCCAGGCTCCCTATCCCTCCACTCCCCCCGTGATAGTTGGATCGGGGAAACGACTATTCTCAAGTCAGCCTGTTCGGGTCCCTGCTGCCAAGTGTCATCGTCCTAGCACATCAAGAAGTACCGAACTCGCGGGATCACCAAAACCTCGACAGACGGACGGAAATTCTGACCCCTATATCCCCTTCGGCCAAGTGCCATAAAAACTCATGTACCTCTGCTCGCCATCTCGCGGCTTTAAAACAGAGGTTAATCGTGTAATTCCAAAATCCACTAGATGCCACATGCCGCGACCTAAGTCTAAAACGTTTCTAGGCTCCGCCTAATTTTGAAAACGGCGTGGCCAAGACAAAATTGTAGGCTCCTTTCATTCAGGAAAAACGCAGAATAGATAGCGTCACAAAATATGAGTAGGTAGCCCATAGTACCCACTAGGCAGCGTATGGTATGGCTTCGATTTGGACTTTCCTTGGCTCTACTTTCAAAAAAGTGGGATTGGCGAAGTTTAACCTCCTAACATTCAGGAAAAGGCCCAATAAATTGCGCCCCAATACAGTTTGAAGCCATCTTACCCTTAAATTTAGCGGCTTGCATTTTCCACTCATGACATACTTTGTCGCCAACTGCTAGATGGGACGAATGCACGTCTTTACCGACATGTGCACCGTTTTTACACCTGACACTACTCTTTACAGACCCAAACTTCTTTGTTTGATTTTTAATTATTAACGAAATAAAGATATGTATATAAATAACAATAAAGAACTTTGAGAAATATATCACAGTAGATGAAAATGTCGAGATTACTAGTTTGGCTTCAGAGACTTGAAGAGACTTCGCTTCCCAGACTTGCTTTCACCGGGCTGAAAAATGGACCGTTTATGCCTCTGGAGAGGGGGGGGGGGGGGGGGTGAACGGTCTGGTTATTTTAGGTACTAAAGAAAGCAGTCAATCCGCTCAACTGTCTGCAGGAGATCCCGTATCGCGTCAGACAACCAGAAGGCCCCTTACTGACATTCTTCGGACTGAGAGCAGCAAGGGCACAAATTACCTTTGAAAACCCAGTAGAAAGAGAGATGGTTGTATTTTGTGTTTTAGACGAGTTAAAGGACCCGTCGTACCAATGATTCTAGGACAACTGGTCACAGGACAATTCGTCACAGACAGTTGGTCACATGGACTATTCATCACAGGACAATGTTTCACTAGGACCGTTCGTCATATTTTAGAAAATTTGCTATTACAAAGGTAGCTTGGATAAAATAAAAAACGCCCCCCCTTCACAAGAGGTTGTTTGAATCAATATTTGAATCATTATTTTTAATCCTTGTTCTAATCTCCGATATTTAATCATCAGTATTAGTATTATATATTCTCGAGGAGAGTCAATGGTTTATTAGTTGAATTTGGAACTCGCAAAGACTGAGAGAGGTCGTTAAAAACTAAACACAAATTCAAGCAAACAGCCATGTCCTCAAGAAGTGCTTGTCTTGCAGCGATTTTGCTCACCACGAGAATGCTGACAGCGTTGGCTTTTCTCCCAATGGTGGATATCCCATTAGCGTTCGACCGCTATGTTGAAATCAGTCCATCTGAAGTATATCCAATCCTGGACTACTTTGAAGCCACTTATATAGGAAGAACATCACAGGCCATCAGGGCAAGCAGAAATGCTCTCTTTCCTATCCCCTTCTTTGAGCGCGTCGCAGAAGACCTTTCTAGGACTAACAACAATGTGAAAGATGGCACAGCATTCAACAAACATGTCGGAGCAGCTCATCCAAACATTAGTAAATTCATTTCGTCTCTGCTGCCGGAGCAGGGCAAAACAAAAATGAGTATTGAGGGATTTGTTGCTGGGTGCCCGAACCCACCCAAGAAGTGGAAGTACGAAGACTAACCTGCGACTGAAAACCACAGTAGGGAAATATTGGTATAGTCAAACTGACGTACTCGAATATATGCGGGAAATCACTGATAAATACATGTTTTAGTGTATTAAATAGCCATACTATTTTACCCGTAACTGAGTATTTCAGAATATATTGCTTAAAAACGAAATCCAAACTTGAAATCAGGGTCTCTGTGACGAAATGTCCGTATGACCAATTGTCCTAACGACGAATTGTACTTTCGACGAATTGTCCTTGTGACGAATTGTCCATGTGACAAACTGTCCTGTGGCCAATTGTCTGTGACGAATTGTCCTGTGATGAATTGTCCTGTGACGAATTGACCGGACACCGTACCAATGCCAATGCCTCTTAAACCCAGAGACTCAAATTTCTTCGTTAAATTCTGAACCCGCTAACGAAACCTCGCTAATCTTTGCACTTACCATGGGTCACTAGTTTCCATGCGCATTATGCTGCCGGCGAGTGTTCGAGTATCATGCTATCGTAGCGTAAAACCGGCTTTCTAAATTTTGAAAAGTTTTTGCTAGAAGTCAATAGGTCTGGGAAAAGGCTTAAAACAGAAGATTGTTCAAAGAAATAAAGTAAAAAAAAATCCAAAAGAAAAATCCAAAGAAAAATCCGTGGATAATTTGTTAGAAGGTTACCAGCCAAACCCCTGAATTATTTGTTAAGTACAGAGCTTAGCTTTACAGTATTCAAATAGTCTTGATTGTTGGAACACACACAGTAAATAGTGATGCGAAGTGTGCTTTAAAGACGTTTTTAGGCCTCTTCTCCTTTCCGCCTAAGAACACCGCGGAATTCTGCTGTTGGCGTTTTCGCGTTTGACCATTTTTTTTTATCCAAAATTATTATTATCCAACAAGCATTCCGGCCTTGTCCTCCTCTTGGATGTCCAAATTTGTGTGAGCGCATTCGGGATCTCACCCCCTGTATAACCTAGGAAAAAAACATCAAGCCCTAAACTTTCTGGCGGGTTGAGGAGCGGGGGGGGGGGGGGAGGGGGTAGAGGTTACGCACCACAAGTTTGGATCCGAAAAGCAGTCTGGCCTTGTCCTCTTCTTGGGTTACGCTCTGCTCCTCGGTCAGGGTTACTCTCGATCGAATCTGAAGTTTTTGCTTGATTGCCTAAGAAGTAAAATCGTTCATGAGCAAGCACTGAAACGAGGGGTTGATCACTGAAACATAGGTCAGTACAGTTTTCTCCAGTTCAAGTTATTTTTGTCACTGCTTCCACCACATAACATCATTTTCTAATTAATATTCATACATCTACTCACTGAAAAAAAAAAAAATCCAAAGTGCTCTGCAATCTGAGCGTGTCCCACCCTTCTAACAAAAGTAAGTATTAGTCACTATTTCCTTTCCAACCTCACAAAATTTACTACGCTGACCGTTCCAACCTCCTCGAAATAGTAACTGATAGTAACTATCTGCTTACCATGCTCGAGACCGTAGTAAGCGTGGTAACTACGGATCTCTGTAACGGGATTGGCTTGATTACCCCGTGGAGTGAAAAAAAAAAAGTCCAGCCTTGAAGCCAAAATTCGTGACGTCGTGCGTAGTAACTACGGTAAGTACGGTGTAACACACTTCGTTGACTCGGAAACATTTATCACATAAAATAATAATTCTAGTTTTCTTCTTTCAAGTTTGTGCTTAATAAACTGAAATCCCCGTGGGTCTAACAAGCACTGAAACGAGGGATGGATCATTAAAAACAGACGAGTACCGTACAGTTTTAATTTGTTTTCTTCCTTATTTAGTTACACCCTGTTCGGGTACAGCTATGCATTGTAACGGGAAATAAATAAATCATATTAACCATAAAAATAGACTGGTACAGCTGTAGGCGGGGGTGAGGCACTTGCCACCACTTGACGCCTCCTCAAGGCGAAAAAACTTGTCAGTTGTCAGTACTTGACTCCTCCCAAAGGAGGAGCCAACTCATATCCATGAGCCAATCCTGAGCCTCTGAACAAAGCCGACTTTTGAAAAAAAAAGGGTATAAAGGGTATGGTCTAATGCTGAACTGGTCTTGCCTAGTGGGATATGCCACAATACTTAAGAGATCCAATATGGAGCTCGAGATCGTATCCGGCCGCTGTAAAGGAGTTCGAGGGGGTCTTGAAACATCCGTCCACTACAGTGTCTACAGTGCCAACCTTATTGCAGGTGTCATATGAGCTTTCAGCTCTTACTTTATCGCATTCGAACAGAAAAAGAAATTGCTTTTCTGAAAAGTCGTCGGACGGAGATTTTTTTTTTTAGTGGAACAACGGGTTTTAGAAGCGTAATAAGGGCATATTGGTGGGCATATTATGTTATGGACAGCCTCCTCTTTCAAGTGGTACAGTACAAAAAAGTGAGATTTCAATGGAAAACACCGTTGGTGGCGTTTCCATGTTTTGCCGATTTTTATGGCACTTGAGCTTACTCAAGTGCCATATAGCGATTGTAATTTCTGTCCGTCAGTCGGTCTGTCGGTCCCGGTTTTGCTAGTTCGGGCACTTTCAGATAAGCTAGGACGATGAAACTTGGCAGGCATATCAGGAACTGGACCAGATTAAATTAGAAGTTGTCGCTTCCTCGATCCGACTATCTGGAGGGGAGTGGAGGGAGGGGGAATCCGGAAAAAATAGGAAAAATGAGATATTTTTAGCTTACGAACGGGTGATCGGATCTTAATGAAACTTGATATATGGAAGGACTTCGTGTCTCAGACCCTCCATTTTAAATCCAGACCGGATCCGGTGACACTGGGGGGAGTTGGGAGGGAGAAACCGGAAATCTTGGAAAACACTTAGAGTGGAGGGATCCGGATGAAACTTGGTGGAAAGTACAAGCAAAAGTTCTAGATACGTGACTGACATAACCGGAACGGATCCGCTCACTTTGAGGGAGTTGGGGGGGGGGGGGGAGAAGTCCGAATTTGTAGTGATCCCGCGAGTTCCGTGCTTCCTGATGTGCTGGGACGATGGAAATTTACAGGTATGTCTGGGACCCGACCAAATTAAATAGGAAATAGTCAATTCCCCGATTCGACCATCTGGGGGGGGGGGGGGAGTGGAGGGAGGGTGAAGCCAAAATTTGAGGTATTTTTAGCTTGCGAACGGGTGATCGGATCTTGATGAAAATTGATATTTAGGATGACCTCGAGTCTCAGACATCTCACTTTATATCCGGGCCGGATCCGATGACACTGGGGGGAGTTGGAGGAGGGAACCGGAAATTTTGAGAAACGCTTAAAGTGGAGGGATCGGGATGAAACTTGGTGGGAAAAACAAGCACAGGTCCTAGACACGTCATTGACATAACCGGACCGGATCAGGGCACTGTGGGGGAGTTGGGGCGGGGGTCCGGATTTCCAGCGATCCCGCGAGTTCGGCATACTTCCTGATGTCCGATGAAACTTGGCGATGAAACTTGGCTGGTACAGGGATCCGAACAGATTGACTTGAGAACAGCCGTTTCCCCGACCCGACCATCGGGGGGGGGGGGGGAGTGGGTGGATGGGGAGTCCGGAATCTAGTGGCGTGCATAACTTTTGAATGGGTGATCGGATTTGAATGAAACTTGTCTGGTGAGCTATCGCCTCGGACGTTCAGTGTCACGTCCGGGTCGGGTCCGATACCTGTGGGGAAAGCGGGGGGGGGGGGGGGGGGTGGAAAACTCAAGAAACTCTAAAAGCAGAGGGATTGGGACGAAACTTAAGGGATAGAACAAGCATTAGGCCTAGATGAAATTGACGGAGCCAGATGGTTTCGGTGCTCTGTGGGGGGAGCTGGAGGGGGTTTCCTGGAATTCCGGTAGTCGTGAGTTAGAATAGTTCCAGATGTAAAACGACAACGAAACTTTGCAGGCATATTAGCGACCCGAATTATCTTGACTTAAGAACCTGACACAACATACCCCCGGAAACTTCCGTTCCTAGATCCGAGCATTTTTTGGGGAGCAAGAGAAGAAAAATATGGAAATTGACTCCTATAAATTGCGAATGAGTCGTCTGATTCGATTGAAACTTCTTGGGTGATATGAATCGATGGCTTCGAAATGTAAAACATGCGTTCGAACCATATGCGACCACGATTAGGGGAATTGGGGGTGGGGGGACTTTTGACATGCACAAAAACCAAACGGATGGGCCGAATGAGATGCAATTCGACAGTGCCGAGTTTATGCGGCCTAGATTTGTTATTTGGCGTCCGGGCCGGATTCGGCCAAGGTAGGGGGGGGGGGGGGGTACTGGAAACTTGCAGATAGGCTATGCTCTAATTTCAGTAAAACTTGATGGACAGGAACAGGGAATTAAGAGATTTTGCCCGAACCGGCTACGACAACGTTGGTGGGAGGGGGGGTGTACCGGAACTTTCCAAAAATGCTCAAATTCGAGTGAAACTTGATAGACGGTATAAACGAAGATGCTTTAGGTGGTCGATTTTTTTTTATTCCGAACCAGATTCGGCCACGGTAGGTGGAGATAGAGTGAGTACCGGAAATCCTGTAGCACGTCTAGGGATCAAACAAATGGATTTATTGGGATAAAAGTATGAACAGTCATGTGCATTTGCGACAGACAATCGAGACGATGCCGGAACTGCTCAGAAATGAGCGAAACTAAATATCCTATTTCTATTTGCGAACTGCATTTTTGGATGGCGGGTGTATTTTGTGACGTTCTCATTTACTTTCTTGTACAGCCTACTCGTACAAGTGCCATATGAGCTCGTAGCTCTTGTTGTTTTTGTCGTAGGCAGTGTTCATGGCTTTGATTTAAGAAAAATTACAGTAATGTTATCAGATTTTTTAGAAATAACTTTGATTCTTGACCAGGCTGTTTCAGAAAAAGTTCGATTGCACAGCTCTTTATGGCGACCCGCGATAAGTCGCGATTCGCGAACATAGTTGATGAGTAGAAAATCTGCAATCTGCTTCCCCAGCAATGGGACATTGCACTGTCTTCGGAGTAGAACGTGAAATCTATTTGGTTCTGCTCATTCCCTTATCGATCCTTTTTATGGCACTTGCCCTTCGGCCAAGTGCCATATAGCGATCGCAATTTCTGTCCGTCCGTCGGTCTGTCGGTCTGTCCAGGTTTTGCTAGTTCGAGCACTTCCACATAAGCTAGGACGATAAAACTTGGCAGGCGTATCAGGGACCCCAAATGATTAAGTTGGAAATAGTCACTTCCACCATCCGAGCACCGTGGGGGGAGTGGAGGGAGGGGGAATCCGGAATCTTGAGGTATTTATAACTTTGAACGGGTGATCGGATCTCGATGAAACTTGATATTTGGAAAGACCTCATGCCCCCGACAACCCATTTAAAATCCGGACCGGATCCAGTGACTTTTTTTTGTGGGGGGGGGGGGGGGGGGGGGGCTGGAGGGGGCAACCGGAAATCTTGGGAAACGCTATGAGTCGAGGAATCGAGATGAAACTTGGTGGGAAGACACCTAGCAAACACTAGATACATCATTGACATAACCGAGCCGATTCGGGTACTGTGGGGGGAGTGGAAGGAATCCGGAATCTTGAGGTATTTATGACTTTTGAACGGGTGACCGGATCTCGATGAAACTCGATATTTGGAACGACCTCATGCCTTAGACGACCCACTTAAAATCTGGACCGGATCTGGTGACTTTTGGGGGGAGCTGGAGGGGGCAACCGGAAATCTTGGGAAACGCTATGAGTGGAGGGATCGAGATGAAACTTGGTGGGAAGACACCTAGCAAACACTAGATACATCATTGACATAACCGAGCCGATTCGGTCACTGTGGGGGGAGTGGAGGGAGGGGGAGTCCGGAATCTTGAGGTATTTATAACTTTTGAACGGGTGATCGGATCTCGATGGAACTTGATATTTGGAGAGACCTCATGCCTCAGACAACCCACTTAAAATCTGGACCGGATCCGGTGACTTTTAGGGGGAGCTGGAGGGGGCAACCGGAAATATTGGAAAACGCTATGAGTGGAGGGATCGAGATGATACTTGGTGGGAAGACACCTAGCAAACACTAGATATATCATTGACATAACCGAGCCGTGCCTACTCGTAACAAGTGCCATATGAGCTCGTAGCTCTTGTTTACTATTGGCGTGTTCCATCCTACTTACCGTAGTTACTACGCAAGACGTCACGAATTTTGGCTTCTTGGCGTCAAGGCTGGAAGGCAAAGCAAGGATGTTCGATAAAATATCACTGCACGGCGTAATCCAGCCAATCACGAGTGAAATGCGTAGTTACCACGCTTTCTACGCCACCGAGCATGGCAAGCAAATAGTTACTATTAATACTGTTTCGAGAAGGTTGGAACGGTCAGCGTAGTAGCTTTTCGTGAAGTTGGAACGGAAATAGTAACTAATAGCTACTAATTGGAATAAGGCGAATTACCAGACAACTGCATCTTCCATACGAACAAGCAAGCCTACTCTTCCTGATACGATGAAAATAATGATAGATGATTTCACTATCACAGACGACGGTACAAGTCCCTTTAGCTCCATCTCTTGCATTCAAATCGCAACTACCCATCCATTTGTATCTTTATTTAGTCTCCTAAACCTAATTCCTATATGACGCCTTTGGGAGGTTAAGTTTGTTCTCATTTTATCTGGTTTTGAAGATACTGAACCTGGGGGTGTGAATACTCAGTCCAGAATCCTTCCTTGGACTGAGATCACTTTTCCTCGGTTCTTGCTATCTTTTAGTTTTATTTGTATTGTTTGTTTCGCTGGACGTGTCAAGGAGTGGTGTTGGGGACCGGGTACTGACGGGGGAATACGCATATTTCCATTTGTATGAATGGCATGTAGTGAAGTATAAATGCTGTATTTATTTGAAGAAGTCTCCCATCCAGTGCATTACGAATTTGTCTTCTCAGCCGGACTCTGGACATTTTGTTATTTAGTTTGTAATTAAAAAGAACCTGAACCTGAACCTGAACACCCTTCCAGATTTCGGAAATTAAGAAATCTGTCGAATGATCTTGGGTTACAGGCGTTTTTGGCCTGGCTTCATCTTCCAGTTCCACCTTGACGAAAACGGATGTCTGGAATCCGGAATTAAAAATCTGGAAGGTGAAGCCTGGCTTTCACTCTCCCTTTTCCCCTATCCACCCATCTGCATTTTTTGTCTCCTAAACCTGAAAGGTGAAGCATTGCTTTCACTTTCATTTTCCCTCCTGAACTAGTTGCCTCTATGACACCCTTCCGGATTCCGGACTTTGGGTTCTCCGTCGCCCCGGACTTTTGGCCTGGCTTCGTCTTCCGGATCCACTTTGACGAATTGGACATCCGGAAGGAAAGTCTGGAAGGCAAAGCGCTGATTTTAGCCTTCGTCTTACCTGCGACAGTAGAACCTTCTTTGTATCATTCTTCATAGCGATGAACAGATCCAACCAGGTCCACGTCACGTTATGATATTCCAGGGTCGGAATGACTAGCGAAAACTCATGAATGTCTGTCATATTCTTTTCCTTTAGCCCCTTATAAGACACGCGGACAGGGACCTCCGGAATTTTGATATATATGAACAATTTATTCTGTTCAGCCCGCTGCTTCATTTTTTCCACATCTGATTCCATTGGGATGTAGAAGCTGGAACCTCGCTTGCCCGAGGGAGTCGCTACGGCTTTCGAGGCACTCTGGTTGGATGATCCGCTCTTAGAGAGCTGATTGGAGGAGCCGACCTTCTGGAGGCGATTTGTGGAACCGCGGATGGGCTGCGGTTCGGATTCATCGTCGTCCAGCTCTCGGTCCTTTTCAGGGAAGCAGAAGTTCATCATCGTTTTGAAAAACTGGTGGGTTAAAGCTGGAAAAAAAAAGTGTGACAGTTCGTCATATCGTCCCTCTTTACCACATTTTTAAGGACATTTGGACCATTCATGCTCCCAGAAACGAGCCTCACAAAATATATTAACTTAATAAACAAACGAGCGTTAGAAAATAAATTAACTTAATTTCCACCTCTCAATCTTTTTTAATTTTTAATTTTATTATTTTAGTGGGTTTTTTTTTATCTGTTTTTATTACACTTTAGATATTTCTACAGAGAAAGACAAGAGGTGAGCGTAAGGTATTCTAGCCTACTACAAATAAATGAAATGCGTCAGGAAAGTGCAGAAGTCAATTACGCCAACTGAATTTTATTTATAACCCGTTTAAGTATTATGGAACATTTTTCCAATCGTAAACAACTGAAAACAACTGTTTCCAGTCGTAAAAATATTATCGTTAACAATCGTTAACCTTCAAAATCGATAGGCCCTGATGGAATCCACCCCCGTCTCCTCAAGGAAACAGCCGAAATAGTTGCAGAACCCCTCTCCAGGATATTCCAAATCTCATTAGAACGTTCAGAAGTCCCCACTGACTGGAAAAAAGCGACTGTGATCCCAATCCACAAAAAAGAAGGACGAAACAAGGCAGAAAACTATAGGCCCATAAGTCTTACCAGTGTGGTAGCAAAGTTGATAGAGGGGATAGTGAATAGTGCCATTATGCAACACCTCGAGTTAAACAAAGTCTTGAGCGAAGGCCAGCATGGGTTTCGCCCCAACAGGTCAGTCGACACAAATTTCCACCACACATATCATGATGTAACTGACATGTTGGACAAAAACATACCTGTCGATGTGATCCTACTTGATCAGGAGAAGGCCTTTGACAAAATTGCCCACAGGAGACTTATGTTGAAACTCAAAGCCGTTGGAACAGAAGAGGAAACAGTCAAGTGGATTAAGGAGTTCCTTAGCGGCAGAACTCAGCGAGTCTGCATTTGGGGTAGTAACGGATGTCAAGCACTATCGGACGAAACTGCCGTCACCAGTGGTGTCCCGCAAGGAACAATCCTTGGTCCGACCCTTTACAATATATATGTCAATGACATGTGTAAGCCTCTGAAAAACAAAAACACCCTGTATGCAGACGACACCAAGCTCTTCGGACCAGCCGACCATAGGAGTATCCAAGCCGACCTAAACCTACTCACAGCCTGGGCAGACACTTGGTTAACTAAGTTCAACGCAAAGAAGACCAAAGTCATTCATATTGGGCATAACAACCCCCACAACCAATACACCATGGATACCCCCCACGGGAGACAAGTAATCGAGAGCAGCAGCTGCGAAAAGGACCTTGGTGTGCTTATCGATGCCGAGCTCAAGTTTCACAAGCACACGCAAAACGTCGTCAGTAGTGCTAATCGAGCACTTGGAGTCATCAAGCGAACTGTAAGCAGTAGGAGTCCTAAGGTGATCAGCAAGTTATACACGTCGCTCGTCAGGCCGAAGCTGGAAGTTGGAGTCTCACTAGCATACCGCAATACGAGATGGACAAACGCATTATCGAAGGTGTCCAGTGACGTGCAACGAAAATGGTCAAAGGATTGCAAAGCACCCCATACCCAGAACGACTCAAAGCCCTGAACATCCCCACAATGACCTACAGGAGAAATCGTGGTGATATGATAGCTGTGTACAAGAATTTGAGCAGCAACATCCCACCCAACATTTTCGTGCCAAACACAGGAGGAACCACCAGGGGCCACCCAAAAAAGCTGAAGAAGAGGCCTGTACTGAAACGGCATGCACAGAACTTCTTCACAAGTAGGTCGATCAACTTGTGGAACGCGCTAGCAGATTCCACTGTTACCTGCCAAACAACAAATAGCTTCAAACAACATTTGGACAAGGAGTGGTCAGGCAAACAGTGGAGATTCAACTGGAAACCTGAACAAGACAGCACCCATGAAGGCGTATATTAGGAGAAATCCTATTCGCCTGCAATTGCAAATTTGCAGGTAATTTGCAGGTAACAGTTTTAATCGTAAACAACTTTGATTTGAAAAATGTCCCATAATAAAATTACATGACTTATTTCCATACAGGGGTTCCATATGGTAAAAATTGAAAAAAAGAAAGAAAAACAACAAAATAATTATAAGTCACTAAACCGAAATATCATGGAGCTCCATGGGTGTCTACAAGTCTGTTGACGGATTGGGAATTTGGAAATGCTGAGTGGGATTTGAGGGGATTTGGAAAACCGAAAGAAAATTGAACAAATGGGAATGCTGAGTGAGTGTGTTTTTTTTCGCCGTTGCCATTAACTATGATTTGGGGATTAAGACTATTTGTGGCCTGAGTTTCGTCCTATTCCAAAGCAATCTCTAGAGCGCAAGGAAAGAAGGACATATAGAGCGTGTTCCACCCTACTTACCGTAGTTACTACGCATGACGTCACGAATTCTGGCTTTTTGCCGTCAACGCTGGAACGATTTTTCTATATTCTAGCAGGATCTCACGCCAGGGGCGAATCCGACCAATCACATTACAGAGATGCGTAGTAACTACGCTTACTACGCTCCCGAGCATGGTAAGCAAATAGTAACTATTAGTTACTATTCCGACAAGGTTGGAACGGTCAGCGTAGTAATTTTCGTGAGGATGGAACGGAAATAGTAACTAATAGTAACTATTGTTAGAAGGGTGGAACACGCTCATATATTACAAGTTAAAATTGCTGCTTTCAAAGAACGTGAAATTCAAGACGACTTACCTATCGTTAGCGGAACAACGTTTATCTCAAAATGTTCCTTGATGCAAATTCCACCCACTGGGGCTCTGTCGCGGGAAAAGACCCGCAGAGCCATCAGACGGTCGAATGGCATGTTACGGTTCAAATTCGTCGGGAAGAGGACCTCCTTGTACGCTTGATTGGGTAGTAAGTTGGTCACGGACATGTAGCCAAGTTCGAGAGTGTGTTCAACAGAATCGTCACTCCGGGAGTTGTTGGTATACCTGCGAAACAAAAATAATATAATGTAAATAAATCGAAAGGATAAGCAGTGAGTGTGTCACGGGATGATCGATCAAGGCAAGTGGTGGAGACCCACACTTTTAAATTGCATTCCAGAACGTCCTTCTGATTTCTTTGAAAAAGTAAAATCCCATCTTAAAGACATCTCTTGCTTATCCTGCTTTTCATATTATCCTTAGCTCCAACATGGGATTACAAGTTTAATAATAATAATATAATATTTGTTTATTACCCACTTACATCAAAAAGATTAATAGTGGAGTATAAACTTGAAGAAGGAAAAAGAAAAAACGGAAAAAGACGTAAAACAACAACTAGAGTCAACAAAACATTAATAAAACAAACGGATCAAACCATGGTGAGGCGACAAACGCCGATACGCTGTTTCTGAGAGCTTTTTGTGTAGATCAGTCAGCTTCTCAGTAATATTCGGAAGATAAAACTTTTTAACTATCTTTCGATTCTTGTACCACAGAGGAAGATAGAGAAGAAATTTACAGAATCGGAAGTAACAAGATCGAATATCGCTAATGTCTTTTTTCTTAAATATAGGGTAAAGCCCAGAAAGGTAAAGAACAGAATGATCGGAGAAAGTAGAGTTTCTGAAGAGTTTCTGAAGTCTTAGCACTTTTTCGGACGAGCCGAGTTCTGCCAGTTATGCCGGCAAAATTTGCCAAAAGCTTCAAAGTCAGCCGATTGCTTTTTCACACATAACATTATTCAACATCCTTATTGCTTGCAAGTGCAATTTAAGGTAATTTAAGGTAATAAGGATATTAGAAGCTTCAAAGTATATTGTATATCCTTTTGGAAGACATGGAAGATCATCAGGCATATCTTCTCTAATCCCGTGACACGGGGATGTGAACCTAGAGCGTGTTCCCCTACTTACCATAGTTACTACACATGAAGTCACAAACTTTAGCTTCTTGCCATCAAGGCTGGAACGCATTTTTAAATTTAATGTGCAAGATCACTCCACGGGGTAATCCAGCCAATCACGCTACAGCGATCCGTAGTTACCACGCTTACTACGCTCCCGAGCATGGTAAGCAAATAGTTACTATTTCGAGAAGGTTGGAACGGTCAGCGTAGTAACTTTTCGTGAGGTTGGAGCGGAAGTAGTAACTAATAGTTACTATTGTTAGAAGGGTGGAACACTCTCTTCGTGAAAGCTGAATTTGCCTTCGGCGAAATTGCTGACGTGGATTGCGAACTATGTTCCTCAGCCACTCTGTAGCTCAATGGTAGAGGTATGACCTTGTAATAGGGAAGATCGTGGGTTCAAATACCGTTTAAAGAGCGCTTTCGTCTTAAAGCACAGCTGTTACTGGAAATGATCTTTCTCTTTAAAAAAAAGAAAAAAAAAGGCAGACTAAGGAAGAATGGTCTTTTATATCGCAACACTTAAAGGAAGTATCGGACATTCGGGGGGGGGGGGGGGCTATCGGAATCTTCATGCGAAATTGACGTCGTCAAGTCACTACGGGAAAAACCTGTGGGCGACTCGACAAACTTCGCAGCATAGGAAATTCGCATCCAACTGTATGTGCATGTAGCTTTAACCTACGGTTAGCTACACGTCCCAGTATAACTGTTATGAAACTTCTTACCCTCTAATGACTTGGCTTTAAAAGTTTCAATTCGACGAAGTACTTACAAGAAATTGCTTAGTACCAAGTCCGCAATCCCCAACTGTCCGTCTGTTTCTGTGAGTCGCCACTGCGCATGTTTGAAGCAGATTTCTTGGGTCCGAACGAGGCTAACCAATCCTCCCGACTGACGGCTAAACCTCTTCTGATTGGCTGAAAGCTGGGCCTCCTGCACGCATGAGATGAGCATGGCTAGCTCTTCGTTGACGCTGTTCAGTCGTTCTTTGCACTCATTGTCCTGCGCAACAGATTGTTATTAGTGATTAAATTTACACCCATACAGAACGGAGTTATACAAAAATATACAAATGGCACAACAGAAGCTCAGAACAGCTTGGTTTCAGTGAACAGCCAGCTTGTTTTAGTTTCTTCTTGTCTTTGACATTATAAGGTCCGTGACAAGGGATAAGTTGAGGCGCCAATTTTGTAAAGGTGATGTAGGGGATCTGGCCCATCTTCTTTACAAGTGCCAGGAGTTGTCTGTCCCACGTTACAAGTTTTCACGCGAGAATTTTTGATTTTTCGTAGAAACAGTCAATTTTTTTCTTGGCAAAGTGGATTTTTTTTTAAAACACTCGGCTTCTCGTAAAAATAGTCGATTTTTTTTTTAAAACAGTAGTTTTGCTTAAAACCAGCCAATTTTTCATCAACACAGTCGTTTTTCTCAATAATAGTCGTTTTATCTGCAAAAACAGTAAAACAAACTGACCAGCCAGTCGGTAAATACCTTGCCCCACCCTCCCCCCAAACAATTTGGCTAGCAACGCCTCTGGGTCGGGGACAAAGAATAGGCTGAGGTGCCAATTTTGTAAAGTTGATGTAGGGGATTTGGCCCATCTTCTTTACAAGTGCCAGGAGTCGTCTGTCCCACGTTACAAGTTTTCACGCGAGAAGTTTTGATTTTTCGTAGAAACAGTCGATTTTTTCCTTGTCAAAGTCGTTTTTTTTAAAAACACTCGGTTTCTCGTAAAAATAGTCGATTTTTTCTTAAAAACAGTAGTTTTCTTAAAAACAGAAAATTTTTCATCAACACAGTCGTTTTTCTCAATAATAGACGTTCTTATCTGCAAAAACAGTAAAAAAAACTGACCAGCCAGTCGGTAAATACCTTGCCCCCCCCCCAAACAATTTGGCTAGCAACGCCTCTGGGTCGGGGACAAGGATACGCTGAGGTGCCAATTTCGTAAAGTTGATGTAGGGGATTTGGCCCATCTTCTTTACAAGTGCCAGGAGTTGTCTGTTCCATATGAGAAGTTTTTGAATAGTTATGTCAGCATAACTTAACAGAGGCGCTCTTAGCCAAAATGTTTGGGAGGGGGGGGGGGGCAAGGTATTTACCGACTGTTTTTGCGGGGAAAACGACGGTTTTGACGAAAAACTTACTGATTTTCAGAAAAACCGACCCCCACCCCCACCATACGTCACGTCCCTGCTACTTCATAGCACAAACCCTAGAATTATTTGCAGGATTGATGCATTGGTGCATTTCTGGACCATTTCAGTCTAATTAAAAGTATGTTATGATAGTTTGAGGACCAGGGAAGTTGCAGTTATCTATCTATCTGCACTGGATTACACTGCACACAAAAATCTTATTTGCTTCTGGGATTAATCTTGGCTCTAAAAGATAATCTTATCTCTAATTCGCCAGGAGCAAATACTACAGTTAACTTTAATCCTTACTCGGAGAAACTTTTTACAGTGTACCTTGACTCTGTTCAGTATTAGGCTCTAGTAGTGACGTTGATAGTGTGGCGGCATCCTGGCAACACCAGATTCACAATTACGAGCCGCAGGCTTGCAAACGCAGGACTACAGAGTCCCAGAGCCGCCTTTCTGCTGATCTGTCTGGCCCTTGATGCGGCTATCACTTCTCATCTGGCCAAGACCAATTCCCTCCGAACTGGTGTTTCTCGGGTTCGACCCAACATAGCGTTACCCACCTAAAGTCCGCAGAGGAATCCTGTCGTTTTTAAGGGAATCTTGCTGGGGGGTAAGGGAGATACTGTTTCCTGATATATTGAAGAGCACATCTCCAGGAGCAATTAGTGCGTTATGTAGATTTGTGTTGCAAAGTGTTAAAGTAAAAGTTGATCGGGCGAGTGCAGTTTAGTTTATGTAGTGATATATTAGAAGTAATTATTAAGTTTTTTGTTTTGTTGTATGTATATGGCCCTAAGGCTTTAAATACAATATTATTATTATTATTATACCGAATCCAAATCATGACACCGAATAATTTTAGATCGATAGCCTATTCGGGATTCTGTGTAAATGCCAAACCTCCATAAACATACCAAATAGTTCTGGCATCGACAAATGACCGAATAGTTTCAGTAAGTTCGTTCACCGAATTCATGCTAAACTATACCGATTCCTGGCAATTATACGGAATACATTACGAACCCCGATCATTATCCCGAACGGATTTGTACTATCAAATCAAATCAAATCATTTAATGTAAACAAGATACAGTCTCTCATAGGCATAGCCCAAATATGGTATCTTTTAGTCAAACAGTTAATACAAGAAAGATTTGTCAACGAGAAAAACAAAAAGAATAGGATAAAACGCACAAGTTACGAATTGTTAAAAGTACGAACAAAACTCGGCACAAAGCTTCGAGAATAACGCTGTGACCTGGGTGTGACCTGGAGTACTAAGACGACCGCATAGGACCGAACCGACAACGGGATCGGAGGTCAGCTCAAACTTCATGGCATATCGCCTTTTAAGTCTTAAATCATAGTTAGTCACACCCAGCAGATCAGTGGCATCTGTCAAATTCCTTAGAATTTGTTCTTTCAAAACTTCACCTTGAATACCAAGAGCCAGATTCGCACGATGTACCGCCTCTGTGGGAGTTGTGGGACAAAACCGCTAATACGCCCAGCTTTAAAGCCAGTCGTCAGATTTTCCGACAGATTGGTAGTTTCCTGTGCGAAATTAATAAAATCTAATTCAGGGTCGTTAAGCCGAATCCCCGTAAACATAACGTATGGTTCTGGTTTAGAAAAACGATCGAATAATGTTAGTAAAATTTTGGGTCTTTGGCCTAAGATTTTACCAAATCTCAAAAGGTTGGGGGGCAGGGGGTGCTGCAACCCCCTTCCCCCTTACGACGCCCTGCCTCCTGCCTGTAACCAATTCTTGAGATGAGATACAAATAAGATGTCGCGAACCCCAAATTAGTTGTTTAAATCTTATGTATTTTGTCTTGATTCCATAGTGTCGCTAATTGAGGTATAGTTTATATCAATCCTCAGTTTTGAGGGACAGGAATACCTAAATAAGTTTCGTCATGTTGTAAAATAATAAGTGGCATGCTGACCCGTAATAAATTAAACCAGTAAATACTAATAACGAATATTTACCTGCTTTTCGAGAGCTTCCGACTGCTTGATAAGTTTCTCATCAGTCTGGTCTTCCCAGAGCGCCTTGTTGACAAAGAAAGTCTCTTTCTCTAACCGCCTGAGCTGGGAGACTAGTAGGCTCAGCTGATTCTGTAGCTGCTGTATCGGCTTTTTCTGATCTTCAATATTTGAAAGCTGAAGCTGGAATCTAAGCCGCTGTCGCTTCTCCATCGATTCTTTGCGGTGAGGTTCGACGTACAAGATTAAGTTGTTGATAACGTCCAGGACCATGGCATACTTTGAAAAGAGAGGGAGACTAAGGTTCAGGGTTCAAGACCCGACGACGTCGAACATAAATTCCAGTATCTACTTTCAAAGCAATTTACTTAAAAACAAATTTCAAAGTACTTCGATTGCAGTCGAATTTCACAATTTGTAACTACCTTTATTATATCATTCCTTAAAAAAGACCAAAGGTTTCGATAGGATCCCACAAATTTTATATTTATTCGAATTCTTGATCCAGACAATTAACATTTTGCTATTTATCCATGATCAACCGCTTCAATATGTTAACGTACACAGAAAGAAATGTTACCGTTTTGAAGTTTTGCTTACGGCCAAATAACTAATCAAATGAAGAAAACAAGTTCAGATACATGAATTCAACAGGCATATTTACTCTAATATCTCATCTGTAATCGACTTTCAGAATTTTTTTTTTTACGAAATTCCTGGTATTTTAGCAGCATTCCCGGCGAACTGCATGCAGAGCAAAAGATCTTGTGACACTGAGAGCCGAACCTTTCAATTCAAATTTTTGCAAATTTTGCCAGCTTATCCGTCAAAGAAACAAGTGCGCAAGCGCTCAGACGTGGAGTGTAAAAGTAAAATGTTTATCACATTTATATACAAACAGCTTTAGAACCAAGACATTTCTCTTCCCCAATAACCAAACAAGTATTGAAATAACGTTGTAATCACCCCCCTTTGAAAGCTTTAAATGTAAACAAACCACCAGTATAAATCCAAAGAAATGTTGAAAATCTTGCACGAAGAGCATTTTGTTCGAACACTGAATGGTGTGCCTGCCAGTCCCACCCTATATACCTTTTACATTAGCAAGGTAATAACAAGTGCAATAAACCAGTTCGTAGCAGACTAATGCCCCCTTTGTCACACTTCATTAAGAACGGCATATCATCGATCATATGACAAAACAGTCCAGTTTCCAACTCTTCATTAAAGATTAAAGTACGTCGCGTCGTCTTATTTGTTGATGTTACACCAAATCCTCATCCATAGACATATCTCCCCAGATATACAAGAGTTGGACTTGAGACCTGTCATAGATGAACTTAGCTCATGGGAAATCTGGGCCCAGCTTCCCATGAACGGGAGGGGGGGGGGACCCCTCGAAATGCGTATTGACACCTCTTTTTCCCAAGTATACAGATTAGAGTTTGATTCCAGCAGCGGGTCAACAACTTTTTTCATGGGCAATATTGGGCCCACTTGCCCATGAACGGGGAGGGTGGGGGTGGTTCAACTCTCTTCGGTCCCTATTAACCAAAAGCACAAAGGAACTTCATCGCCTTTTCTCCAGTTATTGTCTAATTAAAAACATTAAAAAATGGACAATCTAGGCCCAATTGCCCCTGAACCAAGTGGGGGTGGGGTCTGGGACCCGCAAAAAGTAAAAAGAGACCCCAATGGCCACAATCCTACCAAGTTTTAACTTGATACCTGTTGATTCCTGGCAAGGTTAACTAACTTTACTCCAGGGCAATCTGGGCCCAGTTGCCCATGAATGGGGTGGGTGGGGGAGGTGCAACTTTAAAAGTGATTTCCCAGCCCTAGGATCTACACGTCCAAGGAATCTCATCGTCCTATGTCCAGTTCTGGTCAAGTTATGAACTTTATTCACTGGGCAATCTGGGCCCGTTTGCCCCTGAACCGGGTTGGGGTGGGACCCCAAAAGGCACAACTAGACCCCAATACCCCACTAGTATACCAAGTGTGACGGGTAACAAACTTTACTCCTGGGCAATCTGGGCCCAGTTGCCCATGAACGTGGGGGGTGGGGGAGGTGCAACTTTTCAAGCAATTTTCCAGCCCTAGGATCTACATGTACAAGGTATTTCATCGTCCTGTGTCCAATTCTAGTCCAGTCATGAACATTATTTACTCGGCAATCTGGGCCCATTTGCCCATGAACCGGGTGGGGGTTGGGACCCCCAAAAGGCACAACTAGACCCACCAAGTTTGAACTTAATACTTGCACTGGTTCACGAGTTATGAGCTCCACAAAATACGGTGAAAACCGGAAACCGCAAACTGAAAGCTGCTAAAGCGCTTGCAATAGTGGATTGTTCCAAGGAACACTCCACTAATAATCGATTCAGCATGTCTCCTTATGCCGATACCGAATCTCTAATCGACTTCAAGAAACAACTTTGAGCTTCAACCAAATTTCCAGTTTCGGCCGAATTCCTGGTGAATCATTTGTCCGGCAAGAAAACTAAGTTCAGATATTGATAAGTGAGCCTCCTTGTCAATTAAACGAACATCGCATTACCTTATAAAATAAATTTGTTTTTACCCTTAATTCGAAACCCCCTCCTCTGCCCCTAAATATAGGGCTGAAGGACCCATCTAAGGACTTGGCCGGTACTTTACCAGTGAATCCTCATACGAAGTCTGAAGAACCTTTATCAACCCCTTCGACCCCCGACAATCCAAAACCCAAAGAATACGTACGCTAGGCTTAAACAGTCTTCTATTAAACCCGATAAACTTTGCGCGTATACACGCGACCAAAGTCGCCACCCCTCTTGGGTCCATAGATTGAACAAAGTGACGTTACTCATGCGCAGAGCTTTCGCCTGTGTGAATTAAGGGGTAGGATAGGGACTGGAAAACTGGTCAACAAATTTTATTAAATTGTTACCAGATAATTGTCGGATACATTCTTACTTTTCGACTCAGTAAATACCGGTTGGGATTCTGAAGACAACTAAACTGATCGCATACACTTTTTGTTTATCATTATGTTACGAAGTTGCAACAGCAGGTCTCCTCACACTATATCGACATGTCATTGAGTGTTAAAACTTCATGCCAAATTTCGGGATTCAGGGCGAACTACTTGTCCGGGGTGATAATACTTTTCATATTAGGATTCAACATGTCTTCCTACCCCCGAATCGAACATTCTAATCAACTTCAGATGCAACTTTCACTTTTTCCAAATTTCCCGGTTTTTGCCAGATTCCAGGTGAACTACTTGTCCTCCGAGAAAACAATTTTCATATTTGGATTCAGCATGTCTCCTTACCCCTAGACCGAAAATCTCATTAGCTTTTAAAAAATATTTATTTTCGTCCCTTGATTTGACCCCACCCCCCACCCCTGAATATACAGCTTTGGGGCCCATCTACGATCTTGACCTGTCCCCTGGCCCAAATAATCCTCACACCAAGTTTCATCGATAAATCTCATTCCCTTCGAGAGGTATCGTGCTTAAAGACGGACGGACAGACGGACAACTTTTACGAAGTCAGAGGGATCCCTCCACCTACGTTTTGGGATCCCAAAAAGAGGATAGTCTCACTCACACAAATCCCTGATTTTGGGATACTCTATGCCAAACACTGGGTATATCCAGCATTTGCCATCCTCAAAAGTCGTACCGTCCTTTGGAAGTCAAGGGAGAATTCGAGAACACAGAGAGTTACTTCGTTCGTAAGGTGTTCGTTAACTTAATTTTACACTTACATACTATACTTACAAATAAACACATTGTAATCACAATAAAATGATGATTTTTTGTCAAAGTCAGTCTTATCCCACAACTACGCTAAATAGCCTACTTGTCTCAGAAATTCCTGTTAACCATCTCTATCATCTACTTATAACAAGACCGTAGGTTTCGTAGGATTCAAAAAATTTAATATTTGATCCAGACAATTTGGTCTTGTACACATACGGTCTTCGCCAACCTCCTTGAACACTTTTACTATTAAGAATTAGACACAGAAGAAGGTCAATGGCTAATCACCTGAGAAAACGAAGTTCAGAGTCAGATTCAGCATGTATGTATTTATTCCTACGCTATACTTCATATCTACTTTGACGAAACTGATCAAATCTTCCCGCCTTACTTCTGCCAAATCTCGGGTCTCAACCGGATTCCGGGCGAACTACTTGTCCGGCAAAAACTAAGGCTCAAAAATGAATTCAGCATATCACCTTATCCCTATATCAAACATTTAATCAACTTCGGATAAAACTTGAAGTTTTAACAAATTTTCCGGTTTCTGCCGAATTCTGGGAAAACTATATGTCCGGGTAGAAATGATTGTCAAAGGCGGATTCAGCATGTCTTGAATTACCCCTAAATCGAACATCCAATCAACTTCAGATAAAACTTTTACTTTTAACAAATTTTCCAGGTTCGGACGGGTTCCGGGCGAACTACTTGTCCGGCCTGAAATTTGTTTTCATATTGGTGTTCAGCATGTCTTCTTACCGCTAAATCGACTATCTCATTAGCTGTTAATAAAAATTATTCGCCCCTTAATTTAAACTCTTCCCTCACGCCTAAATGTTGAGCTACAGAGCCCACCTACGAACTCGACCTCTCCCTTGACCCAAAGAGTCCTCACATCAAGTATCATCAAAATATCTCATTCCTTTCGAGGGTTATCGTGCTTATAGACGGACGGACGGACAACTTTTACGAAGTCATTCCACTTACGTTTTGGGATCCCACAAAGAACAAACTCCCAGAATCGACTCCTTATAAAATCTGAAATGGGGACCCTTTTTTTGATGATGGTAATGATAATCGGAGCATTTGTGTCCGTGGATACTCGCGCATATGCGGGACGAGAGGCCCTGGGATAAACCAAAACGTTAGAAAACATTTAAAAAAAGAAATTTCTAGGATTCCACTATGAGAATCCCCGGGAACGGCAAAAAAAGTGGCCCATGAGAAACAGTGGTTTTCAGACTCACCTGTAGAGAGTTAGTGCAGATATTCAGGTCATGATGAGTCAGGGTGAACGAATCCACTGCCCTCTCGCGTTTGGTCCATATGTCACTGACGTCATCCGATGGGGGCGGTGGAATGTAGCAATCCTCGAGCATGGCCGGATCGAGGTTATCGTCTCCGTAGCAGACATAGAATATTTCACACTTACACCGTGCCACGATACGTTGAAGCTGGAAACCAGAATAAATATTACTGTTCAACTGTTCACCGGTTCAGTGTCAGAAGTTAAAATTAGCAAAAGGATGCGCAATTTCAACAGATATGAGATCACACACTATCTGCTAATGTTGCAAAGCGATAGCGATCGCTCTGAATACTGCTGATTCTTCCATTCTAAAACAATAAAATAAATAATAACTTTTAGTTTCCTTAATAGCTCATACAATTATTACCTCGATAGCGTTATATCGTCATACAGGCAACAACTAGTGCGCATAATAGCGCTATATAAAATATTTTGACAACAAATCAAAGATGCACAATTCACAACTAATACGTACATTTACTTTATTAATTACAGCATGGAATTGAAGTGATGTACGAGATAGAGTGCGATGGACTTGGGGTAGCTGTCGGTTGAATGTTTTTGGGCGAATAAGCTTGGTACAATTTACACTTGCTACTTTGTGTCTGATGTTCGGTCGACTTGGGTTTGGTGCTTCAGAGTCCGGTAAGATAGTTCTCGGAAAGTCTGAGGGCAGGCATTTACCTCCGAAGTCCATTATTTATCTGTACCATCTCTCAGAGAGGGAGTGGAGATTCCAAGCTAACGGTTTACGAAGACATCCTTGACACTACTTTCGTTACGCGGGCTCCTCAGCCCTTTATAGACAATAAACATAAGATACATCCAGATACCACAGAAAGAGAAAACCGATCCAGCACGGCCTCCTGAGTAAACTCTACCTACTCCATCCGAAAAAAAAAACTGTCATTTATTCCGCAAAGATTTCTCACCTGAAGAGGGGTATTATCCGGGTCGTTGGATGGACCCACAGTTTCGCTGACAACCCCGCCGACAGACTGTCCAGATCCCACCATGTCGGGTATTTCAGCTATTTCCTTCTCTCCTATGTGTTCAACGCTCAACCACATGATGGCTGAAAGTAATCTATTATATAATCTATAATAATAATAATAATATATTGCAAAAAAAGGCCACAAAGCCTCTACAAAGTTCTTTTGGAACATTTAGGGTCGTACATTTGGGAAAGAAACATTCCATCAATTTCTTTCTTGAATTGGCTTATTGGTGGGGAGTTTGCTGTTTCTTCGGGCAGTTGATTCCAATGGGGTGGTACGCGGTTTTTGAAACTCCAACGACCAATATCGTTGCAGAATCTCTCTGCGGTGAGTTTGAGGCTATGACCGCGTAAGTTGTTGAAAATCTTTTTTATCTATTCCTGTATGTCTCGTCATTTCAATGACATAAAAGCCTTTTATTATGATCATTTAAAGCACTTCTTTGTTCTTTCAGCCAGTATCCCGCCTCAGAGAAAGATATCCGTACCACGAACTACCATTAACACATAATAAAATACAATTTATTTCGTAAATACTGAAGATATTTTTTTTTTGTTTAATATATTTATTTATTACTAGATAAAGATGTTAAGCCGAAGCTTCTCTCCCTCCTCTTATGTAAATGAAAACTCATGAACATAGTTCAAGTTCAAATTCAAGTTTTTTAATTTTACACAAAAAATACAAATACATGACACAAGCACTGTGGAGAACACAAATTCGAACATGCAGTGCTTGTTAAATTTTTTTTACTATAATAATAACAGTTCAGAAAACGCTGAGGATTCTTTGATTGCGGCTCTAACGTTAGGTCACTGAAAAGAAACTTCCTTTTAATATTTTAGAATGCAAAATAAAAGTAAGAGTTTAACAGAGTACTGATATATTACGCAATTGATACCTTTTAATTTATGAATTCCAAAAAACAGCTATATTTATATAGTCTCAGCATTCTCAGCTTTACTGTGTGGCTCTTGTTACTAACATCAGGATTAGCGTAAAACCAGCTTTCGTGTCCTATACAATAACTCTTTTCATTGGTTGCATGGGTTCAAGTGGAACTGCAGTGCGTCGTCGATGTTCGTCGGTGAAGGCCCAGAAATAAGGCGCTGTTGTAGATGTATATGGCCATTGTTGACCGTCGATTCAGTTTAATAAATACATACTTCGAGCGTATCGACGGTTTATTGGTCATCTCGTCTTTTATTATTCAATTTTGCTGAGGAGCTTCCTGCGATCAACTCCTTTGGTTGCCCAACTCAATGGGCACACCAAACTACCCTAGTCCCACTCTGTAACAACCTAGGAACAATGCGTACCCCCTAGATCAGCAGCTTTTTCAACAGTTTCCTCTCTGTGATATTTCAAAGCGTAATTTTTGGGGCAAGTACATGCTCAATTTACTACCTTGGACAAAGATAAAAGTGATGTTTCTTATAATACTTAGTAGATATTTATTTTATGCATAAATCAGCTTGTATAATTCAGATTTGAGTAGGTTATTTGTTTTTGAATGATTTTTTGGCTATGTTATTTTTTATAAGGTTATTGCATATTCTGGCACATTTTACAAAGCAAGCTAAACAAGCTTCACAAGACTATTCCACAAAGAAAAACTTTCACAGGCACTTTAAGCCATGGAACTTCTGATGAAACACTAGAACAATCATGTAAACTGCATCTGCGGCTTGCCTTTGGTAACATCTCAAATATATCCTTTTCTATCAAGCATTGCTGGGAGTTTTTGAATTTCCTGCCACGATATCCCAGCTCCTAAGATTTGGATCGCAGAAATGCCAGAGAGTTAAAGATAAGGGATAACAAGAAAACGGCCGATTTTCGTAGCGCCTTCTGAAGGAAGTCGGAAATGTTTATTTGTGAAGCATCTAATACAAAGTAAAGCATTAGAAGTGTCCATTGTGCTTTAACACGAGCCTGAACAAGCCTACAAATTTCGGACTTAACTTTAGGCAACATTGACTCAAGATTATTTGAAAATTTCTAACATGTGAAAATATATGTTGCCTGCGTACGTACTAGGAACCGATCACACAAAAAGGGGTAGGCCCACATTGACAAAAGGAGAGAGGTACATACATTAGTTACGTTTTTTGTCTCTGGTTCCTGTTAGATGTTCTGTGTTCACAAACAAGTTTTGCTTACGCTGTTCCGTGTTTCGCGTTTTTGACTGACGAAAACGCAAATTTAGGATCCTGAACATGTTCCGAAATTTGTGGATTTTTACAATAATGTTATTTTTTTACGAATTTTTTTGTTATGAATTTACGAATTTGATTTTAACAATTGTTGTATATATTACCTGACAAAGGTCAAACAATTTGGTTGGACAACTACGAAATTTTGTACCTGAATTATACAATAAATCTAAATCTAATCTAAGCAAAAAATCTGTTAAATTGCAAATTATATTCCAAAACGACCATACTTTAGTATCCAGCTTTATCCTCCAAACTTCTACAATTCTTTCTTTTCTATCTGTGAATCTCTCTGCAATTTTCTATCTGAACAGTGGTAAAACATGCTAAGAGAGCAAGTTCCGTGTTTTGCAAAACAGACAGTGGAACAGAGAACACGGAACAGCGTACAAAAACGAGAAAATGAGAAACAACGTGTTCCGTGTTTTGACAAAAACGGGAAAAATATAAAACAGAGAGAAAACAGCGAACAGAACAGAGACAAAAAACGCAACTATTTTAAAGATGTAAACTACAACAGAACGATCCAGAGCCTGAAAATAACTTTCAACTTACTTTCCAGATCATCCTTATTTCCAGGACTTACAGTCGCATAATACTGTAGTCCCTCGAGGATACAGACCCACGAGGTCTTACTGACTAGGGTCTGGTCCTTCCAGACAGGTTGATGAACCCGGTTAAGCAGCTGAGCTTTCGCTGCGCTGAGAATCAGGTATCCCTTCGTCTCGCATCCTTTGAGAAGCACTTGACTGTTGACAAGTTCGACTTGAAAAAAAGAAATCTTCTTCGAAATACGTTCTCCAAGACTTGATCGGCTATAACTCTGGATACCCAAGAACAAATAAGCACAAGAACCTCCGTCTCCGTAACTCTGTAATACCACCATGCGGAGTCGAATAGATTCCCGATGGCCTGCTCGATGCGGGTTAGAAATGAACTTGTAAGCAAACTATTTGAGGCACAAACCATCATGGGCCCTTGGGGTCTTAAATTATCGGGGGGAAATTATATGGGATCACTCGACTTATCGGATCCTGTCCGCACTTGAAATGGGACACTTGAGACACGACTTCTTTCCGAATATCAAGTTTCATTAAGATACGATCACCCGTCCAAAAGTTGGACACTCATCAAGATTCGGGATTCCCCCTCCCTCCACGATGGTCAAACCGGATAAGCAACTGTAAAATTGTTGAGCCCCTGATATATCGTTCACTCTGAACATGCCAAACAATTTCCGATTCCCCCCACCCCTCCAACTCCCCTCAAAGTCACCGGATCCATTCCGGACTTTAAGTGTGACATTTGAGACATAGGTCTTTCCGAATTTCAAGTTTCACCAAGATCCGATCACCCGTTCAAAAGTTGAACATATCTCAAGATTCCGGATTACGGCTCCCTCCACTCCCCCTAAGATGGTCAAATCGGAAAAATGAGATTTCTTAATTTAAAATTTTCGAGTCACCGACATGCCTACTAAGCTTTATCATTCTAGCACATGTGTAAGCATCTTAGCTCGGGATCACCGGAATTCCGAAACCCTCCTTCTAACTCCCCCCACAGCGCTCGGATCCCGTCCGGTCTTGTCAACTATGTATCTAGGGCTTGTGCTTGCTCTTCAAACCAAGTTTCATCCCAATCCCTTCACTCAAAGCGTTACATCTGAGACACGAGGTCTTTCCAACTATCATGTTTCATTAAGATCCGATTCCCCGTTCAAAAGTTATAAATACGTAAATTTACCGGATCCCCCCCCCCCCTCCACTCTCCGAAAGGTGGTCAAATCGGGGAAGCGACTATTTCCAAGTTAGGTTGGTCGGGTCCCTAATATGCCTGCCCATTTTCATCGTCCTAGCACATCTGGAAGTACCCTAACTCGCGATCACCGGACAGACCGACCGACCGGAAAAGTGATCGTTATATTGTACTTGGCCGGAAGGCAAGTGCCACAAAAACCTCTTGAAGTAAGGTGAGCAAGGTACAATTTTATTGACAAATATAAATAAACACAAATTTATTGACAAATATAAATAAACCTCATGTTCTTAAAAGCGTCAGACATGCTGGCATAAGAAAACGACGCTTCACTAATTCCGATTTGTTTCTAAAAAATGATTAATAAAATCCTCGCTTAAAGCGTTATAAAGAACAAGAGCTGTAATCTCATATGGCACTTGCAAGCATACGTAGTAGGTAATAGTAACAGCCAAGATTCTTGCTGTGTTGAGGAACAGCCCTCCCTCAAACTCCCCCCACAGTTGTCGGATCCGGTCCGGACGTAAAATGGGACATGAGAGGCATATGTTCTTTCCATATATCAAGTTTCATTCAGATCCAATCACACGTTCAAAAGTTACGCCTGCCTCAATATTCCGGATTCCCCTACCTCCACTTCCCCAACGATGGTCGAATCGGGGAAGTGACTATTTCCTAGTTAGTTTGGTCGGGTCCATGATATGCCTGCCAAGCTTCATCATCCTAGCACATCTGGAAGTATCTTAACCCGTGACAACTGGAATTCAAGAGTCCAGCCTCCACCCCCCACCCACAGTGCCCAGATCCGATCCGATTATGTCAACGATGTATCAAGGATATTTGCTTGTTCTTCCCACCAAGTTTTATCTCGATACCCCGACTAAGCATGTCACGATATTTCCGGTACCTCCCCTCCACTCCTCTCACAGTTTGTCAGATCCGGCTCGGACGTAAAATGAGACATGTGAGGCATGTCTTCTTTCCATACACCAAGTCTCATTTAGATCCTATCACCCGTTTGAAAGTTACGCATGCCTTAATATTCTGGATTCCCCCTCCCTCCACTCCCCCCACGGTGGTCGAATCGGGGAAGTGACTATTTCCAAGTCAGTTTAACCAGCTAGCTAGTACCCTAACTAGCGATCACCGGACCGACCGACCGACGGAAAAGTGATCGGTATATGGCACTTGGCCGGAAGGCAAGTGCCATACAAAAACAAACAAACAACCAACACACATCAGCACTAGAATTTTAGGACAAGATAATTAATAACTTGCCTTTACCTCACCTTACATTACCTTAAGTGAAGTAAACACGAATTATTTTGCTGCTTTAACTAACTGCCACAAATTGCGATTGCTATACTATCACTATTCCACTATAACTTATTACTGAGAAAGTTCCTGAGAAAATACGAGTTACATAAAATAACTTACTGAGCCAATTCGTATGCAGTACATCGTCTGCTTGACAAGCAGCAATGCCTTGTAAGGCTGGCTGATTCGAATCGGTTGGTGGCAAGTCCTCGCTGAAGACAACAGCTCGACTCTCCGCTTCAGCTATGAGCTTCTGCAACATTCCGGCGGCGTGGCCGGACTGTAGGCGGCTCATCGGAGACGGCGTCGCGGCTATGGTGGCGGCCTAGTAAGAAATCGCCGGTAACGGAAACGTAGCGAGGGGGTGAAAGATTCGTTACTTAGAATAAATAAAGAAATATATTACACGAAAAGAAGTCTATCACGAATATTTTCACGCTGCTTCACTTTTTGTGAGTATTGGTCTTCGGCTGAATGTTGATAAATGTAATTATCTGCATTTTGACGGTTCTCCTTCCCCTGGTCCACTAGACTGCCAGGTATTTAAGATTCTCCATTTTGTTTCTCTTAGATGGCGGGTATTACAGTAACGTGTTTCTTTCCGGGATTTCGCGGTACTGCACTTATCGATATTAAAGCACAATGGGCACTAACTATGCTTTAATTTGTATAAAATGCTTCACTCATACACATTTCCGACTTCCACTAGATAGCGCTTCAGAAATAAGCCGTTTTCTTGCTATCGCTTTTCATTGACTCTTCGGCGTATTGGCGGAGACGATTTCGGAGCATGGTATTGCAAGGCGCGGAAATTCAAAAACTCTCTGCCATGTACGAAAATCAATCGTTTTGTAGAGCTGAGTGATGAGAGTGCCATGGTTGCTAAAAATAAACCGTCTCTGTAGCTGGCAGATTGCTCCAGTGTTATCTAATGAAACTTTATGTTGTTTGTAGCACTGAAGAAAAGTTTTGCTTTCTGGATGTAAAGTTACAACACTGCCAAAAATGTACAAATATAACCGACCTAATTGCAGCTGATTCCAGAGCTTACAAGGAATCCCCAGTTAATACCGTTAATATGAATACTTATCAACAATACAAATAACCCGGAGTATATAATAACAACGAATAGATAAGAAAAAAGAAACTCCGCTTATATTTGTCGAAGCTAGTAAATCGGAGTATGGCAGTCAGCAAAAACCGCGTAACAATATACTAGCGAAAATAAGTTGTCGAGGAACCTGCTGATTTCTGATGTAATATAGTATTCTTGGGGGTGGTAATGTGGTATCATCATTGTTTGATCTGCCCACTGAACTTTAAGCATAAGCTCAAAATAGGGTACGCAAATATTGTAGCAAACCGGGGCGAGTACAGACGAACAGCTTTGGCAAAAATTTACGCCTCCTCTTGCGACCAGAATTGCACTGATTTCGACCAGAAATCTAGTTTATGTCTGTTGCCACATCACCTACTGATTAGACTATAGTTGTATTGTATTGTATAGTTATTTTCTACTGCCTTTTTCTTCTTTGCTCAATTATCTCCAATGGAAAACATTTTGTGGGTTACAAATACAGTATACTTTACTACAGCAAAAACTGCCAAAATGTGTCCGAACCAATTTCCGAACATTGCGACTCGGGTCATTAAAACTATGCGTTTACGCCGGAGAGCTGGCTATCGGCGGCACAGAGCAAGGAAAAAAGCAACTGGCATGACGATTACTTTCCCGGTCACAAAACGAATCCGGATATTTTTTTTTTTTTTTTTAAAGATCGGACCCATCCTTTGAAGGTAACGGAGCATTCCTTCGTCCACGACGAGACATATGACATCACCCTGTCATCTAGAGGATTTCGGCCGGATAAAGCAAGGTAAAAAGCAAAAGGCGTGACGATTACTTTCCCAGTCGCAAAACAAACCTGAACATATTTTTCAAAACCGTTCACGACAGCACGTTCCATCACCCAGTCATCTACGGAGTGAGACCACGCTATGTCATCCGGAAAACAGTATTCCGATACGTGATCGACAGTTTTTCTAGCCTCTCTGTCAACTAAAAAATACACCTACCGAGATTCCTGGTGGCGGTAGGGGGCTACCTAGATTCTTTGCGGGGTCCAGGTTATTCCTTCCCCGGGGTTTCATCGGGCTAGGGTTGGTTTCAGTTCGAAAGACGTTCATCACGTCAGGGGAGAGATTCTCTTTCAGCATCTTGGCCTTGACTAGACTGTCGTACAACGCGAACACAATTTCACTAGAATTCATAAAACTGGTCTTGAGTAATAATAAATTAACACTCACTATTTAGGGTCCCTTATACTATTAACAAAAATGTTTCCAAAAGGAACTATACAACCCTACAGTCAGGGGCGTCCCGAGCCCTTATTCCTTTTTTTTTTTTTGGGGGGGGGGGGGGGGAGGGGGCACACCTGGTAAAATTCACCACCTGATTTTTACTGAATTTATTTTAAAAAAAATTGTAAAAACACAGCGAGTTGCTTTGATGAAGCTACCTTACCTTAAATTACCTTAAATCGCACTTCCAGCGAGATAAGGTGGTGTTAACCTCCTGTAGAATCTCTCGCTGGTTGGCGGCTTGATTGTCAGATCGTTGTTGTAACATCGGCTCACTGGCACTCCAGTGTAGCCGGCATTGATTGGTTGATAAATCTTGTTGTCACATCGGCTCACTGGAATCCCAGTGCAGCCGACATTCAGCATTTCGCCAGTCCTCGTCCACGCCTTTCTTGAAGCCATCCAGGGTAGCAGCGTTGATAGTTTATCCCCGGAAAGGCTGTTCCAGAGTGGAACACTCCGTACAGAGAAAAAACTGTGCCGCTCGCGTCGTTTACAGCTGGTCAGTTGGAGCTTCTTGGAATGGCCTCTCGTCGACTTTGATTGGGAGCTCTCGAATACCCCAGGAATAATGTCGGAGTCTAACAGCTTTTACCATCAGGACGTCGCCGCGTTTACGTCGATACGAGAGGCTGGGAAGCTTCAGTACCCTCAACCGTTCGTGGTATTCTAGGGCTTTTAATTGTGGTGACATCTTAGTGGCTCTTCTTTGCACTCCCTCTAGTGCTTTGGCATCCATTTTGTGGTGGGGTGATGCAACAATCATGCCGTACTCAAGATGGGGTCTCACAAGCGCAGTATAAAGCTTCTTAACGATCACAGGCTTCCTAGAGGTGATGGTCCTTTTGACAAGTCCAAGTGCTCTGTTTCCTTTAGCAACTTGGTGGCGAGTGTGGGGATGAAATTTAAACTGGTTGTCAATTGTGACACCCAGGTCCCTTTCCTCCTCCACACTTTCTAGGTCAATGTGGTTTTTGGATCCATTCGACATGGTGTACGTATGTTGAGGGTTCTTAGGTCCAAGGTGAAGTACTTTACACTTCGCAACATTGAACTCCAACAACGTATATAATTGCAGAGTATGTACAAACAAGTGTAAAGAGAGAAATTGGCGCGTTTGAACGCTTTTCCGCTTCTGTTTTCATGGATAGCCTACACCGTCACTAGCCTTTTACCTTTGGAAGACCTTTCCAGTTTTGCCTACAGGACTTGAAAATAACCGCAAAATACAGTGTTGCTGCAGAGCGACAAGGTCGCTAACGGCTGTGGGCATGATTATTTCAGGCGCCGCAGGCGAAATTTTTTTAATCTACCTTTCTTTTTTCTGGCAACATTTTCTGGCAACTAATTCCCATACAAATTCTAGCTTTTAACATAGTTCAAGCCCCCTAAAACTCCCAAGCCTCAAACGCCAACTAAGTGAGGCAACCTTCGTCTAACTAGTGAAGACTGCGAAATGCACCGCAGGCGAAATTTTGTGGAAACACTGATGATAAAAGTGCCTTTCTGCGATCCCAAGATTACCTATTGAACCCAGAGTTGTCTTACAGCGAAAGGGGCGATCCACGGTAAAGTGGATACAAAGTAGCCTACATTTGTTCGGAATTTACAGCAAACAAAGACAGGCTACTCTTCACGCCAAGAGAGGTGCTTATTCGTGAAGTAATGCAATCCTAAGAAGTAAAAAAAATGAACAGCAATCAGCTGAAGCTACCGTAAATGGTAAAGAACGAGAGCTAAATAAATACCATTTAAATTACCTAACTCAGTAACTGGGTTGAAGCAAATGATGAATTCGTAGTATACCGAAAAACTAACTAAAAAAATACGGAACAGATCGAGAGCTGTATTACAACCGAATTCGCAATGGAATAGAACTCTTGTCAGAACCACCGAAAACAACCGAGTCTAGTAATAGAAATGGACTAAAGAAAAATCCGGTGAATTACCGCATTCGGTAACGAATCAGAGCCAAAGGAATCTCACCGAATTTAATTATGAAATGGACTGACCAAATGCGACCGAATTATCGAATTCGGTAGAGAATGAGACCAAATAAACAGGTTAAATCACCAAATTTACGCAGGGACGGACCGAATGCGGCGAAATCGATGCAGACTGAACAAAAGTTGGATGAATTATCGAATTGGTCCCGAATCAGAACCAAGTGAATCTGATTAATGACCGAATTATGAAATGGACTGACTGAATCTGATAGAACAGGTTCGGACTTGAGAAAAGTCCGGTTCGTTAGCGAATGAGACCAAACAAACAGGTTAAATCACCGAATTTACGAACGGACGGACCGAATGCGGTGAAATCGATGCAGTGAACAAAAGATGGATGAATTAGCAAATTAGATAAAGAAGGGGAACCAATAACAAGGTTAAATCACCCAATTTCGAAATGCGGGGACAAATGATTTTATGAAAAGAGCATCCCCGCGATGCCCGTTTTGACCGAATATTTCTCCTTTGGCGAAAATTTGACCGAATGCCCAAGACGTAGGGGGGGGGGGGGGGGCTGCGACACCCCCTCGTGACGCCCCTGCCTAAAGTAACACAGATCTAATCGTTACTACTGACACACATGTTGGACACTTCTAAACTTAAAGAGGATGGCGGAAAATAGGGGGACAAAATTTTGCCTGTGGCGCATTTCGCAATCTTCACTAGTTGGACAAAGGTTGCCTCATTTAGTTGGCGTTTGAGGCTTGGAATTTTGGGGGCTTGAACTATGTTAAAAGCTAGAATTTGCATGGGAAGTAGTTAAATATGGCCAGAAAAAAAAAGCGGATTCAAAAAGTTAATTAAATCTTGGGAACAGTTGTTAGCGAACAGCCGAAAGGTCTGCCAAAATAAAAAGGCTATATACCGACGGCATATCCACGAAAAAAAAAAAACAGAACCGGAAAAGCGTGAAAACGCGCTAATTTTTCTCTTTAGTCTTGTTTGTATATACTACGGAGCTTTTTACGTTGTAGCTTCATTAAGGCAACTCGCTCTGTTTTTCTAAATTTTTTTTAATAAATTCAGTAAAAATCAGTACCGATTCGGTCAATTTTACCAGGTGCACCCCCCCGAAAGATAAATCTAGGGTGGATGCTCCAAAGAAAGCTCTGAATAATAATAACACGCATTCCAAATTTCACCTTAGTACCAGTCAAGTTTGGCTATTTTGCAAATTTGGTCACGTAATTTACTCTGGGCAATCCGTGCCCAGTAATTATTGGCACATATTGGCAAAACGGTGGTCAGCCTTTAAAGGAAACATTGATCACGACCAATTGCCCTTGAACCGAGAGGGTATGAGGGGGGTGGAATCCCCGAAAGGTGCAACTAGACCCCATTGCCCACAATAAACCAAGTTTCAGCTCAGCTTAATATCTGTCATGGTTCACGAGATAAGGATGACAAAAAAAAACGGTGAAAATGTAAAACTGGCTATGGCGGCCGCAATAGTGGATTGTCCTGACAGGATTTTTAGCACAGCATCAGTTCTATATGGAGCATTTGAGATTTGTTGAGAAGATGAAATGAAACTCCATTTCACGGATCGTCGCAGAATAATAGACTCACACTGAGCCGGGAAATCCGCGGAGTTTCTCAAATCTGTACCGTTTTTAGACTACTTTTAAGCTATTCCATGTTCCGATTGAACAACACATCCCTCGCCACCCACCCCTCACACAAGAAATGACAATCATCACTAACCACTGTCACGATTTGAAGCCTGCTTAACTTTTAGTTTGTATGATCCATAAACTTTAGTTTATTACCAGTCACTATGACAAACAATCCAAATGGAAAGGTATGCGAAAATGTGCTGTTAAGACAAATGAAACTTCTATGGCTAATTTTCCGTCGGGGGAAAGTGTAATTCATTGGTATACGCACCTGGAATTCTGGACCAAGATATTTTTTGTTCTATGAAAAGAACTCAATTAATGGCAGACATCTGTGCGGTGCAAAAAACAACTATTTAAGATACTTTTTGGTACAGGGCAAACTATAGGTGAACTCTACTAGAAAAAAATCATAAAAATACAGAAAATCAAATAATTTAAACAGAAACTGTTTAAACAGCCGTTTCTGTTTTTTTGTTTGCCTGTTTAACAGCTGTTTCTGTTTTCGAAGTCATCATTTCTGTTAAAACAGAACAGGACCTATTTTCAAGTTTCCTGTTCTTATGTCGCCTGTTTCTGTTTGTATGACAAACAGAACAGTGCCCATTCCTACATTAGATACCATGGTATCTACAAAACGCGACTCTTACATACAGGAGAGCGGCCAGCGAGTCTCCGTCACGCGTTTACATGGGGTCACGCGTTTACGGGGGGTACTCGTTTTTTCTTTCTTCTAGACCCACTCAATACAAGAGGAAATAAAACTTACCGATTACTTTTGGTCCAGGCGCTCTTCATGTCATGCACCACCAGCCTATGCGTTGGCAGATTCTTCCCCCCTCCACTGATGTAGGAGACAGCTGACGATACAGAGACCTCCCTCCCATAGGACATCTTGCTAACACTCGCAAAATACCGCTTTTCAATTGGCTTGTTAATCACAATTTTCACAGGGGGGTCGTCCTCCCCCTTAAGCGCCGTTTGCAGGTAGACGTCTCCGTCGTTAAGCTCACAGTTCATATAGGAGATGAACCACTCAGCACGCGGTCGGTGCTTTAGCCCATCGTCGTGCAGAACAAGGACTAAGTTATGCTCGGAACTGAGCATGAGTCGGCCGCACTTGAACTCAAACCCGCGCTGCATTGAGAAAGACATCCAGTAACATACGTCGAATCTGTGCAATGACAGGCTGAGCCGAATGCTCTTGTAGTGTCGGGAAAGGTTCGGTTTGCGTTTCCGGATGTTTTTAAAAAGTTTTCCGCGCCGGATGGGACGGGAGACACCGGTGAGGATGTACTTCAAGTTCTCGAACCATTTGAGTGTGCTCCCGTAGAGCAAAGCGATGGGGCGGAGGTCAGACTGACCCGCTCTTGCTTTGGTTTCCATGGAGACACTCATGATGACGTTTTGGGATCTGAAGGCTCTGGAAAATATAAAAGTCGTCGGTTAGACCTGCGAATTTGTGCATTTGTTCCTCATTTTTGACATCTATTATGACATCGCAAAAGTTGTCTGTCTGTCTGTGAGCACGATAACTCTCGAAGGGAATGAGATATTTTGATGAAACTTGGGTTGAGGATTCTTTGGGTCACGGGTAAGGTCGAATTCGCAGATGGGGTCTGTATAGCCCTACATTTAGGGGTGCGGGAGGGAGTTCAAATTAAGGGACAAACAAAATATTTTCAAATAGCTAATGTGATGGTCGATATATATAATTATATAACGCTGTTTCGGCTGTTTACGATTCCATTCGTGTCGTATATGGAAAAATAGTTCCAAATAACAGAAAAGCCCTTGGTAGTTTATATAATAGTTTTTGTTCTCCCTCTGTCTGCAACCTTTCCGGAATTTTTGGTATTCTGAGGCTAAAAGATTTAAAACGTATCAGAACTTATTATTTCAAATATTGTAAATTTCTCTTGTACCTTCCTCGACGTTATAGGAATTCCCGTATAACTGCAACTTTTTTGCCCTCTGGCCCTTGTGCAAAGTTATCTTCAACTGCCAAGGACCTTCATGTTTCTGCCCTTTGCCATTTCTCCGCACTCCATCTAGGAAGAAGTTTTTTTTTTTTTTAAATGTTCCTTTTTTTTAAATGTTTAATTTCGATCTCGTGCATTTACTACATTATTGAAAGCTCAGTGTATTTTTTCCTTTTATTTGTCTATACTGCACTATTTTCCTCTTCTTAAGTGCGTTAATAAAATCATCATCATCGTCGTCATATTTATAGTCGGTATAGAAGTTTCATTTATTTATTGCAAGTTTGTTTCCTTCCCTGACGTTGACCCTGAAGATTGACAGCCTGACCAGGACCCTTGCCAAGGAGGGCAGAAATATCGCTGCTAAAGCGTCGTAGCTGACGTATCCGCTGTATTCATTATTTGAATATAAGTTTCAAAGTCAACTTGGGCTCAAGGAATATTTATATGTATATATGCATTCATATTTAAAAAAAAAAATATGGGTTTGAGGATTAGTATCATCCAGGGCACAGAGACCTAAGGCCCCGACGGCCAGGACCAAACCATGGTCCCTACAAGCCCAAGGCGGCCGGCGAGTGTCAATTTAGTAAATATAAAACAAATCCTACCTGTATGAATCGTGGTCCTGGTTGCTCGAATATTCCGGGACTTTATCAGGGGCACAGGGCATAATGGAATGGTGATCGTGAGGGTCTCCTAAGCACAACCACTGAAGGGCGATGTTTAGTTTAAGGTTGGGCAGCTGCAGAAGGCGGCAGTCATCATACTTTGAGGCAGTTCGGACATAAATGTTGAAATCACCTCTGAACAGGAAGTTGCCTAAAAAGAGATGACATTGTTGGTTGCCCTGGCCAGACTTGTCCGGCGAGAAAATAAAGTTCAGATAAGGGAATGAATATATTTATTACGCGCAGCCAGGCCCGTATCCAGAAATTTGTTTCGGGGGGGGGGGGGGGGGGGGGGGGGGGTCAACCCCCTACCCCCCCCCCCTGGATACGGCCTTGCAAAGAAAATGAAAATAAACTATCAACAGATCCGATAGGAGTCTAGAGACTGGGATCCTGGTTCGTTTTTTCTTTCCTTTTTCATTGGCCTAAGGAATTGGATGCCTATCGGACGGTGGATTCAGCACGTCTCCATATCCCTAAACTGACCGTCTCATTTTATTAGAACAAAAATTGCTTTCAACCTTTAATTTAAAACCTCACACCCCGCTACATCCATATCTTGAACATGGTTCGTGAGACCGAACCTACGAGGTCCTAGATACCCGTTATGATCGTTTATTAGAACTTCTGAACTTCAGCTTCAATTCAAGTTTGCCGGAATCCGAATGAAACCGAAACTCCGGTAGGGCATCACATTTTTTTTTATCAAGTAGGTTAGAGTATCGATATGCGGTCTGACCTTCATTTTCTCGCCGGATAATTAGTTCCTCGGATTCCGAATGAAACCGGAATTGCTGGAGGGCATAAAATTTACTGATCAAGTATACTTTAGAGTGACGGTAGGCGGGTTGGAACCAATCTATCTTTTCCTGCTTGGCTGATGCTACGGACAGAACCCTGCGAAAGCAGGATATTCGGTGAACATCGTGTTTTGACTTTATCGGTTTCCAGTCTTTCTACCTAAGGGTAAGAAGACATAGAAAATTGATCTTTCAGCTTAGTTTTACTACGAAGCCGATCATCCGGCGGGTTCCTTTGAGTCCGGCGTGGACGGGAAATTCTTTAGTTTTAGTAAAATCTTTTATCCGACTGTTCACGCCGGGATAGGGACAAAAGAACAAAACACTCCGATACAACTTACAAGATGGTGCACTTGCTCGCTTACACAGATAAAGAACACGCTGGACCAGCCTCTTCTATGAGTTTTCGACTGGCATTAACAATAACTTTATTTCGGCCAAAGGCCATACATCAAAGAATACCCTGGTCATAACCTGGGCTGGACTGGAAATTAAACACAGAAAGGAAAAAACCGAGTTGATCTGATTAAAAACAAAATAGAAAAACGAGATTTTCGGGGGTTTTCTTTGATCAGCTATGCGAGGGATGAATAAAAATTTGCGCTTCTGGCAAACCGTCCTCAGCTAAATATTTCCCGTTTTTCGCTGAGAACTGTTTGCCGGAAGTGCCACCGAAATATCCTAAATTTTATTTATCCCTCGCACATCATCTTAGAGGGGTAACTATGATCAAGAACCCCCCCCCCCCGAAAATCTCGTTTTTCTATTTTGTTTGCAATGAATGGTCAGCTTGGCTTCAAACCTTATAATACAAAGCATGAGAAAAGGCTTTCGCCTCTAAATAACTCTAAGAAATTTTGAGTAGTATTTGATTAAGTGGTTGATTAGGAAGAAAAACATGCTTACGGGTCTGGCGAAGACCGGAAATCTATAAAACACGTACACGAGACACGTATGGTCTTTTGTCCATGTTATTGCCACCGTTTTCATTCATTTACTTACAGTTAGTCCAGTCCATAATGAGGTCAGTCCAGGTCACTTCCATTTCCTCAGTGGTGTTGTAAGGGTCCAAGGACGTATGGAGCAAAATGGTCATCTGGTCGATCGAACTCGTTATTCGCCCGTGATACATCAGCCGCATTTTGTCCCAGAAGGGTAGAGAGGGACTAGGGTCTCTTGAGGGTCGGTTCACCCTCTCGAAGGCTAGAAAGAGGCTTTTTATCAAGTCGCACAAGACACTACAAAGTAGGATAGCGGCTGATGTTTTGGTAGGCCTCTTCGGGCGAGGTAACAAAAGAAAATAAGAAAAAAGCCACAAAATACTTTTTTCTTCAAGATCAATCGTCGGTGTTGAAGAGAAAGGTCTATGACGGAAACATTATAGACCTTGAAAACCACTGAGACGAGGAATTACTCTTTAATACTTTATACCAAACACTTTAAAATCTTTAAAATCATTTCCAACCAGCGAAACTGCACTACATCGTGTCGGTGAATCCTAAGCAATACATTATTTTCTCAGTTCTGTACAGTCTCTAGCAACTTGGGCGTGGCCTTTAGCTTGTCCAATCCCACGTAGGACGTCACAACAGCTGCGTGGACTAGTCACATACTTCCTCCTTCCCACACTCCCGACCATACACGCGTCTGTCGCCCTTTCTTGGCCTTATTCGTCTGTTTGACTCTTGAGTAGATTTTGTTTATATGTGTTATGTTTTCCTTTATTATGTCTTCTTATTTTCTTTTGTACTCCACTGTTTTCATCTTGTATGATTTGCGGGTTAAAATAATTATTATTGTTTTTATTATAAAAAAAAAATCCATACGTGGTACGAGAGAAGTTTTGTTTCTCATTTCTGAGTTTTTTTTTAAGGCGAATTGTTGAGGGAAAATCATTTTCATTTTTATTTTATTTGGAGTTTAATATTTGAATGTTGCAATTTCTGTCTTTGTTTAGTAACTGAATTGATTGGCTATGTAGGAAAGTGATCCTAGGCAGTAGGCTATGCCTAACGAGAAGACAAATATCCGTTTGTTTTATTACTTCTATCTACGAGATAGAATTTTCAGTTGAGTGACGTCGGGATGAATTTCCTCGTCGAAGAAAGTTTAGTGTTAACCATGCAAGCCTGTCATTGCCCGAAACTATTACACTATCTGAAGAAAGAAAAGTTCTTAAAAAGACCCCCAAAAAGTACATGTTATCTATCGATTATTCTTCTTCTCTAACTTCATTTCTTTCATTTTTGTATCTGCTTGGAGGAAAATTCGACAATTGCCACGAGCTTTTCTTTACTTTCATGAATTGTAAGCTATGTATGTTGTACTAAAATTCTCGTGCTGGTATCACCTTACCTTAATTAGCACTTCGGAGCGATTAAGGTCCATTGGATCTGTAGTTGCCCGGTGAGTGCTGATGGGTGCCATCTGTTACTGGTCTGGGTAATCCCAGCAGTATTTCCAGTCCTTGTATGACCACTCGTTATCACGTGACTTCTTGAAAGCCTCAGGTGAAGGTGCTGACTTTGAAACATATATTCAAATAATGCATAAAATGGATATGTCAGCTACGATGCTTTGGCAGCGATGTTTCGGCCCTTCTTGGCAAGGGTCCTCGTCAGGCTGTCAATCTTCAGGGTCATCGAGGAAGGAAACAAACCTGCAATCCTTCACCGAATTACTTTCCCGAAGTTGACCCTGAAGATTGACAGCCTGACAAGGACCCTTGCTAAGAAGGGCGAAATATCACTGCCAAAGCATCGTAGCTGACATATCCATTTTATGCATTATTTAAGTATAAGTGACTTCTTGAAAGCTTTAGGTGAAGGTGCTAATACTTTAGATTCGGACTGTAAACTGTAGTATTTTATGTTTATTTAGTTGTTACTTATCCTGTCCTAAAATTCTTGTGCTGATGTGTGTTAGTTGTTCCTTTGTTTTTATTTGTAATGCCTTAGGCTAGTTATATTATTATTAATTTTTTTTTTTACAAATAATCAGAATTGACGAAGCGTAATTTTTTATATGGTACTTGAATGTCTGCCGCTTTTACGCAACTTGACGCTTGACGCAACTTGACGCTGTGCTGGTTGGTTCATCTTGGATTGGATGGTGTCATGTACATATGTGATATACATATGCGGCATTCTATTTTAGTATTTATCAAATTTGTTGTTGTTTTTGTATTTGGGTATGAGTTTATTAGTTCCTTCTTTTTTCTTTTCTTTGTTCTGTACTCCGTTTCATGCTTTGTAGCTGTTGTAGATGGGTTATAAATAAATACATACATACATACATACATATGTGATAACACCCAGAACAGTTGTTTTGCGTGAACTGACGGGAATACTAGACGTCTACGAAACTGGGGAGGAAAAACGGAAAATCTAAAAAGCATTAGAAACAATAAAATGACTCACCGAGGTTACACTGTGCAATAACTGGCTCCCAACAGGGTCCGTAAGCCACGCATAAGTGCTCGAATAGACATTTGAAATCGTGGTAATACTTGAGACTTGTAAGACTTCGCTCGATCGTATCCGATTGCCACGGTTCCTCTATCAGTACCTGAAGGAGGTTTGTGTATTATTACATTTCTTTCCGATGAGATCGGCGAATAAGACACAAAATGAAAAAGACCAACGGTTTCGATGGAATCCCGAAAATCTAATATAATAATAAGTGTATTTAAAAGCCCAGGGGCCATATACATAAGACAACAACAATACACATTACAAAAGAAGACCACAACAATATTGTCCTACGGCTACGAAGCCTCACTACAAAGCTATATGATCCAGACAATTGCGAACGAGCTACCATACTTGTCCAGAAAAAAAAGAAAGTTCAGAAACGAATTCAGCGTATCTCCTTATCCGTATAAAGAACATCTAATCAACAAGTAAAACTTTAACTTTATATACAAAAAATCCAGTTTCAACCGGATTCCGGAAAAAAAAAAGATTTTCATATACAGATTCAGTGTGTCGACTTCTTACCCATAAATCTGTCATCTAATCAACTTCAAATAAAACTCTTGCTTTTAACAAACTTTACGGTTTTGGTCTGATTCCGGGCGAACAAGTAGTCCGGGTAGAAAATAATTTTCACATAAGTGTTCAGCATGTCTTCTTACTCCTAAATCGAACATCTAATCAACTTCAAATACAACTTTTACTTTTAGCAGACTTTCCGGTTTTGGCCGGATTCCGGGCCAACTACTTTTCCGGCGAAAAAATGGTTTTCACCATCTTGTGCAGCATATCTTCCTACCCCTAAATTGAACATCTAATCAACTTCAAAGGAAACTTTTACTTTTAACAGACTCTCCGGTTTTGGCCGGATTCCGGGCTAACTACAAAAAAACGATTTCCACCATCGTGTTCAGCATGTCTTCTTACCCCTAAATAAAACATCTAATCAACTTCAAATAAAACTTTTACTTTTAACATACTTTCCGGTTTTGGACAGATTCCGGGCGAACTACTTGTCTGATCACAAAATGAATTTCACCATCGTGTTCAGCATGTCTTCTTACCCCATAACCGACTATCACATTATATGTTTAAAAATATTTCATTTGCCCCTTAATTTAACCCCCCCCCCCCTAAATGTAGGGCTAAAGAGCCCCCCCCCCCCCGACTTTACTCTTGACCCAAACAACCCTTACAACAAGTTTCATCAACATTTCTCATTCCCTTCGAGAGTTACAGTGCGCACAGACGGACGGACGGACAGACAGACAACTTTTGTAATGTCATAGGTATCCCTGCACTTACGTTTTGGGATCCCAAAAACACAAAACTAAGCAATTATACATCACATTTACGTACGCACTTTCATAAAAATATCAATCCATAAACCTCTTTGAATGAATGAATCTAGCAATTATGCTTATTGATTAATTGTCTGTACTTTCTTCGTGTAGGCTATTCTCATCCCCCAGTGGTTTTAAATACTATACCGCGCTACAGCAAACTTAAGCAATGCAAAAAGTTACCTGGGATTGAGCCTGTGACACGCCGAGAGTTCAGGAGTAAAACTTAAGAGTGACATCTAGTATTTGTCTGAGTCTCGGACTGAATATTTCCCAAATTAGACCCAAAACTGGGATTTTTCCGTGGGCATTTCAGATTTATTCTACCAGGCTGCATAATTCAAGGCTAACACTGCGTAAATGTCTATTTCAGAAGCAGCGCTCGGGCTGAAAGAAGGTTACATATTTGTTTCAGTTCATTCGGCTGCCGCTAGTCCAGAAAATTGTGTTTGGTCTTCCGAACTGATTTCTTGGATTTTAAAAAAGAACGCTTTCAGCCCCAAAACAGCGGATAGAATATTAGCCAAAATATCCACCCGCGGATTTCCTGGATTTGATTTTTAGACAAATATTCTCCCAAACAATCAACTTTTTTGCTTGCATCCACTTTCTGCCATAACACGTTAGGGTCACTTGGTCTCACCTGATAGGTACGCTTGGCCCTAGGGGCCGCCTCCATCTCCGCGCCAGCGAGTCGACCAATCACAACGAGTTTACGAATAGCCACCAAAGGCTGGGGGAAGTCTCGTAGCTGGAAGCGCCAAGAGGAGCAACCAAAGCGAATCTCGCGACACCAGAGAACGTTGAACTCTAGACCGTCATCCGGCCAAAGCCTAAAGAAAAATCCATGAGTTGCTACTGTTTGCTATAATGGTAAAGAAAATAAAATATTTATATTAATATGTCAATCAGATTAAATAAACTAGAAGAGCTTATTTTAAATATGCAAAGTTCCTCATTCGGGTACCACCTTGGACAGGGAACGGAAGAGACATGGCTTGCTGGATCCTCTTGATGCTTCGGATAAACTTTTTTCTAAGATGTCAGAAATACCGCTAACCGCCTTTGAAGGGAAAAGCTATATGAATAGCCTTATAATGCCAACTAGGTGATACAAGATAATTTTCCAAGTTTCCACAAGTCACGATGTCTACGATTGAAAAGGATAAAGTTCAACTGGCTGCAAAGTCATTTAGTCCCTACTTCCGATATTCTGTTTTTTCGTTTGTTCCATTCGCTGAGGGATAACCATGTGATTACAGATTGTGTCATCAGTTCAGAAAAGTATTCTTCATGGATTGGAACATACCATTTTGAAAACCTCGATGGTTTGACAAATTCAGCATTTAGCCGATAGCGAAGAAGCAAAACCAAAGTGTTGCTCTCGCAACACTTTAGTCGGTGAAGCCGAACAAAGGTTGCTGCAACACTTCACGTTGCCCGTAGGTCTAGTTGTTCTTTCTTTTTATTTTTGGTTCATTATTAGGTTAATTAGTTAAAAGTTAGTTTCTCATTTTTTATTTTTTCCGTATTTTAGTTTTTCCTCTTTTTTGTACTATACTCCGTCATTCTCTTTGTGAGTATACGATGGGTCATAAATAAATTATTATTATTATTATAAGAAAGTTTAGGGTAAAGACAGGTACTTACTTTTGCTCAATGTGTGTATGTGGTAAACAAAAGTTTGGCCAGTTTGTGCAAGGAGGTGAACGATTTGCGGGGGGAAATTTTTGGGTGGTTTTAGCAAATGTTGAAAGAAGGGAACTATAGATTTATTAAATCATTTGGAAGGTTCCTCCGGATAGGTATAGCGCACAGAGAAAATTATTTTTCTCCTAGATGCATTGTTGTTCTTGTTTTCCGTTCTGTTCATGTATTTCTTTTTTTTTCATGTATTTCATTGCGATGGTCCTAGTCGGCTTTTTTTGTGCAACCAATCCAGCTACCTATACCTATAGTTTCATCCCGGAGGGGTACCGGACGACCGGCTGGTACTACCGGTCAGGACCTCTGAGCCTCTCATACAATGCTGACTTGGTGAGAACCAACTGCACGTTGGAGGGCAGAAGTAGTATAAGATCGCCGCTCCCACTCCACCCTCCCCCCAATTTCAAAACCCCATTTTAACATCAATTTCTTAAATTTTAACATCCTTTTTACCAAATTATCCCCCTTTTTAAGAACATTTTTATTTTCTTACTTCCAAAATAAAGGATACAAGAAATGAGAATATTACCCTTTACTACATATAAAATACTACAATATACTACTACTACTTTTTTTTTTTTTTTTTTTTTTTTTTCAAATATTACTGAGTAAACAGTTCTAAATCCACATATGTTTCTTCGTTCTTGTTTTAGCGTACAATAGGCTGCAAAACTAGATTTTTCTTTAAAAGTAATTCGTTAGCAATGGCATTATATTTCTGAGTTATAAACAAATCACATGGTTTGTCATTATGATTAATAACTACAACCAACTTATCACCATATTTTGTCTTAGCAATTCTCATTTTAACGATAGTATATTTCAATCCTAGAACTAGTTCTTCTTTCCTGATTGTCTCATTGTATTTATTCATTCTGATTGTATTCAAGACTTCCTTTGTGAACTCCATTTATTAGGGGATGATTTTATTAAATAAAAATCCAGACTCACAAACTCACATACATATTTTTATTGATAATATCTAATGTAGCTTTTCTTTCATAATATATAACACAGTAAACATTATATGGTACGGGTTGATTATCTTTCAACGTTAAACTTATTTCAATATCAGCAGTTATATATACTTGATTCTCTCTGATCGATATTTATCATATCATCAGAATAAAATCTCCTCAACGTATCCAACAATTCTACCTCTAGTACTGATAAAGCTCTTAAGGCAACAAAAAAACAGGAAATCTCATTGCGCATTAGATGATTCACATCACAAAACATTTCGTTGCGGAGATTTTTCGGGCCCCGTTGGCAGAATGCTCTAAGTCGTGCACACTCAGAAACCATTGTATCAACGATGTCGTGAAATCGAATCCCACAACCAGCAATCCGTTGATAGTGAGTGATGGCGAAAAAAACTCAGAGATGAGTTTCCTCCCCATACGGGGCTACCCCAGACATATGTATATGTGTGTAGATATGATATTTTAACAATATCTTCAATCTTCAAAGTCTGGGGTGGGAGGTTTTGCAAAAATTTTATATTTTTGGTAAATTTTCTTGTGTTTTCATAGATTCATTCTTGCAATATTTATAACCATTCAGACGGACTTGTTTCATATATTTTTCGCGAGGAAAAAATCGAAAGGTTTTACGCATCTCTGTTTCTCTCTGCATTACCTCCTCAATTGTTAATTGTCCGCATTTTAGCATTGAGAACAACTCAGTATAAAAATTGTAATTTGTCCTAAATTCTGCTTTTCTATCAGCAATGCTTAACTGCTTTTCAATTATTTCGATGATAACAGCACCCAAACTTAAAGAAGCTAAAGGTAGCACTAGAAACGCAGACATTCCTGCTGCCGAAAAGAGGAATTTGGATACAAGTAAGCTATTACTTATACGATTGTAGTACTTGTAACTGCGACGGTAAACATACATTTTCTTTTCTAATTCTTCCATTTATTATGTAATAAAATTGTTTCAGAAATTATTTGATTGAATGAAAGGTTCGCGATTCGGAACACATCTGCCACCTGTTAAACTGTACGGAACTTTCTTGACTGATCGGAGAGAATCTAGATAGCGCTTGCTCCTTGAAACACAAAACACATCTGCTATCTACGGAACTCTACTGAAACTTTCTTGACTGATCGGAGAGAATCTAGATAGCGCTTGCTCAGTGAAACGCATACTGAAACCAGTGCTTTTCTTAACGACTGATAAAACGCAGACGGGAGATATTCATTAATAAAAATGTTCCCCTATTAAATGATGAATACTGCAGAGGTTATTCAGCTTTGTAAAAAGGTTATATCAAACAACAAAGCGGTTATACAAAGATTATCGCTATACACATATAATGAACTGCGGACTTATGCGAAAATTAATAAAATCAAAACAAATGGAGCTAAGAAACATGAAATAACAAATAATATAATAAACCATCTTAATAAGTATATTTTGATAGAGAACTCATAATAAGAACAGACCATCCGCAAACAAACCAGAACCGAGATTACGAACCATTCTGGAAGATGAGATAAAAGAAAATAATATCACCATTACAAAACTAAAACAAGAATACAATGATAACAAAGAAAAAGAGACAAGCGAATTAAAGAAATTTCTGAAAAACAAGAACCTATCAACTCGCGGAAACCGAGAAGAAGTCATACAAAAGGTTGAAGAATACTATAATAATATTATTACCAAACATAAAGATTCCGTACAGAAAAATAGAGATATCATAAGAGATCAAACAGAAAGACGTGATAACAGTAGACAGAAAGTAATCGATTTATCAACTCTCTTCATAAATAAGAAAAAAAACCAAGTAGAAAAATTAATTCCTGATCATTTATTTAGAACTGAAGAAGAAGAACAACCTACTATCTCTAGGGAAAATGAAAATTTGTACACTGTAAACGTATCAGTTGAAAGCAATGGAAGAGATGAACATACTCTTATTGCTTTTACTTTCGCCGATTTACAGCGGCGGATGAATGAACTTTATCAATATAGAGTTCAGTTCGTAACTCGTGTTATTTTCCATCGACAGGAGAATGATGAAGAAGTAGTAGTGTATTACAACAGTACTTCTTGGATTTTAAATAAAAATAGCATTCTTACTCATAATCATTTGAATGATAATAACAAGAGACTTAGTTCTTTAAGTAATACCCCTCGATCTGGGCTACAATTTAGTCGGTATGAAGGAACTGATTATAGGATGACACGAATAGAATCTTACATGGGAGGAACGTTTAAAATACTGCCAGATTTCGCAAAAAATAAAAGAGCTTGCTTGAATATTGAAAATAACGACCAGAAATGTTTCCTTTGGTCTATCTTAGCAAATCTACATCCAGCTAAGGATCATCCGGAAAGAATTTCGAAATATAAACAATATGAGAACGAATTTGATTTCGAAGGGGTTATCAACTTCCCAATGGATACTAAAGATATACACAAATTTGAAAATAGATACAACATTAAGATTTGTTTATTTCAAATTGAAAAAGAGAAAATTATCAGAAGTCATATACTAAAAAGTACAATCAATGGCAAAACAGCTAAACATGTTATTAATTTATTATATTTCGATAATCATTATGTACTGGTAAAGGATCTGAGCAGATTAGTTGGTCCTCAAATATCTACAAGACAAAAAAAGACATACCTCTGCACTTTTTGCGGAAGGCATTTTACAAAAGAAGAACAATATGAAAAACATGAGAGTAAAAATAATTGCGAAGATCCTGATATTATAATGCCTCCTGAAGGTTCAAGTATACAATATAAAAATATTGCAAAACAAATGAAAGTACCTTATTGCATAATAGCAGACTTTGGGTCTTTTAACGAAGAATACAATCAGGTAAACGGAAAGAAAACAATAAAAGTGGCCAAACAGAAACCATTTGCTTACGGATTTCAGGTATGCTGTTCCTTTGATACAAACCAGAACAAATACTATGACTATTTCGGTGAAGACGCTGCAGAACATTTTGTTAAAACCATTACAAAAGTATCCACAGAAATTGCAAACCAATATGAAAGCAGACAAAGAAACCATACTTATACCAATGGAGAAATTACCGAAAAATGGAATAAACTAATTAAAAAGACTTGTCACATCTGTACAACTGAAATTACTGAAAATCCTCACTTTGATCACGACCACATGATAGGAGAAGATAGGGGATTTGCTCATGCTGAATGTAATATGAAATACAGGATTCCTAGACATATCCCGGTAGTAATGCATAATTTATCAAAATATGATTCTCATTTATTTGTTAGAGAATTAATACCTGATAACGGAATTTTTGAAAGTGCAGAAAGTTTCATCTCATTCTCGAAATCAATAAGTATTACAAAAGCGGATACGAAAATAAAATATGAGATGCGGTTTATAGATTCAATTAGATTTATGGCTTCATCTTTAGACAAACTATCAGCAAATTTAGCAAAATGTGATTGCAAAGTACCTTGTAATCATCTAAGACAGAATTTCAAATTCACATCTAACAGTTTCAAAAATGACGATGAATTCAAAGAAATAATTAAAAAAGGGGTGTATCCCTATGAATTCGTAGACAGTTTCGATAAAATGAATTGTACAAAGTTACCACCAATAGAAAGCTTTTATTCTAGGTTGACGGGGAAAGGTATTGACAAAAGTGATTATAAAAGAGCGGTATCTGTATGGAAGCAATTTAACTGTGAAACATTACTTGATTATACCAAGTTGTACCTAAAAAGTGATGTGTTAATTCTATCAGACGTTGTGGAGAATTTCAGGAACGTTTGTATACGGAATTATGATTTAGATCCACTTCATTACTTCTCAGCTCCTGGGTTGACATGGGATTCTTTCTTAAAGCATTCAAAAGTAGAACTACCGCTATTCTCGAAGGAAGACATGTATACATTCATTGAAAAGGGAATAAGAGGTGGTGTATCCCAATGTATAAAAAGATACGCAAAAGCAAATAATAAATATACAAGTGATTATAATAAGCATAAACCATCTAATTATTTAATGTATTTAGACGCTAATAATTTATATGGGTGGGCGATGTCGCAGAATTTACCAGCGAATGATTTCCAATTCATTTCCATACCGGATGATTTGAAAGAAAGGAATGAATACGAATCAATCGAGTATTACAACCATCTAAAAACTCATATCAAGTCGGTGATTCCGATTAAGTCGGTGAGACAAGATGTAGGTGCTATATATGAGGTAGATTTAGAATATCCAAAAGAACTACACGAATTACACAAGGATTTACCATTAGCACCCGAACACTTTAACGGTAAGCTATGTACCACAGTATTAGATAAAACCAACTATGTGGTTCACCACAGGAATCTAGAATTCTATTTACAAAAAGGTTTGATATTGAAAAGAGTACACAGAATACTAGGATTCACTGAAAGTGCTTACTTAAAAGGATATATAGACCACAACACAGCACTTAGAACTAAAGGTACAAATGATTTTGAAAAGGATTTCTTTAAGCTTATGAATAATGCTTGCTTTGGAAAAACTATGGAAAACGTAAGGAAGCGAGCGGATATGGAAATAATAACGGATGATGCAACAAGAGAAAAAATAATAAAGAAACCCAACTTTAAATCTGAAATAATATTCAGTGAAAACTTTTCAGTAGCAAGAATGTCAAAGGAAAAGATAAAATTAGACAAACCAATGTATATCGGCTTTGCTGTATTGGAACTATCCAAGTTATTGATGTATGAATTCCATTATGATTATATGAAGCCTAAATATGGAGATAAAATTGATTTGTGTTATATGGACACTGATTCTTTCATATATGATATTAGAACTGAAGATTTTTATCAAGATATCAAACAGGATTTGAATGAGAGGTTCGATACATCTGATTATGCGAAAGATAATCCATATGGGTTTCCTAGTGTAAATAAGAAAGTGATAGGAATGATGAAAGATGAATTAGGTGGACAGGTTATGACAGAGTTTGTTGGATTACGATCAAAAGTATATGCTTATTTAAAGGACAACCAAGACCCTTCAAAAGCTAGCAAAAAACTGAAAGGAATAAAAACCAATATAGTTAAAGATAAAATTACGATTCAAAACTATAAGGATGTACTGTTTGGTAAAACGGAAAACCTTTCTATAACCCAGTATAACTTAAGATCATACAAGCACAATATGTTTCTAGAAGAACAGAATAAAAAAGCGTTAGATCCTAAGGATGATAAAAGTTTAGTAACAAGCGATAAAATACACACTTTACCTTTAGGTTATAAACATTAAATTCAAGTACCTACTTAATAAATTCAAGTACCTACTTCAAAAATTCAAGTACCTACTTAAAAAATTCAAGTACCTACTTAAAAAATTCAAGTACCTACTTAAAAAAATCAAGTACCTACTTAAAAAAATCAAATACCTACTTCAAAACTTCAAGTACCTACTTAAAAAAATCAAGTACCTACTTCAAAACTTCAAGTACCTACTTAAAAACTTCAAGTACCTACTTAATAAATTCAAGTATATACTTAAAATACTCAAGTAAATCTTATAATGAAAAATTCTTCCTAAATAAATGAATGAAAAGGCTCCAATCAAAGTCTATGATTTTAGTGAAAAGAACACTTATCAGAATAAGCACGAACTTGCACCTCAGTGGCCATTTAGACTATTAATCTGTGGAAGTTCTGGAACAGGAAAAACCAATCTACTCTTGAATTTAATTTATGAATATATCTGTTTCAACCGAATATACTTGTATGCAAAAGATCTTGAAGAAGATAAATATAAAGATCTCATATCCAATTTAACCACCTTGGAATCAAAATGTAAAACGAATATTTTAACCGTAAGTAATGACCTTAATGATATTATTGATGTTGACGATCTAGACCCTAAATACCAAAACTTGATTATCTTTGATGATTTTGTTACTGAAAAAGACCAGAAGAAAATAGAAGATTTATTCATAAGAGGAAGAAAGAAAAATGCCTCAATTGTTTATTTATCACAGAGCTATCATAAAACCCCAAAGGTGGTAAGACTTCAATGTAATTACTTCGCATTCTTTCAGTGCTCTAATCCAAAAGAAATAAAATTAATCAGACAAAATCATGTATCTAATATAGACAATGAGAACTTTATGAAACAATTCGAGGTTGCAACCAAAGGCTACGGATTCTTCTTTGTTGATTTAAAAACAAAAGATAAAGATTTGATTTATAGGAAAAACTTTGAAAAGTTTACTAGATAATTTCGTTCTATAATAAATGAATAAATTTGGTAGTGTTGGAAAAAAGGTTAGTAACGAATCGAATGCAAAGGTAGTTACTGACGAAAACGGTAACATTAACCTGCATGATAGACGAATTATAGATTTAGGTGATGCCAAGGCAGACAAGGATGCTATTAGCTTAAGATCTATGACTGTGATTATGAATCAATTTAATGAACAAATGACTGCAGGACAAGTGCAAGCCAACCAATACTTTAGCGAAGATATCAACAGATTAACTGCGACAGATGATTCTCCTGATAATTCGTTGGTAAGGAACAAAGATAAAGGGTTATTTGTAAAACAAACAATTGGAGTTAGTGAAAAAGAACTTGATGCTGGGAATAAAGTAATCACTAATGTTCAAGATCCTAGAAACAAACATGATGCTGTTAATTTAGGAACGTTAACTACGTATCTTTTAGATTTTGACAAAAAGCTCGAAAACCAACAAGCCCTTAGCAAAAGTATTGAAACGAAGATTGGCGACCTTAGCAAAAGTATTGACAAAAAGCTTCTTGACCTTAGGAAAAGTATTGACAAAAAGCTCGAAAACCAACAAAAAATGAGCAGTAATATTAGTTCAAATGATTTGGACCAAGATCTGCATATCAATGGTATTGAAAGAGCAGTCGTAAACATTTTAAAAAGGCTTTTAGAGCAAAAACCTGTTGATCAAGATTTTGTTAAGAAAACAGAAGACTTCATGAAAACTAAACTAAAGAAATAAAATTTATATGATAAATTAATTTTCTAATAAATGGTTGAAACATTTGAGTATACAGTTTATTTATCAAAGCTTCAGAAAGGAAAGCTGAAGAAATGTTTTGGTGCTAAACAAAAATGTCAGATACGTGTTAGTCATAGTAGACAAAATGAACGAGAACCAGTCAAGTTACTTTTAAGTAAACGACAAATTGATAAAATTGAAACATGTAAAATGAATAATAAGGGTTGTGACATAGATGTATCATACAAGCAGATGAGAGAAGCGATTCAAAAAGGTGGATTACTTCCATTCTTAATACCGTTAGCTGTAGCCCTTGGTAAGGCAGCTTTAACAAGCGGAGCTGCTGCTTTGGGTACATTCGCTGGTAAGAAATTGGTGGATAACATAACCAACACAGGTGGAGCGCTTACACTTCCTGGAACACAAAAAGTTGTGGGACGTGGAAGCCCTAGGAAGGAGGATACCACAGGTGGCGCGCTTACACTTCCTGGAACGCAAAAAGTTGTCGGTCATGGGGTACGTGGTAGACCTAAGAAGCCAAAAAACGGGGACATCAAAAAAGAAGCAAAAGTAAAGTAGGACCTCTAACTAATTTTGATATTATGGATGCATTAGGGAGTATACCACAGTTTCGAGGTGTTTCTCTTTAGATACGCTACCCAAACATATAAACGATTCGGAATGTGGTGTAATCAACTATGACAAACGTGGAATGCCTGGAACACATTGGGTTGCCTATTGTAATCTACCTGAATCCCCCTATGTCGAATTTTTCGATTCTTTCGGTATTCCTCCAGGAAAAGAAATAGTTAAATATCTAAAAACTTCAAAGAAAAAAATAGCTTATGAAAATCTTGCTGTTCAAAATATAGATGAATTAAACTGTGGTTTTCACTGCATTTCCTACATCCAGCGGAAAATGAAGGGTTGGTAGCTTTTCGTTTAAGAAAATTGTTTTCTAATAAATGGAGATTTATTGTATGAAATGTAAAAAGAAAACTGATACTGAATCAATGTTTAATGCAGTGTCACAGAAAAACAATGTTCCAATGCTGAAAGGTAATTGTGTTATTTGCGGATCGAGGAAAAATCTGTTTTTAAAAAAAAACTAGACCCAGAAAGATATATTAAAGACGTATTATTCTAATTATTCAGGTGTTGATGATATTCACAGAAAGTTAAAAGAAAATGGAGTGAACGTTTCTAAAGATAAAATAAACAATGTTTTGCAAAATGAGAATGTGTATACGTTACACAAACCTTCCTATCACAATTTTGAAAGGAGACGAGTCTATGTTCACTATGTTGATGAGCAATGGCAAGCTGATTTAGTTGACCTCCAGAAATATAAAAAAGCGAATGATAAAGCAAACTACATCTCGACTGTTATTGATTGCTTTAGTAAATACGCTTGGTGTGTCCCTTTGAAAGATAAAACGGGTGCTGGAATAATAAACGCATTCAGTCATATATTTAAAGAAAGAATTCCTAGAAAGTTGCAAACTGACAAAGGTAAGGAATTTGTAATGAGAAATGTTCAATCTTTTTTGAAAAATAACGATATACACTGGTTTGAATCTGAAAGCGAATTGAAAGCACAAATCGTTGAACGGTTCAATAGAACGCTGAAAGACAAGTTATGGAAATATTTTACTCACAACAACACTAGTAAATGGATTGATATTTTACCTGTATTCGTAAATAATTATAATAACTCCTATCACCGCTCAATACAAATGAAACCAGTTGATGCTAGTAAAAAGGTAAATCAGAAAAAGGTTTACAATGCTTTGTTTCCTCCAGTAGATGACTACAAAATCACAGGAAACGTCAAAGTAGGGGATTTAGTCAGAATTAAAAAAGAAAAAAGTATTTTCGATAAAGGATATTTACCTAATTATACGGATGAAGTATTTCAGATAGCAACCATCAGACCTACCATTCCCATTACTTATGAAATATCTGACAAAAGTGGGGAATTAATTCAAGGAGGGTTTTATGAAAAAGAACTTTCAAAATTTATTATGAAATAAAATTAGTTGTATATAAATGGATTCAAGACGCTTGAGTGATATGTTATCGGATATAGTGAAGAACAGAGAAATTCAGAGAAGCAAGGTTCAACAAAATGAGATGGAGAAGGCAGGATTTCGGGAATATGTTTCAGAATTAAACGCTCCAGTTATTATAGCACAAAAAGAAAACACTAAAGATACCATCAAAAAATTACAAGAAAACACTGAAATGATCATAAATAAACTACAGGAAGGTGATGATAGTTCAAGAATAGGGCTTCTCCAGCTAGGTGAAACGATTCAACCATATCAGCTTCCAGTTTCAGGGGTAGAAATGCAGTCAACCGCTTTAGAAGCATCTCCAACAAGTATAAAAGTTGTTGATCTGAATGAAGGTGTTGATAAAGAGTTATTAAAAACACTTAATGTGAAATATAGGGATAATCATATAAGATATAAAGGAGAATATTTTGAGATGCCTCATTTTTATTATGATAACCCAGGGAATATAGAAGATGCTTTGGCTGAATTAACAGCTATAAGTCAAAGTTATGGTGGTTTGAAAAGTAAAAGTAGTTCGAATAAGTATGATAAAATTATTTTATTTATACAAGACTATAAGGATAGATTAAAAAAAATTCAATCTAGTATACCCTTTATCAAACAACAAGGAACTGGAATATTTATGAATTGTGATGAAATGATTTCAAAATTATACACTTTGATAGGTAGCAGAGTAAACGGAAATACATCTGATGAGGTGAGAAATGAAGCTATTGATATTTTGGATTCGTTAATGCGAAATAAATTTCTTACGAAGAGAAATTACAATTCAATATATAAAAAATATTTCTAATAAATGGTGTTGTTAAACGTTGAAGGTAATGAAAGTACCATTGATATAACATTTAGTCAACCAATCGAATTGAATCGAAATTGGGATTATGAAATAGGTTTGAATCAGTGTACTTTGTGGTATTCATGCCATAATATAAGTGATAAATTTGGAAATAATACATTTCAATACAGGAAAGATGAAGAGGGAGGATGGATGAATGTTACTATTCCTAATGGGATGTATAAGGATGATTGTTTGAATTATTTTTTGTGTCAGTATTTTGATACCCCAATAGATAAATGTCCTATTGTAATTTCATCCAATCCAGCATCTATGAGATTTGTCATACTATTACAAGAAAAATATGTGTTTAGATTTAATAGTGACTTGTGTCAGATTTTAGGATTTGATAAGGATAGTGAGATATCTAAGAAAATCAATGAAGGTACAAAGCTTCCGAATATAACAAGAAGCGTTGATAAAATTCAAATTCACTGCTCTCTCGTAAACAGTTCTATCGTAAACAAAAGTAAATCAGATGTCATTTGGACATTTGTTCCGAATACAGAACCGGGTTGTCAAATTGTTGAGAATCCTAGACAATTAATCTACCTTCCTATTAATACAAAAGACTTTATTTACTCCTTGAGAATGACAATTACTGATCAGTTGGGAAGACCTATCGATTTGAATGGCGATAACGTTGGATACGTGCTGCATTTAAGAAAAGCTTATTGATTAGTGAAATAAAATTATTTACCTATAAATGTTGATTAATAATAAGCGATTACTTTACAAAAAGCAGTATGGAAGTGGAATCGGTAGTGTATTCAAAAACATTGTTAATTCCCAGTTATTTCAAACGTCAGCAAAACAAATAAAAGATGGGGCTATGTCAATGTATAATAATATTATTAAACCGAGATTTGAGTTGTTGAAAAACAGAGCAATAGAATATGGGAAAGATCTGATCAATGTAAAAAAGAAGGAACTCATTGATGTAATTGGAAACAAAAAATCGATGAAGGATCTTATCGGTACAAATAAAAGGATTTTAAATCAAAGAAGTCAGGACTTGATCAAAACGTTAATGACTGGAAATGGATTAAAGATTCTGAAATAAGTTTTATTTAATAATTTCTTTCTTATATAAATGGCAGTAAATAAAGTTATCAGTCCGCAATGGAACATTTTTGATGAACCGCTTGTGGATGATACAGTGGTTAAATATGAATTTAAAGAAATTCGAGAAACAGATGTGAATGTATCTAATAAATCAGAGTTTGAATTCGTAACAAAGAAATTAGATTCTTGGTTTTATCCAAGTGAAAGTTATCTTGATGTCAGTGTAAGAATAGTAAACGAAGATGGGACTCCTATAGCTGCAACCGATGTTGCGACTTTAACGAATAATGGATTTAATTTATTCAGTACCGCTGAGTATGTAATAAACGATGAATCGGTTGAAAAAACTAATCATGTTGGTATTACAACTACCGTTACAAAGTTGATTGAATACTCTGATGATTATTCTAGAAGTGCTGCAAGAAATCATTTCTGGTATAAAGATTATAATCAAGGGAAAGAAATCAATCCTGTAATTGCTTCGTTTACTGCAGGGGCTGGAACAGTCAGGTTGAACAATAATGATAATTATAATAAAGGATTTGAAAAAAGATATAAGAGAACAAAGAGCAGTAAATTAGTAAATATGTATTTACCATTATCAGAATTGTTTGGATTTTTGAAAGGAAACAAACGATTCTTCAGAGGTGCATCGCATAAAATATTTCTAAGAAGAAATGATGATAACAACATGATTATAAGAAACGAAAATACTAATTTGAAAGTGGTCATCGAGTATTTATCCTGGAAGATCCCTATTGTAGCTCCTAGTATTGAAATGATGAGTAACTTAGAAAAGGCTCTTGCTAAAGACAGAAAGCATAATCTGATGTGGGAAGCATGTAATACTTATAAAAGCGATGTTAGTCAAAATAAGGAACACACTTGGAAAGTTATATCTGAGAGAAACAATCCAACAAAAGTAGTTGTGATGCTACAGAAAAATGAAAAGCATAACAATCAATTAATGAATAATATGGTGTTTGATCATATGAATTTAACAGACATAGAACTTAGAATTAATGGGGATAAATATCCTGAAGAACCACTTAAATGTGATTTTAGCGATGATAAATGTAAATACTCAAATCTTTACAATAGGTTTGTACATTTGGGTTACAAACAATTAGCATTTGATACTGGTAGTGTTGTTAGTATAGAAGAATTTAAAGAAGTATATCCACTATTCTGTTTCGATGTTTCCAAACACGAGTCAAATATTTATAATGGAACAACTGCTGATATTGAAATAAGTTTAACGTTGAAAGATAATCAACCCGTACCATATAATGTTTACTGTGTTATATATTATGAAAGAAAAGCTACATTAGATATTATCAATAAAAATATGTATGTGAGTTTGTGAGTCTGGATTTGTATTTAATAAAATCATCCCCTAATAAATGGAGTTCACAAAGGAAGTCTTGAATACAATCAGAATGAATAAATACAATGAGACAATCAGGAAAGAAGAACTAGTTCTAGGATTGAAATATACTATCGTTAAAATGAGAATTGCTAAGACAAAATATGGTGATAAGTTGGTTGTAGTTATTAATCATAATGACAAACCATGTGATTTGTTTATAACTCAGAAATATAATGCCATTGCTAACGAATTACTTTTAAAGAAAAATCTAGTTTTGCAGCCTATTGTACGCGAAAACAAGAACAAAGAAACATATGTGGATTTAGAACTGTTTACTCAGTAATATTTGAAAAAAAAAAAAAAAAAAAAAAAAGAAGTAGTAGTATATTGTAGTATTTTATATGTAGTAAAGGGTAATATTCTCATTTCTTGTATCCTTTATTTTGGAAGTAAGAACATAAAAATGTTCTTAAAAAGGGGGATAATTTGGTAATAAGGATGTTAAAATTTAAGAAATTGATGTTAAAATGGGGTTTTGAAATTGGGGGGAGGGTGGAGTGGGAGCGGCGATCTTATACTACTACTATAGGTATAGCGCATTCTCTTTGTGAGTATACGATGGGTCATAAATAAATTATTATTATTATTATAAGAAAGTTTAGGGTAAAGACAGGTACTTACTTTTGCTCAATGTGTGTATGTGGTAAAAAAAAGTTTGGCCAGTTTGAGCAAGGAGGTGAACGATTTGCGGGAGGAAATTTTCGGGTGGTTTTAGCAAATGTTGAAAGAAGGGAACTATAGATTTATTAAATCATTTGGAAGGTTCCTCCGGATAGGTATAGCGCACAGAGAAAATTATTTTTCTCCTAGATGCATTGTTGTTCTTGTTTTCCGTTCTGTTCATGTATTTCTTTTTTTTTCATGTATTTCATTGCGATGGTCCTAGTCGGCTTTTTTTGTGCAACCAATCCAGCTACCTATACCTATAGTTTCATCCCGGAGGGGTACCGGACGACCGGCTGGTACTACCGGTCAGGACCTCTGAGCCTCTCATACAATGCTGACTTGGTGAGAACCAACTGTACGTTGGAGGGCAGACCATAAAGGACCCGTCGTACCTACGCTAATATCTCACTCTACTGTCGTAATATGTCCATCCATTCTCATGCCCAAGACTCAGCATTCCATTGGTATATTACCTATTGGTATTACACTTATTTCTAGGCTTGCTGTGTTTGTTCTAGAGCTCCCGACCATTGTTTTCGAGAAGCTTATTGTCAGAAAACCGGTTACTCAAATTTTCCCGTATATGTCGTTCGAGGCAAGATGCGTGGAGAGGGACTAAAGACCGCACAAGCCTTGTCTAATTTTCTGTAACCACTGCCGAAATTCGCTGTAGTGTTGTTACGTACGAATGGTAGAAACACTAGGTAGTAGGGGTCGGCACCGTTTCTGTTTTTGGCTAAAACAGAAACGGTAAAAAACGGCAAATAAAAAACGGAACAGAAACAGAAACGGTGATAAAAAAACGGAAAACCGTTTCTGTTTTTCTGTTTTTTTCCGGAATAACAGAAACGGACCGTTTTTTACAAAAAAACGGCCGTTTTAACAGGTATTTCTGTTTTTTTCCCTACTTCTTTAGGTTTATAAGATAACAGTAAGGCGACCATTTGGAATGGTAAGGCGGCTCTTGGAAAATGCATAGTGTGAGGAGGTGACTCATGGAGGGTCTAAGGTTGTGAAAGAAGGTCGAGTGTAGTTGTGTAAGGTGAAGAAAAAAGGACTCTGCACCTGTCTAGTAAACTAAGCCCTTTTCTTATACCCATGGTCAAATGCTGGGGTTTGCTGGAAGGGGTGAGTATGGACGTCATACGCATGTGTACCCCTTATTCCCCAGAAGGGTATTAGTACCCTTTAAAAACAAAAAAAAGTTCAAGGTCAAAGATACCAAATTGTTTTAGTTCCCAAAGTACTGTATACTGATACCCCTATGTGGAAGAAGGGATACAACTACGTCTGAGAACCATGGTCACCCCTGTCAGCATGCCCCAGCGTTTGAGCATGGGGTTGATTCAAGTGCCATATACCGATCACTTTTGGGTCGATCAACTGTTCTCGAGTTACGGTACTTCCAGATGTGGTACGACAATGAAACTTGGCAGGCATATCAGGGATTTGACCAAACTACTTGGAAATTGTCACTTCGACGATCCAACCACCGTTGGGGGAGTGGAGTGAGGGGGAATCCGAACTTTGTATGACTTTGGAACGGGTGATCAGATCTTAATGAAACTTGATATTTTGAACGACCTCGTGTCTCAGACGTTCCATTTCATGTACGGTTCGGATCCGATGAATGTGGGGGGGGGGGGGGGGTCGGAAGGGGGGACCAAAAATCTTGTGACATGCTTAAAGTTGAGCGATCAGGATTAAACTTGGTGGGACGAACAAGCACAAGCCCTTGGTACATCATAGACAGAACTGGACCGGATTTTGACACTGTGGGGGGAGTTGGAGGGGGTTCCAGAATTCCGGTGATCCGGAGTTAAGGTACTCCCAGGTGGGCTAGGACGATGAAACTTGGCAGGCATATCAGAGACCCGAATAAAAACTTGGAAATAGTCAGTTCCCTGATCCGACCATCGTGGGGGAGTGGAGGGAGGAGGAATCCGGAATCCTGAGGTATATATAAATTTTGAACGGGTGATCGGATCTTAATGAACCTTGATATTTGGATAGACCTCGTTTCTCGGAAATCCCATTTCAAGTCCGGACTGGATCCGATGAATGTGGGGAGGGAGGTGGAGAGGAGTACTGGAAATCTTGTGTCACGCATAGAGTGGGCTCATCGGAAAGAAACTTGGTGGGAAGAACAAGCACAAGAACTAGGTAAACCCGTGACAGAACGGACCGGATTCGTGCACTGTGGGGGGGGGGGGTTGGAGGGGGTCTGGAATTCCGGTGATCGCGAGTTAAGGTACTTTCAGATGTGCTAGAACGATGAAACTTGGCTGGAACATCAGAGACTCGACAAGATTGGCTCACAAATCGTCAATTTCCAGATCCGACCATCCCTCTTAAAGTACAGAAATGAACTGCCAGCTCCCTTGAAGTGCACGCCTTAATCGAAAAGTGAAAAAATACTTTTGATCAAACTATCCATTTCATAATCCCCCGAGGGTCCATGATTATTTGCGCCAATAGAGTTTTGCTTAAAAATGAATTCCTAGCACCCTTAAAGTGCGCATCTTTACCAAAAAGTGAAAAAAAAACTTTTGAACATAGGAAAAGTTCGCTGGCTTTTTCTTGGTTGTATAATTACAGCTTTGTAGAAAAGATTTCATGAGAAATGGGAGATTGAAGGCTTCAAACTTTCAGTACAAAACGATTCGTGCTTCCTATTGGTTGGATTTCAAAAAACGCGTCTTAACCGACCAATGGAATGCGGGACTCCGTTTCGCAAAAATATTATTATACCAGCAAGAAATAGCCAGATTGACGTTTCCAGCAATTCACTGGCTATCAAAGGCCGATAATATAGTCTGTAAGTCGAAAGTCCTATACCTCGTACTGTTAATTTTGTTGTCATGCTTCCTTTAATGATGGTGTACAAATATCCGTTTCGTCGGGTAGGGTGCAATCTCTCTATTCTGACTCACAAATCTTTCCTTCCGAAAAGCGGAAAATATCGGTAGATGGCATAATCCCGCGGAAAAATAAAATCGCTAGATTACGCCGGGACGCCACGCTTATAAGTCGTAACAAAAAGCGGAAAGTTGGAAAAAACAGGTAAAATAAAAACAGAAACGGCTAAAACGGTCATATAAAAAACGAAACAGAAACAGAAACGGCATTAAAAAAACGGCTACCTGTTTTCTGTTTTTCTGTTATTTAAAAAAAAAAACAGAACAGAAAACGGTAGTAAAAAAACAGAAACAGAAACAGAAACAGAAACGGTGCCGACCCCTACTAGGTAGTGCGAGGTGTTCTTTAAATTAGAACCGAAGGCTTACATGGCGCATCCAGCTCTTTTCTTATAGTAACATTAGCCCAGTCCAAAACAGGTCGTAGCCTGATCTAACTTTTCTCCGGAAAGCTAGATAACGCCAGCACCGAAATTCATATAGAGAGCGAATTTCACCACGCCTAGCGCTATCGGTAACGTCAGGCCGTGAAAAAACCCACCGTCACGTCAGGCAATGAAAAAACCCACCGTCATGTAAGAAAAACGCTTCGTCAAGCTTCGGCCCCGAGACGAAAATATCGCAACGCCATCCAAATAATTTGAAATACAGAACCGAAGGACGTGGAACAGCTAATCAATCTAGTTCAAAATTACCAATACAAGTATTTTATACTATTATTTCTTGGCCTTTTATGATATTGGTATCAAGGAGTGTGAGGACAATGCAATAAGAGAAAATACATCAAAATAAATAAAATTCGGGCGAATTCGCTCTCCGTTTGTCATACCGTGCGATTTCGCCTAGACGCTACGACGCGTTTTTTTTGCCTGCCAATGTTTTAACGCTCCCTGTGTGAATTCTTTTTAAGCCAGAGACGAGGCAGACAAAACTCTTCTTGAGCAAACGCAACCATACTAAGGGTCCACTTTGTAAAGACATTCAAATTAGCTGGCTAGCAAATTTTTGTCTAATAAACCTTACTTACTTACTAAACAATTAGTAGAGAAATATTTCGCACAGGTAAGCTTGAAGTCTTTGGGTTACTTACGAGTCAGGGTCTATTTCGCGGATGGCTGCCAGAGCTCTTTCTTTCCCGTGCAAACAAGGATCCGACATCGCAAAAATTTCGATGTCGCTTATGAGCCACTTGAAAAGCGGCGTTTTCGGCGGCGTACGTCCAAAAAGCTGCCGGTGTCGCTGGATGTAGACTTCAGCGTCCTTCCGGGTCATATTTTTGTACAGCTCTTCAATTTTTGCCTGAAAGAGGAAAATACGATATAGACTTTTTCATCCTGAAGCATCCAGTAGCTCTTAAAGGACCCTCTTGCGTATCCTGCTTTTTATAATTTACCTCTCTCTTATGAATTATAAGCTTCTGAAATCGCCACCTTCCTCCATTGTTTCGTGTTGTGCCTATGAATTGTTCGCGAGATTTGCCCGTCACAGAACGCAAAGTTTGCCGGAACCTTCAACGTTCCGCTGAGAACTCGTTCACACAAAAGGATATGATAATCATCTGCTTTGATATCTTTTATGCTTGGTTTTCCCACTTTTTTTTCCCCACGGACTGTTCACTACTCAAATGTTTTACGCCCAGACGCCGCGTCGGAAGCTGGATAGAGTCGACAAGCGGTAACAAGAAAATCTCTAATTTCAGGTGGAAAGTAATAGCATCTTCGAAAAAAAAAATTCTGTTCCATTTTATAGTGGAAATATCATTTCTAGTAAGAGTTGTGCTTTAATCGCATCGCTAACAGCTTTCGTCTCTACATATTTAAATAATTTTTTTTTAGGAATATTCGTACGAGCGGAGGTAAAATTGAATCTGTAATACACTTAGAACTATAAATCAATCAATTCACTCAAATCTTCGATAATGCTGACTTTTAGGATATCGCTCACTTCAAAATTGTCTTAACTTCAATTGACTGATTTAAAAGTCTCAGTTAAATCTTCTCTAAACAAGAGCTACGAGTTCATATGGTGCGAGTAGGTGCCACAAGAACGTAAATGCGAACGTAACAAAATACCCCGTTCCTTCCCCCTCTTACACGCCGTCGATAGCTGCACATCGGACCTAAAACTAGGATATCTATAGGGCTACAACCCATCAAGTTTCACTCGAGTCAGTGCATTTCCGGCATGCCCTCCACCCCCGCCGAGGCCAAATCCTCTCCGGGACCCAACATGGATCATCTAGGGAAAATGACGTTTGTACCTTACAAGTTTCGCCCCAAGTGAGCCACTCGTTTACACAGTTTGCGGGACGCGGATCCAACTTCCCCCGCCGACTCCGAATCTGGTTCGGACACATAATTAGCATACTCTATCTTGGACATCTTCTCTTATCGCTCTAGTAATGTGACCCATAGGGGAGCCAACAAATTTCCGGGACCCACCCTCCAACTACCCGCAAATGGCCGATCCTGTCCGTACACATAATCGGACCATGTTAGGTCATATAGACTTCGTGCCTTCCAATGTAAATTTTATACCATTCATCCACTCGTTTGATGCCCAGAAGTGCTAAACCATTTCCTGGAGGTCCGCGCAACTCCCTCGCCGTGACAGAATCCGGTTCGGACACGTAAATAGGCAATCTAGGGCATCTTCTCTTACCATCCATCAAGTTTCAAGTTTGATTTTTGTTTGTAAACCATACAACTATAAAATGTATTAGACAAACAAAAATCGATATAAATAAAAGTGAAAATAAGGTGGGCATAGCCTTTGCAGACTTGCCTTTAAAGAATTGCGTCACCGGAATAAGGTTGGCATGCACGTTCATCTGCGAATTTTCGAACACAACCATATGGAAGCATCCCCAGCGTTTTCAGTCCACGGAGTCCCGAGGGATCGCTTCACTCTATTCTTGTCGTTCTCCTCCATTTCCCAAGAATCCCCATGTAACGGCGATAGTACGCGTATAGTAAGTACCTATCATGCTATACAGACTCACCGAACAGTATCTTATGTTTGCGAGCGGGTTGACGCAGACGGTGAGGGCGACCGAAGGAAACTCTTTGCCGCACCCACCAGTAGGATCTCCACAACATTAACGCGTCAATTCACCGCGGACGAGAAGATGTATGGCCAGCAGCTCGTATGAGAGACGCTCGTATGAGAGCGCCTCTGGAGGTTCAGGAGGAACCAAGGTAATGTCTAAAGGTAATCATGTCATACCTGAGGGAGGCCTGGATGCGTTTTCTTCAGTTCTTCAATCTTCGCGTCAAGCGCCTTCCGCCTCTTCAAGCTTTCCTTGTGTTCATCCTCCAAGAGCTCATAGTTGGCGCGGAGTTTAATCTCAAAAGGATCGTCCGCCAACTCCACGGAGAAATTCGCAACTTTGATACGCAAATCGCGCGGCAGCGGACTTTCCGCAGTAAAGGGCGTTTTTCCGCTTCCGCTCCGGTGGATTTTTCGCAGCCATTTGTTCAAACCCATGAAATGCTCGCTGAACACTTCCGCGAAGTTGTATCCGTGCGGAAATGAGAAGTGGAAGGAGCCAATTTCCGCTACCCTGAGGAAAAAAGAAGGGTTTGAAGGGTTATAGGGGGGTTGTGTTGTTTCGCTGGTCGTGCAAATTCTTCTTCCTGGCGTCATGACCAGACACGAACAGAGGGTTCAGAGAAAACTGCCAAGCATCATTTTTGTTGTTATTGAATAAAACAATAAATACCGCAAGTAATAACCCAGCATGTAGTGGGAATCAACTAACGTAACACACGTGGGCATCACTGACCTTCATTATAAGAGACAACGCAGGTGGATGTAAGTATGTATGACGACACAGAACCGAATCAACACAGACCCATTCAAGCACTGGTGGGGTCGACACTACGCAGACCAGAGATGGGCGAATCCGGATTCGGATTCGAATTCAGGATTCTTCCTTATGGCTGGATTCGAACCCTTCCATGATCGGGTTCGCCCATTTCTGACGCAGACCGTCACGAGCCAAAACGCTTAGAGATCACGATACATGTAAAGAACAGAACAGTATTTATTGGTACCAAAATCGTGGACAGGGTCTAAACAAGAGAGAACAAGAGCTGTAAGAACAGTCAGCATGTTTGTCAGATATGGTATGGTTATTCCACTCACTGATAACTGTTTCTCCCAAAACGATGATCGGATCGGGGGAGGGACTGTTTTAACCAATCTGACAAAGAGTCCCTAACATGCCAGCCAAGTTTCATGGTCATAGCACAGCCTGCCAAGTTTCATGGTCATAGCACATTTGGAAGTACCCCAGCTCGTGATGACCAGAATTGTGGAAAACCCTCTCAAACTCCCACAACTGTGACAAGATCCGATCCTGTTTTGTTAGTATTGTCTCTACGGCTTATGCTTATTCTATCCTCCAAGTCCCATCCCGATCTCTCGACTCTTAAGCGTTTCACGAGATTTCTTGCACCCCCCTCCAGCTCCCCCCCCCCCCCGAGTTATTGGATTCATTCCGAACTTGATCATCTGAGACACTTGTTCTTGACACTTGTCAAGTTTCATTCACGCCCGATCGCTCGTTCTAAGGTTATGCATGTCACTACATGCTGGATTCCCCATCCTTCCACTCCCCCCAACATCACCGTATCGGGGAAGGAACTATTTTCAAGTCGACCTAGGAGAGTACCTAATATGTCTGCCAAACTGCATGGTCATAGTACATCTGGAAGTACCCTAACTCGTGATCACCGCGGAAATCCAAGAAACCCCACCGACACCCTCCACTGCGACACGATCCGGTCCTGTTTTGTCAATAAAGTATCTAGGGTTAATGCTCGTTCTTCCCTTCAAGTTCCATCCGATCCCTCGACCCTAAGCGTTTCAAAAGATTTCAAGTCAACCTTCTACCCCCACCCCCAGTAATCGGATCCGGCCGGGCCAGATTTGAAACTGAAAATCTGAGACACTTGTTCTTCATACTTGTCAAGTTTCCTGCATGTCCGATTACCCGTTCCAAAGTTATGTATGATTCTAGTTTCCGGATTCCCCATCCTCCCTTCCCCCCGCGATGGCTGGATCGGGGAAGTGATTATTTCCAAGTTAACCTGGTCGGTTCCCTCATATGCCTTCCAAGTTTTATTGTCCTAGCTTATGTGGAAGCGTTTCAGGAGATTTCCGGTGCCCCCCTCCAGCCCTCCCCCCACAGGTATCGAATCCGGTCCTGTTTTGAAACTGAATATCCGAAACACGTTCTTGACACATGTCAAGTTTCACGCATGTCCGATTACCCTTTCCAAAGTTGTGCAAGTTAATAGTTTCCAGATTTCCGCCCTCCACTCCCCCCACTATGAGCGGATGTGGAATATGATTATTCATCTGGATCTGGAATGTGATTATTATCCACAGAGGTCCGTAGATCGATACCACATTTGGGCAGTGTTCTTTTTGCTACCTTCTGCTCCGCTTTTGCTATCGTTGTTCCTACTTTCTGGATCCGGGGAAAGTCGGAAAGGGGAAGTGATTATTTGTAAAGAATCTGGTCGGGTCCCTGATATGGCTGTGAAGTTTCATCGTCCTAGCTTGTGTGGAAGTGCGCGAACTAGATCAACCCCTACTAAGGTTCAAAAACATATTATACCAACCCCTTCGACCTTCGATTGTTCTAACTCTCTTCGAACGAATTTAAGCAAAGAATGACTCATCCACGAGCAGAGCTATACTAGCGTGAAGAAAGAATGACTCATCAACGCGCAGAGCTATACTAGTGTGAAGAAAGGGGTAGGGGTTGGACAAAACCTAGAAAAAGCGTTTCGAGAGCCGATCCGAATTTGACAATGAACATCCAAGACACGTGTTCTTGACACCTGTCAAGTTTAATGCACGCCCGATTATCCGTTATGAACGTTAATAATTTTCGAATTCCCCATCTTGCCACTCCCCCATTCATGGTCGGACCGGGGAAGTGATTATTTCCAAGTTAATCCAGTTGGGTCCCTGATACGCCTGCCAAGTTTTATCGTCCTAGGTCATGTGTAAGTGCCCAAATTAGCAAAATGCGGATAGACAGACAGACAGACAGACATTACGATCGCTATATGGCACTACACTTGAGTAAGCTCAAGTGCCATAAAAAGAATAAAAACAGTCTAAATAAGACAATAGTCATAAGCCTCAGATACAGTTTGACAGAACAGGACCGGATCTGGGCACTATTGGGAGAGTTGATCGTTAATTACGGTACTTTCAAATACGGTAGGACGATGGAACTTGTACATAAGCTGTAACTTGACCTAACTTGTCAATCCATCAATGGCACATATTGTAACAAGTATTTGTAGTGATTTCTGAACTTTTTATTTATCGATGCTGGGCTAAAACACAAAAATCATGTCCGTCGCAATTTTTTTTTTTTTTTTTTTTTTTTTTTTATAAAACGAAATAGAATTGAAAATAAACTGCCTCGGGTCTGCAAGGCTTGCTTTGGACACACCGATTCCTACATATTCCTTCAGCACAAGCTGACTGCGAATCATAGTTGGATCCTGAATAGGACCCTTGCCAAGAAGAGTCGAAATATCGCTCAAACCGACAAAGAAGGGCCGAAATATCGCTACCAAAGCATCGTAGCTGACGTATTCTTTGATTTATGATTATATGTTTGTCAGTCAGCTTGGGCTCAAGGAGTATTTCTGTGACCCGATTACTACACAGAAATATTCATAATCCTTACACTGATTTGTTCTTTCGAAGAGTGAGCCGCTGGCATTCTGTTCGCTCTTTCCGCAAGGCCAAGTCCGAATCCGCACGGACCCAGTGGAAGTCGCGGACCGTCAAAACCGGATTGCCATCGAATACCATTTGCCCAAAGGAAAGATTCAAGTCAGTTGTCGGGTCTTTGATAGACAACGTAGATGGTCCTAGAAAAAAATAATGCCAGGGTTGTCGTATCTAGAAAATTTAGAATGAGTTTTGGCCCAAAAAAGAGAGTGAACTGGGAGTGAAACTTTATTTTCGTGAAAATATTTATTTCATAAATACATGATCTGAAATGAAGTTATTTTTATGTCCTACGTAGGACTAGAGTGACTAAAACAAAATAAGAGCGCATTTACACCCTAGGGCAGTGAGTAATAAATTCATTCATTCATTCAGTGACACGTCACACTATAGTGCGACATGTGGCAACCTTAAGCCGCACAGCATTACTGTTCACGAGGGCCATGCATACAAGAGAGCTATGCTCAACATCAATCCGACCACCCTGTCAAATGAGGCAAAAACTTCAAATTCTAGCATCTCCATACTCTATTTCTAGCTTTTGATCCGCCGTTGCCAGGTGAATTCACGATTTTGTATCCCAGCGCTCCTAGCAGATAGGACTGGAAACGATGCTCAGCCCGGAACTCTTTAGGAAGCCAGGGTTTCTGTTATTTTATAATTGATTATTCAATTGCTTGCCATTGTTAAAGCACGCCTTGCACTTTTTACTGTTTTTGTTCCAATACACTGCAAACAAAAAATCTTGCAGTATTTACTACTGGATTCATCTTGTCTCTAAAAAGATAATCTTATCTCTAATTTGAATTAATCTTATCTCAGTAGGCTTAAGATAATCCCCGTAGCAAATACTGCAGTTAACTTTAATCCTTACTCGGAGAAAATTTCTACAGTCTATTCGAAACTATCTGAATACTGTAAAGCTAGGCTCTGCATTTAACAAATTATCCAAGGCCTTGGCTGCTTTAAGCCTTTTCCAGAGCGCGACTCGGAACTGGCTAAGACTGTATTCCGCCCTTCTAACAATAGTAACTATTACGGTAGTTACTATTTTCGTTCGAACCTCGTGAAAATTTACTACGCTGACCGTTCCAACCTTCTCGAAATAGTAACTAACAGCAACTATTTGCTTACCATGCTCGGGAGCGTAGTAAGCGTGGTAACTACGGATTACCCCGTAGCATGACATTTTGTCGAAAATAGACAAATGTGTTCTAGCCTTGACGCCAAGAGTGACGTCATGCGTAGTAAATACGGTAAGAAGGGTGGAACACGCTCTAAGAGTCCGGACGCGCATCATTTGAGGCGGCAAGATCAGATCAGGTGGTAAAACTAAAAAAGCGTCGTTGCGTGTTCGGTTGAAGCGTTTTTTGTGTCAAACGAGCGCAGCGCACTCTTTGCCAACTCCCGAGTCGCACTCGATTCTTCAAACTGTCAGGTGCTGACTGCCGATACGAACTTTAAGCTGATCGAGTTTCAACCGTCACACAGAAGTACGTAGGCTTTTCAAGTCCCGTAAAGATAGTAAGGGTCTCGTTTTGAAGGGACTATAGTCCACAAAGTGATATTAATCATTGTAACTTTATTGACAAGTTAAATGACATGACAAACAAGACCAAAGGTTTCGATGGGATCCCAAAAATCTAATATTTGATCCAGACAATTGCGAACGAACTACCATACTGGTCCAGAAAAAAAAAGGTCAGAAACGAATTCAGCGTATCTCCTTATCCGTATAAAGAACATCTAATCAACTTCTAGTAAAACTTTAACTTATAAAAAAAAAACCGGTTTCAACCGGATTCCAGACGAACTATATGTCCAGGTAAAAAAAAAAAGATTGTCATATACAGATTCAGCGTGTCTTCTTACCCCTAAATCTGTCATCTAGTCAACTTCAAATCAAACTTTTGCTTTTAACAAATTTTCCGGTTTGGCCTGATTCAGGCCAAACAAGTCGTCCTGGTAGAAAATACTGTTCACATAAGGGTTCAGCATGTCTTCTTACCCCTTAACTGAACATCTAATCAACTTCAAATAAAACTTTTACTTTAAAACTACTTGCCCGGCGAGAAAATGGTTTTCACCACCGTGTTCAGCATGTCTTCTTATCCCTAAATCGAACATCTAATCAACTTCAAATATAACTTTTACTTTTAACAAACTTTCCGGTTTTGGCCGGATTCCGGGCGAACTACTTGTCCGATGACAAAATGGTTTTCACCATCGTGTTCAGCAAGTCTTCTTACCCCATAATCGACTATCACATTATATGTTTACAAATATTTCATTTGCCCCTTAAATTAAACCCCCTCCCGCACCCCTAAATGTAGGGCTACTGAGCCCATCTACGAACTTGACCTTACTCTTGACCCAAACAATCCTCACACCAAGTTTCATCAAAATATCTCATTCCCTTCGAGAGTTATAGTGCGTACAGACGGACAGACGGACAACTTCTGTGATGTCATAGGTATCCCTCCACTTACGTTTTGGGATCCCAAAAAATGGCCAGTTATGGGCCGTAGTGTGATGTGATTTAGCTCTATGTATATTATTTAGTTTCAAATATTATAACTTTAGTGTATACATTGTTGACGTAAAATCAACTAGTCAGCTTACCGCCGTTTCAAGATTTTTAATGAATAAACTAAATTGAATTGAATTGAGTCCTTAGACCTTTCTTTGGTCAGAGGGGACCTTAAAGAGCAGTGTCTGACAAACGATCTTTATATGTAATGAACCTCGGGTGGAGTCTGAATCAACCTATTTTGAATCAACAAGGTAAAAACTCGAAAGCAGCCATATCGGGCCAGTGATCTTTGCAGGTAGTGAACCTTGGGCGGGGTTTGAACCCACCACCTTCTGTACCAAAGACCGACTGCCTACTCAGCCACCCAGAGGCGTTACTAGCAAAAATGTTTGGGGGGGGGACGATTCATTTACCGACTTTTTCTGCAGAAAAAACGACTGTTTTCAACAATTGACTGAAACCGAAATCCTGGAAGCCGTTCGTATCGGTAAAGCTCCCCTTGGAGGAAAACCGAAACTACTGCTGATCAAACTAAAACGCAACAGCCCAGATAGCCTTAAAAAGCGCCAACAAATAGTGAAGGGAGCTCCAGCACTCAGGACATCCAGCGATGATGAAACACGAAAAAACATATACATTAACCCTGATTTGACACGCATGCAAATTCAGAAACGAGCGGAATTCAGAAGAAACAAAAACGAAAGAGCAGCACAGTCTTCTGGTGGGAGCCATGGCTCCCAAACTACGTAATGCGAATGTGAGACAATAGCCGAACAACCAAAAGAGATAAACTTCCTAATTTTTAACGCACACAGCATGGTTGAAAAGTTCGGCGAGCTTCAAGCATTCCTCTACGAAAACTCTCAATACGATGTAATCTGCATTTCTGAAACTTGGTTACATGAAAAAATACTATCAACTAGATTTGGAATACCAGAATATGAAGTTTTTAGGAAGGATAATACGGCAAAACCACGGGGAAGTGGTGTGGCGATACTCTCAAGGGAAAACTTACACATTTACGAGCACAGTAGTTTCTCTAATAACACAATAGACGCCATAACCTGTGTTATGCCATCTTCTAACGATGGTTCTCGTCTGACAATTGTAGCCGTGTACCGGTCAACAGCAACTTATAAGAAGCCTAGAGAAGGACTAACAGCGGATCGTGAATTTTCTGCCTACCTGGAGAAGATCTGCAACAAATTTAAATCCGTAGTGATATGCGGAGACCTAAACACACCTGAAATGGATTGGGAAAAACATTCTTTCAGGATGAGAAGCCAGAACTCAAAAGATCAACTAATACACTATCTTGACCTTGTCAGCGAGTTGAACCTAGCGCAGAGTGTCCTTGAGCCTACGCGTCAAAGCAACACCTTGGAAATTGTATTCAACACCCCCACGGTGGACCTTCTCGCTACAAAAACAGTCGTTAGCCCCGTTTCAAGCGACCACGAACATGCTGTCCATTGCCAAGTCCGTGCTGATCAGCTCAGAATTCGTACGAAGGATGATGAACCCGCTTCTAAATTAAACTTCAATAAAACAGACATAACAAAACTCAAAATAATACTGCAGCATACCGACTGGGACAACCTGGTGTACAACCTACCAATTGCCGAAGCCTGGGAAGTTTTCTATGGCATACTTCATCGAGCCGTCACTGAAACCACACCATTCAGGAACAACAAACACATTGGCAAAAGGATGTACATTCCCAAGAACATAAGAAAGCTCATCAGGGACCGGAAGAAGTCATACAGGGATTACAAAGCACCTGGAAGCATAAGTAGACTCGCCAAGCTTCAGAAACTCAGCTCAAAATGTAGAAAAGCAATCAGAAACTACAACAAGGATTGCGAACGGGAAGAATTCCAGAAAATTAGAACAAAAAGCGATTTTTACAATCTGTGTAAACGCAAGCTGGGTGAGCGACAGAAACTACCAACACTAATAGATCGAAGTGATGTGGTCCATAGCACTAGCCTAGACAAGGCGAATGCTCTTGTAGAATTCTTCGCCAGTACGTTCACTGTTGACGATGGCTATTTACCTCAACTCCCAGACTCACACCCAGGAAGCGAGCTCCACAGCATTGGCTTCACGCCAGGAAGTGTTCTAGGAGCAATGAAGGGCATGAAAGCGTCAAAAGCACTCAATCCTGATGGCATCCCGTCCTTTATCCTGAAAGAACTGCGAGACGAGCTATGTGAACCTCTGGCAATACTTTTCCAAATCTCATTCGAGCAATGCAAGTTTCCTTCTTCCTGGAAGCTATCCCATGTAACATCTATTTTCAAAGGAAAAGGGAAACGGAGTGACCCGGAGAATTATCGCCCGATCAGCCTTACTTCACCATTTCTGAAAATCATGGAAAGGGTCATAGTGGAAAAGTTAAACTCGCACCTCGAATTGAACAATCTCATCTCAGATCGTCAACATGGCTTCCGTAAAAATCGTTCTACTGTTTCCCAACTAGTAGTGATACACGACTACATCCAATCTGCCCTGGATCGTGGGATTCCAATAGACATTATCCTAATCGATCTACTTAAGGCCTTCGACCGAATATCCGTGCGAAAACTCATCCACTGCCTAGAGGTCTATGGAATCAAGGGGCAGCTGAAAAATTGGCTCTCAGCATACCTGAATGATAGAAAAATTGCAGTCAAGGTTGCAGACACACTATCCACATGGATAGATGCAACCAGTGGCGTCCCACAAGGTAGTGTTCTCGGCCCTGTCTTGTTCGTCATGTACATAGACATTTGCATAAATGCCATTTCCCAAACCGATTTCGGCCTGTTTGCAGACGATACAAAGCTCCTGGGAGAAGCTAGTGCATCATCACAAATCCAAAGCGACTTGGACGCCCTGACAGAGAAGCTCGAAGAATGGCAACTTTCACCAAATGTAGCAAAATGCTCTGTCATCCATCTTGGCCGCCAAAATCCGAAGAACTCGTACAAAATGAAAGGTATCGACCTGACGAAATCTACCTGCGAAAAGGACCTAGGTGTAATACTGAGCTCGGACCTCAAACCAGAAAAGCATATCGGCCTGGTTGTGCGTAAAGCATCAAATACTCTTTGGCTACTCATCCACTCCCTACGATACCTTGACATTCACTCAAAGATCTCAGCGTACACAACCTACGTCAGGCCACAGCTTGAGTACGCCACTGTCATCTGGTCGCCATATCTCAAAAAGGATATTGACAGAATAGAACGAGTCCAGAAACGCTTTGTAAAAGGACTTCAAGGATTCAGAAACCTTCCGTATGACGAAGCTCTAAGAAGGCTCACTCTCCATAAACTTGAGACAAGAAGAACGATCTTAGACTTAAAAACTCTCTTCAAGATAGTTCACGAGAATTTTGGGAACGTAAAAGACAAGCTTGTTCAAATAACTCCCCAAAGCAACACAAGATCGCATAGTCTGCAGTTGGAGCCTGTGAAGATGAAGATTGCAAGATCTAATTCTTACCATCATTCGTTCATACCCCGAGTCATCAGGATCTGGAACAAACTGCCATTTCCAGTCGAAAAGATGAAATCACTGGAATCCTTCTCCAATAGCCTAAACATAAACATACCATATCTCGAGACTTTCAACGTTGGACGACTTTAAATGGCAATCGTGCCGCAGTCGATCCGCTCCTCGCCCTGCCATATCATTTTTCTTTTAAAAAGTTGTCAGTTATGTAGAAGTTTTGTATTGAGAGGCGTGAGGAATAAATTATTATTATATTAATAAAATGACATTTTTGAAAAAAATCGACTGATTTTCCAAAAATCCACTGATTTTCAGGAAAACCGACTATTTCGACGAAAAATCGACCAATTTTCAGAAAAACCGACTGTTTTCATGCAAAAAAAAAATCAACTATTTTGACGAAAAATCGCGGCGCTTCGCGCCGACTCGGTATTTTTTACCGACTGGCCGACGGCGTGTCGTGACGCCTCTGCAGCAACCAGAGAAACGATAAAGAACTTACCTGTAACGATGTCCAAAACGTTATTTTTGGTCAACGCACACGTCAGCTTCACCTTCTTCACATTGCAAACGAACGCCTTCTTTGACCCCTTACTGGCCCCCCCTCCACCGAAACCTGATCCACCCACGAACTCCTTCACATCTGTCCCTATTTGAAACACAGTAAGATGGTTCTCAGGGGTCCAGTATCCCCCTAAAGCTCCCCCAAAATCCAGGGATATCTGACCACTTTTGTTCTGGACACTCATTTTTTCTACAGTCAAACATTCCTTGCTAATTTCCGAGGAACTTGTGCACAGGAATGGTTTGGTGGGTTCAAGGTTGACCCCCTTACAGTTTTCCATGGTCATGACGAAGTTTTCGGCTAGGCGCTCGGCCGCCCACGAGTCGATCCGGATCATGAAACCGACTGCAAATATAGAACATTGTTAATACCAAGGGACGGCTAGCATGTTGAAGAGCGCTATATAGAATCGAACCAAATACTACTTTGAATGAATTAATGCATTTGTTTGATGACCAATAAAATTATTAGCAGCACAAGCGTTGCGGATCGACAAAGTAGATGGGCTACCATTAACCAAAAATAGGATTTTAAGGCTAAAAAGTTACGTTTTGGGGTTTTATTCAGTTATGAACAGCTTATTCAGTATTTATACAGTAGGGGTAGGCCTATGCTTATGTGAACGTATGCTAACATTGAACAACCGCGGAAGAAAAAAATAAATCCCATACCAGCCAACTTTTACTGCAAAATACCTGACAAAAACGTTTGATTCACATCCATTTCAGCTACGTTCACCTTATTTTGAAATTTCTGCTGTCTGTTTAATGAGCTGTCTGTTAACTGCCACCTGGTGTTCCTTCACAACCTAAATCTGGTACATACCCTACCTTCAACAGAGAAGATGGGCGGTCCAAATTAACAGATTCCTCAGACAGAAAAATGGCAACACTTGTACATCCTAAATAAAGCCATTTTTCTCAACTTAAACTTTTTGCCAGGACAATCCTGAAATAGTTGGCTATAGCTGTAATAATAACTGTAAAAGCTGTTCATTTTCTGTAAAGATACTATACGGCAATTAAACATTATCCTGAATTTGAGACCACAGCAAATAGCAGGCCCAATATACGACAAAGACAGAGGGACGCTGCTTCCCAGAGACTAGAAAGACCACCCATAAACTCGACTGATCGTTACCTTAAATCCTTTATACCTTATTTTACCCAATATTTTAATTCTAGTTAAGTCAAATTATAATTTTAAGTTGTACGTATAGACGAAATGTCTACATATGTAACTGTCATGTGTTATTTGCGTGAACGCGATCCAGGGCTAGCGTGTGCAATATAGGCTATTAAGGAAATAAAGTACATTATTATCGAGCATCGTAGCTGATTTTCCGTTTTTAGCCATTGTTTGATATATCAATATTACCATCTCTTCTTATACTATCGGCTTACTTTACTATTATTCGCATTTGCTTACCCTGCTTTGAGGAGATCAAGAAAATATTCATATTCGCGCAGACGCAGCTCACAACTCGCGGTGGCAGCAAATCTGGCAGCTCCGAGCTTTTCTTCACAACCCCGATTTCTGCTTTCAGCGAATCGACAAAGTTCTTCACTTTCATCAAAACCGCGCCAAGCCTTGGACTCCACTCTACTTGCAAACTATCAGCAAGAACGTCTAGTTTCTTCGGCTCGACTTTTACTATCAGCAATCCCATGCACAATACTGTACCCCACACATGCTGTCGCTTATCCGTAGGGTTGGAAGCAGATGTGTTATTCATAGAAATCCACAGCGTCTCAGTCTGTAAGTCATGCACAGTAGTGCATTCGTACCCTTCGCTGGTACTCTTCAAGTAGTATTTTGCTTGTATGACCCCCAAGCGGAGGGGTACCGAGTTATTCAGATAGCAAGTTACTGAGGCGTCAATTATGTTTATAGTCAAGTCCACGTTGAAAAGGCGGTGGCGTTCGGAGGGGGTGGTTTTCTCAGGTTGTTTAAGGGTGGATAGAAAGGACACCCACTGGTGGATTTGCTGGTGATGGTAGGAAGAAGAAAGGCGACGTGCCTCGACGGCGCACTTGAGGTTGTATTTGTCTTTCTAAAAAGAAAATACAGAGTATTACAATTACAACTGCAATTCGGTTTATATATCCATAAATAATTTTACAAACAAAAATAGTGCTGGACACGTCAACCAACGGATATATTTGCAACTGTAACCTATGATTCATAGATACAATTCACAGTTTAAAATACAATTCATCAAAATACGAACACGAATTAAAATGACAACTGAAAACAATTACAAAAATAATTCGTCATAAGTAAGTAAGTAAGACTTCTAACAGCTCTACCAACGCATCCATACGGAAACTGTGTCCGAATCAACCACGGTGTGAGATCCGCGAAAGTCTCCCTCTTTTTTTAAGACGTTATAACACCCATGGCCGTAATTTATCAATGAAGCAAGTTATGTACTGTTGAGATAAGTTCAAAATTTCGATTGTACGTAAATATGTATCGTCTTTGTTTTTGTAACGTAAAACGTAAACACACCGACATAGTGTTAGTTTTCAGCTATTACAGTCAAAATTTAAAAAATTTGCTACTACTAATTAAGGGACAAAAGTTAGGCTTGATCTGTTACGACTTATTCTTATCCTTTGGCAAATATATCATATTTATGATTACTTTGGTAAGGATCAAAAGACAGTTGTCGGATTTATATATATGGGTCTTATAATACATTTTTGATACTCTCAACAATAGTTGACAAATAAGCTGATTTTTTTTTAATTAATTAAAAATTAAAAAAAAAAATCAGCTGACGTATCCGTTTATTGCAGTCAAGGTCAACTATGATTCGCAGTCAGCTTGGGCTGAAGGACAAGTGCCAATTAATTTGCTCGCGCATGAAATGTTGTGCCGCATATATTCTGAAGTTAAATTAAAATGAAATAATTGTCAATGCTCTCAACAAATATACGTTAGGAAAGTGTCAATTGACTCGAATTTGTAGCTCAAGCCGGGTGGTTACTTCTTCCAAAGTGAACACCCTTGCAACCTTGCTAGGGAATCAGCCGATCTTTGGAAGTTTATGGATGACATGTTATTGCTTCAAGGGTGCAGAAGGAATATAAAGAGTGGCGCAATGGAAATACTTGAATATGTTGATGCTAAGCAGCCCAGTCCAAAATGAAGGTTAATCCCCAGAAATCTAAGTAGGTCAGTTAGTAACGGATTCATTTAAAAAAAAACCTATCATGGCAATGCCAAATTTGGGTATTACGTCAAGTACAATGCCCATTTTCCAATATACACAATAATCATCATTAAGTTTTCTTAAATCAAAGCCATCTTTCACTACTCCGATTTGTTCATTTGTTCGATTTTAAACAGGCTAGCTGGTCTCTGTCTCCCCTCAAACTATTCTCCAAATTTTCATGCCCCAAGTCATATGCTCTCCGCCTTCATATTGCTTTCATTCGTCCACTGCTTGAGTATGCTTTGTCACTTTGGCCTGACGGTAGATCACTCTGATAGGCTTGAACCATTCAGAAGAGATCCTTGAGAATGATCTACTGCCAGGGCAAAGTGCCTCAATGAATTCCGCCTCCCAACCTTAGCAGCCCGACGTGTTACTCTTTGTACTAATTTCGAGAATAATCTGCGTTCCCACCCAAGTTTTGAGCACCTATTTCCAGCCCCATTTTGCCCGCCAAAACCTAGATTATCTTGAGCTAAAGCACAAAAAGTCCAGGTTCTGAACCCAATCAGTACAAGACCCGAGCGTTACAGAAAGAGCTTTGTGCCAGCATTTGTCGAAGTTTTGAACAAGTGACAAACGTATCCCCCACAATGTTTTACTGTTTAAAGTTCAATGGGCACATCAAACTACCCCAATCCCACTCTGTAACAACCTAGGAACAATGCCTACCCCCTAGATCAGCAGCTTTTTCAACATTTTCCTCTCTGTGATATTTCAAAGCGTAATTTTTTAGGCCAGTACATGCTCAGTTTACTAGCTTGGACAAAGATAAAAGTGATGTTTCTTATGATACTTAGTAGGTCTTTATTTTATGCATAAATCAGCTTGTATAATCCAGATTTGAATAAAAATTATTTGCTTTTGAATGATTTTTGTACCTCTGTTATTTTTTATAAGCTTATTGCATATTCTGGTACATTTTATAAAACAAGCTAATCAAGCTTCACAGCACTATTCCAGAAAGAAAAACTTTTAATAGGCTCTTTAAGCCATGGAACTTCTGATGAAACACTAGAACAATCAGGTAAACTGCATCTGCGGCTTGACTTTGGTGATGTCTCAAATATATCCTTTTTATATCAAGCATTGCTCTGAGTTTTTGAATTTCCTGACACGACATCCCAGCCCCTAAGATTTGGATCGCCGAAATGCCAGAGAGGTAAAGACAAGGGATAACAAGAAAACGGCCGATTTTCGTAGCGCCTTCTAAAGGAAGTCGGAAATGTTTATTTGTGAAGCATTTAATACAAAGTAAAACATTAGAAGTGTCTATTGTGCTTTAATGTTTTATTTTCATTGGTTATGGCTATTGACTATTATGATGCTATCTGACAAAAGGGGCAAGCTCGGGGATCCAATGCTGCGAGAGCTCGCTGTGCAATAAAGTATCGTATCGTATTGTATTGCGTTACATACCTAATTAAGATTTGTTGACAATTTCCATGCTACAATAATATTCCGAGTTTAATTTTGTTTGAAGGCCCATTTCAGGCAAGAAACATTCCTATTCTACCTAGCATTAATTTCAAAAAGGAAAGAAAATAAAAGTAAAGGGCCAGCCAAAATATTGATGAGGATGTAACTGGTTACAAATCAATATCCCAAAAGCATAAAAGTGGCATATCTAATTATTTACTGATGAGTAACTATTTACCATCACGTAATAAGCATATCTTTTCAACCAGTAAGCAAATATATATCTCAATGCCTGAAGAATTGTACGTGTGATGAACTGTCATGTGACAAATCTGTCAATTCAACATGAAAAGCAACTTACCTTAAAATCAGCAACTAAAGCTTCCATGCCAAGAATCTGTGCTGAACTGCAAAGCAGTGAGATCTGCTCAATCATGATCTTCCCAGACCCAATGACGGAAGACAATTCTGTAGAATAAACATAACAATTATTATACGGATGTTATTTAAGGCACTTGTCTTTTTATACAGTTTTAGTCTGTCTTGTCTGTATTCTACTTCTGTGATTTGTGTTAGACCATTTTCAGTCTGAATTATTTATTCTGTTGTTTAGACTTACATTACATTCAAGTGGTCTCAAAACGACATTGAAATAAAAGAAAATTAAAAAAATAATGAAAAATTGCCCACCAAATCTGACCATCGTAGGACGCTAGAAAAGCAGCCGAGAAAATACACGTCGAAACAAATAAATGGCTGGTACAAAGTATGTGACATCTTATTCTTTCCTCAATTGCAGTCGAAGGGTCGTTCACTCATTTCTGTAGGGAGGCTCAGTAGGTTCTCGGTATATTAGCAAGCCTAAAATGGTGCAACCATAAACCTTCCGTACATTCTCATGAAAATTTGTGACCTCAGCTTGTATTTTCGACTTCAGATCCGACGGGATGGGCAGACGCAGACATAGATAGTGAGACTGAGCTTCGTACTTAAAAAACAGCCAATTAGTGTAATTACTCTTATGTACCTAGAATTACCTTAACTCGCACTATCAAGGCTGTGAAGCCTGCTGACGTCGCCGGTGTTTACGATCTAGAAGTAGACACTGGATAGTTTGTTTTCCAGGTCCCGCCTTTCCAGTCTTTGTCTGCTCTTCTCCTGAAGGAATCTGTTGTTTCCGCCATCACTTAGGATGCTTAGGACGAATGTTCAAGAGCGTCCAGCAGCTTTGGGGGGTCCGCTGGACAAAGAATCATCCTTGCTTCCTGGGTGGCGCGGAGGTTTTTGTGGCGCGCGACAGAAGGATATAGACCAGCCAAGACCGATATCCACCCTCTTCCTTCGTTGCCGTGATCCAGAGCAGATCAAAAGATAAGTTTATATTTTATGTACAAGTGTTTAAGCAGCAATTATGTAGAGTTATCTTCAATATAGTTAGTTGTGTTCGTCTTATCCCGTCCTATACCACACATTAGGGACGTAGTATATCCCGCATTCGAAGATCCGCTCGTTCGGACCTACGCTACCATATTATGTGTCTGACCCCGGCGGAAGTTTACGTTCACCAAGATGGGAACCGCTCCTGTTAACCCTGGACACCCCAGTTAATAACTGTGTCCTCTAAGCGAGTTCGACAGGGACACAACCCGGTTTGCAAAGAAATTCTACCGCTTGCATTTCTTGTTGAGAGATTGCTTCAGTTTCTGTGAGTGCTTTAGCTTCCTGCTGGAGGCGTCTTTTATGATCATGTTCACAGCTAATGGTGGTATAGAGAGATTGCAGCCTGCTCAACGAAAACGGATATGAGAACAAAAAGAATAATTTAACATTGTGAAGTATAGGGCTTTCGGCTTTGAGACCATTTTACTCATGTTTTATTACTATTACAGGTAAGGTAAGGTAAGGTAAGGTACAATTTTAATGACAAAAATAAATAACCTGGTGTTTCTTAAAAGCATCAGACATGCCAGTGGCATAAAAAACGACGCTTCACTAATTCTGATGGGATTTTAAAATTTATTAATACAATTCTAGCCTAAACTATTGTAAACAAAAAACAAACGAACAACTATCACGCATCAACACTAAAATGTAAGGACAACACGAGAATTTACGACAATAGACATATGATTAAAGAAAAAATGAAAAATAAAAAAAGGTTTGCGACATGGGTCTGATCTTCCTCCAAGCACAAACAAAAATGAATCGATTAAATCAGATAGAAGAAATATAATTGCTAGATAACATAAATCTTTTTAGAGCTCTTTTAAATACTTTCCTATCTTCGGACACCCTGACAGTTTCAGGCAATAAATTCCATACTTTTACACCTGTATGACGAATAGAAAAGCTAGACCTTGTAGAAGGATAACAAATGGTAGAAAGATTGGACCGCCGTCTTGTGTTATAGTCATGAAATTGACTGTTCAGGCAAGAAAGATTTTTAAAATCAGCAGGTAGTGAATCTTCTAGAAGATGACGGTAAACAAGTGTTGCAAGGGACGTTAGAAATATTGTGTTGGAATATATTCGGAAAACTAAACGTTTGGATTTCGAATTATGATTTGATTTGATTTAAAAGTATGTGCTTTTTTTGTGTTTGATAATGGAATCCACAGTGTGTATTATTTAGGTTTTTCTTTCTTTTTTGATTAGTTGTTTGTAAAAAATTATGTGATTTGTAGTTTATTTTAGATGTTTAGTTTTTTTTCATTGTTAGTTGTGAAATGCAGTAAGGCTAAATCACGTAGTAGATTCATTCAAGCCTGTAAATAGCTAGCAACGATTTCTAGTTTTTTCTTAATTGTACAATCACAGCTTTATAGAGAAGTTTGATCAGAAATGAGACTTTGAAGGCTTGAAACTTTCTCTACGAAAACGAATACTGCTTCTTATTGGTTGGTTTCTGAATGACACGTCAGAACCGACCAATAGGATTCGCGTTTTTGTGTTTTGCAAAAATTGCAAAAATAGAATTATACGACTAAAGAATAGCTCAATTAACATTTCCAGCAAGTCACTTGTTCAGATTGATGACCAAACACCGATAATTTATTTTCAAAGTTGAAAGTCCTATACTTCCCAACGTTAAATTTGTTTGTTATGTATGATCCCGTGATGATGGTGTAGCAATATCCGTTTTCATCGGGTACGGTGCAATCTCTCCATGGTAAGCAACTTATGGGCAAAGATCATATCCTCTCGTCGTCTCCAAAACGTCAGCGATAGTAGGTTAATGTTTTCAAGGTGTTCTTTATTTTATTTTATTTTATTTTTTTAAATCCCACCTTCACTCCTCTCAGTGACGCAAATTTCTTTATTTTTACAACTCAAATTTATTATCTTTATACGTCACCTACACTTACACAATTCAAATTATTACTTATTTCCTACTTTAAATAATTATAATTCTTTTAATTTTATTTGAGCAGTTAAAACTATTAAACTCAAAAAGAGCCGTATCCCACAATCAATCTATGACATTCACATTAAAATAATGGCTCAATCGGTATCACAGGGTGCCCTTCCAGCATAGGGCACCCCTTCCACCGTGAGCAAAATTACCAAAAATAAAATAAAACCCCTTTTTTTTTACGACTCTTCACCAAAGACAAGGATATCTTAAAGGACCCCTCGCACTATTTACTCTTCAGCTTACAGTATTTTAAAATATTTGAATACTTTAAAACTAGGCTGTGCTTTCATCAAACAACCCACGGTTTTGGCTGTTTTAAGCTTTTTTCCGAGACCCGTTGACTTGTAGCGAAAACAGCGAAACAGTTTAAATAACCTTTTTTCTGATGGAAAAGCTTCTCGCAGACAAACGTCGACAGCATGATACACATCGAAGCAGTAAAACACGGCAAGTGAGAAAGTCAGCGTGGTTTTGTTAGAGGGATTAGAATGTACCGCAGGAAATTGGGGTCTCCGGTTTTAGATATATAGGGAGTGACTATGGAAATAGGTTGCATTAGTATTATATGTAGATAGGTCCTTTAACTAATTGAAGTAAACATACTTGCTGATTTAGCGTCTAAGCCTGAAAGCTCAAAACTGATCCGGCGTGAGCTGAGTTGGCACTGCCCTTTCGAAGCGTCCTTCAGCAAGATGACATCCAGATCCTTGACCTCAAAGCACGCTTTCTAAAACAAAAGGATCCGTTAGAAAGAAAATAGGGCTGTGACAGTGCAAAACGGATACGTCACCTGAATTTTACTAGAGCTATATGTCGGTCCTTCTTGACAAGGCTCCTCTTCCCGATGAATCCGCTCAAGCTGAAAAATGACCCAAGAAGGACCAAAGTATATATAACTCTAGTATGTTATATTCCCGATGAAAAATTTGTCTCAAAATAGTACTATGAAGTAGTACGAAAAAATAGCATGCAGTACTAACGATGCTACTACATGCTTCTACTTCAAGGCTACAGTGTTACTGCATACTACTATATGCTACTATTAGCAAGACTGGATGCTACTATGGCAAGACAGGATGCTACTAGATACTACTACATAAGATTGGACAAGTCTGAGGCACATTAAATGATAGTATTCTTTGCTATTACATAGTATTACATGTAACGTTTTCATACTACTACCATACTACTACGCAGGCTACAAATTTTTCATCGGGTTTGACGGTGCGAAATGGATAAGTCAGCTACATTTTATTAGAGCTATCAATCAATCAATCAATCTATTTATCACCCGTTAAGAGAAACAATGGAAGGCGTGTAGCCCTAGTGACGGAGTACAAAAAAAGAAAAGAAAAACAACAACAAGAAAAAAGACAACGCACATAGGAAAACTTCACAGTAAACACAGCACACACATAACTACAGAGCCTCGTTTTTGTTGCATGCTGCAGGTAAACTTTCGGCCGATTCCGGACTGATTCTTTCTACATCCGTTTTTGCACTGCAGTGCTTTAGAGGAAGACGGCAGCGCGTCTCGAGAATCACAGACTTGCTCACCGACCAAGTCCGTGCTTCCCTGCAAGGTGCTGCAGCGCTGCCGCTTCAACCAAGAAGAAAGTGAATCCAAAAACGCATATTGTGCAAAAGCAAAGAAGTGCTGCAGCGGCGATGCGGCAGTGCTATTGCAACAAAAACGGGGCTCAGATTACACGAAAAGGAAGACCACTGGTGGTTCAGTTTCCTAGCGGAAGATTTGAAATCTTCCACTCTTTATCAATAATCTTAGCAGGCAGAAGCAGATGGAATTTCTGCGTCAAGAAAGAATTACTGGTCCAAGGGGAAAAATGCAGCAGATACTTAGAATACTTAAAATAGATCCGGTGAACATTTTTCTTATTAGAAGCAGAACAAAATTGGCAAATGGGGGACATAGCAAGAAGATGGGGCACAGTTGGACTGTTGTAAAGTTTAGAAAGATGAAACCGACTAAGATGTGTGATATTAGAAGCGCATAAGCAATCCGTATCTTTTAGCGAGGTTGTGACTGGCAAGCTTGATGGTTTCTTTAATGGTTTTTCCGATGGGCATACCAAGGTAAACTAGACTGTCAGAAAGCGGAATAGATGTTTCAGAAAGTTCAAGTCGCTTGTCTGGATTACCCTTAAGATTGAAAGCAATTGCTACGGTTTTGTCAAAATTAAAACTCCGTCCAATCTGCTGATATTCATGTTTTAGTTTCGAAAACGTACTTTCACTTCCAAAAAAACTGCGACTTAGGTTCAAAATATCATCGGCGTAAGTAAACAGAGACACATCTATACCGCCATAAATACACGTGCACTCGAAAGTATTTTGAGCAGGAAGAACCGAGTTGATAAAAAGGGCAGGGGAAGTTAAACCTCCCTGTCTTACACCCTTTAATACATTGAAGAGGTCCGACCCCCCTTTCATTTTAGCTCTGAGATGACTGTATATTTCGAAATATGATTCGCAGTCAGCTTGGGCTGAAAGACTATCTAACTCTAGTAAGATTAAGCTGACGTATCCGTCTTGCACTGTCAAATACGATTCGCAGTCAGCTTGGGCTGAAGGAATATTCAGAAATAAAGCTATCGGATAAAACCCATAAGCGTGGCACATGCGTGGTACGAGAGAAGTTCCGTCCTCTCCTTTGCGAGTCGTTTAAATTTAAAAGTATCTATAAAGGTCTATAACGTTGCAATTTTTTTCTATATCACTGAAGTGTTTGACTTTGAGGAAATGTACACTGTAAAAGGTTTCTCTAAGGGTTAAAGTTAACTGCAGTATTTGCTACTGGGACTAACCTTATCTCTACTGGGATAAAGTTGTCTGGATTACCCTTAAGATTGAAAGCAATTGCTACGTTTTGTCAAAATTAAAACTCAGTCCAACCTGCTGATATTCATGTTTTAGTTTCGAAAACGTACTTTCACTTCCAAAAAAAGTGCGACTTAGGTTCAAAATATCATCGGCGTAAGTAAACAGAGACACATCGTTACCGCTATAAATACACGTGCACTCGACAGTATTTTGAGCAGGAAGAACCGAGTTGTTAAAAAGGGCAGGGGAAGTTAAAAATTGCAACGGTGTTCTATATCACTGAAGTGTTTGACTCTGAGGAGAGAAGTTCCGTCCTCTCCTTTGCAACTTGTTTAAATTTAAAAGTATCTATAAAGGTCTATAAAGTTGCAATTTTTTTTTTTATCACTGAAGTGTTTGACTTTGAGGAAATGTACACTGTAAAAAGTTTCTCTAAGGGTTAAAGTTAACTGCAGTATTTGCTACTGGGACTAACCTTATCTCTACTGGGATAAGACTAATCCGAATGACGGATAATAATACTTATATCATTAATCTCAGTATAGCAAATACTGCAAGATTTCTTTTACAGTATAGTATGCCTGAAAAGAAGACACACATTCGATTCTTTATTAAAGTCTAACCGAAAAGGGCTAAGACATGACATTATAGTTCAACATCACGTATTCACTTATATAGGCCTGAACACCCCGAGCCTCGTTTTTGTTGCATGCTGCAGGTCCAGTTCTCGGCCGATTCCGGACTGATTTTTTCAACATCCGTTTTTGCACTGCAGCGCTTCCGAGGAAGACGGCAGCGCTTCTCGAGAATCACGGTCTTGCTCCCCGACCAAGTCCGTGCTTCCCTGCAAGACACTGCCGCTTCAACCAAGAAGAAAGTGAATCCAAAAACGCATATTATGCAAAAGCAAAGAAGTGCTGCTGCAGCGATGCGGCAGCGCTATTGCAGCAAAAACGAGGCTCCAATAAAGATGAGTTAATCCTCTTTACGCTTGTCCCTCTATGCTTGACATGTATGGCAACTAAAAAGGCAATCCATTGCCGAAAAATAAGCCGGCCAGACATGGGATGTAATCTGTTGTCGCCACAAACATTACGCATGAAATGTAATGCATAACAAGCATTGCCAGAAAAAGCAAAAAAAAAAACGCCCACAAAACATCTGCTTACTTTTTTGTTTGTCGTTATCTGTATGCGCGGATTAAGGAGGGGTGGGGGGAGGAAGTTTATTTTAAGGCGAAGCTTAATAGGGAGGAGTTAAAGTTGGTTATTTCGGCAAGAGGAAATTTGTTACCACTTGGAGATAGGAGGAGGTATTTAGGGAGGGTGAGGTCGAATGGTGGTCCATATTTCTGTCCAATGTGTGGAGACAGAGATGAGGATTTACTGCATTTTCTGTGTTTTTGTAAAGAATTAAAACAGTTGATATCCGGGGAGTTTTGAAAGGGAGGAAGGGGTGGAGTTATTTTGAAGGATAGAAACTTTGTGGTGATAAAGAATTTGGGAAGGTTGGTTAGTTTGGGCATGGTACATAGAGAACATTTATTGTAACGTCAGTTAGGAAGAAAGGGGTGTGTATTGGATTATATTATGTGAAATTTATTTGTTGGATTAATTTGGAATTTCGTTATTTAAGTTTTTTTTTTTTTTTTTGTATTAACCACGGCCCTTTAGGGCTTTCAGTGATCTATCTATCTATCAGAAAATTCAGTTTTCTTTGCAGTTTTTCGGCTCTTCCCGCCAATGGTCGTTATGCATAACATTTATTTATCTATTAACAGAAAAAGAGGTTCAGCTGAAAAAAGGAGGTTAATGCATAACGTTTCTAAACACAAGAGATTACATCCAAGTGCTGTCTGTTGAGTGTTGTCTGTTGATCCGCGCATCCTTGTGTTATCTGCTATTTGTCGAAGTTTGGGTTGTCGTGCAAGCAGCGCAGATTCTGAACGTCATTACTAGAGCCTCGGGTGAAAAAATACAAAATCCATTAGGTGGGTCAAAATGTTTCAGTGTAGTCAAATATGAGATGTAAAAATAGGCTGCCTTTTCCGTTAAACTTTAATGCCGTAGCAAATACGGTTTTTCTCTTCCCGTCCGAAAACCTAAATGCAAGACTATACATGCCCCCTCCCCCCAAACACGTTTACACACCGATGACATGAAGCAAATCAATCCTCTTGAACACAAAAACAGCAAGCAAAGGAAATAAAAAATATAAACACAGCTTACTTTAGGCAAAAACATCGACAAGGGATGCAAACCATCGTCTCGCACTTTTTGAGGCGAATATTCTTCATCTTTCAAAGAAGAAAAGAAGCTCTCGCTAAGTGACATCTGGGGTGAGCAGACTCGCACGTCAACAGCCTAAGAAGAAATGAGATAAAAAACGCAACTAATTTTCGTTCGTAAAAACATTTTCGCCTCTAGAAGTCACGTTGACACTGGGAATAAATGCTCAAGAATGAGATAAGAAACGCTTATAATTTTCGTTCATAAAAACGTTTTCGCCTCTAGAAGTCACGAAGAAACTGGGAATAAATTTTCGATTTCTCATGTACACGGTAGTTAAAATTTCTATTCCAATATTCTAACATAATTGACTACTTCGAAACTGTGCAATGTTTTTTAAAAAGTATCAGACCCGTCCCGGCCGTTTTTACCGCGCACGGCCCTAATTGCTTCGACAACAAACACGGTGAAACTGCGTAACTGGTATTCAGACCAATGAGCTCCCTGCATAAATTTCCATAAGAGATAACCCGAGCATGCACAATTTCAATAGAAAACACTTAGGTTGTAATTTGTTGTGATTTTGAAAACGTTATGCATCAAACGTCATGCATCAAAAAATTGCCAGGAAGAGCTGAAAAACGCCGGAAAAGCACCATCTGACGTTTTTGTTTGTCGTCACGATTTCGGAAAAGTCAGCAATACTTATCGGCACTTCCTGGGTTTATGCATTACATTTAATGCATAAAAGTTTGTGAAATCACAACAGATTACATCCCAAGTGTTGTCTGTTGAAACTGTGCAATCTGTTATGAAACTTCTGACAGTGCGTAATCCATCCGGTATGGAAATCATTCAAATCGCTGTTTTATGGGACATCTTTCCAATCGTAAACAATTGAAATCGTAAAAACCACAATCGTTGACAACTGTTTACAATCGCAAACGATTGGAAACAACTGTTTCCAATCGTAAACAACTGTTTCCAATCGTAAAAACAATAGTTTACGATCGTTTCCAGTTGTTTACGATTGGAAAAATGTCCCATAATACAATGCCTTGAATTATTTCCATACGGGATAAGCGGGAGCCTGGTCCGCTTCGAAAACAGCAAAACATGACAGATGTGGAAATCGTTGCAGCACCATTCAGGCGGGCGAAAGTGACAACGAAAGTTCAAACTCCCAAGCGATGAGAGTGAATTGAACGATTAGCTACGCTAAGTCAATTAGTAATATATATAAATTAGTACACCAGGAAACACAGAAATGGTTTGGAATGATTTCTTCATCGGATACCCTTAGAAATTACAGTATGGTGAAATTATGAGCCAGACTTTTATTTTAAGCTTAATCTACCCGCGATTAATTTGAGGTACTGGATCCAACTGAGGCCAAATTGCCTACCGCTGTACGGTAGAAAAAAAGTGTCTGACAGAAATAAGAAGAATCAGGATGGGAAATATGCGTGTCTTCTTTGCGGTGGTGAAGATGAGGATATCGTTCATTTTCTAAGCCGGTTACAAGAGCTTTTGGATCTCGGTAGGGAGATTTTCGGTGGGGATATCCCGACACTTCCTGGTATACTGAAGTGTACATCCGCCCAGTCGGTTAGTAATATTTGTAGTTGAGTGTCTAGAACGCTGGAATATAGAAAGCTTTCCGTAGATAAGTTGTATGGTTATTGACGTTTCTGCGTATTCATAATCTGTACTTGTATTTGGCCCTCAGGCTTTTTCAAATACAATTATTATTATTATTATTATTATTGTAACTATAGGTTGGCAGCCGGGTGTGGTCTAAGGATATTGCAAAATGACCCGGTCTTTCAAAATACTAACCCGATGAAAAATTTCCAAGAATTATTTACTTGGAGTTGTAAGTTTGATAGCACACAGTAGTAACTGTTACCACTGCATGCTACTACGGCAAGCCGGGATGCTACTGGATACTACTGCTTAAGATTGGACCAGTCTGAGGCACATTAAATGATAGTATATGTACTATTACATATCAATACATGCAACTTTTCGTACAACTATCATACAACTGCACAGGCTCACATGGTTTCATCAGGAACCCTTCCTGGGGGTCCAATTAAGTCGTGTGTCTAAGAACGGGTTGCTGAAGACCCATCTTCCCAGGTCCGATTCAACGAGCTCAAGGTCGGGGATGAACGTTAGTTCAAGAAAATGCTCTTCCGATCCTTTAAACATGTGAAATATTTATGATATTTAATCTATACATTAATATTTCATCCTGGTCAAATTATAGAGTGTTTTCGTGTTGGCCTTTTTGTTCTGGAAGACATGGTAGACCATCAAGTCCTGTTTCTGTTTTGTACTTATAGAATATAATAGAAGAAAAGTAGCTGTCACAGCGTTACCGCCGAAGTTGACCTTTTTGTCATACAAAATGAAGAATGCATAACACTTTGTAACGAATGATAATACAAAAACACTAAAAGGGACTAACTTATCGGTTGTTGTACAACTCAACAAATGCTGGAACAAAACTCCTTCTATATCTTTCATGAAGAGGGGCCACAGGGGCTAGTTTGGGGATTTTCTGGGATTTCTCTCGCTGGGGTCTAATACGTATAGGAGAATAGGGGGGTGGGAGAATATTACGTAAACGGGGAACAGATAGGGTTTTAATACTGAAATCGATGCTAAGACGGGTTCGTCTCTCTTCCAGGGTAGCCAGCTTGAACCTTTTTAGTAGGTAACTGTAAGGCACTTTACCCTCCCCGTTTATAATCATGAGGGCCCTTTTTTGAATGTTCTCGATACGGTATGTGTGTTCTGAAGAGAGCCCGAAGTGCCAAACAGGACAAGCGTATTCATGAATAGGTCTGATAAAACTAATGTAAATTTGGAGGAGGTCTTTAGAAGGGCAAGAAAATTTTATAAGTAGTTTCAAAACGGCAATGCATGGGGAGGCTTGTTTTAAAATATTTTTGATGTGGGCTTCCCATTTTAAATCATTGGTTAAAGTAACTCCGAGTAGTTCAATTTTTTTTTAACGGAGATTTCTGGGGGAATGGGGTCAAGAAAGGCTGGGGTAGATTTTAAAAAGCTGATTGTCATAATTGAAGATTTCTTGGAGTTGACTTTCATTTGCGACAGAGCAGCTTCCTGGGTAACGTCATCCAGAATGGTCATTGCTGAACTCTTGATGTTTCGCCGGCAAACCTCAAGAGCGGAGAGGTCGTCAACATATTTCCATCGGTCAGAGTACTCAGAAATAAGACTATTTATCATAATTAAAAATAAAACTGGACCTAGTAAGTACCTTGGGGAACCACAAAAAATAGGGAGGGGTTCAGAAAAAATATTATTATATTTGACAATTTGAGATCGATTTGTCAAAAAAGAAACTAGAATTTTTATCAAAAAAGGACTAACTTTAAACTCTGAAAGCAACTTTTCAACAAGAATATTATGATCAATAAGGTCAAAAGCTTTCTGGAGATCAATTAATAGAAGATTTAACCATGTATCAGGGTTTTCAAGGTTTTTATAAATTAAATCAAGTAAACTCACAAGGTAATGAGAGGTAGACGTTTCCTTCAGGTTCCCGAACTGTTTAAGGTCAATCAGTTCCCGGATTTCTGCCTTCAACCAATCGGCAAGAAAACTTTCATACATCTTTGAAAACGTCGGAGTTAGTGTAATTGGTCGTACTCCGGTGAAGTCATTTAGACCTCCCTTTTTCTCAATCGGAGTGACATACCCTAACTTCCAACAAGACGGATAATTTCCCGATTTACTAATTTCATTAAATATGCTTAACAGCGGAATAGATAATTTGTCGGGGAAAGCTTTGACCAGAGCAGTTGGGATATCAATGGGGCAAATGCTAGTTTTTTTAAGCTTCTTTATTTTACTAATAATTTCATTAAATGTAATTAATGGAATATTTTCTACTGATGTACTTGGGATTTTATGGCTATTTGAAAATGGGGGGAAAGTTTGGACTATTGCGGCTAAGTGCTTGTTGAGCTCATTTGCCGTTTGCAAAGGTGGCTCGTCCAAGTGGAAATCCAGATTCTTATGCGTACGACCACCAAGCTCCTTAGCTTTTCTAAACCACTGGCGGGGCTTACTTGACTTCTTTCTTTTGCTTGGTTTCCAAATCTAACCACGATGCGTTCAGTTTTCAAATTCAAAGAGCCCGAAGGCTGAGTAGAGTCGACAAGCGCTAAACAAAAAATCGCTAATTTCGTGTGGCATAGCCGAAAAACGGTATTTCTGGGCCACTTCACCGTGACATCATTTTAGTAAGAATTGTGCCTCAAGTGCTTGCAAAAATGAAGTTCTTAATAGAATTTTATAGTTTTCCACAGATTTACCTTCGGCGGGGGGGGGGGGGGGGCGCTAGACCCGAAGAACTCACCTCAAAGCTCCTATCGCTTCCAACCAGAACCCCAATATCCATCGTGCATTTCATAAACAACACAGCTGGATCTGACTGAGTTTCCGCTATGTTCACCACTTTTACTGATGTATCAGTCCATCGGCCGTTTAAGCTGATCTCCATGTTATGAAGTATACTCCCATCAATGCTGAATTCGGCCAAGTTCACACTGATCAGAAGACTCTTATGACTCCGAACATAGGTGAAGTTTGTTATGTTCAGACTCATGAACTGGAACGGAAAAGCGTTAGAAGCTCACTTATACCTATACCTAGAGAAAGAAGCTTTGGCTTAACCTCTTTTTCTATTAGTAAATAAATAAAGTGAGCTTAGAAGACATGAAACTGTAAAACTGAAGGCAGGGCGGCACAAACTAGTCATGGGCTTCGGAAGACATATTAAACTCGGAAAATCACAAAGACCTCCTGCCCCACCTGTCCAAGGACAAGACTACACTGTCAAAAGTTTCATAACAGATAACACAAAGATTCGCAGTTTCAGACAACACTTGGAATGTAATCTGTTGTGTTTTGATTTCGAAAACGTTGTGCAATAAATGTAATGCATAGCATAACAGGCATTCCCAGGAAGAGCCGAAAAAGCATCTGCTGACTTTTCCGGTATCAGACGACAAATAACAGAGTCAGCGGTTTTTCGGCTCTTCTTGGCAATGCTTGTTATGCATAATATTAATGCATTACGCTTCCATGATCACACTTAACAGATTACACAAGAAGCGTTGTTTGTTGAAACTGCGCATCCTTGTATTATTTGTTATGAAACTCCTGACAGTGTTGCAGCGAAGCTCACCATCAAACAACAGATGAAGCTCTCTCCGATTCATGCATCCGACAGGTACTTGAAATCGTTCAAGTCATACATCATTTTAATTTTGGCCTTATAATAATTTGATTTGGAATAAGGTTCCGGTCAGCGTTAGGGAGGCTGAAAACGTACTTATTTTTAAAAGTAAATTAAAAGGGCACCTGTTGGAAGGTAAATAGAGGGGGGGGGGGCTTAGGGAGGGAGTGTGGGGCGCAAAAGGTTGGTCATGAAAGACGAAAAAGGCACTGCACAGATCATGAGGGTTACAAAGAGTAACAGTGTGTTTTTTGTTTGCGGATTTCGTTAAACGTGTTCGATAAATAACAATTTTAACTGAAGTGATTAATAATACTTATATATTTTGAAATTTTTAACCCACAACTTGTTCCATTTACGCTTGACAATTCCAGCGCTATTTTTCATCGCGAAGAATTTTTGGGAAAACTAAATTAACTAACTATATTTGAAGACTATAGTAGTGGTTGGCTCCTTTGGACGCAGCTAACCTTGGGCAGTCCTTTGCTTATCTCTATAAAGATCTGGCTAGGCCCAATCTGGACAGCGGCAGATTCATCCCATCTCTGCATTAGCCGACGCAAAAAAATAAATAAAATCGGAGATTGTTTTCCGTAAATTTGGACAGGTGGTTAGCCTACCCAAAAGTTTGCACCGGGATTACAGCACCATAGAGCTACTGTATGTAGACGCGAGCCTACAGAAGTGTTGGGTATAATGGTGGCATTCATTCGGGTCTGGAATTGTGTCGAGTCGCAGCAGAGTTTTGCTTCTAGATGGGAGACACGGGTTGTACTGAAAATTCTTATTTGGACTCGGGCAGGAATATCTATGATCTTTGTAACCTACCTGCACTACTGTGTTGAGTATCTTCATAAACTTATCATGCTTAATCTCCTTAGCTCCGCCACTGGGTGAGGGGTCGGAGCTTCCATACGTGGGGTGTTCTGATACTTTGACCCCTTCCAAAACAACAGAAACAATCCGTTTTGCCTCCAAGTTAAACAGGCTACTTCGGATGCACACGCCTTCGACAAACTGTAAACAAAGTTTCAGTTTAATTTACTAAACAGATAACTAATGGACTAACACGTCAAGCAAGCACAAGAATGTGTTCTTGGCTAGGGCACTGATAGGCTACATCACAACTGAAAACCACAAAGAACCAACAGTTTAACTGGATCAGACTGGACTCGGATATTTATTAGCGGCTCTATATGGAATAGAATAGAATGTATTACACAAAGAGCCCGTGAACCATGGCAACAAAAATTTTACAAAAATAAAGTTCACTACCTTATAGAACAAGCACACTGCTCCTATTCTAAAAATCTCGTTCTATGCTCTCGCAAGCCTCACGTAACGTCCAAGTTTTTTCATATACTGAACCTTTATGGAAAATATTTGTTGAGTGTTTTGCGATTATTTTATATTTCTTTATCCTTTTTTACTGCACTTACGCCCTTGGGCAGTGCGTCATAAATTCATTCATTCATTCATATTGACAACACATTCATCCTTCATCATCCTTATCATCCATTCTTCATTATAGGCTATCTCAGCAAATACCTCATTTCTCCCTTCTTTCATTTCTCCCCGCATTTCTCCCCGCTTTCATCCTAATGACCACACATAGGACAGAAGTAAGAACCAACTTGCTCCACGTGGTAAAGTATCAGCCCTCATCTCAATAGTTGCGTTTTTTGCAGATACCATGGTATCTTTTATCACGGTAATTGAATCTGTGTGGTAAAAATTGTGGTATCTGATATACGGTTGCTCAACAAAAACGACAATTGCCGAAATCGCGCTTTTCGAAGTCATCCAAAAAGAAAACTGATATCCAGTCACATCACTAATTTCCAAACTTCTTTCCCACCAATTTCACAAAATCCTAGGCTCTGTTGTTGGTGATGATGAAAGTGAGATGACTTTTTCAGATTCCACGATCAGTTACCCCGATATTCAGTCACATGACTTAAGTGCTAAACTCCTTTCTCTCCAATCTGACAAAATTTGATGAAAGTGGGAAGACTTTTCAGATACCACGACCAGTTACCACGGTCGGACCGTACTATCTGAATATCAGATACCACGCTAACTGGCCATATACCACGATAACCGCAAACACACCTTTTGACCGTGGTATCAGATACCACGATAACTGCAAAAACCGACTCTAGACCGTGGTATCAGATACCATGGTATCTGCAAAAAGCAACTAATAAGCTTGATTTCCTCCTTACTTCAGCCTGCTTTAAACATAATTCCTTCACCCCAAGTCTTTTTGGCCGCCTCAAACAAACACAGGGACACTGGAATGACCTTCTGAAATTGCCAGGCTGGGATCTCTTGGTCTGGTCGAGGGGTTGGTCACTCCCAAAATGGTTGCACAGTGGTGCCCAGGGAGGGTGTACAATGGTGCCCAGCGAGTGAGCAACCCCTCGGGTCTGGTACTGGTACTCACTGATACTCTTCGTGTTTTTTTGTTTTTATTGATTTCGTGAAGTGACCATTAAGCGTTCCAGCGGTGGTTCGACTTTGTTTTCTTTTTCTTTTTTTTTATGGAACGGTTTGAACCGTTCGATGTATTACTCCGGTTCTAATCCTGAAATAATTTGTGCTGAGTAGGATATTAATCCTAGAAAATGAGCAAAAGAGTTTGTCAGAAGTGGGATTTGAACCCACGCCCGGAAAACCGGACTGCGACCTGAACGCAGCGCCTTAGACCACTCGGCCATCCTGACTTGTAGATTAATATCGTTCGGAAAATAGCTGCTGTAAAATATAGCTCGTAATCAGAAATAAAATATTTCTTATCGCACTTTTAAAAGCTGACGGGAGAGGGGAAAGACGGTTTTAAGTATATTTTCAGGTATTTTTTTTTTTTCGAATTCTGATAAGTTTAGGGATCCCGAACGTTGGCTACACCTCACCTACAACACAATGATATTGTCCATCCACCCGTGACCACAGTCATCATGCTTACAGACTCAAGAATGCACTTCAGCAGAGAAAGAGCACGAAAGCACCTAAATTCTGGAAAAGAGGAAAGGCTTTCACCAAGGAACATTGACGACGCACCGAGGGGTTGCTCTCTCTCCGCCACCGGTGTACACCTCGACACGGCACCGGCACGGCACCGGCTCGGCACCGGAACGGCACCGCAGCACCGGCACGGCACCGACACGGCACCGCGGCACGCGCCACTTGGTGTACATCGTTTTTGGGAGTGAGCACCCCTCGCGACGCACTTCAGTACCACATGCACACGGTGAAGTTAGCAGATGGGCTGTTGGTTCGAATAGCGCTTCACAAAATCCCTTCCAGATTAGTTATTTTTGGCCGGTAGTGCTAGCATAAAGTAAACAACGACATGTTACTTCTTGGTGTACATTTATCTAGGTCTGTTTGGCTTCTTTCAACTACCCAAGTATAACACAGTTAAAATGCGCCTGCCTCTGTTTGTGCTCTACCCAACTCTGTTCTGGAAACTTCATCAACTTTGCCAATTCTGGCTTCTGACATCAGTGCTGGTTGGCTTTTGCACGGGGCCAATGCGCGATTCGGTATGAAGCGAAACGTGAATCGCTTCTTTAGCGCATCTGTCGGCAATTTGTCATTGGGTTTTATGAGGGTCGTATTTGGTAGTCGATAGATGAGCACTGGAATATTTGTCATCCCATAATTTGATCAGCTCTCAGCATCAGCCTCCCCCCCCCCCCCCCAAATGTTGTCGGCCAGTCGGTAAAAGACATGTAGAGTATGCGTGACGCGCCGCGATTTTTCGTCAACACAGTTGACTTTTTTCATGAAAACCGATGAAAACAGTCGTTTTTTTCTGAAAATCATTTTGTCGAAACGGTCGGTTTTTGAGAAAATCAGTCGGTAAAAGATAACCGAATATGCGTGACGCGCCGCGATTTTTCGTCAAAACAGTTGACTTTTTTCATGAAAACAGTCGTTTTTTTCTGAAAATCATTTTGTCGAAACGGTCAGTTTTTTAGAAAATCAGTCGGTAAAAATTTCCAGCCAGTCGCCAAATCCCTACCCCCCCCCCCCCCAACATTTTGGCTAGTAACGCCTCTGGCTCTCACGAGATTCCTGATCCCAACTACTCCAAACATGTCAGGTGAAAGGACTAACTGTTCCACAGAAACCTGGCTCCAAACCTTCCGAATATCGCTTATAAACACCGCAGATGTTAACGAATTCAGTCTAATATAAACTACAGTTTATGAAAACCGTGTTCAAAAGTCTAGAAGTCCGACCTATACTATTGTTTTCACTCTACATCCGAGGGGTGGCCCACTCGATTTTAGTGTACAGCAAGTGCGCATGATTTTGGTCGGTGCCGTCTGGTGCCAGGAAACGGTGTGCGGCAGGCGCCTGGGAGCGGGTAGCCCCTCCTCTACTTCCCTGATCGTTCCATCCATTCTAGTTCAAAGATTTCCAACTTCCTGTGTCATTTTCAAGGGGTTGCCGCTCCTCGGCACCTGCTGTAGGCTACACTCTTTCCCAGCACCAGCTGGCACCGGCCAAATAGATATTCCTTCAGCCCAAGCTGACTGCAAATCATATTTCAGGATGTAAAACGGATATGTCAGCTACATTTTTATCAGAGCTATATTTCGGCTCTTTTTGGCAAGGGTCCTCTTCATGCTCAAGCTGGAAAATAAACATTGAAAGATTCTTCATTAACTATCTGACTTTGAGAACTTCTTCCTTGAAAACTGCTTCGAGTTAAAGCTGGTCTGTGATTTCATTCTTTTTCCACAAGATCGTTTTCCAGCTTCAGCGGCTTGGTCCTGAAGAGGACCCTTGCCAAGAACGGCCCAAATTAAATATAGCTCTAACAAAAATGTAGCTGACCTATCCGTTTTGCATCGTCAAATATAACCGGCCAAACAAGCGTTGCCGACCATAAATTAAGTGTTTCTAAACGTTTCTAAACACGATGATTTTGATTTTAATGCGTGGCAACAGGTGGGCAGTTGCGGCACCGGGCACTACCTGATGTAAACTAAAGCGAGAATGGGCAACCCCTCGGTCATTTTCATCCACTCTAACGGCACTACGCTGATTTTCCATTTAAAGTGTTTGGTTCTTTCTGAGGTGGATCTGGCTCCCGCTTATTCCTTTAAAGGATCTCATTGGTCAGAAATAAAGCGTTTTTCGTGTTCCTCACAAATATCAAGGGTGCCGGGAGAAGCAGTAAACCGCCGGGACGGGTTTGTGACCTTTGAGAGTGTGTTCCGCCCTACTTACCGTAGTTACTACGCATGACGTCACAGATCCTAGTTTGTTGGTGTCAAGGCTGGAACGTATTTTCTTATTTCCGACACCTATCTGTTGATCTTTATTTTTTATATTTATTCATTATTTTTTATCTCTATTTTTTAATCACTGCTTTCGAATTCCAAAGTATATCAGAAAGTACGAATAAAAGTTCCCAGATATCCTAGAGACTCATGAAAGCAAAACTGATAAAGATGGATGAATTCCTATAAAAGGGTATAAAATAATTAAAATGAAGTGAGGCAAATCCAAGCTTTTTTGTATGTATTAATTTATGATCTATCCTATCGTATGTTCTACAGGCAGGGGCGTCGCTATGGGGGGTAGGGGGGGGGGGGGTACCCCCCCCCCTTGAAGGAAGGAAAAAGCTAATCTGGGCGCTCGCAGAGCGCCCGACCAAATAAATTAAGCTGATCTGGGCGCACGGAGAGCACGCGACCAAAACAAATTTTAGCTAAACTGGACGCTCGCAAAGAACCCGACCACAAAAGTTCAGCTAAACGGGACCTCACACAGGAAAGCCCGAAAAAGTCAGTATGGCTAGTTCAGGTTTACCAAGAAACTGAGTTGAAATCCAGCTTGGACCTAGACTGTTCTGTGTTCTCGAGCGTTTGAGACTTCAGGAATTGGATTCTTAGTCGCATGTTTCGAGCTTGCCAGATTGACAATTTTATCACGATATGTTATGTACCAATATCTCTCATTTAATGTCAAAATCAGGCTGATTTTTAATTGTGGCGTATAATTTTCACAATTTCTTGGTTTAGATAAGTATTTTCCTCCAGTGTGAAGCTGTAATGACGGGCCTGGTTACTGCAACATGTCTTTTGATTTTTATATAGTTTTAGTTTTTTAAAGATCAAGTCGGATCTGTTTCAAGTTTTTTTTTTCTGAATGATAGTAGTCTACTTCTTTTCCGGAAAGGGTCAAACTGAAGCACATTAACAACTTCAAGTTAAACGTCTCACATTTTATGGATCCGTCGTGGGCGAAGACAGACGGGCAGATCCATGCCAAGTGGACCTTAACTTCTTTTGGGATCCGGAAAGACGTATTCTGATTATGCAAGATTTCAAAAAATTTTGCCGGCGGCGCCTTTTGTAGTAGACTCTATTTACCGAAAGCTCCCGTCATTTCATTCGTGTGATGACGGGCTTGGAATTTCGGGGCTTGGATCACATTAAAATCTTGACTTTGGGGGAGGGGGAGAAGTAGTGTTTTGCCCGAAAAAATTCATAGCTACTTACAAAATTTTGCACGCGGCGCTTATTTTCATTCTGTCTTACATACAGTCATTAGGAACTGTTGTAGCGCGGGCCATGGCGTAAGCGAATTCCTGTTGTTACAAATGACGCTCACCGTAAGTTTCTTTAAATGCGCACAGTTTCCAGCATGCGGTGCTGCGTTTCTTGGCTATTGTTTTTAACTGGTATGATTCTTGAGCCTTGTCGGACATCTGTCGTATATTTTAAGTTAGTCACCTCCCACGCCCAAGCCTTTCAAACCGCCCCTGAGCTCAGACTAGGCTTCTTCCGTCGTCACGCTTGCATCTATGGCAAGTTTACTAAATTTGCGACGAAAAGCTAAAATGGGCGGCAGGGCACCGGCTTCCACCCCCCCCCCCCTCGAGTTTTGGCTTGAGACGCCCCTGTCTACAGGTTAGGCTGAGCAACCCTCGAAGCCGGTAAAACAATAATGAAGAGTATTTTCCAATCCAAGCGTCTTGGTGTCAGAAAGATTGCAGTTAAAAACAAGACCAAAGGATTCGATGGGATCCCACAATTTTAATATTTGCTCCCGACAATTCGGTCCTGTAGATATTCGGTCTTCAACAAACTTCTTGAACATTTTTACTTTTAAAATTTACAAACAGGTTAAGGCCAATGGTAATAATCGGAGAAGACCAAATTCGTATTTGACAGAGGAAACCGGATGCGCCAGCTGAATTTCAACAAGTTCGGATGTATTAAGATATCCGTTTTGTGCTGTCAAATATTCAGATACGGATTCAGCATATGGTTTACCATATAGCCTACGTCGTACCTCCTTCCTTCCTTACTTCTGCCCAACTTCCGGTTTCGGCAGGATTCCGGACAAACTACTTGTCTGGCAAAAAACTAAACCTCAAAAACGAACTCAGCATGTCTCCTTACCCCTACATCCAAACCTCTAATCAACTTCAAATTAAAACTTTAACTTAAAATTGTCCGGTTTCAGCCGGATTCCGAGCGATATATACGTCCGGTGAGAAAATGATTGTCATGTGCGAATTCAGCATGTCTTCTTACCCACAAATCGAACATCTTATCAAATTTAAATAAAACTTTTACTTTAAACCAATTCTTCGGTTCCGGCCGAACTAATTGTCCGGCGAGAAAATAAATTTCTTTATTGACTTTAATAAATTATTATTATTATTATTATTCGGACTCAGCACGTTTCTTTGCCCCTAAATCGAACCTCTAATCAACTTCAGATTAAACTTTACTTTTCACTAATTTTCCGGTTTTCGCCAGATTCCGGGTGAACCATTTGTCCGGCGAGAAAATAAATTTTATACTCGAATTCAGCATGTCTCTTTACCCCTAACTATCTCAATGGCTTTCAAAAAATATTTTGCGTGTCCCTTAATTTGAAACCCCTTCCCCACCCTCAAACATAGGGCTACAGAGCCCATCTTCGAACTTGACCTGTACTTTGACCCAACGGATCCTCCCACCAAGTTTTATCAAAATATCTCAATCCGTTCGAGAGTTATCGTGCGGACAGACGGACAGACAGACGGACAACTTTTGGGATGTCATAGGTATCCCTCCACTTACGTTTTGGGATCCCAAAAAGAGGTAGAACCTAATGTTGCACTTGCAACGCTAGTTCAAAGGATGAAAAGTAGAATTCGCCTTTTTGTGGGATTGTTCTGATCATTTATAAGCAAAACCCTTGAGATAAGAATGATCATGGACCCTTGGAAATTACGATAATGTATCGTTTGGTAAAAAGTATTTTATTTTTGAAATTGGCATCAGAGACATGTCCTCTGTTCAATTATTAAATTCACTGGAATCCGATTACCCATTCAAAAGTTATGCATGACTAATTATTCCGGATTCCCCCTCCCTCCACTCCCCCCACGATGATCGGTCGAGAATTTTACTCATAAGTCAGTTGTCCCTGATATGCCTGCCAAGTGAAAATCCCCAAAACCGGTACCACCGGAATGTATGTACCGGATTTGTATGCTTTTGTCGGGCTTCGTCGACTCGTCGGCACCTCGAGTTCTTTTATACGCAAGAAATAAAATCCTGCAAATATTTGTCGGGCAAAAAACGGAAGAAATCGAATTTATCATGCTTTTCTCGGGCCTCGGTATTGTCGTCGGCACATCGGGTTCTTTTTATACATAGGGAATACAGAAGAAATACAAATTTTATATGGTTTTGTTTGGCGTCGGTCGACTACTCGGCACATCGGGTTCTATTTATACGTAAGAAATCAAATTCTGCAAACTTTGTCCGGCGCACCCAGGAAGTTCAAGTCTCGTCGGCACAACAGGTTATTTATACACGTCAGAAAATCAACTTCTGTATAATACAGTCTGGCAAAACAAAGAAATCAAATGCTGTATGTTTTTTCCGGGCGTCGGTATTCTCGTCGGCACATCGAGTTCTTCTTGCACGTCAGAAACCAAATTCTGTAAACGTTTATCGGGCGCATCCCTTAAGTTTTAAGTTTCATCGGCAAATCGGTTTGTATTTACATGTAAGAAATAAAGATCTTTACAGTCCTGTCGGGCAAAACACAGACGAAACCGAATTCTGAATGCTTTTGTCGGGTGTCGATGTTCTTTCAGCATATCGGGTTCTTTTTATGAAATCAAATACTGCAAACATTGTCGGGCGCAAATTTTTACGGAGAAAATACAGATTTAAAAAATTGCGCTTAGTTCAAATTGTAAGTTGGAAGCTTTGCTTTTTAGGTAAAGTTGAATCGAAAAGGTGAATGTGTGAATTTAAATATACAAATTTACATTAAAGGAATAATCTCAGCTGATGCATTAAAATTGGTTTTTCACAAAGTTTCGCTGGCGGCGCATTTTGTAGTATTCTCTATTTGGAAATCAGTGTTTCTTTTAATTGGCGTTTTAGGATTGACATTGTTGGGGGTTTGAAACATGTTAAAAGCTAGAACTTGTATGGTATACCTTGTATGGTAAAATGTTTCCGGACGAAAGACAGAATGAAAAAAAAATTCACATGCGGCGCTTACTTTAACTTTTTCTGGGTACAGTCGTTGGAAGCTTTGCTTTTTAGCGAAAGCAGAAATGAAAAGCCGAATATGTGAACTTTAATAGACGAAATTACATTGAAGGAATAACCTCAACTGGTGCATTACAATTAGTTTGTATTGCATTTTGTAGTATTCTCAGTAGTATTGGCGTTTCATTTTGTTGGCGTTTTAGGATTGACGTTCTGAGTTTGAAACACGCTAAAAGCTAGAACTTGTATGGTAGGTACAGGAAGAAAAATTTCGGAAAAAAGGCAGATTTAACAAATTTCGCCTGCGGCGCTTACTTTAACTTGTTCTGGTTACAGTCGTTGGAAGCTTCGCTTTTTAGCGAAAGCTGAAATGAAAAGCCAAATATGTGAACTATAAGATACGGAATTACATTAAAGGAATATCTCAACTGATGTATTAGTTTTACACCGGTTCTATTCTATGCTGGTGGGATATGTACGCAGTTGCCGCGAAGACATTTTTTTAGTCCGTCGGCAAATGTTTTAGTCCGTCAGCCCAAACCGGACGTCCCCCACCCCGAAGGTAAAAGGCTAGTGACGCCCCTGCCGCCCCTAACTACCTCACAGCTGTCGAATCCGGTTCGGGCTTTAAACAGACATCACAGATATGTCATCTATTCAGTTATTAAGTTTCATTCAAATTCGATTACCCGTTCGAAAGTTACGCACTGGTCAATTTTCCGGATTCCCTCTCCCTCCGCTCCCCCCAGATAGTCGGATGGAAACAATTAGTTTGGTCGGGTTATTGACATGCCTGCCAAGTTTCATCATCCTAGCACATCTGGAAGTACCCTAAACCCTAACTCAGAATCGTGGGAGAGACCGCCGGCCCGCCTGACCAAGGATATTGCGATCGGTATATGGCACTTGAGCCAGAGGCTGCAAGTGACATAAAAACACCATTGCTATCAAATAGGCTAGCCAATACAAACTACTTTAGCAGATAACACGAAAAACTAGCTTACCACATCATATCTCTTCAGTTTGATCTTCACAAGCTTTAACTTTGGCCTCCATAGCTGAATGCCATCCACAGATATATCAACTTTCAAGACCAGTGAGAGGACTACAGATATGATGTAAGGAACAATCCTAGCAAGAAAAGAAACACTGGTAAAGTAAATGTGACATCATTCAAAGGGTTCAGCAAGCAGGGATTTCAACTGGCATTCGGCTGGGGGAGAGAGCTATAGGTTATGTGCTTGAACCTTTTTAGGACTAAAGAATCTTCCCTAATCAATATAGGGTCCAGATACTGATTCTGGAGGGCGGAAAGGAAGGTAGTTTAAAACAAAACAAACAATTTGTGCTGTACACTACAAGAGATGTGAGCCAATAAATTAACTATCTTCGCATTTTCAATGCGAACTAACCTTAACAGATAAGAAGCAAGTTGTCACTTTTTCAAGAGTTGGCTCTAGCTGATTTAGACTGCAAGAGAAGTATGGTATACACTTATTTGAATGCTTCATAAAAGCAAACGGTTGCCACAGAAAACAATAGAATCCATACCAGGCAATTTTGACTTGGCACCCTTTTCATTAGACAATGCGATTTAAGGTAATTTAAGGTAGAATCCTTGCCAAAACTTTAAATTTATGGACAATTTTCTCTTCTATCAATCTATTTTAAAATAATCTGCCACTGTGTTCTCCTGTGGATATGTCTTATTTTAGGGATACTAGCATTTATTTAATGACAGTTGACAGAGAAAGGTTAAAAAAAACTATTGTCATTATGTGATGTTGCACAGGAAATAAATCAGAAGTTTATCTTACACTTGCAGTGGTAGATGATATTCTAACAAACACTCCAACAGACGTATCTGTCCATTGTATAAGGTTTGACATAGCAATAGGCGATCCAAAAATCAAGGGTACAGAATGTAATAACCGACACCTGAAATACAGTTTTTGGGATCCCAAAACGTAAGTGGAGGGGTACCCATGACATTGCAAACGCTGTCCGTCTGTCTGTCTGTGAGCACGATACCTCTCAAAGGGAATGAGTTATTTTGATGAAACTTGGTGTAAGGATTCTTTGGGTCAAGGGAAAGGTCGAGTTTGTAGATGGGCATGTAGCCCCACATTTAGGGGTGGGGGTTTCAAATTAAGGGGCCACACATTTTTTCCTTAAAAGCTATTGAAATAGTTGATTAAGGGATAAGGAGACATGCTGAAGCCGAATATGAAAGTTATTTTTTTACCGGACAAGTAGTTTGTCCGGAATTCAGCGAAAATCAGACACAAATTTGTCTACCAATTTTCGGCTATCGCAGTCCCTACCCCTTTATTCTCTAACCAGTATAGCTCTGCGCATGGATGATGACATTCATTTGTTCATTCTATGGACGGCAGAGAGATCTAGTGTAATCAAAGGTCTAAGGGGTTGATGTATCAGGTTCAAACGAGGAAATATGTTGTTCAATCGAGGATGTTGTTTAATGAGGATTAACTGGTAAAGTACAGTACAGGGCAAGTCCTCTAGTCCTATCTTTAGAGGCAGATGAGGGGTTTTAAATTCACGCTAAAACATGTATGTTTTATAAGTTAATAGGGTATTCACTGACGGCGTAAGGAGGTCCGCTGAATGCATATTTGAATTTAGTTTTCTTGCTGGACAAATGGTTCATCACAAATTAGGCTGAAACAAGAAATAATACATAGATGGCACTTTACACAAGGGACTTGTGCCTTGACCAATAAACCGGAAACAGTTTTTTCAAATATAATTTAGAAGTCTAGGACTCCATTGTCTGAGCCAGATAGACATACCAGGACCTACAATGCGGGGTCTCATGGTGAAAACTAAATAGAGCCAAATATATAACTTCAATGGGGAAGACGCCCTTGAGATGGAAACATTCCTTAAGTAGTGAACTGAACGACAAAAATGCTCCTCAGCCGGGATTTGAACCCAGGACCCTCTGCTTACAAGGCAGGCACTCTACCAACAGAGCTACTGAGGGGCTTGAGAACAGAGCTCGCAAACCACTACAATAGTCTGGTAGAAGCCGGCCATAGGAACAGTGATCCCACCCGAAGGCAAATTCATCTAACCAGTTCACATCCCCATGTCATGGAAAGTTATAATAATACATCGATGGCACTTTACACAAGGGCCTTGTACCATGACTAATAAACCAGAAACGTTTTTTTAGAATATAATTTAGTAGTCTAGGACTTAACTGTCAGAGCCACAGAGACATAACAGGACCCACAAGGCGGGGTCTCATGGTGAAAACTAAATAGAATTCAAATCCTGGGTGAGGCAGTCAACCACAAACCCCTGATTTTTGGATATCCTATGCCAAACGCTGGGTATATCCACATTTGGCATAGCCTATACCTAATGCTGGATACCCTATACCAAACGCTGGATAGCTGTTGGTACCCTAACCCTGACCTACCTCACTACAGATGAATTCTGATTGGTTGAATTCTGAGCTAAACTCAAATCATCGATATTTTATTGGATCCCAGTATCCCCAGTATCCCATTTGGCATAGTGCAGTCTAGTACACTAGCCCTCTTTCAGTCACAGTGCTCAAACGCTAGCACCATGCCTGAGTGCTAGAAGTTTGATCAATGTACCTTGAAATTCATGCATGGCGCATGGATTTCAGCATACTGTGCACACATAAAAAAGCACAATTTCTGGCTGGACACCTGGTGTAACAACAGAAATTGTGCCTACTGTATACTGAAATCCATGCACCATGCATGAATTTCAAGGTACAGTGATCAAACGTAAGACATGATGCTAGACGTTTGAGCACCATGACTGAAAAAGGGCTAGTGTACTAGACTGGCATAGTGTAGCCAGAGTGTAGCCAGCGTTAGGCAGGCATTAGGCATAGCCTAGGGTATACCAAACGTTAGATAGGCCTATACCCAGCGTTTGGCATAGGCATGAGCATAGGCTGTCCCAAAATCAGGAGTTTGTGGCAGACTGGGCTGAGCCCATTTTTGAACTTATATTATAACATTGTAATTAAAGATATCCAAGGACTCTGACAAAAACTGAATGGCGAAGACATGACCCAATTATTTGAATCAAATATTAGACTTTTGATATCCCATCAAACCCTTTAATCTTGTTTGGCTTTGCCTTGAAGTGCTGTACTTACTTGTTGAGGCATATGTAGCCAAAATAGATGAGTGTCAAAAGGAAAACAACTGCTTCTAGCCACCCCATTTCTCAACTTCAGATGAGACTCAAAACCAGCTCAGTCAGCTGCTCTGGTACATCCATTCGGTCATTAGCACCGGTATTGCCTGACAGAACTAGACTGTTACAACCTCTGATCTCTTCGTTTTGTTTTGGAAAGACAACTTTTTAAAACCGACATGTTTTATTCTATCTGTTAATGATCGGGATGGTCTATGTTCTTGCTTACAAAATCAACAACTAGATGTCTCCCTCACCAGTATTTTTACAGTTCACGTTTTAAGTGTTCCTCACTTCTAACAATAATAACCAACCATTAGTTACTATTTTCGTTCCAACTTAATAAAAGTTACTAAGATAGAAATAAAAAATGCGTCCCAGCCTTGACGCCAAGAAGCCAAAATTCGTAACGTCACGCGTAGTAACTGCGGTAAGCCGGGTAGAATACGCTCGAAATGTCCCTCTCCCAAAATCTACCAACTGCCTAGGAAACATGAAAATTAGCCTGACAAATAAGTACGAGTCGTATTTATTCCTACCCTGTAAAATCAACACACCTTTCATCTACACAGAAAACTGATCGGCCAATCCCAAAATATCTGCCAAAATTTCATCATATGATTATATTTTCTTTTACCTACTGGCAAATGTTCTTCCAATCACGAGGGTTTTGACGTGCAACAAAGGATTAACAATAGTGACGCCGAAATAATTACTGTGGCTTAATAGGATTAATAGGCAGAACTTTACCGTAATAGCTAACAGGAAAACAGCTGCTCCGTGAGGAAAGAAGCTATACCAACCTCTTCGAAATTTGTTAAAGGTTAACCCGAGTGTCTACCAACCAAGGTCCGGAAATATTAGTCTAAGGTTTCCTTCTGGAACTTAACGATCGTCAACAAATTGTTAACAGTTGTTAACTTTTTTGCTTTAAAAGTTTCTGATTTCGAAATTTAAGCTCCGCCCACCTACAATTTCCATTCCGGAGCTTAACGATTGTTAACTATTTTTTATCGATGGTCGGTGAGCATTTTTGCAAAATTGTTAAAAACTGTTGAACTGGGAAAAGTTAACAATCGTTAAAGCTGCAGTTAGCTCCGCCCCGAAGTAAAGTTAACGATTGTTAATAATAGTTAAGTTCCTGGAACGCAACCTAAGTGTGTAGCCCATGGAGAGTTGGTACGAAGACGTTTTCTATATGCTTAAGAAGACCTCAGTATACGGCGGTTTTGTTGAAAACCACTCCTTTGTGTATATTATAATACCAGCTATCTTTTCCTTCCAGCAAAGTGCCACAGACATTGTAAATTCAGGTGGTGGAATTAGTTTGGCTCCACTTTATTTCGGTTTTATTATTCTGATTTGTTTTGTTATTTAAGTTTATTCTTATTCTTTGCAAACAAAAAATCATAACCACAGTGAAAAAGAGTTTTTTTTTTACGATTGTTAACAATTGTTAAGTTTGGCGAACGCAACCTAAGGATGCGTTCTGGAACGTAACGATCGTTAACCAATTGTTAACAGTTTGTTAACTTTTTGCGTTCCACGTTTCTGATTTCGAAATTTAAGATCCGCCCACCTACAATCAGCCTACAATTTCCGTTCCGGAGCTTAACGATTGTCAACTATTTTGTAACGATGGTCAGTGAGCATCGTTACAAAATAGTTAACAGTTGTAGAACTGGGAATAGTTAAAGTTTAACTGAACAGGCAACTTATTTTTACATCTTAGATTCAAACACATTGAATTATTACAACACCCATTAGGGATTTTCATTATGTCCACAGTAGTCTTCAGTAGGGACGTTGGGAATGTGGACGCTTCCCCATGGTGAATCCGTCCGCAATTCGCCCGCGAAAGTTTAAAATATCGACCAAACGTGATTTTTCAAGCTCATATTTTGGTCGAGGTCAGATATGGCGAATATCAGTCGTTGCTCAATCCTTGATTATATAAACAGCTCAGAAAACTGCCTACTGGCAAGGGTAACAACCAGAACACTTGCCCTGTCAAGGAAATCTTCCAGTGTTCTTCAACGGAGTGGAGTCAATGGAGGAATTTGTATGAAGTCACATGGTCCTCTTGGAATGACGGATCGACAGAATCTTTACAGGTTTGTAGAATACTTTTGTACCAATTTTCCGTAAAGCATCTTCAAATAATACTGAAGAAACAGGACAAACTAATGATGGACCTAAACTGGCTAAAAATTAACTAAACTTTAACAAAGCGAAGTCAAGTCGTCTGCAAATAAGCCACTTTTAATCCAAGTAAATCGCGCGTTCAGGGTTCCTCAAAGAGTTGCAAAGAAGAAAGCCTTTTTTATCCTTGTGCTTTTCAAAAAAATAAGGTAAAAAAATGAATAAATAGAACTAAAGCCGAGCAAATACACCACATATGTAGTACCACACAGCTATTAATTCTAATGATGGGTCTAAACTGGCTAAAGTTAACTAGACTTTAACGAAGCAAAAGTCAAGTCGTCTGCAAATAAGCCACTTTTAATCCAAGTAAATTGCGCACTCAGGGTTCCTCAAAGAGTTGCAAAGAAGAAAGCCTTTTTTACCCTTGTGCTTTTCAAAAAATAAGGTAAAAAGATGAATAAATAGAACTAAAGCCGATCAAATACACCACAATTGTAGTACCACACAGCTATTCATTCAAATAAGTCCTTTGGCTTCTCACAACCTAAAAAGACCAAGTTCATATCATGTCTCAATATACTACGACAAGACTGACATTCCCATTCTGTATTTTCAAAGAAAAATGACTGGCATCAACCTCTCTCTAGCTTGTGAAAAAAACCCATGGAGAATGGAAAGCCATACAGCCTGGAACATACTCAGCCTTAGGTCCTTGCAAATAGCTAGCCTACCAAGAAAATAGTCAATCCCAGAAACAATCCTTGGACTTTTTGCCTTTGCAGATCCTGTGATTTCTGGAAATAGCCTACACCTTGTTTACAATCTTGTTTGCATGCTTGATGTTGTTGTTACAAGCTGTAATTTTACACACTGCAACCAAGAAGTCTGTTGCTTTGCTTTCAAATATGAAACAAGCAAGCCTCAATGTACTTTGAAGAGAATGTCAGTCCAATTCTGTATTTCTGAAGAGAATGGACTTGCATTGACCTGCCGGTACCATGTGAAAAGAGCCAAAAAAGGAATGGAATGCCAGACAGCCTGGAACATAGTCAGCCTTAGGTCCCTTGCAAAAAGCTAGCACACCAAGCAAATAATCGATCATCACAGCAATCCTTGCACTGTTTGCCTTTGCAGATACCTACTGTGGATTCTGTCCTACACAGTGCATATTCTATATTTTTGTTTGCTTTATTTTCACAAATGAAACCAGTAAATGACCAGGGTTACCAACAAACCTAACCAGTAAGCTCATAATGACACCATCTGCACAAACAGTATACCAACATAGATCATGCAGAAGCAGAGTGTCAACGTGCAGAATCGCAAGTCATGGGTAACTATTGAATATTTTCTTGATAAAAAACCCCAATAATAATCGCTTTGTAGTAGGCGATCAAAATATACATTACATATGTCAGGTTTTTATGAGAAAAAAATTAGCAGTGGTTAGTTTACTAGGAGGTAATCAAGACTCTCAACCATACAAACAACAGTCTGGTACCGTGCTGATTCGCCGCTCCCTGTTTGAGACCAAACCAATGTCTTACTGCTTGAGACTTTTGGATAGCATATAAAAACATGGTCTGGCTCTTAAAAGAAACTATCTAGTCATACTTCTTGGTGAGGTCACATAGAAATGTTACGAGGAACTGTGACAAAATAACTACACTGTAAAAGTCTCTCGTGCATCGGACTTTGGTGGTTGCACATCATCGAATTTGGCAAATTCCGAATTCGGAGAGTTAAAATCCGAATTCGAAGAGTTAGAATCCGATACAGGATTAAAACGCTAGAATGCAAAATACTGCAGATTAGGATAACTTAATCTGCAGTATTTTGCATTCTAGCGTTTGCAGTATTTTGCATTCTAGCGTTTTAATCCTGTATCGGATTTTAACTCCCCGAATTCGGAATAAAAATCACCGAATTGGGTGATGTGCAACCTCTAAAGTCCGATGTAGGAGAGACTTTTTACAGTGTAATTGGCTTCGAAATTACATCCTTTGAAAACTGTTTCTGTTTTAGGCTGAAGTGCAGTCGAGCCTTGAGAAATTCAGAATACCCTTCCAAGATCAACCCATAGTTACTACCACCCAGCAATCAGAGGACACAGGTGACTAAAGGCAATCACTTTTCTGCACCGCATCTATAGAAGCTTTGTTGGTAACAACTGGTTTGAACCAACTTGATGAAGAAGAGCATCACATTAGGTTGGTTTTATAGCTTTTCAGTTGTAGATCTTGCATTGGGATTTGTGACACAGGTATTAGGATTCTTTTTTTTTTTAGGTATTCTGCGGGTGTTAGCAGGGGGACAAATAAAAGGGGAGGATAGTCAAACAGGCCAATACTGTTGGCTTATTGGTGCGAAAACTGGTTATGCAAATTTTGCCGAGTTTGCCATCCAGGGCGAGGGGCTGTAAGGAGAGGCCAAGAAAAGCTACAGCCTTGTGTAATTTTCTGTACGGAAAGCTAAGTTGTAAAGTAGTCAAATATCCCAAAGCAGCAAACACACTCTGTAGTGTGAGGTGTCCTTTAAGACATAATAAGGGAATATATGAGAAGTATGCAAATGAGTTTTAATTGTTTCTGCCAGTGGTTAAAATGCAACCCCTGTTATAAATGAAACTTCAGTATTCGGAAATTTGCCATATTCCGGTTCACCGCTTATAAGCGGACTAGTTTCTGTAAATCCCCCTATACCTCACCATCGCAATTGTGTCAGACAGAATAAATAGATCCACAGGTTCATGAGTAGAAAACCTGCAATCTGAGTCCAATGGAGGTTTTGCTTATGTCTCAGTAGCAGAAACTGAAAGTTACCCACTACCTTATGGATCCGACTGCTTAGTGTGTCTATACGAGTACTGATTCCGAGACAATGGGGGATTGGCAGAGTCTAGTCCACTTAGAGCGCTGAACTGGTGTAAGGCGAATTGCGAGTTGAATGTTCACACCTCAGAAGCTAACTTACAAGGGCTTGGATGTTAAAAAAGCCCTTATTCACCCACGTGTTTGCAGATGGTAATTATCATGCCGGTAGCTAATGGCAAGAATTTGTTAGCTAGGATTGAATCTTTGAAGCTTGCTAATTAGTATAGCCCCTCCCCCCTCCCAGGATGTTAGTTACGCCCCTGTCAAGGTGTAAGTCGAAAATAACTCCCCTTCATCTTCACGAAAATCATACATCTCTTCATATTACCTTTCTTGCCCAAAACTAGTATCTACTTTCATTTTTTCCTTCACAGATACCTCAAGCACTCAAACCGACAGACAACTGATTCCATTTTTTTTCTTGTTTACCTCACTGTTGGTCGATTTGAACCAGGAAATTAAAAAAGGAAAAATTTAAATTCAAAGAATGTCGGTAGAAACAACTTTTTATTTTCTGACAAGAAAATTGCTGCAAGAGACTCCTGTTTACTGATACGAAGTTTGATATTACACTATATTGTCAACTGTTTTGTGGACAGGGCCAAGGTATGGAAAATTTAGAGAGGTGTCCAAATAAGCATGCTGCTACTGTTCTATCTGCATTGTACAGGCAAATCCTAGGGATTACTGAATGGTGGGAAATAGAACAGAAAATTTATAGTGTATGGTCCGAATGGTTTTGACAAGGTTATGCAGTCCCACTGAATATTTTCGGCTCTGTTTTTTTTTCAAAGCTCCAAGCATTCACAAACAAACGTATAACAGTCTGGAAATTAACATATTTTTGTCAATATGTAACAAATCAGATTTTTTCCTTGACTGGTAGGTCAGACACTAAAACTAGCCGACAACTCCGTAAAAATTGTTTTACCTTGCTGCTAGTTCATTTAAACCAGCAAATGAAAAAAGGAAGACTTTAGAATTTGCGTAAAAAAAAACTTTTTTATAAGCAAGAAAGAGTGAAATACAGCGAAGTTAGGGGAAAAAAAAATGTGAAAGGCGTTGAATCGCATACCTCTGCATTATAGGAGGGGTATCTAACCTCAGACAAGATTTAAATTTTCCAGAGAAGTCTTTCCTTCAGAATGGACAGATAAATATTGCTTCAGTATTTCCAGTTAAACATATTTTTCTTTTCAGAAAAGATCCCTTCAGTTACCAAAGTCAATGGCCGGAAAATAACTTTACAAAGCAGCTTGAAAACAAAGAAAAGGCACAGAATTTGAGTATTTTGAACACATTAACAAGGGTTCGAGCCCAAGAGCCAGACATTTTTTTTCTTTTATTAAAAAAAAGTGATATTTTGCCTCTTGACCTTCAGGCAGCATGTACTTTTGATTTAAAAATTTTCGCTGCAAAAATTGAGTTCGTGTAAAATGAGGTCAGGTACCCCTCCTTTCCCTGCATTATACAGCAATACAAGCAAATTCTAGTGATTACTGAAATGTCATGCAATTCTACTTTCCATATTTTTGAAAAAAATCTTATTATTAGGATAGAACGGTTCCGACACTGAATCGGGCATTCTTAGTGATTCAAAGGAATAAGGAAGGATTTACCTCAGATAAGTATAATAGGTGGGAAAGGTTTGTCGAATGTTGGTCCGTAACCACAAGGTTGAGAGAGACCAGGAATATAATTAAACACTGTATCTCCCACCAACCCTGTAATAAAGGTGCCAAGACGTTGCTAAAGGTGTTCCATCTGATGCAACAGTTGCTGATGATGAAAATCGGGCAGCCACTATCACTACACAAAACACCTCACTAGCAGACACGACATTCTGCCATATCTAGTTTGTTTTTAGCACTGTAGAGACTTTTTGTTTTTGGTACACGATCACGCTTGTATGGAATTCCGTCACAATTTAGTCGACACCGGTTTATTTATTTGTTCGCTGCTGGTGTTGTTGCGAAATGTTCCAGGCACTAGAGCTATCACAAACACGGGAAGAGCGGCAAGCACACTGGGATCGCTTATTTGGAAATATCAGAGAAACAAACTAACGCTTTTTCATCGGGTTTTCAAGATTATTTAAGTGAACAAGTGATGGGTAACTAGATTGTGGTTTCCTACCCCTTTTCGGTTAAACTTTAACGATCGTTAAAGCTGCAGTTAGCTCTGCCCCGAAGTAAAGTTAACGATAGTTAACAATAGTTAAGTTCGTGCTTAACGATTGTTAACTATTTTTTATCAATGGTCGGTAAGCATTGTTGCAAAATTGTTAACAACTGTTGACCTGGGAAAAGTTATCGATCGTTAAAGCTGCAGTTAGCTTCGCCCCGAAGTAAAGTTAACGATTGTTAACAATTGTTAAGTTTGCAGAACGCAACCTACGGATGCGTTCTGGAACTTAACGATCGTTAACGAATTGTTAACAGTTGGTTAACTTTTTGCGTTCCACGTTTCTGATTTCGAAATTTAAGATCCGCCCACCTACAATTTCTGTTCCGGTGCTTAACGATTGTCAACTATTTTGTAACGATGGTCAGTGAGCATCGTTACAAAATAGTTAACAGTTGTAGAACTGGGAATAGTTAACCATCGTTAAAGCTGCAGTTAGCTCCGCCCCGAAGTAAAGTTAACGATAGTTAACAATAGTTAAGTTCGTGGAACGCAGCCTAAGTGTGTAGCCTATGGAGAGTTGGTACGAAGACGTTTTCTATGTGCTTAAAGAAGGCCCCAGAATACGATGATTTTGTTGAAAACCACTCCTCTCTGTACATTGTAATACCAGCTATCTTTTCCTTCCAGGAAAGTGCCACAAACATTGTAAAGCCGCACCTTCATTATTGTTTTTTAGACCGATGGACGCAAAAGGGCTAATATTTCCCCTCACCGCTTGAGGCGTATTGTCACCGTTCCCCGAGGAGTCCTTGAGGAATCGAGGGAACGGCGAGAATAGAGGGAGTCACTATACGGTGCTATATGCGGACTCCGCAGACGTAAAACTACAAGAACCTGGGGAATGCTTCCAATATAAATTGTGTTAACATTCAGGTGGTGGAATTAGTTTGGCTCCACTTTATTTCGGTTTTATTATTCTGATTTGTTTTGTTATTTAAGTTTATTATTATTATTTGCAAACAAAAAATCATAACCACAGTGAAAAAGAGTTTTTTTTTTCTCAAAATCAGAGTTAAAAGTAATCAAACCCAATATTGAGCTCAGAAACTCTTACCAGCCATCTCTAGCGCCCGTTTTTCGAAAACAAGAACACCAACTTCCAAAATCGGTTCCCTACCGAATCTGAAAGGGAGTCCCTTTTTTATGGCGGTGATGATAAGCAATCATGCAACCATAGTTGCTGTGCAGGAGAAAAATGTTTCATACCTGAAATCTTGGCTGGTTTTGGCGGTAACCCAGAAAATAGGTAGGGTCAGTGTTGCGATATTGGCGGATTTTACGCCAAACCCGCGAATTTTTTCGGCGACTGGTGTGTGATGTGAACTTGGCTATTGTCTTTTCAACTGGCATTTTGGGTTCTATTTTTATAATCCCAACATTTTTTTGAGATTTCTGGAATTTCCGGTTAAACAGAAATTCTGGCATATTTTTGGCGTTACTGTCATAGACAGCGGCTTATTTCTTAGATCAGGATCCGGCAACACTGGGTAGGGTTTGGATACGGACTCTCCAAACAGGCTACGCTATTTCTGCTAAAAAAAAAAAAACGACTTTGACTCCTGACATACTCTAGCTTGTCCTTCCACCATAGCGTAGTATCACAGTGGTATCAAATAACTACGGGTGCATTCAGTTTCTCCCAGGTTTCTCCCATTCTAATCGCCGAGTCTCTAAACCCCTTTCTCAGCGCTTGTCACTCATACGCCCCTCACAAAACTCCTCTCAGATTAGTTCTTTTTAGCCTCTAGGTGCGCTATCGTAAAGAAAACAAAGACACGTTATTTCTTGGTGTATATTTATCCAGGTTTGTTTTGCTATTTTCAATTCCTCTTCGGCCTAACGATGTTTAAAACTTTTTAAAATGCCTCTTCCCTCTTTTTGCTTTACCCAACTCTCTTCTGTCAAGCTTCATCAAGATTGTCATTTCTGGTTTCCGACTTGAGTGCTGAGGGCTGGCTGTCTTTTCCACGGGGCTAATGTGCGACTCAATATGAAGCGAAATCCTAATCGCTCATTCACCCGTCAGATAACTTATCCCCAGATCTCACGTGTGATTGTTATTGTTCCTCTAGCGCGTCTGGCGGCAATTAGTCATCGGACTTTATGAAGGACGTATTTTGAACGATCAAGTTGTGTCGGTATTCCTAAATTCCCTCATTGAGTGGTAAACATTATCCGTGAATAATGTGCAATCGCCTATTTGTGATTTTTTTTTACGTGAGCCTGTAAACAGTTAACGCATTCCTCATCGAACTGAATTGCTATTGAGCACAACAGGAATGTTTGACACCTGAGATCGTGACTCGCGCTAACGGTGACCCACCGGAGGATTCGAGTAAAGCAAATGCTGAAATTAGGTTGGGATTACGGATTATGGAGTTTGTATACGGACTTTAAGTAGAGTCACAGCCGATTAGTTCTAGCTCATTGTCTCCCCATTTTGCGTAACTTGATATTTATCAGGAGTAGATTCGAATACGGCTTCCGCCAGGGCCCCGGAGCTTCTCCGAGTTAGTAGCCATTAAAGCGTGGAACATGGTGGACTGGCAAAAAATGTTTCGCAGAAATAGTCGCAAATCGCCAGAGCCGGTCAAAGACTCGCGACGAAAAATCACACTTCTGAATGGAGTTGGTATCATTGTCGGATCAATTATTGGATCTGGGATATTCGTCTCCCCTAAGGTAATATTTCGAGAATATTTATGAATGACGATAGGCCGGAACTGTCAACATGTGTTGCGGTGGAGGTCGTTGACCCTTGTAATGAGAGGGACCTTTTTAATCAACATTGTTGAATTGTCAATTTGACTATATGCGATCAAGAACAAATTGGACTGATCCAACGCAAGATGCAAAAGTCTTTGACAGGTTTGGGACGAGGTGACAATAATGATAATAATTTTATTTCTGACCCGTCAAAAAGCCGAAGGGTTACCCACTCTCGATGTTGATGTACGCCAAGTGCCTAATACCGGGTCGTTGCCGTTAAAGGGTATACACTAAGAGCCGGGGAGTCGGTGACCCATCGCTAAAAGTATTAACGTAGACGTAGTAAAATTAAGAGAAAGAAAGGAAGAAGAAAACAGTACTGTAAGAATAACTCCATTACGTTATCTGTATGCATCATCTATCTTGATGAAATAACTTGTCGCAAAAGTGAATTACGTTATTATTTAAACCCTTTTCAACTGGCGTACTAACAGCGATTCGGTTATTTTATACTTTGCGAAGATGTGTATATCTTACAGCTATTATAGATCTAGTGAGAGCTGTAAAAATTACATGCGGGATAAATTACTAGAAAGATAGGAAATTACGGCTCAACCACCAGTATATGAAGGGTCAAGCCGGAGACACTTGGTCGGTGGACAAAAACACGGATCAGTAAAAAAAAAAAAATATTTGACATTTAGCTAAACATAGAAATAAATATGGATAATCCATGACTCACCAGTCTCACCACTAGACGGGAACCCGACCCACAAACCTACCGACAGTCGGGAAAAATCAGCCCGACCCCCCCCCCCCCCCCCCCAAAAAAAAAAAATGCGTAAGCGAGAGTAACCGATGGCCTGCAACCCAAATGGAGCCCATCCAAAATTTGTAAAAAACAAAAACAAACAATAACAACAACGGACAAAAAAATATATACTTTAAAGATTCTAATTTATCATTGATTCTTGAATTTACTTATAAGGATAAATAAACATTCTGACTATAACAAATAATTATCGAAGGAAATGTCAACCATTCCTTCAAATCAAGTCATTTTTTTTCCCGGCTGACGCTTATGCCGGTGTGATTGCATCATCACGATAATGGCGTAGTTAAGAATAAACCAAGAAAGTGTCGGAACTTCGTTTTGTTTTGTTCCAGTAAAGCTATGGTAGCAGAAGGAATGTGCTCAATGTATTGGCCATTAACATTCTTACTATCACTCAAAGTTTGAATGCAGATCATATAATAATTTATAATAAATATCAACGTCTTTTTCGATTCCCAGTAAAAACATAATTCGGACGACTTAAATTATGTTTCTGCTCCATACCATGTTTACTGTTTTGTGATAGATAGCCTACATGCTTTTCAAAAAAGGTTAAACAAAAAATGATTTTGGTATCGGAGACGCAAATGAAAAAGATTGGAATCAACGCCACTGCAAAAAGGATTCCCTGTGACGGAAGGGCATCCTTTGACGCAGGAAGTGCGAAGAGGTAAACAAAAAATTGTGTTGTTAACGTCTCCAGGACAAAACCCCCTTTTTGGGATCCCAAAACGTAAGTGGAGGGATACCTAGGACATCGCAAAAGTTGTCCGTCTGTCCGTCCATCCGTCCGTCTGTCCGTCCGTCTGTAAGCACGATAACTCTCGAAGGGAATGAGATATTTTGATGAAACTTGGTGTGAGGGTTCGTTGGGTCGTCGGACCAGTCAAGTTCGTAGATGGGCTTTGTAGCTCTACATTTAGGGGTGGGGGAGGGGATTCAAATTAAGGGACAAACAAAATATTTTGAAACAGCTAATGTGATAGTCGATTATGGGGTAAGAAGACACGATGGTGAAAACTATTTTGTCATCGGACAAGTAGTTCGCCCGGAATCCGGCCAAAACCGGAAAGTTTGTTGAAAATAAAAGTTTTATTTGAAGTTGATTAGATGTTCGATTTAGGGGTAGGAAGACATGCTGAAGACGATGGTGAAAATTATTTTCTCGACGGACAAGTATTTCGCCCGGAATCCGGCCCAAACCGGAAAGTTTGTTGAAAGTAAAAGTTTTATTTGAAATTGATTAGATGTTCGATTTAGGGGTAGGAAGACATGCTGAAGACGATGGTGAAAACTATTTTCTCGACGGAAAAGTATTTCGCCCGGAATCCGGCCCAAACCGGAAAGTTTGTTGAAAGTAAAAGTTTTATTTGGAGTTGATTCGATGTTCGATTTAGGGCAAGAAGACATGCTGAACACTTATGTGAAAACAATTTTCTACCCGGACATGTAGTTCGTCCGGAATCCGGCTAAAAACGGAAATCTGTTGGAAGTCAAAGTTTTATTTCTAGTTGATTAGATAAGCGATTTAGGGGTAAGAAGAGATGCTGAGTCCCTGTATGACAATCATATTTTACCCGGACATATAGTTCGACCGGAATCCGGCTGGAATCGGAAAATTTGTTATAAGCTAAATTTATTTTTGAAGTTGATTAGATGTTCATTACTGGGGAAAGAAGATACCCTGATTTCGTCTTTGAGCTTTCTTTTTTTGCCGGACAAGTAGTTCTGGAGTTCGGCCGGAACCGGGAAATTGGCAGAAGTGGCAGGAAGTTTTCGTCAAAACATTTATGACTTATAGGGGTAAACACACACGCTGAATCCAAATCTGAGCTTGGTTTTCTCAGGTGATTAGCTATTTGGCCTTAGTCTGTTTCTGAATTTTAACTGTAAAAATGTTCAAGGAGTCTGGCGAAGACTGGATCTGGCTAAGACAAGACCCTGTTGTCTGGATCAGATATTGAATTTTTGGGATCCCATCGAAACCTTTGGTCTTGTTGATTTGGTTGCCAAAAAAATAACGAGGGATATTAATTCTATAAATATTAAGTTTTAAATGAAAGAAAATTTTAAGGAAAGGAGATACCGAGGAAGAAAAAGGAAAGAACATTTTAAGGTTTTGAAGATGTGATGAAAATGGTAAAACGAGAAATAAGCGTAAAAGAGGAATTAAGAAAGACGACTAAAAAATTAAACGTAGAGATAGAGGTAAGTGTAGGTGACGCTAAATATGCAGGTCGGTCATTGAATTTTTTTTTTTTTTAATATTAAACGTTAGGACCGTTGGCGTCACCAAGGGAAAGTGGAAGCGTAGTCGCCTGCCCAAATCATGTTGGACAGGAAGAACGGAAAAGATACTACAACAAGAAAGAAAAATAAAGCTTTTTCTTCCCCTAAAGTCTCGACTAAAGTTCATAGACAGTGACAAAATAGCGCAAAGTCTTTGACACCTTTAGGTCTCCACCTGCCTGTCTATTTTGCAGTCCCATTACGCCCTTATTCTAAAATTCCCTCAAATGAGTATAATAAATTATCAACTAATGATATGTTTATGAGTTTCAGGTTTTGGCCTGTAAATACGAATATTTCGAATGTCTTCTTCACTTTATTATCTTTCTTGCTCATTGCTGTTATTTAGGATTAGAATATATAATGCATGGGATTTTGTCTCGCCTTGACCGTGAACCACAATAGAGAGCGGGTTTGTCCGGAGCAAAAGCTGAATATTGGATTAGGATTAAGAAGTCCAAATTTTAATGCTGACTTTAACCACCGGAATTACAACATCACGAGAAGTGTTTAGTGGAGTCAACGAAGGAAGGCATATTGAATCCTTCGTTTTTCGGCAAAATCCATGGCGGCAAAAGACTTTGCGAGGGGCTCTAAACTCGCGGACATTTAGCCGACCGTGCTAATATGGGCTTAGATATCAGGCTCGATATTTCGGTCAACCGCTATACACACGTGATTCAAAGTTCATAAAACCTCGAGAAGAAATCCCCCCCCCTCCATTAGTCAGGCTTTTTACTTTATACTCGGTATTATCCGAGCGATTGCCAACTCTCGATTTTGGTGTACGCTAATTCCCCGGCTGGTGAACCGCGCTGGTGCCGGGAAAGGGTTACACAAATGCGGGCGAGGAGGTAACCCGTGGGGATTATCCCTATTACTTGTTACTCGCATACTTTTTGTTTTATCCCCGATTCTACGTAGCGAGAAATGTTGAAAATATGCTACACTGGAATTGAAGAAAAAGGGATGTCTAGTGCGTATTAGGCTAATTAAAAGGGATTGATTTCCTTTCCGTCGGATACAAAGTGATCAAGCGTCTCGGTAATAGCCTTGAAAATTTGTGTTTTCCATTAGCAGTAAACTTGGCTCTTGCGTCATCTAACTACGAGCACGGTTACGTGATAGTTTTTCTTCGGCTTTTGCCTTTCCTTTTCGGCTTTAGCTTTTAGCCATTTCCAGGCCTGTTTGAACATTTTCGCGTTTCTTTAGTTGCCATAACTACTAAGGATTGTTTGCTTTCTTGGATGAAAACCCAATTTTGACCAATTACATTTTACTTGCATTTTACGTGTGTCGTAAATTTTTCGTCTTTGACGTCTGGGACAGTCTCCAAATACTGATTATTACTTTGAGTTGAATATTTCTTTTATTAGATTTTGGATTAAATTCGTGAGGCAAAAAGCCAAAGTGGGGCAACTACCAAGTTGTCCGTTTTCGGATCCCAAAAAGTAAGTGGAGGGATACCTATGACATCGCAAAAGTTGTCCGTCTGTCCGTCTGTCTGTCTGTCCGTCCGTCCGTCCGTCTATCAGCACGATAACTCTCGAAGGGAATGAAAATATTTTGATGAAACTTCGTGTGAGGATTCATTGGGTCAAGGGTAAGGTCAAGTTAGTAGATGGGCTATGTAGCTCTACATTTAGTGGTGGTTCAAATTATGGTTCAAATTATGGGACAATCAAAATATTTTAAAACAGCTAATGTAATAGTCGATTATGGGGTAACAAGGCATGGTGAGCATGACAGTGAAAACCATTTTCTTGCTGGACAAGTAGTTCGTCCGGAATCCGGCAAAAACCGAAAAGTGGGTTAAAAGTAAAAGTCTTATTTGAAGTTGATTAAATGGTCGATTTCAGGGTAAAAAAACATGCTAAACACGATGGTGAAAATCATTTTCTCGCCGAACAAGTAGTTCGTCCGGAATCCGGCGAAACCCGGAAAGTTGGTTAAAAGTAAAAGTTTCATTTGAAGTTGATTAAATGTTCAATTTAGAAGTAAAACGACATGCTAAACACGATGGTGAAAATCATTTTCTCGCCGGACAACTAGTTATCCTGGAATTCGGCAAAACCGGAAAATCTGTTAAAAGCAAAAGTTCGATTAGATGACAGATTAAGGGGTAAGAAGAGAGGCTGAGTCTGTATATGACAATCATTTTTTACTCGGACATATAATTAGTCCGGAATCCGGTTGTAACCGGAATTTTTTTTATGTCAAACTTTTATCAAAGTTGATTAGATGCTCTTTGTAGGGATAAGGAGGTACGCTGGATTTGTTTCTGAACTTTCTTTTTTTGCTGGACTGGTAGTTCGATAGGAATCCGGTTGAAACCGGAAACTTGGCACAAGTAAAGCAGGAAGTCTCGGTCAGTATCGTCAAAATAGATACGGCTTATACAGGTATATCTGAACTTGGTTTTCTCTAATGATTATCCTGGCGAAGACTGGATCTCGCGAAGAGAAGGCCCGATTGTCTGAATCAAATATTAGATTTTTGGGATCCCATCGACACCTTTGGTCTTGTTACAAAAAGACGAGGGAACAGGCAAAGTCGGCGTTTGCCTTTATGACAAAAACGGTAAATTGTCAAAACAGTGCTTAGGACCGTTTTACGAAAACTAAAAACAAGTAAAAAGCCATCGAAACGACGAGTGAAAAGACGAACAAAAATGCAACTAATGACTTCCACGACTTCAAAAGAATTTCCGTTATTCAATCCCGTCATTCTAAGCTATTTCCCTCCTTTACAAGCATCACCTAACCGGACAAAATTATATACCGAGTAATATCGAAACATATACTAAATTGTACGAAACAGAAAACCAAGGACAGTGGGTCTTCACTATAGGGAGAGTTGTCTTCACTTTAAAGAATTTCATTTATGTGGGCAGAAAAGGTGGGAGCCACCACTATCTTTCTATGAGTCAGATTTTTACGAACACACATTTATCTTTGTTTTCTTCAAAACCCTCACGGTAGCCAACATTATCGACAAATTACTTGAACACAATTTACTCTTCAAAGCAAGGTGGCGATTATTCATTAATTAGTAAGTGATCTGCCGGAGGTAAAAAAAGGTACTAAACCTTCGAGAATATCGCCAGTAAGAGGAATAACACAACTATATGTATATCACCACGTGAAAGTTTAAATATGTCGGAAGAGGAGATCATCGGCGAGTTTGAGATTTTTTGGTCTCGGAAGCTGAATATGATTTATTTAGATTTCACAATCTGTATGAAATTACTATAACAAATTTAGTATAATTTACGGCATTTGTTTACCGTGATCCCATTTGCATCCTTTCTTCTTTGGACTTGCGGGAATTAACAAGAAAAAACAGAAAACAAAATACTAAAAAAAAATTGGTAATGCGGGGAATTAGTTTGATTTTTCTGCACTTTTCCATATACCTGCTAAACAAATAAAACGTTTTATTAGACCCATAGTGAAACTATGATCCCAGCCTCCCCATGTCAGGTGCTTCCGGACCTCGCCCCTAGATGACCCAGCCGGCGGATCGAGTCGGGGCTTCATCGTGGGGTCTTGGGTGGGGTTGTTCTAGACCTTGCAACTGCTGAAATGCTTACGATATAACTCCTTTAAAGTTTCCACGACCCAAGTTCTGTTGCCAGCTAGTTGTGTCTAAGCTAGTTACCACAGCCTCCACAGAGAAACAGATTTTGCCGCGAGTGATTTCATGTTCACGTAGTATGTTACGAACGAGTCTGCATCATCGTCATCGTTACGTCACACAAGTTGCTTGTGTCAGAATAAAATCTTGACAGAACCTGTTGGCGCCTCCTCCGGGGCGGGACAACACTATATGACTAGTTGGCTCCTTTCATAAGGAGGAGCCAATTTCTGTTCAAATTCTACGCGTCGGAGTGAACTTGAGAGCCCAAGGTGAAAACAAAAAATCCCTGAGCAGGATCAAAATATTTCGTTAAATCAAATCCAAGATATTAATGAGCTGTCTTTTCAGTTCAGCTTTAAAGATGTTTCATTTTCAGGGTGTATTCATCCACGCTGGATCTGCAGGCACGGCTCTACTCGTCTGGTCGCTCTCTGGCATATTCTCAACCGTTGGTGCCCTTTGCTATGCCGAACTCGGAACTGCCATAGCCAAATCTGGGGGCGACTATGCCTATATCTTTGAAGCATTTGGGCCCATCCCCGCCTACTTAAGCCTATGGGTGAATATGGTCATTATCAGACCCGCGTCGCAAGCAGTGGTTGCTTTAACTTTTGCCCTTTATTTGTTCGAGCCCTTTATGGATGGCTGCCCGCCTCCCGACTTGGCACTCCAAATGCTCGCTGTAACTTGTATATGTAAGTATAAAATGTCATAGGTCTGCTAATAGAAGAAATTCTGAACTGATCTGATGGCTGAAACAGAGGGCAAGACCTGCGGGCAAATCCTAACTAATCTCCGCATCAAAATCAAGATGGATTAGTCCTACTCCAGTCTTTAGATTCTGCTTGATTTAAGCCTATTCTTCTTATGGATCACCGTTTATAGATCACAAGTTTAAGGAATGTAATATTCTTGTCCGTCCTACATGTTTCACGTTTCGAGTAAGAACAGAAATAAAATGCAAGAGACATTTCAAATACTCTCAAGAATGAACCTGGATACATGCTGATATTTGAACTCTCAGATTATTACTCTCTAATTATTAGCTCTGAAATCATCTCTTAGAACTGCAAGCATAAACTCGTATGTCCTGACCATAGATTACGACTACAACAAATTTTGTAGAAGTATTTCTTGGGCACGTGTATGGTTTGAACGAGTTTGTAAGAACTGGGAGGCTTGAAGTAAAAGATATTCTTCGCCTCATTTGTGGTTTAACATAATATACTATCCGCAGAAATTGCGCAAGCTTCTGTTTGTAATACGAGTTCAGGGCGCCTCAGCATGGCTACACTCTGATAACTGGTAAGCATCACTGTAACGGCCTGACCTCACGCTATACGACTACAAGAAATTCGTTATTGCTATTCACGGGCACTGCCATGGTTTGAAGGAGTCTGGCTTACTTGGCCGGCTTGAAGTCGTTTGGGCTTTAACATGCACTATTTCTTGAAGGTTTGTTGACTGCCATAAACTGCGCAAGCGTTTTTTGGACAATGCGGGTTCAAGATTCATTAGTTGCGTTTTTGAGCCGAATTCTCCTCCGAATTCTCGTATTCGCGTTTTTGGACTATTCAGATAAAGTGAATTCTCCTTTTTTTGCGTTTTTGTCAGAATCGAGACGGGAAAAGCCTCGCGATTCTGCAGAATCGAGACGTTGCTCCGATCGTGAATTCTCGATCCTCCTCTCTGCGCTCTCCTCCCTGATTGGTCAACAGAGTGTGGGTCTTCAATACGCGTAAACATGTATACCGGGTTGCGGACGAGCTGCAAAATTAGTGTCTTTGTCAAAAGCGAGAATGAAGAGGAAGCCAGAGGAGCAAAAACGGTAATTTGTACGAGAATCGTGAATTCAGAAGCGAGAATGCGTAACGGAGAATTTGGGTAAAAAACGCAACTGTTAGCAGAATAACTAGGATTATAAGTGTCATTTTCGCGGTCTGGACCCATTGCAACAAATACGGTATTGCGACTCCTCAGGCACTGACATGGTTAGAAGGAGTTTGAAAGATACCTCAAGCTTCAGGTAAACAAAACAAGAGCTGAAAGCTCATACGGCACTTGCAAGAATAGGCAAAATGTTGGCGGGAGTGTTTTGTTTGTTAGTTTTGTACAAAGTCGAATATTATTTTATTATACACTAGTAAGTACAAAGTACTGTAAAAGACATTTCTAGAACTGCTCTTCTTCGTTGGGCGGTTCAATGGTCTTCAATATGGTTTCGACATTTATATCAAGTACGTTTCTTCTTTGAATTGTTACTGCGTAATTTCCCGTTTCGAGGAGACGGACCTCTGCTTCGTCTAGGGTTTCGCCTATTAGTAGCTAGAAGGCATCGTTTGATAAAAAGTACTTTTCGACCTTGCGGTGAAGATGCGCACTTTAATGGAGGTAGAACCTCATTTTTAAGCAAAACCCTTGAGGCAAAAATGGTAATGGGCTCATGGGGATCATGAAAATGCATATTTTGCTTAAAAGTATTTTTCTTAATTTGTGGTCATGATTGGTACTTTAAGGAATGGTCGGATTTGGAAAGTGGTGATTTCTAAGCCAATCTTGTCGAATTTCTAATATTCCAGCTAAGTTTCATCGTCCTAGCACACCTGGAAGTAGCCTACCTTTACTCGCGATAACCGGAATTCCGGACTCCCCCTTAAACTCCCCCCACAGTCGCCTGAGCCAATACGGTTCTGTAAATGATTTATCCGGAGCATCTGTTAGTTATTCCCACAAAGTTCCATCCCGATTTCTCCAGTCTAAGCCGGTAGCGTATTCCCCCCCCCCCCCCAGTTGTTGTCGGATCCGGTCCGGACATGATAAACATCACCAGAGAACATGTCCACTGTTCAATTACAAAATTTCACTCAAATCCGATCACCCGTTCCAAAGTTACGCACGACTCAATATTCCGAATTCCCCCTTCCTCTACTCCCCCACGACTATCGAATCGAATAAATTTTCAGTCAATTTGGTAGGGTCCCTGATACGGCTCCCAAGTTTTGTCGTGAAAATCCCCAGAACCACCATCACCGGAATTCCGGAAAACACCCCTCCACCCCCTCCCCCAAAGTGTCTGGATCCAGTCCAAATGTGTGACGATTTATCTGGAGCAGATGCTTGTTATTCCCAGCAAGTTTCACTCCGATCCCTCCATTCTAACCGTTTCTCGGGATTTCCGGTCTCCCCCCCCCCAACTCCTCCATAGCTGTCGAGTTCAGTTCGGACTTCAAATGGAACATCAGGGATATGTCATTTATTCAGGTATTAAGTTTCATTTCAATCCGATCACCCGTTCGAAAGTTACACACCACTCAATTTCCCAATTCCCCCACCCTCCACTCCCCCCCAGATGGTCGGATCGGGACACTGATTATTTCAGGTTGGTTGGGTCGGGTCCCTGATACGCCTGCCAAGTTTCATCGTCCTAGCACCCCCTAATCTATATCAACCCCTATTAAGGTTCAACAACATATTATACCAACGCCTTCGACCTTCGATTGCTCTAGCTCTCTCCGAACGAATGTTCGAAGTTCGAATGGGCACATCAAACTACACCAATCCCACTCTGTAGCAACCTAGGAACAATGCTTACTCCCTAGATCAGCAGCTTTTTCAAGAATTTCCTCTCTGTGATATTTCAAAGGGTAATTTTTGGGCCAGTACATGCTCAATTTACTAGCTTGAACAAAGATAAAAGTGATGTTTCTTGTAATACTTAGTAGATCTTTATTTTATGCATAAATCAGCTTGTATATTTCAGATTTGAATAGGTTATTTGTTTTTGTATGATTTTTGTAGCTATGTTATTTTTTTATAAGCTTATTGCATAATTCTGGTACATTTTATAAACAAGCTAATCAAGCTTCACAACACTATTCCACAAAGAAAAACTTTTAATAGGCACTTTAAGCCATGAAACTTCTGATGAAACACTAGAACAATCATTTAACTGCGGCTTGACTTTGGTTGCATCTCAAATATATCCTTTTCTGTCAAGCATTGCTGGTAGTTTTTGAATTTCCTGCCACGACATCCCAGCTCCTAAGATTTGGATCGCCGAAATGCCAGAGAGGTAAAGACAAGGGATAACAAGAAAACGGCCGATTTTGTGTTTTGACAAACACAAGAAAAACCGTTTCAAGAGATTTCGGGTGTCCCCTCCAACCCCCCCCCCCCCCAGATCGGATCCGATCCGAATTTCACAATCAACATCCAAGACACTTGTTCTTGATACATGTCAAGTTTAATGCACGCCCGATTATCCGTTCCAAAGTTATGAATGTTACTAATTTCCGGATTCCCCATCTTGCCACTCCCCCATTGATGGTCGGATCGGGGAAGTGATTATTTCCAAGTTAATCCGGTTGGGTCCCTGATATGCGTGCCAAGTTTTATCGTCCTAGGTCATGTGGAAGTGCCCAAACTAGCAAAATGCGGACAGACTTACAGACAGACAGACATTACGAACGCTAGATGGCAGTTGAGTATGCTCAAGTGCCATAAAAAGTTCGTGCATTAACATGCACTATTTCTTGAAGGTTTGTTGACTGCTATAAACTGCGCAAGCGTCCGTTGGGCAATGAGGGTTCAAGATGTCTTCACAGCAGCAAAGCTACTAGCACTTCTAAGCATCATTTTCATCGGCCTGTGGCAGTTGATGATAGGTAAGGAATCTTTATCCGTGACGAACTGTAAGAAACAAAAATTGCTCCTCAGGTGGGATTTGAACCCACGACCTTCGGCTTTAACTGCCAACACCTTACTACTCAGTTACTGAGGGGCTTGCGACCATGGTTCGCAAGCCAATACTATCCAGATGAAAATGGAATAAAGCTTAGGGACAGAGATGCCCCCGGAGGCAAGTTCGTCTAAGGCGGTCTAAGCAGTTCACATCCCCATGTCAGAAGTAAGCCAAGTTCGTATTTTCCCACGAAAAAATTCCCTTGTATAACATTCCATCTTTTACTGGGTATGTGATTTTTTCTTTTCTTTTCAGTACGTTTGCTGTTGCCATGGCACTTTGGCTGATGTAATAACCTACCATCTCATATCAGTACTTGCATAGATGTTCTGTCGAAGACTGAACGCGTCTTGTCCTTATATCCTGACACGAAGCCTGACCTAAAGCCGTCAAGTTTTAACTAGAAAATCTGTTATTTCACGGGGTATTTTTCCCAGCTATTCCGTCGTAAAGGCAAACATTTATAGTAAGATTTGTACTTTAAAGTTACTCTGAAGATTTTATTTTTTGCAGGCAATACTCAGTATTTGCAGAAACCGTTTGAAGGAACCTATTCAGTATCTGGACTGTCCTTGTCCTTCTATTCAGGACTGTTTGCCTATGGGGGCTGGAACTACCTGAATTTTGTAATAGATGAGCTGCAAGACCCCTACCGGTAAGTAATTAGATGTCATTCATTCATTCATTCATCATCCAGAACAACGTTTTCAATCAATCAATCAATCAGTTTATTTCGCCTACTTCCTGATATTACACATCACGTATTAAAATTACACTAAAACGTGACTATTCTTTAATCATCCATTCGATGGCTGGGGGCAATAGCACAGTCGACGGAAAGGGCGGTAGAAATGACCATTGACCGGAACGGCATTCTGCATTAGTTGCGTTTTTTATCTCTGTTCTGTTCGCTGTTTTCTCTCTGTTTTATATTTTTCCGTTTTTTGTCAAAACACGGAACACGCGGTTTCTCATTTTCCCGTTTTTGTACGCTGTTCCGTGTTCCCTGTTCTCTGTTCCGCTGTCTGTTTTGCAGAACACGGAACTTGCTCTCCTAGCATGTTTTATCACTTTTCAGATAGAAAATTGCAGAGAGATTCACAGATAGAAAGAAAAAATTGCAGAAGTTTGGAGGATAAAGCTGGATCCTAAAGTATGGTCGTATGGTCGTTTTGGAATATAATTTGCAATTTAACAAATTTCCTAAATTTGCGTTTTCGACAGAACAGCGACAAAACACGAAACACGGAACAGCGTAAGGAAAACTTTTTTACCCAAACCAGACAACTGTGAAAACAGAACACGGAACAGGAACCAGAGACAAAAAACGCAACTATTCTTGTGAATGGTCTTTAAAAGTGGATTTTCAGAGACTTCTGGCAACAAAACTAACTATCGCTTTCCGTCTCATCACATCAAAAGGTTCAGTATCATTTTCTATAAACATTTACTTATCGACTCCCGTTGATAATGTGAAAGTAGATGATGGAATTACCAATTACGGCTGGACCATTCATCTGATCCGAACGATATCAAACAGATCGGCGTTTCGCTTTGCCATTGTTCATGTTTACTTCCTTTACTAAAGTCAGTATCAAAACACAGTTAAATGATTTTTACCGAATTACGGCCGAATTACGGCCTTTGTTTATTTTACATCCTATTTTAGGACCCGTATCAAAACATGATCAAACAGTTTTTACCGGATATGCCATTGCAAATTATTCACAGGTGATTAATGAAAATCATAGAAGGAACTAAGGAATTCTGGCGTCACAAAATCGTGAGAAAAAGTGATGAAGCTATAAGCAAAGGGGTCAAAACCCTTTTGCCCCCAGAGAGGATGATACGAACCCGTATCAACTTCCACAAAAGTAATAGTCATAATATGACTATATTATGACTATTACTTCCTTTGTCCTGTGGGACAAAGGAAGATATGCATTTTGTACCTGTTCGAGAAAAATTATAACCCAGTAAAAGGTGCTGCAATTCGTATAGACTAGTCCTAGTTCCTTCGAGGTGTGTGGGTTCCTGTGAAAGTGAGCCCTATCAACTTCCGCAAAAGTAATTTTCATAACATAACCTCCTATGGGACATAGGGAGTCCCGCATTGTGTACATGTTCGAGAAAAGTTATAACCCAGTAAAAGGTGCTGCAACTCGTTCAGACTGGTCCCAGTTCCTGTGAGGTAGCCTACTGTATGCCCATGATGAACAGCCTGCATTTGTAGTTAGTTATTTCATTTGTAAGAGAGATTTATTATACGACAAGGGATCACCGACTTTTGAATTGTAAGCGTTCTATTTCTTGATCTGTCCTGTCATTTTTGGCACAATGAAAGCCTATATTAAGGTAAGTCAGTAATTTATTTTTCACTCACCGTTTTGGAAAGAAGAGTATAGAAAATAGAATAAAAAACAAATTAAAAACATATAGGATAACACAATGTTAATCTTCTGCCAGGAGGCGTGAAGGTCAAATTTATTAGAATCCCACCCTTCATTCCCTTCAAAGCCCCGCATGTTTGGGATTTCCAAACGTTGTAAGATAAAATTATAGTGAAGACGGAATTGCAACCAGTTTAGGCCCCTTTGGCGGTATTTCGCAGCCAGAACAAGAAAGTCTAACATTTGGCAACTCGAAAAGAAAACCAACATGCAATTAACAAGCACTACACATTTATTCATTTTGCGAATTTCCATTCTCAAAACCGAAGTATGCCAATAAATCAAATCGGGATAGTTATTTGGCGAAAGAAACTAGCAGCTGGCTTCTTAAGGTCATACCCGTACACTTGACCTTTCGGAATTCTAACTGGAATTGGCATAAAAATAATGGTTCCTTTTTCAGTGTTCGATATTTCGACGAAGTCGTTACAGACGTTTCGTAGTTCTAACTAGAGTGTCTAGGAGCGTGTTCCGTCCTTCTACAAATAGGAACTATTTCATTCATTCATTATAGTTATTATTTCCGCTCCAACCTCACCAATAGTTACTACGCTGACCGGTTCCAACCTTCTCGAAATAGTAACTAATAGTAACTATTTGCTTACCCGCTCGGGAGCGTACTAACTACGGATCTCTGTAACGTGATTGGTCGGATTCACCCGTGGCATGATATTCTGCTGAAAAATAGAAAAATTGTTCCAGCCTTGACGGCAAAAAGCCAGAATTCGTGACGTCCCGCGTAGTAACTACGGTAAGTAGGATGGAACACACTCTAGGGTTCCAGTACATATTACTACTTTTACTCTACCAAACCACTGTCGAGGGGATTGGAGCCTTCCCAAAACCAGAGCAGTCTTTCTTGCTCTGCCAAAAAAACAACAAAAATTACTTGATAAGTGAGCCTGACTGTGGGATCAGTGATCTAGAGACCTTCGGATTAATCTAATCTTGCAAATTCGCTTTGCTACCGAAAGCTCTGTGTAAATGCTTAATTTTTTTTTACTTTCATTTAATTGTGCTACAGACTTTAAGCAGTTATAGTAACAAAGAAATAATCCAGTAGAGCCTCCGTCTTTGGTCCCATGTTGCGACTGACTATAGATACCACAGATACCCAGATAAAACTGAGCGGAGCTATAGGTACTTGCTCTGACGATCGTGTTGATACCCGTCTACTTCGCTCTTCGCCGCTGCGCATACCAGATGAGAAACTGCAGGATGCCTGCAGGTGTGGCGAACCCGGTCTGCGAGTTAGAAATGACGTCAGAATGGTGGGCAACCAATCAGGCGTACAGGACGACTTAGACGGTGTTCTTATTCTTTTTCGGGGTTTTACTGCGATGTATCTGTTTATAGAGGTAACAAATTATGATGTTCTGCGTAGCTCCTCCTCCGCTCATTTGCATCAGGTCAGTGTTGCCACGTGTGACACTTTTGGTTCTTTTTTGACACTTTTTGTCTCTTGGTGACACCGTGACACTTTTTCCTTGAAAGTGACACCTTTTTTACGACTGAACATTTTTCGGTCAGAAAAACACTTTTCATTTACTTTACTAAAGTGAGGGATTACCGCCCGAAAAATGCTGCCAAAACGTGTAATTTACTTTGATTTTGTACACAAACAGTTTGTAGCCTTAAGTAAAGCGGATTTCCAATTAAACTTTGTTACAAAACTGTGATGTAACAGTTAAGAAATGGTTTTGAAAAATGTTGTTACAAATTCAGTTATTATAGCCTACCAATTATTCGCATTTTGCGCGTTGTGCAGCAGAATGCACAAACAAAATTCAAGGTGTCAAAAATCACCTTTTTGTCAGCAGTTGTGACACTTTCTTGAGTCGAGCTCTTGGCAAGCCTGCATCGGGCTGGGTATCAGAATATATTCGACTCAGCATGGTCGTATTACAGAGACAGGGAGACGGATGTTCTTGTGATTATTTGTATTGTGAAATGGCATCAGTTACTGCTGCAGGTTACTAAAGCTCGTCGTCAGCTGAGAAATTCTAGTGATATTTCGGCCCTTCTTGGCAAGGGTCGTCTCCTGGCTTTAGCAAAAAAACGAAGCGACCCCTCCTAAACATCAGCAGACTTATTCTTTGAGTGCCATCCAATACAACTTCAGCTTGTGTATCATTTTTGCCAAATGGTTAGAATTGATGACATCCTAAAAGAAAGTGGAGAGCCCCTTGTCTGAGTCATTCCAGAAACACTTGTTGCTTTACGAGTTCCTTCCTTTGTTTGGGAATTGGCCTCATTTCCAAGAAAGCACTACTGGAATTGTTTTCTAAGAGGTAGAAAATATGGGTGACTACACTGGGAACGGTTAGATGTTATGGTTTTCTCATCCAACTGATAGAGCGGAGGACTGAGTTATGTATGGAGAATTTGTAGTGAAAAATCTTTGCGAGTTGGGCTTGCCTTCGTCTACTCCCTGAATATGTAAGAATACTTTTCATCTCCTTTGTATCAATATTGATTCTGTTTAGAATTAAAATTTTCCGGTAATCTTTATTGTTGTATATTTTCTTTGATCTCGAGATTGATATACTCGTTATCGGTGCGACAATCTCATATCTCTTTTCTTGAAGATGAAGCTTTTTGACAGTTTTTATCAGATTTCTTCCCCGTTACTGAAGACTAGGTTTTCTTTTTAGATCTCTGGTGAATTAAAACCATTAGTTACTTATTAGTTAGGAAATGAGTTGTATGTACCTGCCCATTTGCAAGTGATTTTTTGTACCTTTCTTGGGGCAGATACTGGCATCATAGTTAAATGTATTTGGGCAGTAAAATAAATTGAACTGAACTAAACATCTTATTTAGCTTTCAAAACAGTTAATTATATCAGTCAAGTAATTTTTGTATGACAAATTTGATTCTTGTTCAGTTTTTATGGGTACTGCCCCATTATTTCAGGAGAGTCCGTCAATTCCGCCCGCTCATAAATTACTCAATAGGCTAACCAGCAAGATTTGGCTGATTGTTAGACAGCAATGCCGTAAAAACCTAAAAACAAACTAATGCAGCCGTTCATATGCTGCCATTCATAGAGCAGCTAAATACTTTTCTTTTTGTCTGATTTTCTTGTTAAAGGACCCGTCATGTCTATAATGCCATGCAATTTACTTCTGTAATTGCTATTCTTAACCTCGGTGACCCAAATTTCACATGTTACATTCTAAGCTCGCTAACGATACTTCACTAATCTTTGCACTTGCCGCGTTTCACTATTTTCCATGCACTTATGCTCCCGATGAGTGTTCGCGAATGGCCTCCGTAGCCCAATAGATAGATAGATCAGTGAATTTCAAAAGCCCAAGGGCCAGATACGCAAAATAACAACAAAAATATAACTTAAACACTCAGACTTCTTCTTAATTCTAAACATTTATCCATATAAACACCCACGCAAGTAATGACGGTGGGATTAACATTACTAAAAATTTCACGAAGTGACAAAAGGACACCATTTAAACAAGTCTTTGATTTAGAGGTTAGCTATAAAGGTTGTTACAAATCAATGCGACAAAAAGATTTTATTTAGGCAATCAGACTATCAATTTCGGGAAAAGAAGCCGTGCTGAATTTACATTTTCAAATGCCGTCTCACACGCCTCAGCTCCCCTGGATCGTAGGAATACTAAAATTCAAACTCTGTGAAAGACCTTACTGTTTTAGACGGCTTTATAGACATAGAGTACAGAAAACAGTTATAGAATATATCTGTTACGATACCTTTAAGTGTTATATTTCGCCAAAAGATAACATGTAAAAGGGTCATAACAGATAAATCCTCATAACATTTAACACAAAGATGCGCAAAACATGTGTTGTCTATTATCGAACATCTGACAGTGTATTCGCACCACAAACAAATCTTCCTATCATCGGACAACGAAATTGGCTTCTCTTTAGAATTGAGTTTTCTGCAACTATGCATTCTAGACCCTGAGGCCAGACGAAAGCATTATTCCCGGATGTTCCTTGCACTAAGAACCTTTCGTGCAAAAGCTATCCAATTTCAACGAAGGTGCGTAAAGTGTTGTCATATCTTGTATCACCCTAGGGTCGAGTAAGGCTTCACACTTCTAGAGGAAGAGAATTGTCTACCGAAGCTCTGCTCAAGTTTATCCAAAGGTTAAAGCCGCCGGGCAAATAGAGGAAGCCAGAAAAAAATAGCATGAAAGTTATTTAAAACCAAGCCCCGAATTTGGACTGCGTAGTTTTTTTTTTCGTCCATTTTTTTTTGGCATATTCAAGTAAATCCTGCCAGATTGCGCCATCCGCATTGTATAATATGACGTGTGCAACATCGCTCGGACGTTTGGGGATAGGATAGAGATCAGCCCATGTGTGAATGGTGTGAGACAAATCCGCACGACCTTGCCAAAATATTCTGCCCCGTTACCATTAATCTTCCACTATTTCTTTCTTAACCCTCCCTCTTTTTTTCTTTTTTTTTTAAACCCAAGAGTGCGCACTTGTCTTACCCACAGCTTTGCCCGCTTGAACTTGAACTGATTTGTCCGAACTCTGTTACCCGCGTCATAGTATAATATGACTTGGGTAACCTGGCTCGGACGTTTAGAGATAGGATGGAGATAATCTCATATCCCCCTCTTTGCTCCAAATGCCTTCTACTAACTATATCTATTCAATTTACAAAATCTATCCAATCCATACCAAACATAAACGACGACACATGTTTTTTTGTGCTTTCCGTTCCAATTGTTGCGAAACATATTGAAGCAGGTCCGCCGTAACCGGTATGGCTCTCTTTTTTGAAACTAGCGCTTTTCTTCTGTTGAAAAATCATTGCAGATATAGTCATTCCATCGAAATAAAGCGGAATTTTTGAAATTTTCGGCCATTGTTGATGGTCGAAAAATTCAATATTTTTAAAAAAAATGTAAAAAAATCAGGGAAATTCAACACGACCTTGACATTTTTTTAGCTTCTTCCATACCTTTACGACAGCTGCTTTTTTATGGCACTTGTCTTCCAGCCAAGTGCCATATACCGATAATTTTTCCGTCGGTCGGTCGGTTCGTTGGTCAGTCCGGTGTTTGCGAGTTAGGGTACTTCTAGATGTGCTAGGACGATGAAACTTGGCATGCGTATTAGGGACTCGACCAAACTAACTTGGAACTAGTCCCTTGCTCGATTTGACCATCGTGGGGGGAGGGAAGGGAGCCGGAATCCAGAATTGAGTGACATGCATAACTTTCGAACGGGTGATCGGATCTTAATGAAACTTGATATTTGAAAAGACGGCATGTCTCAGATGTCCCTTTTCAAGTCAGGACCGAATCCGATAAATGTGGGGGGAGGGAGTCGGAGGGGGAACCAGAAATCATGTGACACGCTTAGAGTGGAGTGATCGGGACGAAACTTGGTGCGAGGAACAAGCACACGCCCTATAGGTACATCATTGATAGAACCGGACCAGATTGGAGCACTGTGGGGGGAGTTTGAAGGGGGTTTCGGAATTCCAGTGATACGGAGTTGAGTTATTTCCAGGTGGGCTAGGACAATGAAACTTGGCAGGCAAGTCAGGGGTCCGATCAGATTAACCTGGAAATAGTCAACTTCCTGATCCGACCACCGTGGGGGGAGTGGATGGAGGGGGAATCCGGAATCTTGAGTAATGTATAACATTGGAACGGGCGATCGGATATTAACGGAACTTGATATTTGTAAAGACCGGATCCGATGATTGGGGGGGGGGGGGGGGGTCGGAGGGGGGAACCGGAAATCTTGTGACACGCCTAGAGTGGAGTGATTGGGATGAAACTTGGTGGGAAGGACAAGCACAAGAAGTACTATACGTCAGTGATAGAACCGGATCGGATTTGGGCACTGTGGGGGGAGTTAGAGTCCAGAATTCCGGCTATCGCGAGTTAAGGTATTTCCCGATGGGCTAAAACGATGAAACTTGGCTTGAACATTAGAGACTTGACATTATTGGCTTAGAAATAGTCAGTCTCTGACCCAACCGTGGTGGGGGAGTGGAGGGAGAGGGGATCTGGAATCTTGAGGTATGTATAACTTTTGAACGAGTGGTCGGATCTTAACGAAACTTGATCTTTGAAAAGACCTAATGTCTCGGATATCCCGTCTTAAGTCTGGACCGGATCCGATGACTGGGGGGGGGGGGAGGGAGGACCGGAAATCTTGTGACACGCTTAGAGTGGAGCGATTGGGATGAAACTTGGTGGAAAGAACAAGGCCAAGAAGTAGATATATCAGTGACAAAACCGGACCGGGTTCGGGCACTGTGAGGGGAGTTGGTGGGTGGGTGGGGGGGGGGGGTGGCGGAATTTTGGTGATCGCGAATTAAAGTACTTCCAGATGTGCTAGGGCGATGGAACGTGGCTTGAACATTAGAAACTTGACAAGATTGGTTTAGAAATTGTCCCTTCTCAGATCGGCCCATCCCTTGAAGTACTAATCCTAACTTTTAAGTACTAATCCTACCCAGAAAGTACAAACAATACTTTTGAGCAAAGTATACATTTTAACTCAAGGGTGTTGACCAAAATTAATTTTTAGCACCATTAAAGTGCGTCTCTTACCGAAAAGTTACGAACAATGTAAAGTCAGCTTGGACTCAAAGAATATTTACAAACGAACGATATATAGTCATGATCCCCAAGGGCCCGTGATCATTTTTGCCTCAAGGGTTTTGCTTACAACTCAATTTCTTAAAATACAAACGATAATTTTAGCAAAATATACATATCCGTGATTCCAATTAGCTTATCATCATTTATTGCTCCAAGAGTGTTCATTACAGATGAATGTCTAGTGCCATTAAAGTGCGCATCATCACGGCCAAATGAACAAGTAAATTTTTTTTTTACGAACAATACATTCTCGTGATTTCTAAGGACCCATGAACATTCTTATCTCAAGGGTTTTGCTTACAAATGATCACAACAAACCCAAGAATTGACGAATTCCTACTAAAATCCTCTGACCCAGCCTGCAAGTGCCATATGAGCTTCCAGCTGTTGCTAGTGAAAGTTACTACTTTCCACATCTGGTACTTTCTACAGCCGACGGTAATTTTGCCGGAATCCGCTTGAAGTAAGCCACCAATCCGGTGAGAAAGCGGTCCGACTAGGAAAGACTGAGACTTCAAATCAAATATGATGGCATTTAACAAACAAGAAAAGATTAACTTCAAGTTCCTTTCATCTAGCTGCGGCCTGACGAGGACCCGTGCCAAGAAAGGCCGTTATATCGCTGGATCAAATCTTAGCTGATTTTCCGTTTAACACCATCATACATGATAAGTAACAGTTTTGTACGTTTTGAGCCAAGTGAAAGGCGATCAATTTTGTACTCTTGTCATTACGAAAAATAACCTGTTTTTTTTTGTTTTTTTTTAGCAACCTGCCCCTTGCCATCTGGATTGGAATGCCAATTGTCACCGTGATCTATGTTCTTGCGAATCTGGCTTATTTCACGGTAATACCGCCAGGGGAGTTAGCAACGTCAACAGCAGTTGCAATGGTAAGTAAACTCTAAGCAGCTCGCCCTTTCCAGAACTCTATTACGTTGTTTGCAGCAACTTGCGACGACACACCAGTGAACTTCATAGAGACATTGTTGGATCACAGAATTCTGCCAACTACTCTATTATTACTTTTAATCCCTACTCATTTTTATTCGTCAACTTGTTCCGTTCAGAACTTTTTTCAGAGTTATCAATTTGACCCCATTCTCCCCCCAAAAGAAATCCTTATGCTGACCCCCTAATTTATGCTGACCCCCTAATGGCATACATCATGCAGATCTACAGCAACTATTGTATGACAGTCGAAATATGCTCAATGTGAGAGTACGTTTTCGAAGCTAAAACAAGAATATCAGCAGATCGGTCTGAGTTTTAATGTTGACAAAACTGTAGCAATTGCTTTCAATCTTAAGGGTAATCCAGACACGCGACTTGAACTTTCGAAACATCTATTCCGCTTTCTGACAGTCTTGTTTACCTTGGCATGCCCATCGAAAAACCTTTAAAGAAACCATCATGCTTACCATTCAAAACTTCGCTAAAAAGATACGGATCGGTTATGCTTCACTTGCTTCTAATATCACACATCTTAGTCGGTTTCATCTTTCTAAACTTTACAACAGTCTAACTGTGCCCCATCTTCTTGCTATGTCCCCCAATTGGCGTTTTTTTCTGCTTCTAATAAGAAAAATGTCCGCCGGATCTATTTTAAGTTTGCCAAGTATCTGCTGGATTTGCCACCTCGGACCAGTAATTCTTTCTTGGCGAAGAAATTCCATCTGGTTCTGCCTGCTAAGATTATTGACAAAAGAGTGGAAGATTTCAAATCTTCCGCTAGTAAACTGAGCCACCAGTGGTCTTCCCTATTCGTGTAATTTGTAGTTATGTTTGTGCTGTGTTTAGTGTAAAGTTTTGTTACGTGCGTTGTCTTTTTATGGCACTTGAGCATACTCAAGTGCCATATAGCGATTGTAATTTCTGTCGGTCCGTCGCTCTGTCGGTCTGTCCCGGTTTTGCTGGTTTGGGCACTTCTGCACAAGCTAGGACGATGAAACTTGGCAGGTATATTAGGGACCCGACCAAATTAACTTACAAATAATCACTTCCTCGATCCGACCTTCCTAGGATCCGGGAGTCCGGAAACTAGGAACAAGGGTAGCAAAAGGGGAGCAAAAGGAGCACTCTCGTGAAATACTTCCACATAAGCTAGTACAATGAAAAGTGGCATTCATATCAGGGAACCTACCAGACCAACTTGGTTTGGTGTGAAGAACAAGTGTCTCAGATTTTCAATTTCAAACCTGGCCCGAATCTGAAAACGGGGGGTGGGAGGTAGAGGGAGGGGGACCGAAAATCTTGTGAAACGTTTAGGGTCGAGGGATCGGGATGGAACTTGAAGGGAAGAACGACCATTAACCCTAGATTGTTTATTGACTAAACAGGACCGGATCGTGTCGCAGTGGAGGGTGTCGGAGGGGGTTTCCTGGATTTCCGGTGATCATGAGTTAGGGTACTTCCAGATGTACCAGGACCATGAAACTTGGCAGACATATTACGTACTCTCGCAGGTCGACTTGAAAATAGTTCCTTCCCCGATACAATGATCTTGGGGGGAGTGAAGGAGTACTTCAGTACTGTAGAACTAGACTCTGCTTTTAACAAATATGCCATGGCTGTTTTGAGACTTTTCCTAGACCCATTAACTTCCGGCAAAACTCGGAAAAATTCAGAAAACCTGTTTTGCGCATCAATAGTATGATACTCGAACACTCGTCGGAAGCATAATTCGCATGGAAAATTGTGAACCGTGGCAAGTGCAAAGATTAGTGAGGTGTCGTTAGCGGGTTAGGAATGTAACGTGTGAAATTTGGGTATCTCGGTTTAAGAATTGTGAATGCAATAACGGAAGCGGGTTGCATTGACATCATAGGTACGACGGGTTCTTTAAGTTTTATTGGATTCGGCTGAGTTCTCAACTTGACCCCAGATATGAGCCGGAAACAAATGCCATCTCATATTCAGCATGTTATCGTACCTTATCCTATCCTATCATTTATTTCCTTACCTTGTTTCAGACCTTCGGTGCGAAGACTTTTGGTGCCCTTCAGTGGACGATTCCCCTTTTCGTCGCCCTCTCCACATTTGGGGGTGTAAATGGTACCCTTTTTACATCCGCTCGTCTTATGGAAGCTGGTTCCAAGGAAGGACATCTGCCGAACGTCTTCGGATTTCTACATGTGAACCGCCTCACTCCCATACCGGCGCTTCTGTTGAACGTAAGAGCCATCTAGTTTTATTTTCCCGATCGGTCTGTAGGGTAATATCGAAGTTCAGTTTTGTCCCGCTAGGTTAAAGTGATTGGAGGCGTCGTTTAATGAGACCTTGAGATGACGTGATAATCCTTGTTTCCCACGTAGAATCTTATTGTTTTATACGCTGTAAAAAAAAAAAAAAAAAAATCATCAGAGTAAGGACTTAAACTGGGATTAATCTTATCTCTGTATAAATAAGAATAATCCCAGTAGCAAATACTGCTGTTAACTCCAATCCTTGTTTAGAGATTTGCCTGCTTTGTCTTTTTGGGACCCCCCACTCCTCTTGCCCGTCTGGATGCTACTACAGCAAGACAGGAGTGTACTACTATATACTACTGCTTAAGATTGGCCCAGTCTGAGGCCCATTAAATGATAGTATTCTGTACTATAACATATCAATGCATGCAACTATTTCGTACTGCAATCATACAACTACACAGGCTACAAATTTTTCATCGGGTATGGTGACGTGAATATTATTTAAAAACTTTCCTGTAAATTACCTGTAAATTTGCAATTACAGGCGAGTAGGATTTTTCCAAACACACGCCTTCATGATTTATTTATTGTCTTTATTTATTTTTATAACCCGTTGATAAAACAGAATAGCGGAGTACAAATAATGAAAAAGAACACAAAAACACTAAAAACACTACAGTTCACTCTAGAAGAAGGGACAAGCCTTCATGAGTAATGCATTGTTCAGATTTAAAGTCGAATACCATCCGCTTGCCTGACCACTCCTTGTCCAATTGTTTTCTGAAATTATTTGTTGATTGGCAGGAAACAGTGTAGTCTGCTAGTGAGTTCCACAGGTTGATTGATTTGCTTGTGAAGAAGGTGTGTGCTTGCCGCTTGAGTAGGCTACTTGGCGTCACTACGTTAAACCCAAAATCCTTGCAAAAATCATTTTTTCTTCACAAACTATAATCTCTAACTCTTTCAGATCAGGATTTAAAGCCTTTTGTTATTTAATTTATTTTCCGGAAGAAAATAAATAAAACACATAAACATACAATGTTTCATAACTCTATCAGGAGTATATAACAAAGCAAATTCTCGTATGAAAACCAGTTAAAGGAGTTTCCTTAGCCTCAGTGTTGAAGACTTTAGACAGCCTACACTCTTGCCCCTAGTAAAAGCTGACCCCCTGAATGGACACCTTTGTACTGCCGGACCCTCGAAAACTGGGAGAATATTAAACTGTATGCTGACTTTTGGGGCCATAAATCGGTGCCATAACCTTAATGTAAATTATTTGAATGCTTAGATTTGCACAAGGCATAGACGCAGTAGGAAAAAAGGAAAGAAGAAGGAAACACTATCATAAAAGGAAAACAAACAAACAAAGAGACTACGAAAACATTATCCATCTACTAAATTAACCTATTGTATAAGTTGTCCAATAGCTGTGGAACAAACTTTTTATTCATTCATTCATGTACTACAACCAGCCAAAATTATCCAACAAGTGAGATGCCTTAAATAACCTTATATTTGCTAAGAGCGAAATGTTATGGCATATACATAAAAATAACCCATAAAATACACAAAAAAATGGCCTAAGACCTCCTACTTGCACCTGTCTCTATGGGCTATGGCTATCCTGAGGAATCTCGCCAACTGTTTAATAATTAAGGGGTTCAACTCTTTCCCATAACCCTACACATCCACTCTTCACTCTGAAACATTTCGTACCGTCAGTGTGTGGGGGAGGGAGGGGGGGGGGGTCAAGCCTCGACATTTTAATATCACATCTTATGTTTTTTAGGCTGCCATCACAATCGCAATGTTGGTCGTCAGCGACGTCTTCGTTCTCATCAACTATTTGAGCTTCGCGCTTTGGCTAACAGTTGGCGCTAGTATCACCAGTTTGCTGTATCTCCGTTGGTCGAAACCAGACATGCCCCGACCAATCAGAGTGCCCCTATTCTTGCCAATCATATTCCTTTTCTGCTGTGTATTTCTGCTCGTACTGCCAGCTATTGAAGAACCGATGAATTCCGGTAAGGGTATACGATCGACAGAATGACAGAAAACAACAAAAAACAAAACAGCACAAAAGTGGCACGAAGCACTTAACAAAGAGCGTTTCAGCGTCAAGCTTTTAGCTTACTGTTTTTCGCAAACAAATATATTAGAGAAAAGCTATTGCTCTCTTCCGAACCCATCAGCCTACCCACCACCCAGTTCGCCTGCATAAATATTCAATTTCATTAATAGATTAATGGTAGCGAAGACCATTTATAAGATTGATACTGGATTGATCGGTCAAATTAAATAGCATTGGAATTGTAATTTTATGAAATATGGAAAAAATGTTTTAAAAATTATTATTAGCCTAGATGACACTAATAACGAAAGATCATAGTACTATTTGAACGGTAAAGGACAGAAGCTTACTATTGCCAGCAAGTCCGTTATATAAGGACAATTAAATTGAAACAAACTGATAATTTGACGGTGCAAAACGGATAAATCAGCCACATTTTCTTAGAGCTATTTTCGGCCCTTCTTGGCAAGGGTCCTCTTCAGGCTGTTCAAGAAGGGCCGACATATAGCCCTAATAGAATGTAGCTGTCTTATCCGTTTTGCCCCGTCAAATATGATTCGCAGTCAGCTTGGGCTGAAGGAACATCGAAAACTGATAATCAAAACCAGGCCTTTTCTTTATTCTAGGAATGAGTTTACTTTTGACGGTCAGTGGCCTACCCATTTACTTCCTCATAACACGGAAAGGAAACCCAGACAGCTCTGCAGCTAGAATCTCAGGTAAGTCTGCCCGCATCAGAGAAAAATAACACAAGGAGTAGCGCCAAGACCGGTGCTTTCTATGCTTCGCAAACGGGTCGGACTCGTAGCACCACCCACTACGCTTGCGGAGTTTGAAGTGAAACAAACTTGCGGATTTAGAAATTTATAGCAAAGCTAAAATTCGGTCTGCACACATCGATGAAACAGGGGAGGTTGAATCTTTTTGCTGCTATTTGGGATATGAAGTTAGTGGAGCCAGCGCTGGTGCACGACTGATAAGCTTCAGTAGGGACGGCCTCTGTCGCTAGTGGTGCTAGTGTCGCTGCTATTCGAGTGTGTGTCAGTTTTTTCAGGTCTTGGCGCTCGGCTACCTCCTAGTGTTATTTACTCTGCTAGGGAGTAGCGTCATGACTTGAAGAAGTGACACAGACTCAAATATCATCAATACTAGCATCACTAGCGACAGAAAATGTCCCTACTGAAACTTAATCAGTCGTGCATCAGGGCTGGCTCTGGTAACTTTATATTTTGAGAATGGCACAAAAAGATGCTATCTCCCCTGTTTCTGCGATGTGTGCAGACCGCAACTAACCTGTACTATAAATTTTCTACCCGCAAGTTTGTCTCCCTTTGAATGTTCCGAGCGTCATTGGCGGCACTACGAGTAATGCATGAATAAATATTCCTTCCATTTATGGTCTTGGCGCTACTCCCTAATGTTATTTTGGTCTGGCTTAAGTCCGGTCTTCCCCTCCCGGAACTTCCGGAATCTGGGCTTCCAGGTTATTCTTTGACGTCTTCCGTAAATTGCATCTGGAATATGAACCGGCCCAAACGTGTATCAAATTAATCCGGAAAAAAGGGGCTTTTGAACTTCCAGATTTCCGGAATTTTTAAGAATGTTTAACCCAGATTCCGGAAGGTGAAGACTCACCTTTACAGTTTTAATAAAATCTAGCAGTGGCTAGCGCACAGTCGGGCAAACAGCGAACGCGAAAAACAAAATAGCACTAGAAATTATTTGAAACCTAGAAAATTGCTGAATCATAAAATAATTAAAAATTAAAAGACAGTGATCGACTGGGTTGTTTTTCCCGTTCAATTAAATTTTCTTCGTTTCACACTCCATTTAAGAAGAATCATCTGTGATTCTAATGCATCTGTGTATTGCAATTGAGTGCTATCTTTTGTACACAGGTCACGTAAGGCGAATTATAAGTAAGTAAGTGAGTAATTTATTTGTAGCCCGCCATTTTTTAAAAGCGGAGTAGCCTAGGTGAAATAAGTAATTAAATAAAACACATTTAGACCCATATAAGAGAGACATTAAATTTTCAATCTTCGACCAGGAAGCAGTACTTCTTTGTTTATTGATCTGTTTTATTTTCTGTTTTCTAATCGAACAATAAATATTTCCCATGATGTTATGAAATTTGAGGATGACACAAAAATTTCCTCAAAATTTGCTGCCTCCGTAGCGGGAAGGGCTCTTAATAGGGTGTATAGGGTATGGGTATGCCAAACGCTAGGTATATCTATCGTTTGGCACAGAGTTTCCAAAAATCAGGGGTTTGTAGTTGACTGGCGGAGATCTTATTTTGGGGATGTTTTCTTCAGGTCATAGTTTCATATGCTGAGCTCCGGCCGGGAGAGGACCCTTGCCAGGAAGAGCAGAAATAAAATCTCAGCCTCCTAATCCGCTCAACAACACAAGCGTTATTCATAGTGAGCTTGAGGTGAAAGAACTTTTTTTTCTTCTCTCCATTGGTGTATAATTGGTTCATTCAAATCACATGGCGAAACCTTGTCATCTATGTTCCAAGACGAACTCGGCATGTATCCATGTATCCAAATATGCTCGGCATGTCTCCAAAAAAGGGCTTTGCGCATTGCTGGGCGGGAAGGAAAGCTCCCCTATTTGTATCTTCTCAAAAAGTTCGGGCTCACTACGCTTGAGGAAAGGGACTAACACTGTGCTATGGTTACGGAACACGAGCTTTTTCTGACCCCAGGTTCCTTGATCTCTTCCCACCCATTCACGATCCTTCCCAGAAGTAGACCCTTCCGGTGCAAATCCCAGAAAGTCCCCAAATTAACACCAGTAATTTGCACTAACGAAAGATAAAGGAAAAGCTTTGTTGCATCTTTCGCGACACATTTTAATTCTCACGACTAAAAATGAGTCTGTTTTGTTCCGTTTGTATTTCTATAGTTTGTTTGTGTTTAAATTGTATATGTATATATTGACATCCGCAAATCTGCTGTAAATGTCCATTGACAACGTTTTCGTTTATGATACGTCGACGCGAAATGCAAATTCGGCATGATTGCTCTGAAAGTAATTCTCAAATTAAATTCTACTCTTCTTCATGACTCCTTCAGATACTAGATGGCATTATCATACTCTGCTTCCCCGGGAGAATTTGAATAGTTCAAGCACGGGGAATCTGGAAATGCTCGTCCAAACAGTCAACTTCCTTGTCCTGCTACTTAAACTAAACACAAATCGCAAGTTGAAGAACATATTCCTCAGGTTAACTTTTGAGGGCGTATTGGGGGGGGGGGGGGGGGGGGGGGGGGGGGGGGGGGATTGAAAAGGAATCTTAGCCCTACTCAGTCAAAGCTAGTGTAACATTCATTCATTAGAAGCTTATTCTAGCTCAGCTCGCCCAAGATACAACTGCTAGATTATGGCTAGGACGCGACAGACAATCCAGCGCTCGTAGTAGAAAACGAACTTTACTTTTTACTTTTTATTTCATATTTATCGTACGATTTCATCGCGTGAACTTGTTCTTTCGGATTGGTGGTACCTTCATGTGCTTGTTCTTCTATGTTTGAAATATTAAGCGACTGCGAAGGTAAGCCATCGCTGAAAAATCGAGTAAAAATGGCAGATTTCTTTGCAAGACATATAGAGCGTGTTCCACCCTTCCACAAATAGTAACTATTAGTTACTATTTCCGTTCCATCTTCACGAAAGGTTACTATGCTGACCGTTCCAACCTTGTCGGAATAGTAACTAATAGTTACTATTTGCTTACCATGCTCGGGAGCGTAGTAAGCGTAGTAACTATACGCATCTCTGTACCGTGATTGGTCGGATTCGCCCCTGGCGTGAGATCCTGCTGGATGTTAGGATGAAAAATCGTTCCAGCCTTGACGGCAAAAAGCCAGAATTCGTGACGTCATGCGTAGTAACTGCGGTAAGTAGGATGGAATACGCTCATATTCTCATAAAGTTCCTACTTTCTTGGGCCTTGACTTTTCTGAGCTTAGCGTGTTTAGAGACGAAAGCCTTTTCTCTTGCTTTGTATTATTATTTAAGCATGGAAATCCTTTTGTTGAAACGTAAATTCTCTGCGGGTGAATTTGGTTGTCGTGCAAGCAGTCCACCTTCTGAATGTTATTACCAGGGCCCCGGGTGAAAACATACAAATCCGTTAGATGATTCAGAATAATTCAATGTATTCACATACCATATGTAAAATTATGTTGCCTTTTCAGTTAAACTTTAATCGTCATAGCATAACATAATATAACACTTTTATTTCAGCGTAAGCCATATATATGACACAAGAAATAAAATATATAACAAGCGAGTACAATCTAATTACATCATGGTGGCTCGGGGTCGAGCAAATGACCCCGCATCGGAAGATTAAAGAATAGTGGGTTTGCAGCCAACTCCACTAAATCGTTCTACGGCTTCATTAGACGACACAAAAAAATAATTATGTTTTCAACTTCCTATCAATTTCTATAAACGTGCAACAATGGTTCGACACAACGCTTGACTGATGCTAGCTCGGAATTGTAGCTTTGCTAACCGACGGAAAACACGCCTATAGCAAGCTTCAAGGTTCATACGTGATCTTTTTGTATGGTTATACACCAGGGGTAACGCGAAAAATGAGTAACAGTACGTCCTAAACAAATGCACTTTAACAGCAAGATTCACGTCATTAAATTTCCAAATTATGACGTTCCCCCGCTTCCATAGGCTATGAGTAAGCTCTAAAATATGGGAATCATCCCGCATCTTATTACTAATCAAAAAACCTAAATAATTAAACTCTGAAACGTAATCTAGTATACGCATAGAAGGCACCACCGGAAGACGGGGAATATCACATCCGCTAGGAAGCAGAGCCATTGCTACGGCCTTTTTAACATTGAAAATGATATCAAAACTAGCTGCATAATGATCACAAACAGCAAGAAGACGGTTCAATCCATGTGCCGAAGGCGAGAGAATTACCAGGTCGTCAGGAAAGAAAATATGGTTAAAGCACTTACCACTTACCACCATTTGTCAGCTGTTTGGAAAGAAGGTCAACATAAACATCATACAATAAAGGAGATAAAACCCCACCCTTGCGTAAACCATTCACCAGTGAAAATGAAGAACTAGGAGCGTCCCCCCACTTCACAAAAAACTTCTGATTCCTAAACCAAAAGCTAGTAAACGAAGATACTGTGCAGGAATACCTCTTCTAGCTAAAATTTCAGGAATTTTACTGTGATTCACCCGGTTGAATGCCTTCGTTGAATCTACGAAACAAACAAACCTTGGCGTAGAATAGAACCAAAAATATTATTTAATTTAATAAATTTTATTAGAAAAATATTATTAGAATTTAAATACAAAAATCGCAAAATCTGCACCATGAGAAGCTTTAAAACAAAATTAGTAATCACTTGTTCTAAGCCTATCCTTCAGTTTAGAAAGGGAGGCACGCGTTTAGAAATAGGAGGCACGCATTCAGGCTTGCAAAACCACGATTCCAAAAGGATTGTTGGCCATAAAACAGCCTTGACGAAGGTGCGGTGAATGCTGAATCGATGAAAAGTTTCAAGTTTAGTCGGGAAGAAAGAACCCGAACTCCCCTTCTCAGACCTATACTCAGCTTACTGTAATGTATATTTATGACCCCGCATCCCCCCCCCCTTATTTGTTTCTGGTCGAGCTCTGTAAATAAGGAAAAACGAAGATACCAAATCTCCAAATCAATTCCTCCGTTTGGTTTCGTTCTCAGAAACTTAGTTCGAAGATCTATCAGAATGAAACTTTCGTAATCTGCAGTTTCCCACGATAATTCGGAACAGTCTCTTGAATCTCACGAACTTGTTCCGTGGAGACGAATTTGAGCCATCTCTTTGTCTTACAGGAAACATCACTATTTCTGCAGAGTAAGCATTCTGTCAACTCAAGCTGAATGGGAATAAAATCAGTTTGTTTTGGGAAATGACGGCCCTTTTTGGCAAGGATCCTCTTTCGACCCTAAATTCTTGCACCATCGTCCAAGAAGCGCCTTTAACAACAAGACCAAAGGTGTCGATGGGATCCCAAAATCTAAGATTTGATCCAGACAATTCGGTCTTGTCTTCGCCAGGCTAATCATCAGAGAAAACCGAGTTCAGATATTCTATCTATCTATCTGTACCTCTATAAGCCATATCTATCTTGACGATATTGACCGAAACTTCCTGCTTTACTACTGCCAAATTTCCGGTTTCACCCGAATTCCGAGCGAACTACTCGTCCAGCAAAAAAAGAAAAATTCAGAAACGAAGCTGGTGTATCTCCTTATCCCTATAAAGAAATCTAATCAACTTTAAATAAAATTTTGACTTAAAAAAATGCGGGTACAACCGGATTCTGGACTAATTATATGTCCGGGTAAAAAATGATCATTATATACAGACTCAGCGTCTCTTTTTACCCCTAAATATATCATCTAATCAACTTCAGATAAAGCTTTTACTTTTAACATATTTTCCGGTTTTGGCCGGATCACAGGCGAACTAGTTGTCCGGCGAGAAAATGGTTTTCACCATCGGGTTCAGCATGTCTTCTTAGCCCATATCAAACATTTAATCAACTTCAAATGAAACTTTTACTTTTAACCAACTTTCCGATTTTTGCCGGATTCCGGACGAACTACTTGTCCGGCAAGAAAATGATTGTCACCATCGTGCTCAGCATGTCTTCTTACCCCATAATCGACTATCACATTAGCTGTTTAAAAATATTTTGTTTGTCCCTTAAATTGAACCCTCTCCCCCACCCCCAAATATAGGGCTACAGAGCCCATCTACGAACTCGACCTTACCCTTGACCCAAACAATCCTCATACCAAGTTTCATCAAAATATCTCATTCCCTTCGAGAGTTATCGTGCTTACAGACGGACGGACGGACGGACAACTTTTGCGATGTCATAGGTATCCCTCCACTTACGTTTTGGGATCCCAAAAAGAGCTCCTTCCTCGGCTTCTTCTTCAATAGATTTTTTGCACAGATTATTTCAAATTTACTCCACTGGAAGCTTTACAAATTAACGCCGCTCGATGCTAAACTCATATATGAAAATAATTTATTTTTTTTTGTTTCCAGAAACGCTTACACGCTGGTGTCAGTCCGTTTTCACCGTAGTTCCGGTGCAGTCCAAAGAGGAGGAGTTATTACTTGTCACGGAAAATAGTGAATAGACACATTCAAAACAGACTAGTTGATTTCTTTTACACACCTTTGATTTTAAAATAAATTTTCTATTTTGCGTTTGATTTTTCTTTCCTTGACTAGTGTGATTTTATTTCAATGAATTTCAAGTGGCTTGCGCCTCCTCCACACCCGAAGAACTGAGTGAAGGTATAGGTGAAATGTTTGTTTAAAATTACAATTCTGCACGACGCTCAGCTACGTTTAGAGACTTGAGCACATCGTTCAGCTACTTTAAGACGACGTTCAGCGAGGTTTGCGAGCGATGTTTGTAGACGTTCAGCGGCGTCTGCACGACAGTCAGCGACGCTAGAAAGACGTTTAGCGAGGTTAGAACGACGTTAGTATGACGCTGAGCGAAGTTAATTCGGCATTCATTTGATTTGAACAAGATCCCGCAAGGACGTTACAGCTCCGTAATGGCCTGGGTTTCTTTACGTGTCCTTTGGGAGCTCTTAACGGACCCTTCTGTAATCAAATAAATCCTCTTCAGTCTTAGGAAATTTTGCCCCGATTATCCCTGTTAACACGTGGACGGAAGTGCTTGGACCAGAGATGGGTGAACCAGAATCCGGAATTCGTCTTTTTGGCCAGATTCGAATCCGCAGTCGAACCGTGCTTTTCAAGCTGGATTCGGACTCGGATTCCAAACCCTCGCTCTTACGAACCCGCTCTAATTCCTAGACTTCATCCTTCCAGTCTCCGTTTTCTCGATTTTTACACAGTGTGCTTAGGCAATTTAACTTTTTGGTCTCCACCTCCAAGTATCCTCAGTAATCTATCACGTTATCTGATTGCCTAGATATCAGTGCTTTTTGTCACCTCTGATTTTAAACCATAACCTATGTACATGATTTGATTTTTGTCAAGGTCGGATTCGATTCCGGATTCGGATCATCAGCATGAATTGGTGGATTCGGAATCGAATTCGTAGCTAGCCTTGGATTCGGATTCGAATTCTTTCATGACTGGATTCGCAAATCCCTGGCTTGTACCTTTCCGACTTGCCCGACAGCTTCGATCAACTGAGCACGACGATTTGTGTTGTCCAAACCCATACCGTTGTTGAATGAAATTCGAGCTACTTAAATTCAAGTTACCCCACAGCCGAAGTGTAGAGGTAACAAAGCATCCAAAAGGAGCTCCCAGACCGTATGACCTGTAAGTGCTCTGTCGTCCTACCTCTAAGTCGTTGTCAAGTCACGAACGTAACCAATACAAAATCTGGGCCCAGTTGCACATGAACGAGTAGGGTGGGGAAGGTGTTACTGGCAAAACCACTTTCTCAGACCCTAAGGCCTGTCCTAACGTTCCGGGGCCGTCGTCCTTGATCGGGGAGGCCTGCGATCGTTCAATTGGCTTTCTCGAAGGACACCAAGTTAGAGCTTGGTCACACTGGGTTCAAAAATCCACCTAATAGACAAAAAACTTAAAATCTCTAGGGATAATGAGCAGACTGCAAGTAGGTGTCAATTAGGGTTCCTGTAAGAGAGTGTTCCTGTAATACGCTGTTTTGCTCTAAATTGTCCTTCTGAATTTAAAACGACAACATTCATTATACACTTCCCTCCTCGACTATCTCTCTCCCTTCCGATGCAGAATCTCCAGGTACCTGCGGAAGGACGGAAGAAACGGTGTCACAGCTGCGCTGACTCAGGATTTGAGTCATTGAGTTTCAGTCGTTACGGACGCGTTTGCTCCTTCTTCCTGAGAATCACTGGCGTGTTTTGGACTTAGTCATATAGAGTATTAGTTGTATCTTTTTCTTTTTTCTACTTTTGCAATACACCAACTTAGCTCACTGGGCAATATGGGCCCAATTGCTCATGAATGGGGAGGGTGGGGAGGTGCAACTCGAAAAGATAATCGATCCCTAGGGCTAGTAAAACAAGAGCTGAAAGCTCATATGGCACTTGCAAGAATAAGCAAAATGTTGGCGGGAGTTTTTTGTTTGGGAGTTTTGTACAGAGTCAAATATTATTTTACTATACACTAGTAAGTAAAAGTACTGTAAAAGGCATTTCTAGAGCTCCTCTTCTTCGTTGGGCGGTTCAGTGGTCTTCAATATGGTTTCGACATTTATATCAAGTACGTTTCTTCTTTGAATTGTTGCTGCGTAATTTCGCGTTTCGAGGAGACGGACCCCTGCTTCGTCTAGGGTTTGCCTGCTAGTAGCTAGAAGGCATCGTTTGATAAAAAGTACTTTTCGACCTTGCGGTGAAGATGCGCACTTTAAAGGACCCTTCTTGCTTATTCTGCCTTTTATAAAGTACTTAGCTCCCATATGGAATCATAAGCTTCTAACATCCCCACCTTTCTCCATTGTTTTGTTTCGTAACTATGAATTGTGAGCGCCTTTTCTGCCTTGCCGAGTTTTCCCGTCACCCAACGAAAAGTTTGACGGAGTCTTCAGTGTCCGCCAGCAACTGTTTAACACATAAGGATGTGATAATCTTCTGTTTATTAATTCTTTTATTTACTTCGTTTTCCCACTTTTTAACCAAGGCACGTTCAGTTTTCAAATGTTTTGCGCCCTGCCGCCGCGTCGGAGAGCAGGAAGGCTGGATATAGTCGGCAAGCGCTAACAAGAGAATCACTAGTTTCAGGTGAAAAGTAATGGTATTTTCAAAAACCTTTTTTTCTGATCCGTTTCACAGGGATAAGATAATTTCTAGTAAGAATTGTGCTTTAAGGGAGCTAGAACCTCATTTGTAAGCAAAACCCTTCAGGCAAAAATGATAATGGGCTCGTGGGGATCATAAAAATGCATATTTTGCTTAAAAGTATTTATCTTAATTTGCAGTCATGATTGGTACTTTAAGGAATGGTCGGATTTGGAAAGTGGCGATTTCTAAGCCAATCTTGTCGAATTTCTAATATTCCAGCCAAGTTTCATCGTCCTAGCACACCTGGAAGTACCTTTACTCGCGATAACCGGAATTCCGGACTCCCCCTTAAACTCCCCCCACAATCGCCTGAGCCAATCCGGTTCTGGACTGTTAGTTATTCCCACTAAGTTCCATCCCGATCTCTCCAGTTAAAGCCTGTCGCGTATCCCCCCAGTTTTTGTCGGATCCGGTCCGGACACGAAAAAAATCACCAAAGACATATACTCTGTTCAATTACAAAATTTCACTCAAATCCGATCACCCGTTCCAAAGTTACGCATGACTGAATGTTCCGGATTCCCCCTTCCTCTACTCCCCCACGACAATCGGATCGAGTAAATTTGTATTTACAAATCACTTTGATAGGGTCCCTGATACGCCTCCCAAGTTTCGTTGTGAAAATCCCTAGAACCGCCATCACCGGAATTCCGGGAAACACCCCTCCACCCCCTCCCCCAAAGTGTCCGGATCCAGTCCAAATGTGTAAACTATTTATCTGGAGCATATGCTTGTTATTCCCAGCAAATTTCCATTCTAACGGTTAGAATTTCCATTCTAACCGTTTCTCGGGATTTCCGGTCTCCCCCCGCCCAACTCCTCCATAGCTGTCGAGTCCAGTTCGGGATTCAAATGGAAAATCACGGATATGTCATTTATTCGGGTATTAAGTTTCATTTTCAATCCGATCACCTGTTCGAAAGTTACACACCACCCAATTTTCCGGATTCTCCCCCCCCCCCTCCCAGATCGTCGGATCGGGAAACTGATTATTGCCAGGTTGGTTTGGTCGGGTCCCTGATACGCCTGCCATGTTTCATCATCCTAGCACCCCCTAATCTATAGCAACCCCTACTAAGGTTCAATAACATATTATACCAACCCTTCGACCTTCAATTGATCTAGCTCTCTCCGAACGAATTTAAGCAAAGAATAACTCATCCACGAGCAGAACTCTACTAGTGTGAAGAAAGAATGACTCATCCAGGGGCAGAGCTATACTAGTGTGAGGAAAGGGGAAGGGGTTTGACAAAAACTAGAAAAAGCGTTTCAAGAGATCTCGGGTGTCCCCCTCCAGCCTCCCCCCAGTTAACGGATCCGATCCGAATTTGACAATGAACATCTAAGACACCTGTTCTTGATACCTGTCAAGTTTATTGCACGCCCGATTATCCGTTCCAAAGTTATGAATGTTACTAATTTCCGGATTTCCCATCTTGCCACTCTCCCATTGATGGTCGGATCGGGGAAGTGATTATTTCCAAGTTAATCCGGTTGGGTCCCTGATATGCGTGCCAAATTTTATCGTCCTAGGTCATGTGGGTGTGCCCAAACTAGAAAAATGCGGACAGACCGACATACAGACAGACATTACGATCGGTATATGTCACTTGAGTAAGCTCAAGTGCCATAAAAACACAAAATTTCATCGTTCTACCACCAGCCTTGCTAGAGTTACGAAGTTAATCCACCGGGCAATCTAGACCCTGTTTACCCTGAACCGGGCGGGTGTAGAGGCAGGACGGGGGCATAAGGCAATGCCAGCAAGCACACCAAATGGTCCACAAATTTCTGAACTCCACTAAACGATGAAAATCACTTGTTTGAGACCGTCTTTAAACAGAAGACGCACGGCAAAGGATAAAAAAAAGCTGAAACATGTCTTCGATGTCTTTCGTCACCGGACCTACTTGATCTGGTGTAGAGTTAGCCAACAGTATATCTATCCACATCTCTTCTGGCGACCTTGCCACTTAGTTTCTTTGATCTGGATTAATGAAGCTCCGCGCAAAGCTGCCATAGACATAGTAAACCTTTTCGAGTGTAGATTGTTTGTATTTTGGTCAAAGCGTTAGCTAGATGTTAATCTGAATGTTTTTTTCCTTCAGTGCAACTTTTAAAATAAACTGAATTTCGATTTTCTGAAAGTATATCTAATTATTATGACGTAGACCAGCTTTTCATATAGTTCATTATTAATCTAGTATTATATATTTTACATTTTTATGTTTGACATACCGCTTAAGTATGTTATAAAAGTTGTGAAGTCGTACAATTTTAGAATTAACTATATATATTACTTATATTTTTATCAAATTTGACAGTCCTATGTTATCATGTTGTGAACAGATATTCAAAATAAATAGGACGATTGATTGATTCATTGATACACCGTCATATTTATCTACTCGCCAGCTTTGGTGAATATCTTGGCGAATATGAATAAATTAATGAAATTAGTGATCGAGTTTCTGACGATATGCAAAACAGAAATGTATAAAGAGTCGTAGCACAAAGTCTTAACTATGAAAGAAATTAGAAAAAGTTGCTACTCGGGTTTAAAGTAAAATAGCTTTCGGGAAGACTGCCGACGATCATGGTTGCAGGCTCGAATTCTTTCCAGGGTTTCAGCATCATTATTATTTCATTATGGAAAAGTTTCAACTTTTAGCACTTCCGGCCGGAATTGATGAAACTGAGAAAATCTGTCCCGGAAAAACTGATCGTCTGACTGCACTGTTTCCGGCGACGAAACATCTACCGTCTGGAAAATAAATTAAGCTAAAATGCCGATTTGGCACAATATATTATATAAGGTTATTCCTGAAAATGCCGCATTTTGCGCTTTACTTTTTATCGAATCGTGACTAGCTTTTCTGGATTTTTGTTTCATATTTGACGGTGGAAAACGGATAAGTCAGCTACATTTTATTAGAGCTATATTTCGGCCCTTCTTGGCAAGGGTTCTCTTCATACTCAAGCTGGAAGATGAACTTGGGGAAAAACAATATTCTTCCTTAAATATCTTTTTTCAGTTTTTGTTTCAGTTTTTGGGATCCGAAAACGTAAGTGGAGGGATACCTATGACATCACAAAAGTTGTCCGTCCGTCTGTAAGCACGATAACTCTCGAAGGGAATGAGATATTTTGATGAATCTTGGTGAGGATTGTTTGGGTCAAGGGTAAGGTCGAGTTCGTAGATGGGCTCTGTAGCCCTATATTTGGGGGTGGGGGTTCAAATTAAGGGACAAACAAAATATTTTTAAACAGCTAATAAGATAGTCGATTATGGGGTAAGAAGACATGCTGAGCGCGATGGTTAAAACCATTTTCTTGCCGGACATCTAGTTAGCCTGGAATCCGGCCAGACCGGAAAATATGTTAAAAGCATGTCTTATCTGAAGTTGATTAGATAAGTCAAAGTTTTCTTTAAAGTTGATTAGAATGTTCTTTATAGGGATAAGGAGATACGCTGGATTTATTTCTCAATTTTCTTTTTTTGCTGGACTAGTAGTTCGCTCGGAATTCGGGTGAAGCTGTAAATTCGGCAGAAGTAAAGTAGGAAGTTTCGGTCAGTATCGTCAAAATAGATATGGCTTATATAGGTGTAGATAGATAGATAGATAGAATATCTGAGCTTGGTTTTCTCTGATTATTAGCCTGGCGAAGACTGGATCTGGCGAAGACAAGACCCAATTGTCTGGACCAAATCTTAGATTTTTAGGATCACATCGACACCTTTGGTCTTGTTTTGCTGGACTAGTAGTTCTCTCAGAATTCGGGGAAACCGCAAATTTGGCAGAAGTAAAGCAGGAAGTTTAGGTCAGTATCGTCAAAATAGTTACGGCTTATAGAGGTTATATATCTGAACTTGATTTTCTCTGATGATCAGCCTGGTGAAGACTGGATCTGGTGAAGATAAGATCCAATTGTCTGGATCACATATTAGATTTTTGGGATCCATCGACACCTTTGGTCTTGTTTCAAACCACAAACATGATTTTTTATTTATTTTTAGTCGCGGTTGAACGTTAAAAAAAAAGAGTACCTTCTCACTCGGTGGGTTCTCACTACGGAGCATAAAAATACAAGTTTGCCACATTTTCTTTTCGTATAACACATTTTCCTTTCGTGGAAAGGTCACAACATACAAGATGCAAGACACAGGTTAACGCAAAAAAAATTATATTAATCAATTAACTTAAATAAATAAATAACTCCGCAGAATGTTCAGCATCGTTCCTTTTGCTTAGAAGCTTTTATAAATATATATTATGACTACGTACTTCTTCCCCCCCCCCCCCCTTGTAACCCCAGATTCGTAATTCCATTTATTAATTGATCTGATTAACCACAACTCTTGCCGTCAAAGCGTCAAAGATCTTGCGAAAATCCACTATTTGTGATCAGGATTTCCCTTATGCAGTTTCTGCAATTTCATTTTGATGTCGAAAAAATCTAATTTAGGACACCTCGCACTATTTACTCTTCAACTTACAGTATTTTAAAATATTGAATACTTTAAAACTATGCTGTGCTTTCAACAAATAACCTTTTGGTTGTCTTAAGCCTTTGCCGAGACCCGTTGACTTGTAGCGAAAACAGAAAAACAATTTACATAAACGGTTTTTGGGATCCCAAAACGTAAGTGGAGGGATACCTATGACATCGCAAAAGTTGTCCGTCTGTAAGCACGATAACTCTCGAAGAGAATGAGATATTTTGATGAAACTTGGTGTGAGGATTCGTTGGGTCGTCGGACCAGTCGAGTTCGTAGATGGGCTTTGTAGCCCTACATTTAGGGGTGGGGGAGGTGGTTCAAATTAAGGGGCAAACAAAATATTTTGAAACAGCTAATGTGATAGTCGATTATGGGGTAAGAAGACATGCTGAACACGATGGTTGAAACCATTTTGTCATCAGACAAGTAGTTTGCCTGGAATCCGGCCGAAACCGGAAAGTTTGTTAAAAGTAAAAGTCTTATTTGAAGTTGATTAAATATTCGATTCAGGGGTAGGAAGATATGCTGAAGACGATGGTGAAAACCATTTTCTCGACGGTCAAGTAGTTCGCCCAGAATCCGGCCCAAACCGGAAAGTTTGTTAAAATTAAAATTTTGTATTTGGAGTTGATTGGATGTTCGATTAAGGGCAAGAAGACATGCTGAACACTTATGTGGAAACAATTTTCTACCCGGACATGTAGTTCGCCCGGAATCCGGCCAAAACCAGGAAATTGTTAGAAGTTAAAGTTTTATTTCTGGTTGATTAGATAACCGATTTAGGGGTAAGAAGAGATCCTGAATCCGTGTGTGATAATCATATTTTACCCGGACATATAGTTCGACCGGAATCCTGCTTGAGTCGGAAAATTTGTTATATGGTAAATTTTTATTTGAAGTTGATTAGATGTTCATTATTGGGGAAAGAAGATACCCTGAGTTCGTTTTTTAGCTTTCTTTTTTCGCCGGACAAGTAGTTCTGGAGTTCGGCCGAAACCGGGAAATTGGCAGAAGTGGCAGGAAGTTTTCGTCAAAACAGATATGACTTATAGGGGTAAACACACATGCTGAATCCAAATCTGAACTTGGTTTTCTCAGATGATTAGCTCTTTGGCCTTAATCTTTTTCTGAATTTTAATTGTAAAAATGTTCAAGGAGTCTGGCGATCACTGGATCTGGCTAAGACAAGACCCAGTTGTCTGGATCAGATATTGAATTTTTGGGATCCCAGCGGAACCCTTGGTCTTGTTCTGATTGAAAAACTTCTGGCAGACAATTATCGACAGCGTAATACACATCGAAGGTAGTAAAACACGGCCAATGAGAAAATCAGCGTGATTTTGTTAGAGGGGTTAGAAGGTACCGTACGAAATCGGTGTCTCCGGGTTTAGAAAAATGTGGAGTGATCATGTAAGTAGGTTGAATTAGTATTATAGGTAAAACAGGTCCTTTAATGAACTGATGATGATGCCAAAAAACTTCTGGCAGGAATTTCTTTCAATGGCCGCCGGACCCCTGTCGGGTTTCGCACCAAAAACTTGTAATCATAACTTTCATTCGGCAACCGCAGGACCAGTTTTGGCCAACCCGGGTCTGACCTCTAAGACGGCAACTCTATGCGCGGTGACGACTAGCCTCTTTTTACCAATTTGGACAGACGCAGCATCATTTTCTTCGTCGTTATTAAACATGCAGTTATAAAACGTGTTCAAGCCGGAGACATAGTGTTGTAGAAAGTGTGGTGAGATTACTCTCGGCTCTTAACATTAGAATAAATCTCGATACAGAGGAACAAGTGCACCAGCAATTCAAGCGCGTACTGTGCAATTCAAGTACGTTTTACTGTCCAATTAAAAGTGCGTACTTTCAGGTTCACGTTGTTCAGAACCAAAGCACTCGGTGTCTGGAGGAATAAATTGAGTGAAGTCCTGTTTTTCTGACGTGCACAAAAAATGCAGATCGCCTTCACAATACAAAAGTGTGTCAGTCCGCGAAATGTTAATCCACGGGCGATCAGTTAGAACAAAACCAGTGTGATTCAAGTCAGCACAGATACAAACAGAAGCAAGGAGCCCCTCGACAACACAACTTTTGTCGTGCATGAAGCGATCAAGTCACACGGTGCATTCATATTAGACCTGGACACTAAACGATAAAACCGGTGAAGTTATCCTGGCCACCAATTCATAAAAGACGGCAAACCCTGCACGCTAGTGTGATGCATGGAGGAATGATCACGATTAGCAATAGTTAATCCAGTGATGCTGCAGATTCGGAAGTAAACAGACTTAAAATTAGCGAAGTCGACTTTAGGCAAATGCACAACTACGGGCGTAGGCAATCTACTACAGTATAATTATTGAAGCAATTGAACAAAACTGTCTATTCATAGTACATAGTATACTTTAGCTCAGTACGTTTGCAGTGCGAAACAAAACATTCGGATCTCGAGAAATACCTGCTCAACACTTAGTAGGGCACAGAAAAGGTTTAAGCTCTTTACAGTCTCGTACCGCATGAGAAATATCCTGCGCATTCACAAGCTGCGTAAGAAAAAGAGAGGTCAGGGTTGCCATTGCAGAAAACAAACCATTTTTTCGTGCTCAACAAAATTATCTAACCTGATTGAAGACAATTTAAGTCAAAGAGCTGCAAGGTAGTCTGAATGGAAGTAAGTCAAAATTCTGTGCATTCAAGATTCTAGGTAAGTGTGATGTGAAAAGTAGTTCGACGTTGCCAAAGTGAAAAGACCTGGAGACATTTAGTACCTAAGATAGTACATTAACACAGAAAAGCAGTGCACATAGTGAGTAAGCTAACCTGAATAGCCTGTGCTCTTTCGACTACCGTGGTGGACAGAATTAGGCTTTAAGCCAGAAAATATCTGGCACAAAAAACTGAAGATCAGATATTTTGCAATGCCTTTAGAAATGGCCGAAGAAATTGTGAAAGTAGATATGGACACCACCCAGAATTGGAACAGCAGTTACATTAGCTATCTTTCGAACAATACTGAGGAAAGCTTTGTGACATGCACCATACAAACCAAACTTTATTATCTATTCACTACCTCCCTGGTTGCTTTTAGCTTGTCTTTTTACGTATCAGTTTTAGCACTTGCTTATTTGCGGAAAATTCGCCAGAGGCGTTGCAAAGTGAGAAATGGCGATAACCTGTCACACTTCTTAGCGCTGACGAGGGTTCTAATTTCGCTAATGCTTCTACTCGCAGCTATGGTATTCCAAGGCGGAAAAATTCAAATGAGCAGCGAGGCATTATATTTCTTACAAGCAATCTCGACAAGCGCTGTACTCTATTTTTCTCAACTTTGGTGTCTTCCAAAGCTTAGAATTCTAACGGTAGTTAGTAGTGTAACATTCTTGGTTCTAAGAACAATTCAAGGCTACTTTATTGTGGAGTGTGGAGTGGGCTTTCGAGACGTGACTTTTATGACTTTAGTGCTGGATATATTAGTGAACTTGATATCAGCCAAATGTGATGTGATGTATATTTTCTTTAAGCAGGTAAGAGTAAAAATTTAAGTACTCATTATTATGACTATATTGTCATTATTAGTAATTATCCATCTATTGCCCCTCGTATTGCCCGTTTTAAGTTCAGAACTGTCCAAGGGTTGCCTAAAAGTCCGTATTCAGATTTTTTTTTTTTTTTTTGGGGGGGGGGGGGGGGGGGGGGGCTACCTGCGGGTCGGACCTAATCCATATAAAAAAGGATAGAGGTCAGAGGTAAAAGCCTATAAAAAGCGATTATTTGTGTATGTTTCGGGGGCGGGGGGGGGGGGGGGCTGGATACGGCCCTGGTTGCCCACGCTCGATTGGAATATTGAAATTAGCATGTTTAGAAGCGGAATTTGCCTAATTTATGGCCGGCACCGCTGGTTTCGGCCGGAAGAGGGTGTACAGAAGGTGCCGCGGAGTGGGTAACCTCACGAGAACTGTACACAAAGATGGAGTATTGGAAAGAAATTAAAGGAAAACAATCAAAAACTGCAATGACAAAAAAATCGGACTTCATCTTTACTTTAGACCAGAGCAAACTAACACTAGGGAGTAGCGCCAAGCCTTGGCAAAATTGACACACATTCGAATAGCAGCGATACTAGCACCACTAGCGATAGAGAACGTCCCTATTGAAACTCGTTCCGCCGTTCACCAACGCTGGTTCCGGTAACTTCATAGTCTGAACATTGCAAAAGAATGATACAGCCTTCATTGTTTCATTGGTGTGTTCAGACATCACCTTTGATTTACTAGAAATTTCGCGCCGACTCGGCTATTTCTTACCGACTGGCCAACAGCATTGTGGGGAGGGGGGGGGGAGGCGTCTCCCCCCATACGTGACACTCCGGCTCCCACCTCTCCAATCAAGTCGTTTAACCAGCTATTCATTCATATGTTTTGGGTGGATGGGAGGGATGGACGCAACACTTGAATGGTTTCATGAGGAATATTATTTGAGTTTGTTGCCCATTTCCGGTGTCTGGTGGGCAGGGGCGTCCCGAGGGGGGGGGGCGCAGCGCCCCCCCCCCCTATGTTTTGGGCATTCGGTCAAATTTTCGCAAAGGCGAAAAAATCGGTCAAAACGGGCATCGCGGCGAAGCCGTGATGCCCTTTTCATAAAATCGTTTGTCCCCGCATTTCGAAATTGGGCAAGTCCGTCTCTGTTCGGTCAGTCCATTTCATAATTCGGTCATTAGTAAGATTCATTTGGTTCTGATTCGTGACAGAATTCGATAATTCATCCAACTCTTGTTCAGTCCGCATCGATTTTGCCGCGTTCGGTCTATCCTTGCGTAAATCCGGTGATTTAAACTGTTAATTTGGTCTCATTATTTACTGAATTCGGTTCAAGACCGTATCATTCGGGCACTCCATTTCATAATTCGTTCATTAATCAGATTCATTTGGTTCTGATTCGTGACCGAATTCGATAATTCATCCAATCTAGTTCAGTCCGCATCGATTTCGCCGCATTCGGTCAGTCCTTGGGTAAGTTCGGTGATTTAAACTGTTAATTTGGTCTCATTATTTACTTAATTCGGTTCAAGTCCGTATCATTCAGTCCATTTCATAATTCGGTCATTAATCAGATTCGATTGGTTCTGATTCGTAACCGAATACGATAATTCATCCGACTTTTGTTCAGTCCGCATCAATTTCGCCGCATTCGGTCCGTCCCTGCGTCAATTCGGTGATTTAATCATTTTTTTTGGTCTCATTCTCTACCGAATTCGGTAATTTGGTCGCATTCGGTCAGTCCATTTCATAATTTGAGATTCGTTTGGATCTGATCTGTTACCGAATACGGTAATTCACCGGATTTTTCTTTAGTCCGTTTCTAGTACTAGACTTGCCGAATTCGGTTGTTTTAGGTGGTTCTAACAAGAGTTTTATTCCGTTACGAAATTCGGTTGTAATACCGCTCTCGATCTGTTCCTTATTTTTTTAGTTAGTTTTACGGTATACTACGAATTCATTATTTGCTTCAACCCAGTTACTGAGTTTGGCAATTAAAGTGGCATTCATTTAGCTCTCGTTCTTTACCATTTACGGTAGCTTCACCTGGATGATGTTCTTTTTGGGATCCCAAAACGTAAGTGGAGGGATACCTATGACATCGCAAAAGTTGTCCGTCTGTCCGTCCGTCCGTCTGTCCGTCTGTAAGCACGATAACTCTCGAAGAGAATGAGATATTTTGATGAAACTTGGTGTGAGGATTCGTTGGGTCTTCGGACCAGTCAAGTTCGTAGATGGGCTTTGTAGCCCTACATTTAGGGGTGGGGGAGGGGGTTCAAATTAAAGGGCAAACAAAATATTTTGAAACAGCTAATTTGATAAACGATTATGGGGTAAGAAGTCATGCTGAACACGAAGGTGAAAACCATTTTGTCATCGGACAAGTAGTTCGCCCGGAATCTGGCCAAAACCGGAAAGTTTGTTAAAAGTAAAAGTTTTTTTTGAAGTTGATTAAATGTTCGATTTAGGGGTAGGAAGACATGCTGAGGACGAAGGTGAAAACCATTTTCTCGAAGGACAAGTAGTTCGCCCGGAATCCGGCCCAAACCGGAAAGTAGGTTAAAATTAAAAGTTTTATTTGGTGTTGATTTGATATTCGATTTAGGGCAAGAAGACATGCTGAACACTTATCTGAAAAAAATGTCTACCTGGACATGTAGTTCCCCCCCCCCCCCCCCCCGAATCCGGCCAAAACCGGAAAATTGTTAGAAGCTTACGTTTTATTTCTAGTTGATTAGATATCCGATTTATGGGTAAGAAGAGTGCTGAAACCGTGTTTGACAATCATATTTTACCCGGAAATATAGTTCGACCGGAATCCGGCTGGAGTCGGAAAATTTTTTATAAGTTAAATTTTTATTTAAAGTTGATTAGATGTTCATTGTTGGGTAAAGTAGATACCCTGATTTCGTGTTTGAGCTTTCTTTTTTCGCCGGACAAGTAGTTCTGGAGCTCGGCCGAAACCAGGAAATTGGCAGAAGTGGCAGGAAGTTTTCGTCAAAACAGATATGACTTATAGGGGTAAACACACATGCTGAATCCATATCTGAACTTGGTTTTCTCAGATGACTAGCTATTTGGCCTTAATCTGTTTCTGAATTTTCATTTTAAAAATGTTCAAGGAGTCTCGCGATGACTGGATCTGCTAAGACAAGACCCAGGTGTCTGGATCAGATATTGAATTTTTGGGATCCCATCGAAACCTTTGGTCTTGTTTTACTTGGGACTGCAGTACTTCAGGAATAAGCACGTCTCTTGACGTGAAAACTAGCCTACTTTTGTTTGCTATAAATTCCGAACAAATTTACTCTGTATCCACTTTACCCAGGATCGCCCCTTACGTTGCCAAAAAGCTCTGGGTTGTATAGATAATCTTGGGATCGCAGAAAGGCACGTTTATCATCATTGTTTCCACAAAATTTCCCCTGCGGCGTATTTCGCAGTCTTCACTGCTTAGACAAAGGTTGCCGCATTTAGTTGGCGTTTGAGGCTTGGAATTTTTTGGGGCTTGAACTATGTTAAAAGCTAAGAATTCGCATGGGAAGTAGTTAAATATTGCCAGAAAAAAAGGCGGATTCAAAAAATTTCCCCTGTGGCGCTTTAATTAATCATGGGCACAGCCGCTAACGACGTTGTCGCTATGCAGCAACACCGCTTTTTGTCATTATTTTAAGCCCTGTTGGCAAAACTGGAACGGTCTTCCAAAGGTAAAAGGCTAGTGACGGCGTATCCAGCGGAAAAGCGTGAAAACGCGCCAATTTTTCTCTTTAGACTTTTTTGTACATACTCAGCAACTTTTTACGTTGTAGCTTCATGAAGGCAACTCGCTGTATTTCTCCATTTGTTTTAATTTATTTTTCAAATTCAGTTAAAATCAGGTACCGATTCGGTCAATTTTACCAGGTGCGCCCCCTCCCCAACGAAGAAAGGCTCGGGACGCCCCTGCTGGTGGGGTTGAATTTAACTCAGAAAAAATGAATTTTGACTTTGATTCGGAAAAATGGTTCATGAAGAATGATATCTACGTTTATTTCCTTATTTATTTCTCCACGTTTCTGACCTTATCCGTGTCTGTTTTCCACTTCGTGTAGGGATCGATATGTTTTCTTGAATATTCGTGGTTGTCTTTGATATTAAAGGAATATATTTTTTAACCAATCAGAAATCACGCTAAGAATTTAAAGAATAGGCGATAATCTGTAAATAATCCATACCTTTTTTAAAGTACCCCTAGTACTTTTCTGACTTTTTTATTAACAGTTCAACACTAGATTCCCTATGGAACCTGGGAATTCTTAGCGCCTTGTCAGCCAAGCCGAATTTGCCAAAAAAAAATTTTTTTAAACTTTAGAGAACTTGGTAGCCCAAACATCTTATATCTTGCACTCATTTTCGCTTGTTCGACTTTTTCCCACTTCTCAACTACGGCCGGTTTTGAACTATTTACATCGAACCTCTGTGTCGGAGAACGAATGAATGCATTTACAGACAGACATTTTACGGACATTTTTTTTTAATTTCATAAAAAAAATATATAAATTAAACAAACAATTACCATTAACGGCCACTTCTAAGACAAAAGAATCCTGATTGTGGCCGCAATTCTAACCACCATTTATTACATGCAGCCTAGTAGTAAAGCATTCGCACGGTAAATACAGAAACAAGACCAAAGGTTTCGATGGGATCCCAAAATTTAATATTTGATTCAGACAATCGAGGTCCAGTCTTCGCCAGACTCAAATAAAACAGATTAAGGCAAACGATAATAATCTGAGATGACCAAGTTCAAATATGGATTCACCATGTGTTTTACCCGATGAAAAATTTATCATGAAATAGTACTATGAAGTAGTACGAAAAAGTAGCATGCAGTACTGACGATGCTACTACATGCTTCTACTTCAAGGCTACCGTGTTACTGCATACTGCTATATGCTACTATTAGCAAGACTGGATGCTGCCATGGCAAGACAGGATGCTACTGGATACTACTACATAAGATTGGACCATTCTGAGTCACATTAAATGATAGGGCTACAAATTTTACATCGGGTACCCATATAGCCTGCGTCATATCTACTTTGACGAAAGTTCCTGCCTTACTTCTGCCAAATTTATGGTTTCAGCCGGATTCCGGGCGAACTATCAACTTCAGATTAAACTTTTATTTTGAAAAATTTTCCGGTTTTAGTCGGATTCCGGGCGAAGTACTTGTCTTGCAAAAAAAAGTTCAAAAACGAATTCAGCGTATCTCTTTACCTCTAAATCGAACTTCTGATCATCTTCAGACAAAACTTCAACTTTTAACAAATTTTCCAATTTCACCCGGGTTCGTGGCGAACTATGTGTCCAGGTACAAAATGATTTTCATACACGTATTCAGCATGTCTTCTTACCCGTCAATCGAACACCTAATGACATTCATATAAAACTTTCCAGGTGAACTACTTGTCCGGCAAGAAAATGGTTTTCAAGTTCGTGTTCAGCATGTCGCCTTACCCCTTGATCAACTATCTCTTTAGCTTTTGAAAAATATTTGTGTCGCCCCTTAATTTGAAACCCCTTCCCCTCCCCTAAATCTGCAGCTATCGGGCCCGTCTACGAACTTGACCTTTCCCTTGACGTGAAGAATCCTCACACAAGGTTTAATCAAAATATCTCTTCCCTTCGAGAGTTATCGTGCTGACAGACGGACGGACAGACAGACAACTTTTTATGTCATAGGTATCCCTCCACTTACTTTTTGCGATACAAAAAAACGGGTAATGTTAATGTTATTTTTAAGGAATACCTTTGAAGCATCCTATCATGAAAAGATCGTCTGTCATAGGAGTCGTGCTTTAAATAATCTATGTCTCTTTTTAAAGGAGACCCGACAAAATCTCTTTATATTTCACTTCGTTTCAGAATGAAAAGCCTCTTGTTCGCCGGAAGTGTTTCTTTGAAGAAAATGGCTTCGAGGACGAAAGGAAGTCAAGATCAAATCATCTTTACAGACATAATGAAGAAACGGACTTTTCTAAATTGATGTATGCGTGGTTCCTGCGAATTCTTCTACAGGGGTTCCAGACTCCACTAGAAGTTGAGGACCTTGGAGCTTTGCCAGAGTCGGAAGGCAGCAAGAATCTACTGAAATCCAATGAAGAAGTCTTTGAGAAATACTTGGTATGTAAATAGTAATTTTTTAATTTTTGTCGATTTTTCTACAACGTTTTCAGTCGTACGTTTGTAAGCCTACATTTTAGATATTACTTAGATGGGACACTATGTGAGGGCCTTTAACCGTCAAAAAGAAACTAGAAACCAAAAAAAGAAATCCAGTATTTGAACTGAATTTTGTAGTCCAATGCCGGATCCTCGTAGACAAACCCGCACCCGCATGGCGTTGCCCCACGCCCCAAGTTGAAAACCAAATTAAACTAAACATTTAGTTTTAAGGGGAAGACCCCCTTGAGATGGAAACAGTTATAAGGAATGAACTGAAAAACTAAAGACAACCTTTAAGCCAAAGGTCTTGGGTACTTTTTATTTTGCTTTTTTTCCAATAATTTGAAATTTTGATTCATATAAAATTTCCAATATTATTAATAAAATTTGTCGAAAGGTCTTGGGTGCAAATACTAGCTCAGGTGTACTTTTAACTTTCAATTCACTATTTATAATTGGCCTATCGATATTTCAGCTCTTTCGACAGGGATCACTTCAGGCTTTTGCTGGAAAAAGAACGAGCCTGAAATCACCAAAAGTCGCTCTTCCAGAGAGCCCAAAGAGCCGCGTTCACAAGCAAGACTAGCTAAGCACAGATCCCCAGCCACGTACCCAAGCTTAGCCAGGCACCGAGAGTCCGCGCCTGGGCGCCCAGGCCGCGCCTGGACCAAAATCTGTGCCTAAAGGCATGGGTGTTGGGGGTGATGCTATAGGCACGTGCATAGGCATCCGTGCTTGGCTTTGGCTAGGCATGCGTATGAACGGGGCTTAAGTAGCGCCGTCTAAATAATTTTCGTTGAGGGTTCACTCACTGTCAGCGAGAAAGCTTGTTTTGGACGACTTATTTATGTCCATCGAAAATGCTGTGTCTTTGCCTGGTTGATACACCATGTTTTCTACCAACTAATAAATTTGCACTCACGCAAATGCATGTAAGATCTCTAAAATACTAATGCTCCTCACTTCTGTAATTGCTCCATCATTTTTTAAACCCAGAAACTGGAATTGCAGACTGTACACTCTGAACCCTAAACAGTGGTAAATATTGCGAGGGGTCCTTTAAAGGGCCCGGCGTCCAATGCAACCTACTTTCGTAATTGCATTCGTTATTCTTAAGCCCGGAGACCCAAATTTCATAAGTTACATTCTAAGCCTAACGGTACCTCACTATTCTCTCTTGCCACGGTTCACTATTTTCCATGCGCATTATGCTCCCGAACAGTGTTCTCGTATCATACTATTGATGCGTAAAACCGGTTATCTGAATTTTACCGAGTTTTGCTAAAAGTCAATGAGCTTGGAAAAAGGCTCAAAACAGCCGAAGCCGTGGATATTATTTTCAAAAGAAAAGTTTTACTTTTTTTTTAAGAGATTTACAATATTCAAATAGTTTTGAATATTGGAACATTAATAGTAGGCCAAGTATTGAGAGGTTTGCTTCAAAGAGGGCGTCAAAATACGTTGTTTCTGCTCACAACAAACTCACGCGCGTGCTTCCTTGATACCTACAACCCTTTTCTTCCCTGAAAGTATCACAAGCACCAACAAAACTGCACAAACATTTTCCTCCTTCATCACTGTCAGAAGTTTCATAACAGATAGCGTATAATACTATCAAGGATAACACCTTTTCACTTAGAAATAATGTGTTATGACCAAGTTTACATTATTTCGTGCCTAGATCTCCAACAACACCTTCAATTGGTAAAAATGCTAACGGGAACGGAAGAAACATAACAGAAAACTTCCCACAGTGTTATCTGTTGAAACCACGCATCCTCCTGTTGTCGTTGTGTAACTTCTGACAATGTAGTATTTTTACCTATTGAAGGTGTTGTTGGAGATCTCGGCACGAAATAGTATAAACTTAATTGGTCATAACACTTTATTTCTAAGTGAAAATGTGTTATTCTTGAAAGTGTTATGCGCAATCTGTTATGAAACTTCTGACAGTGAGGTTGATTCTTGCGAGTCTCTACCCTTTGATCACCACCCTGATGCAGTTTGGAGATGCCGGCATAAATTCCTTCCAGATGCATAAAAAACATGACTGAATAGCATAGTTAGCAATGTCACACGTTATCTCAGAGTTTTAAAATTAGCTGTTGTTGGTTCGTCCTTACGAACATATCGAATGTCTCCTTTCATTTATGATTATGTTCCTTGCAAAACAAGACCAAAGGTTTCGATGGGATCCCAAAATTTTAATATTTGATCCAGACAAATGGGTTTTGTAAATATCCGGTCTTCGTCAAACTCCTTGAACATTTTTGTTACTAAGATTTAGAAACAGAAGAAGACCAATTGATAATCATCTGAGAAAACCAAGTGCAGATATGAATTCGGCATGTGTGTATTTACCCTTAGGCTATATATCATATCTACTTTGACGAATGATCAAATCTTCCTTCTCGGCTTGATTCCGGGCGAACTACTTGTCTTGCAAAAACTAAAGATCAGAAACGAATTCAGCGTGTCTCCTTACCCCTATACTCGGCCAACTATATGTCCGGGTAGAAAATTATTGTCAAAAGCGAATTCAGCATGTCTTCTTACCCCTAAATCGGACATCTAATCAACTTCAGATAAAACTTTTCCTTTTAACAAATTTCGGCCGGATTCCGCATGAAGTACTTCTCCGGCAAGAAAATAATTTTCATACAAATGTTCAGCATGTCTTCTTACCCCCGAGTCGAACATCTAATCAATTTTAAATAAAACTTCGACTTTCAACTAACTTTCCGGTTTTGGCCGGATTCCGGGCGAAGTACTTGTCCAGCGAGTAAATGAATTCATATTGGTGTTGAGCATGTCTTCTTCCCCTAAGTCGATTATCTCATTATATTATATCACATAAAAACAAATTTGTTCCCCCACCCCTAAATATTGAGCTACAGAGCCCATTTACGAACTCGAACTCTCCCGTGATCTAAAGAGTCCCACACCACATTTCATTAAAATATCTCATTCCCATCGAGAGTTGTAGTGCTGAGAGACGGACGGGCAGGCAGACAGACGGACAACTCTTACGAAGTCACAGGTAGCCTATCCCTCCACTTACGTTTTGGGATCCCAAAAAGTGTGACGATGTAGTCAAAGTCAAGGAGGTTTGTTTATATCAAAATGAAACTGTAGAAATCATTACGATTAGTAGGTCCAGGTTGTATTTATATATAATTATTTTTGGCATTGAGTTTTTAGCTTGTCGCAATAAGTTTCCTTTTACTTTAAGTTTCCTGCTCGTTTTCTATTTCAAGACAGTTTTAAAGGTAATACTTCGACTGTCTCTCTACCATCCCCTCTTACTACCGTCCTCTTATTCCGTTATAATAACCTAAATATTCTTTAAGCCCAAGCCGACTTTGAAACATATATTCAAACAATGTATACAACGGATACAACGGTTACAGGTTTGATTCCCTCTTCGACGTTGACCCTGAAGATTGAGAGCCTGACGAGAACCCTTGCCAAGAAGAGCCGAACTATCGCTGATGAAGAATCGTAGCTGACGTATCCGTTGTATATATTCTTTGAATATATAATAACCTGTATTTGGGCAACCGCAAATAGGAAGATTCCCATTAAAAAGAAAAGCTGTTGACATCCAGACTTTGAACATGATTCTACAAACTTGACAACCTCGATGAAGTGGAAAGCATGTCATTTAGTGTAATGTCTAGTCTATGTAATTCTCAGGATTCTTCTTTATGATCTCTGTTAACAAAGATTTTCTGAGAAATTTTCCGATTAAGAAAAGCGGTAAAGCGGAAAAGAGACCTGGAGAATGGGTATGGTTCTCAGAAGCTTGGGTGTACAACACAGTTCCATTATCTACGTTAATATTTGATACATGATAGGCTCAAAGGATCAGATCCAGGTGAGCTCGAAAAATAAAGCTAAATCAGACTCCATTTAGTACCATCTTGGAAAACATTTGAGCAAAGTCTCGTCCTTCTTAAATTATCGCCCGACTAAAATTTCATTTCGGCGCTAGTATTTGTATTTTTTTTGTTATATATCCGTACTACCTACATTGTCGTATTTTGAACGCTATGGATTATTTGTCCTAAGATCGGAAAATGTCGGTATTTCAACTGTAAATGGACAACCTTTGTATTTTTTCTCCTCCCTCTCATTTTGGCGAAAGATTTGGATCAATTTCTCCGTAGATGCCCGAAGCTTTCTGATTTTTTTTTAATTCAATTGGTGTCCTTACTTCCCTTCCTGAAATTGTCCACGCCCCACCGTCATTACTCGAATGGGTGTTTATATAGACACATGTTTAGAATTAAGAAGAAGCGTTTAAGTTACATTTTTTATTTATTTTGTTTATTTGGCCCTTCGGCTTTTGAAATACACCGATCTATCTATCTATCGATCTATCTATCGATCTATCTATCGATCTATCTATCGATCTATCTATCGATCTATCTGTCGATCTATCTATCGATCTATCTATCTATCGATCTATCTATCTATCCATCGATCTATCTATCTATCGATCTATCTATCTATCGATCTATCTATCTATCGATCTATCTATCTATCGATCTATCTATCTATCGATCTATCTATCTATCGATCTATCTATCTATCGATCTATCTATCTATCGATCTATCTATCTATCGATCTATCTATCTATCGATCTATCTATCTATCGATCTATCTATCGATCTATCTATCGATCTATCTATCTATAGGCTTTTTATTAATTTTGTTCTATTATTCTTTAGGTGGGAAAGTCGCTTTGGAGTGCCTACCGTCTTTTCTTGACGAAAGCGGTACTATCAAGCGGGGTTTTCAAATTACTTGGTGACGTCACTGCTTTACTGCCGTCGCTGTGCGTGTCCGTCATCATTAAGTACGCAACTGGTGACTGTCTGGGAAATCAGGTAATTCCCATTTACAGTTTTTTTTTTCGCAGCTCACGTCTAATTGGCAATTGACGTAATGCCTCGCATTTCGGCGTAATTTTGAGCGTGTTTCACCCTACTTACCGTAGTTACTACGCATAACGTCAGAGATTTGGGATTCTTAGCGTCGGGGCTGGAACGAAGTTTATATTTTCGGCAAAATATCGTGGCATCGGCAAATCGGGGAAATCATATCACAGAGATCGTACTACGCTCCCGAGCGTGGAAGCAAATAGTTACAATTTCGAGCAGGTTGCCAGGTTTTATGGCACCGCTCACGAATTGCCAGTTTTTATGGCACTACTTTGAAAAGGAGTAAAAGCAGGTATATAAGGATCAATGTATTTGTATCAATTAAAAGTGTGAACACACGATCAGGATTTCCCGGCCGGATTTCCTACACTTTCATCATCAAGTTGAAAAAATTTCAACTTTTCCATATGGAAGTGATGATGGTGCACAAATCCGGGCAGGAATTCCAGCCCCGGAACTCTCTATCCGAGTGTGTTCGCACTATAAATCAGTAAGAAAACAGTAGGGATTAAGGAGAGTTGGGTTAACAGATTTGTTTGATGTATGCAGAACGTAAATAAAACATAAGTGTGTTTTCTAAACACTATTGGTTGAATGTAGGGTAGGAAAGAGGACCTACAGTTCGAATTTCCCCCTCGACAGTCACGAACCCTCGGAGAACCGGTATAACCCAGTATGTACACGTTAAAAGTATATTAGAAACTCGGTTTCGGACAACAAGTTAAAACGTAAATATATCACAAGATACATTAATTTAACAATCTTGGCACGGATCCCAGTCCATGACCGACATTCAGTAGGGATGTATAGCCTTCAATAGATTTCGTCAATAGATTTCAACAGTATGAAAAAAGTATCCGTACACTGTAAAGTAAAATACCCCTCTTTTTGTGAAATACGTTGCAAATGACACGAATTCTGTTTGCCCAGCTTTACTTTCTGAGCTTTAGAAAAGGCATACATCGTTAGATCAGGTTGAAAGATAGTGGACTGTGGGGGTACTTGTAAGAGTAAAGGCAACGTAATACATATAACGCTAGAAAAGGAAATTTATTTTCGTTCGATTTTGCAACTGGAAAACTCTTCAAACAAAAACGTTACCCTGGTCATTTTTTCTCACGAACTTGCGTCGCCGAATTCTATTGGCTCTCATCTACTACGACATGGTCATGAAGGCTCAAAATGACTCCTTTTCGGTGTAATTGAAGGTCTATAATCTTGAAGAAAAAAAATCTGCCCACTTCAACGTTTTTACAAAAAGAGTTTCAGCTTGATGGCTAGTTTGTGACATTTTCTGTGAAACGTTTTTGTAAAAGAAACTGTTTTGAGAACTGTTTTAAGATCCGTTGAACAAAGTATAGGTTGCAAAAATGTTTCTGCAATAAACGTTTATGGACCTTGAACCCTGAGTTCGAACTTTTTGCGGAGGCTATGTATTCGTCAATTCAGTTTCAGAAAACCCTACAATCGGAAACTACAATCGGAAAATTATGTGTCTCGATCAGAGGCATTACCAGCCAAAATATTTCGGGGAAGGGGGGAAGGTAATTACCGACTGGCTGGTCGTTTTACCGACTGTTTTAGCAGAGATACCGACAGTTTTTAAGAATAATGCATGTTTTGACGAAAAATCGACTGTTTTGAAGATTGAAAACTTTGTTTTTGTATTGACTGTTTCCGTCTGACTATTTCCACAAAGTGAATGGACAACCTCCCCCCCCCCCCATTCGTGGTGCCCCTGTTCTCGATTCTTGTTCTTGTTATCGCTTTGCTTTTAACCTTTACAACATCACTTTGATATACATGTTTTATTGGGTTCTGGGGTAAATGGATAAAATTCATGAAGTAAAAGCCAAGAAAAGAGCGTAGCTTGGTCGACAAGCAAGGTCATTCAACAGGAAATAATTTATATATAATTTAGGGAAACATAAAAACCGTAAAAAACAGTCGAAGTGATCAAACTTTTCCGAAAACAGAAAAGGGCATAAACGAAATAACTTAACACTGTGAGATACTGGACTTCCTAAAAGTGTGTTCTCGCCGTTCCCAGAGGACTCCTCGGGGAATCAAAGGAAACGGCTAGAATAGAGGGAATCACTCCACGCGGACTCCGCCTAGGAAAACAACGAGAACACGGAGAATGCTTCTAAAATGGATTTTGTTAGAAAAAAAAAATGTGCTGTTGGCGAAATTACTAGATCCACTTTATTTTGGGATTTGTTTATTCTGATTCTTTTTAGTTAATTTTACATTGCACAAACACTGGCAAAAATTGATTCCCCTCCGAATATGAAAGAGAGTCCTTTTTGACGATGGTGATGATAATCAGAGCATTCCCCGCCCGTGGGGACTCGGGAGAATAGTGAGAGTGGTTCCCCGGGACAAACAAAAACGCGGCTACTCCTTAAGCGGAGACCTCAGGGAACGTCGAGAACACGCCTTAAGTGAAGGCGTTTGTGAACCTGCGATTGGCTGGAAAAGGTATCCTAACTTTTTTTTGATGGTATGATTGCATTTTTCGCATAGGTGTTTGAAAATATATTACAGCTTAAAGTCTTCAAACTCTTATTACAAAAGCGAATTATGCTTTGTATTGGTTGGTTTTGCATAAAGCGTCATAGCCAATCAAAGTAGAAAAGACTAGTTTTTTCTTTAAAAAAGGAATTAACATCTTACTTTCACAACTCTGTTAGACAAATATTATTGAACTAGTTGGCAACATTTCTACCATTAACAGGCTCATAATTGTAATCATACGCCGATAAGTATCTGTTAACTCGGGAATCTAAATCAAAAGTCCTCTACCTCCCGCTGTTAAACTCATTTTGTTAGCTCCCTTCCATGAAAGATAATTCCGTTTTCTTCTTGTTTGTCGTGCCATCTTTCAAACGGAAAAGTGCGCGAATTGTGACTCATCACTATGGAGGAGTCACATCATTATATAAATTTGTCAAAAAGGACAAAGATGTTCTGGAGTTCTGCCAGAGTAAGTAAATAATTTACTCTCTGTTTTTGTTTTCTTTGTTAGCCTGTCACAGACCAACTGGATGCTCGTAAGCTTTTCTTGGTTAGCTTGTCTCAGGCTTGTCTGCTTGTCTCAGACAGGTCTCAGACCAACCTTAGACCAACTGAATGCTCATAAGCTACAATCCTATTTGCATAAGCTTAGTGAAGAAATGATTTCTTAATTCACTTATTTAATTTCTTTTGATAATTCTGTGAATGTTGAGGTGGTTATAAATTCTACAGTGAGTTGTTTCTTGAGAAAGATTAGGTGATAGATGTTTCGTTCATGTGGAGATTGATCGAGATAGGCTTTTCTGCCTTTTTTTTTTGTCATAAAAGATTTTGTATAGTAGTTTTGTAAGTCAAGTTTGGATGTCCACATCCAGTTGGTTCATCCTTCTGATACTGTGAATCCCCCATTGTCTTGTCCTGGTCTTGTCTTGGGGTTTTTAATCCTACTTCATCTTCTGACACTGCATCCCTTCCTGAACCTTTACCTATCCCTCAGCCTCCCATACCATCTCAATTCCCAATTTTTGTTGTTGATGATACTGATACTGGAGAAAATGTTTGTTACTATTTTCCTGATGTGACAGTTGAGTGGGAAGAAGCAAAGCTTTTCCTTAAGTAAGTAATTTATTTATGACCCACCATTTTGAAAAGGCAGAGTAAATGAAGAAAATAAACAAAATAAACAAAACACATAAACACGCAGAAACAAGATAGGCTACTTAATTTTTAATCTTCGGTCAGGAAGCAGTGGACGACTTTGTGCGCTGGTTGGGCCCTGTTGTCCATGATTTTTGAAAGCGATGAGGAAACATCCCAAAGGGTCACACTTGCATCTTGAATTTTTAATTTCTCCGTCAATTTATGGTTATGACATAATTTCGTTAAGTGGAGCAGGTGCTTCGCATATTTAAAATAACATGATCTCATCTTTTTAATCTTCAGTATTAAGCTTCAATATCTCCACACAGTCAGTAAGAAGGCTTCTGATGATATTATTGCTGGAATTCAGAAACTTCAACCTTTATGTCAAGCACATTGTTCTGGTTCTGACCCAGAAGTTTATGTTTATGTTCCATTGGAGGGGCTGGACTCAAAGAATGAGAGAATTGTTTTTTTACCATTGCAACCTACATCTACCAACAGTTTGACCATATTGCTTTACAAAATAGTTTTTTCAAGTGGAAAGGAAGAAATAAGAGAATGCTGTCGGTACAGAGTATAATTACTTGAAAATCTGTATGCTATGATGGGAGATCCTGAAATATTATCCTGGTAGTTTCAAGGAAAGAAGTACAAGGTTTCAAATACTGTCAGTTATACTGATGCTCCTTCTAAAAAGAATTTGTGTTGTGCTGCATTAAGTTGTGCTCTCTAATTTGTTGTTGATAAGTCTCAAGTTATCAATTCGCCTTATTCTGGCTCAGCATTCAAAGTGGACTAGATTCTGTTAGTCCCCCATTGTCTCAAAATCAACACAATCAACACTTATGAGTTTCCGAAGCGTCCAAAGTTATACGTAATTATTAAAATCCATGGTTTCTTGAATAGCTCAGTTCTTATGTCACTTGCAGCTTTGCTCAAGTGCCATATACAGATCACTTTTCGGTCTGTTGGTCGATCGGTCTGTCGGTTCATTGTTCTCGAGTTAGGGTACTTCCAGAAAGTTAGGACGATGAAACTTGGCAGGCATATAAGGGATCCAAACAAAAGAAGTACAAGGTTTCAAATACTGTCAGTTATACTGATGCTCCTTCTAAAAGAATTTGTGTTGTGCTGCGTTAAGTTGTGCTCTCTAATTTGTTGTTGATAAGTCTCAAGTTATCAATTCGCCTTATTCTGGCTCAGCATTCAAAGTGGACTAGATTCTGTTTGTCCCTCATTGTCGCAAAGTCAACACAATCAACACTTATGAGTTTCCGAAGCGTCCAAAGTTATATGTAATTATTAAAATCCATGGTTTCTTGAATAGCTCAGTTCTTATGTCACTTGCAGCTTTGCTCAAGTGCCATATACAGATCACTTTTCGGTCTGTTGGTCGATCGGTCTGTCGGTTCACTGTTCTCGAGTAAGGGTACTTCCAGAAAGTTAGGACGATGAAACTTGGCAGGCATATAAGGGATCCATAAAAACTGACTTGGAAATAGTCACTTCCCCAATCCGACCACCGAGGGGGGAATGGAGGGATGGAGAATCCGGAATGTTGAGGCATCTATAACTTTCGAACGGGTTATAGGATCTTAATGAAACTTTACATTAACAATATCGTGTCTCAGATCTCCCACTTCGAGTCCTGAATGGATCCGATGAATGTGGGGGGGGGGGGGGGGGAAGTCGGAGGGGAGAACCGGAAATATTGTGACACGATTAGACTGGAGCGATTGGGATGGAACTTGGTGGGAAGAACAAGCACATGCCCTAGATACATCAGCGACGGAACCGGGCCGGATTCGGACCCTGGGGGAGGAGGGGGGGGGGCTAAGACGATGAAAATTGGCTTGACCATTTGAGGCTTGAGATGATTGGCTTAAATGGTCAGTTTCCCAATCTGACCATCGTGGGAAGGGGGGGGGGTGGAGAATCGGAGTCTTGAGGCATGTATAACTTTCGAAGGGGTGATCGGATCTGAATGAAACTTGATATTTGGAAAAGCCTCGTATCTCAAATTTCCGAGATCAGTTCCGACCAGATCCCATGAATGTGGGTGGGGGTGGTTGGACGGGAGAACCGGAAATCTTGTGACACCCTTAGAGTGGAGCGATGAAACTTAGTGGGAAGAGCAAGCACAAGCCATAGATACGTCACAGTACCGGACCAGATTCGGGCACCTTTGGGGGAGTTGTAGGGGTTGTGGGTCCGAAATTCCGGTCACCGCGAGTTAAGGTACTTCCAGATCCGCAAGTACGATAAAACTCGACTTTGAACATCAGAGACTTCACAAGATTGGCTTAGAAATTGTAATTTCTCAGATTCGACCATCCCTTGAAGTACTATCAAAACAAAATATACTTTTTCATCATCCCCATTAGCCCATGATCGTTTATGCCTCAAGGATTTTGCTAAGAACTGAATTTTTAGCACCCATAAATTACATATCTTACCGAAAAGTAAAAAAAACACTTTTTACCCAAAGGTATAATTATATTCGTGATCCCCAAGGGCCCATGATCTGTTTTGCCTCAAGGGTTTTGTGATTTCCTGAAAGTAAAAACAATTATTTTTAGTAAAATACATATTTTCATGATTTCGATGAGCTTATCATCATTTCTGCAAGAGTGTTCGTTACGGATGAATGTTCTAGCGCCCTTAAAGTGAGCATCATCACAGGCAATTGCATAAATAGAATAGTTTTTAAGAACGATCCATTCTCACGATTTCAAAGGACCCATGATCATTCTTATCTCAAGGGATTTGCTTACAAATGAACATAACTAACGCACGAATTGGCAAATTCCTGTTTTCATCCTTTGATAAGGCGTTGCAAGTGCCATATGAGCTTGTAGCTCTTGTCTTCTAAACTCTTAATGAATAAAATATTAGCTTATAAAGTCATTAATGTTGACTATACATGTATATAAATGGTAATGGTGATAGGGATAGGAGAGGAATTTCTGTGAAATTGCTGCAGTAAGAAGCCTTTTCAGAAAACTCACGTTTTTTCAAACGAGGAGGTCAGACGTTTGCATCGGTCATTGATTTTCATCGTCTCTTAACTAATGTATCGCGCAGAAGACTATCCAACAGAAGAAGGAAGCGGATTATTATCATCGGATTATTATTTCTAACGTGTACTTCTGGCACGAATTCCCGATGAAACGATATGAAGCTGCAACCCTTCAGCATGCAACGCTGCCGGCCCTTTGAACCAGTTTTCCGATGGAACGTTATGTAGCTGCAACCCTTCAGGATGCAACGCTGCCGGCCCTTTGAACCAGTTTTCTAAGAAACGCTTTTGCAAATAGAAACGCTTTCTCCTGCAACATATTCTTGTGCTGTACGTTTTCTCTTGAAAGGGATTCACTAAAACGGTTTATAGGAGAAACGCTTTACTAGAAAACCGGCAAATTCTGAAAACTGGTTCATAGGGCCGGCTTCCGAATTTTTAGTGATCCCGCGAGTTCGATACGGACGATGCAACTTGGCAGGCTTGTCAGCGATTGACTGGAGAATGTAGTTTCCCCGATCCGACCATCGTGGGGGAAGTGGAGGGATGGGGAAAATCCGGAATCTATTGGCAATCTCAGCTATTAAACGGGTATTCTGTCTAAGGACGATGAAACTTTGCAGGCATATTAGTGACTTAAGGGCCCGACACAATACCGTAGGAAAACGTGTGTTCCTAGATCCGACCATCTTGGGGGAGTTTTTAAGGGGAATCTGGAAATTACTGACTTCCGTAAGTTGCGAACGGGTGGTCGGATTCGAATGAAACTGGTGGGTGATAAGAACCGATGATCTAGACAAGGAAAAGATGCGTCCGAACCACATGCGGCCACGGTTGGAGGGGGGGGGGGGGGTGGTCCGGAAACTTTTTGACATGCACAAAAAAACAAACGGATGGACAAAATGGGTTGCAAGTTGGAGAGTACCGAGTTTATACGGGCTAGATTTGTTATGTTGCGTCTGGAGTGGATCCAACCAGGGTAAGGGAGGGGGGGGGGGGGTGCGGGTATAGTGGGTATCAGATTTTTATCTGTATGTTCCGATTCCAGTCAAGCCTGATGGACAGGAAAAGGAGATGTCAGAGATGCGACATTTATATTTCCGAGTCGTATTCAGCTACAGTAGGGGTGTGGGGTGGGGTGGAAGGGGAGTCTCAGAAATGTTGTGGCTCGCGTAAGGGTTAAAAAAATGGAGGGATTTGAATGAAATACATTGAATATGTCCTAGACGACTTATTTTGGGGTTCAAACCTGATCCAACAACGGTGGTGGTGGTGGTGGGGGGGGGGGGGGGTACCGGAAGTTCCCCAAAAATGCTCAGATTCAAGTGAAACTTGTTATTTTGCAACATGAAATGTTTTAGATGATTCATTTAGGAGTCCGAATCAGGTTCGGCTGAGGAGTAGGAGGGAACAAACTAGTAGATCTGTTGGGTGGAAACTTGGAAGGTAGAAAATTCATTTGCCCTAGATCATCTGAGGCGATGCCGGAAATGCTCAGACTTGAGTGAAACTATATATTCTATTTCTAGGTTCGAACCATATTTTTGGTTGGCGGGGTATTTTGTGAGGTTTTCATCTACTTTCTTGTATCTCCTACTGGTAACAAGTGCCCATATAAGCTCGTAGCTCTAGTTCTTGTTAAGTTATTCATTTATTCCGGCTGCCAATAGCCGAAGGTTGCGGTTTCAAATCCTAAAGAAATAGAAAACCGTGATTTTCGTTTTTTTTTTCTTGATCAGCCAATTATCCCTCTAGGATGATGTGCGAGAGATAAATATAAATTTTTGTTGAGTTTTGTTGAGTTTGCAGTTTTGTTGAAGATTTTATCCAAAGTCGTCAAACGTATAATGGATTTTTCGAGTGGGCCGTTTTCTGGGTGAAAGCTTCTGCGCTTTCCCAGACGGATGGTAAATTGTAAATACACACAGAGCTCAGAATTGTAAATAATCACAGATTTGTACATATACATTTTTAGCACGCACATTTTGTCTTTTGTTATTTTATTTTATCTGCATCCGCACCGTTTTCTTCTGGTTTTTAGTTACATCTCGTCTTATTGTCTGTTGGTTCCGCATCGTTCTCCTGTTGTGATTGTGGTGGATTTTATGATTTAGTTTTGTTTTGTTTTTCGCTGAGGACGGTTTGCCAGAAGTGCAACCGAAATATCCGAATTTATATTTATCCCTCGCACATCATCCTAGAGGGATAATTAGCTGATCAAGGAAAAACCCCGAAAATCACGGTTTTCTATTTCTTTCGTAATGAATGGTCAGTTTGGCTTCAAACCTTATATTCGTTCAAATCCTACTTGAGGAGCATTTTTTTTTTCTGTTCTCTAGTGTTGTAGTCTCCATCTCAAGGACCATTTAAGTCCCTATAAATTAATCTTTGGTGTTTCTATGAGGCCCTGCCATGTGGGCCCTTAATACTGTATGGTCAAGTTCAAGTTCTGTTTCCTGACAAACTAAATACAACATAAAGAGCCAATAGCAGAGAGAGAGGGCTCGAGATCAAATGGGGGAATGTTTTTCCGATTTTTCCGACATTCACACATGTCGGAATGTGACTACAGTCCTAGACTTCGAAGTTTACAAAAATTGCTGTCTGGTTTATCAGTCACGGTAAAAGTCACTTGTGATTAAAAATAACAAGTTCCATCATCACATTAATATCTAACTAAAACGTGAAATGGGGATGTGAACTGCTTGGATAAATATGCCTAGACCGAGATTACTGTTCCTGTAGCCCGTCACTAACTGGCGATCGGAGTGGTCTGCGAGCGTTTTTAATGCACGCCCTTCGGCGGCTTCGGCCAAGTGCCATATAGCAATCGCAATTTCTGTGCGTCCGTCGGTCTGTCGCTCTGTCATAAGCTAGGACGATGGAGCTTGGCAGGCATTTCAGGGACCCCAAATGAATAAGTTGGAAAAGTCAGTTCCCAGATCCGAGCATCGTAGGGGGAGTGGAGGGAGTTGGAATGAGGAATCTTGAGGTATTTAGAACTTTTGAACGGGTGATTGGATCTTAACAAAACTTGATATTTGGAAAGACCACGTGTCTCAGACCACCCATGTCAACTCTGGACCGGATCCGGTGACTTTGGGGGGAGCTAGAGGGGGGAGCCGGAAATCTTGGGAAACGCTTAGATTGGAGGGATCGGGATGAAACTTGGGGAAGAACAAGCACAAGTCCTAAATACATAGTTTGATATAACCGGACCAGATTCGGGCACTGTGGGGGAGTTGGGGGGGGGGGAGCTCTGGAATCTGGTGATCCCGCGAGTTCGGTACTTCCTGATGTACTAGGACGATGAAACTTGGAAGGAGTATCACGGACCCGAACAGGCTGACTTGAGAATAGTCGTTTGCCTGATCCAACTATCACAGGGGGAGTGGAGGGATGGGGAGCCCGGATTTAGTGGCATGCATAACTTTTAAACGGGTTTTCGGAATTGAATGAACTTTGGCAAGTGGAAAGAGCTATCATCTCAGATGCTCCACGTCAAGATGTCCTGATCGGATTCGATACCCGTGGGGAGGGGGGAATTGGAGTGGGCACCGGAAATCTCGTGAAACCCTTAGAGTCGAGTCATTGGGATGGAATTTGGTGGGAAGAAAAAGCATTAACCCTAGATACGTAAATGATAAAACCAGATCGAATCGGGGCTCTATGGGGGAGTTGGAGGCTGTTTCCCGGAATTCCGGTGATCGCCAGTTAGGATAGTTCCAGATATTGTAAGGACCGATGAAACTTTGTAGCAATATAGGGCTACAGAGCCCATCTACGAACTCGACCTACCCTTGACCAAAACAATCCTCATATCAAAATATCTCATTCCCTTCGAGAGTTATCGTGCTTACAGACGGACGGACGGACAACTTTTGCGATGTCATAGGTATCCCTCCACTTACGTTTTGGGATCCCAAAAACTCATCCTTTTTTCCACAATCCCACGTTACTCTGAAGTCTGCGTCGCTTCGGTATTAGTGACTTAAGGATCAGACATAGTACCCTAGCAATACTCGTTTTCCTGGATCGGATCATCTTTGTGGAGTTGAGGGTAGGGGAATCCGGAAATCAGTGGCTTCCGTAAGCTGCGAACAGGTGGTCCGATTCGAGTGAAACTTTATGGTTGACAAGAACTGATCACCTAGACAATCAAAACATGCGTCCGAACCACATGCAACCACGGTTGGAAGAGTTGGAGGAGGGGGGGGGGGGGGGGTAACATCCACAAAACCAACCGGATGGACAGAAAGGGATACAAGTTGGATAGTACCGAGCTTATTCGGCCTTGATTTGTTATTTGGCGTCTGGATCGAATCCGGAGGGGTATAGGGAGGGGGGGGGGGAGCTGGAAGCCGAAATTTGCGGATAGGCTATGCTCCGATTCCAGCTAAACTTAATGAACGGGAACAGGACATGTCAGATATGTGACCTTTCTGGGTCTGAGTCGTATTCAGCCACAGCAAGGGGAGCTGGAAGGGGAGCCCCGGAAACGATATGGCTCGCATAGGGGTCCAACAAGTGGAGCGATTCGAATGGAACTTGGAGTGTAGAGAGATCACATGCCACAGATGACATATTTTAGAGTTCGAACTGGATCCGACGACGGTGGGGGAGGCGGGGGAGTTATCGAAAGTTCTCAGAACGCTCAGTTTGAATGAAACTTAATAGGCGGTAAGAAAAAATACTTCAGGTAATTTATTTAGGAGTCTGAATCAGATTCGGCCACGGTAGGGGGATTTGGAGGGGGTACCGGTACCAGAAATTGTGCGGCACGTCTAGGGGCCAAACGAGTGGATCTACTGGGTTGAAACTTAGAAGGTAGAATACTCATTTCCCCTAGATGATCCGAGGCGATGTCGGTAGTGCTCAGACTTGAGTAAAACTAGATATCCTGTTTATGGGTCCGTATCACATTTTTGGATGGCAGGGTATTTTGTGACGTTCTCATCTTCTTTCGTGTACCACCTACTCGTATCAAGTGCCATATGAACTCTTAGCTCTTGTTCACAAGGCTATCGAAAGCTCAGTTCCTTAGTAAGTAAGTAAGTAAATATTCCATATTACAACCGCCATTTTAGAAAGCGAAGTATGAAGAAAATGAAAAAAAAATAAAGCAAAACACACAAGATAACACAAATTTAATCTTCGGCCAGGAAACAGGATAAAAGGTCATGTGCCGGTTGGATCCAGTTGTCGATGATTTTCTTTAGAGACGAGGAAACTTGAAAGGGTAAAACTTGCATCTTGAACTTGAAACTTATCCGTTTGGGTGCGCGGTTGCGGCATATTTTGAAAGATTGAGCACGTGCTTCGCATATTTAAAGTAGCACGGTCTTATCTTTTTTAGTTCCTTTTTTTCGCACAACATGCGTTACATCAGAACGAAATAAAAGTGAAGGAGCGCAGATAGTGCTGTATTATTTTCTTACAGCTTTCCGATTGTAGCGATTTTTTTTTTTTTTTTTTTTTATAGCAATTTCCGATTGTAAATCATGTTGTAGATTAGCTACGGTAGGCCAATACAAGTTTGTTCACTTTCTAGGCCAGTAAATCAGGTTTTCATAGTATTTCTAGTTCATACTTAAATATTTGAATACTTAACTTCGAACAGCACAGTTTTGATTTGCTAAATAAAACAATAAATACACAATGTTGGAGAGAGCCGATCCCGAAGTCCAGCTTTGACCAACTCTATTGCAAGACTGTGTAGGCTACAGCGAGAATAACGTGTTAATCATGAAGCCTAAAAATTGCAAAATGAATGTGTGTCCTGGTGAATTGTGTTGCGAGAGCAACACTTTGGTTTTGTCCTCGTTTTTTTTTTTTTTTTTTTTTTTTTTTCCTATGACTCCGATTTCATTTTATTCCTGGTAACTGAGAAGGGTCTAACCTGTGCGGTTTTTACGGAAAGTGTGGACCTTAGGCCGGATTGACGAATATGACATTACATTTTGGAAAGCTCCGTAGAACTCTTGCCTGGGGCCAATAAGGATGGTTTTTGCTTGTCATCGAGCCAGAGCCTACGGTTTGCGAAGTGAAGTGGAGTTGTATAGCCTATGTCAGAGAGGACTATCTGAAGTTGTGTAGCGAACCTTTCGTTTCATCAAAAGACGTTTCTGCTTTCGAGTGGAAAGCTCCGTTCTAGCACGCAAGCAGGCAGGCACCAGTTTCAAATTGAAGATGGACTAAAATCTATAAGTGTTAAATATATGCGGCAGTTACCCGGCCCCACAGCCAACATATCTTCTTTGAGTGATAAATAGAAAAATCTACAGAGACAAAAAAGTGGCTTTTTCCCACGGGTCCGAAAGTGCTGCCATCTATTGTTTCTGTCTATGTCTGCGACGATTTCAGCTGAGTTTATAATTTTTTTTTTTGCACTTTGGTTTGTGGTAGAGTAACGGTATCAGATGTGCCTCTTAAACTATAAAAGTTCTCTCATTGCTAAAGAAACTAGAGCTTATCCTTTGCTCCTTTCTAAGTCGTGACGTTAGAAAGTTGGCCTACGGCAAAAAAGTCAACTTTTGAACTAAGACAGGTAGAATTTTTTTTTCGACGGCAATCGATAGCCATTGATGGGCTGATCAAAGTATATGTCATCCATTTTTTGGTACAAAAATTCCTTCATGAGATACACCAGTTTGAAAATTTCAAAGGGGTTGACAACTTCATAGTAAGGTACATTGAAACCAAAAATAGGCGATACCAGTTATGATGCATATAGGGGACTTTTAAGCAACAGTCGACTGTTAGCCCATAATCATCTTCGGTAATGAGGGGTTTGCAGCTTTTGCTAGTTGGTATACCTGTTATTTGTTTCCGGTGTATTCGATGGTAAGAACAATTTGGTTCCCAATGGTAAGATATGCAAGGGACTTGTAAGTAATAATCGGCTGTTATGCTACAATCATCTTCTGCGATGATGGGTTTGCAGCTTTTGCTAGCTGGTGTACCCATTATTTGTTTCCGGTTAACTTAATGTATATCACGGGAGAGGGACTTGTAAGTAGGAATCGGTTCACGAGGGGTTAGGAATTTTTGCAAATGGATGCACATTGTATTCGATTTCTATAAATCTGACGGTAAGAAAGTTTGTGTCGATGGTCTATCAATGTAACCGAGGATTAACTGTTTACACAACGGATACAAACGAAAATGTAAAGCAATGAGGTAGTTTCATAATAATTAATAGTGTCATCTATGGTATTTTAATCCTGAAAAGTTACGGATAGCTTTCTATTACCAACTAGATTATATAAGTCACGATGTCTACGATTGAAAAGGATAAAGTACAATTGACTGCAAAGTTAATTTAGTCTCTTCTTCCTATATTATTTTGTTGTTGTTTTTACAACGCTGAAGAATACCTTTTGATCATATGATTATTTTTTTTAGAACATCCCGTTTAAAAAGCTTATGCTATAATCATCTTCAGCGATGAGGGGCTTGCAACTTTTGATAGCTGGTATATCCATTATTTGTTTCCGGTGAATTTGATGTCAATCACGGGAGACGGACTTGTAAGTGAGAATCGGTTCACGAGGGGCTAGAAATTTTTGAAAATTGGTGCACATTGTATTCGATTTCTGTAAATATGACAGTAAGAAAGTTTGTATCGATGGTCTATCGCTGTAACCTAGGATTAACTGTTTACGCAACGGGTACAAACGATACGGTAATGTAAAACAATAAGGTAATTTTGTAATAATTAATAGTGTCATCTATGGTATTTTAATCCTGAAAAGTTACGGATAGCTTTATAATATCAACTAGATTATATAAGATATTGTTCCAAGTTTTCATCCGTCACGATATCTACGATTGAAAAGGATAAAGTTCGACTTCGACGGCAATCGATAGCCGCTGATGAGCTGATCAAAGTATATGACATCCATTTTTTGGTAAAAAAAATTCCTTTATGAGATACACCAGTTTGAAAGTTTCAAGGGGTTGACAACTTCAGTAGTAAGATACACACTGAAACCAAAAATAGGCGATACCAGTTGTGAGACTTTTAGGGGACTTGTACGCGACAGGTGACTATTAGCTCATAATCATCTTCGGCAATGAGGGGTTTGCAGCTCTCGCTAGTTGGCGTACCTGTCATTTGATGAACAATTTGGTTCCCAAATGTAAAACTTGCAAGGGACTTTTAAGTAATAATCGGCTGTTATGCTACACAAATCTTCAGCGATTATGGGTTTGCAACTTTTGCTAGTCGGTGTACCCATTATTTTTATCCGGTGAACTTGATGTCTATCACGGAAAAGGGACTTGTCAGTAGAATCGGTGCACGAGGGGCTAGAATTTTGTGCAAATTGTTGCAAATTGTATTCGATTTATATAGATCTGACGGTAAGAAAGTTTGTATCGTTGGTCTATCGCTGTAACCTAGGATTTACTGTTAACGCAACGGGTACAAACGATACTGTAATGTAAAACAAGGTAGTTTCGTAATAATTAATAGTGTCATCTATGGTATTTTAATCCTAAAAAGTTACGGATAGCTTTATAATACCAACTAGATTATATAGGATATTATTCCAAGTTTTCATCCGTCACGATGTCTACGATTGAAAAGGATAAAGTTCAACTGACTGCAAAGTCAATTTAGTCCCTTTTTCCGATATGCTTTTGTTGTGGTTAGGGCAATCGATAGCCCTTGAAGAGCTGATCAAAATATATGCCTTCATTTTTTTGAACAAAAATCCTTCATGAGATAAACCAGTTTGGAAGTTTCAGGGGGTTGACAACTTTAGGAGTAAGGTACACACTGAAACCAAAAATAGGCGATACCAGTTGTGAGACATGTAAGGGACTTGCAAGCAACAGTCGACTGTAAGCAACAGTCGACTGTTAGCTCATAATCATCTTCTGCAACGAGGAGTTTGCAGCTTTTGCTAGTTGGTATACCTGTTATTTGTCTCAGGTGTATTCGATGGTAAGAACAATCTTGTTCCCAATTGTAAGACATGCATGGGACTTGTAAGTAATAATCGGCTTTTATGGTATAATCATCTTCAGCGATGAGGGGTTTGCAACTTTTGATAGCTGGTGTATCCATTATTTGTTTCCGGTGAATTTGATGTCAATCACGGGAGAGGGACTTGTAAGTAAGCACGAGGGGCTAGACATTTTTGAAAATTGGTGCACATTGTATTCGATTTCTGTAAATCTGACAGTAAGAAAGTTTGTATCGATGGTCTATCGCTATAACCTAGGATTAACTGTTTACGCAACGGGTACAAACGATACGGTAATGTAAAACAATAAGGTAGTTTTGTAATAATTAATAGTGTCATCTATGGTATTTTAATCCTGAAACGTTACGGATAGCCTTCTTCCGATATTGTTTTGTTGTTGGTTTTACAACGCTAAAGAACATCTTTTGATTAAGTGATTATTCTTTTTAGAACATACCGTTTTAAAAGCTTCGATAAGTTGACAATTTCAGCATTTAACCGACAGCGAAGAAACAAAACCAAAGTGTTGCTCTCGCAACACTTTAGCCGGCGAAGCCGGACAAAGGTTGCCGCAACACTTCACGTTGCCCGGGCAACGTAGGTCTAGTTAACTCTTCAGTTTCACCAAGGTTTCTTGGTTTCACTTCATATCTCGCTTCACAAAATACTGATACATGTCTTACTTTTGACGATCCACTTAAATATATAAAGCCACAAATGGCGGCTGTCTGTCAACCGTACTGTGGACAATTATTACAACGTAGATTACAACAAAGGTTACAACATACTACTTGCTTTAACTAGCGCTACTCAGGGACATCACGACGGGGGGGGGGGGATGACGCCCCCCCCCCCAATGTTGTCCGCCAGTCGTTAAAAAATAAACCGAGTCAGCGCGAAGTGCCGCTATTTTTCGTCAAAGCAGTTGATTTCTTTCAAGTAAGTCGATTTTTCTAAAATCAGTGGTTTTTTTCTTGAAAACTGTCGTATTTCTTTCAAAAGCAGTCGGTAAGAATTACTAGCCACTCGGTAAAGTCCCCCCCTCCCCCCAAACATTTTTTGCTAGTAACGCCTCTGGCGCTACTAGATGGCATGTTTAACTGGAAACGAGCAGAAAGTTCAAACTAGGGTGAAGCGAATGGTACCTAATTTTTTGTATCCCTAGGAACAAGCTCATATCAGTACGTGGAAGGCATTTCTGTCCAATGGCTATGTCGTATCAATATTGATGTTTGTCAGTATCCTCCTACAGGGTACATTCTCCCAACTGTCTTCACACTTAATCTGCGTACAGGGGATACGCCTCCAGTCTATTTTACAGGTATGTTAGATACAAAAAATATGACTTTTAAGGAAGGCCTCAAAATGACGGCCTTTTTACCTTTAACCACACTTACAAGCATAGCCTACACTTTACACCACTTTAGCTACACCACTGCTTCCTGACCGAAGATTGAAAATTAAGTGTCTTTTTCTGCGTGTTTTGTTTATTTTCTTCACTTTCTTCATTTACTCCGCCTTTTCAAAATGGCGGGTAATAAATAAATGACTTACTTACTTTCAAACACACGCTGCCATTTGCGAACTAGATTCTAAATACTAGATTTTTTTTTTTTTAAATGGACATTTTTAATCAATGGCACATCAAAAGCTGAGTTTACGAAGATGTCCTACTTTATCGAAAAGAGAGAACATAAAGGATGAGACCCTGCAGCGAAACCAACCAAAAATATCAGCAAAAAAACATTACCTTGTGCGGCAAACATAAAATTAAAATAACCCTAGGGAAATTTCTTCAATGTGTGTTCGAAAGTATACAGAGCAACGCCACATGTAAATCGTAAATGGTTAACAAGACCAAAGGTTTCGATGGGATCCCAAAAGTTCAAATTTGATCCAGACAATTGGGTCTTGTCTTCGCCAGATCCAGTCTTCGCCAGACTCCTTGGACACTTTTACTATTAAAATTTAGAAAAAAGATTAAGGCAAAATAGCTAATTTTATGAGAAAACAAATTTCAGATATGGATTCAGCATGTGTGTTTACCCCTTTAAGTCATATCTATTTTGACGAAGCAGATCGAAACTTCCTGCCTTACTTCTGCCAATTTTCCGGTTTCGGCGGAATTCCGGAACTACTTGTCCGGCGACAAAATAAACCTCAAAAACGAATTCAGCATGTCTCCTTTCCCTACATCCAACCTCTAAGCAACTTCCAATTAAACTTTTACTTTTAACAAATTTTCCGGTTTCAGCCGGATTCCAAGCGATCTATACGTCCGGTGAAAAAATGGTTGTCATATGCGAATTCAGCATGTCTACTTACCCGTAAATCGAACATCTTATCAAATTTAAATAAAACTTTTACTTTAAACAAATTCTCCGGTTTTGGCCGGATTCCGGCCGAACTAATTGTCCGGCGAGAAAATAATTTTCATATTCGGATTCAGCATGTCTCCTTACCCCTAATTCAACTATTTCATTAGCTTTTAAAAAATATTTCTTGGTCCCTTTAATTTTAAACCCCTCCCCCACCCCTAAATATAGAGCTACATAGCCCATCTTCGAACTTGACCTGTACTTTGACCTAAAGAGTCCTCATGCCAAGTCTGATCAAAATATCTCAACCCCTTCGAGATTTATCGTGCTAACAGACGGACAGACGGACAACTTTACGGTGTCATAGGTATCCCTCCACTTACGTTTTGGGATCCCAAAAAGCTCTGTAATTAAGAAAAAGAAGACCGACTTCAAAATAATCGAGGTTTTCATGTACGATTTCTATCAGGCCCCGACTCCAGCAGTGGTTATCTGTTTTTAACCTAAAGCTTAGGATAGTAAATTATTCGTTAATCATGTTAGCTGAGCATGTACATACTTTACTTCGGCATTTACAGACGAGACTGTGTCTGTTATCGTTTGCCATAGATGAGTGAAAGTTGTGATTTTGCTTAATGAATGGTAAAATTAAATGAACTGAATGGAATTAAATATATTTTTCAGGGTCTAATTTATAAGAAGACACTGCGAACACACTCACATTCGTCACAGAATGATGACAGCCACGCGGCCAACCCAGAAAACATTTTAGTTGGCGACACCAACAATGTGATGACGTTCGTCTGGAATATCCACTACACCTGGGCCATTCCTTTTAAGGCAAGTAACGGTTGGCTTGGATGCCCCTACCCCAATTCGAAAGGTCAGACTCTTCACACGACTCTTAAGCCTTGAAGCCTTGAGCCTTCTCTCTGCCAAATTGGCTCTTTATGTTGTATTAAGTTTATTGATAAATGTGTGACGGAAGTTCTAGGTCTGATAAATACGAAATCCCCTCATATTTGATGGTGCAAAACGGTAGCTAACTTATCCGTTTTGCACCATCAATGTGATTTGCAGTCAGCTTGGGCTGAAGGAATGTCTATGAGATCCCCTCATTCCCCAGTAAGGTTCGGAGAATCCTGGTTATCTCTGAAACCCGAACTGACTTTTTCGATTGAAATCGAAACCCCGCATGGTGTCGAGCGCATTTGACCCGTACGGATATTTCCCGCCTGTAATCGACCCAGACACAGTGAAACGGATTTTGACCCGATTTCCGGTTAGTTTCTTCCTCAGATCGACCCACGAATCGTCCGAGGCAGATATTCCGGTCGATCCGACGAAGAAACTAACGTGAAATCGGGTTGAAATCTTTTTCACTTTCTCTGGATCGATTTCAGGAGGGACATTTCCATCAGACATGATGATAACCGAAGTGACCGGAATCGCGTTCATAAAAGCCGTTCTTAGGTAACGAACGTAACATTTACCCATATCCAGTCCAAGCCACCATTCCGGATTCCTACGGATTACGTTAGCTGAAATGACCACATTTCCCTGACTAATTTTGCCGGAATTCTTCATCAGAACAAGACAAAATAATCAATCATCATCCGAATTCAAAGATTGATATTCAACGATAAAAAAAAAACAAATATCGTGTTTGTATCTTTTTACATCGGGGACTTATTACCCAGTTACCACTTGGCCGACACCGTTTCCCAGTGCCAGCCTCTTGAAACGCAGTATTTCCGTCGTATCCTCCAATGAAAATGCGGTAAAACTTGTGGTATGCCCGAAAGAAAAAAAAAATTCCCTATAGCATGAATTTGACATTTCTGAAGCGGTATGTGAGTTTTTTAAGGTGAAATGCGCTAAAATCTGATGCAAATGCGAGAAAATATGCTCTAGCTAGCAAATTTGCTGTACCTAGGCTCTTTTTTTAGTCCAAGCTTAATTATCGCAATAAAGAACAGCTATGTCCTCCTAAAAGACCAAAGGTGTCGATGTCGAATCTAATTTTTGATTCAGACAATCGAGTCTTGTCTTCGCCAGATCCAGTCTTGGCCAGGCTAATCGTCAGAGAAAACCAAGTTCAGATATACCTCTACAAGCCATATCTGTTTTGACGATACTGACCGAGACTTCCTGCCGATTTCCGAGCGAACTACCAGTCCAGCAAAACAAAAATACAGAAACAAAACCAGCGTATCTTCTTATACCTATAAAGAACATCTAATCAACTTTGAATAAAAGTTTGACTTAAAAAAAATCCGGTTACAACCGGATTCCGGAATAATTATATGTCCGGGTAAAAAACCATTGTCATAAACCGACTCAGCCTCTCTTCTTACCCCTTAATCTGTCATCTAATCGAACTTTTGCTTTGAACAAATTTTCCGGTTTTGGCCGGATTCCAGGCGAACTAGTTGTCCAGCGAAAAAATGATTTTCACCATCGTATTCGGCATGTCTTTTTACCCATAAATCAAACATTTAATCAACTTCAGATTAAACTTTTACTTTTAACCAACTTTCCGGTTTTCGCCGGATTCCGGGCGAACTACATGTCCGGGTAGAAAATTGTATTCACATAAGTGTTCAACATGTCTTCTTGCCCTAAATCGAACATCTAATCAACTCGAAATAAAACTTCTAATTTTAACAAACTTTCCGGTTTCGGCCGGATTCCGGGCGAACTACTTGTCCGTCGAGGCATGTCTTTTTACCTATAAACCAAACATTTAATCAACTTCAGATTAAACTTTTACTTTTAACAAACTTTCCGGTTTTCGCCGGATTCCGGGCGAACTACATGTACGGGTAAAAAATTGTTTTCACATAAGTGTTCAACATGTCTTCTTCCCCTAAATCGAACATCTAATCAACTCGAAATAAAACTTCTAATTTTAACAAGCTTTCCGGTTTCGGGCGGATTCCGGGCGAACTACTTGTCCGTCGAGAAAATGGTTTTCACCATTGTCTTCAGCATGTCTTCCCACCCCTAAATCGAACATCTAATCAACTTCAAATAAAACTTTTATTTTAACAAACTTTCCGGTTTTGACCGGATTCCGGGCGAACTACTCGTCCGATGACAAAATAGTTTTCACCATGGTGCTCAGCATGTCTTCTTACCCCATAATCGACTATCACATTCGCTGTTTCAAAATATTTTGTTTGCCCCTTGGGCTACAAAGCCCATCTACGAACTTGACTGGTCCGACGACCCAACGAATCCTCACACCAAGTTTCATCAAAATATCTCATTCCCTTCGAGAGTTATCGTGCTTACAGACGGACAGACGGACGGACGGACGGACAGACGGACAACTTTTGCGATGTCATAGGTATCCCTCCACTTACATTTTGGGATCCCAAAAATAGATCTGTTGTAGCTGGCTCTGGCATTTCGGTGTGCTCCACATCTTAACATCTATCCTCCTGTATTTTGAAGTCAAATTCACCAACGCTGGAGTTCCCTTCTCGGCATTCCGCAATATAATTGCGGTATGCGGTGTAATCAAAAGTGCAAGCCGTATTTCCCTCAGAATCACGGTATTATAACTCGAAAGCGGGATAAGTGGTAACACGGTATCACCGAACAATCGAGGGTGAACCGTTCTGGGAAGAGATACGGTGATAAGCTTGTCTTGGCCAGCACACCGGCTTATTCCTCCACTTCATCAACAGTCACATAGGAGTTTTTCAAATCGTAAAGTTTTAACCTAAGTTATAACTAAGTGGTGTGCCTGAATTAGGCTAGTCGAGTAAATTCATGTTTCTGACTGATTTTGTTTGTAGGTTTTTCTCATTGTTTACTTCCTCCAAGCCAGCCTTGGATGGAGTGCCTTGCTCGGCACAGTTACGTCAATACTGGTACTACTGCCTGCACAATTGTTCTTGCTCAAAAGTATGGCATCAAACAGCGAATCTTTGATGGTAAGCTAGTGGTTGTTGTTGTTAGGATTTGCTAGCGGGCTTAATTTGTACAGGAAGAAGGAGAATGATTGCGCCAGAACAGGGCTCCTGTCTCTTAACTATTATGGAAGATGAAGAACAAAATTAAACAATGGTAATGTCCTCTAGCCGTTCTACGAACGAAGAAGAAAAGTCCAAAAAATTCGTCGAGGACGAAGCAGATGATCACAGCGTCGTGTCTCTCAACTCTTGTGGAAGAAGAAGACTACTAGAACAGGGTCCTGCCTTTTTGTAGTTCTATGAGCGAGGGGCTTAATTTGTCAAGCTCCGGTCTCACAACTCTTAAGGAAGAAAAAAAAAAAAAAAGGACTGGGGTCCTAACCTTTCGTCGCCCTATGACCGACTAAGAAAAGTCCTCCATACATATTATTGGGGTTAATCTGTCAAGGACGAAGGAGAATGAATACACAGAACATGAATCCTGTCTCTCAAGTCAAGGAAGAAGAAGAAGAAGAAAATTAGAACAGGGGTCCTGCTCTTTCTTCGTTCAGTGAACGACGAAGAAAAGTCCTCTATACTTGATGGTGGTGTTAGTTTGCCAAGGAAGAAGGAGCGTCTTGACACCAGAACAGGGCTCCTGTCTCTGACATATAGAAGAAGAAGAAAAGTGGAATAGGGGTCCGGTCCTTTCGTTGTTTTAGGAGTGTCGTCGAAAGTCAGATATACTTCTTAGCGGAGTAAATTTGTTAAGAAAGAAGGGGATGATCACATCAAAACAGGGCTCCTGTCCCTGAACTCTTGAGCACTGACAGTCTCACCGAATTGTATCAAATAGTTTCGGGGCAAGGAAGATTATGACGTGACGTACGATATCATCTGGAAATCAGAGCTCCGGAAGCAATATGACAGGATTAGTCAGCGGATTACGATCGTATTCTGGTGCTTATAGAAAAAAAAGATGTCTAGAACATTATGCGTCTGTCACGCAAACTCGCAGACGGCTTCAGAAGATGCGGTTTCTCAAATCTGTTTCTTTTTCTATGGTGTGAGAAGCTTTGTTTCCACAAAAGTGTCAAAGGCATTAACTTTGTCCAGGTTGTCAATGCAGAATACTTTAGCCATTCGCTTATCTATCCTGTTGTCCCGCGGCGCTCGGGTTGTCAAATTCCTTCCATGAGCATAATGACTGATTAGTTTAATTAGTAACTTAGTTAGTCTTATTAGTAAGTCTTAGGTATCAAATTGTAAACAGATTAATATCACGAATACTGTCGATGCCTTCTTTCGTTATTATTATCTTTCTCTCTCGAAATTATTGTTATTTAATAATGGAAACTTTCGATGCCTGAATCCTTGCATCACTTTGACTATGGAACAGTGGAACGCAAGTGCTGGTGAGCTTGTTTGAAGAAAAGGCTCATGAGTTGGATTAAGGATTAAAGGTCTAGAGACGGACTTAAAGGTGAACCAAGATATTTAACTCATCTGCAGGACCTTTTTCATTCAGACAAGATCATTAGTTGCGTTTTTGCAGATACCATGGTATGGTAACTGAATCTGCAATTAGTCGTTTTTGCAGTTACCGTGGTTTCTGATACACGGTTGCTCTGCAAAAATGACTATTGCCAAAATTGCACTTTTCGAAGTCATCCCAAGAAAACCTGATATCTAGCTACATCACTAAGTGCTAAATGTCTTTCTCACCAATTTTACAAAATTTCATGCAAGTGAGATGATTTTCCAGATAACACGATACGGTTACGACGGTCAGACATCAGATACCACAATAACTGGCCAGATACCACGGTAACTGCAAAAATACCTTTTGACTTTACCACGATTACTGCTAAAACGACTTTAGACTGTGGGTATCTGCAAAAACGCAACTATTCTTTCCGCCTAAAGGACACGGAAAGGTCACTTTTGTTCTTCTGTTTTCACTGTTTCCTCATACAAATTAGACCGTTCCAGATAGTCGATTTTTTTTAGACAGTTTTTAATTATTATTTTTCGCCAGGAAGCCACTGACAAGAGACTCAAACGTCTTATTGAGTTCCTAGCAAACGTTAAAGTAGTGAAACTTCAAGCCGCCGAAGAAGTCGTTGAAGATGAAATAACGAATTGCCGAAACCTCGAGCTGAAATTACTGAACAAGGATTCGATCTACTGGGCAGTTCTATGTACGTAACTGTGAGCGTGTTCTACCCTACTTACCGTAGTTACTACGCATGACGTCGCGAATTCTTGCTTTTTGCCGTCAAGGCTGGAACGATTTTTCTATTTTCCAGCAGGATCTCAAGCCACGGGCGAATCCGACCAGTCACGTTACAGAGATGCGTAGTTACTACGCTTACTACGCTCCCAAGCATGGTAAGCGAATAGTAACTATTAGTTACTATTCCGACAAAGTTGGAACGGTCAGCGTATTAACTTTTCGTGAGGATGGAACGGAAACAGTAACTAATAGTAACTATTGTTAGAAGGGTGGAACACGCTCTGTATTCTTCCCATTTTTTTTATTTTTTATTACTATAACCAAGAACAAATAAGCACCAGAATCTCCGTCTCCCTATCTTTGAAATACGACCATGCGGAGTCGAACTGATTCCCTGTACCCTACCCGATACGCCCCTGATAAGATCCAATGAAGAATTTCCGCTAAATGTGCTATAGAGAAACCATAACAATCACACGTGAGATCTTGGTATAAGTTATCTGTATGAAATGGGTTTGAGGCTAAATACGTCGAAAATGTATTCGAGAATGCTCGAAATGTATTCGAGTTTTCCTTAAATGTCGTCGAAGGAATCGGTGCTTGTATTCGAGAATTAAGAAAAAGTTTTCAAGATTTTATATAGGTCTACAGAAACTACTAAAAGTATTCGAGAAAAGATAAAAAGTATTCGAGATTTTCTAAAATGTGATCGACATTTAAAATGAAATAAGTACTCAAGAATGGAAGAAATGTATTAAAGGTTAACTTTCGACATCGAGGTTGATATCGGAATATAACACCGAGAAAATGCGTTTTTTGCCGTCACCCGGTTAACCGACATAAGATTTCGCACTGGAAGTCGTGTTCATCCTTCGGTTAACCGACCTAAGTTTTTACAAGCTGTTTTTTCGGCTCCGTTCGCCGGTTGGTTAACCGACTTGAGGACTGAGATGTGAGCTCCGTCCAACGACCTACGCTCTTGGCACGGCGCGAAATTCAAAATTCTCATTGGAGAGGCACCGGCCACGGGAAGACGCCATTGTTTCTGATAAGCCGTTTTTTAGAGCTCAGTCGAACAGACCGGCGAGACAAAAAAACGGTCAATAGCGGCAAATAGGTAAGTTAACCGACGCATGGAGAAAACATTTATTCCAGCAATGTTTTCTACGAATACGTCAGCTAAGATTCTTCATAAGCGATATTTCAAGGTCAAAATGGGCGATGACATCACGCGAATTCGACCATCTCAAAGAAACCTCATGGAAAATATTGATGATCATGACAAGCCAAAAATCGAAAAAGTTTTAGATTACAGGTTTGTTTCTTTCCCCGAAGTTGAACAAGAGGATTGGAAGCCTGACGAGGACCCTTGCCAAGAAGGGCCGAAATATCGCTTATGAAGAATCTTAGCTGACGTATCCGTAGAAAACATTGCTGGAATAAATGTTTCAAAGTCAGCTTGGGCTCAAAGAATATTTAGCATGGAGAAAAGGCAAGAAACGCAACTATTGGAAATAACCTATCCGAGCCGACGGCGAGACATCAAGGTTTTCATTCCGATATCAACCGAGATGGAGGTGTGTTAAATTTTATAACTTTTTTGAACAGAACATTAACAATCAACATTGCATAAGTATAAGGTTTGAAGCCAAGCTGGCCATTTATTACAAAACAAATAGAAAACTGTGATTTTCGTGGTTTTTTCTTGATCAGCTATAGTTATCCCTCTAAGGTGATGTGCGGGGGATAAATATAATTTCGGTTGCATTTCCGGCAAACCGTCCTCAGCGAAAAAAACCCAACTAAATCATAAAATCCAACACAATACCAACAGAAAAACGATGCGGAACTAACAAACCATAAAACGACATGTAACTAAAAACTAGAAGAAATACGCGGATTGAACGATATACAGATACAAATAAAATAACGAATATTAAAATGTGCGTGTTAAAAGTTATGTGTCTATTTACAATTTACCAACTATTCTTACAAGGATTCCCTAGGAAAGCGTAGAAGTGCTGGGTGAAAGCTTCTACGCTTTCCCAGGGAATAATTGTAACCGAGAAAGAAGTTTTTTAATAATTGTAACCCTACAGAAAGAAGGAGTATCAGAAAAGGGTTAACGAAAAATAAGAAATAGGAAGAAAAAAAAAACATCTGGGAAAAAGTCTGAACTCTATCTTCGAGAAGTTTCTGTAGACAATGTGTTAGACCACGTTTCTTGTGCTCTCGCCTGTGCAAAGTGGCAGGTAAGGCGTCCAGTGCCATATTTTCTGGACAAACCACTTTTTAAACAATATGTTTGGCGATGAATTAAACTTACAAATGATCTTGTCAAGAATGTAAACTTAACCTTATACACAAAAGGTCGGGTTCAAATGGACGCAATTCAGGCAATTTCAAAAGCTTGTGGGCAAATTTTGGACTTCTTAAAGTTTAACTGAAAAGCCAATATTGTTGTATCATCTAACTGAATGCACTGAATTATTTGGATTGTGCTAAGGTGTTTTTGTTCTTTCACTATGTGCTCTAGTATAACCTTCATAATATCTACGGCCGTCCTTACAACGCGAACTTCTGCTATGACTCGGGAAATCTGAACCTCAATACAAACGCGGCTTTTCATTGCCTAGTGATTAGCTCGTGGACTTGTGACTCTTTGCACGAATAAAGCGTACAACGGCAGTGTCTATCATTCCCCTAACTGGGTATCGGGACACCATTGTTTCCCGTTTGTCGGGGATTGGATGTGTCGGGAGCTAATGTTTCCCGACAGATCGGGGAATTTACAAGCGCATAGAGGTACACAAATCCGACAGGGGAAGTCCACTGAGTAAAAATCGATTTGTGACAAGCGGAGCAACGAAGTAACGTATTTCCATCGGGTTTTCTAGCCTATTTAAGTGAAAACGTGATGGGTAGCTAGATTGTCCTACCTAAGCCCTTTTCGGCTAAACTTTAACTAATTTACGAAATTCCCTGTTTTATTACAACCGAGCTCTACTTCTGAATGAAGAAGAATGTGATAGATAGATAGATAGATTAGTGTATTTCAAAAGCCCACATATACACAAACAAACAAAAACAAAAATATAACTTAAACAATCAGACTCCTTCTTAACTCTAAAGATTTATCTATGTACACGCCCCCTCGAGCAATAACGGTAGGGTTACTATTGCTCAAAATTTCAGGAAATGATAAAATCACACCCTCTAGATAAATTTTCCTTAAATCAGAAAGTTTCGGGCATCTACGGAGAAAATGGTCCAAATTTTCTTCCTCCTTCTCACAAAGTGGGGAAGCATACCTCCCATCAGGAACCACACTACCTCTCTCAAAAACCTTCTGCCTGCTCTGAATTGGAAGGCAGTTTGCCCTTAACTGGATCCAACGACATAAAACTTTCCCGGGTAGATTGAAGAAAATTGTGATATTCAAACAGCCAGAGTGACCTGCTCTTTCGTAACTCTTTTATTCCGCATTTGCGGTAATAACTGTCTATTCACCGTACGAAAATAATAATAAAATAACTATCTCTAATTAGCAACTAAATAATAACATAATTATTAAATAATTAGGCAAATAAATGATTATATCTAATTATGTATCAAGAATAAAATAATATTCGTTTTATTTGAGCTATATTTTGGCCCTTCTTGGCAAGGGTCCTCTTCAGGCTTAAGCCCCTCAGGGAAAATCAACTTATGGAAAAACAATTAAAGATTCCTCCTTAAATATGTGATTTTGTGAACTTCTTCTCTGAAAATTGGTCGGAGTTAAAGCTGCTGTAGCGATATCGTTCTGGACACGGCTGCTGTTTTTGCTGTTCGATTGGGTCGTTGAAAATGTAGAAATTCTTCTGCATTTTCGTTTTGGAGTCACCAGTCTCTTCTTCTTCTTTCCAGCGAAGATGGATACTTGTCGGCGGCACCGAATCTATCGCCGTAAGTACGGAACTTAGAAATCGCCCGTACCAACCAATTTTCAGAGAAGAAGTTCACAAGTTTATTTTCCAGCTTGAGCGGTTTGAGACTGAAAAGGACCCTTGCCAAGAAGGGACGAAATATAGCTCTAAAAAATATAGCTGACTTATCCGTTTTGCACCGTGAAATATGATTCGCAGTCAGCTTGGGCTGAAGTTATATCTAACTCGCAATCGTGGGACAGACTGCCCGACATACCGACAGATGGAATTACAATCGGTATTATGGCACTTAAGCCAGAGGCTGCAAGTGCCATTAAAAACGCGATCAACCTACTGTTCCTGCTTTTTCCATCGTGTGGCTCAGAAAGGAATTAAAATATTGATACAAATGAAACTATAAGACGACAACGTGTAAAAGTGTAAAGATTAGAAAGAATTGAAAACAAAAAAAATAATTAAGAAATTAAAAAATAAACGTAGAGATAGAGGAAAGTGTAGGTGACGCTAATAGATAGGCCGGTCATGTGTTTAAGTTAAGAAAAGAAGAACAAAAAAAGTTGATAAGACCGTTGGCGTCACCGAGGGTAAGTGGAAGCGTAGTCACCTGGCCAATTCATATTGGACTGGACGAACAGAAAAGATACTACGAGGCTTTTAAAAAATAGATTTATTGAAAAAAAAAGAAAAAAAAAGTCCCCTTTCTTGGGACCGGATGGTGGCTGTTATATTGTATACAGTTGTGTTTGACCGTGATTAAGTTGTATTATTTAATTTTATCTTCTGGCCATCGAGCCTGCTCTCCGCCATGGAGCTATCCAAAAGTACTTGTTTTCATTATTTGAAATTAAATGAACCTGAACCTTGCCTTCTAGCTTTTTTAACTCAAGTGACATCTGTGCTTGTTTCCTTGGCTACTTTCTCCCTCCACAGTGTGATTGGCGGAGCTCCTCTGACGGCAGATGTCATTTTCACCAGTTTGGCACTCTTCAATCAACTTACCGTCCCTCTTGCACTATTTCCTATCACTGTGCCAATGTTCATATCTGCAAAGGTAAGTCCTTAGTAAGCCGTGTAAACAGTCTTAGCATTAAAGGACCCATCGTACCTATTAATGCTAATTCAAACTGCTTCCGTAACTCTACTCATTAATTGTTAAACATAGCGTCCATAAATTTCATGTTGCATTCTGAACCCACTATATAGCGACATCTCACTATAATCTTTGCGCTTGCGATGAGTCACTGCTTTCCATGTGCATTAAGTTCCCGACGAGTGTTCGCGTATCACGCTATTTATGGGTAAAACCTGTTATTTGAATTTTGCCAAGTTTTTGCCAGAAGTCAATGGGGCTGGGAAAAAGCTTAAAACAGCCAGAGCCGTGGATAATTTGTTAAAAGCAGCCTAGTTTTACAGTATTCACATAGCTGTGAATATTAGAACAGGAACAGCAAATAGTGCGAGGTGTGCTTTAAATATGCAAAGAACCTGCTCGATCCATGTCTCAAAAATAGCCCACTACCACACGTTAACGGACAAGTTCCAAGTTCAGGATGCAAGTATTAGCCTTTCCAAACTCTCCTCATCTGTACAAAAAATCGTGGACAACTGGGCCCAACGAGCGCTTGACCTTCTACCCTCTTTCCTGGCAGAAGATTTAAAAATATGTTTTGTATGTGCTTTGTATATGTTTTTTTTTATTTTTTTTTTATTTCCTACACTCTCCTTGCCAAAATGGCGGGTGAAAAATACTTTAGTTACGTTTTTGCAGTTACCTTGGTATTTGCGATACATGGTCAAATGGTGTTTTTGCAGTTATTGTGGTATCTGGCCGGTCACCGTGGGAACTGATCGTCGTAACTGAAAAAGTCATCTCATTTTCATCATCATCAACAAGAGAGCCTAGGATTTTGACAAATTGCTATGAAATAAGTTTGGCAATAGCTGCGTTTTTTGCAGATACCCTGGTCTCAGACACCACGGTCTAAAGTCGTTTTTGCAGTTACAGTGGTATCTGATCCCACGGTCAAAAGTCGTTTTTGCAGTTATCGTGGTATCTGGCCAATCAACGTGGTAACTGATTGCGTGGTATCCGAAAAAGTCATCTCATTTTCATAATCATCAACAACAGAGCCTAGGATTTTGTCAAATTGTTGGGAAAGAAGTTTGGAAATTAGTGGTGCGACGGGATATCATTTTTCTTTTTCTTTTCAAGAGCAAGTAGTATCAGATACCACGGTAACTGCAAAAATGACTAATTGCAGATCAAGTTACCGTGGTAACAGATACCACGGTGTTACCACGGTATCTTCAGAAACGCAATTATTATTTACTTATTACTTACTTAAAGGACACCTGAACAATGAAATCATACTTGAACACACCATGAATGGACACGGAGAGCATTCTTCTCCTGAGCGTGACGTTTTCAAAATAGGGATGATTGTTTCCGGAGGTTTGCACATGCAGGCTCCAAGACAAAAAGCGCAATTCATTCAAATCTTGTACAGTGCTGGCCGGATCGTATTGGAATTTCTTATAGATATACTTTGGGCTTATCTGGTTAAAAAATATTCCAGAAGAAGGGTGGGTTGGAGACATTGTTTCATTTCTAAAATTACTCGGTACTGAAATAAGGACAGATGAAAAATGGAGCAAAAATTATAGCTTGGAAACGGTATTTCGTATTTGGATTGGGTTTTCTGCAGGCAATGATAACGGACGTCATACATATAGGGATGATACTTGGTACTCTTCATTCAGGTGTCCTTTAATCATTCATTGATGAAGTCCAAACAGTCGGAGCCACGTTCGTCAATGAGGTTAACTTTGCAAAACCAGGCTCCGAATACTGAAATGTGTCGAGCAGAGAAAGATTTTCCCTTCAGGTCCCCATCGGCCTTTTCAGAACTTCTTGCTCGTTTTATTGTTGCGGATCATGGACAGGCCAAAGTTATAATTGCTCTACATAAGGCGATTAAATCCGCATGGAACTGATTTTTCGATCTGCCATCTAGCGGCCATATACTAACTTCAATGGTTCAAACTTCTGCCGACAGATGGCTCCCGACACCAACAGACTTGAGATGCGATTTCGTAAACTCTAGTGCCACACCAAAGCAAAGCAGATTAGATTCTGCCAGCTTTAATCAAACACTATTAAGCAATGACTTCGCCTTTTCAACTGTGGTTGACACTTACTCTCCTCTTACCTTCATAACACCTGATGGGCGAAGTAGAAAGAAAACAGCAGCACTGGCGAGCAAACAAACCGTCGGTGGGCTCGACCTATTCTTGTCCGGCGCTCCAGATACCCTAATTACATCACTGGAAGCTTCCTTAATGTGGGATAAAGTTGGAACTACACCGCATGGCTGTTTTCCCGTAGCTTCAACACCAGCAAAATCAGAAGGCAGCAGAAGCCCATGCTCCCTCGAAAAGTCGTTAGATTTGGCTATGATTAATGCGCTGATGTCTAAAATACAGATCCAAGACGAGGCGCTAAAGTGTGCCAATGAGAGGATACTTGGTCTCGAGCGACTTGTCATGTCATATCGTCATCTACCGGTCAATCCAGACCCAATTACCATTGTCCGCAAGGTTTCGCGAGTAGCTGCTACTAAAGAGATGGTACATGCAAACACACAGTGGGAAGAAAGCCCTTGCCCGCAACTAACAGAAAGTTGTATCTCCAATATAGAATCCAACGATGAAAAACCTGAGTGCCCAGTAACCAGGAATACTTGTACATACTTCGAGAAAGGTCACTGCAAAAGGGGGAATAACTGTCGTTTCGCCCACCCAGTTACACTACCTCTGGTTTGTCCAGCTTATCTGACGAAGGAAGGCTGCCCTATGCACGATACTGATACATCTTGTAACCTCCTCCATCCACCAAAATGCAACAAATACACAGAAGGCAAATGCAGAAAGGGGAGCAAATGCAATTATTTTCATCCACCATTTGACGGACAACCACAAAGTTCAACTGAAACTGAACTGACGAGCAAAAGCAATGGCGTATGCACTGAGGCACCCAGCAGGGCTGGGAGACACTGGCCATCAACTCTAGCTACGCAAAGGTCCGGGGCAAACTACTGCAGATATTACGACAGAGGGTACTGCAGATATGATGATTCGTGTAATTTCATACACGACCCGAATTCAAAGCAACATCCAAAAAACGACAAGCATCAGGGACCCAAACCGCCCGACCTACAAATCAAGACGAGATTCTTCTACAGCAATGGATTCAGGAACACAAAAACAAACCCCCACCATCTTACGGAGAAACAGTCAATACAGGCGGAACCACCACAGGGGCCTATTCCCTGTCTATCTGCACGGCCGGAACCAAACAGCCAAAAGCCCACAGTACCTCGCATCAATCAGCTGTTCCCTGGGTTATCTCAACTGACGATTCCAGAAGCTGCGCCCTACCCTTACCTAATACGCCCGTTCAGTACAACGGACTTCAGCAGGGCAATACCGTACTGGCAAGCGTTCCACATGCCCCCAACAACACCGAGCTGTTTGGTACCGGCTTGGAACAGACTAGTACTCCCAGGTACGGCCTAACTACCCTTCACCCACCACAGACAGTAAACCCCCAGCAATCTACAACAAGAAGATACGACTCCAACCATACATACCACTCGGCCGAGACAGATGTCCAAATAAACCCAGCTTTACCTAGTAAACAAAAGAAGTGTGTCCAGGACAGACAGAAGTACTCATTTCCAAAAATTCTCCTTGCAAACGTTCGATCCCTTGGTAATAAAATTGAGGAGCTGGAAATCACCCTCACGCAAAACCATGTCGACGTTGCATGCTTGTGTGAAACGTGGTCCGCGTCCGACACATGCACAGTCGTCTCTGGGTATGATGTGTATCTACTCCCAAGATTGGATAAGGACGGATACATCGTAAGCCATGGAGGCGGAGTCGGTTTTCTATGTAATTCGACGATTCCTAGCCGAGCTCTAAGTATACCTGTCCCCAGAAAACCTGAGCATGAAGTTCTTTGGCTCTGGACAAGACCACGATACCTACCGAAAGAAGTATCGTCCATTATCTTTGGTGTAGTTTATTACCCGCCACGAGCATCTTTCCGGAAGGAACTTGTACTTTACTTACAGCATTCTGTAGACTACATCAGATCGGAATTTCCTTACGCCGGAATCCAAATCATGGGCGATTTTAATGACTTGAAGACCAATTGGCTGTCTAGTTCGCTTTCATTGACGCAAGTTGTCAAAGTCCCAACACGCGAAAATAAAGCACTAGACCTCATATTTACAAACACTGAAGAATTCTACAGCCCCCCCTACACACTCCCGGCTATCGGCATGAGTGATCATCTTACTGTAATATGGGAGCCCAACAGAAAACCCCCCAACAGATCGAAATCAGTAGTGAAGTATCGCCCGCGTACACAAGAACAGATCCAGATTTACCGCGAGTGGCTCACTAGGAAAAATTGGTCGACGGTTCTTGCTATGAAGAGTGGCAACGACATGATGCAAGAAGTCGCCGCGCAGCTTTTCCATGAGTACCAAGAAGTATTTCCTGAAAAGACAATACTGGTTAAGTCACAAAGTAAGCCATGGGTCACCAAAGAGATGAAGAACCTCATAAAAACGAGAAATGAGCTCTATAAGTCGGGATATCGTGAGGAGGCTAAGAAAATGCGCAATGTGATTTGCCTTAAAGTAAAGAAATCAAAAAAGGAATTTGGTGCTCAAGTAGTGAACAAGCTATGGAAATCTAATCCTTCTAGATTCCACCAAAAAGTTCAGGAAATTATGGGACAAAATAGAAAACAGACAACTATTTATGGAGTTGATGGTGAACCCGTAAGTGCTAACCAGATCAACTCGCACTTCGCAAATATCTGTCGCACGCACCCACCTCTAGCCGAGCTACCTGAAAATGGACCCGTCGAAGAAATCCCGATCATTCACCCAGAAGCAGTATGCGAGAAGCTCAAACGACTAGACACCAGGAAGAGTAACTACCCCCTAGAAATTCCTATCGAGCTGATAGCTACGTGCTCCGAGGAACTTGGTCCCATTCTGGCAGCCTGTTTCAACCAATGTCTCATCGATGGTGCATTTCCTGACTGCTTCAAGTCAGCCTATATCACTCCTATTCCCAAAGTAAAAAAACCGCTTTCGCCGAACGACCTGCGCCCTATCTCAAAAACACCGTGTCTTTCTAAGGTGTTTGAAGGTTTCATTTATGAATATCTATTCGAAGACATCGAAGCAAATTTAGATCCCCGGCAATTTGGGTTCCGGCCCGAACACAACACCACCCACTATCTCGTAAGCCTCATTGATGATCTGATGAGACATCTCGAGAAAGATGAGGCATACGCAGAAGTGCTAATCAGTGACATCGTAAAGGCTTTCGACAGCCTTAATCACCGAGTAGCCATCAACCGAGCGAAAGAAATGGGCGCTCGGCAGTTTCTTTTGCGTATGGTAGCCAGTTTCTTGCACAAACGGAGGCAGTGTGTCGCGCTCGGAGACAAAGAAGTATCTGAATTTGCTGAAATTTGGTGTGGAGCCCCTCAAGGGACAAAATTAGGACCGCTACTTTTCCTGATCGTGTTCAACTCCGTCCTAGCAGAATCACAGAGTCGCTACAAGTTCGCCGACGACCTGTCGAGCATTTCATTCCGAACCTCAACTAGGGTCGCAGAGCAAATCACCATCTCATCTATATTTTCCAAGCTAAAACACGACCTTCAAGATGTCATGCTTACTGTTAGCGAAACAAAGAGCCATGTGTTACAAGTTAGCTTCTTAAAATCTGCGATCCCCCCGCAAGACGATATTGGACTAGACATCAAGGATCAAATAAAAATTTTGGGGGTGATTTTCAAAAGCAACCTTAAATGGGATCCGCATGTTGAATCCATTCTCCAAAAGGCTGCCCTATGTCTGAAATCGTTTGCATGCCTTACCCGATTCAACATCAACGTCTCAATTATGCGTGGGCTATACTGCATGTACGTCCGGTCCCAGACCGAATACGCCTGTCCAGCTTGGCATCCAGGACTAACTGCTGTGCAAACCGAAAAACTTGAAAATGTCCAGAAACGGGCATGTAAAATTATGCTTGGGGCTAATTACATGTCCTATGATGACAGCCTGCAAAAACTGAGGCTGAAAAGGCTGGCTGAAAGGCGTCACGACCTCACCATGCGCTTCGGGAAACAATGCCTGCAGTCCGAGGCTCACCGTAAAATCCTGCCTGATTTTCAAGAGGCACGCAGCAGTGGGCCGAGGACTCGTCGAGGAATCCTCACTTCAAGATGCCAACTCCTCTGTCCCCCGCCTCGAAAATCTTCAAAGAGATACCTATCGTCCTTCGTCCCTTACTTCGTGGGCCACTTCAATGACGAATCGATGGGAAAAACGTTAGACGTCTGAAATGTTAATTAATTGTATATAGTATAAATCGTTTTATTTTTGTAACGTATGACGTCCGCCGCTAGCCACGTGCTATTATGGAAATAAAGAGTTTATTTATTATTTATTTATTAATTTAGACTTCTATCTTTTTAGAACAGCACAGCCCGAATTGCAAAATACCTACTACAACCAGAAGCCACAGATCGCAACGTCGCCAAGTGCACCGAACCACACAGAGAGACATCTGTGGCCATCGAACTAGTACCAACTTACATCCGAAAGAGGTCAGAGTTCACAGAGAAGACTCTAACAACCTTGGAAAACATTCTGGAAGAGGACAATGCAGCGTCTGCTGGTACAACTGCCAGTACAGCTGCCAGTTGCAACACCTCGCCAGCTATCAAATTTTTTGACGTGACGTTCGGTTCGGAGACACCACTTCTAAGTAGAGTTACGTTTGACCTCTTCAAAGGTAAGAAGAGGCTGAACTAACTTATAGAGAGTACAAGACACGCGTGACCTGACAAATGCCTCTTACACGACCTTTAAAGGACCTGTCTTACTCCAGTACTTATAATACTAATGCAACCCACTTCCGTAGTCACTCCATCAGTTTTTAAACCCGGGGACCCGAGCTTCACACGGTACGTTCTAACCCCCTCAATGAAACCTCCTCGGAAACTTCACTGTTTTTGTAACTTGCCTTGTTTTCCGACCTTTAATACGGACGTATCATGCTTTTTACGGTTGTTTCTGAGAAGGTTATTCATCAGAAAAAACGGTTATGTATTTTTTTTTTCCCTGGGTAATTTGTTGAAAACAGTTCCTAGTTTTGAAGTATCCAACACTGGTTGAAGTAAAACATTGGAACTTAAAGGACCCGTCTTACCTATATTGCAAATGCATTCATTAATGCTTAAACGCGGAACGCAAAATTCATGTCACATTCTGAACCCGCTAACAAGCCTCACTACACTGTAAGAAATTTCTCCGAGCAAGGATCAAAGTTAACTGCAGTATTTACTACTGGGATTAATCTTATCTTTCCTGAGATAAGATTGATTAATGCGAATTAGAGATAAGATTATCTTTTTAGAGACACGGTTAATCCCAGTAGCAAATACTGCAAGATTTTTTTTTACAGAGTATAATCTTCGCACTTGCCAGGATTCACTAGTTTCCATGCGCATGATGCTTCCGAAGAGTGTGTCAGTGTCATGCTATTGATGCGTAGAACCGGTGGACTTTGCCAAGTTTCTGCTAGAAGTCAATGGGTCTGGGAAAAGATTATACATCCAAAGCCGTGGATAATTTGTTAAAAATGAGCTTTAGTTTTAAAGTATTCAAATAGTTTTGAATATTAAATGGAAACAAGAAATAATGCGAGGTGTGCTTTAAAGAGTAAATAGTGCGAGGTGTGCTTTAAAGAGTAAATAGTGCGAGGTGTGCTTTAAAGAGTAAATATGCGAGGTGTGCTTTAAACAGTAAATAGTGCGAGGTGTGCATTAAAGAGTAAATAGTGCGAGGTGTGCTTTAAAGAGTAAATAGTGCGAGGGGTCCTGTAAACGGACTGTTGAGCTACTTGTTAAATAAACAACCAAGTAGCAGACTAAACACATGTGGTTTTCGACAATTAATTCAAATTTCTTAACCATAAACTATTCTGCTCCTCCATCATCTTATAGCCATGTATGGCTGTGAAATGTGGACAGGCAAAGTAGATGACTCGAGACGGCTGGCGGCGTTTGAGAAGAAGCTGCTCCGTCGAATCGCCGGCATAACATACGTAGATAGAGTCTCAAATGCCGACTTACTAGAAAGGCTACAATACAAGACCTCCATCCTGGAAAGGGTTCGCCTCCAACAGCTAAGATGGCTCTGTGTCTCTTCACGTAGTCACCCACTCAAGCGTTGGAAGGAGAAACTACCACCTTTAGTCTTCTGAGAACGACCCAAAACAGAGAGCAGTACAGGCGACACGTACATGCGCTCGTGAGGAGAGAGGCCCCGAGACGGCTACCAAACAGGGTTGCCAAGAACGCGACTCACGAAAGTGTCACAGTTGCTGACAAAAAGGTGGTTTTTGACACCTCGAACTCTTGTTGTCCATTCCGCTGCACAACGCGCAAAATTGGTGTTAACTGAATTTGTTACAACAATTTTCAAAACATTTCTTAACTGTTACATCACGGTTTTGTAACAAAATTTACTCAGAGATGGGCTTTATTTAAGGCTTCAAACTGTTTTTGTGTACATGTTTTGGCAGTGTTTTGGGGGCGGTAATCCTTCATTTTGGTAAAGTGAATGAAAAAGTGCTTTTCTGACCTATAAAAAATAACACTAGGGAGTAGCCAGTGTTGCCAGATCGTGATCCAAGGAATACGACTCTGTCTTTGAAAAATATGCGAAAAATTCTTTTTTTTACGGTGCAAAACGGATGTCAGCTACATTTTATTAGAGCTATATTTCGGCCCCGTCTTGGCAAGGGTCCTCTTCAGGCTCAAGCTGGAAAATAAACTGAAGTTCAACACGGGGAATGCTTCCAAAATGAATTTTGTTCGAATGAAGTTGACGAAATTACTCTGAATCCACTTTCTCTTTTGTTTTGTTTATTCTGATTGTTTTTAAATAATTTTACATCGCACCAATACAAGCAAAACTAAATCCCCCCTGACTCTGAAAGGAAGCCCTCTTTGATGATGATGATCCCCGGGACAAACGAAAACGCGGGGACTCCTCAAGTGGAGTCCTCGGGGAACGGCGAGAACACGTCTCAGGTGGTGAGGAAAGAGGTCACTTGCCGGTAACAACACGAAGGAAGTGAATGTATATCCGCTTTTCACATTAATCACGGCGCTTTCGTGGAAGAAAACTGTTGCTGAAATCAGGATACACAGATCGGAGTTGATTTTAAGCAGAAACGACCTACTTCGAGGCCCTCTCCAATACTGAATCCATTTTGTAGGTCAGCTGACTGCTATCACAGGTCCGGTCTGCTCTGGCAAGTCCCTTATCCTCTCCTCGTTACTCGGAGACGCAGAACCATCTGACGGGAAGATTTTCTGGTGCGAGCCCAACTTAAGTCTGGCCTTTGTCTCCCAGAAGCCTTGGATCATGAGTGCAACTATCCGGGATAACGTTTTGTTTGGACATGCTTTCCGGCAGAAGAGATATGAAAAGGTAAGACAGACTTTTACCTGATTGCAAGGCACTCCACAAGAGGATGAATGCATGGATTCATTTTTAAAAAGCTCGTTGGTCCATGAAAGCTTCTGCAAGCTGCGTATATGTGGGGTATCCAACCTCGAATTTATATGACCTCGAACTTGGCTTGAAAACCTTACAAGGAAATGTCGGTGCAGTCTAAGACAGGTTCTGGGTCACCCAGGGTTTCCTTGTTGACAGTTAGGACCTTTTTAGGACTGGATTGAAATTAAATATTCTTTGAGCCCAAGCTGACTTTGAAACATTTATTCCAGCAATGTTTTCAACGGATACATCAGCTAAGATTCTTCATAAGCGATATTTCGGCCCTTCTTGGCAAGGGTCCTCGTCAGGCTTTAAATTGTCTGCATGTCTGACGAGGACCCTTGCCAAGAAGGGCCGAAATATAAAGCCTGACGAGGACCCTTGCCAAGAAGGGCCGAAATATCGCTTATGAAGAATCTTAGCTGATGTATCCGTTGAAAACATTGCTGGAATGGATTGAAATTTCCTTCCATAATTTTTAGGCCAGGTTCGAGGTTGGATACCCTTCCTGTAGTTGCCAGGTGTAACGATTAACGTATCATAGTCGGTAAAATCGCGTGGACAAGTTCAAGATTTACTCATATTTTACTAAGGCATTCAACTAGCAGAATCCTGATGCTACTGGTACTATAGATGGAACTGTACGTTTGGTGATGACAGTGCTATCTTATTCCATCTTGAATTTAACGGCACTTCAAGGTAAATTATTTGTTTTATTCTCCAATCGCAGGTTCATTTTCTAGCTTCAGCCTGAAGAAGACCGATGCCAAGAAATTCTAAAATATTGCTGGAACAACCCTCAGCCGACTTATCAGTTTAGCTCCATCTGTCAGGGTCACGTTTTACTAGCGGAGTCACGCTCCACGTACATAAGCGTGCACCGCCTCAACACTGCCATATATTTGAATGCTGGAAACCGTTTATCGGCAGGATAGTTCAGGTTCGAATGTACTTAAAGTTTGAATGAGAAGCCAACTTCTTTTTGCACCATTTAACTGACTACACTGCGTTATTTTGATTGTGTGAAGGGATTTTTTTATTTTTCCCGATTTACTCTAGTAGGACGTTCAGAATATCTACGACCGTCCTCACAACGCAAAATTCTACTATGACGCGGAAAAATCTGAATTTCAATACAAACGAGGCTTTTCAGTTGTCAGTGATCACCTCAAGGAAGATGGCTCACTACAGGAACACTTATTTTTCGTAAGTTGTTTCGTCAAGCATGCAACACAGACACAAACAGGTACCACAAATCACAGAGAAATTCCACTATTTGGAAAATCAGTTATTCGTGAATAGCTGAAGAACGAAGTAACGCATTTTCATCGGGTCTTCAAGCCTCTTTAACCGACTAAGTCATTGGTATCTAGATTTTCCTATTACAATAACTATGTATATACATTACATAATTATACTTTCGTACCATGGCAAATCATCCTGATCAGACCCGACCACAACCCCGTCTTTATACCATCGAGTTTGATTCGCAGTCAGCTTGCGCTGAAAGAATACTGGTTCCATGTTCCAGGTGTTGTCAGCATGCTGCCTAGATAAGGACTTGGAAGTCTTTCCACAAGCAGACGAGACTTGGGTCGCTGAAAGTGGAGACAACATATCTGGAGGTCAGAAACAGCGGATCGCTCTGGCCAGAGCAGTTTACTCAAATGCCGATGTCATCCTACTGGTAGGTAAACTGATGCGCACGAAGGCAGAGTAGACGGTAGAGTCTAGAGCTGCGGCCGAGTTAGTTAGCGCGCCGGTCTTAAGCATTGTCCAAATAGGTGTAATAAGCTGAATAGCGCTATACGCGTCTTAATACACACGTCTGTTCAAATAGGAACTCAATAGGTTGTTATCGATACAGCGTTCGGCGTTGCCACGCTGATACAATTTTTCGAGCCTCTAAAGATCAGAAAAACTGTTCTTAAGTACACGAATACAGTTTGACGCCCTTTATGTTGTAAAAGGCTATTACATACGGATGGACAGGCATTGGTCCTCAAACTAACAATAAGCAGTTGTAAGAGAACAAAACGTGTTCTTTTGAAGAATATTTGCTTCTTCAGCTTTCAACAAAGTAGAACTTTAATGCTTCCCGTGTCAACCCTGGCGACGCTGCTCTTCTCCGCGGCCTGCTGGCAGAACCAACCAAGCGATCTGATTGGCTTGCATAAGGGAATATATAGCCTGGCCGTATTCTCCTTGTTCACCTTTAGCGCGCCCCGAGGAAAAGAGGAATGTGTAATAAGCCTTATATGCCGTAGTACACCTTATAACACGCATTTGGACAATGCTTTAAACAAACCTTGCAGGCAGATCCGTTCTCGCCCCCATCCGGCAAAATACAAGGAAAGGAATTGAGCCTTTATTTCCTTCCGCATCATTGAAACTATCACCAAGAGAGGGCAATGATACGAACTCCTCCCTCTCAGCTCCAGCAACGACCAAAAATCCGATATCGTCTTCGGGACATACTTTTTGGGTGCTTATACCGCATAATTGTAATTCTACTGGTAGGTACAATCAATCAATCATCGCATTTATTCCTGAATATCTGTTTCACAACATGATAGCATAGTACTGTCAACTTAAGCAAAATATAATTGATATATACAATTAAAACATCAGTATCAATACACTGAGACGAACAAGGACGTAGTAAATGGTAAGTTTAGAGACTTCGGACGAGTTAGTCCATGCACTGGTGGCAAAACATAATTGAATGGTCGTCATCGTCAGCCTAAGACAAGGAAAGGGACTGAGCGTCTCTATCTGCTGACGACAGGTCAAAAGGGCGCGAGGATGGACCTTTCCGTGATGTTCGTCCTTTTAACGAAAGCCACATGGTGGGGTCGCTTCGGCTAAATTAGTTTAGCATGTAGGCTATAGTATAGTTCAGTCCATTTTTTCCATCTTCTGCTCTGTGAATGTCTGATTGGTTACAAATAAAATTCATCCGTGCATTCACAGGGTCTGCTCTTTTGTTCATACAGAATGGTGTTCTCAGATCGTGTTTTCTTTTACTGATGCCAACACTCTGTGACTTATTCTGCAAAACACTGACTACATACAAAAATTAGAATCATTTGCTTATAAAACACTCACTTTTTGCGAAGACACACCTCTAAGGATGGGTCACGCTTCACTCAACATACTTGTTCTTTTTTGGATAGCCTGGTCAGTCGTTGCGGTGAATAAACACTTAGATTACGCACTATAGGCCGGAAGTCAAGCTCTTTACAACTCGCTAATTTATGCTTTCGTACTAATCGACAGCAGAACTTTTAAGGGTCCACCACTGAGCAAAATATAACTTTTCAGCTGTTTTGGGGTTTCGAAAAATTAGTAAAAAAAAAGTAAGAAATAATGACATTTATCAAGTTGTGGTCAGCTTGGCCTACATGCTAACCTACCTCTTTCTTTTCTTGCTTTTTTTTTTTTTTAGCTAGAAAGCTACACTAAGTAAACAGACTGAGCGAAAAGCTTCACTTTTTTTGGTATAAAGAAATAAACAAAATCAACGAAAAATCTCAGAGCTTCACGTATGCTAAGAGCTTTTCCACCCTACTTAGTTCAGTTCAGTTCAGTTCATTCGCACCCTACTTACCATAGTCACTACGCATGACTTTACGGATTCTGGCTTCTTGGCGTCAAGGCTGGGACGAATTTTTCTATTTTCGGCAAAATACTGTGCCACGGGCTAATCGGGCCAAGCACGTCACAAACATCGTAGTTACCACGGTTACTACGCTCCCGGGCTTGGTATGCAAATAGTTACTGTTTCGAGAAGGATGGAACGGTCAGCGTAGTAACTTTTTCTCGGGGCTGGAACGAAAATAGTAACTAATAGCTACTGTTGTTCGAAGGGTGGAACACGCTCTAAATCCCAGCAGGCCAGTTTAAACTCGTTTTCTCAACGGTCTAACCACTAGAAAAGGGTTACACCTTTTTGTCCTTCCATAATTTACCATTGTTTTTGTCAGGATGATCCCCTATCCGCCTTGGACCCAGAAGTGAGTCAAAGAGTTTTCAACATGGCTATCATGGGTCTTCTGGTCAATCGAGGGAAGGCGGTTGTTATGGCAACTAACGACATGAGCGTCATCAGGACAGCACACAAGGTAGGAGCAGAAGCCACTTCTTTCAATCCAGGGGCTTGTTAATGCTTGTCGACCATCTGTCGGGAATCCCTCAGTTCGTCCACCCGTCATTTCGCCGAAAAAATCCGTCAGTTCTTCCACTTTTTCCGACAATTCGTCCACCCGTCATTTCGTCCAGTTTTTCCGACGGTTCGTCAATCCGTCATTTCATTCAACCGTCATTTCAGCTGACGGGTGGACAGTGTAAGCAATGCTCGATGTTTAGTTGCTGTGAAACTTCAGACACATTTTACTCGCTATACCGAATATTTTTTGAAAGTTTCAACTAGATAATCACCTTGTCGGGTCAAGAGAATTATTATGAATCTAGATTTTATTTTGAATAAAATTTCCATATACGTTCGACAAATACGATTTCTCTCACGGCTCTGGGATATTCGAGTGTTAGGCTAAGCCGCGCACGAGGTGTAACCGACTCTGTCGGACGTTGGATGATAACGAGTTGAGAATTCAACATACTGGACACTTTTCGAAGAGGTGATTGGCGTGGTTCTGTAACACTGGTTGCGGAATACTCAGCCCTAATAAGTACCAAGTGTACTCGAAGATCCTTGAAACGCAACGGGTGCGTCTAAATAAGTGCCAGCAGTAAGAGCACCTAAATCTCCTGGAAACGTAACGGGACGCGTCTATAAGTGCCCGCAAAAAGGGCACTTGAAAATCCTAGAAAGGCAATGGGACGCCTGTAAATAAGTGCGCGCAGTAAGTGTACTTGAATCGCTTTGAAGCGTAACGGGACGCGCCTATATTAGTGCCCGCAATAAGTGCACTTGAAGGTACTTCAAGCTTAACGAGGCGCGTCTATAAGTGCCCGCAATAAGTGTACTTGAAAATCCTGGAAACGCAATGGAGCGCGTCTATATGAATGACCACAATAGGTGCATTTTAATCTTCTGGAAACGTAAAGGGGCACGTCTTTATTAATGCCAGCAATAAGTGCACTTGAAGATACTTGAAACGCACCGAGGCGCGTCTATAAGTGCCGGCAATAAGTGCGCTTGAAGATCCTTAAATGCAACGCGGCGCGTTTAAGTAAGTGCACGCAATAAGTAAATGTTCAAATCGCAGAATTGTAAATCTTATGAGAAGGACATTTACATTCAAGGACAATTCCCTGTTTCCTACTTTATTTAAGGCTCTAGCTCATCCACTAATTGAATATGGCCAAGTAACAACGAGGCCCTTCGATAACAAGGACATCATCGCCATTGAGCAAGTTCAGAGATGAGCAACAAAAACAGTGCCAGCCATTCGCCATCTGCCTTATGAATATCGACTTAAAAAATTACGATTACCCAGTTTATCTGATAGATCTCTCCGTGGTGATTTAATTGAAACTTTTAAGATTTGTCATAGTTACTATGATAACATAAGGCCACAGCTTGAAAATTCGTGGTGAGAAATTCCGAAAAGACATTGGAATATGGAGCTTCAAAAACCGGATAGTGGAATACTGGAATAATCTCCCCGAAAATGTCGTAAATGCCGAAAATATCAATCAGTTTAAAGCAGGCGTGGATCGACACCTGGCTGAAATTGAATTTAGTGTACACAGTGTCTCGAGAAATTAACAGAGGCGAAAGCCTTTTTTACTGCAGTTATGTTATTATTATTATTATTAATATTAATAAGTAGACTTGAATCTCCTGGAAACGTAACGGGGCGCGTCTATATTAGTGCATGCAATAAGTGCATTTGAAGATGACTGAAACGCAATGAGGGGCTTCTATAAGTGCGCTTGAAGATCCTTGAAATGTAATGGGCGCATCTAAATAACTGCCTACAATAAGTCCAATTGAACGTCCTTAAACCGCAACAGTCTATATAAGTGCCTGCAATAAGTGCACTTGAAGATCCTTGAATCGGAACGGGGTGCCCTATATGAGTGCTCACAATAAGTCCACTAAAGGTCGTTAAACCGCAACTGGGCTCGCCGATATAGGTGCCCGCAATAAGTTTTGGAAGATCCTTAGAACGCAACGGGGCGCATCTACATAAATGCCCGCAATAAGTGCACTTGAAGAACGCAATAGAATGAAACGCAATTGAAACGTAATAGGCGCGTCGGTATAAGTGCACTTTTCCAATACAATATTTTTACAATTTAGGCGATATCACTAAAAGACGGACGGGCATACACCTGTGGTCCTCCACCCGAGTGCTCTGACGGGAAAACAGAGACGTCAACATCTTCGAGACGACCGTCTTCAGTCCAGTGGCAAACTACAAAGGATGCGAGCACGATCAATATTCATTCAGAGTTGCAACGTCGACGATCCTCTCGGGTGAGTGCTGAGGACCAGGAGCGTGACGACTGGGGGGGGGGGGGGGGGCGCCCCCCCCCCCCAAAGCTGTCGGCCAGTCGGTAAAAAATAACCGAGTCTGCGCGAAGCGCCGCGATTTTTCGTCAGAACAGTTGATTTTTTTCATGAAAACAGTCGATTTTTCTGAAAATTGGTCGATTTTTCGATAGTCTGTTTTTCTGAAAATCAGTAGATTTTTCTGAAAACCAGTTGATTTTTTTCGAAAATATACTTTTGTTGTTGAAACCAGTCGATTTTTTCTGCAGAAAAAGTCGGTAAAAATTACCAGCCAGTCGGTAAATGCCTCGTCCCCCCAAAAAAAAACATTTTGGCTAGTAACGCCTCTGCTGAGGACAGGTTCTAAACAAGAGCTGAAGAATCATACGACACTTGCAAGGAAGGTTAGCCAGTATAGTGGTAGTAGCTCATTTCACACTGAAGCATTGAAGCCATGGTAAATTAAATAAACACCCAATAACAAGACAAAATTGCATGATATACAGAGAAAGAAAATACAGCGAAACCAGCATACAGGCAAGATTATAGAAAGTGTGCCGTGTGTGACATTGTGTTCGACTCGCAGACAGATTTTAATTCCTATAAAAAGTTTTTTCTCCCAAATTCCTCATCAACGATTTCCTCTCCTCGTATTCCACCCCAAAAACCATCCTTCTTAGTTTTTTTTTTTTTTTTTATTCTTCACGTATTCTTATAAAATAAACTGTAAAGGCCGTTACTCTTCCGATACCGATACCGTATGCCCATTCGACCTACCCCGCAGTGGCCGGATTCAAGCATAAACACATTACATATCTAGGTGTAATAGTATTTATGTCCCTCCCACCAACTTCTGATCTCTCCCCCCGCAACTCCCCTTTTGTCTTATCCGGTCTGGACCTATAGATGGCACATCTAGGGCTTCTGATCGCAAACGTCCGTCCCGATCCCATCAGTTTAAGGGTGCGACAAGATTCCCATGAGCCGTTTCCAACTCCCTCAAAATTACCGGATCTGGTCTGGACCTGTAAATGGAACATGTAAGACATATGTTCTCACCAATTAATAAGCTCAGTTCAGAAAAGCGACGTTTTGCCTGTTTTTATGGCACTTGAGCTTACTCAAGTGCCATATAGCGATTGCAATTTCTGTCCGTCAGTCGGTCTGTCGGTCTGTTGGTCTGTCGGTCTGTCCAGGTCTTCCAGAAAAGCTAGGACGATGAAACTTGGCAGGCTTATCAGGAACTGGACCAGATTAAATTAGAAATTGTCGCTTCCTCGATCCGACCATCTGGAAGGGAGTGGAGGGAGGGGGAATCCGGAAAAAATAGGAAAAATGATATATTTTTAGCTTACGAACGGGTGATCGGATCTTAATGAAACTTGATATATGGAAGGACTTCGTGTCTCAGACCCTCCATTTTAAATCCAGACCGGATCCGGTGACACTGGGGGGAGTTGGAGGGGGAAACCGGAAATCTTCGAAAACACTTAGAGTGGAGGGATCCGGATGAAACTTGGTGGAAAGTACAAGTAAAAGTCCTAGATATGTGACTGATATAACCGGAACGGATCCGCTCACTTTGGGGGAGTTGGGGGGGGGGGAGAAGTCCGAATTTGTAGTGATCCCGCGAGTTCCATGCTTCCTGCTGTGCTGGGACGATGGAAATTGACAGGCATGTCTGGGACCCGACCAAATTAAATAGGAAATTGTCAATTCCCCGATTCGACAATCTGGGGGGGGGGGGAGTGGAGGGAGGGTGAAGCCAAAATTTGAGGTATTTTTAGCTTGCGAACGGGTGATCGGATCTTGATGAAAATTGATATTTAGGATGACCTCGTGTCTCAGACATCTCACTTTAAATCAAGGCCGGATCCGATGACACTGGGGGGGAGTTGGAGGAGGGAACCGGAAATTTTCAGAAACGCTTAAAGTGGAGGGATCGGGATGAAACTTGGTGGGAAAAACAAGCACAGGTCCTAGACACGTCATTGACATAACCGGACCGGATCAGGGTACTGTGGGGGAGTTGGGGTGGGAGTCCGGATTTCTAGCGATCCCGCGAGTTCGGCATACTTCCTGATGTCCTAGGGCGATGAAACTTGGCAGGTATGTCAGGGATTCGAACAGATTGACTTGAGAACAGCCGTTTCCCCGACCCGACCATCGTGGGGGGAGTGGGTGGATGGCGAGTCCGGAATCTAGTGGCGTGCATAACTTTTGAACGGGTGATCGGATTTGAATGAAACTTGTCTGGTGAGCTATCGCCTCGGACGTTCAGTGTCACGTCTGGGTCGGGTCCGATACCTGTGTGGATGGGGGGGGGGGTGTGGAAAACTCAAGAAACTCTAAAAGCAGAGGGATTGGGACGAAACTTAATGGATGGAACAAGCATTAGGCCTAGATGAAATTGACCATGCCAGATGGTTTCGGGGCTCTGTGGGGGGAGTTGGAGGGGGTTTCCTGGAAATCCGGTAGTCGTGAGTTAGAATAGTTCCAGATGTAAGACGACAAAAAAACTTTGCAGGCATATTAGCGACCCGAATTATCTTGACTTAAGAACCTGACACAACATACCCCCAGAAACTTCCGTTCCTAGATCCGAGCATTTTTGGGGGAGCAAGAGAAGAGAAATATGGAAATTGACTTCTATAAATTGCGAACGAGTGGTCTGATTCGAGTGAAACTTCATGGGTGATACGAATCGATGGCCTCGACATGTAAAACATGCGTTCGAACCATATGCGACCACGATTAGGGGAATTGGGGGTGGGGGGACCTTTGACATGCACAAAAACCAAGCGGATGGACCGAATGAGATGCAAATTCGACAGTGCCGAGTTTATGCGGCCTAGATTTGTTATTTGGCGTCTGGGACGGATTCGGCCAAGGTAGGGGGGTACTGGAAACTTGCAGATAGGCTATGCTCCAATTTCAGTCAAACTTGATGGACAGGAACAGGGAATTAAGAGATTGGGCCCGGACCGGCTCCGACAACGTTGTTGGGAGGGGGGGGGGGGTACCGGAACTTTCCAAAAATGCTCAGATTCGAGTGAAACTTTATAGATGGTATAAACGAAGAAGCTTTAGGTGGTCGATTTTTTTTTATTCCGAACCAGATTCGGCCACGGTAGGTGGAGATAGAGTGAGTACCGGAAATCGTGTAGCACGTCTAAGGATCAAACAAATGGATTTATTGGGATGAAAGTTTGAACAGTCATGTACATTTGCTACAGACAATCGATACGATGCCGGAACTGCTCAGAAATGAGTGAAACTAAATATCCTATTTCTATTTCCGAACCGCATTTTTGGATGGCGGGTGTATTTTGTGACGGTCTCATCTACTTTCTTGTACAGCCTACGCGTACAAGTGCCATATGAGCTCGTAGCTCTTGTTTTTGGCGGTATGTCTAGGTGAAAATAAATAAATAAAACCCTGATAAAATCCATATAGCTAGAACGTCAGCCCTTACCATTCAATACCAGTAAAATCATCAGATTTGTATTTATTAACATTAGACTACTATTTTGAGTCTCTAACGCATTTTATTATTTTTACTTGAACTTTCTGGCAAATTTGAATTTCTCGTTGAATAATTCGCAATATTCGCTTGCAATTATTGCAAGCCACACAGTCATCCGAGAATTGCTTGACAACAGTGCAAGCGAACAAATCTTTTCTAATCGCGGAACACAAACGATCAATCGCGAAAAAACTTTTTCTTTCCACAAATGCTTCGTGGAATTGCGGGACAATGCTTCTAGACATACAAACACAATGACTGTGTTCTACCCTTCTAACAATAGTAACTATTGGTTACTATTTCCGGCCACACCTCGTCAAAAGTTACTACGGTGACCGTTAGCTAGTAACTATTTGCTTACCATGCTTGAGAGCGTAGTAAGCGTGGTAACTACGAATCTCTGTAACGTGATTGGTCCGATTAGCCCGTGGCATGATATTTGACCAAAAAAGAAAAAGGCGTTCCGGCCTTGACGCCAAGAAGCTAATAATTGTGACGTCATACGTAGTAACTATGGTAAGTAGGTTGGAACACGCCCAATCTGCTCCTGCTTTCCCCCGTCACGTCACGAAAAAAAAAGTGTTTGCAGCACACCCGACTCGAAAGCATTTTTTTTTATTTTATTGGCGGTAATTTCAAACATGTGAACACAAAAGAAAATCCAGACAAAGTTTCAATCCAGACAAAAGATAAGATAGATTTCTGGACTAGTAGGATCCTCAGTCTTGTGCCTGTCTGCTGGACAAAGCGGATAATTTTATCATTAGGAAAATTTCAGCCGCAGAGAGTTGCTTGTCAAACTTGCAAGCCATAAAATCTTATTGGTCGCAGAAACGACTTGCTAGCCATGCAAAGGATCGCTTTTTGAGTCCCAACCTAGCCAGAGCCTCTTTGCGGGATAACGGACAAACACCTTATATTAGGCTGAACCTCAGGCTCAAACTGGCTCACTGCTGATTCACCAACAAAAGGGGGCGTTTCTCGTGAATGGCTGTTAAGCATTGTTCAAATAGGTGCAACAATGTGTAATACGGCGTATACAGACTCCTCTTTTCCTCGGGGTGCTCTGTAATAAAGTGTATTGAATAGAACCGGGTTCTATTTTGGCTTAAAGTGCGAACACACGATCAGGGTTGGGTGCTCCCGGTCTGGAATTCCTGCCCGGATTTTGGTCACCATCATCACTTCCATGTGGAAAAGTTAAAATTTTTCCAACTTGACGATGAAAGTGCAGGAAATCCGGCAGGGAAATCCTGATCGTGTGTTCGCACTATTATGCAGAGCCAATCATATCGCTTGGTTGGTTTCGCCAGCGGGCCGAGGAAAGAGCAGCGCCTCCAAGGCTGCCAATGGAAGCACTAAAGTTCTACTTTGTTGGAGGTTGAAGTAACAACTTTTCTTCAAAAGAACACGTTTTGTTGTGTTACGACTGCATATTGTTAGTTCGAGGACCAATTATCTCCATCCGTTAATTTAGAAATTTTTTACAATATATCCTAATGGGGGTCAAATTGTGCTCATGTACTTCAGTCAGTACTAAGAAAACTTTTTCCGATCTTTAGTAACTCGAAAAATTGTCTCAGTGTGGCAACACCGAACGTTGCATTGATAAGAGCCTTTTACTTTCAGTTTCAACAAGGGTTTGTATTAAGACGCAATCATCACGTACAGAGCGATGCAGCTTGTTACACCTGTTTGCACAAGACTTTAAGCTCAACAGAGGATACCATCCACGTGAAATGTCGCTGATGGTGCCATTTTCTTGAAAATTAGTTGAGCTCCACGGCACAGTTTCATTAAACAGTAGGCTACTACCCAAGCATCTCTGAACACCTTGAGCCCAGCTATTCACGCGACAATGATGTTGAGGAGGACGGTATCCACGATCGTGAAGATGGCTTTTCCCACTGAACAACGCCATCCTTGCGAAAATGCCCTCCAGTATTCAGTGACCTTACTATTTTCTCTATCCAGCTCTTCCAACCTGCGGTTCCTCAGCCCTTCGCCATCCATGAAAGCTATTTGCTTGACGAGTATCACGTCCTTAAAACAGAAGAAGAAGAAGATCGGATTATGCTGACCAATGAGCCACCACATAAAACATCAGTGTTCCGGACTTACTCAGCTGGTTCAGTCCCGAGGTAAGCCGTAGGCACGGAACAAGCTTTCTAAATACTAATACTAATATGATAATGCAAACAAAAATCCATTTCTGTCTACAGAAACCCCCATTCTACAGCCCAATTTAAACATTCTCACATTTAGCCCTGGACCTTCAAGTCTCTGCTCTTGACCATTTTTTCACTTGACATCTATAGAGCAGGATTTTTAAGGCCGTACGTAATCTTTTTTTTTATTACTTTGCGTACACTCTTCGTTCTCAAGAGTTTAGAGCAATGTAGACTCTTTGAGCGTGTTCCACCCTACTTAATGATGATGATGATGATTTTATTAACGCACTTAAGGAGAGGAAATAGTGCAGTATAAACAAAAAAAAGAGGAAAAAGTACACTGAGCTTTCAATAATGTAGTAAATGCACAAGATAAAAAAATAAACATTTAAAAGACGAAAAAAAAAAAAGTAACTACTTACCGTAGTTACTACGCATGACGTCACGAATTCTGGCTTTTTGCCGTCAAGGCTGGAACGATTTTTCTATTTTTCCAGTAGGATCTCACGCCAGGGGTGAATCCGACCAATCACGTTACAGAGATGCGTAGTTACTACGCTTACTACGCTCCCGAGCATGGTAAGCAAATAGTAACTATTAGTTACTATTCCGACAAGGCTGGAACGGTCAGCGTAGTAACTTTTGGTGAGGATGGAACGGAAATCGTAACTAATAGTAACTATTGTTAGAAGGGTGGAACACGCTCTTTGTAAGCCGTTAACCGCAGCTTTGTCAAGAAAAGGTGATTTCTAAAAGACATAAATAAAATTACGTAACTCTTGTAGGTATTAAAATGCTCACACGAATAGCATGTAACGACTGTAGCTTTACTTGATCAAACTTCTACCACACTGTAATACAAAACTCCGCTTTCAACTAACTTAATCTGCAGTATTTTGTGTTCTAGCGCTTTCATCCTCCATCGGATTTTAGCTCTCCGAACTCGGAATAAAAATCTTCCAATTCGGTGATGCACAATTACTAACGTCCGATATAAGAGGGACTTCTTACAGTGTACCTATCTACCTTTCTCACGGTGGACAGCTAACGCGACTGTGGCGACGGAATGAATAATCCCTGCTGGTACCTGGTATTTTACGGAGACGTGGAACAGGACGGACCAATCACCAAGCGTTTACATTTCTTGTGGTGACCATAAAGAGGCACTAGCGACTGAACTTTTGTTCCTCTACAATGGAAGACCATCAGGTGGTCTTGCTACCTTCGTTCGTACCTCTGTTGGCTCTGTCCCGGTTTGCACTTATTCAGATCAAAATATCCTAGCTACCCAGATCAATGACACTGTTCTTATAAATGTCTACTTCCCCTGCGAAAGAAAGGACAAAAAATCGCTCGATGCATTTTCGAGCGCTTGCAACAAACTGGAAGCTGTCCTTCAAGATTGTACAAAGCAGAAGAAAACCTGGATTATAGCTGGCGATTTAAACTGCAACTTGCTCATCGACAGTACTCGGAGCAGCCTATTCCTGTCAGCACTCCCGACTGGATATATGGTTGTGCCTAAGAACCTTGGGCACACCTATATCCATAATATAGGCGGCACGACGTCCAATCTGGACCACGTCATTGTCTCTGATCCTTCTCTGGTAACCGACATAGTGAATGTTGATGAAGAAAAGATCGACGACGATCATCTCATCTTGACATGCAATATCAACCTACAAGGGGCTTGGAAGACCACACAATCTAGTAGGACTTCAGATTGGTATACGCGACGCGCCTGGAAGCATGCTAACCATCTCCTTTTTTGCCAAACACTTACTTTTCTCCTGGCCTCGATCAAAATCCCTTTCCACCTATACTTCAGACTTCAATACCTTCCAGAACAACAGAAACTAATCTGAACTGTTACTATCAACAAGTAGTATGGTGTATGCGTAGAGCGGAAGATTTAGCCGTCCCGCTTGAGAAAATCCGTCGAGGTACATGGAAACCATTTTGGAACATCAACCCTGAGATAAAAAAGCTAAAAAATTCAGCAAAACTTTGGTTGAGAATTTGGATCGCCTGCGGCCGGCCTACATCCGGTGCAGTTTCCCAGCTAAAAATAAAGACAAAAAGGGAATACAAATCATGTCTGAGGAAGACTCGCCTGAACGCAGCCGATGCCCCACACAACAAGAAGGCCTGGGAGAACGTCATTCGCTCGGACAAATGTAATCCGGAGGTACCCTCCATCCTCTCTTGTTCGGACTGGATGTCTCACTATACAAGATTGTTTTCTGCCTGCAATGAAAAGGTATCTTCCTTCTTTTCAGTCTACACTGACCGTTACTTGTCACCGAGGTTAAAACAACATGAAATTTTCCCGGTTACAATATCTGCCATCCAGAGTGCATTGAAAAACATGAAGAAAAAGAAGAATCCAGATAGAGATGGAATTTCCCACGAGCATTTAAAGTAAGATTTACCAGCCCTTAATAACCACCTCCAGCTATTGTTCCAGATGATCCTGTCAACATCCACCTTACCGGAAAGTTTTCTTCTGGGTACGATTACCCCAGTCTTAAAAAGAGGAAAAGATGCAAATCATTGCAGCTCTTACAGGCCAATTACTGTTTCATGCATCCTCAGCAAAATTTTCGAATACACTTTGGCACCTGAAATTACTTCTAAATGTGACATCGGAAGCCTACAGTATGGTTTCAGAAAACGAATTGGATGCTCCATGCCCATAAGTCACTGATCCAAATTCTAAACCAAGCATCAGCAAAGAGAGAGACAGTTCATCTTTGTGCGATTGACATCGCTGGAGTTTTCGACAACGTTAACCACGTCCAGGCTCTACTGTCTTTGATGGAAAACGGCGTAAATAGGTCGATCATATTGGCCTTAAGATCGTGGTACTCTAAATGCAAGCTGGTAGTCAAATGGTAAGACAGGCTGAGTCACCCTATTACAGTGAAAAAGGGAGTCCCTCAGGGCAGGGTCCTATCGCCCCAGATTTTTAAATGTGCAATTGCTCAGTGCCTAAGAAAGCTTACGCCAACTTTTAACTTCCGTGGCATCAATGTTAGCTACCTGGCCTATGCTGACGATGTCCTCCTTATCAGCCGATCCAGGAAGGGCCTTGAAACAAACGTTGCTAGCCTGAACCAAACGCTTGGCGAGATCGGCCTATCAGTCAACGCTAGTAAATGTCAGTACGTTTGTTTCAACGCTCCTGCTACTCTTCGGAAGAATGTCTCTATGAATGTTGGAGGCAATGTTCTCATAACCGAGGAAAAAATTCGATGGCTTGGCATAACAATTGCGCAAACGATGCGAACGATTTGTGAGGAAGCAGTTAAATCAGCCGCTGAAGGAATTAGATATGGCTACTGCAGAATTGTGCCGAACCGTTCGAGGTATAGCAGACCTGGACTTGGAAAGTTATATACTGCCTTTTGCGCACCGTATGTTAACTTCCTTGCTGGATTACATACTATACTCAGAAGAAAGGACCTTCGACGCATACGCTCGACCTACTTCAGATATCTGAGATTTCTTCTCTACCTACCCCGACGCACACGGAACCGCTACCTGATCCGCGTTTGTTAATTGCCGACCCATTGTTGACGCTTGAAGCCCTCTCCTCTAATTTGTGTTCTCCGATTGGAAAATTACCTGTCCACGATCCCATCAACGTGATTCTAAATTAGTGAACCTTTATGGAAAATATTTGTTGAGTTTTTTGCGATTATTTTATATTTCTTTATCTTTTTACTGCACTTACGCCATTGGGCAGTGCCTCATAAATTCATAAATAAATAAATAAATAATGTTATTACAAGTTTGAGTGCAGTTTTTTCCAACTGGAATATTTTTTGTTTGTTTTGTGCGGAACATAGTTAATCATTATGAAACTTATCTTTTAATCATGGTGAGCTAAACGGTATCCTTTCAGCTTTAGTTCCAGCAGTCGGCCTACGAGTTTCTACAAGCGTGCCTCGATTGTCAGTCAGCGAAGTGAGGTCTTCCAGAAAGAAAACAAGCCCGCCAACCCTCTCGTTCGAATGATCTTGTTCAACTCTCGAAGACCATCGAGAGACCTGAGAAGAAAGTCCACCGTTGGGAATTTTCCAAGGTAGGGTTTTCCACGGATCAAATCAACGTTGCAATCTCATGAGATAATCCACATCTCTATAGGCCTTCTGTAGATTCTTAGATCGTCGGAAGAAGGATGAAACTCGGGGAAATGACTGAATGTTTATTTTGCTTTCGACCACAAACAATCTCCTTTGCAATATTCTCCGCACCCCCCAGTTTCAAACTGTTGATTTACTTTTCCTGGGAGTCGCGTTTTCAAAATTGTTGTTCTTAAAGCCCAACTCTTAGTAGAAATGATCGTTTCGAGATAACTTAGGCCTATAGCTACCGATCCTTGCCCCTTGAAATTGGCGATTTTCTTCTTAGCAGACCTTGAAGTTTTCGGTGAAGAATGTGCTCCGTCACTGGCATACTCGGAACAACCAAAAAAATTGTAGGTGCAAAATAAACAATGGCCAAGAGCAGCGATTTATGGAGCTTATAATTCCATATGGAAGCTAGGCTCAATCGAAAAGGCAGAAAAGTAAGAGGGGTCCTTTAAGGATGATTGATAATTTATAAGATACACTATTTTTTGTACTATAGGGGAAGATCAGGAACAGTGATATCGATTGGTAGCTACCGTTCTGCGCATGGCTCAGTGAACTTTAAGGACCGGAATCCCCTGCAACGACTCAAGTCGACCACCTCAGGATTCTCCGACGATGGCAGCGTTTTCGACAGTAAGTTATGTTCCACTTCATTATCGTCATAACATTATTTCTTTCTTAATTTCTACATTTTTCTCTTTTTTTCAGACTGATTGAAAAGTATCTGGTATGGCTTTTGTCTCTTTTTGCCTCTAATTCATGCATGTTGCGTTTCCTTTTACTGAACGTGTCCGAAAGCTCCGAAACGAACGAAAATGCTGAATTAATTCAGGATTTTATTCAGCATTTTGCTTTTTGGACTTCAATTTTCGCTCAGTCAATGCAGCATTAATTCAGCATAAAATTCATCGAAAAATCAGCAAAGATGCTAAATTTTATGCCGAATTTTCAAGAAGAATCTTGGGAGCAGGGTGATTCTTTCTACAACGAATTGCCACACAAATTTTTCGTAATGTTATCTAGGCCGAATTCCCGTCTGAGCGGCGAAAGACTTTACGGAGCATACTTTGCGAAAACTTTACGATGTCTGAGTCGTCCTGTATATAGCTAATTCTTTTTTTCTTCTTCTTCCCAACTTAAATTTCGGTATTCTAGAAGTCTCAGAGAAGAAATAAAGGTAGCAGCTCTAGGACAAAAATAAATAAATATGCAGCACTAAATGCAGCATTTACAGCAATAAAAAGCTTTCGGACCCGTTCACTGTTTTGCCGTTAACATTTGTATATTCTATCTAGACTAGTTATGCATGAGCAACAACAACAAGCACTATAGTTGCGTTTTTGATCGCCTGTGTAAGTTCTCCTGTGAGTTTGCCGTTCCATCTCAATTTCCGTTTTTACACTCAGTTCGCCTGACGCCTTCGCCGTTTCAAGATGCAGGTGAATAAAAACGGAAAATAAGCATTCCGGCAAAAAATTCAAACTCCTTTAAACATGGACCCGATTGCAGTGTTCCTTCACGCTGGAAAAAAGCTGCTGCTAGATAAAGACGAATCTGATATTTCTGATGATGACGATACTAACTATATAGCTAATACTTGGCAATACTTTGAATGCATAACATTTCATGCAGAACGTTTTCAAACACTACAGATAACATCCCGAGTGTTGTCAGTTACGCATTGTCTATTGAAACCGCCCATCCTTGTGTTGTCAGTTATGGAACTTCTGACAGTGCAGTCTCGTATCTCAGCCTAATTGGGTTAAGATACTTGCGACGAGATGCCTTGCTCAACGGCCTGTTCTTCCCGCTGTGGTAATGTGCTTTCCGATCTGTCGTGTCTGACCTATAGCCTACGCTGCACTTCATCGGCGGCCTCTCCGTTAGAGTGCCAACTGGTTTGGGCAGTCTCTTTTATGTATGTATGTATGTATATTCTTATTCTTTATAACCCATTACATTTAAACTGAACAAGAACGGAGTAAACGGAAGAAAAAGAAATAAAGAAGAAAAGAGAGAAACGATTAACGATCAACGACAAAACGTACCCAGCACTACAAATAAAGTAAAACACAAAGGGTGAGTTAATGGGCACAAAGTACCGATAACCACGGGTGTGCGGCCGTTCTAAGAACTTTCTGGACTAACTTATCTACAGCCTCGTTGGGTTCTACCAGGCTGAATTTTCTTATTAGGTACCTGTTCTTATGCCCTGCGTGGCGTCTCTTCCTTCTTCTGCGGCCCTGTCAGCGATATTTCTCCTCTCATCTGTTACCTGCTCTGCTGTATCTTTCGCTTCTTTGACTGCTTGATCTACCGTTTCTTTACTCTGCCCAAGAACTTGTTCGGCCGAGTCCTTCATACTCTGAGACTGAGCAATTCCGCTGGCTGCCCGTGAAGCGTCGCTCGCTGCGTCGTTGGTACTTAATTAAGCAGCTTCTTTTTTTTCTTTTTTTTCAGGCGAGGCTGGGATCTTAAATCAAAACTCACTAGAAGAAGAACAACGAATCTACGGAGCCCTCGAGCGTAACACATATCTAACCTACATCAAGTCAGGCGGAGGAATTCTTGGACTAGCTTTTGCGCTGCTAGCTATCGCATCCCAGGTGTTGCGGGTCTATCTCGATTATTCCCTATCATGGGCGCAAGATGGCAGGCAGAGCAACACTTCTTGCATACCAACTGGTGCTCCAGAAACGGATTTGAAGGTATTTTTGAAAGTATTTCTGTATTTTAAGTACACTGGACAAGAGACGACTATCATTATTATAAATAGTTGCTGAAATTCTCTTTTCAAACAGACTAAATGAATGTGAAACGTAATAAAACAAATGCAGACATTACAATCAACTTACATGGCGTATCAAACTAAAAGGCGCAAATAACACATAGTAGGGAAAATTACTGCAGGATTCAATCAGTTTAGAATCTCCTCCTTCTTAAAAAGTTTAGTTATTATACGATGAGCGTAAGCAATCCATTAGGGAAAACCTGATCATCTGTCTTTACCAGAAAACAAAAGACGATCTTTTTCGGCTATATTCGTCGATATTACAGAAATGCTTTGAAATTTAATTGAAAAGGCAGCCTATATTTTATGCATTTGAACACACTTAATTATTTAGAATCTGCTAGGAATTTATTTTTCACCTTGGGCTCTAGTAGTTCCGTTTAGGACATGCACTGTTGACGCGATAAGACAAAGTTCACCCCCGACGCGGAGAATTTGAACTCAACTTAAACGTGCATTTCAGTGGCTAATGAAGTGAAGCTCAGTAAATATTCAATTCCAGAATTTCATCTCAAGAGATCTCGCTATTGCGTGTAACCCCAAAATGATTTACTTTTCCACAATTACTTACCGCTGTAGTTGCTAAATATTTCAAGCATATAGGTACAAGCACAATGCGGTTCCACTGACCGGAGACTAATAGCGTGTTCCACCCCACTTACCTTACTTACTACGCACCGTCACGAACTCTGGCTTTTCCTGTCAATGCTGGAACGACTTTTCTATTCTCCAGCAGATTATCATGCTACGGGCGAATCCGGTCAGTCACGTTACAGAGATGCGTAGTTACCACGCTCACTACCCTCCTGAGCATCGTAAGCAAACAGTTACTATTGGCTGCTATTTCGAGAAGGTTGGAACGGTCAGCTTTATAACCTTTCGTGAGGTTGGAACGGCATTAATCACTAACCAGAGGCGTTACTAGCCAAAATGTTTGGGGGGAGGGACGAGGCATTTACCGACTGGCTGGTAATATTTGCCGACTTCTTCTGCAGAAAAACCGACTGTTTTCAACAATAAAAATGACATTTTTGAAAAAAATCGACTATTTTTCCGAAAAATCCACTGGTTTTTAGAAAAACCGACCATTTTGATCGAAAAATCGACCAATTTTCAGAAAAACCGACTATTTTCATGAAAAAAATCAACTGTTTTGACGAAAAATCGCGGCGCTTCGCGCCGATTCGGTATTTTTACCAACTGGCCGACGGCTTTGGCCCCCCCCCCCCCCAGTCATGACGCCTCTGATAGTTACTAATGTTAGACGGCTGGAATACGCTCCAAAAATTTCATTCAATGAAAATAGATTGTATGGATAGCGGAGCAATAAATTAACGCACTTTCAGTGGGTCTTCGAGGCGATTTAAGCGAAGAAGTGGCGATGGCTAACCCTTGCATTTCTGCCATATTCTTAAACTTTAACGGAGCTATTTTGTCGGCATTAAATGCTTTAACGGTGCTTGTTGAGTCAGAGTAAATGTTATCCTCCCTTTTCTTTCATTCAAGGAGGAATATGGCTCCTACCATCTGAGGTCTTACTTCCTCTTCTCTGCTAGTTTCGTAGCTGTTTCTATAGCCACAACAACTGCAGGGCAGTTCTTCGGCTGCATAGCACGAAGGAAGCTGCACAGAAAGCTGCTAGCTGCCGTCATTGAGTACCCATTGTCCTTCTTCGAGTCAACCCCATCTGGAAGGGTACTTAACAGATTCTCGGCGGACATGAGCATTGTTGACAAGGTAAAATTCTGAGCGGAGATTTTATAAGAAGTTCTAGAACACCCAAACGTCGCTGCGAAAAACGAGGGAGACACGACCTCTGTTCTAATTTTACAGGAGGTCTGTTTTCAAGTTTAGTTTTTCAAAGTTTAGAGCTGATAAGGTTTTTTCCTGAATCTAACGAGTGTTGTATATGAAAAACCGATTGCAAGGTTTAAGGTGTAGGTGAACTGAGGGTGGTATTGGACTAAGTTTCGCGTTAACATATACATATATTTTTATTTCAGGCTTTCACTGTACAAGATATATCCTAATTGAGATGAATGCGAATACTGACAACTTCAGTACAACGACTGACCGATAAATAGCGAATAACCCAGAAATAACGAGTGAACCTCAAATAAGAAATAGACGAGCTTTAGTGAAGTTTCAACTGGCGTAGATTTAGCAAGATGAAACTGACATGTTTGAGATTTTGTAAGATCCAATGACATGGATTTAAGTTTAGCAAGATGTAAGTGACGTCATTTAAGATTTAGCAAGGTCCAAGCTCTGTGAATTTAGGTTTAGCTGTGAATCTTTTCTTGTGCAGTTAGATTCTAGGAAGTACCGAAGGATCCTATTCATTTCGCTATATGCATAGAGTTAATGAAGTGCAGAGACCGACACACGGGCTTCCGTCAGTTATGACCAAAGTAAAATATATATTCTCCATAGACTGTCCGCTTCGTAGTTCACTTCAGACCAGGCGTACAACTTCGTCCGTTGGGTCATGACTCCAGTGCAGCTGGGTAGCGTGGATTTTTCGCTTTCGGGTTCGCCTACTTCTCTGTTGACGAGCGGGTTGTAGAATTACAATTTCGTCCGTTGGGTCATGACTTCCGAGCTTCTGGATAGCGTGACCCTTTCTGCTTTCTGGTTCATCTGCTTCTCTGTTGACGAGCGGGTTGTAGAATTACAACTTCGTCCGTTGGGTCATGAATTCAGGGCAGCTGGGTATCATGACTGTTTTCGCTTTCTGGTTTGTCTACTGCTCTGTTGGCGAGTGCGTCTGTAAGATGGCACCTCGACGTGACCAAAGCTTGACCACAGCCCAGGGATTACCCGAAGAATTGTGGTGGCAACAAATTTGGAGACCTGATGTACAAATTGTGCGGTTTACACTGTAAAGAGTTCCTCCTTATAAAGATTAAAGTTAACTGCAGTATTTGCTACTCGGATTCGTCTTGTCTCTATTTGGTATTAATGTTATCTGCGTAGACATAAGAATAATCCGAGTAGCAAATACTGTTGTTAACTTTAATCTTTATACGGACAAATTTTTTACAGTGCACCTGTGAATTTGGTCTTGCCGAGAATTCGTTCATATTCTCAACAATACTGCGAGACCTTCACCGTGAGAAATCATTAATCCCTCAACACGGTCAATATAATCGTTTGTGTTCAGTTATAAGATACAAACAAGGTTAGCAAGCTTTAGGGACGAACCATCACAACGGGTAAAAAAAAAATGGGGGTCTCACAAATCTTCTGCCCGAATGACGACGGGAGTGACCGGGAGCGAAGAAATCCTGAGTAAGGGATAATAACTTCGTACGGGGATCATTTTTTTTAACCAACACGTAGTTCTTGTGGTGTCCTTTAAGATAGATAAGAAAGCTGTCTTAACTGCTATTTCTTTCCTTAGAAAGTATCACTTGGGATTCAGCGCTGGATGCAATTCTCTCTCCTTTGCGTGTCCAGCGTTGTCGTTAACACGTTTGTGACCCCATGGACGCTCATTTTGTCACTACTCATGATTATAGTCTACTATCTGGTACAGCGCCTCTATCGACAAACAGCCAGGTGAGGAAACTGTTAAAATAGAAGTATAAGATAGTTTAAAGGATGTTAAGAAGGTTGTAAAATGTGTATTCATGTAGTTTAGCATGTAAAAGTTGGTTTTAAAAGATTTAAACTAGGAGATCACCTAGACCTAGTTCTCTCCTAGCTTTAAGCTCTCTGGAAATAAATTTGATTGACTGATCGTCACCCTGAATACCTGTGATGTACATCTCTATGGTCTATAAATCGTTATAGGTCTTCGAAGATGGTAAAGGATTCAGAACCGCAGAGTAAAATACATCATTTCCATCATTGCTACTTTCGAGCTTCGTTCACAGACGTTCCAGCACGATTTTGTATGCCCAGTTAAATTAAATAGTTTGTTTAATTCCGTATTGTCTTTTTACAAAAATAGCGGTGGATGGGGGATCTACTAAAAAGAGGCAGGGTACGGCAAGGCATGGTGCAGGAGGCACGAGTAATTAAAGAGATTAGCAAATAGTAGAAGTAGACAAGTAAGTGAGAGTTGGTAACTCCAGAGCCTGAAAGAATGCGCGTTAGAACATTGTTCCTGCCCTCACTCTGAAGCCTGAAATGGCCATCTTATTTTTCGTGCCTCTGTTTAGCAATCGTGCCCCCTACACTATGTCGTGCCGTGCCTCTTTTTAGTCGATCCCGGTAGATGAACAAACCACACTGACGCCTGAAAATTGGGCAGAAGAATTAGCAGGATATGGAGAAAATTGATTGCCAGTATTCCTCTCGGACCGAGGCACGGAAAGCGGGAGGGGAGGGGGAATAGATGGGCCATCTGGGGACAACACATTATCTTAGCTCCAAATTTGTTTGAAAGAGTATTTCTGCGCTCAGTTAATTTAGGAACGTCAAGCTTAATGAGAGCCTCTTCATATGCAATATTATGATCACCAAGAATGATTCTTACTGCTCTCTTTTGGACATTTTCCAGGCGATAGAGAGCTTTGCAGAAAGAGAAGAATGCCAAACCGGTGAAGCATACTCTAAATGAGGACGGATACAAGTTTTGAAATAACAAAGGAGGCATTCAGTATTAAAAAGTTGGGTTTACAGGTAACATTCTGAACCTGCCTACAACACTCACTAATCTTTGCACTTGCCGCGATTCACTGGTTTCAACGCGCATTATGCTCCCGACGCGTGTTTGCGTGTAATGTTATTAATGCGTAAAACCGGTTATCTGAATGATGCCGATATTTTACTAGACGTTAGTGGGTCTGATAAAAGGCTTAAAACAGCCAAGGCCGTGGGTAATTTGTTTAAAACAGAGCCTACCTTTATAGTAATCAGATAGTGTTGAATAATGGAACATAAACAGTAAATAGTGCGAGGTGTGCTTTAAGCTACACCGCATCCTGGAAAAATACGTTTTTCTCGTACAGCAAAGATACAGTTGTATCGCAATTACAATCATTCCTATCGAATGGCAATGGTTCCTATTCGATTTTTCGACGTATTAATAAACTCCTTTAATTCATTTCTCTTTATTTCCTCCTTTTATTTCCTCGTCGCTGTAAAAAATTATGGAAAGCAGGACCCAACCAGCGCACGACGTTATCCACTACTTCCTAGCCGAAGATTGAAAATTAAGTGTCTTTTTCTGTGTGTGTTTTATTTATTTTCTTTCAGTTACTCCGCTTTTTCAAAATGGCGGGTTGTAAATAAATTACTTACTTAATTACTTACTTACTTTAGGGAACTGCAAAGAATAGAAAGCATATCGAGGTCTCCCGTCATCAGCCATTTCCTGGAAACTGCGCGCGGCACAAGCACCATACGTGCTCATGAAGTTGGCGAAAAGTTCCAGAACGATTTTCATAAGAAACTCGACGTTAACGTCAACGCCTCTCTGGTACTCAACGCTGGTAACAAATGGCTCGGTATCAACTTGGTAAGTTCGCCCAGTGGCAACGAGTTATTTCTGAGGTCTGTCGGCACTACCCTCTGCCCCTTCACCAAATCAGAGGTATTATGTGGTCCCGAAGGTGTATTTACCACCCTAGGTAGACAGGTTAGCCAAATGATTGAAATATATATATAGATAGATAAAAAGTTTATTTTAAAAATCGACTATCGTGGTTATAAACCAAATTTGCGATTATTGTCAAACAGACAGAAAAACTACAATATATGTGTAAAATGTCAGTACGCTTAAAAATCCAAACTTCGTTGAAATATTTCACGAACTCGGGAACAAAACTTTTTGCATATCCAGCGTGTTTTGTAGGTACGGGACAGAGCTTGGGAACCTTAGAACTTACCACTCTTTCTGGTCGACTTCTAACATTTTGATAGGGGGAGCGAGGACTTGGGAGTGGAGAGGATGAGATACCATGGCTGAACCAAAGTCAGTGCTTAGCCCCTTTCTGCGCTCCTGCGCTCCTAGACTTCAGTTCTTCAAGGGAACAAATAAGACGATTCGAACTGTTCTCGCGTGACAGAACCTTGAGATTTGAGGGCATATTCATAATAAGAGCCGCTTGTGTCTGATGTGTCTCTGTTCGAAACTTTATATAGCTTTGCCAAAAGGTGAGTTCAGACATAAGGACTTTCGCGGCCAATTTTTTATTTTTAAGACCATACAGCTTTTTTTTTTCTTCTGCTCTCATAATGGAGCGAACGAATGCGATTTGCTACATTTCCACCTCCACTCATTAATGCTGAAAACTATTATCAAAAAGTTAAAACTCCTTACACTATTTAAATTCAAACTTAATTTCATTAAAAAACGAATTTTTGTTAACTATTTTTCTCTATTTGATCTTTGTTTTTCCATTATACTTTATAGCCCGTACTTTTAATTATAGCAACAAAAAAGATAGACTGTTCAATGGTACCGATACTTCATGGGGATTTTCAAAGAAAATGGCAGGCCGAACCATGTAGTAATTAGAATTGTGCTAGATCTTTTAAAATCTGGCTGCTAAACCGAGAAATGTAGCGAATTTGCATGACCAAATGAAAACCTGGATTCGGCAGAGGAACCCAGAAGAAACTAGGCAGGGTTTTTAGTACCAGGTTTTTTAATATCTGGCTACAAAACCGAGAAAACGAGGCGAATTCGCATGACCTAACGAAAAGTCTGGCCATGAATAAAAAACAAGCATGGGCAGTTGCAAACCCCCAAAAAAGTAGAATGCAACTGTGCCGTAGGTTTCAAAATATGTGCCCAGAAAAAAAATTAAAAAAATCTGCATAGCTAATTAACCTCACGATACGGTTTATAGCTTCTTTGTGGATGGTCGGGATATCATCTCGGGACAATTTGTTTGCTGTTCGATTTTTGGTGTCGGCGTAGCGAATAGACTGTAGAACTCATTCGATTTTCAGGACTTTCTTGGTGCCTTTATCGTCTTTTCTTCTACTACAAGCTGCCTGTTGGTCAACTATCTCTACCCAGGAAGCCTCAGCGACGCCCAGATAGGTGTGGCAATCAACTGTACCCTGGTCGTACCCATATACCTAACCTGGATCGTCCGATTCACTTCAGAGTGCGAGGCTAACATGGGCTCAGTCGAAAGGCTCCAGGGCTACCTAGAACTGGAGACTACCAGATGTTCTGCAAGTGAGTGTTCTTGAATTCATAGTGTAAATGGTAATAATAGATTTTCTGAAATTTTTGTGGATAGCCTACCTACTGGCAAGATTAGATTTTTTTTTTTAGATTACGTTTATTATAAACAAATACATACCACATAATCTGCATCACCTGCAGGGAAAGTCCCGGAGACCTGTTAAATAATAGGCGAATAACAAAATTCAGATCTATCTACTAAGGAAGAATAAATACTATACTACTAGTGAAAAATAAATACTACTACTAACACTACGTTTCTAATTACTAAAACAAATAGTAAAGAAAAAGAAAAAAAGAAAGAAAAGAAAACGACTGACTCTTGATTACTCTTTTGCTAGGAAGAACCTGTTCAATCAATCACTTTTATTTAGAACCCTAATAGCACTAGGCTAATACGGGCCGGAAAAATAAACATTCACTACAATACAAGTAAGACACAAACTAACAAACAATAAATAAGAAACGAACATAGATCATGAACAGTTAAAATGTTTAGTAAAATACGGAACGAATGAATTTAGGTATCTTTTGGAAGATTTCGTAGGTGGGGGAACAATCTTGGATTTTGTGTCGTCTTCACCGTGGTCTTGAATGCAGCAAGGTGCGGGACTTCACGGACTTTACTTGGGATCATGTTCCAAACACTCGTAGTATAGCCAAATTCCTAATAATGAACGACGCGCGAGTGTTTGTCGGATTTCATTCACTATATTTGTTCACCCCCTTGCTTCTTAATATTATTTATTTATAAATAATACTATTTACTTATGACCATTGTACAAGTTTAACGTAGTGGAGTAATGAGAGAAAAAGAAATAAAGAAAGTGCAACAAATCACACGCAATAAATGAAAAGCTGTCAACGAAAAAAATGATGAGTCCCTGGTGCGCACCATGCCGGAAAGACGCATGAGCTCCAATATTGGCAAGAAGATATTGGTCTGTAGATTTTCAACGAACATAAAATTTCGGTTTCTCTGTATAGTTGTCGAAGGATGGTAATTACGTGGTTACCACTTTAGGCGATAATAAATAAATAACAAGAGCTACGAGCTCATATGGCACTTGTTACGAGTAGGCAGTACAAGAAAGTAGATGAGAACGTCACAAAATACACCCGCCATCCGAAAATGCGGTTCGGAAATAGAATAGAATATCTAGTTTCACTCACTTCTGAGCAGTTCCGGCATCGTCTCGATTATCTGTAGCAAATGCACATGACTGTTCAAACTTCCAAGTTTCAGCCCAATAAATCCACTCGTTTGATCTCGTTTGATCTTTGATTTTCGGTGATCTATACGTCCGGAGAGAAGATGATTGTCATATACGTATTCAGGATGTCTTCTTACCCACAAATCGAACGCTTATCATAAAAATTTCCTTTAAACAAAATTTCCAGTTTTGGCCGGATATCGGCCGAACTATTTTTCCAGCGAGAGAATAATTTTCATGTTCCTTACCATATTTGACGGGCAAAACGGATAAGTCCTCTACATTTTATTAGAGCTATAGTTCGGCCCTTCTTGGCAAGGGTCCTCTTCAGGCTCAACCCGCTCAAGCTGGAAAATGTTTGTCAAGTTTGATCAAAATATCTCTGCTTCGAAAGTTATCGTGCTAACAGACGGACAAACGGGCAACTTTTATGACGTCATAGGTACCCCTCCGCTTGTGTCTTGAGATCCCAAAAAAACAATAAAATTCAAACAAATCTCTTTCTTTCACGATGGGCAATTCAAACAAGAGCTCCGAGCTCATATGGCACTTGTTACGAGTAGGCGGTACAAGAAAGTAGATGAAAAAGTCACAAAATACACCCGCCATCCAAAAATGCGGTTCGGAAATAGAAATAGGATATTTAGTTTCACTCACTTCTGAGCAGTTCCGGCATCGTCTCGGATTATCTGTAGTAAATGCGCATGACTGTTCAAACTTCCAAGTTTCAGCCCAATAAATCCACTCGTTTGATCTCTAGACGTGCTAGACGATTTCCTGTACTCCCTCTATCTCCCCCTACCGTGGGCCGTGGCCGAATCTGGTTCGGACTAAAAAATGGACCATCTAAAGCATCTTCTTTTATAGCATCTATCAAGTTTCACTCGAATCTGAGCATTTTTGAAAAATTCTGGTACCCCCCCCCCCCACCAACGTTGTCGGATCCGGTTCTGGCCCAAAATATGTCATCTAGGGTATATGCTTTCTCTACGTTCCATGTTTCATTTAAACTGATGCACTCGTTTGACCCCCATGCGTGCCTCAACGTTTACGACAATCTCCCTCCAACTCCCCCTACTGTGGCCGAACAGGACTTGAAAACATAAACGACGTATCTCTAAATTTCCTCTTCCTGTCCATCAAGTTTACTGAAATTGGAGCATAGCCTATCTGCAAGTTTCCAGTCCCCCCCCCCCCTACCTTGGCCGAATCCGGCCCGGACGCCAACTAACAAATCTAGGCCGCATAAACTCGGCACTGTCGAACTTGATTCTCATTTGGTCCATGTCAAAAGTCCCCCCCCCCCCACTTCCCCCAACCGTGGTCGCATATACTTCGAACGCATGTTTTTCATGTCGAGGCCACCGATTCTTATGATCCAGTAAGTTTCACTCGAATCAGACCACTTGTTCGCTTACAGAAGTCATTTTCCATATTTCTCTTCTCTTGCTCCCCAAAATGCTCGGATCTAGAAACGGAAGTTTCCGGGGCATGTTGTGTCAGGTTCTTAAGTCAATTAAGTCGGATTGCTAATATGCCATCAAAGTTTCGTTGTCTTAGGACACCTGGAACTATTCTAGCTCGCGACTACCGGAATCCAAGAAAACTCCCTCCAACTCCCCCCACAGAGCCCCCAAACCATCTGCCTCCGTCGATTTCGTATCTAGGCCTAATGCTTGCTCTCCATTAAGTCCCGTCTCAATCCCTCTGCTTTTAGATTTTCTTGAGTTTTTCGGTCCCCCACATCCACCCACAGGTATCAGACACGACCCGGACACGACACTAAACATCCGATTCGATAGCTCTTTCCACCAGACAAGTTCCATTCAAATCCGATCACCCGTTCAAAAGTTATGCGCGCCACTATATTCCGGACCCCCCATCCATCCACTCACCCCCCCCTCCCATGATGGTCGGATTGGGGAAACGGCTGTTCTCAAGTCAATCTGTTCGGATCCCTAACATACCTGCCAAGTTTAAATCGCCTTAGCACATCAGGAAGTAGGCCGAACTAGCCGGGTCGCTAGAAATCTGGACCCCCACACCAACTCCCCCATAGTGCTCGGATCCTGTCCGGTTATGTCAATGACGTATCTAGGACTTGTGCTTGTTCTTTCCACCAAGTTCCATCCCGATCCCTTCATTCTAAGCGTTTTTCAAAGATTTGCGGTTCCCTCCTCCCACTCCCTCCAGTGTCGTCGGATCCGGTCCGGATTTACAGTGGGACGTCTGAGACACGAGGTCATCCTAAATATCAACTTTTATCAAGATCTGATCACTCGTTCGTAAGTTAAAATACCTCGAATTTTGGCTTCCCCCTCCCTCCACCCCCCCCCCCCCCCCCCAGATGGTCGGATCGGGGAAATGACTATTTCCTATTTAATATGGTCGGGTCCCTGACATGCCTGCCAATTTTCATCGTCCCAGCACATCAAGAAGCACCGAACTCACGGGATCACTACAAATTCGGACAACTCCCCCAAAGTGAGCGGATCCGTTCCGGTTAAATCAGTCACGTATCTAGGACTTGAGCTTGTACTGTCCACCAAGTTTTATCCGGATCTCTCCACTCGAAGTGTTTTCCAAGATTTCCGGTTTCCCCCTCCAACTCCCCCCCCATTGTCACCGGATCCGGTCTGGATTTAAAATCGAGGGTCTGAGACACGAGGCCCTTCCATATATCAAGTTTCGTTAAGATCCGATTACCCGTTCGTAAGCTAAAAATATCTCATTTTTCCTAATTTTTCCGGATTCCCTCTCCCTCCCCTCATTTCGAATCATGTTTGACAATGCAAAACGGATCAGCTCTATTTAATAGAGCTAAATTTTGGCCCTTCATGGCAAGGGTCCTCTTCAGGCTGAAGCCGCTCAAGCTGGAAAACGAACTTGTGGACAATCAACTAATATTCTTCTTTAAATATCTGATTTTGTGAATTTCTTCCTGAAAGACCCAAGAAGACCAAATAGTTCTAATAAAATGTAGCTGATGTAAGTGACGCATTCATTTGACATTGACATTGCATTGTCAAACATATGCTGGAAGAATATTGATCACCGAAGTACGGAACTCGGATCTCCCAGACACAAGCATCCATCTTAGCTGGAAAAAAGGAGAAGAGACAGGTTATTCCAGAAACAAAATGCAGAAGAATGTATAGCATGTCAATGATATCATTTGCAGCACCACATTTAACTTGAAGTAATTTTCAGGAAGAAATTCACAAAATCAGATATTTAAGGAAGAATATTAGTTGCTTGTCCACAAGTTCATTTTCCAGCTTGAGCGGCTTGAGCCTATAGAGGACCCTTGCCATGAAGGGACAAAATGAAACTCTATTAAATAGAGCTGATCCGTTTTGCATTGTCAAACATGATTCGCAGTCAGCTTGGCCGAATGAATATTTATCACCGATATATGGAACTTCAGATCGCCCAGATATAATACAAGTATCCATCTTAGCTGGAAAGAAGAAGAAGAGACAGTTAGGGTATTCCAGAACCAAAATGCAGACAACTCTCTATCCTCTCAACGACCCAATCGAGCAGCAAAAACAGCAGCCAAGTCAAAATGAAACGCAGCACCAGCTTTAACCCGAAGCAATTTTCAGGAAAAAATTCACAAAATCAGATGTTTAAGGGAGAATCTTTAGTTGTTTGTCCACAAGCTCATTTTCCAGCTTGAGCCTGAAGACAAGAAGGGACGAGATATAGCTCAGACAAAATGTAGCTGACTATCCGGTTTGCATTGTTGAACATGATTCGCAGTCAGCTTCGGCTGAATGAATTTAGCGAGCCTCAAAACGAATTGAAATTTTTAGTACTTTTCGTTGAAAATTTGAAAGAAATACTGATAATGATATATCTATTTCCCATACTGTCCACTAACCAACGATTCCTCCCTCATAAGTCCTTGCCCAAAAATGTCTTCCCTTAAATCTTTCAACCAAACTTTCAACTATACGGATTCAGCATGTATCTTATACCCCTATATCGAATGTCTAATCGAATTCGGAAAAAGATGTTAACTTCTACCAAATTGGCCGAATTACGGGCAAACTGATGATTATAAGGTGATGATGACGAGAAATTTCTTTACTTTCGTGCAATAAATGAAGTTCAGACGTGGATCCATCATGTCTCCTTACCTGCTGATCGACTATCTCACTAGTTTTGAGGAAAAAAAAATCAATGTTCAATTTGGCCCACCCCCCCGTCCCTTGGTAGAAGGCTAAGGGGCTCATCCACGAAATTGAGCTGTGCATTGACCCGAAGAATCATGACGGCAAGCTCGAACGAAATGTCTCAACCCTTCCTGGAATAGCGTGCTAGTTAGACGACGGACGCACAAACTTTACAAAGTCATAGGTATTTTGTCCCAAACGTAATGGGATCCCAAAAAGTAAGAAATACGAAAAAGAAAAGAAATTACGCAGATTTGAAAAAAAGAGAACAACATATTTAAGAGCGTGTTCCATCCTTCTAACAATAGTAACTATTTGCTTACCATGCTCAGGAGCGTAGTAAGCGTGGCAACTATGGAACTCTGTAACGTGTGTGCCGATAATCTTTGTAATCGCCACTGCGTCTCGCTTTCCCGGCTTTCAGGTGCGTTCTACTTAGCTACGCTACCACCCCGATTAGCAAATGAATGCCTGAGAGCCGGGCGAAGTTTATTTCATTCCGAAAGTGGATTGAGACTAAACTATTGAGCTAAACTATTCTGTCTTACTTTGTGATTCTTTATTAAAGTTATTTCTTCTCTACCCTGTGTTTCTCGGAGTTTAACGAACTACCACAACGTGATTGGCTGGATTATCCCGTGCATTGATATTTTACCGAAAATTTAAAAATGCTTCCAGCGTTGGCACCAAGAAGCCAAAATTCGTGACGTCATGCGTAGCAACTACAGTGTACAAGGTTGGTCCGGATAAAGATTAAAGTTAACTGCAATATTTGCTACTCGGATTATCCTTATCTCTACCCAGATAAGATTAATACCAAATAGAGATAAGATGAATCCGAGTACCAAATACTGCAGTTAACTTTAATCTTTATACGGAGAAACTTCTACAGTGTACGGTAAGTAGGGTGGAGCACGCTCTAAATCTTCCAAAATCCCTCGCACATCCACAGATCTCTGTCAACTTCATGCACCGCTGATTCAACTTGAACGATCTTGTGAAGAAAAACATAACATTTCTTTAATTTCAAGTTCTTTTTAAAGTAAAAAGACAAACAAATACGAAGGGTAGTAGCGAATTTAGAGAAAAGGAGTATTCATGGCAAAATATAACTGTCTTCTGTCTATATCATCTAAGCCGTTATCTGAAGGTCTAAGGGCTATCTGAAAATCCACGTATTTACTTTGTTTTGTTCAGTTAGTTTATTAGTACAGGTATGTTTTTTTTTTTAGGCCAGTGGATAGTTTACTTATAAACTGCAAGTATCGCTTGCATTTCCGTGGGCTCATGAATTTTTATTTTTACTTCTACTACTTTAACTTACTACGTTTTACACGAACTAACAAATTGCAGTTAGTATCTAAGGACCACTGCTGAAAAAAAAAATAGGCAATATTTTTTCTCTTGTGTTTCTGTATTTGAGAGAAATATTGTCTCTTAGGCCTTGGTCCCGCAAAAGAAGGATGGCCTGAAACAGGGGGAATTTGTTTTCGTGACGTCACAGTGGCCCTTGGTTCACCCCCTGAACCGGTCTTAAGAAACATCAGTCTAACCGTTGAACATGCAGAGAAGGTAAGACAATTTTTATCAATTTTTTTTTTCCAAATCTGAATTTTTGCTCGGCATTTTAATGTTACCCTATTGTAGCCTACCACTGTCAAGCTATTAAGGAGAATTTAAGAAGACAACAAGTTTTTTTCCAAATCCGTGTTTTTTCTCGGCAATTTTAATGTACTCTAATAATTAACCGACCATTTTCAAGCTGTTAAGGAGATGAATAACTGTTTTTCATCTTTTCAAACTTGACATTCTTTTTTTGAGCTAACGATTATTTTCGGGATGGGGTAAAGTTTGGACAAGTCTTCATAACTGTGCTTAATCCTCGGCTTAATCATTAAGTATCAATTACTTCCGAATTATGTGCTCAAGTATCAAATACTAAGCAATTGGTAACAAATGTAATTAAATATTAGTTGAGTTTTAAGTACGTTACTTGTCCTTGTATTACCTCAGGTGCTGCACTTTCAGTGAACGTAGTGTTTGTAGTTTTTGGGATCCCAAAACGTAAGTGGAGGGATACCTATGACATCACAAAAGTTGTACGTCTGTCCGTCCGTCCGTCTGTCTGTCTGTCCGTCCGTCCGTTCGTCCGTCTGTCCGTCTGTGCGCAGTATAACTCTCGAAGGAAATGAGATATTTTGATGAAACTTGGTGTGAGGATTCTTTGGGTCAAGAGAGTTTGTAGATGGGCTCTGTAGCCCTACATTTAGAGGTGGGGAGGGGTTTTAAATTAAGGGGCAAACGAAATATCTTTAAACAGATAATGTGATAGTCGATTATGGGGTAAGAAGACATGCTCAACACGGTGGTGAAATTCATTTTGTCATCGGACAAGTAGTTCGCCCGGACTCCGGCCAAAACCGGAAAGTCTGTTAAAAGTAAAAGTATTATTTGAAGTTGATGAGATATTCGATTTAGGGGTAGGAAAATATGATGAACTAGACGGTGAAAACCATTTTCTTGCCGGGTACGTATTTCGCCCTGAATCCGGCCAAAACCGGAGAGTTTGTTAAAAGTAAAAGTTTTATTTGGAGTTGATTAGATGTTGAATTTAAGGGTAAGAAAACATGCTGAACGCTTCTGTGAAAACAATTTTCTACCCGGACAAGTAGTTCGCCCGGAATCCGGCCGAAACCGGAAAATTATTAAAAGTTAATGTTTTATTTGTAGTTGATTAGATATCCGATTTAGGGGTAAGAACGGATGCTGAATCCACGGATGCTGAATCCGTGTATGGCAATCATTTTTCACCCGGACATAAAGTTCGACCGGAACCCGGCTGGAGCCGGAAAATTTGTTATAACTTAAATTTTTATTTGAAGTTGATTAGATGTTCAATATTGGGGAAAGAAGATACGCTGAGTTCGTTTTTGAGCTTTCTTTTTTCGCCGGACAAGTAGTTCAAAACAGATATGGCTTTTAGGGGTAAACACACATGCTGACTCCATATCTGAACTTGGTTTTCTGAGATGATTAGCTATTTGGCCTTAATCTGTTTCTGAATTGTGTATGACAATCATTTTTCACCCGGACATAAAGTTCGACCGGAATCCGGCTGGAGCCGGAAAATTTGTTATAACTTAAATTTTTATTTGAAGTTGATTAGATGTTCAATGTTGGTGAAAGAAGATACGCTGAGTTCGTTTTTGAGCTTTCTTTTTTCGCCGGACAAGTAGTTCAAAACAGATATGACTTTTAGGGGTAAACACACATGCTAACTCCACATCTGAACTTGGTTTTCTGAGATGATTGGCTATTTGACCTTAATCTGTTTCTGAATTTTAATAGTTAAAATGTTCAAGGAGATTTGCGAAGACTGGATCTTGCGAAGACAAGACCCAATTGTCTGGATCGAATATTGAATTTTTGGGATCCCATCGAAACCTTTGGTCTTGTTTAATGCAGCCCCCGCCATCAAGTAGGCTACTGAGGTTACCATGGTGCAGTAAGTAAGCAATTTATTTATAACCCGCTATTTCGAAAGAGCGGAGTAAATATAAGAAAATAGAAAAAAACACATAAAGACACAGAAAAAGACACTACGTGCGCAGGTTGGGCTCGGTTGTCAATGATTTTTGGTAGCGACGAAGAAACATCCAAAAGGGTAAGACTTGCATCTTGAACTTTGAACTTCTCCGTCAATGTATGGTTATGGCATAATTTCGATAAGTGGAGCAGGTGCTTTGCATCTTTAAAATAACTTGATCTCATCTTTTTAATCTCCTTCTTTCGCAGAACATGAATGACACCAGAACGAAATAGTATATTTCGTTCTAATAACAAAATAGTATATTTCGTTGTAATAACGAAATATTTCGTATAATATAATAATGTATTTTTCGTATAAATATAATAACGTATATTTCGTTCTAATAAGTCAGTGTAGTTCATAGACTTCCGAAGTTTGATCAATTCTTTCTGAGGGCTATTAACTGTTGGATAAATGCTGCCAAAGGAATCATTTCAGCTTGCAAATTGATGAATCCAACCAGATTGTACTTGTGACGGCACTTGAACATTTATTGGTACTTGAATTCTTCTTGTACGCCTATCTTATTTTACTTAAGTAATAAGTATAAAGTAATGCAGGAAAGTTGTGTACTTTAGTAGTACTTGAAGTACTTCCCAACATTGATGGGGGGAGGGGAATGCATCCCTTCCAAAGCCTGGCTGATTTTTCCTATTTCAGATAGGGATTTGCGGCAGGACGGGTTCAGGAAAATCAACCCTTCTACTCACCCTGTTCAACCTTATAGAAGAAATAGAAGGCAACATATTCGTTGACAATGTCGACATCCAGCGGATACCCACTAAACGACTGAGAAGAAGCTTGTGTATTGCCTCTCAAGACACTTGCCTCTTTTCTACAAGCATACGGTAGGTAAAAGAGGGGGCAAATCCTGATTCTTTTCCGTTGCTTTCCGGAAACTTGCCGACTCGTCGTTACGGAACTTTCCTTTTTTACGGGAACTTGCCGAGTTTCCGGAGCGCGGATAGCGCCGGAAAGCAAAGCAACTTTCCGAAAAGTATTTAGAAATGCTAATAGAAAGCTCAGCGGGAAGTTAAAAATCCGGGCAAAAAGAAATTCTGAAATGAATATGAGAGCATGGCAAATATGGACCTTATAAATATTCTTTGAGCCCAAGCTGACTTTGAAACATTTATTCAAACAATGTTTACAACGGATACGTCAGCTATGATTTTTCATCAGCGATATTTCGGCCCTTCTTGGCAAGGGTCCTCGTCAGGCTGTCAATCCTCTGGATCAACTTCGGGGAAGGAAACAAACCTGTAACCTGGAAACAAACCTGTAACCTTCCCCGAAGTTGATCCAGAGGATTGACAGCCTGACGAGGACCCTTGCCAAGAAGGGCCGAAATATCGCTGATGAAAAATCGTAGCTGACGTATCCGTTGTAAACATTGTTTGAATATATGGACCTTATATTTTTTGCAAAAGGGTAAACCAGGATTTGAGCAGGAGTAGTTCTTCTTGCTATAATCGGTAATAGCTAGTTTTAACCGAATTTTTCAAAATTTTCAGGCCAATTGCGTGTCTAAGTCGTACATAAATACCAAACCTGAATTAAAAAATTGGTCTCTAAAGAAAAAATTTAGAAGGTATCCTCAATCCCTGCGCTTTTAAAATTTCCAAAAAAGAATTGTTCGTCCCACGATAATGGGTAATAGTTAATTGCTGCATTAAAGTTTAACTGAACGGTGGAAAAAAAATTCAAATTGAAGATTCCGTCAAAGAGTACCCTTGTAGTTCAACTGAATAACACAGCTTCTTTAAGTGCAATTGGGTTGTTGTTATTTCACGGCACAGATACTTCCGCCGAAAGCGTTTTTTTGTTTGTTTGCATTCTAGCATGGACTGACCCTCTTTTTGCCTGCGAAAGCAAAAGAGGCTTTAGCCAAGTCGCTCAAACCACGTATTTCATGCCCCTTCTCTTTAAAATTTGTACTGAAATACAAAACTTGACTTGAGCAAGATTGGCCCTTTCTACAATAACGGTACCAGCCAAAGTGCTGATACACTCAAATCTCTAAAATCTGAAGTGCGATTTTAACCGATTCATCCTTCAGACACTAATCACATTCTTCTTTATAGGAGATATCTCGACCCTAGCAGAAAACACCCGGACTCTGAACTTCTAGCTCTTCTAGTAGAGATCCACTTTCTTAAGGATGGTGCCCCCACGGATCATTTGTTAGGTAAGCTTATGGAACCCATTCTCATGTCTCTCGGTTTGTTCGTTCTTTTTCGCATTTCATCCTGTACTAACAAGAATAAATAAGCGTAGTGGGAAATACTATTCTGATTATAATCATACTGTATCTAACCTTTAGAGGAACTCGCACTATTTACTATGATAATGAGGAAATTTTACACACTGCATAAGAAAAAAAAATAACAAAGTACTGAGAAAGAAAATGAAAAATTATTAAAATAATTATACTTAATGTTCCGATATATTAAACCAGTTAAATGCTTTAAAGGACACCTGAACAATGAAACCATACTTGAACACGCCATGGAGAATGCATTTACAGACATGGCCGCTGAGAGCATTCTTCTCCTAAGCGTGACGTTTTCAAAATAGGGATGTTCGTTTCTGGAGGTTTGCACATGCAGACTCCAAGACAAAAAGCGCAATTCATTCAAATCTTGCACAGCACTGGCTGGATCGTATTGGAATTTCTTCTAGATATACGTTTGGGCTTAACTGGTTGAAAAATATTCCAGAAAAAGGGTTGATTGGAGACATTAGTTCATTTGTAAAATTGTTCGGTACTGAAATAAGGACAGATGCAAAATAGAGCAAAAATCATAGTTTGGAAACACTATTTCGTATTTGGATTGGGTTTTCTGCAGGCAATGTTAACGGAAGTCATACAGATAGGATGACACTTGGTACTCTTCATTCAGGTGTCCTTTAAAACTGGGCTCTACTTTTAACAAACTACCCACGACTTTGTCTGTTCTAGGCCTATCTCCAAGACCGTTGACTTCAGGCATGAGAACAAAGAAATTTACATAACCTGTTTTTCTGACGAACCAGTTCCAAAAGACCAATCGTCGACAACATAATTCGCATCAAAAATGGCGAAACGCGGAAATAAAAAAATGGTTGCGTCATCGTCGTTGCTAGGGCGGTGGAATGTTCCGTATGAAATTCAGTTTTTTCAAGTTAGAGAATGGATGGATCGGGCAAATACTGAAGAGGGTTGCAGTAGTATATAAGTACGAAGGATCCCTTAGTAATTTCAGTAGCTATTCTGCTGCCTGGCGCGTCCGTGTGAAATTAAGAACGAATTAGCTTTTCCTTCGGGCGTCATTTCAGTATACCTTGTGGTGCGGGGGGGGGGGCAAAGATAAATTTTGGGCCCCAGTCACAGCTTCAGTACACATACCCAAAATTTAATATCTCTTTTTGGGGTGAATTAAAAGTAGTTTACGAATATACCTTAAAGTAACGTCATTCATAGCTTTGTATTTTGAACTAGAAACATTTTGTGCGTCCATAAAATATCGCCAAGGAGGAAGAGTTTTTAATGTAGGGGGGATATGCCCCACCCCCACTTACACAGATGGCGCCGCTGTTTCCCCTCCCTAGAGTATACAGAGGTGACGAATTGAAAATTTTAGGAATCCAGTGACAATTCTTCTGGCTGTCAGCCCGTCTTTTGTGTGCAAGGCGATTCTACCAATACTCAGGATGCCAGAGCCTCGTAGCCTCGCTTCAGAGCCGTGATGGCAGAACTTTTTTTGTTATTGAGAAAACCAAAGATTTAATTTTGAAGGGGAAGGACAACCGTGAGATGCAAATAAGTCATGTACTAATATGCAACAAGAGCTGAAAGCTTATATGACACTTGTAAGAATAGGCGGAATCGGAATTGGAGTTTTTTGGTTGAGAGTTGTCTCTACATCGAATATAATTGACACTTTTAAAAGTAAAAATAAGTAGAAAAGATTAGAAATTGAATTCATGTGGACAACTCGTCCTCTTCGGTTTTATGAGATCCGCCACTCCCTCCACGATGATCAAGTCGGGGGAGGGACTATTTCCATATCAATCTGCAGGTACCCGTTTCAAGGTTATACATTTTACTAGAATTTCTTCGTCCTAACTTCTATGGAAGTGTTTCAAGAGATATCTGGTGCCCACCTACAGAACCCCCCCCCCCCCCTTACTCCCCCTACGATGGCCCGACAGCAGAAGTGATTATTTCTAAGCTAATCGGGTGGGGTCTATGATACGCCTGCCAAGTTTCATCGTCCTAGCTTATGCCGAAGCGTTTCACAATATTTCTGGTGCTCCCCTCCTGCCCCCCCCCCCCCTCAGTTACCGGATCCGGTTAGGATTTGAAACTGAACATCTGAGACACTGGTTCTTGATGCTTGTCAAGTTTCAGGCTTTCACTCCACCCACGATGGCCGGATCGAGGAAGGGATTTTTTCCAGGTTAATCTGGTGGGGTCCCTGGTATGCCTGATCTTTAAAGGACATCTCGCATTACATAATATTGACCACTTTATAACTAAGCTATGCCTGCAGAAACTTACACTCGGCTTTGGCTGTTTATAGCCTCTTTCCGTGTCCCTTCCCTTGGATGAAATCGTGGCAAATTTTCATAACCGGTTTCCGGACGAATAAGATCCTGGCAAAAAATACTCGAGAGCATGATACGTCACATAAAGAGAACAAACGTGGCAAGCGTGATAACCAGTGTATTGCTGATTGAGGAGATAAGATACACCTATGAAGTGAAAAATCTCTGGAACGAGAATAGATGGGAATCCTAAGCAGGGACGATGGATTACTATCATCAAGTAATCAAGTAAACGAGGCCTTTAAAGTTTAACTGAAAATCCAACTTATTTTGTATCATTTAATTGAATACACTGCATTATTTAGTTGCGAGAGAAACACTGGTCTTGTCGGTTCTTTTTTTCCTAGTACCCCGATTTCAGCTCATTACTAGAAAGTGGTAAGGGTAAAACCTGTGCGGTTTTTACGGAAAGTGTGGATTTAAAGTTAGCTTTTTCCTGCCAAATTTAACTATTTCCATCCAGGTTCTAGCTTTTAATGTTTCGAAATCCCAATCCGAAAACTGGCTTAAACTACACTCAAATGAAGCGCAGTTCCACAAAACAGAGAATATTGGGAAGAACAAGCACAAGAACTAGATACATCAGTGTTAGAACCTGATCGGATTTAGACACTGTCCAGTGATCCCGAGTTAAGGCACTCTAGACATGCTAAGACGTGCTAGGACATTGACATGATTGGCTTAGAAATAATCAGTTCCCCGACACGACCATCGTGGGGGGAGTGGAGAGAGGGGGAATCTGGAATCTTGAGGTATGTATAACTTTTGAACGGGTGATTAGATCTAAATAGAACTTGACATTTGGAAAGACCTCGTGTCTACAGTAGCACCAAAAGACCAGCCATTACCAGAATAGTTTTTAATAGGCTTGTCTAAGACTGCTGAAATTTCAAGTAGTCTTTAGTCTTCGACCATACGTACCTTTAAATGTAACTGTCTTAATCAGTTCTCCGACACGACCATCGTGGGGGGAGTGGAGAGAGGGGGAATCTGGAATCTTGAGGTATGTATAACTTTTGAACGGGTGATTAGATCTAAATAAAACTTGACATTTGGAAAGACCTCGTGTTTACAGTAGCACCAAAAGACCAGCCATTACCAGAGTAGTTTTTAATAGGCTTGTCTAAGACTGCTGAAATTTCAAGTAGTCTTTAGTCTTCGACCAAACGTACCTTTAAATGTAACTGTCTTATTGACTAATTTGTGCATGACAGTACTCGAACAGTTTTGGTTTTGTTACCATGAATAAGTAATTCGTTAATTAGTGACGTCTATGTCATCCGGGGAGATAATCCCACGTTTACTGAGGCTCAGTACAAACACAACGTTGTCACAACGTCAACAGTACCTTGTTTGCAGAAAAACAGAAGATTACGAATTGAATTTTCGTTAAAGAGGGTTTACTTTACGCTGAGTAGAGTTTTACGGATAATAAGTTTTGGAATGGATCACTGAAAATAGGTCACTACACAGCGTAATAACTGAGTATTTGTGAAAAAAAGTGAAAAACTGTCCGTTGGCACTATGACGCGAGTCGGAGACTTGTTCGTCAATGAGCTTAAATTTACCAATACAAGGTCCCGAACACTGAAATTTTGTCAAAAATGAGGGGGCATGGCCACTGTTCTAATGCTCTACATGGCTAAGTCCAAAAACGCCAGTAACCCAAGGGAAGAAAGAGAAAGGGTCACCCAGACGAGTATCAAATAGAATAAATTCCTATGTAAAGCAATCAACAACGACGCTACTGTGATTCATCGGCACACGAAGTTGGCCACCAAGAGTATTTAGAGACAGGAACCTATGCTGGCGTAATTATTCTTCTTCTTCCTTGAACAAGACCAAAGGTTTCGATGGGACCCCAAAAATCTAATATTTGACCCAGACAATTGAGAACGAACTACCATACTTGCCCAGAAAAAAAAAGGTCAGAAACGAATTCAGCGTATCACCTTATCCGTATAAAGAACATCTAATGAATTTCAAGTAAAAGTTCAACTTATAAAAAAAAAATCCGGTTTCAACCGGATTCCAAACGAACTATATATCCAGGTAAAAAAAAAGATTGTCATATACAGATTCAGCGTGTTTTCTTACCCCTTAATCTGTTTATTCCAGCAATGTTTTCTACGGATACGTCAGCTAAGATTCTTCATAAGCGATATTTCGGCCCTTCTTGGCAAGGGTCCTCGTCAGGCTTCCAATCCTCTTGTTCAACTTCGGGGAAAGAAACAAACCTGTAATGTTTCTTTCCCCGAAGTTGAACAAGAGGATTGGAAGCCTGACGAGGACCCTTGCCAAGAAGGGCCGAAATATCGCTTATGAAGAATCTTAGCTGACGTATCCGTAGAAAACATTGCTGGAATAAATGTTTCAAAGTCAGCTTGGGCTCAAAGAATATTTATCTACCTTAATCTGTCATCTAATCAACTTCAAATAAAACTTTTGCTTTTAACAAACTTTCCGGTTTGGCCTGATTCCGGCCGAACAAGTTGTCCTGGTAGAAAATACTGTCCATAAGGGTTCAGCATGTCTTCTTACCCCTTAATGGAATATCTAATCAACTTAAAACAAAACTTTTACTTTGAACAAACTTTCCGGCTTTGGCCGGATTCCGGGCAACTACTTGTCCGATGACAAAATGGTTTTCACCATCGTGTTCAGCATGTCTTTTTACTTCATAATCGACTATCACATTATATGTTTAAAAATATTTCATTTGTCCCTTAAATTAAACCCCCACCCCTAAATGTAGGGCTACAGAGCCCATCTACGAACTTGACCTTACTCTTGACCCAAACAATCCTCACACCAAGTTTCATCAAAATATCTCATTCCCTTCGAGAGTTATCGTGCTTACAGACGGACAGACGGACAACTTTTGCGATGTCATAGGTATCCCTCCACTTACGTTTTGGGATCCCAAAAAGTAACGCTTTACTCTGAGTAGCAAATCTGTGTAACTGTGTTTCTAGTAAAATTTCGACTACCCCCTTGGACAGGCTAGTGCTTTCTAGGGTGGCCCATAGGAAGTTTTCTATTCTTTGAAATAAACTCTCTCTCTCTCTCGAAATTACTCTGTAAAATAGAATGAAACTTCTTCTCCCAGCATCTAAAGCTAGCATACGTTCTAAAATCCTTCAAACACATTGATAAGAAGTTATTACTTGACAACATGTCACTAGCCGCCAATTCCTTTTTTCTAGAAATAACATTACTGTTTTGTGACGTTAAAATAACGTCTAGTTAGAATGTTATGTATTTTTACCACATGAATGCCCAACCACCTGACGAGCACGCATGTTGATCGTGGATGTTGTTCCTTTTTATATTACATTTTGCAGTAATAGATAAGACAGTCAAGTAGAATGCGACATTCTCCTCGCTAGTCTCAGTCAGAGATCAGACAGTCTGAACACACATTTTTTTTTTACACATTCTCTCATATCATGTCATTTAAATTGCGCGGTCCCCTGTAATGAATTACCATTGGAAGCATACTGCGATGCAGTCCCCTCGAGATAGTCTAAATAATTCAGTGTTTCCGGATAGCAAGCTAAAGCTACACAATTCAGTTAAACTTTAAGGCAGTCGCGGTTCACACCCTTCGCAAAGATTTCTCGGGAAACGCGAAAACACGCGGGAACACGAGATTAGAATAATTAGTGTTCTTCTCTAATTTAATACTATGTTTAAGATTCAAAGTTGAACGTCGAGTACAGTCCGTTCTCAGCTGGACAGCTACAACTTCTCTCAGTAGCGCGTTCACTTCTATCATCATCAAAGATAATCATTCTGGACGAGGTAACCAGTTCCCTTGACGACAAGATGGAGAAGCACGTTCTCGATATTCTGACGAAGAAGATGATAGACAAGACTGTACTCATGGTAGCTGTAAGTAGCCTATAGTTTTTGGTCTCTAAGGCCTCCTGAAACCAAATGGGCATTACACCAGTTCATTGCTCCAAGCGGATTAGTCTTTGTATTTCCCGCTCATCTCATTCGTGTTCCACCCTTCTAACAATAGTTACTATTAGTTACTATTTCCGTTCCATCCTCACGAAAAGTTACTACGTTGACCGTTCCAACCTTGTCGGAGTAGTAAATAATAGTTACTGTTTGCTTACCATGCTCGGGAGCGTAGTAAGCGTAGTTACTACGCATCTCTGTAACGTGATTGGTCGGATTCGCCCCTGGCGTGAGATCCTGCTGGAAAATAGAAAAGTCGTTCCAGCCTTGACGGCAAAAAGCCAGAATTCGTGACGTCATGTGTAGTAACTACGGTAAGTACGGTGGATCACGCTCCTAGTAGACCGGATCTATAAGTTAATGAACACAGAAAATACGCTTTCTCTTTTTACATTGAAGGGTACTGTAAAACTATCATCGTAAAACTTGTCTCGGTCCTATCAGCCAAATGCCGTTTTATTTGACTGCCTTGTTCGTTTATGCCATTTTCTTTGTCCTGTCAGTTGACAATGGTCAGTGCCCTGTCGAACAGTTGCCGTGAATGGTGAAATGATGGAGCGTTTCGGTCCTGGTCCTATCTCGGGCAGATTTCTTGACTACGTTTTATTTGTGATGCTGGTCCGTTGAGTCGATGAAAGAAAATAAATAAATAAAACACAGAAAGAAGGTTCAAGGTTCAAGGTTTTTTTTATTTTTACTATACCTCATACATACAAATTAATAATATGATACTCTGCACTTACAATTATTTCAGGGTCTGAACCGGAGAGAAGAAATGCATCGAATGGTTCAAACCCTTTCATAAAAGAAAATCAATAAAACAAAATTGACCCAACTCTGAGTAGAACGATCACCGAACGAAATCGCCAACACGAAGCGAAATCAATCCAAACAAAAACAACAACAAAAATGAGGGAAGGGTAACTGAAAACCAGCATTACCAGGGGAAAGCACATACAAATATAAATAAACATGAAATACAAGCCAGTCTCTAACAATTAATTATATATTCTTAAACTTGTCAATGAGAATTTGGGATATCTGTTTTTTATACTTTGAAGGGATTTTGTAGAATCAATTTTAGGAAATAAAGTTTGCCATGAATTCAAAACAGAATAAGATGGAGAAAAACGAGATCTCTCTGAACGTACTCTTTGACTTCGGATTTTCCATTTACGACGGTTATCGTACTGGTGCTTCAGTGGGCAAGGAAAGAAATCATTTGAATGGAAATATTCTGGAAGCTGGCAACGGTCATACTTTGTTTTAAATAGGAATGACGCAAAATTGAATAGCTCAGGAACGGGCAAAATATTAATACCCCAGGAAGTTACGACGGTGATTTCGTAAATTCGTAAAATCTTTAAAGCACGGTTGAGTAGAATCTGTAATGGTTTAAGATGAGTTTTAAATGTAGCCAGATATAGCCAATTTAATTCTTAACCTGTTGGAATGTTCTTTGAATGATAAATGTTCATCAGTATAAATTCCAAGGTAACGAAAAGAACTCATTCTATGTATTACAATATTTGTAAGAAAATCCTTGACTGATGTTAGTGTTGGTGCCTTCTTTCCGATTCTACTATAAATAATAAAATTAGTCTTTGCCGCATTCAACGATAGCCGGTTAGCTTTAAGCAACATCAAGTGTGAAAACACTGATTGTAATTTTTCTTGCAATTCTTTTTCCGATACTCCAGCTAGTATCGAACCAGTATCATCCGCAAAAAGAATGTTTAGACTATGATTTGTTGTAGCTTCTGGGAGGTCGTTAATATAAATTATGAAAACTAGAGGGCCTAGAATAGACCCCTGAGGGACACCCACATCCGATAAAGTGAAAATTTCGGATGAAGTATCGTTAATAATTGTCGGTTGAGACCGGTGTTTCAAATATGATGAAATGATGAAAAAGACAGAAAAAGACACTTAATTTTCAATCTTCGGCCAGGAAGCATCATCGGCTGGTTGGGCCCTTTTGTCCATGATTTTTATAGCGACAAGGAAACATTCAAAAGGTGAACAATGAACCTCGAGGAGAAGAAGAAACGTCACCCAAACGAACCTAAAACTTGATTCAAATCCTGCGTCAACAACGACGTTCTCGAGTGTCGCGCCAGTGACGTTTATAGCTCTCTGCTAGGCACACGGCGATTCTTCGTCGAACCGAAGAGTTAGTCATCAGAGCCCCGTTTTGTTGCACGCTGCTGGTCCACTTCTCGGCCGCTTCGGACTGATTCTTTCTATATCTGTTTTTGCAATGAAATACTTCCGAGGAAGACTGCATCGCTACTCGAGAATCACGAACTTGCTCACCGACCAAGTCCGGGCTTCCCTGTAAGATGCTACAACCAAGAAGGAAGTGAATCCAAAAACGCATATTTTTTTTTTTTAACCAATCAAGTTTAATCCGAATAGCTAAAAGCTAGAAAAGGAATACAGAATTTACAAACTATACAGACACACAAGAAACAAATTCACTAATACACTTGATGGGATGAAACTACATAAAAATCGGGTAGAAGAATTAGCGGGATATGGGGAAAACTGATTGCCAGAGCCTCTTCGTATGTAATATTATGACATTGCGCAAATGCAAAGAAGTGCTGCAGCAGCGATGATGCAGCGCTATTGCAACAATAACGAGGCTCAGGGCTATAGGCCATGTCTTTATGGCTTTGATCTTGTATGTGAAGAAAGAATTTGCAGGAGCAAAAAACACTAACAGATTTAAAGAACTCGAACTCGTCGGCCTCTGAACAAGAGCTGTATCGAGCGCTATGTCGTTTCCAGTTTTATTTTCCAACAACTTGTAAGCATTACATGCGACGCAGTTAAGATGTAAGCTGCCTGCAAGCTAATTTGATTTTTTTTTTTTTTTTAATTTAGCAGAGAGAAAAATATTCTTACCCTTAAAGCACAACTCTTGCTAGAAATGATCTGTCATGATAAAATAGTTCAGAAATATCGCGGTCAGAAAATAAATACTTGCCCGTAAAATTATCGGTTTTCTTGTTGTCACTTGTTGACTCTATCCAGACTTCCTGCTCTTCGAAGCGGAGGTCGGACGCAAAATATTTTAAAACTGCGAGCCGTGGTTAAAAGTGGAAAATCAAGCAAAATAAACTGTCCAAGACACAATAAAGTCCTGTTGGACTCTAAGGTCTCTCAAATTGAAAAACAAAATTCTGAAGCTTCTCATACCCTTATATATTTGAAAAAGTTGTCGACAGATCCTCGCGAAATTTGCGCCTCGTGACTGGGAAGCTTGGCTTAATCGAAAAAGTGCTAAAAGCTTCTGACGCAAAACGAAGCAGTCGTGAAGGGCGGGAATTTCTTGAGCTTATAATTCCATAGACGGAGCTAGGGATAATATAAAAGGAAGAGTAAGGGAGATGGAACCTTTAAAGGTAGAAATAGTGGACTTTTACCATTCAGGCACATTTCAACGATAAGACATCAGGCCCTATTTATTCAAACAATGTTTACAACGGATACGTCAGCTATGATTTTTCATCAGCGATATTTCGGCCCTTCTTGGCAAGGGTCCTCGTCACGCTGTCAATCCTCTAGATCAACTGCGGGGAAGGAATCAAACCTGTAATTTGGCAAGGGTCCTCGTCAGGCTGTCAATCCTCTAGATCAACTGCGGGGAAGGAATCAAACCTGTAATGATTACATCAGGCCCTGCCTGCAGCCGACATAAATGATGTTTTGTTTCGTTCTAGCATCGACCAGCCTGTCTTCTTGCCTGCGAACGAGTTATCGTCTTGGACAAAGGGAGAATCGTCGAGGATGGTGATCCCGCAATGTTAAAAAGCTTGCCGAACAGCCACTTCGCAGCACTCTTGAGGCTGTGCTGACAGTGTATAGATGATAGTGTATACATGTGCATACATGATTCGTTTATACCTGATAATGTATAGATGATGAAATATCAACTCACCTCTTTCAACTACTAGTAGTCTATCCACGCCTAGAAACATTACCTATTTGAGTTTTAACTATCATGATTGCTGGAGCCACAAATTAAATAATTTGTAACAAGGTTTACTTTATTAGCACTTTTATCGACGGAAGAACCAGATATCCGCTTGTCCGTCCATGTTTTTAAATAACAAATATGCTTACTCCCAAGTTACTAACATGTCTGTGAGTGAACCCACTTCTTCTTACAGCTGTGAGCAGTGCTTCTACTCCAGGATTTTGAAAAAACGCAGCCGTAATTCAAATATTGGGAGAAATCAGGAGATTCAGTAATCCAAAAAATCAGGAGATTTATAAGGAGAAGTTCTAGAAATAAGAAGTTTATAAGGAGATATTAGGAGGAAATTTGTATTTATGGTTTATGTCAAAGAGGGGAATATTCAAAGTAAATGTGTAGCGTGCAGGGGCGTCAAAACATTCCTGCAGAAAACCCAATCCAAATACGAAATAGTGTTTCCAAGCTATGATTTCTGCTCCATTTCCCATCTGTCCTTATTTCAGTACCGACCAATCTTAGAAATGAACAAATGTCTCCAATGGACCCTTCTTCTGGAACATTTTTTTTACCAGTTAAGCCCAAACATATATCTAGAAGGAATTCCAATATGATACGGGCAGCGCTGAACAAGATTTGAATGAATTGCGCTTTTTGTCTTGGAGTCTGCATGTGCAAACCTCCAGAACCTAACATCCCTATTTTTAAAACGTCACGCTCAGCAGAAGAATGCTCTCCGTGGCCATGTCTGTAAATGCATTCTCCATGGTGTGTTCAAGTATGGTTTCATTGTTCTGGTGTCCTTTAAGGTTGTCACAACTCATGTCAGTAACGGGTTAGAAGCAATGCAGATTATAGGTGCGTTTTTTTGGTTGTAGTTTCGTTGTAGTTTCACTCTATTTTGACATCCTTTTGTTTCAGTTATGAAAGTACAGTATGTGTACCGTTTTTTTTTTTGTCTATTCCACATGCTGTAATTTTATAGCTACAACAAAAGTATGTCAAACTACACCGAAACTACATCCAAAAAAACACGCACCTTATACATATATTATTCTGTTTCGTTTTCTCACTTCATTCATTCATTAATTTTTTCGCACTACACAAACTACAGAACATAAATATAAAACAAGAAACAAGACCCCCTGAAGCTACCTTGTTGGGGACTTGGACTAAAAGTTCTCCGAAATCCGGTTAAATCGGAAGATGACTCGGATGTTGACTAACGGGTAAGAAGTCATGATCAATATTTACCAATGCTTCGTTGTCTGTATTTTTATTCGATTTGGTAAGTAAATCTCGATCGAGAGTAGTTGGTCAAAACCTGTAAGCTTGGCAAACAATAAATTCATTTGTCAAACTAATAGTTCTGTATGTATATTTTGTAGTTTATTTTACCAGCATGTGGGTAAAAGAGAATTTCTGATATCGTCTTCTTGTTGTATGATGATAACCGAACCCAAAAAGACAGATACTAGTCAGTCTATGCGCCGTTCTGGGATATCAGCGAAGCCTTATCAAGGACATATTAGACAATTGTGGTTTTTCAATTTAGTGGAACGCAGGTGATGGACCAGGACTACCTGTTGGTGAGGTAGCACGTGCGGTGGCAGGTAGACTTTTGGACCAGGAAATTCAAGCATGGCACCTGGCAAAAAGTCTGTCACCTTCAAGGTTTTATACTTCAGCCAAAGAGACATGGGGGGAAGAGGTTTATTTTAAGGCTGGGATTAAGTGGGTGGATCTAAGAATTTTAATTAGTTGCCGGGCTGATTGTTTGCCATTGGGAAAACGGAGGAAATATTTGGGGAATAAATTAGGACGTACTGGTCCCTACTTTTGCCCTATGTGTGGTAGCGAGAATGAGAATTTGTTACATCTGATGTGTGAATGCCTTGAGCTAGGTGACCTGCGGGTTGAGATTTTTGGGAATGTAACTACAATATATGACGAAGTATGGATGATGAGCGTTATCGGAAGTAAGTGTTTTCAAGATTTGAAGAGGCTGCTAAGGTTCCTAAAAATAGCTTTAGCCCACAGAGAGAATTTCCTTTAGTTTAGTTCTACTATTTCGTTCAAGTGTTCTCTTTTTTTTTTGTAACCATTTTTGCCATGGCCTCAGGCTTTTTGTGTAATAAATTCTATTCTATTCTATCGTTTTGTTGATTTAAGAACTTTACGGGTTTAGAAAGGCACAAGGCTAGAAAAGCATAAGAACGGCCGAGCAGAAACTAAATAATCCTTAACAGGACTTAATTGCAAATAGCTCAGTTAATTGCATTACACAGAAGGATGGTTGCGAAACAAGATAAGTCGTGGCCTGATAACTGGTGATATTATGGTAATTCAGAAAGATTACGATGTTACAACTGATTTATGAGTAATTTGTTTCATGGTAATTCAGATAGATTACAATGTCGCAACTGAATTTTCGAAAAATCAAACTTTAGAGTAAAATCGGTTTTCTGCGATTCGCCATTTAGTTCTGTCAATGCATAAATTCCCTGAACTTTCTGAATAATTATACCAAGACCGAACTTATTAACAAATACAACTGAAACATGGTCACACACAACTGTTTACAATAAGTACAACAGCCACAATCCGGTCCTAAGAAAGAGGAAACCTAGCAAGAAATGTCCTCAATAAAAACAAGAGCCGAAAGCTTAGATGGCACTTGTAAGGTTTGTCAAATATGGTTTGCAGTTGTCAAGGCTGGATCTCTCTCCCGATATTCCTTTCATCAGAAAACGGCCTGATCTAGTAGATGTGAAATGGTTATTCCACTCAGGGGCGCCACGACTAGGGGTGGTGGAGGGGGGCGCCCCAACCCCCGCCGCGATTTTTATGGCACTTGCCCTTCGGCCAAGTGCCATATAGCGATCGCAATTTCTGTCCGTCCGTCGGTCTGTCGGTCTGTCCAGGTTTTGCTTGTTCGGGCACTTCCACATAAGCTAGGACGATAAAACTTGGCAGGCGTATCAGGGACCCCAAATGATTAAGTTGGAAATAGTCACTTCCCCGATCCGAGCACCGTGGGGGGAGTGGAGGGAGGGGGAATCCGGAATCTTGAGGTATTTTTAACTTTTGAACGGGTGATCGGATCTCTTTGAAACTTGATATTTGGAACGAACTCATGCCTCAGACGACCCACTTAAAATCCGGACCGGATCCGGTGACTTTTGGGGGGAGCTGGAGGGGGGCAACCGGAAATCTTGGGAACCGCTATGAGCGGAGGGGTCGAGATGAAACTTGGTGGGAAGAGACCTAGCAAACACTAGATACATCATTGACATAACCGAGCCGATTCGGGTACTGTGGAGGGAGTGGAGGGAGGGGGAATCCGGGATCTTGAGGTATTTATAACTTTTGAACGGGTGATCGGATCTCGATGGAACTTGATATTTGGAAAGACCTCATGCCTCAGACGACCCACTTAAAATCTGGACCGGATCCGGTGACTTTTGGGGGAGCTGGAGGGGGCAACCGGAAATCTTGGGAAACGCTGTGAGTGGAGGGATCGAGATGAAACTTGGTGGGAAGACACCTAGCAAACACTAGATTCATCATTGACATAACCGAGCCAATTCGGGCACTGTGGGGGGAGTGGAGGGAGGGGGAATCCGGAATCTTGAGGTATTTATAACTTTTGAACGGGTGATCGGATCTCGATGGAACTTGATATTTGGAAAGGCCTCATGCCTCAGACGACCCACTTAAAATCCGGACCGGATCCGGTGACTTTTTGGGGGAGCTGGAGGGGGCAACCGGAAATCTTGGGAAACGCTATGAGTCGAGGGATCGAGATGAAACTTGGTGGGAAGACACCTAGCAAACACTAGATACATCATTGACATGACCGAGCCGTTTCGGGCACTGTCGGGGGAGTGGAGGGAGGGGGAATCCGGAATCTTGAGGTATTTATAACTTTTGAACGGGTGACCGGATCTCGATGAAACTTGATATTTGGAAAGACGTCATGCCTCAGACGACCCACTTAAAATCCGGTCCGGATCCGGTGACTTTTGGGGGGAGCTGGAGGGGAGAACCGGAAATATTGGAAAACGCTATGAGTGGAGGGACCGAGATGAAACTTGGTGGGAAGACACCTAGCAAACACTAGATATATCATTGACATAACCGAGCCGTGCCTACTCGTAACAAGTGCCATATGAGCTCGTAGCTCTTGTTCGTTAAAAAAAGTCAATTTTTTTTCTTGGAAACAGTGGAAAAGTTGTCCGTCCGTCCGTCCGTCTGTTAGCACGATAACTCTCGAAGTGGTTGAGATATTTTGATCAAACTTGGCATGAGGACTCTTTAGCTCAAAGTAAAGGTCAAGTTTGAAGATGGGCTATGTAGCTCTATATTTAGGGGTGGGGGAGGGGTTTAATTAAGGGGAACAAAAAATATTTTTAAAAAAGCTAATGAAATAGTCGAATTAGGGTAAGGAGACATGCTGAATCCGAATATGAAATTTATTTTCTCGCCGGACAAATAGTTCACCCGGAATCTGGTGAAAACCCGAATATTTGTGAAAAGTAATATGAAGTTGATTGGAGGTTCGATTTAGGGGCAAGGAAACATGCTGAGCCCGAATATGAAAATAATTTTCTCGCCGGACAATTAGTTCGGCCGGAATCTGGCCAAAACCGGATAATTTATTAAAGTAAAAGTTTTATTTAAATTTGATAAGATGTTCGATTTGCGGGTAAGTAGACATGCTGAATTCGCATAGATAGATAGATAATCTGTATTTGAAAGCCGTATGGCCATATACAGTAACAATCAACATACATAAATACAACCAACATTCCATCACCACTACTATAATTTCTACGGCGCACTTGCTCTTTCTCTTTCCTCAATCTTACTAAACTCTAAAGCCCTTCCAACAAAGTTCCCTACTGCGATAATATACCTCGGCGACGTTGATTTCAAAATCCCAGGGAGAAAGCCATCATTCCCCTTTTCAAAGATACTTCCCCTCAAATGTGAGAGGCTACGACACCGCAGGAGAATGTGGCCAAGCCCATACTCACCTTCCCCACAAACCGGGCAAGACCTATGTATTTCCGGATTCCTCTTTCTTTCCCAAACTTTCCCGAAAGGTAGACAATTTGCTCGCACCTGCAACCAAACCTTCATAAACCTTTTGGGGATATCCAACTTAAAATAATATTCCTCACCATACGTTTCCTTCACTTGGCTATAAAATTGTAGACTTTTAGATGCCTTGATGTCTAGCCACCACTGCTGGATTTCCTGGTCTTTTAGCCTCGCTTTAAATTCTCCCAGAAATGTTTTCCCTTCCTTTCCTGGTCCTCGGCCCATATTCGATATGTACAAAAATCCATTTTTATCCAATAACTTTTTAACCTGGAAAGGCCAAGCTTTCTTTGTCCCAATTTCTAATAGTTTCTAGTATTATATGCAGATGATTCCAGCCTGTGATTGGGGTATTCCAGTAGCTTTAACCAATATTTGATGATATGGACTTCTCTCTTACTTCGCATTGAGAATAATCCAAGATCGCCTCTTATTACCAGGCTGTGCGTGGTGATACGTAACCCGTAGATCCTCTTGTATGATAACCATTTTCTCACCGGACGTATAGATCGCTCGGAATCCGGCTGAAACCGGAAAATTTGTTAAAAGTAAAAGTTTAATTGGAAGTTGATTAGAGGTTGGATAAAGGGGTAAGGAGACATGCTGAATTCGTTTTTGAGCTTTATTTTTTCGCCGGGCAAGTAGTTCCGGAATTCCGCCGAAACCGGAAAATTGGCAGGAAGTTTCTATCTGCTTCGTCAAAATAGATATGACTTAAAGAGGTAAACACACATGCTGAATCCACACCTGAACTTGGTTTGCTCATATGATTAGCTATTTTGCCTTAATCTTTTTCTAAATTTTAATAGTAAAAGTGTTCAAGGAGTCTGGCGAAGAATGGATCTGGCGAAGACAAGACCCAATTGTCTGGATCAAATTTGAACTTTTGGGATCCCATCGAAACCTTTGGTCGTGTTTTAAAAATAGTCGGTTTCTCGTAGAAATAGTCAATTTTGTCTTAAAAATAGCAGTTTTTCTTAAAATCAGCCTATGTTTCGTCAACACAGTCAGTTTTTCTCAATAATAGTCTTTTGTATCTGCAAAAAAAGTCTTTAAAAATGACCAGCCAGTCGTTAAATACCTTGCCCCCCCCCATACATTTTGGCTAGTAACGCCTCTGATTTTTTAAACGTTAATTTACAGCAAATACTGATCCCTCATATCAGAGGATACTGATAGCGTAAGAGGAACTGGACAGTAATCGGTCTAAACAAATATTGGGAATAAGTTCCGTGATTAGTTGATGATCGTAGGCTCAAGCTTGTGGCTCGCTACAGATTAGAGCGTTTGAACCGAACGTTGAGCGAAGAGCTTGTGTTGTGTGTGTGAATTTGCAGAATTAGATGGATTTAATCCTGCTTTTGAAAGCTTCCGATGCTGTGATATGATATTGGGATCCTTTCATGTTTCGTGCTTCATATTATAGAAACGACATACCGTTCTATTATAAGCACTGTCATGACCTTACCGAGTGAATTACGTCGGACAACGCAGGTTTCCTATATTAGATTGGTACACAATAAAATGAACTTTTGTCAGTTTCGTAAGGGTCTTGTGGCTCTACCGTTGCTGGTAGTGATGCTGTATGCTGTGCTTGGGCTTCTAACAGTGTCAAACGAAGAACACTCGGGAGATAAACGTGCGTCAAGCAGGTGAGTTAAATTGGATAAGTATAGGAGATTTTTTGTTCTTGCTTCTAACTTTTTCTTCAATTTTCACCCCTGTCCCCATGCCGAGTTCTATCAATAGTAAGGAACTGATTGAGTATAACGTATATCCCAGTCTTATAGAATGTAATAGAATTTTATTTTTTCAGAAGCAGCTGTCACAGCGTTATTGCCGAATTTGACCTTTTCGTCATACAAATGATGAATAACAAAACACTCTATAGTCTTGTCACGAAAGAAAAATAAAACACTAAAAAGGACTAACTTATCGGTTATTGTACAACTTAACAAAATACTGGAGCAAAACTCCTTCTATATCTTTCATGAAGAGGGGCCAGAGAGGCTAGTTTGGGGATTGTCTGGGATTTCTCTCGCTGGGGTCTAACGCGTATGGGACAATAGGGGGGGGGGGGGGTGAGAATATTACATAATCGGGGAACAGATAGGGTTTTAATACGGAAATCGTTCGTCTCTCTTCCAGGATAGTCAGCCTGAACCTTTTTAGTAGGTAGGCCTAACTGTAGGGCACTTTACCCTCCCCGTTAATAATCATGAGGGCCCTTTTTGAATGTTCTCGATACATTATGTGGGTTCTGAAGAGAGCCTGAAGTGCCAAACCGGACAAGCGTGTTCAAGAATAGGTCTGATAAACTAACCTAAACTTGGAGGAGGTCTTTAGAAGGGCAAGAAAATTTTATACGTAGTTTCAAAAAAGAAATACATAGGCATCTGATTTTAGATCATTGGTTAACGTAACTCCGAGTAGCTTAATTTTTTTAACAGAGATTTCTGGGGGTAATTGTAAAAAGTTAATTGTCATAATTGAAGATTTCTTGGAGTTGACTTTCATTTGCGACAGAGCAGCTTCCTGGTTAATGTCATCCAGAATGGTCATTGCTGGGCTCTTGATATTTCGCCTGCAAACCTCGTCAACATATTTCCATCGTTCAGGGTACTCAGCCGCCAAACCTCAAGAGCTGAGAGGTCGTCAACATATTTCCATCGGTCAGGGCACCCAGAAATAAGACTCTAATTGGACCCAGTAAATTATCTTGGGGGATGACAATAAAAATAGGGAGTGGTTCAGAAAAAACATTATGATATTTGAAAATTTGTTATTGAAAAACTGCAACGGGAAATTGGCTTCTAACATTTTTGAACTGACCTCTTCCACTTTCATTTTGTCCGTTTTTATTTTCTTAGACCACAACAGAAAAAAGTAAAGTAGCAGCCAGACAATTTTAACCAAATTTCCCGAAAAACTAAGAGGACGCCGTACACCCGACTTCGGTTCCACTTTGTCCAAACGGAAGAACTAAAACAATCAGGCCTGCAAAACCCCGAAGGGGTAAAAGGCTTCTATTAGAGCCTAACTTCATCAAAAACTAAATTTGAGTAGTTTGAGTAAACCTAGCAATCGATACCTAGATAGACCAACCCCATTTCCTCCATATGTCGCGCTGATCGAGTTTCGGTAATTACAAAATGTGTCAAAGGGAAGTGAGAACGACCGAATCTGATAAACGACGCGAGAACACCTGCAGTTTGCGAATAAAATAATTACTTGATATTTTACGTTACTTTAGAAGTTTTCAAAGGAAATCTTTCATAAAATCTCCTTATAAGTCTTACAGGAATTTCATGTTGCTCTTTTTCTATTATTTCCATCAGGAATTACCATTGAAAAGGGATGGAAAAGGATTGAAAAGCTTACAAATTTCATAATTATCCACAGAAAGGTCAACCAGATAATAATCTCAGACAACCTAACTTAAACGTACAGTGTTTATCATGTTTAATCAGTGTTTATATTCCTTTTTATTTACTTTTTTTCAAACATGCGTGGCATCTAATTATTTCTCGTTTTTGGGATCCCAAAACGTAAGTGGAGGGATACCTATGACATCGCAAAAGTTGTCCGTCTGTCCGTCCGTCCGTCCGTCCGTCTGTCCGTCCGTCTGTAAGCACGATAACTCTCGAAGGGAACGAGATATTTTGATGAAACTTGGTGTGAGGGTACGTTGGGTCGTCGGACCAGTCAAGTTCGTAGATGGGCTTTGTAGCTCTACATTTAGGGGTGGGGGAGGGGATTCAAATTAAGGGACAAACAAAATATTTTTAAACAGCTAATGTGATAGTCAATTATGGGGTAAGAAGACATGCTGAACACGATGGTGAAAACTATTTTGTCATCGGACAAGTAGTTCGCCCGGAATCCGGCCAAAACCGGAAAGTTTGTTGAAAGTAAAAGTTTTATTTGAAGTTGATTAGATGTTCGATTTAGTGGTAGGAAGACATGCTGAAGACGATGGTGAAAATTATTTTCTCGAAGGACAAGTATTTCGCTCGGAATCCGACCCAAACCGGAAAGTTTGTTGAAAGTAAAAGTTTTATTTGAAATTGATTAGATGTTCGATTTAGGGGTCGGAAAACATGCTGAAGACGATGGTGAAATCTATTTTCTCGACGGACAAGTATTTCGCCCGGAATCCGGCCAAAACCGGAAAGTTTGTTGAAAGTAAAAGTTTTATTTGAAGTTGATTAGATGTTCGATTTAGAGGTAGGAAGACATGCTGAAGACGATGGTGAAAACTATTTTCTCGACGGACAAGTATTTGGACCGGAATCCGGCCCAAGCCGGAAAGCTTGTCAAAATTAAAAGTTTTATTTGGAGTTGATTAGATGTTCGATTTAGGGCAAGAAGACATGCTCAACACTTATGTGAAAACAATTTTCTACCCGGACATGTAGTTCGTCCGGAATCCGGCCAAAACCGGAAATCTGTTGGAAGTCAAAGTTTTATTTCTAGTTGATTAGATGAGCGATTTAGGGTAAGAAGAGATGCGGAGTCCCTGTATGACAATCATATTTTACCCGGACATATAGTTCGACCGGAATCCGACTGGAATCGGAAAATTTGTTATAAGCTAAATTTCTATTTGAAGTTGATTAGATGTTCATTACTGGGGAAAGAAGATACCCTGATTTCGTGTTTGAGCTTTCTTTTTTCGCCGGACAAGTAGTTCTGGAGTTCGGCCGGAACCGGGAAATTGGCAGAAGTGGCAGGAAGTTTTCGTCAAAACAGATATGACTTATTGGGGTAAAAACAACAGGCTGAATCCAAATCTGAACTTGGTTTTCTCAGGTGATTAGCTATTTGGCCTTAATCTGTTTCTGAATTTTAGTTGTAAAAATGTTCAAGGAGTCTGGCGAAGACTGGATCTGGCTAAGACAAGACCCAGTTGTCTGGATCAGATATTGAATTTTTGGGATCCCATCGAAACCTTTGGTCTTGTTAGCTTTGCTCAAGTGTGATATCACCGATCACTTTTCGGTCGGTTTGTCTGTCGGTCCACTGTTCTCGAGTTAGGGTGCTGAACCCACAAATGAAGCCATTGGCCTTAATCTGTTTTAAATTTTAATAGTAAATTTTCAAGGTGTCGGGCGAAGGTCGGATATCTACAAGACCCAATTGTCTCAATCAAATATTAAATCCGTTGGTCTTATTGTGTTGCGAGAGCAACACTTTGGTTTTTTCCTCGTTTTTTTTTCTATGCCGCCGATTTCATTTTATTCCTGGTAACTGGTAAGGGTCTAACCTGTGCGGTTTTTACGGAAAGTGTGGACCTTAGGCCGGATTGATGAATATGACATTACATTTTGGAAAGCTCCGCAGAACTCTTGCCTGGGGCAAATAAGGATGGTTTTTGCTTGTCCTCGAGCCAGAGCCTACGGTGTGCGAAGTGAAGTGGAGTTATATAGCCTATGTCAGAGAGGACTATCTGAAGTTGTGTAGCGAACCTTTCGTTTCATCAAACCATGTTTCTGCTTTCGAGTGGAAAGCTCCGTTCTAGCACGCAAGCAGGCAGGCACCAGTTTAAAATTGAAGATGGACTAAAATCTATAAGTGTTAAATATATGCGGCAGTTACCCGGCCCCACAGCCAACATTTCTTCTTTGAGTGATAAATAGAAAAATCTACAGAAACAAAAAAGTGGCTTTTTCCCACGGGTCCGAAAGTGCTGCCATCTATTGTTTCTATCCATGTCTGTTTAAAATTTCAGCTGAGTTTATCATTCTTTTTTTTTTTGCACTTGGGTTTGCGGTAGAGAAATGGTATCAAATATGCCTCTTAAACTTTAAAAGTTCTCTCATTTTACCTTAAATTACCTTAAATCGCACTTCCAGCGAGATAAGGTGGTGTTAGCCTCCTGTATCTCGCAAGAAACTAGAGCTTATCCTTAGCTCCTTTCTAAGTGGTGACGTTAGAAAGTTGGCCTATGGCAAAAAAATCAACTTTTGAACTAAGACAGGTAGATTTTTTTTTTCGACGGCAATCGCTAGCTGTTGATGAGCTGATCAAAGTATATGTCGTTCATTTTTTGATACACAAATTCCTTCATGAGGTACACCAGTTTAAAAATTTCAAGGGGTCGACAACTTCAGTAGTTAGGTACACACTGAAACCAAGAATAGGCGATACCAGTTGTGAGACATGTAGGGGGCTTGTAAGCAACAGTCGACAGTTAGCTCATAATTATCTTTGGCAATGAGGGGTTTGCAGCTTTTGCTAGTTAGTATACCTGTTATTTGTTTCCGGGGTATTCGATGGTAATAACAACTTGGTTCCCAATGGTAAGATATGCAAGGGACTTCTAAGTAATAATCGGCTGTTATGCTACAATCATCTCTAGCGATGAGGGATTTGCAACTTTTGCTAGCTGGTGTACCCATTATTTTTTATCTGTGAACTTGATGTCTATCACGGGAGAGGGACTTGTAAGTAAGAATTGGTTCAAGAGGGGCTAGAACTTTTGTATATTGGTGCACATTGAATTCGATTTCAATAAATCTGACGATAAGAAAGTTTGTATCGATGGTCTCTCGCTGTAACCTAGGATTTACTGTTTACACAACGGGCACAAACGATAATTTAAAACAATGAGGTATTTGTTTTCGGTGAACTTGATGTCTATCACGGGAGAGGGACTTGTAAGTAGGAATCAGTTCACGAGGGGCTAGAAATTTTTGCACATGGGTGCAGATTGTATTCGATTTCTATAAATCTGACGGTAAGAAAGTTTGTGTCTATCGTCTATCGCTGTAACCTAGGATTAACTGTTTACGCAAGAGATACAAACGAAAATTTAAAACAATGAGTTAGTTTCATAATAATTAATAGTGTATCTATGGTATTTTTATCCTGAAAGTTACGGATAGCTTAATAATACCAACTAGATTATATAAGATAATGTTCAAAGTATTCATCCGTCACGATGTCTACGATTGAAAAGGATAAGTTCAACTGACTGCAAAGTCAATTTAATCCCTTCTTCCGATATTATTTTGTTGTTGTTTTTACAACGCTGAAGAATAGATTTGATCATGTATTTATTTTTTTTGTTTTAACATCCCGTTTTAAAAGCTTGACAACTTTAGCATTAACTGACAGCGAAGAAAACAAAACCAGTTTGAAAGTTTCAAGGGGTTGACAACTTCAGTAGTAAGGTACACACTGAAACCAAAATTAGGCGATACCAGATGTGAGACATGTAGGGGACATGTATGCAAGAGTCAACTGTTAGCTCATAATCATCTTTGGCAATGAGGGGTTTGCAGCTTTTGCTAGATGGTGTATCTCTTATTTGTTTCCGGTGCATTCGATGGTAAGAACAATTTGGTTCCCAATTGTAGACATGCAAGGGACTTGTAAGTAAATCGGCTGTTATGATAAAATCTCCTTCAGGGATGAGGGGTTTGCGACTTTTGCTAGCTGGTGCACCCATTATTTTTATCTGTGAACTTGATGTCTATCACGGGAGAGGGACTTAAAAGTAAGAATTGGTTCACGAGGGGCTAGAACTTTTTTTAAACTGGTGCACACTGTATTCGATTTTTATAAATCTGACGGTATGAAAGTTTGTATCGATGGTCTATCGCTGTAACCTAGGATTAACTGTTTAAGCAACGGGTACAAACGATAATGTAAAACAATGAGGTAGTTTTGTAATAATTAATAGTGTCATCTGTGGTATTTTAATCCTGAAAAGTTACGGATAGGTTTATAATACCGACTAGATTATATAAGACATTGTTCCAAGTTTTCACCCGTCACGATGTCTACCATTGAAAAGGATAAAGTTCAACTGACTGCAAAGTCAATTGTCCCGTCTTCCGATATTCTTTTGTTGTTGTTTTTACAGCGCTGAACAATAGCTTTTGATCATGTGATGATTCTTTTTAGAACATACCGTTTTAAAAGCTCCGATAAGTTGACAACTTCAGCATTTAACCGACAGTGAAGAAACAAAACCAAAGTGTTGCTCTCGCAACACTTTAGTCGGCGAAGCCGGACAAAGGTTGCCGCAACACTTCACGTTGCCCAGGCAACATAGGTCTAGTTGAATACTCGATTAGTTTTTAGGAAGTGCACCGGGTCGATTTGTTTATTTATCTATATCCCTAAGAACTGAGGAATACTATAAGTTTCCACCGTGCATAGAACATGAATACAAAATAACTATAATGTTGATCAAACATCGGAATAAAATACAGATGTTTTCTATTTTCATCAGGAAGTCAATGATTTCTTTCAGGAAGCTGGCATCCCTCCAACTGCCGTTACATGATCGAACTTGCAACCCAGTGAAGAAGATTGGATTCCTAAAAATGCACAAATGTGCAAGTACAACAATCCAGAATATTTTTCTCAGGTATACGTAGGCCTATGACTATTACTGATTTGGTTTATCTCCCCGACCAAGTCTCTGCTTCCCTGCAAGATGCTGCAGCGCTGCCGCTTCAACCAAGAAGAAAGTGAATCCAAAAACGCATATTATGCAAAAGCAAAGAAGTGCTGCAGCAGCGATGCGGCAGCACTATTGCAACAAAAACGGGGCTTATATCAGAGGCTTCTTTATTCTCATAGTTTTTACGCAGTGCTCGCTATGGCACTTTGCAATGATCGCTAAGTATTTACGGCAAAGGATCGCGAGGACTGGCACAGGGGTCGAGTATTTCGTGCCATTAACTGTTTTCGAAAATTGTTACAATGTTACGTCAGTTTTTTAAACTGGGCGTAAAGCTCTTTTTTCACTGAAATGTATGTCGGCTCTGATATCTGCATGACAACAGCCTTAATCGGTTTCACCTCTTTTTCGGCCTGCACTCTCGTTTTTCTAGCTTACCTGAAGATGAACCTTAACAAGAAGGGACGACGTATCGCTATAGTAAATCACTGCTGACTTATCGGTTTGGGGCTGGGCCAGCATCGCTTTTTCATCTCGTAGCTCCTCCCACAGGGCGGGGCTTAGCTCCAAACTGTCACTTGTCATCCCTTGACTCCTCCCCATTTGGGAGCCAGCAGCCAATCAGCGGCCTCGGTGAGCTTGTTTAAATTAGTTATTTAGTCATTAAGTCAGTTAATTAGTCAATTAGTCATTAAAACAAATCTCTCCTTTAGATATGCCTACCTGAACGACCTGAATGTGATCCTTCCCCTGGAGCGCTGGAACTACTTAGGAAGTCCCAAGTACTTCTCAAAGGAACTTGTCATCAACACACCCTGGCATGAGTTTGGTTACGACATCATGACCCTACACACACGCTGGAACCACAGTGCGGTGCAGGAAACATTGGGTGACGGTGCAACGTACGTCACTATCATACGAGACCCTGTCGATTTGTACGAATCCTTATATGGATATTATGGACTTGGCAAAATGTTCGAAAACAGAACACTTGAAGAGTTCATTGACAAAATCGACGACAAGAACTTTACCAAGAAGGAAAAAAGATATGTGTCTAAGATCGGTCGTAATCAGATGATGTTCGACCTCGGTTTTGAAGTTGAAGACTTCGAGAACGAGACGAAAATCAGAAAATTCGCGGAGGAAGTCTCGAAGAACTTCGACTTCGTAATGGTTCAAGAAAAATTAACCGAGTCTGTGATAATGCTCAAAGACATCCTCTGCTGGGACTACATGGACGTCATCTTCTTGAAGCTCAATTCCCGAAAGGAGTCAGCGGTCAAGAAAATCACAGAAGGGCAAAAAGAAAAACTCAGTAAGTGGCTTAAAGCAGACGTGATACTTTACGAAGTACTGAGAAAAAAGTTCGAGGAAAGACTCAAAGAATATGGTGAGAAGAAATTGGAAAAGGAGATGCAGCAACTTGATAAGACCAGGACAGAGCTGATTGAGAACTGTGGCATCACCAACGAAACAGCATCTCACGACAAGCTGTTAAAGAAACTGAGGTAAGGGTCTTCGTCCAGGGTCTCCCGAAGTAGCAAGAAAACAAAGCAACATAAAAATTAAAGAAAACCAACCAATTAGTTGTTTTGATGAACCTATCTTAAGAACGTAATAGAAAGACGGTTGTGACTTTTGTTGGATTCTGGCGGGATCTAATAAAAAGAGGCACAGCATGGCATGGCGCAGGTCGCACGAGTAGTAAAAAGAGATTAGCAAGTGGTAGGAGTAGACAGGTAAGTGAGAGTTCGTAAGTCCGGAGCCTGAAAGAAAGGACGTTAGAACATTGTTCCTGACCCTCACTGTGAAGCCTAAAAGGGACCTTTTAGTTTCGTGCCTATTTTTAGTACTCGTGCCTCCTACACTATGTCGTGCCATGCCGTGTCTGTTTTTAGTTGATTCCGTGTCTGGTAGGGTGTTAAAACAACCGAAAGTTTGCTGCATGAGGCACAAATTGACGAATTGTTGAAAAAAATACAGAAATAAGTAAATAAATTATTCGAGTTTTATGACTCAGTCAGGTCTAGAACAACAGTTTTGGAAAGGAGAAAAAAGCTAGTGCAGGTTAACGAGGTTCACGTTGCCCTAGCAACAGGAAATCCTGAAGCAATCTCTTATGGAATTCGTAAAGTGTTCTGGAGAAAGACTTCTCTTCACTTTCTTCGCTACTGTAACATTGAAGTTACCTGTCGAGGAATTTAAAACTGTATGTCCCAAGAAAGACGTTTTTCCGAGAAACTGATGACACATTCAAATCAAATCATCAAATCAAGTTTAATAATTAGCCATGATTATCCAAAAACGAATAGCACTGGCACGTCAAAGATGACGTGCCAGAAAGATGACAGGGCCAAAGATGCCACGTGCATCCAGAAAGATGACAGGGATGCTATCCCTTGATCACCTGATCACGGGATAGCATCGAGAAAAGGGATCAGAACGAAAGAAGGGACTGAAAGTAATGTAAAAGTATAAGAATTAGAAAACAGAGTTTGGAGCCAGTAGAACTTATCGCGACGGAGGAAAATTTTCATGATTATTTTACACAACTTAGCGATCCGGGACTTATACAGCAATCCGAAACTTTTCAGAAACATTTGTAGTTGTTGAATAAACAATTAATTCTAGGTGAAACTAACAAATAACTGTTTTAATTCTACTATTTCATTCATTTCGCAATGGCGAGTTACAAATAAACTACGTACTAGATGAACAAGATCTAACAACCAACTGTTTTTTACGAGTACCTGTCTTGTCTCACAGTTCTATCAGATTTTAATTTATTTCGGAATTAAAGATGCGTTCGATTTATCCTTGTCTCGGTCCTGTCATCGAATTGCCGTTTTATTTAAGTGCCTTGTCCACTTATTACTGTATTATTTGTCCTGTCAGCTGGCAATTGTCAATGCCCTATCAGACCGGACGCCGCGAATGATGACATGATCTCGGAGCTAGTTTCGGTCCTGTCTCGGGTGGAATTCCTGCGTTTTATTCGTCATGCTTGTCCGTTGAGTGTGTTCTTAGGCGAACGAGGCAGGAATATTATAAGAAGAAGTTTAAGGAAAGTGAGGGAAACCCTAGTAAGACTTGGAAAGTAATTAAGTCGGTGGTTAGTCCGAAGTCTCGCCCTGTGTGTCCAGATAATATAGGCCGAGGGGAGGACGCTTCTAACCGAATGTGTGATCATTTTGCAAACATAGGAGAACGCATTTCTTCAGCGATATCTGAATGCGTAAAGGGTATGAAAAATGGAGCATGTGGAGGAGATTTTATTTCGTTGAAAGTTTTGAAATCAGTGCTGCCAGTTATATCTTGTCATTTTCTTAGTTTAATTAACGATTGTTTGAAATCTGGTATTTTTCCAGATTGTTTAAAATGTCCGAGCGTGATTCCGCTGTTTAAAGGAGGTGATAAGAATTCGTTTGGTGATTATAGGCCGATTTCGCTTTTACCGTTAATTTCCAGGGTATTTGAAAAGCTTATTAACAATAGAATTGTGAATTTTCTGGAAGATAGAAAGTTTTTTAATTCTCATCAGTTTGGTTTCAGAAAGAATCGTTCGACGGAGCAGGCTGTATTAATACTTACGACTTTTGTTAAGGATGCTTTAGATAAAAGTATGAAGGTTGCATCTGTTTTCTTAGATATTGTTAAAGCGTTTGATTCTGTTGATCATGATATTTTAATTCAGAAATTATTTAATTGTGGCATTCGAGGTGTTTTTCTTGATTGAGTTGAGTCATTTCTACTTAACCGTTCCCAGCGTGTCTTACTAAATGGAATTGCTTCTGATATATTTCAAGTAAGGAAAGGTGTTCCACAAGGTTCAGTTTTGGGTCCATTCTTGTTCTTAGTTTACATAAATGATCTTTGTCGTGTATCCAGTCTTATATCGTCGACAAATACTTGTGTTAGTGATGATGTTAAAGCGATTTTGCCGTGTTTTGCTGACGATTCGCATTTGACTGTAGCTGCTAGGACCGAAAATGAACTATTAGAAGTTACGGCACAAAATTTGCAATACATTGAAAAGTGGATGAGAGTGAACAAGTTGCAATTGAACCATACAAAATCTTGTTTTGTAATATTTTGTAATAGAAGTTCGAATTATTATCCTTGAATAATTGATATAAAAGTTGGTGGTCAAACAATTAAACGTAGTGCAAGTACTCGTTACCTTGGAGTTATTATTGATGAATGTTTAAGTTTCAAAAATCATATTGCATGTATTAGTAGTAAATTAGACAGGAATGTTGGAGTTATTAGAAAACTTAAACATATTATTCCTCAGAATATATTAAGAATGTTATATTTTTCAATGGTGCATCCGTATCTGTTATATTGTTGTCTGGCATGGACAAAAACTTTTGTAAGCCACCTTACTCCTCTACGTGTGATACAGAATATGGTAATAAGAGTATTGTCCGGTGATGGTCGTAATATTTCCGTAAGACACCGTTATCAGGAGCTTCACATTTTACCTTTTGCGGGAATTTGTAAGTTTTATGACGCTTTATTTATGTACAAACATTACAATGAACTTTCACCCAGTGCTTTTCTCAGTATTTTTCCCGTGCGTCATCTTTTCACGAACATGGAACTCGTAGTTCGCAGCTCATCCGTAGGCCGGTTGTAGTAACTAGTAGATCGAGATTTTGCATTAGACATGTTGGGCCTTTAGTATGGGAAGGTTTATCGACAGAGTTAAGGTCATGTAGTGTTTTACTAGATTTTCGTAGCATGTTAAAGGTTCATTGTTTTGCTGTATATGAATTTGATGCGTTATTCTCAGCCGTTTGAGTTGTGTTTTATCATAAGTTTTTGTTTTGGATAGTTAGTAGTGATTCTGGTTGAAAACGAGTTGTTGTTTTTTGGTTGTTTTTCTGGTTGGGCATCCCAGACCGCGTAAGTCAAGCTCCTTTCTTTCCCTTTTTTCCTTTATTTTTGTCCAAGTTTTGTTTTTGTTAATGTTTTGTTTCGAGGGTAATTAGTCCCTTACAGGTTCGCCTCTGTGCATTGAAGATTCCATTTTTTCTTAATAAACCCTTCATTCATTCATTCACCTGATAAGGCCAAATAAAACGGCTTTGGACCGTGACAAGGCAGTCAAAAGAGGAACAAGACCGAGACAAGGAGGACTCAAATTGAACGTAGCTTTAACCCTTTCGAACCCGAATTATTTTCCTTCGAGCTAAAAATTATTTTCCAACCGATTTTGAGTGTTAAGTGGTTCACTAAGAACTTGTGTAAGTTTCATTCACTTACGTCAATGGATTCTTAGAAATCCAGGGGTCTGTCAATTGACGTGGCCGGGCATTAAGAGTAAAAACCAGGGCCCTGTCAGATGACGTACTGAGGCTTTGAGGTCACAGCTTTCATAATCGTGTCATGGTACAAAACAAAGGAAATACAGAATGGAAGTTTACTTACAGTGGTACTTTTACTGAAGCAAAGGACAACATTCCACTTTGAGCACTTGATACTTGATCCCTATTTTGGTCGTTTTTGAACCTTTTTTGTACCAAAGCCTGCTTCCCAGGCCGTTAGTGTGGGTCTGGAAGCGATTCAACTTCTCGTATGTTATGTTTTCGGTTCTCTAAGTTGGCGTTGATGTGGCCGCTGACGTAGCAGGTAACTAGATCCCGTTCCGTCTTTACTACTGAGATAATTTCTGCATGGTCAACCACGCCGTCGTAACGGCCTTCATATTCACAGCGGATCAAGACTTCGGCTATGTTGTTTTGGAACTTGAAAAGAGAGACGGGCTTGTAGGAACGATGTCGATGCTCGAAACATCAGTGTTCAAGCCAGGAATTACCAACATGGATTACAGTCAACGTCATTGAAGTGACAGAAGGTCATCCATGTCCATTTTCTGGTTTTCGTTTCGATCCTTTACGAAGCGACCAGGTAATCGAGCCTCTTACAGCGTCTTGGCCAGCTCCACCATTGTTTGAAGCCAGAGTGAATATGCTATTATAGAACCAGCGAACTCAGCTAACCCCCTTGTCCGACTCGCAATCTCATTCCATCTACCTCTCCATTTTTCAGCTCTACACCGTCTTCGTATTTTCGAAGTTCGGTGAGTGACCTCACCATTGTTTGAAGCTAGAGTGAATATGCTGTTGTCGTACCAGCGAACTAAGCCGATTCCTTTGTCCGACTTGCACGTCCCATCCCATGCACCCCTCCATTTCTTCTTCAGCTCTTTTTCTTCTATCACCTTTGCTTTACCAAGTCTGTATTTCGTATTATACCAGCTGCACGAAGACCGTCTACGTCTTTTCGATGACGTCCGTGAGTGAACTCACCGAAGTCGTGCTCACTCACCACAGCTTCGGTGGGGAAACAATATAGAACTAAACATGCTTATCTATTTGCACGACAAGCGGGTTGTTTTTCCTTGGTAAACGTCAAAAGCCATGCATAATCTAGACGCCTCACAGGGGACAGGGTTCTAGAAGCCACAAGGGCTAGGGTTTTATCGAATATATTCTTTAATCTTCGCTTCCTTTTCATGGAAATGATCTGCTCGTCAACGCTGATACTCATCACTTTCTCCATCTCTAGGCATTTTTACGAATTTGGACCGTTCAGAGTTTGTTTCGGAGTTCAGTTCCTGCTGCAACACTCGTTCCACTTCCTCCCAAAAGTTGCCACACAACCGGAAAACCAATTTCATCATCCACGTCGCAGCCTTCTTTTGGGATCCAGCCATCTTTTTGGTCGCTATACGACAAGTCAGAAAGGCCCGAGTCGTCACCCAAACCGAGTAAAATGTCAGCCAAGATTCTAAGCTTCTTGTAACCAGAAATATTTCCACGTTGAAGCCTTCTCGAATTCGATGACCCCACTTCTGGCTCATCTGTATCCATCAGAAAGAAGTTGGCTTTTCCATTAATGTGAACATAAACTTGGGTTGGAAGATATCGTAGATTAGAATATAGACCCACTTATCAGTGTCTCAAAAGTGCGGTCATAGTCTACAAGTACTAATGTCAGTAGTCTTCATAGAAGCCGCATTCTGTCAGTTGACGAAAACCTCAATTTTTTACCTGTCTGCCCTGGGTCTGTCAATTGCCATGGTAGATGTTTAAAAAATTCTCGCGGCAAACCTATTGGAGATTACGGTCCAGCTATAGTCTTGATGGATATTACTGAAACCTACTATGAGGAACAAGCAAAAACTGAAAACTAAAACTTTGTACTCTTCCTGTATTTCTAATTAGAAATTACCCCCCTTTTTACCCCTACCCTTGAAGTTGTTATCCTAAATGAATGAACGATACCTCGATCGAACCCCAAGGGCCTCTAGTTTTCGAATCAGGGTTAATATGTGGTGACTTCAATGCTAGATGGCAGCTAAGTAACGGAAAATAATGGATTGGCAAATAACGGCGATAGAATCGAAAGGGTTAAGCACAAGGAGGACTCAAAGTCGTTTTATTTGGCCTTGTCAGGTGGATGACTTAATAGACAAGCATCACAAATAAAACTCAGTCGAGATATCTACCCGAGAAAGGACCGAAACTTGCTCCCAGATCATGTCATCGTTCACGCCGTCCTGCCTGAAAGGGCACTGCCAGTTCTCAGCTGACATGGCAGAACAAATAAAACGGCATTAAGCAAAAAAGGAAGCTAAATAAAACGGCATTTGGCTGTCAGGACTGAGAAGGGACCAAGACGAGGATAAATCGAAAGCGGCATAAAAACTAGCTACCGTGCCCTGATCATCTAATCAAGAGCTACCGACCGACGTTGACAAATGCACCCCGCTAGGTTTCTCAACTTTTGATATGTTGTAAAAAAAAAAATTCTCTACATGATGGTTTAAAAATCATTTCTGTTGTAATTTTGGTCAAATCGGATTTGACGCTAGATTGACTGTAGCCTACTAGTAGTTGTCATTTAAGCTTCTATTTCTTTCCCAGTAACATACATTTTAAAGCTTAGCAGGTAAACGTGATACCGTTTCTCAATTTCATTTCCAAAATCACAGAAATGTAATTATAAACTCAATAGAAATCACGCAAATCTAGTAACAGCAGATGGCAGCACTTTCGGACCCGCGGGCGATATACCGATCAATTTTTGGTCGGTCGGTCTGTCGGTCCACTCATCTCGAGTTAGGGCACTTCCAGATGTGCTAGGAGGATGAAACTTGGTAGGCGTATTAGGGACCCCACCAAACTGACTTGGAAATTATCATTTCCCTGATCCGACCATCGTGGGGGAGTGGAGGGAGGGAGAGCTCGATATTGAAGTGTGTATAACTTTTAACGGGGAATCGGACCGTAATGAAACTTGATAATTGGAAAGACATACTCACGTACTTCAAGTCCGGAATGGATTCGGTTACTTTGGGGGGAGTGGAGGGGGAGGGAAGCCGGAATCCGGTGACATGTCCAGAGTGGACGGATCGGGATGAAACTTGGTGGGAAGAACAAGCATAAGGCGTAGATACAGAGTGGGCAAGACCGGACCGGATCCGAGCACTGTCGGGGGAGTTGGAGGGAGGGTTCCAGAATTCCGTTGATCGACGATGAAACTTGGCAGGCATGTCAGAGACCCGCCAAAACAACTTGGAAATCACTTCCCCCATCCGACCATCGTGGGGGGAGTGGAGGGAGGGGTAATCCGGAATCTTGACAAATGTCCAACTTTGTTGGATTGTCACGTCCCAGATCCGACCATTCCTTAAAGTACTCATCTTAACCGCAAAGTACAAAAAATACTTTTCAGCAAAATCTGTATTTTCATAATCCCCATGAGCCCATGATCATTTTTGCCTCAAGGTTTTTGCTTAGAAATGACTTTCTAGCACCCTTAAAGTACGCATCTTAACCGAAAAAAAAAAAAAAAAAAAAAAATTCTTACCAAATCATAGCATGATCCTAAAGGGCCCAGGATCATTTTGGCCTCAAGGGTTTTGATTACAGATGAATTTCTAGCGCTCTTAAAGAGCGCATCCATGTGCAAACAATACTTTTGGTGTTTACAAACAATACATTCTCGTGATTTCCAAGGGCCCATCGTGATTCTTATCAGAAGAGTTTGGCTTGCAAATGATCAGAACAAACCCACGAATTGGTCTTGCAAGTTGCAAAGTCTTGCAAGTGCCATATGAGCTTCCGCTCTTGTTTATTTTAATAATTTGCCGTTTGTTGCTGGAATACGATATTTGGACTTTTGGATCAGGAAATTGTCGCATTATTTTCAGAACATTTGCATTTTAGCCCCTCCTCAGTTGAAGCTTGCTTGCTATTATGGAGCTGTCCACTCGAAAGCACAGACATGGTTTCAAGAAAAGGAAGCTTGGCTGCATAAACTGATGCAGTCGTCGCCGACGGAGATAATGAAACTCAGCTCTACTCCACACATTGTAGGCTCTGGGTTGAAGACAGGCAAAACCCTCCTTTTTGTCCCCAGGCAAAGTTTTCAAAAACCTTTGCAGAGCGCAATAGGCCTATCATATTCATCAATCCGGAATGAGGTCCAAACTTTCCGCGAAAACCAATCGGAGGACAAGATAGAACAAAACAAAACGGCGAAAAATAACAATTACAGGACCTCGTTCCGTTTTCCTTGGCAAGATACTGTTAAACACGTTTTAGAAGTACTTCGGACATTGATAAGACCTTCCTTTATTTGTCTTTGATGGTTTGGTTGGTGAGAGTCTTGTCCCTGGTTTGTAACACCGAGGATTTCTCCGCGTCTGATTGTATGGCCGACTTTGACTTGTTTAGTATAGTTGCGTGTTTGATCGAAGTTTCGCCGTTAGCGTAGCCGGTTGCTGAATTCCCCTTTTCAAACGCAGTCAAAGTTCATCGTTTGCTTAATTAGAGTTTTCACAACTCCGGCGATCCTTGCATGGTCGACGTTTCTTCGACGATTCAAGCAAACTTCGAACTTGCTAGATCACGAAGTTCGATGGTCAGAGTTTAGCTGCGTTCTTTGTCACGGGAGTTCTCAGTTCTCACCGGTGGTCTCCGGTTTTTGGGATCCCAAAACGTAAGTGGAGGGATACCTATGACATCGCAAAAGTTGTCCGTCTGCCCGTCCGTCCGTCCGTCTGTCCGTCCGTCTGTAAGCACGATAACTCTCGAAGGGAATGATATATTTTGATGAAACTTGGTGTGAGGGTTCGTTGGGTCGTCGGACCAGTCACGTTCGTAGATGGGCTTTGTAGCTCTACATTTAGGGGTGGGGGAGGGGATTCAAATTAAGGGACAAACAAAATATTTTGAAACAGCTAATGTGATAGTCGATTATGGGGTAAGAAGACATGCTGAACACGATGGTGAAAACCATTTTGTCATCGGACAAGTAGTTCGCCCGGAATCCGGCCCAAAACCAGAAAGTTTTTTGAAAGTAAAAGTTTTATTTGAAGTTGATTAGATGTTCGATTTAGGGGTAGGAAGACATGCTGAAGACGATGGTGAAAATTATTTTCTCGACGGACAAGTATTTCGCCCGGAATCCGGCCCAAACCGGAAAGTTTGTTGAAAGTAAAAGTTTTATTTGAAATTGATTAGATGTTCGATTTAGAGGTAGGAAGACATGCTGAAGACGATGGTGAAAACTATTTTCTCGACGGACAAGTATTTCGACCGGAATCCGGCCCAAACCGGAAAGTCTGTCAAAATTACAAGTTTTATTTGGAGTTGATTAGATGTTCGATTTAGGGCAAGAAGACATGCTGAACACTTATGTGAAAACAAGTTTCTACCCGGACATGTAGTTCGTCCGGAATCCGGCCAAAACCGGAAAACTGTTGGAAGTCAAAGTTTTATTTCTAGTTGATTAGATACGCGATTTAGGGGTAAGAAGAGATGCTGAGTCCCTGTTTGACAATTATATTTTACCCGGACATATAGTTCGACCGGAATCCGGCTGGAATCGGAAAATTTGTTATAAGCTAAATTTCTATTTGAAGTTGATTAGATGTTCATTACTGGGGAATGAAGATACCCTGATTTCGTCTTTGAGCTTTCTTTTTTTGCCGGACAAGTAGTTCTGGAGTTCGGCCGGAACCGGGAAATTGGTAGAAGTGGCAGGAAGTTTTCGTCAAAACAGATATGACTTGTAGGGGTAAACACACATGCTGAATCCAAACCTGAACTTGGTTTTCTCAGGTGATTAGCTATTTGGCCTTAATCTGTTTCTGAATTTTAATTGTAAAAATGTTCAAGGAGTCTGGCGAAGACTGGATCTGGCTAAGACAAGACCCAGTTGTCTGGATCAGATATTGAATTTTTGGGATCCCATCGAAACCTTTGGTCTTGTTCTTAAAGCCGTTTTTGCATCCACCGGTGACTTCTCACCAGTTTTATAACCCGTTTTTGAACTAACCAGTGTCCGGTTTTATCTCACCGGTGCGGACTAACCAGAACCTGCTCGGGAGCCCGGTTTCAGCGAGGAGTTAGCCAGTTTTCATCAACTCATCGGTGAACCAAAAAAACGTGTTCTAAGAGAAGAACCAGACACTGGTAACTAAACACCACATTATGGCGCTCGTTGCCCGGAGTGCAACGAACGCAGCTTTTGAAGGACGAAGAAACTGTGACCGGCGACCAAAAATGGTAATCAAACAAAGGCCTTTGAGGTTGAAGGTGACTTCAAACATCAATCAAAAACGCAAATTATGTTAGCCTACTATTATCTCATTGTGGCTCAAAGTTGAGTTGAATGCCTGATGAATCACTTTTCTAGGGAGCGAGCAGGCTGTCGGCTGGTAGCTATCGGCGAGTACGACTTCTTGGACGAAGTCAAAGCAGCTCAGAAGAAAAAAGCAGACAAGGCAGCAATGGAAAGGATGCAACGATGAAATTCGGCAGTATAACATCTGGTAGGATCGAAGGACATTTCATAAGCTCCTGAGTGTCAACAGTGAGCCATCAGACATCAGGCTACAGAGAGATCTCGCGATAGGCTAGCTGTAGAAATGGACCGAAGACTTTCATAGTTGTTTCTTCTCAAGGTGTACTGCCGTGATCCCGCAAACAGGGTTGCCACATGTCACACGATGGTGTGAATTGTCCTACGTTTGACATAAAATTCGCTTTATTCTAGAAAACGTCCAAATATTTCCGTTTTCAGCGAGGATTCCATAGAAGTGACTATTTTATGTATTTTCATGGAATAAAATCAAGTTGTCTGATTTTTGCAGTGCTGATTCCGAAGACAGCTGTAATTTTCCATAGTGACAAGCTTCCAGCTTACTGTTGTTGTTTTTTTCAATTAATTAAAAAATTTTTCACGAGAACAAAATTTCACACTCAATTCACTCTCTGTTTCGGGTCAAAAGTCACTCCCTAAATATTTCTGATGTGGCAACCCTGGCCAGTCACACCAATGCGGTGTGTCAGAGATAAAAGAAGATGTGTAGACATTACATTGTCAGAAGTCGTCTGTTCTTGAATATACCACAACTGTCACAAGCACTCAATGATCTTTGTATCGAGAACTGAATTTTATTTTTAACCAATAAATACTCGTCGCAGTCTGTCTAGAAAACGAAAATCGTTTAGAGGACCCGTCGTACTATACTTCAGATTCCACCCAGATGCCACCTACTTCCATAACTGCATCCATTAATACCAGGAAAAAATACTCAAATAGAACCTCCGTCTTTGGTTTCATGCAGCGACTATGGATACCCCAATAAAACTGAGCGGAGCCAGAGGTGCTTGCTGTGGGGTTTGGGTTGATACCCGTCTACTTCCCTCTTCACCGCTGCACGTACGAGATGAAAAACAGTAGCATGCCTGTAGGGGTGAAGAACCCGGTCTGCAGTGAGTTTGGTGTGACGTCATAATGGTAGACAATCAATGAGCTGTGAAGGACAACTCAGACCGCGTTCGTATTCTTCTGCAATGTTCTACTGCGATATCGCTGTTTGTACAGGTAAGAAATTATCATGCTTTGATCGGGAAGGTTATCATACTATATCTGACCCCGCATGGTCGCATTACAGAGATAGGGAGACAGAGATTATTGCTTATCTGTTCTTGTTAATATTTCATATTAATTATATTCCAATGCCAATATGGGTAAAGAAGAAATTAAGAAACCCTGCTAGTAATCCTCTTTACTACAAATGAAGGTACTCTCGTGTGAAGGTGAGGCTTCGCCTTCTAGACTTTTCTTCCGGATTCCAGACAGCCGTTTCCATCGAGACAGATCTGGAAGGTCAAGCCAGGCCAACAATGTCTGGAAGTCCGGTTTCTTGTAGACCCCAGATTTCGGATGTCTGGAAGGCAACTCATTGGAGAGACACACCAGATTTGTAAATGTGGATGATAGGGAAAGTGACTGACAGTAATGACTGGAACAGACAATTGGAACGTAAAGGGGACATCTAAGAAATGTTGACGAACATCAAATTTAGCTGTCATCATGATCATGAAAATCTGGAAGGGTTGGCTTTACTATGCGAAGCCCCGGACATCTGGGAATCTGGAAGGATTTCCTACGACGGGAGAGACGGATGCCCTACCAAATAGTAAAACTATGTTACATGGTGGTAACATTTTTACCACCATGAGGGTCTTAGGTGGTGCAACTTCGAACATTTAAGCGGAAAATTTGGCTCTGAGGAACCATCTTGCATGCATAGCACTCAGTTTTATCGCTCTGAAGAGCCGTCTAGAGAAACAATAATGGAGTTGACGTCGTCTGTAGCAATGTACTAGACTGTAATCAAATATATTTTTAAAGTGCCGAAATGGAACAGCCTTTCCCGGTTACCTCTAAATAGTGGAGGATGAGAATTCGGCTGTCCAGTTTAGACTTCGAACACATCCAGCGTCGTTAGCACAACCTCTGAGTTTTGTTCTTTGCCAGGAAGATAACTCCGACCTCGAAGATCTGTCCGGTGGAGAGGAAGACCCATCTGATCATAATTTTCTCCCTCCTGATCCCGACAAGCGGTAGAACTGAAGCTGACGACCACAGACCACACCAGCGAGGATGGTCACGAGGACGTCAATATCGAGAGTCAATATGCCACAAGCTCAGTCATTGTTACTTCAAAACCAAGCAAACGACGAGATTTTGCTTAGAGAAAGGTAGATTTCGTCCATCTAGACACTGCGTGGAAGGACCAACTTGTCGTCGACCAAGAAATGAGCGGTAAGACACCTCTGGAATTTGTCAGGCTGTTTTTTGGCAAAGGAGTGGTGAGCCACATATGCGATCAAACGAAAATGCATGCTCTTTAGAAAGATGCAAAAGAATTTGGTGCTTCGTCTGCCGAGGTGGAATGCTTCCTAGGGATCCTTGAATTTACAGGAATAGCGAAAATGCCTACTATCGCAGTTACTGGTCAAACGAAACGGGTTATCCTGTAACAGCTGATGCCATGTCGCGTGACAGATTTGAACAGATCAAAAGGTATCTTCATTTCAACCACAATCTTACCAAAAAACCGCGAGGAAACCTAGAGCCCGACAAGATCCACAAAGTTCGTCTTCTGATAGAGAAGGTAAGAGATAACTTTATGAAGATACCCCCAGAAGAACACCAGGCAGTAGACGAACAAATTGTACCAACGAAACAAAGTATATTGTTGAAGCAGTACAATCCTAAGAAACCGCATAAGTGGGGTTATAAGTTCACCTCAAGGGCTGGGGAGAGTGGGTTCGTTTATGACTAAGAGATGTATACGGGTAAGGGGTCGGTTGATGTCAGTGACCTGGGGGTTGGAGCTGACTTTGTCCTGCGGCTTGCCAGGGGAATACCAAAACATAAAAATTACAAGCTGTTCTATGACAGTTGGTTCTCCTCGCTAGACTTGGCACAGACTCTAAGTGATCGCAGGTGGCTTGCTGCTGGGCAGAAACCTATGAACCTGTTACAGTTCAAAACAGACGTGGCACGTGCGCTACTATCTGGCACGTCTTTGGCGACGACAAAGAGAGGTAGATCCCTCAATGACGCGACTGCCACCTCTCAAAAGAAAAGGAAGTAGACCTATCGTCCACCAGGCTCGACAAGACTCGGTGGCCAGGGGTACTACCGAGATTGGATAGAGAGCAAACTGAGATGCAGAGTATGTGTGCAAGCTCATTCCAAAATGAAATGTGTAAAATGTGAAGTGGCCTTGTGTTTCGCGCCGAACAGGAAGTATCGCACTATCGAGCCCATCTTAGTGTTTTTGTGCCATGATTGCCAGATGGTTCCTGCGGGAAACATTTTTTTTTATCCCGTCATCTTCATCAGCAATTTTTTGTTTTGCCAATTTTATCGTGGAATAGGTCATAACGAAGCCTAGAAACGGCCAACATGTTTTTCCCATTCTTTTTTCATAATCCAGGCATCAAATGGTAAATGTGAAAAGGGTGTTTACCGCCACCCAGGAAACCTTACGTCCCCAAACGGATTAGAGGGTAGGGTCAAATCTTGTCAGACCATTCTGATGGGGTATCGAGCGCCAACCGGATTAAGTATCACGGCTTTTGAAAGCTAAAATTACGTATCGAGAAGTAAAGTCTTCAAGAGAAGTATTTCTGCGGGCGATTTCTCACCTTTTGAAGTTTGAATGGTTTGGGGGCCTTGAGTTGTTGAAGTTGTTCAGTTTCTTTAGTTGGGCTTAAAAATAAATAATTATTTGAAACATTACGCTCAGTCTTCGTATTAGTTAGGATTAATGTAGAGTTAGCGTTGTGGCGGTAAACCCCTCTTCGCATTTATTAAGGATATAAATCTGGAATTACATAAACCAGCTACCTGCGCTACCTGCACTAATGAGTTGGCGGAAAACATACGGTGGCGATGGACCTACCAAAATATTTCACCCTTTCGTCTGACCCAACTAATCTTCTTGATGACGCAAGATTTCCTGGGTGGCAGAAAATATACGGTGGCGCTGGAACACGGTGGCGTTGGGACACCCACTTCCTAAAATCAATTGGTTGTTAGACCATAGTCGTCTTCAGCGATTAAGGGGATTGCAGCTTTTACTCGAGTGTAGGCTGACAATTTTATGTTTCCGATGCATTGAAGGCAGATTTAAGGGTAAGAAAATTTCGTTTCAATCTCTATCACGGAGAGGGAAGACTTGGTATTAAGACTGCGGTCAACTTCAAGAGTGAGATTAGAACCCTGTAGGAACTGGTGTACATTACGTTTCCAGTACCTTTTAGAGTAAAAATGTTTGTCTTCATGTAAGCAAGTAAGTAATCTATTTGTAACCGTGAAATGAATGAAGGAGAAGAAACAAAACCCCGAAGAACCGCGATATGATCTAATGCAGTCAAGAATGTATCTAATGCTTATGTTTGTTTTTCCTACCAAGGTCCATCCCAATCCCTCCCAATCGTTGAGAATCCAGGAACGGAAGTATTCCTAGGGCTTTGTGTTGGGTCCTTAAGTCTTTTTGGTCGGGTCACTAATATGCTTCTATCGTCCTTAGCATACCTGGAAGTATCCTATGTCGCGATCATCGGAATTCCGGGAACCCCCCTCTAACTCCCCCCAAAGAACCCCGATATAATCTAGTGCAGTCAAGAGTGTATCTGATGCTTATGCTTGTTTTTCCTACCAAGTTCCATCCCAATCCCTCGACACTGAACGTTTCACAAACGTTCCAGTGCCCCCTTCCAACTCCCCCCCCCCACTCGTATCGGATCCACTCCGGACTTGACATGGAACGTCTAAGATAATAGCTCTTTCCACTTGCCGAGTTTCATTTAAGTCCAATCGCCCGTTTAAAGTTATAAATGCCACTACATTCTGGATTCCCCACCCCTCCACTCCCACCAGGATGTTCGGATCGTCCAAACGACTATTCGGATCCCTCATATTCCTGTCTAGTTTCATCATCCTATTACACCAGGAAGTACCTAACTCGTGGATCACAAGACCCCCCCCCCCCCCATCTCCCCCACAGTGCCCGAATCCGGTTCGGTTATGTCAATGATGCATCTAGGACTTATTCTTCCCACCAAGTTCCATCCCGATCCCTCTACACTAAGCATTTCCCAAGATTTCTGGTTCCCCCCCTAAAGCTCCCCCAAACTCACCGGATCCGGTTGAGATCTGAAGTGGGTCATTTAAGACACGAAGTCATTCCAAATATCATGTTCAAACGGTTCAGCCGTTCACAGGTTATAAGAGTCTCAAGATTCCGGATTCCCCCTCCCACTACTCCTTCCACGATGCTCGTGTCAAGTTGAGTGAGTGGTAAGGCAAGACGTGGAGTGGTAAGGCTGTCTATGCAGATGAGACGGTGGTACGAAAGAATAAATATTGTAATCAGCACAGTAAGTATAAAGATGTTGAGTCTACGCGAGTCTGATCTAGTCTAAAGATACTGGGCTCCGCCAGTGATATATATATATGTGTCAGGCTCTGTAGGACAAGGCTGTAGGCACGTACTCCTCGCGTGAGCCTGTGTCCTACATCTCTGAAGTTAGTCAACCCTGACAGCTCGTGACGGGGAAGTGACTATTTCCAACTTAATTGTTTGGGGTTTGCCTGCCAAGTTTCATCGTCCTAGCTTCTGTGGAAGTGCCCAAACTAGCAAAACCCAGACCGACCGACAGACCAACAGGAATTACGATCGCTACATGGCACTTGGCCGAAGAGCGAGTGCCATAAGAAAACAAGCGGGGCGTAAAGCGGGAACAGCCTCAGCTCCACATCCTCCTCTGTGATAGTACTTCTCTGAAATAAAGAAAAAATATGAAACCCTGCCTGTAATTTATTGTTTTTATTACGAAGGTGCTCCTGCGAAACTTCTACTATTCGTAGTCCCATGTGAAACGGTCAGCTGAATTTCTGCCGGGATTGCCCTGTGGAAAGCTTGAGCTAACAAAAATGTCCCAGTATGCCACGACACCTACCGCCGGAGATTACGAGTCCCAATGTGGAACAGAAGACCTCGCAGATGGCTCTGTTGCAAGAAAAATTTGTGAATTTCCAGGCAGTTATTTCACTATAAAATATGTATGGTATTCGATGACAATGAATGACGAAATAAGACCTGTACCCCAAGTAGCTTCGGTCCTTGCTGGGAATAGCTGTGGGTAGTATACCAATTTTTTTTTTTTTGGGGGGGGGGAGGTAGGCTTCTGAGTGGAGGAGCTCGGGGTTGACACGGACACTAATTTTCCTTTTCTCGTTAGGCCGCCATTTTTCGGCGGATTTACACCGTTTTTGTTGTCAAATGTAGAATGTCTGTTCGTTTTTTTCTACATCAGGTTCTTCAGCAAACATTTTTATAGCACTTGAGCTTACTCAAGTGCCATATAGAGATGGTAATGTCTGTCTGTCTGTTGGTCTGTCCGCATTTTGCTAGGCTTGGGAACTTCCACATGACCTAGGACGATAAAACATTGCAGGCATATCAGGGACCCAACCGGATTAAGAAATAATCACTTCCCCGATCCGACCATCAATGGGGGAGTGGCAAGATGGGGAATCCGGAAATTAGTAACATTCATAAGTTCGGAACGGATAATCGGGAGTGCATTAAACTTGACAAGTATCAAGAACAAGTTTCTTGGACGTTCATCGTCAAATTCGGATCGGATCCGATAACTGGGAGTGGGGGCTGGAGGGGGACACCCAAAATCTCTTGAAACGCCTTTTCTAGTTTTTGTCAAACCCCTGCCCCTTTCTTCACGCTAGTATAGCTCTGCTTCTGGATGACTCATTCTTTCTTCACAATGGTACAGCTCTGCTCGTAGACGAGTCACTCTTTGCTTAAATTCGTTCGGAGATAGCTAAACCAATCGAAGGTCGAAGGGGTTGGTATAATATGTTGTTGAACCTTAGTAGGGGTTGATATAGATTATTGAGTGCTAGGATGATGAAACTTGACAGGCGTATCAGGGACCCGACCAAACCAACCTGGAAATAATCATTTTCCCGATACGACCATCTGGGGGGGAATGGAGGGTATGGGAATCTGGAGATTTGAGTGGTGTGTAACTATCGAACGGGTGATCGGATTGATATGAAACTTAATACCTGAATAAATGACATATCTCTGATGTTCCGTTTGAAGTCCGAACTGGACTCGACAGCTATTGAGGAGTTGGAGGGGGGGGGGGGAGACCGGAAATCCCGAGATACGGTTAGAATGGAGGAATCGGAGTGAAACTTGCTGGGAATAACTAGCATCTGCTCCAGATAAATCGTTTCCACATTTGGACTGGATCCGAACACTTTGGGGGAGGGGGCGGGGTTTTTTTTTTCCCGGAAAACTGGTGATAGTGATTCTGGGGATTTTCACGACGAAACTTGGGAGGCGTATCAGGGACCCTATCAAACTGACTTGTAAATAAAAATTTACTCGATCATATAGTCGTGGAGGAGTAGAGCAAGGGGGAATCCGGAATACTGAGTCGTGTGTAACTTTGGAACGGGTGATCAGATTTGAGTGAAATTTTGTATGTCCCCTATATGTCCCTGGTGATCTTTTTCATGTCCGGACCGGATCCGACAAGAACTGGGGGGGGGGGAATACGTGACCGGCTTAGACTGGAGAGACCGGGATGGAACTTTGTGGGAATAACTAACAGAAGCTCCGGATAAATCATTTACAGAACCGAATTGGCTCAGGCGATTGTGGGGGGAGTTTAAGGGGGAGTCCGGAATTCCGGTTATCGCGAGTAAAGGTACTTCCAGGTGTGCTAGGACGATAAAACTTGGCTGAAATATTATAAATTCGACAAGATTGGCTTAGAAATCACCACTTTCCAAATCCGACCATTCCTTAAAGTACCAATCATGACCGCAAATTAAGAAAAATACTTTCAAGCAAAATACGCATTTTCATGATCCCCATGAGCCCATTACCATTTTTGCCTCAAGGGTTTTGCTTACAAATGAGGTTCTATCTCCCTTAAAGTGCGCATCTTCACCGCAAGGTCGAACAGTTCTTTTTATCAAACGATGCCTTCTAGCTACTAGTAGGCGAAACCCTAGACGAAGCAGAGGTCAGTCTCCTCGAAACGGGAAATTACGCAGTAACAATTCAAAGAAGAAACGTACTTGATATAAATGTCGAAACCATATTGAAGACCATTGAACCGCCCAAAGAAGAAGAGGAGTTCTAGAAATGCCTTTTACAGTACTTTTTACTTACTCGTGTATGATAAAATAATATTCGACTCTGTACAAAACTCCCAAACAAAAATTTGCCAATTTTGCCAACATTTTGCCTATTCTTGCAAGTGCCATATGAGCTTTCAGCTCTTGTTTTTCTATTGTTCAATTTGTCCGAACCTACCCCGATTCTGACAGGCCTCGCGTTGTTATGGAGACATCCCATAGCACTTTGCTCTGCAATAGTCCTCCTAGTTATTCCCTCCCTCTATCGCCTACTTTTCTATATATCTCTTCGGTTTCCATCACCATCATTAATTTCCCGGCATCGTGACAATAGGTCACTCGGTCTTTATCCACTAGCTCCAGTTAGCTGCTGGCTAACCCGAGGTCAGGCTTTTTCTTTTTACCTCATCATAGTAAGGGACGGGGAGGCCTCTGATGAATTCGGTCAAGTAGACCCTAAGAACCTCACCTTCGCCCTGTCAGCCGGAGTATAAGAGTAACGCAAATCCAAAGACTTTTGAATCAACTGACCATAAAGGTCAGGCGTCATGCTTTCCGGCTGATAAATCACTCGTTCCTCAGCCAGACGAAACTCCTCCTCCCTGCCCCGACAGCGAAGCTGGAGGTAAGCTTCGAATGCTGCCCATGAAACTTTCTGTAGAGCGTCCAAACTTTCAACCCAACTGGTCAACGGTGAAACCAGCCGAGAAGAAAGGATTGCGAACTGCTCTGGCCATGCAACAACTCCACAAAAAGAGGATGCCGCGCTTGTTTCCCCGTTGAAAGTAGGGATTTCTTTGGCTATCTCTAGCTTAAGCCGTAGTCAATCCAGAAATCCCTAATCAAGCTGGTTCACACATCCTAGCGAAGCTGGAATTCACATATCCAGTCAAGCCCGAGGCCTACTAGCCGAGATGGACCATAACGTCTATAGTTAATTTATCTCATGCAAATCGTGTACAAGAGTGTGACACATATAATATAGCACTAATGGGTCCCTAACTAAATATATAAACTGGTCCTTACCATAAATTATAATATAGCGTAACTGAGGTCTTGCTCCGACCAAGGATGAAAAAGAACTCTCCTTGGCTGCGGATTCATTCCGCAGCCAAAATACTTAGAATGAAATGGATCAAAGCCTGACCTCGGGTTAGCCAGCAGCTAACTGTAGCTAGTGGATATAGACCGAGTGACCTATTGTCACGATGTCGGGAAATTAATGATGGTGATGGAAACCGAAGAGATATATAGAAAAGTAGGCGATAGAGGGAGGGAATAACTAGGAAGACTATTGCAGAGCAAAGTACTATGGGATGTCTCCATAACAGCGTTGATTCCATCACTTCAATCTACTGTTTTTACTCAGCTTTGTTTAAATATGTAAAAAAGTGGAAAAGAAAATACTGCAGCTCAAAAGTAAACATTAAACTGATTTTTTTTTTTCAAGCTCAGCGGATAATGTATAAACCTAGTTTATCTTAAAATGAAAATCCTTTTTGTCATTTCAATTCCCCAGCAATTCCAGGGGATGGTAATTATTCAAACTTGTGTCCCACACTATTCGATTCTGTAGAAAGATAATTTTATTCCCACACTTTGCCAAAGTGTGCCAAAGAAATTCCCTTTTTTCCCTTTGAAAATATCGCGAACAAAACTGATTTCATTAAATTCATTAAACACAAATATTTCTAACTTTTTACTTTATTATCGCCAATTCTATTACCTAATTTTCTTTAGTTGTGGCCGTCTGTTTCCAGGTAAGTGGAGTTCTCTTGGACCTGTAGTGCTTTAGGTATGTTTGTTGGTCAAGGTCTTCCATCTTTTGGTGAAGTGAGGTGGGCATCTTCCCTATCAATTCTGCGCGCTGAGAATCCTCTTCTTCTGGTGATGGCGAGTTCCCATATGCGGCTGAGTTTGCCAATTTGGCTGTCGTGGGGTTCCCCACTTTATTGTGGGTTCCCTAGAGGTTGATGTGAAATTTTGTTTTATTTTATTTGTAATTTATATTTATGCACTGCTTTTTACTTATTTTGTCATTTGTTTGACCCTAGTTGGTCGTATCCTAGTTTAAATAAATAAAATAAATAAATGTATTTTAAGCATTCAATTTTTTTCCACGAGTTTGTCTTTCCAACTTGAGCCGCTTTGAACATGAAGAGGACCCTTGCCAAGAAGGGCCAAAATATTGCTCTAGTAAAATTCAGCTGATGTATTCATTTCGCACTATCAAATATCAATTCATTCAACACGATAACGATTCTGGAAATATCTTTTGGTATTTTTCTAACTGAGTTTGTGAGTTTTTCTGGGGTATCAGTAAGCAAAGACTGTCCGAATCAGCCCCTTCAAAACTATCCGAACCAACCCCGACCCGACTGAAATAACAAAATGGCGCACCACAAGAAAACCAAGTGATCTATTTCGAAAATACTAAGCAGGCTACAAACCCAATGACCAAGCAATCACTAAGGTATGTATTTAATTGCCTTCCAGGTACCACTGCTTTCCTGGCCTACCTGCCAGGTACTACACGACCTTCTGGCACTGCTTCCTGGCCGAAGATTGAAAATTAGTGTCTTTTTCTGTATTTAGGTGTTTTATTTATTACTTAATTTACTCCGCTTTTTCGAAATGGCGGGTTACAAATAAATTACTTCCTTACTAATCTTCGGGTGTAGCTATATGAGCTAGAAACTTATTTTACCCCGAGAAAACAGTTTTTTAACTTTTTCTCAAAAACAGAAAAGCAAGGACCATGAAACTTTGGTTACATAGTTTTTAGACAGATATTATGTATGTTTTTTTAGATTTTAGTAACAACACTTAATATTTGTTTCGCGGGTGTCCAAACCAACCCCGTGTCCGATTCAACCCGGGGCTCCCTTTTTGTGAAATTATTTAGTGGGGCTGAAACATTAATAAATAGTTTAGTGCAAGGAGTTGTTTTACAAAAAAGAAAGTTTTAACTAAATAAAACTTTTTTATTCTGAATTTTCGCCTTGTTGTGATGGTTTACTTCAAGTTTGTCAGGTTCAGAGGCGGAATGGACATTTTTATTCGAAGATTATTTTTTTTATTTTGATCGAGAAAGAAGAACATATCAATAAACGAAATTAAAAGAGTATTTTTACAATTTTCACGGTAGGGTTACATAAAGTCCTGTTGAAAATCTTGGGGGAACCCAAAACTTCGGCAAAAAATTGGCGGGAACCCGGAACTTCGATGCTAGAGGTGCGATCTTAGGGGGCCGAAGATAAGAGCCTTCCTATGGTCATTTTATCACCAGAATAATTTTCGTTCTTCGTAGGATTTGCAAGGGGCGAAAAATTGCAAACACTGTTTTTTTTTCCTGCAGATGTCAATCTATCAATAAAATATTTTATTAGTCGATTTTACTTTTATGGAGAACGTAAATGGCAACCTGGTTAGTTCAGAAATAACGCGGCAGCAGATTTTTTGTGTCAGATGTGGAAATAAATATATGTGGGTAACTATTTTTTGCTTACCGATTCACCCTTTTACCAGGAACATTCTCCAACCGTGTTAGATCGGGCAATATATCAAACGAGCCAAGCCACCTATTTTCAATTTCCCTTTCACGGCTGTCTTCATGTTTTTATGTCACTTCAGTTCAGTTCAATTCAATTTATTTCTAAAACGTGAAGCGGACAAGCCGAATATTCGATATAAATATAATTTACAGTCAGAACTTATGAATTAATTAAAATAATACTATATACTATCTAACATAATATATAGTATATTATGTTAATCCATCCTTCGACTCAAGTAACATAATATTCCATGTACAATACATACATACATACATACATATGCCGATCACTTTTCTGTCAGTTGGTCCGTCGGTCGGTCAGTCAGGTAGCCGCAAGTTAGGGTACTTCTAGACGTTCTAGGACGATGAAGGCAAATCAGAGACCCGACTAGAAAATAGTAATTTTGTTCTGCCCATCGTTGCGTTGGGAGGGGGGTGGGGTCAAAGGAAGTAAGATTCTGGAATGTTCCGACCTGCGTAGAGCACATGCATCAGATGTAGCGTGTCAAGTCTGGATCAGATCAGAGGACTGTGTATGGAGTTGGTGGGGATTAGCGGAAATATCTTGAAACTGGAGGATATATATGAAACCTGATGGGAAGAATAATAAGCACAGACACTAGAAAAATTCATTACAGTAGCCTACCGGATCGGATTCGCGTGCTGTGGGGACAGTTGAAGGGCGGGACCCGAAATTTCAGTTATTACGAGTTGAAGTAGGCTACTTCCAGAAGCGCTAGAATGGAAATCGGCAAGCCAATTAAAGACCGACCATACTGGCTTCGACGTAGTCCATTTTCTGATCAGGCTGTCCTGGGAGGAGAGGAGGGGAGGGAAAACCTATATATTATCTTGCATCAGCTTCCGAACGGGTAAACTGACAAGAGCAAATATCTCTAATTTTTCATTTCAAGTTTTGTCCGAATCCAACAGCCGTGGGTGGAGTTTGGGGGGAGGGGAGGGGGAGAATCTCGTTACTTGCATAACTCCGGACCGAGTCATCTGATTCCGATGGACCTTGAACAGGCACATGTTAGTTGCAAAGTACTTAGAATACTTTTGAGCAAAACGAGACATGTTCTCGGAGACATGAAAATGTGTACGTTGGTGAAAGGAATGTTTGCCCATTCAGATTAAGATGAGTACTCTATGGGAAGTAGGAATTTATTTTCAAGCAACCTTTGAGTGAGGTCCTCCCGAAAACGGGACCCGTCTGGCAAACGAAAACAGGACCCCTTGAAAACGAAAAAGGGACCCAACTGGCTAACCTAAAGCACGACCCCATACAAACGAAAACGAGAACTCCTTCTTAATTCGGACAACGGACAGGACGGGACGGACAAATGAGAAACAATACGTGAACGATGACTGAAATCCTGTGTCAGCCTGTAGCGGCAGTCGTTCAAGACAGCTGCGGTGACGCTTTCGATTCTTCTGCTAAGTACACGGCGATTGTTTATCAGCACGGAGAGTTAGTGATCAAGTGTATTCTCGGTACAAAGCTCCAGTTAAACTTTTCAGAATTTCAGAGTCAAGAAATGAGGACAGTTGCACTATCCGTCTACCTTCTACTTTTATATGCACAAACTCAAGCAGAAGACAAGACGACATCCCCATCTAACGAGATTGTCGTCGAAAGCATTGTTGAAAATGAAGATCCTGACATTCAAGCAAAAGACTTAGAAGCAATGTAAGTCTGACGTCTGACGTCTTATACTGAGGTCTGACGTCTTTGAGCTATTTCCATGGGCAAAATTAAATTGAAAACCGTGGATTTGTAAAAATAATTATTTTGATTAACACCTCTTCACATTACGAACTAACACCCAGAACAGGGATGGTATTTCCCATTTTGTTTTCAGAAAACGAACAGATTGTATATGTGGATCGCACACAGGGATTCCTGCAGTTTTAAATATAGACATATTATTTTACATGTTTTTTTACAGCACTTGGTCTTCGGCTGAGATTGACAGCTAGTGATCTAATTGTCATACTGGTAAACTCACTGGTATCCTCAGTCTTGTCTCCTTGTAATTACAATTACAATTCGGTTTATTTATCCATAGATACTTTTTACAAACCAAAATAGTGCTGGAAATGTCATTACAGTTAAAAGGATTAACCAAGGAATATATTTAAAACTTTGATCTATGGTTTATTATATACAATTCACAATTTAAGCCCTTTCCACCACATCGGCGTCATTTGCCAATCCGCTCTTTTCCGCTACTTAGCTGCCATCTGGCAGTCAAATCACCACATATGAAGCCTGATTAAAAACTAGAGGTCCTTACGGCGAAGTATCGTTCATTCGTTTAGGATAACAGCTTCAAGGGTAGGCAGAGCTTGAAAGAAACGGGCCTCGTAGGGGTAAAAAGGGGGGTATTTTTTAATTAGGAAAAGTACAGAGGTTTAGTTTTCTGTTTTTGCTTTTTCCTTATGATAGATTATAGGGATACCCATCAAGACTATAGCTGGACCGTAATTTCCAATAGGCTTGCCATGATAATTTTTGAAACATATACCATGGCAATTGACGGACCCAGGACAGACAGATAAAATTGAGGTTATCACCAAATGACAGAATGCAGCTTCAATGAAGACTGCTGACGTTAGTACTCACAGACTATGATCGCACTTTTGAGACACTGTTGGGTAGGCCTATATTCTAATCTACGATATCTTCCAACTCAGTTTATGTTGACATTTATGGAAAAGCCCGCTTCTTTCTGATGGATATACAGATGAGCCAGAAGTGGGGTCCTCGAATCTGAGAAGGATTCATAGTGGAAATATTTCTGGTTGCAAGAACCTTAGAATCTTGGCTGACGTTTTTCTCAGTTTGAGTGACGACTCGGACCTTTCTGACTTGTCGTGTAGCGGCCAAAAAGGTGACTGGGTCCCAGAAGAAGGCTGCGAAGCGGATGACGACAGTGGTTTTCCGGATGGGTGCCAACTTTTTGGAGGAGTTAGAACGAGAGTTGCAGCAGGAACTGAACTCCGATATAAACTGTGAAAGGTCCAAATTCGTAAAAATGCCTAGAGCTGGAGAAAGAACTGAGTATCAGCGTTGACGAGCAGATCGTTTCCTTTAAAAGAAAGATGAAAATGAAAAAATTTATTCTCTAAAACCCTCGCCCTTGTGGCTTGTAGAACCCTTTCCCCTGTGAGGTGTCTAGATTACGCATGGCTTTTGAGGTTTAACAAGGAAAAACAACCTACATCTGTGAAGCTCGTTAAGAAGATGGAATAGGAACGGAATTGTGGAAGATGCTCTAGTCCCCAGGCTTGTCAAAACAAATAGAGAAGTATATTTGCTTCTATATTTTTTCCCACGGAAGCTGCGGTGAGTGCGCACAACTTCGATGAGTTCACTCACCGAACTCATCGAAAAGACGCACTTTCAGCTGGTATAATACGAAGGTAAAGCAAAGCGGATAGAAGAAAAAGAGCTGAAGAAGAAACGGAGGGGTGCATGTGATGAGACGTGCGAGTCGGATGAGACAATTAGCTTAGTTCGCTGGTACGACAATAGCATATTCACTCTAGCTTAAAACAATGGTGAGTTCAGTCACCGAACTCTTCGAAAACATGCAGACGATGTAGAGCTGAAGAAGACATGGAGAGGTGCATGGGATGAGATTTGCGAGTCGGACAAGGTACTACAGTAGCATATTCACTCCAGCTTCGAACAATGGTGGAGCTGGCAAAAGACGCTGGAGCAGTGAGAAGAAAACGTATGTCGAAGGTCAACGTCTTGGTGTCACTGAAGACTACAAGCGTAACACGAGGGTGTCGACAATTCAGTTACCTGATCGCTTCCTACAGGATCGAAACGAAGACCAGAACATGGACATTGAAGACCTTCTTTCACTTCATTGACGTTGATTGTAACCGATGTTGGTAATTCGTGGCTTAAGCACTGACGTTTCGAGCACTGAGATCGTTCCTACAGGCCTGTCTCTCTTTTCAAGTTCCGAAATGACATAGCCGAAGTTTTGCCGCTGTGAATATGAAGGTAGTCCCTTACGACGGCGTGGTCGACCATGCGGAAATGATCTCAGTAGTCACGACGGAACGGGATCCACTTACTGTTACGTTAGCGGCAACATCAACGCCAATTTAGAGAAACGAAAACATAAGTTATAATCTGAACCGCTTCCACACCCACACTAACGACCTGGGAAGCACTCTTCGGGTACGAGAAAGGTTCAAAAAACGACCAAAATAGGGATCAAATGTCAAGTGCTCAAAGTGGGATGTTGTCCTTTGCCTCAATAAAAGTACCACTGTCAGTAAACTTCCATTTTGTGTAAATTTCCTTTGTTTTGTACCATGACACGATTATTAAAGCAGTGACCTCAAAACCTCACAAGGTCGAATGGAACAGTCTCGAATGGGCGATTATCGTGTGCACAAGCAAACGTAATTGCAGCGATCGAGTTTGGGTGAGAGCCAGATTGTTTTGATAATCGTTCTGATTTAATAGGTTAGCTTAGGTTATCGTGTTAGTAAAAAATAGAAACAAAAACAAGAAAGTAGGATAGTGAGGATAAATATGGAAAACGGAAGAACAGTGTTCAAGTACCAGAGAAAAACTACGGCTTTTTCTGAGCTTCAAGGATTTGGAGGAGCAAGAAATACCTTCTGAGCTCCAGATTCATCGATGGCTGAAAAGCTACGGGCTTCGAAAGGAACACATCGTAGGAATACATTCGTCAAACTTACGATACAAAAGGAAGTTGTATGTGAAATTCGTAAGTACTAAAGAGCTAGAAAACTTCCTAGAGAAGGCCCACGACGGAGAATTGATCCTTGAAAACGCGGGAAAAGTACGGTACGTAAAAGTTGAAAACTGCGAAAAAAGGCACACAACTGTAAAAATAGACAAAATTGCCGTTCGAAATGGATCCAAACGTGGTGAAAGAGGAAATGGAACGATACGGAAAAGTCGTAAGTTGTAGAAGGGAAACGTACCAGGGAGAAGGTTATTTAGAAAGTGCGAAAACTAGGCTATCATTGAGCGTACACATCACCGAACATATCCCGTCATTCGTAATGATTGACGGGATGAGAATGCGTGTCTGGTAAGATGGCCAAATTAAAACATGCGGGCGGTGCAACCTCCCTGGTCGCATCGCGCAGAATTGTCTTGAAACGCCGAAAATTACTAGTCGTTGGCGCACAACTACGTATCAGAGGAAGCCGAACCTCGATAGCGAAAATTAATTCCCATTTTTGCCGCCAAGACAACCTGTGTACAGCCGGGATATAGAGAACAGAATTGATCTGGAAATAGAGATTTTGAAAGCAAATGCTCATAAAGAAAAAAAGAAAATCTAGAGAACTGCGTGATAGCGAAAGAGAAGTAAAAAAGAAAGGAGAAAGATCAGAATCCATAGTATCTTACGAAGGAACAGATGAAGAGAAAGAGCCAAGCGGTATGATGACGAGAGGGAGAAAAAGAAGCATAAGAAAGAAAAGCGGAAGGATTGATATAGGAATTAAAGATACGGGGACAGAGGTGGAAACGAGAATTGCGGCAATAGAAACTATGGTGGATGGGATCTCACAAGCTATGCAGACTGAAGAAATCAATACGCAGTCCACTTATGAAATTCTACAAGACCTTGCAGACGCGGCCGATCTCGACTCGTCTGTCGGTTCACATGAAGAACAAGCTACGAAGAGAAAAATGGTGAACCAGATGAAAGACACAAAAGCCTTGGCATGTCAGAAAATGACAACGCAGACGGTTGAACAGAAATAAGAAAAAGCTAATAACGCTAAACTTAAATGGTTTGAAACAAAAGAATAAGCAAAAAATGCTAAAAGAGTTCCTATGAAAAAACGACACCGACGTAGCATTCTTACAAGAAACAGATACTGACGACCTAGAAGCATTCGAGCCAGAATACAGTTTCAAAACAAATACGCAGAAAGGAATTGGAAGTGTTGCAGTAATCCACAAAAAGACGTCAAAATCGAAAACGTTAGAATCGATTTGCAGGGAAGAATAATAAGTTGCAAAATTGGGAATATATCAACAGTGAATATATATGCCCCGTCAGGGAGTAATCGAAAGCGAGAGAGGGAAACTTTTTTCGAACAAGACATCGCGCCCTACCTGCCTACTGATGGGATGGGTTAGGTGACTTCAACTGCGTCATTGAAAAGGAAGATGCCAAACTGGAATCTGATATACGATCAAAAGCGCTAAAAGATCTAGTAAAGGGGTTGGAACTCAAAGACGCATGGAAAATTAAAAATAATACGATCGATTTTACGCGGATAAATTGGAAAGGAAAAGAAGGTGGAGGATCGAGGATTGACAGAATGTATGTGTCGCAAGGATTAATCCGACAAATTGAAGACGTGCAGCATATTTACACACCGCTATCTGACCACTATGCAGTCATGATGCAAATGGATACAAAAATAAATGTCAAAAATAATATCCCAAAGAAGAATATATTATAGAAAATGAACACAAATGTGTTTAAAACAAAAGAAATTAGAGAAGTAGTGCTGCAAGTTATGGAACAGATGAAAAGCGTCTCCAACGAAAATTTAAAGTAAAGAAAACTGGGAATAAAATCCAAAACCAGTAATAACAATAGCTGCGAAATCATTTTCAAGAATAAATCATGATTTCGAAAAGAGTCACCTCAAGCATCTGTATAAAGTTCTATACGAGCTAAAACTAGAAATAAACAGAGGGATAAATGCAAACGAAGAATATTTCGAGATACACAAGGAAATTAAAGAAATTGAGCAAAAAAGTGCAGAAGGGATAAAAATTCGAGCTAAGTTAAACGAACAGATTCAGAATGAGCAGCTCACTACGACCCTGATATGTAGACAAAGAAAACAATCGGTCAAGAGACAATAAAAAGATTAGAACCCAGGATGGAAAAATAACAGAAAAAAGACAGAGATAATAAAAGAAATAAAGAATTTCTACAAGAACACATTCAAACTAAGTGAACCAGAAAGCCAACAAGATGTTGCAAACCTCGAATAGTTTTTGTCAGAATTAAACATAAAAAAGCTAAACAAGGAAGAAAATGAGCCAGAAGAGGTGCTAGCAGCAATAGGGCAGGCAAATAGAAACAAGTCCCCAGGTTATGATGGACTTCCATATGAGCTATACAAGGAATTTAAGATTGATTTCTCTGTGATGTTTTGCAGACTATTTAACGAAATACTGAATGGAAAAGACCACAGCAGAATAGACACTAGAGGAGTCGTAAAGTTAATACCAAAAAAGGGAGACCGAGAAGACTTGAACAACTGGAGGCCCGTTACCCTCACGCAATGCGATTACAGGATATTATCAAAAGTGCTAGCAAATCGACTGAAAGAAGTATTGCCATCAGTTCTTAGTGTAAATCAGCGCGGAGGATTCAGTAAAAGAAAAAGCACGGACATACTGGCATGCACCAGAAACCTGCTACTGCAGTCGGCGTCCGTAAAAAAGCGCAAAGCACTAAATTGGAGAATCATGGGATTAGACGTAAGGAAAGCTTTTGATAAACTTCGACGACTGCTACTCTACATTATCATGAAAGTCTATGGATTTTCCCCAGATTTCACTGAATGGATAAGAAAGCTGCACAAAGATACCACACAAGTGATAGTCATGGGCGACATGGTATCAGAAGAATTTAACGCGGAATTGGGAATTCGACAAGGATGTCCATTAAGCATGATGCTCTTCGAACTATACATTGATCCGCTTCTAAAATTCCTTGAAATGAAACTACGTGGTATTAAGCTATTCGATGAAATATTAAAAGCGAGAGGCTTCGTTGATGACATAACCACGTTTACAGAAGACGAGGAAGATAGCAAAATGGCTATCGAGTGTGCAGAACATTACTGCAAACTCGTCAAGCTAGAATTAAATAAAGGAAAGTGCGAAATTTTGGAAATCACGTCAGAAAGAGAAGATGGGATAATGGAAGTATGTGGAATACCGTAGAAAAAAAAGATACAAATCCTGGGATTAAAATTTAATAAATCGTGGAAAGATACAGAAAAAAAGAATTGGTCGGTAACAGTGTAAAAAATTATGGCAATTATTAATTACGGACGGAATCGGAAACTCAAGGTTTTTCAGACAGCGGAATACATAAATATTTACAGCCTTCCAATAATATGGTTTTTGGCTAATGTTTCGTACCCTTCAAAAGCAAAATTAAAAAAAAATCACAAAATAATATTCAACTTCATATGGGAAGGAATAGAATCGCCAAGACTCAAAATTACATATATGTATCAGCAGAAGCTAAAAGGAGGACTGCAGATAATTGACCCTGAAGCTAAGTCAAGAGAACTTTTCGTGAGAACAGCTCTAGAAAATATGACCGAGAAAAAAGAATCAGTATTAAATTCGTGGATATTAATGGGAAAAAGCGGGAAAAAAGGATACCCACGAAGCCTAGAAATGGCGTTTATGGAAAAGAGATGAGAAAAGAAATAATTTTTGGTCCCGATGCAACAGAAATACCAAAAGAAGGGAGACGAAATTTTTACCGAGAAAAGATGAGTCTATCGAATATAAAATTAATTGAAGAGAAACGGATAGACGGAGAGCAAGCAAACCGAACTTTCAATCTCCTCCATACAACGATGCTTTCGCCGACAGTAAAACAGCATATTTATTATGTTTTACCAAATACATAACTTTCTACCTACAGAAGAAAGAAAGCATTGAACTTTCCCTGAACATAACACGGGAAAATGCAAAAACTGTAATGAAATCGAAGATTTAAATCATTTTCTCATTTAATGCGAGAAGAAAAAGGAGCGACTAAAGAAATTCGAAAAAGTAATATGTTCTTTAGTGGAATATGGAGATAAATGGCATTTAAAGGAAGAAATGAGCCTAATCAACGTTACAAGTAAACATGGATTAAAAAGAGAAAGGACAATGACATTAATGATATCGTCATTTTGCTATTATGCGTGGAAAGAAAGAAAAAAAAGGTGAGGATGATTCCGTATTAATCAAAGTTCAAAAATATTTGGGAAATAATAAAAGGTAGTAAAGATAAAGTAGGAAATAATTTGGAATTAAATTTTAATATTGATGATTTAGTTTGAAATTTAGTTTAAAAAAAAGAAGAAATAATAAGTGGGATAGTACAGTTATATTTAAATGGTAATTTTTAAAGTTTTAAGAAAGGGATAAAGTTTTAAAGTTATTTTTTGGCAACCAAAGTAGTTTTATATTAAGAAAATTGGTAATCGTTAAAAGTTTTTCATTTAATCGTTCTAATTAATTTTGTATGTAAAGTACGATCAACTGAACATTTATTTTATTTTTTATTTTAATTGTTATAGAGATTTAAATAATATAAAATAAAAAAGGGTTTTGGTATCGGAGAAGGAAATGAAAAAGATCGTAAGAAATGCCACTGCAAAAAGGGATTCCCTATGACGGAAGGGCATCCTTTGACGCAGGGAGTGCGAAGAGGTTGAACAAATTTTGCGTTGTTTTTGTCTCCAGGACAAAACCCCCTTTTTTGTTTGGTTGCAAAAAATAAAGGGGGATAGCATTCTTGTAAATATTAAGATTTCAAAGAATGAAAATTTGAAGGAAAGGAGATATTAAAGAAGGAAAACAAAGAAAAGGTTTTAAATATGTGTTGAAATGGTAAAATAAGAAATAAGGGTTAAAAGAGGGAATAAGAAAGAATATTAAAAAAAAGATAATTAAATGTAGAGATAGAGGAAAGTGTAGGTGACGCTAAATATATAGGTCGGTTATTGAAAAAAAAAAAAAATTAAAATATCAGATGTTAGGACCGATGGCGTCACCGAGGGAAGTGGAAGCGTAGTCACCTGGCCAAATCATATTGGACAGGAAGAACTGAAAAGATGCTACGCTGCAATACAAAAATAAAAAAAAACTCACAAGGGAGCACGGAAAAACACCTCAAAGATACAAAACGAAACAATGTAGAAAGGCGGGAATTTCAAAAGCCTATAATTCCAAAAGAGAGCTAGGGATGATATACAGCAGTACATAGTATGCAAGAGGGGTCCTTAAAACGTTAGTAACTTTGAACAGCACCATGATATGACAAAGTAAAATAAAAAGTCGACCCGAGTAGCTACCGTATGGCTCCGAAGGTCAATTTAATGAGTTTGGGTCTTCATTTAACCATTTAGTGCACTATTCAAAGTTGAGTAACGTTAACTTAATATTTATAGTTAAATCTGTTCGCAAAGTACGCAAAGCTCGTCACTATTACTATGCACACCCCTCAACGCATCGCGAATAATCTCTTTGCTGGCACTGAATTCCTTAAGTCGGTTGACGAAAAGGACACTTTAGGAGCGTCCTTTTGACACTCGTAACTATTACTATATCCCTACTCTTCGATTCCCGTATCACGTTGAACATCTGGTATTTTTCATAGGTTGACAAATGATGAGGATGACACTGTCGAAGAAGACATCAGCCGTCTATTCGAGATTAGCATGCCGAAACAAGGGTCTTCGAAATGCTTCCGACGACCAATCTTGCCGGACGTTTCCGCCCGTGACTGTACGTATAACGATTTCAAGTCCTTTTTTACTAGCTCCGTATCCAGCGGTGATGTGGAAGATGTATGACCATCCTACCGACGCAGAGTGGTCCGATACCATTCTCCGTTCGTGATACTGTCCAGCATCATACCATTCGGATGACCATACCACATACGGATTACAAGTGGCACATCCTACTACCAAGTATCGTACCGATCCCTCCATCCATTCGGAACTTGGGCGTGCCACAATATTTCCAGGACCCCCATTCCAATTTCCCCACAGTGTCTAGATCTACAAGTGGTATATTCTATCCTACATATCAACAAGAATAAATAAGGGAAGAATTGAGAAGACTTGAATCATGCGACGTGTCTTTTCTGTCCGATTCTCAAGTATCGCGGGTGGAGCCTACTAGGTGCCTGTCCCGACCACAGAGTAATTATTGGCGCTGGTTCTTCTGATCGCCGTTCTCCGTGTCAAGAAAGTGCGCCGAATTCAAATTATACAGAAAAAGGCCGACATTTTGCCGTATGCTCTATAATTAAATCGCAGCTACCACTAGTTTAAAAGACGAGATAAGGGGCTAAAGTACAGTGAGATGATAGAAGTGATGTGCAATCAAGTAGAAAAGGACCGATTTGGACTGAATACTACAAGTTTAAAGAAGGAAGGGACATGCTACATGCTTCCATATGTTTTTACTCTAGGCTTAGAAAGTCAGGTAGAATATCCGTCTCTGGAAAAGTGAGAAGCAAGATTTACTTCTTTTTTTTTCACACAAAAATATTCATGTAATCTCCATGGCTGGCAGGTTCATGGTGATGAAAGAAAAGAGTTTTAATAGGATAGATAATGAAACATTGGACCAACTACTCGAGATAATGATATACATTTGGACCAACAATTATAAGTTGTATCTCAAATGTAGACGTTTGTACAGACGTAGACGTTGTAGTGTACAACTTAAAACAAAACATAACAACTCTTTGGGTATAGTTAGTCAGCTATGCCCAGAATTCGAATCTGAATCATGCAAAAACATGATAATGTAAAAAACGATGATGAAAAAGCGACTGTTATTAGCATAGACAACGACAAATTTAGCCAGATGTAAAGTACAACTATCCGAGATAATGATACACATTTTTTTACCAAGAATAAATAAGTCGTTTCCACAAATTGAGAGGTCTTAAAAGATATCTTACAATCAGCAATCGTTGATTTAAAATTAGGAAATAGTTTACAGCCTACTCTGTTTCGCAACTACAGGAGAAAGTGATGTGAACTAAATTTTTGTGCAGACAGTACAACTCAAAAACAAAACATAATAACTCATTGAGTAGCCTACATTTCGACAACTAAATACCTTAAATTGTCCAAGTTCAATACCTGTTCTAGGTACAATTCTTTGCAGCCCTGAGAAGACCAAAATAAAATTACAATGATCACACTGATCCTATTGAATCTGAACTAAATGCTTGCCTGTTAGGTCTATGCTTCAGCGTTCAAGTTGCTTAATTGCTCCCCTGCGTCATCAAACGCCGCATTCCCTTGGGCTTCACCGTCTTTGTGAAGGGTCGTGATAACATAAGCTTCATATTGCAAATTTGACCCGAGATTGAAAGTCGTTTCCATTTTTATTATCCTCAGAATCAGCAGTGTTTGAATTTCCCGCCTTTTCTGACTGCTTCATCACTTTTCCTTGGAGGTAACACTTAATGCTGCAAGAGGCAACACGCGAAGATCCACCCAGGCTCCACCCCCGGTAAATAATAGCGGACCAAAAAATATTCAGGATGCTGACATCAAGGTTATGTGAGTTCTCAATTCTTCCCTTATTTATTCTTGGTATCAAGTTTCGTACCGATCACTTCATCCATTCGGAACTCTGATGTACCTGAGTATTTCCGGAAACACCTAACCAGCTCCGCCACAGTGAAGGGATCCTGTCCGAACCGATAAATGGCAACTCCTCTAATCTGAGATCATGTAGGAGGCATTAGTACTAAAACGAGGCAGGAAAACTAAAAGAGCCCTTTCAGGCTTCAGAGTGAGGGGTAGGAACAATGTTCTAACGTGCCTTCTTCTGGGCTCTGGAGTTACGAAGTCTGATATACTTGTCTGCTTCTGCTACCTGCTAACCTCTGTTTATTACTCGTTATTGGGCCATGCCGTGTGTCTTTTACTTTAACCCCTCTAATCCCGCTTTTGAAAATAAGGGGATAATTTTCCGAGCAACCGAGGATGGACCAGGTCAAAGAGATAACGACGGGGGAAGGTCGTGAATAGGGACAACACTTCGGAATGGAACGCTCTCACGACCTAGCTATCGCTATCAAACCTAGCCTTTGTGAATCTTAATGCAATGCACGGCTGTTGCTTCAAACAGATCCGGCCACAACTATTGCCAACCATGAAACATTCGTTTGCTATATGGCAATGGCAAATATAAAGTTTCTTTTAAAATTCAAATATACATTACTAAATAATAATAATCTGAAGCCCCTTCACCAGCCCCAAATATAAGACTGTAAAACCACGAACCAAAGAACAGAATGATTTATAGTGTTATATAATTTTATATAACATTGACGCGTCGTTGCGATGCGTTTATTTTGCGTTGTCTAGTGTGTCTTTCACACCTGCACGAGAAGCTTTCACGCTAGATGCGTATTTACGTTTTTTTTTTTTCATTATTCGTAAGTTATACTTAGGTTTTTCTCCAGGCTTTCTTCAACAAATTTTCCACTGAAAAATCTGATGCGTGCGCGTAGACGCAAAGCAAGAATAAAACTTGTACGTTGCGTTTTATTTGTCTGCGTAAGCTATGCGTTGCGTCAGCGCAAGCGCGACGCAGAGGTTGCGCAAGCGCGACGCAGAGGTTGCATAGCTCAGTTTGAAGGACTCAACGCGTCATTGTGAAAGCTGCTTTAATCATCAGTATAACCTTGCAGTTGATGTCATCAACTACTGGAACGAGATTGCCTTGGATACCTTCCGAAGTGCTTTAGAAGGGGCGACGACGGCAACACGATCTCTAGCAATCATCCACATCGCTATGTATGACGCCGTGAACTCCATCACCAAAAAAGGCAAAGCTTATGCAATCAAAGTTCCAGCAAGCGGTAACGAGTCACCCGTCGTTGCCGCTAGTAAAGCTGCGCAAATCACACTCAGTGCTTTGTATCCTCAGTACGTTGATGCATACAAGCAAGGGTATTTCCGAGTCCTCAGTAGAGTCAAAGCCGCATCTGGCAAAGGGAATGGTGCAGAGATTGGCAGGGCATCGGCGAAAGCCATTCTAACCATCCGCGCAAATGACGGCTTGGCCTACGCCAGCGACCCAACCTATAACCCTGATACAAGGATCACCGGAGTCTACAGGCGGACTCCTGTCCCGTGCCCAGACGGTGAAAAACCTGGAAATCGTCCAGGTGTCCCGAGATACGGACAGCTAAAACCTTTCGCGATTCCGGACGTACGATTATTTATGCCCTACCCGGATCCTAAGAAGGTTCCGCCTATATGTGATGCGCAAGTTGCAGAAGTAAAAGAAATTGGAGCAAGGTACAGCCGCGTCCGCACACCAGAGCAGACTCTAATCGCTCTCTTCTATTTCGATGGCAATGGGACGTGTACTGCAGCAGGTCGTTACAACCAGATGGCCCGATCCATTGCTAGCTCCCAGCAGCTCGACCTGCACTCAAAAGCGGAGTATTTTGCTCGCGCTAATATCGCAATAGCAGACGCTGCCATTGTCACAATGGCGATTAAGTACATTTATCTAGTCTGGCGGCCAGTCACAGCGATCAGAGACTCACCCTGTCATGATATACGGGACCCAATATGGTCACCACTTGTTGAGACTCCGGCTAGCCCTAGTTATGCATCTGGACATTCATTATTTTCGGCATCATTTGCACAAGCTTCACACGACTTCTTCGGAACCGACAGCATAAGCTTCGTAGCCCCCACTGAGAACTCGCGCCTACCCGACCTTTACTACGATAGTTTATACGGTATGGCAGAAGAAGTAGGCTTCAGTAGGCTCTGGGCTGGCCTCCACTACAGAATCGATATCGTCGATGGGCTTGCCACTGGTACTAGAGTTGGAAAATATGCTTCCAATCCTTTTCTGTATTAAAACTTCGTCAATTTAAGTAAGATTGTTCACTCACTTTTCTTTACAATTTAAATCCAGAAACAAAGAGTGACATGAATGAGCCAGTGGATAAGAATGGTCGAGTTACTTTTCTTACATTCGTCAAGTAACAGTGAAAACACACCGTAAAACTGCATCACAACGCAGACTTAGCACCGAACCTAAGTCCGAAACATGCCTATATTCCTACAAAATTGTGAACAAGTGCGCAGGCGCTCAAACGTGGGGTGTAAAAGTAAAAGTTTTGACACATATGCATATTTGGACCGATATATTCACAGGAAGACCAAAATTGTACTTGATATGTCATATCGGGGGTCTCTTTTTTTTTTGGGGGGGGGGGGCTGGAATTCTGGTGATTGCGAGCTAGTATACCTCCAGATTTGCTAAGGACGATAAAACTTGGCAGTCATATTAGTGACCTGACTAAATAGACTTAAGGACCCAACACAATGCCCTAGGAAGACTTCCGTTTCTGGGTCCGACCATTTTTGGGGAGTTAATGGAAGGTGAATCCGGAAACTACTACGAAAGGGTGGTCCGATTCGAGTGAAATTTTATGGGTGACAGGAACCGATGACCTAAATGTGGAAATCATATGTACGAACCACATGCGGCCATGGTTGGGGGAGTTGGAGGGAGGAATCCGGAATATGCGGCTTAGATTTGTTAAGGATCAAACGAGTGGGTCTAAACTTGGAAGGTAGACGAGTAGTCCTATTTGTAGGTCTGACCCTGGAGGGGGGAGGGTTGAGCGGGGTATTTTGTGACGTTCTCATTACTTTCTTGCACCACCTGCTCGTAACAATTGCCATTTGAGCTTATAGCTCTTGTTTTTTCTCATGTTGAACATTTCGCCTTGTTCTGCTGGTTTACTTGAAGTTTGTCAGATACGGAGGCGTAATGGGCGTTTTTATTCGAACACTCTTGTTTATTTTTAGTGAAAAAGAAGGAAATATCAATAAACGAAACTCAAAAAAACTATTTTGACAATTTTCGCGCTAGGCTTACACAAAGTCCGGTTCACATTCTGTGTATTCGCTCCGACAGAGTTGAATCATCACTGTTGACGAAATAGTCGGATCCATAATTTCGCCAAAAAATGAGCGGAAGCCCGGAACCTCGATGCTAGAGATGCAATCTTAGGGGGACGGAGATGAGAGGCTTCCAATGCTCAATTTATCATCGGAATAAATTTCGTTTTTTTAGGATTTGCAGGGATCGAAATATTTCAACCATTGGATTTTATTTTCCTGCAGATGTCAATCTGTCAATAAAACATTTTAATATTCAATTTGGCTTTTATGGCGACCGAAAATGGCAAACTGGCTGGCGCAGAAATAACGTGATTACAGAATTTTTTGTTGTCAGATGTGGACACTATCTTTGGGTAAGTATATTTGGCTTATCGATTTACCGGTTTACCTGGAATATATGTTTTCACTCAATATTTCATCTTTCAGTGCTAGATCCGGCACGATATCAAACGAGGTGGTAACTTGACCTCGGTTTACATTAGTTCTTATGCTATTCCATTTCTACCTACCCTCACCAATTCACCTATTTTTCAAATTTCCTTTCAAGGCTGTAGTCGTGTTTTATCTCACACGCAAGTGTTGTAATATACGGATAACTTTTCCGTAACTTGGTCAGTCAGTCGGTCAGTCCGTTGACCGCAAGTTAGGGCATATCAGGGACCCGACTAAACTGACTTAAAAATAGTCAGTATTCGACCATCGTTGAGGGAGTAGAGGGAGGGGGGGGGGATCCATAATATTCAACAGAAGCAACTTTCGGACAGCTGATCAGATCTGATAAGACTTAATAACTGGAAAAAGCACACGTCTCAGATCTCCCATCTTACATCTACATCGGGCCCGATGAGTATGCAGGGAGCTGGAGGGGATGAACATGCACATACCCTAGATACACTAATTACAGAAACGGATCTGCTCCGGGCACGATGCAGAGAGTTGGAGGTCTGGTCCCTGAATTCCTAACTACCTCGTTCTTCCTATCGCTGGGGTAGCGGAGGAAGGGAGGTTCCGGAATATAAAGGCATTTGTAGATCACATCGCTCAGATGTTTCATTTCAAGTCCTTGTGAGATCGACGACTGCCGGGAAGTTGGAGGGTTCTGGACAGACTGACTTCGAAGTAGTAAATTTCCTTATTCGGCCATCCTGGGAGGAAAAATCCTACATGTTTTTTCATGCTAAACTTCCGAACGGGTAACCGGATCGAGTTAAATTTAATAATTGACAAGATCAAATATCTCTGACGGTTCTATTAAACTCTGGACCGGATCCAATACCCGTAGGTGTAGTTGGGGGGGGGGGGGGGGATCTCGTTACTTGCATAACTTCGGACCGAGTCTTCTGGTTCCGATGGAATTTGAACAGACTTCAAAGAGACCTGTTAACCAGAAAGTGCTTCAAATACTTTTGAGCAATCGAGGCATTTTCTTGGAAACATGAAAATGTATCATTTGGTTATAATATTGTTTGCCCTTTCAGATGGAACTAGGAAATCATTTGCAAGCAATACCTTTGAGGAACAAATGACCACGTGACCTTGGGGATCATAAAAATGTATCATTGGGTCAAAAGTATTTGTTAACAAGTGTATCATAAAAAAATCAGCCTTAAAATGCCATAAACCGACCTTAAACACATTGATACCAATAGCCATTCCCTTCCACGAAAGTATCAGAAACTTTGATATTCGCATATAGAGAGCGACATACCACTCTTCCAACTATAGTAATTATAAGTTACTATTTTCGTCCCAACCTCGTGAAAAGTTCCTACGCTGACCGTTCCAACCTTCTGCAAATGGTAACTATTTGCTTACCACGCTCGGGAGCGTAGTAACCGTGGTGACTACGAATCTCTTTGAAGTGATTGGCTCGATCAGCCGACCGCACGATATTTTGCCGAAAACAGAAAAACACATTTCAGCCTTGACGTCGAATCTGATACGACGGTAACTGCGAAAACTACTTTAGACCGTGGTATCAGATATTATGGTATCTGCAAAAACGTCAGTGTGTCAGTCTTGTCGTCAGTGACTTGACGATGGCAAATCCTCTGTCAGACGACCAAGTAAACATGGAGTATGTTCCACCCTATTTACCACAGTCACTACGCATGACGTCTAGGAGCCTGGCTTCTTGGCGTCAATGCTGGAACGAATTTATCTATTTTCGGCAAAATATCGTGACGCGGGCTGATCGGGCCAATGACGTCACATACATCGTAGTTACCACGCTCCCGAGCGTGTAAGCAAGCAGTTTACTTTTAGTTCCTATTTCGAGAAGGTGAAACGGTCAGCGTAGTAACTTTTCATGGCGTTGAAACGAAAATAGTAACTAATTGTTACTACTGTTGTAAGGGTGGAACACGCTACAAGTGAACATAGAGACATGTACTATTGTCTCAGACCTCTTTTAGGGCGTGTTCCACCCTACTTACCGTAGTTTAATACGAATGATGTCACGGAATTTGTCTCCGGCGACAAGGCTGGACCGCATTATTCTATTTTCGGCAAAAGATCGTGCCACGGGCTAGTCGGAACAATCACGTTACAAAGATTCGCAGTTACCATGCTTAACAGTAATTGACAGTTACTATTTCGAGAACGTTGGAATGGTCAGCGTAGTAACGTTTCACGAGGTTGAAGCAAAAACAGTAACTAATAGTTACTGTTTTTATAAGGTGGAACACGCTCTTATTCTCGGTACAACGCTCCTGTTCGACTTTTCTGAATTTCAGAGCCTAGAAATGAGGAAAGTTATCCTATCTGTCTGCCTTTTACTTTTACATGCACAAACGCAAGCTGAAGACAAGACGACATCACCATCTAACGACAATGTCGCTGAAACCATGGCTGAGAGTGAAGATCCTGGCATTCAAGCAAAATATTCGGAAGCAATGTAAGCACGGGCCTCGCTAGCCAAAACTCGAGGGGGGGGGGGGGGGCGCCTGACGGCGCCCCAGCGCCCGTTTCAGCTTTTCGTCGCAGATGTTATAATCAAACTCGTGATACCTGCAAGGGTTCCAGACTGCAGAAGCCAAGTCGTATCTCCGATCTCAGGGGCGGTTTGACGGGCTTGGGTATAAGACCTGACTACATCAAAATACACGACTGGCAGATGTCCAGCAAGGCTTAAGAGTGATACCAGTTAGAAACAATAGGAAGAAACACAGCACCACATGCGGGAAACTGTACGAATTTAAACAAACAATAAAGCGAATGAACGTCATTCTTAATAAGAGGAATTCAATTCCGCAATAGTCCGCCCCGCAGCAGTTTGTAATGACTGCATATAGGACAGAATGAAAATGTGCGCCGCAGGCGAAATTTGTAAGTAGGCTATGAGTTTTTTCGGGCAAAACACTACTTCCCCCCAACAAAACCTAGCTTTTAATATGTCCCAAGCCCAAAATTTCAAGCCTAAAACCCGAATGGAACGACGCAACCTTCTAGTAAATAGATCCGAGCCTACTGCGAAAATATCCGAAGTGTACTGACGTAGATTGTTGTAATTCTTAAACCCCTGAACAAACGCGCACCTGCTGACTTGCCAACTCTCAGAACAGCGAGTTGGTGGACATGAGTCACAGCAGTGTGACTGCGACATGGCCAGCTGACCGTGCTTGCAGACTTACCGACCTCAAGACTAGCAAGTCGAGACTTTTATCGATGACGGGTGCAAAATTGGCAAGTGCCTTATTGAGCAGAGCGGTAAATTGTATATATAAGTAAGAATTTTCATGTTTAAAAAAATTCAGATTCAGATTCAGATTGAGAGAGACTTGTATCAGACGACTATTGTGCAGCTGGTAGCATTTGCCACATTGTTAAAGTGAGGGTTATCTATGGATTAACATCAACTTGGAATCGAGTGAGTTATAAGCATATTGATTAATAAAGTACCTGGTAACACTAGTTTGTTCAACTCTACATGCCCTAGGAGATAGACCCACGAGCCTCCCCACGCTACCGAATCGAGGATATATACCTCTCTCTTTTACCGTATTACAGTGGTGACAGCGGGTGAAAAGAGTCAAGCAAACTAGAGTTGTAGTTACCATTCACCAAAACAAATTTTTCTATGTTTCATTAGATTACTAAAAATAAGAATAGTACCTAATCACCCACCCCTCCAATAACTTGCGCTTAATTTCAGACATCCGGGGTCTGTGCACGAACCCAAAATGTCGGTCACAGAAGAACAAAAATCTGAGATGCAATTCAAAGTTTTTCAAACAGAACTGGCAAAACAAATCCCGCAGTACGACGGCGAAGGGGATATCGACGTTTTCATATCCACCATGACAAAGTTTTTAGCCCTTTCTGGTATAGCCACCGTCAAGGACCTCAGGGATATGCTCTACCTCAGACTGAGAGGTGTGGCAATTTCCTTCCTCGACACACTAGTTGGGGTTCAGATTGCAAAAAGCGCGGACCTTCTGGAAAGATTCAGAATCCGGTTTGCTAGCACGAGTGTCAAAAATAGACTGAAATACGAGATTGTCCAGTTACAAGCGGACCAAAGTATTCGAGAATACGCTGATAAAGTTCAGCTTACGACGGAGGAGAAACTAGGGAGACCCACGGGGGTCAATGACCAATTCACACGGGCAGTATTTGAAAACTTCAAAGCAGGGCTCGGACCGAAACTATTGAGACTGGTTCTGACGAAACAACCAGCTGATCTAGAAGCCGCGATTTCGCTAATTGAGCACGAGCTAACAACTGATGAAATCATCAAAGCACAACAACGCTTGACCATAAATTCCGTGGAAGAAACACAACATATCTGCGCGGTTAACCAGAAACCAAATACCGTTCCTGTACCCCAAAACTCCTCCCCGCAGATGGCTAGAAGACAAGTATCATTCACGAGTGACGAGAACCGACCTAGAAGGGATGTGACTCAAACAAGGAACGGATTTGCTCCCAGGGACCGTACACCAACGGGAGAAAGACAAGGAATGCGTCGGGCTATACGCTGTACAACAGGTATGACAGAATCGAAAGAGGGACCGAATGGAACGGAACTCTAGCAAACATGCAATGCTATTCTTGCTCGCGATTCGGGCACCTTGCGAGAAACTGTAGGCAGCGGAATGGAAACCGACGAAGGGGATTCCCCAAGCGTATAACGTTCAACCAAACCAGAAACGACAGCGGGTATGGGAGAACCTGTACGTATAGTGGCGAGCGCGGCCTCGGTGCTTTAAACGAGAACAGCCGGCTCTAAACGGGCACAGAATCGGTTACACTGTGCGAAGTAGATTTTATCCCCGGATCCCCCATTTTGTGGGATCCGGGTACGATCAGAAAATCTTTTCGGATCCCAAATGAAAGGAAGGGCCACTTAGGACGGAACTTCCCGTCCGTCATTCTTCAAGACGAATCTTGAAAATGTGAGATATTAAGCTGGAAATTCGACCTTTCCGAAAAAGAACTACTGACCATCCAGAGAAAAAAACTTGAAACAGAGCACACTTGTTCTGAATTTAGTTAACAAAATAAAATAAAAACAAATTAACAACAATCAGGCCCGTGTCGTCGCATTTGAGAAAAATTCTTACCATAAAATTATTTTCTGTTAAATTACAAAGTGTCTGTGCATGAAACTAACAAATTCTTGAAAAGGTACGCCACAGGCAGAATCAGCTTGATTTTTACTTGAATCGAGAGATATTAGAACAGAACAGATCGTGTTACAATTGTGCGCTGCAGGACGAAATTCATGATTTGAACAAGACCAAATGTTTCGATGGGATCCCAAAAATTTAATATTTACAGACAATCGGGTCTTGCAGCGTTCCAATGGTAATCATCGGAGAAGACGAAGTTCAAATATGGATTCAGCATGTGAGTTTACACCTATAGCCTGCGTCATGTCTACTTTGACGAAAGTTCCTGCCTTACTTCTGCCAAATTTCCGGTTTCAGACGAATTCCGGGCGAACTACTTGTCTTGCAAAAAATTGAAGTTCAAAACAGATTCAGCGTATCTCCATACCATCCATATCTCCATAATCAACTTCACATAAAACTTCAACTTTTAATCAATTTTCCGATTTCAGTAGGATTCGAGGTGAAATGTGTCCAGGTATAAAATGATTGTCATACACGAATTCAGCATGCCTTCTTACCCGTAAATCGAACACCTAATGAAATTCATATAAAACTTATACTTTTAACAGATTTTCCGGTTATGGCCGGATTCCGGGCGATATACTTGTCAGGTGACAAAATAATTTTCATACTCGAATTCAGCAAGTTTCACTATCCTTAAATCGTACCTCTAATCAACTTCAGATTAATCTTTTATTTATGACAAACTTTCCGGTTTTGGCCGGATTCCGGCCGATCTACTTATCCGACGAGAAAATCATTTTCATATTCATATGCAGCACGTCTCCTTGCCCTTAAATCGGATATCTAATCAACTTCAGACAAAACTTTTACTTTTAACAAACTTTCCGGTTTTAGCTGGATTCCGGGTGAACTACTTGCCTGGCAAGAAAATGGTTTTCATATTCGTGTCCAGCATGTCGTCTTGCCCCGTAATCAACTATCTCATTAGCTTTTAAAAATATTTGTTTCGCCCATTAATTTGAAACCCCTCCCCCTCCCCTAAATATGCAGCTATCGGGCCCATCTACGAACTCGACCTTTCCCTTTACTCGATGAGTCCTCACACCAAGTTTCATCAAAATATCTAATTCCCTCCGAGAGTTATTGTGCTGACAGACGGAAAACTTTGCGATGTCATAGGTATCCCTCCACTGACGTTTTGGGATCCCAAAAACCTCTTTTGTCGGCGGTCTTGGAAGCTCCGATTTTACGATCCTACTTCTAATTCTGACAAAATTTGATTGGAAAACCTCTTCTTGTCTGACATAGCCCGCCTCTTTATGTCAATTGTCAAGCTCGAAACATGCGACTGAGAATGCAATTCCTCAAGTCTTAAACCCTCGAGAACCCAGAGCTGCCGATGTTGAAGCTGATGTCAACCCAGTTTTTTGAAAACCCTGAAATAGCCTTACTGACTTTTCCGAGCGCACTGCCAGCCCCTGGTCGGGGAACTCTGCGAGCGCCCTTTAGCTAAATTTGTGTGGTCGGACGCTCGCAGCGCGCCCACTTTAGCTTTTTGGGATCCCAAAACGTAAGTGGAGGGATACCTATGATATCACACAAAGTTATTCGTCTGTCCGTCCGTCCGTCCGTCTGTGCGCACTGTAACTCTCCAAGGGAATGAGATATTTTGATGAAACTTGGTGTGAGGATTCTTTGGGTCAAGAGTAAGGTCAAGTTCGTAGATGGGCTCTGTAGCCCCACATTTAGCGGTGGGGGAGGGGGTTTAAATCAAGGGGCAAATTAAATATTTTCAAACAGATACTGTGATAGTCGATTATGGGGATAAGAAGTCATGCTGATCACGATGGTGAAAATCATTTTGTCATCGGACAAGTAGTTCGCCCGGAATCCGACCAAAACCGGAAAGTTTGTTAAAAGTAAATGTTTTATTTGAAGTTGATTAGATGTTCGATCTAGAGGTAAGAAAACATGCTGAACACGATGGTGAAAACCATTTTTGTGCCGGACAAGTAGTTGGCCCGGAATCCGGCCAAAACCGGAAAGTCTGTTAAAAGTAAAAGTTTTATTTGAAGTTGATTAGATGTTCGATTTAGGGGTAGGAGGACATGCTGAACACGGCGGTGAAAACCATTTTCTTTCAGGACAAGTAGTTAGCCCGGAATCCGGCCAAAGCCGGAAAGTTTGTTAAAAGTAAAAGTTTTATTTGGAGTTGCTTAGATGTTCGATTTAGGGGTAAGAAGACATGCTGAACACTAGTGTGAAAACAATTTTCTACCCGGGCAAGTACTTTGCCCGGAGTCCGGACGGAGAAGTAAGAAGAGATGCTGAGTCCCTGTATGAAAATCATTTTTCGCCCGTACATATAGTTCGATCGGAATCCGACTGGAGCCTGAAAATTTGTTATAAGTTAAATTTTTATTTGAAGTTGATTAGATATTCAATATTGGGGAAAGAAGATACGCTGAGTTCGTTTTTGAGCTTTTTTTTTTTGCCGGACAAGTAGTTCCGAAATTCAGCTGAAAGTGGGATATTGGCAGAAGTGGCAGGAAATTTTCGTCAAAACAGATATGACTTATTGGGGGAAACACACATGCTGAATCCATATCTGAACTTTGTTTTCTCAGATGATTAGCTATTTGGCCTTAATCTGTTTCTGAATTTTAATAGTAAAAGCGTTCAAGGAGTTTGGCGAAGACAAGACCCAATTGTCTGCATCAATATTGGCTTTTTGGGATCCCATCGAAACCTTTGGTCTTGTTCTTTCTTGGAGGGACTTTCTTCTGACGTCTTTGAGCAATTTCCATGGACAAAATAAAATGAAAAATCGTTAATTTTTTTTTAAAGTCTGTTGATTACCATATCTTTTACATACGATTAAACTAGAAACAATAAGAACTGATGTGCTATTTCCCATTCTTTTTTTTTCAGAAAAGAAACATACTTTACAGATAGCACAAAGGAAATCCCTGTCCTCGCAGTTTTAAATATAGGCATGGTGTTTATGTTTGATATGTTTTTATAGCACTTGGACTTCGGCTCTGTTTCTTAACGAGTTATCAAATTGTCATACTGGTAAACTTACTGGTAACTTCAGTCGTGTCTCCTTATAATTACAATTACAATTCGGTTTACGTATCCATAGAAATCTTTTACAAACCAAAACTGAGCTGGACATATCATTACAGTTAAAAAGATTAACCAAGAGATATGTTTATCACCGTAACCTATTATTTCTTTTTCCAGTTCACGATTAAAAGTACAATTCATAAAAAAACAGAATTTGAATGAAAATGAAAATAATTTTTTTTTTAGAAAAGTAGTTAGTCATCATTTTAATTACTATCGTTATATTTGGAAACGAAATGATTGAGAGATATACAGTTCAACAAGGATCAAATGGTCAAAGTTATTTATGTCACAACACAAATATATGAACTGCCTGAAAAAATTACGATGTTAACTTTTAAAGAGCGCTGAACTGTTGTAAAATTCTGTACGAAAGAGTTAAGGAATCTTTCCGATGAATGCGCATGAGACGTTCAGTATTTTTTTTTCCAGGGCCCCCTAAACGCTTTGCGAATAATCTCATCGCTGGCACTGAATCCATAAGTCCCCCTCCTTTTGACAATCGTAGCTATAACTAGATCCTTTCTCTTCGGTTCCTGTATTGCGGTGGCCATCTGATATTTTTCATAGGTTCACAAATGATGGGGACGACACTATCGAAGAAGACATCAGCCGTCTATTCGAGACCAGCATGCCGAAACAAGGGTCTTCAGCCTGCTTCCGACGACCCGTGTTACCGAACGTTTCCGCCCAAGACTGTAAGTACAACAATTTTAGCTAGCGTGATCTGCAAGGTGTGTCTAGATTCCATCCCGTTCCCACCTTTGGTTCAGAGATTACGCGTGCCATGAGATTTCTGGGACCCCTTTTCTAACTTTCTCTCAGTGTCCAGGCCTACATAAGGTACATTAGGACGTATGACCAGCCTACCCACTCAGTGAAGTCCAATACCATCCTCCGTTCGGATACTGCTCAGCACCGTACCATCTGGATGACCAGACCATACCCGGATCTACAAGAGACACATACCTACCAAGTGTCGTACCGATCCCTCTATCCCTTTGGAACTTGGACGTGCTACAATACAATACTTCCAAGACCCCCATTCCTACTTCCCCACAGTGTCTTGATTTACAAGTGGCATGTCCTACCTACCAAGAGCGTGTTCCATTCTGGTTACCGTAGTTATTAGGCATGACGTCACAAATCTTGGCTTCTTTGTGTCAAGACTGGAACGCATTTTTTAGTTGTCGGTAAAATATCAAGCAAATAGTTACTAGTAGGTACTATTTCGAGAAGGTTGGAACGGTCAGCGTAGTAACTTTTAGTGAGATTTGAACGTAATTAGTAACTACTAGTTACTATTGTTAGAAGACTGGAACACACTCCAAGTGTCGTACCGATCCCTTCATCCATTCGGCACTTAGATAAGCCACATTATTCCGGGAAAACCCCACCAGCTCCACAGAAAGCGACTGGATCCGGTCCAGACCAGTAAACGGTAACTCTTCTAATCCCAATTTTCAATGTCAGGGGATAATTTGCAAGCAACCAGTCACTTTTGATGTATAAAGTTTACTCTGACAACAAAATGACTGTAGTACTAACTAATCAATGAGTATAATGTTGCAGTCGACGTCATCAACTACTGGAACGAGATCGCCTTGGATACCTTCCGCGGTGCCATAGAAGGGCCACCACCTGCCACACGGTCCCTAGCAATCATTCACATTGCTATGTATGACGCGGTGAACTCCATCACCCAGAAAGGCAAAGCCTACGCAATCAAAGTTCCAGCAAGCGGTAGCGAGTCACCAGTCATTGCTGCTAGTAAAGCCGCGCAGATCACACTCAGTGCTCTGTATCCTCAGTACGCCGATGTATACAAGAAAGGATATTTCCGAGCCCTCAGTACGGTCAAATACGCATCCAGCAGAGGGAATGGTGCAGAGATTGGCAGAGCATCCGCGAAAGCTATCTTAACCATCCGCGCAAATGACGGCTTTGCCTTAACGGACGACCCGACCTACAACCCTGACACAAGGATCACCGGAGTCTATAGGCGGACTCCTGTCCCATGCCCTGACGGTGAAAAACCTGGAAATCGTCCAGGTGTCCCGAGATACGGACAGCTAAAACCTTTCGCGATTCCGGACGTACGATTATTTATGCCCTACCCGGATCCTAAGAAGGTTCCGCCTATATGTGATGCGGAAGTTGCAGAAGTAAAGGAGATTGGAGCAAGGTACAGCCGCGTCCGCACACCAGAGCAGACTCTGATTGCCCTCTTTTATTTCGATGGCAATGGGACGTCTACTGCAGCTGGACGTTTCAACCAGATGGCCCAATCCATCGCCAGTTCACAGCGGCTCGATCTGCACTCAAAAGCTGAGTATTTTGCTCGCGTCAATATCGCAATAGCAGACGCTGCCATCGTCACGTGGGCGATCAAGTACATTTTTCTTGTCTGGCGGCCAATAACCGCAATTAGAGACTCTCCCTGTCCGGATTTACGGGACCCAACATGGTCGCCACTTGTTGAGACTCCCGCTGCTCCTAGTTACGTGTCCGGACACTCATTATTTGTAGCGTCATTCGCACGAGCTTCACAAGACTTCTTTGGGACTGACAGCATAAGCTTCGTAGCCCCAACTGAGAACTCGCGTCTACCCGATCTTTCCTACGATAGTTTGTACGGCATGGCAGAAGAAGTAGGCTTCAGTCGATTATGGGCTGGTATCCACTACAGAATCGACATCGTTGATGGGCTTGCCGCCGGGATTAAAGTTGGAAAGTATGCTTCTAAGCCTTTTCTGTATTAAAACTGCTTCAGTTTAAGTTGGGGTCACTCACTTTGCTTTACAACCAAAGAATGACAGAGATGAGCCAGCCGAGAAGAATGGTCAAATTTACGTCTCCTAGCTTTTTCAAGTAAAAGTGAAACTGTACACATTATGTGTACAACATCCAGATTTTGTACTGGATCGAGAATACCTTACTTCCCTGTGTAAACACCAAGTCCAACCCCCCCCCCCAAATTAGCCTTCATCTCTACAACACGGTCAACAAGAAATGTCCATGCCCTCTCTAAAGGCTCGTCCAGAACGGTGTTTAGCGAAGACCCGGTCACCGTCACCAGGCAGATACACCACCAGGAAATCAATGGGTACATGGCACTTGAGCCGAAGGCTGTAAGTAAAATGTGAATTCCACCCACAACAAGAACAAGGGTTTCGATGGAACCCAGAAATTTAATATTTGATCCAGATAATTGGATCTTGTAGATATTCGGTCTTCGACAGACTTCTTAAAGTTTAACTGAAAAGCCAACTTGTTTATGTGTCATTGTCAATTTGTCATTGGTCAGTTCTCTCTGTGCGTTTGCCGTGAGCGGTCGCATAGATGGTGTTAGATTTTGGAATTTGAATCCACTGTGGCTTCTAGCATTGTAAGTCTCGTTTTCAGAACTTTCTGCTATCATGACGAAAACGATCGTCTCTGAGCTACTGTGCTTTTTGACAAATAAGATTGACACTTCCCCTAAGGATGTGATCCTGAAAGTTTGTAATGAGTTCTACTCGCTTGATAGTGTCTTGAAGGCCAAAACTTTGCTCGTCGAAGCCTTGTCGGCTGATGAAAGAAATACAGCTGCTGATAGGCTGTCGACCACGAGACGCAGCAAGTACCTAGCACTCGACGACCTGTATTACCTGTTGCAGATCTGTGATCGTGGGAATTTTAAATTCCTGGCTGAGGACCTTGCTATGCTCCCCCCCATGAGTCTCGAACATTTTGACTTGGCTACTCTTCTCAAATCCCACGAAACACTGCAAAGCCAATTAACCGAGTTACAAAACTCTCTTGCCGAAATGAAGTCGTGCATACTCACCCGATCTGAGCTGAATTCATTTCGGTCTCCGGCACGCTATGACGTAGGTAGTGCTCTGGGCGATCTCGATCGCCCACGCAATGCTGCTATTTCAACATTGAATCGGACGAAAGCGGCATCTAACATGACTTTGTTTTTCGACGCGGGGGACAACGAGAGCTCCGTGTCTGAGACGGGAGATGGCAGTGCCAGTGTGTCAGCAGTGGCCGTGATTAATAGTGAAGATGCGGTTGTGACCGTTAGACCCCCACTGGAAGCTGTGCGCACAGTTGACACTGGGGGCGTCGAGGGAGTGAATCCTGTTTCTTATGCAGATGTCACACGCCGTCCCCGGAAAAATAGCCGTTTACCCAAGACCGCTACCGGTAGGCCGAGTGCAAATCCCTCAAGTGCGTTTGTCGGTTCTGTTACCAAAAATACGCTTAAAGGAGTTAAGTCAAACTTGCATAGTCAGTCGCGATCGATTTTTGTCTCGAGACTAGATCCATCCACTGAGCTTTTAGCGGTGAGGAATGCTCTTGCGCAGAGACTAAAGTGTAAGTTGGATGCAATCCATTGTGACAAAATTGAGCCGAAGTCTAGTAAGCAGCAGAGTGTTTCTGTCAGGATCGGTATTCCAGCCATATACTATGAAACGGTCATGAAACCGTCTTTTTGGCCAGCTGGTGTTTTCGTCCGTCGTTACTTTGACAACCGACAGGCTAAGGCCGGTGGGACTAGTGAAGTGAGCAATGGTAATTAGAACCGCGTCCTATAATTGTCGGGGGCTGAAATCTAACGCTTTTGACCTCCTTCCGCTCTTTCAGACCCATGATTTGATTCTTTTACAAGAACTTTGGCTACTGGAATCTGAACTGTGTCTCTTGAACAATCTTAGCCCACAGTTTAGAGGCATAGGTGTCACTCCTATGAAAGATACTGTTCTTCATATCGGTCGCCCCTACGGTGGTGCTGCTATCCTATGGAGAAACAGCGTCGATCAATCAGTGCGTGTTATCGAAACTGAGTCCGACAGGATCTGTGCCGCGATCATCACTCTATCGGACTCTTGCCTACTTGTGATTAACGTGTACATGCCAGTCTGCGACTCGGATCATGAAGCCGAGTTTTTGGACTGCCTGGCTCTGCTGCAGGCTATGATCGATACCGTTGATTTTGATCACCTATGTATTGCTGGGGACTGGAACGCTAACGCCGACCCTAATGTGCCGTCTATTTTCTTCAATGAGCTTAATAGATTCTGTGCCTCGAACGACCTGATAATTGCCGACGTTGATCTCCTCCCTGCTGACTCGTTTACATATGTGAGTGATAGCCACGCAGGCAAAACTTCATGGCTTGATCACATTGTGGTTAACCAATCGCTTCGTCCGCTTGCAAGCAAAATGCTCACACTGCCGGAGTTTGGCCCTGACCATCTCCCACTTACCTGTGTGTTTAACGTGAATTGCTCTGAGCCAGGTACGAGTACCTCAAACGGTGATGTCGCCGCGCCAACGACTAGTGTACACTGGAACCGTGCTTCACAGGCGGATCTGCATGAATATTCTACGAAGACCGGTGTGGCCTTCGACGATTTCGATCTGTCCTCCGAAGCTCTCCTTTGCAGTAACCCTGAATGCTCCTCGGCAGAACACTGCGAGTTGCTTGATAAATTGTATGCTACTTTTTGTTTCACTCTAACTGCCACAGCTGTGTCTGCCATTCCCAGTTCTAGCTCTACAAAGCACAAGAGCAGGCCATTCCAGGTTACTGGATGGAACTCCTTAGTGAAGAAATTTTACCTTGCGTCCAGAGCCGCTTTTTTGACGTGGGTTGCTAACGGTAGGCCAGTGTTTGGTATTGTTTATGAGAATATGAGATGGGCACGCTCTGTTTTTAAATCGAAGTTGAAATGGTGTAAAACAAATGCTTTAGCTGCGAAAGCTGAAGCTATGGCTGTAGCCCTCCTTGGTGGTCAGAAGGATTTTTGGACCCATGTGAGACAAAACTTCTCGGGATCAAAGGCAAGTGTGAGTACGTTAGATTCCGTTAGTGGCGCTAGGCAGATTTCTGAGCATTGGGCGAATAAGTTTGAAACACTTTTTAATTCAGTTCCTAGTGATTGCTCTAGTTTTCCCCTTTTGCCTCCGTCTGATTTTCCGCCTATTTTTCCTGCTGAGGTTGAGCGTCACCTCCTATCTATTGGTATTGATAAAGCTGGGGGAGCCGATGGTATTTCGGCTAGGCATCTGAGGTTCGCTTCGAGTAAAAAATACCTTATTTTAGCGGCGCTGTTTAATGGTTTCCTAAGGCATTCTTACCTGCCTGATTCACTAATGACAGTGAACCTGGTGCCGGTACCTAAGTCGAGAACGACAGATTCATCTAATTCTGATAATTATCGACCAATTGCGTTGGCTACGGTTCTCTCGAAGATTCTTGAGAAATGTTTAGCAGACCATATGAAACAGTGGCTCGTTACTGCTCCATACCAGTTTGGCTTCAAACAAATGTGCGGAGTTGATTTCGCGATTTTTCTTCTGAAATTCGTCGTAGATTATTTTCTGTTCTTCTCGACTCCGGTATTTCTGTGTTTTATTGATGCCTCTAAGGCGTTCGATCGCGTGAACCACCGTATTATGCTAGATATTTTGGTGCGTAGAGGGGTCCCCACCGTTTACGTGAAATTATTATGTTACTGGTTCACTGAACAAAGATTTCGTGTTCGTTGGGGGGATAGCTACAGTGAGTTTTTTCACCTGAAGAACGGTCTACGCCAGGGGGGTGTTCTTTCCCCACTGCTGTATATTATTTACACTGATGAACTTTCATTAAAGTTATGCCTTTCGAGGATCGGTTGCCACATCAACGGGTATTGCTACAATCATTTAATGTTTGCAGACGACATCGTTTTAATTTCGCCTACCATTTTTGCCCTGAATCAGCTCCTACAAATTTGCGATGGTTATGCTACTTCCCATGATATTCTGTTTAACACGAAAAAAACATTTGCAATGGCTTATCTACCCCCTGGCTTACCGGTTCCTCAGAAGGGCGTACGGCTCGGTGGAAATGAAATTGTGTTTGTACGTAATTTTACTTATCTGGGGTTTACCCTCCGGGATGACTGTCGTGATGACGATCATGTTACCGCGCTTCTGCGAGGGCTGTTTAAGCGAGGTAACATGCTCGTCCTCAAATTTGGGCATTGTTCTGATGCTGTGAAAACTCGCTTGTTCCAGTGCTATTGTTATCAGCTCTTTGGTATTTCTCTAGTGGCCAATATTTCACTCAAGTCGGCCAGACTACTTAAAACTGGGTACAATCGAGTTGCCCGCCGCCTGTACAAACTTCCAACGATTTGTAGCGTGAGCCACGAACTTGTTTCCCGAAGGTGCTGTTCACTGAATGAGATAGTGAGGCGGTCTAAAGCGTCCCTCCATCAGAGAATTTTCAGGTCCGAGAATTTTCTTGTTAGGAATGCCGCTGATCCCCTTTTCAGCTGCCTTCCTGTTAGGAGGGCGCTCCTCAAGGACGTATGTCCTTAGCGCGTTTTAGTGTTTGTTAGATGCTGTTCTGTTCTTGTTGTTATGTGTATATGGCCTCTGGCTGAAATAAAGGTATTATTATTATTATTATTATTGAACTGAGTACACTGAATTATTTGGATTGCGCAAAGGGATTTGTCTATTTTCCACTAGCTGCTCTGGTTATGACGTTCAGGATATCGCTGCCGTCCCCACACGTACATTCTACTGTGGCGCGAGAAATTTTAACTCAACACAAACGCGGCTTTTCAGTTGGCAGTGGTGCGATTGCTGAAGATTGCTTAGTGCCTGAACACAAAAAAAATCATATACATTAAGGCATACAACAACAAGACCAAAGGTGTCGATGGGATCCCAAAAATCTAATATTTGATTCAGACAATCGAGTCTTGTCTTCGCCAGATCCAGTCTTGGACAGGCTAATTATCAGAGAAAACCAAGTTCAGATATACCTCTATAAACCATATCTATTTTGACGATACTGACCGGGACTTCCTGCCGATTTCCGAGCGAACTACTAGCCCAGCAAACAAAAAAAAATACAGAAATAAAACCAGCATATCTCCTTATCCCTATAAAGAACATCTTATCAACTTTGAATAAAAGTTTGACTTAAAAAAATCCGGTTACAACCGGATTCCGGAAAAATTATATGTCCGGGTAAAAAAACATCGTCATAAACCGACTCAGCCTCCCTTCTTACCCCTTAATCTGTCATCTACTCGAACTTTTGCTTTTAACAAATTTTCCGGTTTTGGCCGGATTCCTGGCGAACTACTTGTCCGTCAAGAAAATGATTTTCACCATCGTCTTCAGCATATCTTCCTACCCCTAAATCGAACATCTAATCAACTTCAAATAAGACTTTCACTTTTAACAAACTTTCCGGTTTTGGCCGGATTCCGGGCGAACTACTCGTCCGATGACAAAATGATTTTCCCCATCGTGCTCAGCATGTCTTCTTACCCCATAATCGACTATCAAACTATCAACTCGAAATAAAACTTCTAATTTTAACAAACTTTCCGGTTTCGGCCGGATTCCGGGCGTACTACTTATCCTTCGAGAAAATGGTTTTCACCATCGTCTTCAGCATGTCTTCCTACCCCTAAATCGAACATCTAATCAACTTCAAATAAAACTTTTACTTTTAACAAATTTTCCGGTTTTGGTCGGATTCCGGGCGAACTACTCGTCCGATGACAAAATAGTTTTCACCATCGAGCTCAGCATGTCTTCTTACCCCATAATCGACTATCACATTAGCTGTTTCAAAATATTTTGTTTGTCCCTTAATTTAAACCCCCTCCACCACCCCTAAATGTAGGGCTAGATAGCCCATCTACGAACTTGACTGGTCCGACGACCCAACGAATCCTCACACCAAGTTTCATCAAAATATCTCACTCCCTTCGAGAGTTATCGTGCTTACAGACGGACGGACAGACGGACGGACGGACGGACAGACGGACAACTTTTGCGATGTCATAGGTATCCCTCCACTTACGTTTTGGGATCCCAAAAATACAAGCGCATGGAGGTACCACAAATAACACGGCAACGAACTATTTGAAAATCGATTATTCGTGAATAGTGGCACAACGAAGTAACGCATTTTCAGCGGGTCTTCAAGCCAATTTAAGTGAATAAGTGATGGGTAACTAGATTGTCCTATCCCGGCCGTTTTAAACTTTACACATTTTTACTATTAAAATTTAGAAACAGATTAAGGTCAATAGTAACCATCTGAGAAGACCGAGTTTAGATATATTTTTCACGTAATGTGCGTATGTCCTGAGCTTTCAGATCTTCGTGGGGAAATTTTTGGTGTTAGTAATTGGGGGGAGGATTGGTTGGTAAAAGTAATGGGAAGTAAAATATTTGGTGATATTGAAAAGTTGGGAAGATTCCTTTCGGTCTCGATGAACCACAGAGAAAGATTCCTGTAAAGGAATATGTAAAATAGTTAGCATTTATTTGGTTTGTGTTTTTTATTTTTGTTTGTGTTTATTTTTTTCCCATGGCCTCTGTGCTTTTAGTGGAATAAATCTTATAGATTCAGCACGTGTCCTTACCCTATAGCCTATGTCGTATCTACTTTCATGAAATTGATCAAAATTTCCTTCGTTAGGCCGATTTCCGATTTGGCCGGATTCCGGAGAAACTACTTGTCTGGCATAAAGTAAAGCTCAAAACGAATTCAGCATGTCGCCTTACCCCTACATTGAACCTCTAATCGACCAGATAAAACCTCTAATCAACCAGATAAAAACCTTACCATATTTGACGGGCAAAACGGATAAGTCCTCTACATTTTATTAGAGCTATAGTTCGGCCCTTCTTGGCAAGGGCCCTCTTCAGGCTCAACCCGCTCAAGCTGGAAAGTGTTTGCCAAGTTTGATCAAAATATCTCGGCTTTGAAAGTTATCGTGCTAACAGACGGACAAACGGACAACTTTTACGACGTCATAGGTACCCCTCCGCTTGTGTTTTGAGATCCCCAAAAAACAATAAAATTCAAACAAATCTCTTTCTTTCACGAGGGGCAATTCAAACAAGAGCTCCGAGCTCATATGGCACTTGTTACGAGTAGGCGGTACAAGAAACTAGATCAGAAAGTCACAAAATACACCCGCCATCCAAAAATGCGGTTCGGAAATAGAAATAGGATATTTAGTTTCACTCATTTCTGAGCAGTTTCGGCATCGTCTCGGATTATCTGTAGCAAATGCGCATGACTGTTCAAACTTCCAAGTTTCAGCCCAATAAATCCACTCGTTTGATCCCTAAATGTGCTACACGATTTCCGGTACTCCCTCCATCTCCCCCTACCATGGCCAAATCTGGTTCGGACTAAAAAATAGATCATCTAAAACGTCTACTTTTATACCATCTATCAAGTTTCACTCGAATCGGAGCATTTTTGGAACCCCCCCCCCCCCCCCCCCAGCCAACCTTGTCGGATCCGGTTCGAGCCCAAAATATGTCATGAAGTTTTACTGAAATTGGAGCATAACCTATCTGCAAGTTTCCACCCCCCCCCCCCTACCTTGGCTGAATCCGGCCCGGACGCCAAATAACAAATATAGGCCGCATAAGCTCGGCAATGTCGAACTTGCATCTCATTCGGTCTACCCGTTCGGTTTTTGTGCATGTCAAAAGCCCCCCCCCCAAGTCCCCCAACCGTGGTCGCATAAAGTTCGAACGCATGTTTTACATGTCGAGGCCATCGATTCTTATCACCCATTAAGTTTCACTTGAATCAGACCACTCGTTCGCATTTTTCAGAAGTCATGTTCCATATTTCTCTTCCCTCGCTCCCCCCAAAATGCTCGGATATAGGAGCGGAGGCTTCCGGGGGTATGTTGTGTCAGGTTCTTAAGTCAATTAAGTCGGGTCACTAATATGCCTGCAAGGTTTCGTTGTCTCAGTACATCTGGAACTATTCTAACTCGCACGACTATCGGAATTCCAGGAAATTCCCTCCAACTCCCCCCCACAGAGCCCCGAAACCATCTGGCTCCGTCAATTTCATATCTAGGCCTAATGCTTCTTCTCTCCATTAAGTTCGTCCCAGTCCCTCTGGTTTAAGCTTTTCTCGAGTTCCCCCCCCCCATCCCCCACAGTTATCGGACCCGACCCGGACTTAACACTGAATATCTGAGGCGATAGCTGTTTCCATCTGACAAGTTTCATTTAAATCCGAAAACCCGTTCAAAAGTTATGCATGCCACTAGATTCCGGACTTCCCATCCCCCCACTCCCCCCACACTGGTCGGATCGGGGAAACGACTATTCTCAAGTCAATCTGTTCGGATCCCTGACATACCTGCCAAATTCATCGTCATAGGACATCAGGAAGTATGCCGAACTCGCGGGATCACTAGAAATCCAGACCCGGTCCACAGTGCCCGGGTCCGGTCCGATTGTGTCAATGACGTATCTAGGACTTGTGCTTGTTCTTCCCACCAAGTTTCATCCCGATCCCTCCATTCTAAGCGTTTCTCAAGATTTCTGGTTCCCTCCTCCAACCCCCCCCCCCCCCCCCCCCCGTGTCATCGGATCCGGTCCGGATTTGAAGTGGAACGCGAGACACGAGATCATCCTGAATATCAACTTTCATCAAGACCTGATCACTCGTTCGCAAGTTAAAATAGACCTACGTTGCCCGGGCAACGTGAAGTGTTGCGGCAACCTTTGTCCGGCTTCGCCGGCTAAAGTGTTGCGAGAGCAACACTTTGGTTTTGTTTCTTCGCTGTCGGTTAAATGCTGAAATTGTCAACTTATCGAAGCTTTTAAAACGGTATGTTCTAAAAAGAATAATCACATAATCAAAAGCTGTTCTTTAGCGTTGTAAAACCAACAACAAAACAATATCGGAAGAAGGCTATTTGTAACGTTTCAGGATTAAAATACCATAGATGACACTATTAATTATTACAAAACTACCTTATTGTTTTACATTACCGTATCGTTTGTACCCGTTGCGTAAACAGTTAATCCTAGGTTATAGCGATAGACCATCGATACAAACTTGCTTACTGTCATATTTACAGAAATCGAATACAATGTGCACCAATTTTCAAAAATTTCTAGCCCCTCGTGAACCGATCTTACTTACAAGTCCGTCTCCCGACATTGACAATAAATTCACCGGAAACAAATAATGGATGCACCAGCTATCAAGAGTTGCAAACCCCTCATCGCTGAAGATGATTATAGCATAAAAGCCGATTATTACTTACAAGTCCCATGCATGTCTTACAATTGGGAACAAAGTTGTTCTTACCATCGAATACACCTGAGACAAATAACAGGTATACCAACTAGCAAAAGCTGCAAACTCCTCGTTGCCGAAGATGATTATGAGCTAACAGTCGACTGTTGCTTACAGTCGAATGTTGCTTACATTCGACTGTAATGTAAGCAACATTACAGTCGAATGTAAGACTGTAAGTTGTGAGACAGTGTACATGTCTCACAACTGGTATCGCCTATTTTTGGTTTCAGTGTGTACCTTACTCCTGAAGTTGTCAACCCCTTGAAACTTTCAAACTGGCTTATCTCATGAAGGATTTTTGTTCAGAAAATTTGATGGCATATATTTTGATCAGCTCTTCAAGGGCTATCGATTGCCCTAACCACAACAAAAGCATATCGGAAAAAGGGACTAAATTGACTTTGCAGTCAGTTGAACTTTATCCTTTTCAATCGTAGACATCGTGACGGATGAAAACTTGGAATAATATCCTATATAATCTAGTTGGTATTATAAAGCTATCCGTAACTTTTTAGGATTAAAATACCATAGATGACACTATTAATTATTACGAAACTACCTTGTTTTACATTACAGTATCGTTTGTACCCGTTGCGTTAACAGTAAATCCTAGGTTACAGCGATAGACCTACGATAGAAACTTTCTTACCGTCAGACTTATAATAAATCGAATACAATGTGCAACAATTTGCACTAATTTCTAGCCCCTCGTGCACCGATTCTACTGACAAGTCCCTTTCCCGTGATCAAGTTCACCGGATAAAAATAATGGGTATACCGACTAGCAAAAGTTGCAAACCCCTCATCGCTGAAGATTTGTGTAGCATAACAGCCGATTATTACTTACAAGTCCCTTGCATGTTTTACATTTGGGAACCAAATTGTTCATCAAATGACAGGTACGCCAACTAGCGAGAGCTGCAAACCCCTCATTGCCGAAGATGATTATGAGCTAACAGTTGCCTGTCGCGTACAAATCCCCTAAATGTCTCACAACTGGTATCGCCTATTTTTCGTTTCAGTGTGTACCTTACTACTGAAGTTGTCAACCCCTTGAAACTTTCAAACTGGTGTATCTCATAAAGGAATTTTTTTTACCAAAAAATGGATGTCATATACTTTGATCAGCTCATCAGCGGCTATCGATTGCCGTCGAAGTTGAACTTTATCCTTTTCAATCGTAGATATCGTGACGGATGAAAACTTGGAACAATATCTTATATAATCTAGTTGATATTATAAAGCTATCCGTAACTTTTCAGGATTAAAATACCATAGATGACACTATTAATTATTACAAAATTACCTTATTGTTTTACATTACCGTATCGTTTGTACCCGTTGCGTAAACAGTTAATCCTAGGTTATAGTGATAGACCATCGATACAAACTTTCTTACTGTCATATTTACAGAAATCGAATACAATGTGCACCAATTTTCAAAGATTTCTAGCCTCTCGTGAACCGATTCTTGCTAAGTCCGTCTCCCGTGATTGACATCAAATTCATCGGAAACAAATAATGGATATACCAGCTATCAAAAGTTGCAAGCCCCTCATCGCTGAAGATGATTATAGCATAATCTTTTTAAACGGGATGTTCTAAAAAAAATAATCATATGATCAAAAGGTATTCTTCAGCGTTGTAAAAACAACAACAAAAAAATATAGGAAGAAGGGACTAAATTAACTTTGCAGTCAGTTGTACTTTATCCTTTTCAATCGTAGACATCGTGACGGATGAAAACTTGGAACAATATCTTATATAATCTAGTTGGTAATAGAAAGCTATCCGTAACTTTTCAGGACTAAAATACTATAGATGACCCTATTAATTATTATGAAACTACCTCATTGCTTTACATTTTCGTTTGTATCCGTTGTGTAAACAGTTAATCCTCGGTTACATTGATAGACCATCGACACAAACTTTCGTACCGTCAGATTTATAGAAATCGAATACAATGTGCACCCATTTGCAAAAATTCCTAGCCCCTCGTGAACCGATTCCTACTTACAAGTCCCTCTCCCGTGATATACATTAAGTTAACCGGAAACAAATAATGGGTACACCAGGTAGCAAAAGCTGCAAACCCATCATCGCAGAAGATGATTGTAGCATAACAGCCGATTATTACTTAGAAGTCCCTTGCATATCTTACCATTGGGAACCAAATTGTTCTTACCATCGAATACACCGGAAATAAATAACAGGTATACCAACTAGCAAAAGCTGCAAACCCCTCATTACCGAAGATGATTATGGGCTAACAGTCGACTGTTGCTTAAAAGTCCCCTATATGTATCATAACTGGTATCGCCTATTTTTGGTTTCAATGTACCTTACTATGAGGTTGTCAACCCCTTTGAAATTTTCAAACTGGTGTATCTCATGAAGGAATTTTTGTACCAAAAAATGGATGGCATATACTTTGATCGGCTCATCAATGGCTATCGATTGCCGTCGAAAAAAAAATTCTACCTGTCTTAGTTCAAAAGTTGACTTTTTTGCCGTAGGCCAACTTTCTAACGTCACGACTTAGAAAGGAGCAAAGGATAAGCTCTAGTTTCTTTAGCAATGAGAGAACTTTTAAAGTTTAAGAGGCACATCTGATACCGTTACTCTACCACAAACCAAAGTGCAAAAAAAAAAAATTATAAACTCAGCTGAAATCGTCGCAGACATGGACAGAAACAATAGATGGCAGCACTTTCGGACCCGTGGGAAAAAGCCACTTTTTTGTCTCTGTAGATTTTTCTATTTATCACTCAAAGAAGATATGTTGGCTGTGGGGCCGGGTAACTGCCGCATATATTTAACACTTATAGATTTTAGTCCATCTTCAATTTGAAACTAGTGCCTGCCTGCTTGCGTGCTAGAACGGAGCTTTCCACTCGAAAGCAGAAACATCTTTTGATGAAACGAAAGGTTCGCTACACAACTTCAGATAGTCCTCTCTGACATAGGCTATACAACTCCACTTCACTTCGCAAACCGTAGGCTCTGGCTCGATGACAAGCAAAAACCATCCTTATTGGCCCCAGGCAAGAGTTCTACGGAGCTTTCCAAAATGTAATGTCATATTCATCAATCCGGCCTAAGGTCCACACTTTCCGTAAAAACCGCACAGGTTAGACCCTTCTCAGTTACCAGGAATAAAATGAAATCGGAGTCATAGGAAAAAAAAAAAAAAACAAAAAAAACGAGGACAAAACCAAAGTGTTGCTCTCGCAACACAAATACCTCAAATTTTGGCTCCCACCTCCCTCCACTCCCCAGCAGATGGTCGGATCGGGGAAGTGACTACTTCCTATTTAATCTGGTCGGGTCCCTGACATGCCTGCCAATTTTCATCGTCATAGCACATCAAGAAGCCCCCCCCCCCCAACTCCCCCAGAGTGAGCGGATGCGTTCCGGTTATATCAGTCAAGTATCTAGGACTTGTGCTTATTCTTTCCACCAAGTTTCCTCCGGATCTCTCCACTCTAAAGGTTTTCCAACATTTCCGGTTCCCCCCTCTACCTCCCCCCAATGTCCCCGGATCCGGTCTAGATCTGAAATGGAACGTCTGAGATACGAGGTCCTTCCATTTATCAAGTTTCATTAAGATCCGATTACCCGTTCGTAAGCTAAAAATATCTCATTTTTCCTATTTTTTCCGGATTCCCCATCCCTCCTTTCCCCTCCAGCTGGTCGGATCGGGGAAGCGACTATTTCCAATTGACTATTTCTGCCTGCTAAGTTTCATCGTCCTAGCTTATCTGGAAGTGCCCGAACTAGCAAAACCGGGACCGACTGACGGACAGAAATTACAATCGCTATATGGCACTTGAGTAAGCTCAAGTGCCATAAAAACGACCCAGGAACATGAGCCGCCAAGGGTCCTCAGTCATCTTAACAAACAAGTATCCTATATATTTCAAATTTCAGACGAGCGTAGCAAGTCCCTGTCTCCCCGTCTCGATAAATCTAACAAAGTGGACCCGAAATCATCATGAAGAGGATGGTTTCACGTCAAGTCGAAGTACCTACTACGAATATTTTTGGATTCTAACAGTTTACGGGATAATTTGAACGATGCCCTTAGAGAACTGGCCTGCAATAGTAAACACTTATGGTTATGTTATTCGCATTAAGACACATCGAAAAAGAAATTCCATGTTTATTTGGTCAAGGCCGAGCAAAAACCACATTCCCATGTATAACAAGAGCTACGAGCTCATATGGCACTTGTTACGAGTATGTTAGAAACGAGAAGTAAATCTAAGCATTATTCAGGAAATTCCGGTACCCCTCCCTGCCGTGCTCGAAACCGGCCCGGACCCTAAAATATGCCATCTAAGGCATACGATCTCTCTACTTTAACCGGTTCATTCAAATCACTCCACTCGTTTAACCACTATGCGAGCCACAACATTTCCGGGACTCCCCCTCCAACTCCCCCCACTGCGGCCGAATACGTCTCGGACACAGAAACTTCGCATCTCTAATATCTCTTCTTCCCGTCCATCAAGTTCAACTCGAATCGGAGCATATCTTCAAATTCCCGGTTCCCGCTTCATCCTCCTCGTACTTTGGTCGGGTCCGGTTGAATGAATTTATTAAGTGATTTAACCTTACGGCATTTCACAACTAACAAAGGAACTAAACTAAACATCTAAAATAAACTACAAATCACTTAATTTTGTACAAAACTAATCAAAAAAGAAAAAAAAATACTAAATAATACACACTGTGAATTCCATTATCAAACACAAAAAAACACATACTTTTAAATCAAATCATAATTCCAAATCCAAACGTTTAGTTTTCCTAATATATTCCAACACAATATTTCTAACGTTCCTAAATTTAAAAATCAAATCAAGATGAAATGGAAAAGGAACACTGATCCTATTAAGGTGAAACAATAGATCTAAGCGTTCACGAACAAAAATAGGGCACTCAAAAAGAAAATGGTAGCATGTTTCGTTTTGACCACAAAGGCACAACTCCGTATCAATTTTGTTTATTCTGTGAAGGAAAGAATTTAGCTTACAATGACCCGTGATAATCTGCGTTAAATGGTAAGAGGGCTGAACTTTTGAAGCCGCTAATAAATCTTCTTTACAAGTAAAAAAACGAATTGACCAAGAACTAACTTTATTCTTGAATTCTTCGAACCATCGACTATAAAGGGTATTTTTCAATGCCTTTCTATTTAAATGAAAAGTTGACGCATGGATTTCGCCAACTATCGAATGGCCTAAAATGTGTACTAATGATTCATCAGTGAAAATACTATGATTGGACGAACGGTTATTAAGGGGGAATTCAGGAGAAGTGAAATTTGGCCAGTAACTTGGCCGGCCTTTTTTCGCATAGCGTAATGTCGCTAGCTCGGTTGCTCGGAAAAAAATCTGCAATACCCCTGCAATGGCCGTAATTACGTCATTTTGGGCAGAACGAAAAGATTTTGAAATCATTATCATTGAAGATCTTTGAGCAGACTGTAGCATTTGTGAAATATTTTTCTTTCTAAGAGCTGAAAACCAAACCGATACCCCATAGAGAACTGTGCTTTCTATAACTGATTTATATAATTTTCTTAACGCTTGTGGTTTGAGGCCCCATGTCGTCTTCGCTGCACAAAGGAGTCTCGTTGAATACTGTTTTGCAGCAGCAACTCGGGAAGATACATGATCAGTCCATAAAAGTTTCCTGTCTAAGATAATTCCTAAATAACGGACTTTTTGTTGTATATTAATTCTTTCTCCTCCAAAGAAAAGATTTACAACAGGAACTTTGTGTTTATTTGTGAATAATACAGCTTCTGTTTTACGTTGGTCGAAAGTAAGTTTGTTTTCTGCAGCCCAAACTTCAAACTTTTGAAAAATCTGTTTCGCCAAATTTTCTAAAAATACTATATTTTTGCCTGTTAAAATCAGTGACATCGTCAGCATATGCCTGAATAGTACAATTTCCACCAAAATCCATTTCTAAAAGGTCATTTATATTGATTAACCATAAAAAAGGAGACAAAATTGATCCTTGCGGACAAGACTTTTCTAACTTCCGGGATACATCATTTCCATATGATACCGTCCTATCCGACAAAATACTTCGGACGCCAAATGACAAAACTTCCATCCCATTCGACCGCTTGGTTTTTGAGCATGTCATAAAGTTTTGCAACCCCCCCCCCCCCAAAAAAAAAAAAACCAACCATGCCGCATGGAGTTCGGACACATGCTTTGTATATCTAGGTCATCAGTTCTTATCACCCATAAAGTTTCATTTGATCCGGACCATTTGTTCGCACCCTATGGTAGTCAGTAATTTCCGGATTCCCCAACTCTCCGAAAAATGGTCTGATCCAGGAACCTAAGTCTTTCATGGCCATTTATGGGGCGGATCACTAATATGCCTGCCAAGTTTTACCGTCCTTAGCACATCTGTAAGTATCCTAACTCCCGATCACCGGAATTCCGGGAAACCCCCTGCAACTCCCCCCACAGAGCCCCGATTCGATTTGATTCTGTCAATTACGTATCTTGGGCTAATGCTTTTCTTCCCATCAAGTTTCATCCCGATCCCTCCACCCTAAGCGTTTCCAAAGATTTCTGGCTCCCCCTCCGGCAGACACCAGCTCCCCCCAATGTCACCAGATCCGGTCCGGAGTTAAAACGGGACGTATGAGGCACGAGGTGTCTCTAAATATCAAGTTTCATTTAAATCTTATCACCCGTTCAGTAGCTGAGCTTGCCACTAGATTCCGGATTCTCCATCCCTCTACTCCCCTAGAGCCCGCCGTAATAAGTAGACTGGCTCCTCCCACTTATTATTTTCGTTCCATGACTGTCACGATCGTTATAATTTACTTATGATGGTCGCGAGCAATAACTATCGGTTCTGCAGGCACTACCGTAACAGACGTATGTTCGCGTTGTTATTATTTTCGTTCCAGAGAGCTTGATAACTACTTCAATCCGGCGCTCGCCCCTCCCCTTATCATCGTAACTTGTAATAACTTCACTGGAACGCTACCATTGAGTCATCGGGCCTCCTTACCCATTAAATCTCATTAGCTTATAGAACGTATTTTTACATTTAATTCTTAATCCCTCTCCTCTGCCTCTAAATATACGGCTGAAGGACCTATCACGACCTTGGCCTGTACTTACTATGTCTCTGTAACACTCATACGAAGTTTGAACAACATCTCAAGTCTCAACCCCCCGACCGAACAGACTGCCTCCAGCCTCTCGCCATGACTAAACCCAATTAAACTAGACCTACGTTGCCCGGGCAACGTGAAGTGTTGCGGCAACCTTTGTCCGGCTTCGCCGGCTAAAGTGTTGCGAGAGCAACACTTTGGTTTTGTTTCTTCGCTGTCGGTTAAATGCTGAAATTGTCAACTTATCGAAGCTTTTAAAACGGTATGTTCTAAAAAGAATAATCACATAATCAAAAGCTGTTGTTTAGCGTTGTAAAACCAACAACAAAACAATATCGGAAGAAGGCTATCCGTAACGTTTCAGGATTAAAATACCATAGATGACACTTTTAATTATTACAAAACTACCTTCTTGGTTTACATTACCGTATCGTTTGTACCCGTTGCGTAAACAGTTAATCCTAGGTTATAGCGATAGACCATCGATACAAACTTTCTTACTGTCATATTTACAGAAATCTAATACAGTGTGCACCAATTTTCAAAAATTTCTAGCCCCTCGTGAACCGATCTTACTTACAAGTCCCATGCATGTCTTACAATTGGGAACAAAATTGTTCTTACCATCGAATACACCTGAGACAAATAACAGGTATACCAGCTAGCAAAAGCTGCAAACTCCTCGTTGCCGAAGATGATCATGATCTAACAGTCGACTGTTGCTTACAGTCGACTGTTGCTTACAAGTCCTTTACATGTCTCGCAACTGGTATCGCCTATTTTTGGTTTCAGTGTGTACCTTACTCCTGAAGTTGTCAACCCCTTGAAACTTTCAAACTGGTTTATCTCATGAAGGATTTTTGTTCAAAAGAATGGATGGCATATATTTTGATCAGCTCTTCAAGGGCTATCGATTGCCATAACCAAAACAAAAGCATATCGGAAAAAGGGACTAAATTGACTTTGCAGTCAGTTGAACTTTATCCTTTTCAATCGTAGACATCGTGACGGATGAAAACTTGGAATAATATCCTATATAATCTAGTTGGTATTATAAAGCTATCCGTAACTTCTTAGGATTAAAATACCATAGATGACACTATTAATTATTACGAAACTACCTTGTTTTACATTACAGTATCGTTTGTACCCGTTGCGTTAACAGTCAATCCTAGGTTACAGCGATAGACCAACGATACAAACTTTCTTACCGTCAGATTTAGATAAATCGAATACAATGTGCAACAATTTGCACAAATTTCTAGCCCCTCGTGCACCGGTTCTACTGACAAGTCCCTTTCCCGTGATAGACATCAAGTTCACCGGATAAAAATAATGGGTACACCGACTAGCAAAAGTTGAAAACCTCTCATCGCTGAAGATTTGTGTAGCATAACAGCCGATTATTACTTACAAGTCCCTTACATGTTTTACATTTGGGAACCAAATTGTTCATCAAATGACAGGTACGCCAACTAGCGAGAGCTGCAAACCCCTCATTGCCGAAGATGATTATGAGCTAACAGTCGCCTGTCGCGTACAAGTCCCCTAAATGTCTCACAACTGGTATCGCCTATTTTTGGTTTCAGTGTGTACCTTACTAGTGAAGTTGTCAACCCCTTGAAACTTTCAAACTGGTGTATCTCATAAAGGAATTTTTTTTACCTAAAAATGGATGTCATATACTTTGATCAGCTCATCAGCGGCTATCGATTGCCGTCGAAGTTGAACTTTATCCTTTTCAATCGTAGATATCGTGATGGATGAAAACTTGGAACAATATCTTATATAATCTAGTTGATATTATAAAGCTATCCGAAACTTTTCAGGATTAAAATACCATAGATGACACTATTAATTATTACAAAATTGCCTTATTGTTTTACATTACCGTATCGTTTGTACCCGTTGCGTAAACAGTTAATCCTAGGTTATAGCGATAGACCATCGATACAAACTTTCTTACTGTCATATTTACAGAAATCGAATACAATGTGCACCAATTTTCAAAAATGTCTAGCCCCTCGTGAACCGATTCTTACTTACAAGTCCGTCTCCCGTTATTGACATCAAATTCACGGGAAACAAATAATGGATACACCAGCTATCAAAAGTTGCAAGCCCCTCATCGCTGAAGATGATTATTGCATAAGCTTTTTAAACGGGATGTTCTAAAAAAATTAATCATATGATCAAAAGGTATTCTTCAGCGTTGTAAAAACAACAACAAAATAATTTAGGAAGAAGGGACTATCAATGGCTATCGATTGCCGTCGAAAAAAAAATTCTACCTGTCTTAGTTCAAAAGTTGACTTTTTTGCCGTAGGCCAACTTTCTAACGTCACGACTTAGAAAGGAGCAAAGGATAAGCTCTAGTTTCTTTAGCAATGAGAGAACTTTTAAAGTTTAAGGGGCACATCTGATACCGTTACTCTACCGCAAACCCAAGTGCAAAAAAAAAATTTATAAACTCAGCTGGAATCGTCGCTGACATGGACAGAAACAATAGATGGCAGCACTTTCGGACCCATGGGAAAAAGCCACTTTTTTGTCTCTGTAGATTTTTCTATTTATCACTCAAAGAAGATATGTTGGCTGTGGGGCCGGGTAGCTGCCGCATATATTTAACACTTATAGATTTTAGTCCATCTTCAATTTGAAACTGGTGCCTGCCTGCGAGCGTGCTAGAACGGAGCTTTCCACTCGAAAGGAGAAACATGGTTTGATAAAACGAAAGGTTCGCTACACAACTTGAGATGGTCCTCTCCGACATAGGCTATACAACTCCACTTCACTTCGCAAACCGTAGGCTCTGGCTCGATGACAAGCAAAAACCATCCTTATTGGCCTCAGGCAAGAGTTCTACGGAGCTTTCCAAAATGTAATGTCATATTCATCAATCCGGCCTAAGGTCCACACTTTCCGTAAAAACCGCACAGGTTAGACCCTTCCCAGTTACCAGGAATAAAATGAAATCGGAGTCATAGGAAAAAAAAAAAAAAAAAAAAAAAAAACGAGGACAAAACCAAAGTGTTGCTCTCGCAACACAATAATATAGGAAGAAGGGACTAAATTAACTTTGCAATCAGTTGTACTTTATCCTTTTCAATCGTAGACATCGTGACGGATGAAAACTTGGAACAATATCTTATATAATCTAGTTGGTAATAGAAAGCTATCCGTAACTTTTCAGGATTAAAATACCATAGATGACACTATTAATTATTATGAAACTACCTCATTGCTTTACATTTTCGTTTGTATCCGTTGTGTAAACAGTTAATCCTCGGTTACATTGATAGACCATCTACACAAACTTTCTTACCGTCAGATTTATAGAAATCGAATACAATGTGCACCCATTTGCAAAAATTCCTAGCCCCTCGTGAACCGATTCCTACTTACAAGTCCCTCTCCCGTGATATACATTAAGTTAACCGGAAACAAATAATGGGTACACCAGCTAGCAAAAGCTGCAAACCCATCATCGCAGAAGATGATTGTAGCATAACAGCCGATTATTACTTACAAGTCCCTTGCATATCTTACCATTGGGAACCAAATTGTTCTTACCATCGAATACACCGGAAACAAATAACAGGTATACCAACTAGCAAAAGCTGCAAGCCCCTCATTACCGAAGATGGTTATGGGCTAACAGTCGACTGTTGCTTAAAAGTCCCCTATATGTATCATAACTGGTATCGCCTATTTTTGGTTTCAATGTACCTTACTATGAAGTTGTCAACCCCTTTGAAATTTTCAAACTGGTGTATCTCATGAAGGAATTTTTGTACCAAAAAATGGATGACATATACTTTGATCAGCTCATCAATGGCTATCGATTGCCGTCGAAAAAAAAATTCTACCTATCTTAGTTCAAAAGTTGACTTTTTTGCCGTAGGCCAACTTTCTAACGTCACGACTTAGAAAGGAGCAAAGGATAAGCTCTAGTTTCTTTAGCAATGAGAGAACTTTTAAAGTTTAAGAGGCACATCTGATACCGTTACTCTACCACAAACCAAAGTGCAAAAAAAAAAAATTATAAACTCAGCTGAAATCGTCGCAGACATGGACAGAAACAATAGATGGCAGCACTTTCGGACCCATGGGAAAAAGCCACTTTTTTGTCTCTGTAGATTTTTCTATTTATCACTCAAAGAAGATATGTTGGCTGTGGGGCCGGGTAACTGCCGCATATATTTAACACTTATAGATTTTAGTCCATCTTCAATTTGAAACTGGTGCCTGCCTGCTTGCGTGCTAGAACGGAGCTTTCCACTCGAAAGCAGAAACATCTTTTGATGAAACGAAAGGTTCGCTACACAACTTCAGATAGTCCTCTCTGACATAGGCTATACAACTCCACTTCACTTCGCAAACCGTAGGCTCTGGCTCGATGACAAGCAAAAACCATCCTTATTGGCCCCAGGCAAGAGTTCTACGGAGCTTTCCAAAATGTAATGTCATATTCATCAATCCGGCCTAAGGTCCACACTTTCCGTAAAAACCGCACAGGTTAGACCCTTCTCAGTTACCAGGAATAAAATGAAATCGGAGTCATAGGAAAAAAAAAAAAAAAAAAAAAAAAAAACGAGGACAAAACCAAAGTGTTGCTGTCGCAACACAATTAACCCAAACTCCAAAGTGCTAGGTGTGTCTCGTCATCGACGCATAGCTTTAACTTGTATGGATAAAGGGGTAGGATAGCGACCATCTTGTTTCCCTTGCGTTTTATCAGAGCCATGCCAAAACGGGAAATTTCGAATAATGCCGGATTAAACCCAGTGGATGTCCGTCCTCCCACCCAAATTATTTCTACTATTCTTTTATTTACTAAGAAAATTGCACTACCAATTTTATTGAACCCAACCGAACATTAACGAGTTATTAATTTTATGAACAACAAGTGTACAAGCGCTCAAACATAAGTTGGTTTTTTTTTATGCAGTTTCGGCGTAGTTTCGCTTAAAAGCCGTTTTATTTGTCCATTCCATTTGCTGTAGTTTCGAACCTGAAACTACGGAGCTCAAACTACAAACTACCTCGCCGACGTAGTTTGGTGTAGTTTGACTTTTCGGAAACAAGGACTCAATAAAACGCAAGTAAAACAAAACAAGAGCCAAACTACAAACTTTGAAGAAACAAAAGTGAATCCAATAAAACGCAACTGTAGAGTGTGGAAGTAAAACGTTTCTCATATCTTGTACAGGAACAGCTTTAAAACTAGTTCCCCCCCCCCACCCGGAAGGGTGTGGGTGGTAGGCAGGGGCGTCACAAAGGGGGGGGGGGGTACAGCGTCCCCCCAACTTTTTGAGATACTGTAAAATTTTTGTGAGAGAATTTAATGAAATTATTTGGTACTTTCGACGCCAGAACTATTCGGTATATTTATAGAGATTCGGTAGTTACACAGAATCCCGAATAAGCTATCGATCCAGAATTATTCGGTATCATGACTGGGATTCTGTGTATTTATTCGGTATAATTTTCAAGATTCTGTAGTTACCACAAACCAGTACTTTTGTTCCAGTTTCGACGAAATTATACCGAATACGAATATTATTCGGTAGTCTTTCGATAACAAAACAAATCGGTATAATAGCCGGGATAGGTAGTTATACAGAATCCGGAACATGCTGTCTATCTAAACTTATTCGGTAATAATATAATAGCCAGGATTTGGGGGTACCATAATACTCGGAAAAGGTCCAGCGAAGCACTGGTCGCAGACAAAAGGACTGATCTATAATTTCTTCGATAGTCCTTATTTTTATTTTGGATCCCAGAAATTAGATCTAATCATAAATGTTTCGAAAATTTCGCTTGCGGCACTTTTCGTAATATTCTCTATTTTGTGGAAGGGTGCGTCATTTGATTTGAGTACTACTTTTAAGAGTCGGATTTCGAAACATTAAAAGCTAGAATCTGGATGGAAATAGTTAAATTTGGTAGGAAAAAGCTAACTTTAAAAAAATCTCGCCTGCCACGCTCACTTTATGTGACTATGGGCAGTACTGACTGGACTACAGTAGCCACGGCTGCCACGTCACTCCATCCGGTTTCTGGAACTTCTTAGAGTCTCGGTGTTAAATCCACGGTAAATGATAGAATTTGTAAGAGAAGCAGATAAATTTTAGCCTACAGTAAAAAAAAAACCGATTTCTTCCTTTGTTTTTCTTTATTGTACTCCACTCGTTTTTCCTCTGGAATTTGTGGGTAAGAAATAAATTATTATTAGTATTATTATTATTTCGAAAATTTTCGCTTGGGGCGCTCATTTAATTATTCTTGGGTATAATACATGAAGCGATTACTGCAATCTTTCCCGGCAAAACATTCTCCAAGTGGGCTTGGACAAAACGCCACTTTATAGTTGGCTTACTGTCTTTCATGCTGCCCTTCAATGTTAATCTTCCTACGTAATCCTTCCTGTTCCATAACTTACAGCTCGAATTCTCAGTTTCTAGGATTCGGTAAAATTTTCGAGATTCGGTAAAACAAAATTTTTCTCTGAACACCCCCCCCCCCGCAACAAAAATGCACCTGCGACGACCCTGGTGGTGAGACCCGACATCTAGATCCCAATGCCTACTTATACACCAAATCTGAATTTGATACCCGTTGTTTTCAGGTCACAGTTCATTATTTAACTTATTTAAATATTTGATAGATCTTTGTTTGCTGTGTGATGGATGTTGATAATGAGGCAAGGGTGGGCACTAAGCCGCATACAATCACGCAAGAAGGGCCAAGAAAAGACATAACCGCTTGCAGCACTGGATAAAGCCAATACCATCGAGCTAATCCGATTACAACTGCGTTACACTGAGGCTAAATCTTCCCTGACAATGAAAATTTGTACTACCCTTAAATTTTAAAAGAGCTTCTCTTTCATGTAAAGCGACTTGTGGATATATTATAATATCTCTGTATGATGGATGTTGATATTTAGGCAAAGAGGGATAAACCGAAGCCTGCAGCGCTGCCGTGGTGCAAAGTCAACTTCCGCTCTTGAACCCGTTTACCCCAGCTAGATCATGAGGCTAAACCCTTCCTGACAAGTTTTGCACTACCTTTCTATTTTAAGAGAGAAAGCTTTTTTTTTCCATTGAGTAACTTGCGGAGCTGTAGTTAGTCCGACCGCCAGCTCGTCAAAAGACGCTTAGTTTCGAAAACACCCGACCCAAAAGGTACAGTCAGTTTGACGATACCATTTTGTAGGCCAAAAAATCCTGATTCAGAATATGCTTGGAACGGTGGTATCCGACGCTGGCTTAACTCCTAAACACACTTTTTTGTTTTCGTTTATACTTGCTTTTTGGAAGTGTTAGACCCCTTCTCGAAAAGTACCTATTTTAGTTGAGAATTGCTCAACAGGTAGTGCGCAAAAGCAAGAATCGCCGCTAATTAGTTAACCCTACAGAGAAGACACGGAAGAGGAGATAAAATTGCGAAACAAACATGACAGTAAAAGCAACTAAAGATCAGACTTTCTTGCTACTTACTCAGAGAACGCCGTAAAAGGCAAAATATTTGATTTCTGGCTATTAACAGGGGAAATATTGTAGCTAAACTTGGCATGGCAATACGATGATTTTCACCCATGGTTGCAGCCAGGCCCGTATCCAGGAATCTATTTCCGGAGGGGGGAGGGGTGCCTGCTTGTCGGACAAAAAAGTAAAAAAAAACATAGATCAGAGGGAAAAGCCTATACAAATTATGATTTTTGTATGTTTCGGGGGGGGGGGGGGGGGGCGTTCAACCCCCTAACCCCCCCCCCCCCCCCCTCCTGGATACGGCCTTGGTTGCAGCTCAGTCTCTCTGGTGTGTTTATTATGTGAACAGTTACTTGAATGCGAACAATGCAGGTGTGTGGTAAATGATAGAACATGTAGTAAATGGTACTAAAGAACCTGATGTGAAGACGAATGGACGTTAATTAACCTGTTGTACCGACAAGACTTGAGCTTCTCGGGTGCACCCGACGAAGTTTGCACAATTTAATTTCTTACGTACAGGAGGGGTACAAGACCTCGTTTTTACACTACCTCGATTGTTGCCGCGAAAATGTTCGTATGGGGGGGGGGGGCAGGTGCTCTGTCGACTCGGATGAAGAATAGGGAATTTGATTTTGTGAGCAACGTTGGCAAAGTTTGAGATTTGTGTGTCCCATTCAACTCGTCTTTTTGTTCTTTAGATATTTCGTGCGACATTTCAATACACGAGCATATTATTTGAACCAGTTGTAATCCCTGTAGGTGTTGATTGATTCTAGCAAACTTAGGTTATTAAGCAACAGACTCGCATCACATCCTTAATCAACGAGTGTATATTCCTAGCACACGGAATCAGCGGGTTCAGTTTGGTGAGAATAACTTTTCTGCCGACAGTAGTCCACTATCCCAGATGGTGGCACTTGTTTCTGAGGAGGAGAATAGCTTATCAGGTTTCAGGTCTACTTATTTATTAACGGTATATTCATAATCAACGGGTTCGATTTGGTTGTAATCCATTTTTCATCCACTGTGTTTGATAGCTATACTCATTATTGAGAAGAAATAATGGAATAGCATCAGGCTTCATTTCTACTTTAAGCCACCTAATCCGGAATTTATTATCGGCATATTCAGAATCAGCGGGTTTGATTTTGTTCGGAATCCATTTTTCAACCTACTGTGTTTGAGAGCGATACTTCTTATAGAGAGGAAATAATGGAACAGCATCGAGCTTCATTTCTACTTTAAGCCATCGTTTCCGGAACCAGTTCCCGGCATATTCGGAATCAGCGTGTTCGATTTGGTCGGAATCCACTTTTAAACCTACTGTACCGTTTGGGTTAGGGGGGTGTCACATTTTTAGAACCTGGCGGTCGGACTAAGTATTAAATCTGTGTGATGGATGCTGGTTCTTAGGCAAGGAGCGATTCAATCCCTTGGAGCGCTCATCTGGTATAAGGCCGATTTCAACTGGCTTAGCACTACCAAAATCGGAGTCCAAATATGCTTGTCCTGGTCCCATTTTATCGTCAGATTTTACAGTTGCTTTTTTGGAGGACTAGTAGCCTACAGAAATTAAAAATGTCAACATCAATACCAAACTCCATCCAGTTTAATTTTCCTGCAGATGCTCAACAAGAAAGCAATTCAAAGTTTACGATGACCGTAAACGGGCCACCTGGTTGGCTAAAAAATGACGAGACATTTGGATAGGAATTCCTAGGAGTGGGAACAAATATTTGAAGGTAAGTATTTTTCATTATTTTTTTTTCAATCGACTCAGGCACACACGTTTGCAGCGGATTATAATTACAGTTGCCCGTTATGTAGCTCTAGGCGACTGTTGAACACCGTCTGGATTTTCTCGTCCCAGCCATCCTAAGCTCAACAAACAAAAGGAGAATTCACGTTATCGTGCATTTTATGTCTGTTTCTCTGAAGAAAAGGAAACGGTTTTTGTTTGGTTCTCCAAATAGAATTTCTAAGCGTCTAAGGCGTCTTGATCTTTGACCAAATATGCGAATGCTTGGGATAGCGTATCTCATCTCAGTCACTCCCAGTCCGCCATCAACAGTCCTTACATGGACGTATGCGCTGGGGACATATTGGGGAAGAAACAAGATTTCTCTTGTTGTTTTCCTGGCTGGGGGATTGAGTTGTGTCAGGAAGCCTGCGACGGGGAGAGCTGGTATACGAACCTAGGAACAATGAAGACTTTCAGAAGATTCAGTCGCTGGGGGGGGGGAGGCTTTAGTGGGGCCTTCTTCAGACCGGTCATCACGGTGACGGTGTCGGACGTGACATCCTCTTCATCCCATCTGGTGCAAGCTTAATGATGAGATACCTCACTGTGTCTTCCACCGACAGCGTTTCGCCCGGCCTACCGTTGACTGTGACAAAAGGGTCCGTGGCAAATCTGTTGGCTGGTCCCGATGCCCACTGCCGTGCACTTTCCAGGGTTGGCTTCGAGACCTCTTTTGGCAAGACACTTAGTGACCGTGTTTGTGGCGTTTTGCAGTCCAATTCGGGTTGATGGGGTGAGGAGAAATGTGTCTGTGTCTGGAGAAAAACGGATGTTTTAAAATCAATCAGTTTTAGAGGCAAACTATTTGACGACTTGAACTTTGTGTTTGCGACCAACATAGTAAACAAGAGCTGGAAGCTCATATGACACTTGCAAAACATGGTCGGTTGGAAGTCATGTTCAAAAGTATTTTTTTCACTTTCTGGTTAAGATGTGCCAAACTTGCAAGACTGGGTCAGAGGATGGAAGTGATGGTCAGTGAAAAGTAAATTTTTACTTAAAAGTATTTTTTTTTGTTTTTGAAAGAAATAGAAAACCGTGATTTTCGGGTTTTTTTCTTGATCAGCTAATTATCCCTCTAGGATGATGTGGTGAAGATGAGTTCTTTATGGGATGTTTGGATCGGAGAAGTGACAATGACTAACCCAATGATGTCAAGTTTCTAATGCTCCAGCAAAGTTCTATCGTCCTAGCACACCTGGAAGTACCTTAACTCACGATCACCGGAATTCCCGATCACCCCCCTACAGATCCCCCCGGTACCCGAGTCCGGTCCGATTCCGTCACTGATGCACCTAGTACTGGTGCCTGTACTTCCCACCAAGTTTCATCCTGGAAGCTCCACTCTATGCGTGTCACAAGATTTCCGGCTCTCCCCTCCGACCCCCCCCCCCCCACCGGTTCATTGGACCCGGTCCGGACTTGAAATGGAACATCTCAGACATAAAGTCTTTCAAGATATCAAGTTTCATTAAGATCCGATAACCCGTTCGAGAAATTATAAATGCCACTAATTTCCGGATTCCGCCGTCTCCCCCTCTCCCCACGATGGTGGGATCGGGCGAGTGACTGTTTCCAAGTTAATCTGGTCGGTTCCCTGATACACCTGTCAAGTTTTATCGTCCTAGCCCACCTGGAAGTACTTTAACTACGGATCGCCGCAATTCCAGAACCCCCTCCAACTACCCCCAGAGTGTCCAAATCCGGTTCAGTTCTGTCACTTATGTATGTAGAGCTTGTGTTTGTTCTTCCCACCAAGTTTCATCCCGGTCACTCCACTTTAAGAGTTTCACACGATTTCCGGTTCCCCCCTCCGACTCCCCCCTCCAGGCTCATCAGATCCGGTCCGGACTTGAAACAAGATATCTGAGACACGATGTCTTTCCAGATTTCAAGTTTCATTAAGATCCGATCACCCGTTCGAAAGTTATGCACGCCCCTATTTTTCGAATTCCGCATCCTCCACCTCCCCCACGATGGTAGGATCGGGAATATTTCCAAGTTAGTTTGGTGGGGTCCCTAATATGCCTGCCAAGTTTCATCGTCCTAGAACTTCTGGATGTACCCTAGCTCGAGAAGAGTGGACCGACAGACCGAATAGTGATCGCTATGGCACTTGAGCGAAGCTGCAAGTGCCATAAAAACAAAACTCTGTCATCGAGAACATCCGTGTCCGCGACAGGAGCATTCATAGTTTGCATTATATTTAGATGAGGTCAACACAGACTACATATTAATTCATAAACCAAGAACTTGTTCGAAAGACTTCGACTATACACACGAGTGACAGGCTTGTCTCTTGAAAACTTGTATCTAATAGTTAGCTATCCTTTGTTGTAGGCACCGACGGCAAGATAATGTTAGCTTCCACACTGCATAAATCCGAGCGTATTAAGCTTGAAAATTTTCTCTGGAAAATGCAGGGAAGAGCAAGACATTTGAAACAAGAGCTACGAGCTCATATGGCACTTGTACGAGTAGGCTGTACAAGAAAGTAGATGAAAACGTCAAAAAATACACCCGCCATCCAAAAAGGCGGTTCGGAAATAGAAATAGGATATTTAGTTTCACTTATTTCTGAGCAGTTCCGGCATCGTCTCGATTGCAAATGCACATGACTGTTCAAACTTTCATCCCAATAAATCCATTTGTTTGATCCCTAGACGTGCTACACGATTTCCGGTACTCACTCTATTTCTACCTACCGTGGCCGAATCTGGTTCGGAATAAAAAAAAATCGACCACCTAAAGCATCTTCGTTTATACCATCTACCAAGTTTCACTCGAATCTGAGCATTTTTGGAAAGTTCCGGTACCCCCCCCCCCCCCTTCCCACCAACGTTGTCGGAGCCGGTTCGGGCCCAATCTCTTAATTCCCTCATCAAGTTTGACTGAAATTGGAGCATAGCCTATCTGCAAGTTTCCAGTACCCCCCCCCCCCCTACCTTGGCCGAATCCGGCCCAGACGCCAAATAACAAATATAGGCCGCATAAACTCGGCACTGTCGAATTGCATCTCATTCGGTCCATCCGTTTGGTTTTTGTTCATCTCAAAAGTCCCCCCACCCCAATTCCCCTAATCGTGGTCGCATATGGTTCGAACGCATGTTTTACATGTCGAGGCCATCGATTCGTATCACCCATGAAGTTTCACTCGAATCAGACCACTCGTTCGCAATTTATAGAAGTCCATATTTCTCTTCTCTTGCTCCCCCAAAAATGCTCGGATCTAGGAACGGAAGTTTCCGGGGGTATGTTGTGTCAGATTTTTAAGTCAAGATAATTCGGGTCGCTAATATGCCTGCAAAGTTTCGTTGTCGTTTTACATCTGGAACTATTCTAACTCACGACTACCGGAATTCCAGGAAACCCCCTCCAACTCCCCCCACAGAGCCCCGAAACCATCTGGCTCCGTCAATTCCATCTAGGCTTAATGCTTGTTCCATCCATTAAGTTTCGTCCCAATCCCTCTACTTTTCGAGTTTCTTCTGTTTTCCACCCCCCCCCCATCCCCACAGGTATCGGACCCGACTCGGACGTGACACTGAACGTCCGAGGCGATAGCTCACCAGACAAGTTTCATTCAAATCCGATCACCCGTTCAAAAGTTATGCACGCCACTAGATTCCGGACTCCCCATCCACCCACTCCCCCCACGATGGTCGGGTCGGGGAAGCGGCTGTTCTCAAGTCAATCTGTTCGGATCCCTGACATACCTGCCAAGTTTCATCGCCCTAGGACATCAGGAAGTATGCCGAACTCGCGGGATCGCTAAGACATCCGGACCCCCACCCCAACTCCCCCACAGTGCCCTGATCCGGTCCGGTTATGTCAATGACGTGTCGAGGACCTGTGCTTGTTTTTCTCACCAAGTTTCATCCCGATCCCTCCACTTTAAGCGTTTCTCAAAATTTCCGGTTCCCTCCTCCAACTCCTCCCAGTGTCATCGGATCCGGTCCGGTTATGTCAATGACGTGTCTAGGACCTGTGCTTGTTTTTCCCACCAAGTTTCATCCCGATCCCTCCACTTTAAGCGTTTCTCAAAATTTCCGATTACCTCCTCCAACTCCCCCCAGTGTCATCGGATCCGGCCCGGATTTAAAGTGAGGTGTCTGAGACACAAGGTCATCCTAAATATCAATTTTCATCAAGATCCGATCACCCGTTCAAAAGTTATGCACGCCACTAGATTCCGGACTCCCCATCCACCCACTCCCCCCACGATGGTCGGGTCGGGGAAACGGCTGTTCTCAAGTCAATCTGTTCGGATCCTTGACATACCTGCCAAGTTTCATCGCCCTAGGACACCAGGAAGTATGCCGAACTCGCGGGATCGCTAGAAATCCAGACCCCCATCCCAACTCCCCCACAGTGCCCTGATCCGGTCCGGTTATGTCAATGACGTGTCTAGGACCTGTGCTTGTTTTTCCCACCAAGTTTCATCCCGATCCCTCCACTTTAAGCGTTTCTCAAAATTTCCGGTTCCCCACCCCAACTCCCCCACAGTGCCCTGATCCGGTCCGGTTATGTCAATGACGTTTCTAGGACCTGTGCTTCTTTTTTCCACCAAGTTTCATCCCGATCCCTCCACTTTAAGCGTTTCTCAAAATTTCCGGTTCCCTCCTCCAACTCCCCCCAGTGTCATCGGATCCGGCCCGGATTTAAAGTGAGGTGTCTGAGACACGAGGTCATCCTAAATATCAATTTTCATCAAGATCCGATCACCCGTTCGCAAGCTAAAAATACCTCAAATTTTGGCTTCACCCTCCCTCCACTCCCCCCCCCCAGTTGGTCGAATCGGGGAATTGATGATTTCCTATTTAAGCTGGTCGGGTCCCAGACATGCCTGTCAATTTCCATCGTCCCAGCACATCAGGAAGCACGGAACTCGCGGGATCACTACAAATTCGGACTTCTCCCCCCCCCCCCCCCCCAACTCCCCCAAAGTGAGCGGATCCGTTCCGGTTATATCAGTCACGTATCTAGGACTTTTGCTTGTACTTTCCACCAAGTTTCATTCGGATCCCTCCACTCTAAGTGTTATCCAAGATTTCCGGTTTCCCCCTCTAACTCCCCCCATTGTCACCTGATCCGGTCTGGATTTAAAATGGAGGGTCTGAGACACGAAGTCCTTCCATGTATTAAGTTTCATTAAGATCCGATCACCCGTTCGTAAGCTAAAAATATCTCATTTTTCCTATTTTTTCCGGATTCCCCCTCCCTCCACTCCCCTCCAGATGGTCGGATCGAGGAAGCGACAATTTCTAATTTAATCTGGTCCAGTTCCTGATATGCTTGCCAAGTTTCATCGTCCTAGCTTATCTGGAAGTGCCCGAACTAGCAAAACCGGGACCGACAGACCGACTGACGGACAGAAATAACAATCGCTATATGGCACTTGAGTAAGCTCAAGTGCCATAAAAATATGAGCGAGGAAATAACTTCCATCTAATCAAATTGATGCAACAATTTCAGCATTCTGATTCAGCTAGTTTTATTTCTCCGAACTTGTAACGCTTAAATTTCAATGTTTAACGTTTTATCAATGTCTTTCCTAGATTGTCGTCCATAAGAATAGGAGCTGGTTTTAAGTCAGTTTTACCCAGTAGTCCGACCGCCAGGTCCTGAAAATGTGACACCCCCCTAACCCAAACAGTACAGTAGGTTTAAAAGTGGATTCCGACCAAATCGAACACGCTGATTCCGAATATGCCGGGAACTGGTTCCGGAAACGATGGCTTAAAGTAGAAATGAAGCTCGATACTGTTCCATTATTTCCTCTCTGTAAGAAGTATCGCTCTCAAACACAGTAGGTTGAAAAATGGATTCCGAACAAATCGAACCCGCTGATTCCGAATATGCCGATAATAAATTCCGGAGTAGGGTTTAAAGTAGAAATGAAGCCTGATGCTATTCCATTATTTCTTCTCAATAATGAGTATAGCTATCAAACACAGTGGTTGAAAAATGGATTACAACCAAATCGAACCCGTTGATTATGAATATACCGTTAATAAATAAGTAGACCTGAAACCTGATAAGTTATTCTCCTCCTCAGAAACAAGTGCCATCATCTGCTGTAGTGGACCCGCTAATTCCGTGTGCCAGTAGTAGACACTCGTTCATTAAGGATGTGATGCGGGTCTGTTGCTTAAGAACCTAAGTTTGATGGAATGAATCAACAACTACAGGGATTACAACTGGTTCAAATAATATGCTCGTGTATTGAAATGTCGCACGAAATATCTAAAGCACTAAAAGACGAGTTGAAGGGGACACACAAATCTCAAACTTTGCCAACGTTGCTTCACAAAATCAAATTCCCTATTCTTCATCCGAGTCGACAGAGCACCTGCCCCCCATACGAACATTTTTGCGGCAACAATCGAGGTAGTGTAAAAACGAGGTCTTGTACCCCTCCTGCACGTAAGAAATTAAATTGTGCAAACTTCGTCGGGTTGCAGCCGAGAAGTTCAAGTCTTGTCGGTACAACAGGTTAATTAACGTCCATTCGTCTTCACACAAGGTTCTTTAGTACCATTTACTACACCTTCTACCATTTACCACAAACCTGCATTGTTCGCAGTAGTATATAATACCGGCTCCCACTCAACCCTCCCCCCAATTTCAAAACCCCATTTTAACATCAATTTCTTAAATTTTAACATCCTTTTTACCAAATTATCCCCCTTTTTAAGAACATTTTTATTTTCTTACTTCCAAAATAAAGGATACAAGAAATGAGAAATATTACCCTTTACTACATATAAAATACTACAATATACTACTACTTCTTTTTTTTTTACATTTTTCATTTTTTATTCAAATATTACTGAGTAAACAGTTCTAAATCCACATATGTTTCTTTGTTCTTGTTTTCGCGTACAATCGGTTGCAAAACCAGATTTTTCTTTAAAAGTAATTCGTTAGCAATGGCATTATATTTCTGAGTTATAAACAAATCACAGGGTTTGTCATTATGATTAATAACTACAACCAACTTATCACCATATTTTGTCTTAGCAATTCTCATTTTAACAATAGTATATTTCAATCCTAACACTAGTTCTTCTTTCCTGATTGTCTCATTGTATTTATTCATTCTGATTGTATTCAAGACTTCCTGTGTGGACTCCATTTATTAGCGGCTGATTTTATTTAATAAAAATCCAAGCTCCTAATTATCGACCGCTCGTAACATCTGTGGTGTGAGATGCGTCACAGACGCCTCCAGCAGATAGCAACACTCAGCGGAAAAGATTCGTGAATATTTAGTGTCGCGTCTGGTGCAAGCAAGGAGACATTTGTAAACAAGTTGAGATTAAGAAGGTGTTGAAGAAAGAAAAAATTTCCAATGTAAGTATTTTTAGTTTTCTAGCGATAAAAACAAGGATATCCAGGTAGATATCTAGCAAGATAGGAATAGCTGCATCTGAAACAAACAATTACGCAAATATCAAATATACCACACGAGTTATCAGATGACGAAGCGCGTCACACGAGATGACGTAGGAACCAAATAGCCTTCAAAAATTCTGTAAAGGAATTATCTGGGTCAGATAATGTTGCGAAGCGCATCACACGAGATGACGTAGGAACCAAATGGCCTTCAAAAATTCTGTAAAGGAATCGTCAAGGTCGTTAAAAGATTTTTATTTTCAGATGAACAGCGAAGGTATTCAGAAGAAAACAGCAACCATTCCGAAAAAGTATATGAATGGGTTGTTCAAACTGGAGAAATCGGAGCAAGAAGCATTCCTTTCGCTGTGGAGTAAGGTAGTCACAGCCTCAGATGAAGTCGAAGGTGAAGACCGTACGACAGCGTGTTCCTCTGTTGACAAGAAAAAAGAGAAGAGCGTGCAGTTTTTAGCCGATATTAAAGCGAATTTACATGCTTCGCGAAGGTTTGGAAACTTCAAAGTGGACGTAAACATCAAGAAGGTGCTGAGCAGCAAAATATGTGGAGTCAGTTTGGAACAAGCAGAACGTATGATAGTTGATTTAAATAAAGTGGAGGTGTATTTGGATTATTTAACAGTGTTACTAAAAGCGAAAAAAGGTGAAGTGTATGCGTACATGCAAAAACTGTTCAATGACAACCCTGAGAATCTATACAAGTGTTTTCTTGAAGAACGATTTAAGAAATATGGAGAAAGCAAATCAACAATAAGAAGATATCTTCAGTTGTATGGATTAGTCCGCGAATATCCTGGAATAGCTTTCTGTGGGAAAGGGTACTATTGCATCGTCGAAAATGAAAAAGCTATTTGCAAAGCGATCCAAGAGGATGAGATATTGTTTTCATTACTCAAGGAGCATCCTTCGCAAGTTTTCTTATCCGATGAAGTGTTGATTGATTTTGATAAACTAAGTCTTTAAGTTGGCATACATTTTCTCAATAAATTTGGTGGAATTGGTGTTTCATTGATTGAGTTATAAGCTAGATTTTGGTTGTCAGGTAGAGGATCATGTGTGAAAAGTCAAACTTGCGAACCATTCTTTTGAGCTATCGATACGTTCTTGCAATATTTATATCCATTTAAACGGACTTGTTTCATATATTTTTCGCGAGGAAAAAATCGAAAGGTTTTACGCATTTCTGCTTCGCGTTGAATGACCTCTTCAACCGTTAACTGTCCACATTTTAGCATTGATAACAGTTCAGTGTAAAAATTATACGTGGTTCTATATTCTGCTTTTCTATCTGCAATATTTAAATGTTTTTCGATTATTTCAATGACGACGGAACCCAAGCTTAAAGACGCTAAAGGTAGCATAAGAAACGCACTTAATCCTGCTGCCGAAAAGGCAAATTTGGATAAAAGAAGACCGTTGCTCACATTACTGTAATACTTATAACTTCGGCGATATACAAACATTTTCTTTTCTAATTCTTCCATTTATAATCTAACTAATTTGTTTCAAAAATTACTTCTCTAGGTTTGCTTCCAAACATCGCAATTCGGAGCACATACGCCATCTGGGAAACAATATTGTCTCTATTATGCTCGCTCGGAGAATATCCAGGGAGCGCTTGCTCTGCGAATCGCTCCATCTGGGAACTCTCTTTTTATCGCTCAGAGCCACCAGAGACAGCGCTTGCTCCGTGAAACGCAAACAAATTCGCCATCTCGGTAACTGTGCTCTCTGTGATCAGTCGGAGAGAATCTAGACAGCGCTTGCTCTGTGAAACGCATACTGAAACCAGTGCTTTTCTTTACGACTGAGAAAACGCAGACGGGAGAAATTCATTAATAAAAATGTTCCCCTATTAAATGATGAATACTGCAGAGGTTATTCAGCTTTGTAAAAAGGTTATATCAAACAACAAAGCGGTTATACGAAGGCGACCTGCAATACCGAATTAATGAACTGAGGACTTATGCGAAAATTAATAAAATAAAAACAAATGGAGCTAAGAAACATGAAATAACAAATAGTATAATAAACCATCTTGATAAGTATATTTTAATAGCTGAAGAAAAAATTAATATTGAACGCAGAAGCGAAAGAATCAATAAGAACAGACCATCAGACTACAAGCCAGAACCGAAATTACGAATCATTCTGGAAGATGAGATAAAAGAAAATAATATCACCATTACAAAACTAAAACAAGAATACAATGATAACAAAGAAAAAGAGACAAGTGAATTAAAGAAATTTCTGAAAAACAAGAACCTATCAACTCGCGGAAACCGAGAAGAAGTACTAAAAAGAGTTGGAGAATACTATAATAATATTATTACCAAACATAAAGATTCCGTACAGAAAAATAGAGATATCATAAGAGATCAAACAGAAAGACATGATAACAGTAGACAGAAACCAATTGGTTTATCAACTCTCTTCATAAATAAGAAAAAAATCAAAGAAGAAAAATTAATTCCTGATCATTTATTTAGAACTGAAGAAGAACAACAACCTACTATCTCTAGGGAAAATGAGAATTTGTACACTGTAAACGTATCAGTTGAAAGCAATGGAAGAGATGAACATACTCTTATTGCTTTTGTTTTCGCAGATTTGAGACGAAGAATGAATGAACTTTATCAGTATAGAGTTCAGTTTGTAACTCGTGTTATTTTCCATCGACAGGAGAATGATGAAGAAGTAGTAGTGTATTACAACAGTACTTCTTGGATTTTAAATAAAAATAGCATTCTTACTCATAATCATTTGAATGATAATAACAAGAGACTTAGTTCTTTAAGTAATACCCCTCGATCTGGGCTACAATTTAGTCGGTATGAAGGAATTGATTATAGGATGACACGAATAGAATCTTACATGGGAGGAACGTTTAAAATACTGCCAGATTTCGTAAAAACTAAAAGAGCTTGCTTGAATATTGAAAATAACGACCAGAAATGTTTCCTTTGGTCTATCTTAGCAAATCTACATCCAGCTAAGGATCATCCGGAAAGAATTTCGAAATATAAACAATATGAGAACGAATTTGATTTCGAAGGGGTTACCAACTTCCCAATGGATACTAAAGATATACACAAATTTGAAAATAGATACAACATTAAGATTTGTTTATTTCAAATTGAAAAAGAGAAAATCATCAGAAGTCATATACTAAAAAGTACAATCAATGGCAAAACAGCTAAACATGTTATTAATTTATTATATTTCGATAATCATTATGTACTGGTAAAGGATCTGAGCAGATTAGTTGGTAGTCAAATCTCTAAAAATAAAACAAAGACATACCTATGCACTTTTTGCGGAAGGCATTTTACAAAAGAAGAACACTTTGAAAAACATGAAAGTAAAAATAATTGCGAAGATCCTGATATAATAATGCCTCCTGAAGGTTCAAGTATACAATATAAAAATATTGCAAAACAAATGAAAGTACCTTATTGCATAATAGCAGACTTTGAGTCTTATAACGAAGAATACAATCAGGTAAACGGAAAGAAAACAATAAACGTGGCCAAACAGAAACCATTTGCTTACGGATTTCAGGTATGCTGTTCCTTTGATACAAACCAGAACAAATACTACGATTATTTCGGTGAAGACGCTGCAGAACATTTTGTTAAAACCGTTACAAAAGTATCCACAGAAATTGCAAACAAATATGAAAGCAGACAAAGAAACCATACTTATACCAATGCAGAAATTACCGAAAAATGGAAAAATCTAATGAATAAGACTTGTCAAATCTGTACAACTGAAATTACTGAAAATCCTCACTTTGATCACGATCACATGACAGGAGAAGATAGGGGATTTGCTCATGCTGAATGTAATATGAAATACAGGATTCCTAGGCATATCCCGGTAGTAATGCATAATTTATCAAAATATGATTCTCATTTATTTGTTAGAGAATCGATACCTGATAACGGAATTTTTGAAAGTGCAGAAAGTTTCATCTCATTCTCAAAATCAATAAGTATTACAAACGCGGATACGGAAATAAAATATGAGATGCGGTTTATAGATTCAATTAGATTTATGGCTTCATCTTTAGACAAACTATCAGCAAATTTAGCAACATGTGATTGCAAAGTACCTTGTAATCATCTAAGACAGAATTTCAAATTCACATCTAACAGCTTCAAAAATGACGATGAATTCAAAGAAATAATTAAAAAAGGGGTGTATCCCTATGAATTCGTAGATAGTTTCGATAAAATGAAATGTACAAAGTTACCACCAATAGAAAGCTTTAATTCTAGGTTGACGGGGAAAGGTATTGACACAAGTGATTATAAAAGAGCGGTATCTATATGGAAACAATTTAACTGTGAAACATTACTTGGTTATACCAAATTATATCTAAAAAGTGATGTTTTAATATTGTCGGATGTTGTAGAGAATTTCAGGAACGTTTGTATGAATAATTATGATTTGGATCCACTTCATTACTTCTCAGCTCCAGGATTAACATGGGATGCTTTCCTAAAGCATTCGAAAGTAGACTTGCCGTTATTCTCAAAGGAAGACATGTATACCTTTATAGAAAAAGGAATAAGAGGTGGTGTATCCCAATGTATAAAAAGATACGCAAAAGCAAATAATAAATATACAAGTGATTATAATAAGCATAAACCATCTAATTATTTAATGTATTTAGACGCTAATAATTTATATGGGTGGGCGATGTCGCAGAATTTACCAGCGAATGATTTCCAATTCATTTCCATACCAGATGATTTGAAAGAAAGGAATGAATACGAATCATTCGAGTATTACAACCATCTAAAAACTCATATCAATTCGATAATGAAATTACAGAATGTAGGTGCTATATATGAAGTAGATTTAGAATATCCAAAAGAACTACATGAATTGCACAAGGATTTACCATTAGCACCCGAACACTTTAACGGTAAGCTATGTACCACAGTATTAGATAAAACCAACTATGTAGTTCACCACAGGAATCTAGAATTCTATTTACAAAAAGGTTTGATATTGAAAAGAGTACACAGAATACTAGGATTCACTGAAAGTGCTTACTTAAAAGGATATATAGACCACAAAACAGCACTTAGAACGAAAGGTACAAATGATTTTGAAAAGGATTTCTTTAAGCTTATGAATAATGCTTGCTTTGGAAAAACTATGGAAAACGTAAGGAAGCGAGCGGATATGGAAATAATAACGGATGATGCAACAAGAGAAAAAATAATAAAGAAACCCAACTTTAAATCTGAAATAATATTCAGTGAAAACTTTTCAGTAGCAAGAATGTCAAAGGAAAAGATAAAATTAGACAAACCAATGTATATCGGCTTTGCTGTATTGGAACTATCCAAGTTATTGATGTATGAATTCCATTATGATTATATGAAGCCTAAATATGGAGATAAAATTGAGTTGTGTTATATGGACACTGATTCTTTCATATATGATATTAGAACTGAAGATTTTTATCAAGATATCAAACAGGATTTGAATGAGAGGTTCGATACATCTGATTATGCGAAAGATAATCCATATAGGTTTCCTAATGTAAATAAGAAAGTGATAGGAATGATGAAAGATGAACTAGGTGGACAGGTTATGACAGAATTTGTTGGATTACGATCAAAAGTATATGCTTATTTAAAGGACAACCAAGACCCTTCAAAAGCTAGCAAAAAACTGAAAGGAATAAAAACCAATATAGTTAAAGATAAAATTACGATTCAAAACTATAAGGATGTACTGTTTGGTAAAACTGAAAACCTTTCTGTGACCCAGTACAACTTAAGATCATACAAGCACAATATGTTTCTAGAAGAACAGAATAAAAAAGCGTTAGATCCTAAGGATGATAAAAGGATAGTAACAAGCGATAAAATACACACTTTACCTTTAGGTTATAAACATTAAATTCAAGTACCTACTTAAGAAATTCAAGTACCCACTTCAAAAATTCAAGTACCTACTTCAAAACTTCAAGTACCTACTTAAAAAATTCAAGTACCTACTTCAAAAATTCAAGTACCTACTTAAAAAATCAAGTACCTACTTCAAAACTTCAAGTATATATTTAAAATATTCAAGTAAATCTTATAATGAAAAATTCTTCCTAAATAAATGAATGAAAAGGCTCCAATCAAAGTCTATGATTTTAGTGAAAAGAATAACTATCAGAACAAACACGACCTTGCACCTCAGTGGCCATTTAGACTCTTAATTTGTGGTAGTTCTGGAACAGGGAAAACTAACCTTCTTTTGAATTTAATTTATGAATATCTTTGTTTCAACCGAATATACTTGTATGCTAAAGATCTTGAAGAAGATAAATATCAAGACCTTACAACCAATTTAACCACTTTGGAGTCTCAATGCAAATCGAAAGTCTTAACAGTAAGTAACAATCTTGATGATATTGTCGATGTTGACGACTTAGACCCTGAGTACCAAAACTTGATTATCTTTGACGATTTTGTCACTGAAAAAGACCAGAAGAAAATAGAAGATTTATTCATAAGAGGAAGAAAGAAAAATGCCTCAATTATTTACTTGTCTCAAAGCTATCATAAAACGCCAAAGGTGGTAAGGCTCCAGTGCAATTATTTTGCATTCTTTCAGTGTTCTAATCCAAAAGAAGTAAAATTAATAAGACAAAGCCATGTATCCAGTATAGACAATGAACAATTTCTCAAGCAATTCGAGACTGCAACCAAGGGCTACGGTTTTTTCTTCATAGATTTAAAAACAAAAGATAAAACCCTGAAGTACAGGAAAAACTTTGAAAAATTTACCGGATAATTTATTTCTATAATAAATGAATAAATTTGGTAGTGTTGGAAAAAAGGTTAGTAACGAATCAAATGAAAAGAGAGTTACTGATGACAACGGTAATATTAACCTACAAGATAAGAGAATTATTATGTTAGGGGATGCGAAAGCTGACCAGGACGCTATTAGTTTCAGATCTATGACTATTATTTTGAATCAATTTAAAGAAGAAATTACCGCACAACAAGTGGGGGCAAATCAGTATTTTAGCGAAGATATCAACAGATTAACTGCCGTACATGATTCTCCTGATAATTTATTGGTAAGGATTAAAGATAAAGGGTTATTTGTAAAAGAAATAGTTCGAGTTAATGATAAAGAGATTAACGCTGAAAACAAGTTGATAACAAATGTTCAAAACCCTAGAAACAAAAATGATGCTGTTAATTTAGCAACGTTAACTATGAATCTTTTAGATTATGACAAAAAGCTTCTTGGGCAACACACCCATAACGGTATAATTGAAGGAAAGATTGCTAGTCAAAAAACTCGTATCGATAATATTGAAAGAGCAGTAGTAAATATTTTAAAAAGGCTTCTAGAGCTAGAGCTAAAACCTGTTGACAAACCATTCGTTACCAGAATAGAAAAAATGATGGCTGGTAAATAAATTTTATAAGATAAATTAATTCCCTAATAAATGGTTGAAACAATGGAGTATACAGTTTATTTGTCAAAGCTTCAGAAAGGAAAGCTGAAGAAATGCTTTGGTGCTAAACAAAAATGTCAGATACGTGTTAGTCATCGTAGACAAAATGAACGAGAACCAGTTAAGTTACTTTTAAGTAAACGACAAATTGATAAAATTGAAACATGTAAAATGAATAATAAGGGCTGTGATATTGATGTATCATACAAACAGATGAAAGAAGCGATTCAAAAGGGTGGATTACTTCCATTTTTAATACCGCTAGCAATTACCCTTGGTAAGGCAGCTTTAAGAAGTGGTGCTGCTGCTTTGGGTACATTCGCTGGTAAGAAAATTATGGATAAAATGACCAACACAGGTGGAGCGCTAAAACTTCCTGGAACACAAAAAGGTGTGGGTAATGGGTTACGTGGGAAGGAAACCGATGATGTCAACATAGGTGAAGCGCTTACACTCCCTGGAACACAAAAAGTTGTGGGTAATGGGGTACGTGGAAGGCCTAGGAAGTCAAAAAACGGGGACATCAAAAAAGAAGCAAAAGTAAAGTAGGACCTCTAACCAATTTTGATATTATAGATGCATTAGGGGATATACCACAGTTTAGAGGTGTGTTCTCTATAGATACGCTACCCAAACATATAAATAGTATAGAATGCGGTATCATTAATTATGATAAACTCGGAATGCCTGGAACTCACTGGGTTGCGTATTGTAATCTACCTGAATACCCCCATGTAGAATTTTTTGATTCTTTCGGTATTCCCCCAGGAAAAGAAATAATTAAATATCTAAGAACTTCAAAGAAAAAATAGCTTATGAAAATCTTGCTGTTCAAAATATAGATGAATTAAACTGTGGACTTCACTGTATTTCCTACATTAAGCGCAAAATGAAATTGGTAGCTTTTCGTTTATAAAAATTGTTTTCTAATAAATGGAGATTTATTGTATGAAATGTAAAAAGAAAACTGATACTGAATCAATGTTTAATGCAGGGTCACAGAAAAACAATGTTACAATGCTGAAAGGTAATTGTGTTAATTCAAATAATTAATTGTGTTATTTGCGGATCGAGGAAAAATCGCTTTTTAAAAAAAAACTCGACGCAGAAAAAGATATATTAAAGACGTATTATTCTAATTATTCAGGTGTTGATGATATTCACAGAAAGTTAAAAGAAAATGGAGTGAACGTTTCCAAAGATAAAATAAAAAATGTGTTGCAAAATGAGAATGTGTATACGTTACACAAACCTTCCTATTATAACTTTGAAAGGAGGCGAGTGTATGTTCACTATGTTCATGAGCAATGGCAAGCTGATTTAGTTGACATGCAGAAATATAAAAAAGAAAATAATAAAACAAATTACATTTTAACTGTTATTGATTGCTTTAGTAAATATGCTTGGTGTGTCCCTCTGAAAGACAAAACGGGTGCTGAAATAATAAAAGCATTCAGTGTTATATTTAAAGAAAGAATTCCTAGAAAGTTGCAAACTGATAAAGGTAAGGAATTTGTTATGAGAAATGTTCAATCTTTTTTGAAAAATAACGATATACACTGGTTTGCATCTGAAAGCGAATTGAAAGCACAAATCGTTGAACGGTTCAATAGAACGCTGAAAGACAAGTTATGGAGATATTTTACTCACAACAACACTAGTAAATGGATTGATATTTTACCTCTATTCGTAAATAATTATAATAACTCGTATCACCGATCAATACAAATGAAACCAGTTGATGCTAGTAAAAAGGTTAATCAGAAAAAGGTGTTTAGTGCTCTGTTTCCTCCAGTAGATGACTACAAAATCACAGGAAACGTCAAAGTAGGGGATTTAGTCAGGATTAAAAAAGAAAAAAGTATTTTCGATAAAGGATATTTACCTAAGTATACGGATGAAGTATTTCAGATAGCAACCATCAGACCTACCATTCCCATTACTTATGAAATATCTGACAAAAGTGGGAAATTAATTCAAGGAGGGTTTTATGAAAAAGAACTTTCAAAATTTATTATGAAATAAAATTAGTTGTATATAAATGGATTCAAGACGCTTGAGTGATATTTTATCGGATATAGTGAAGAACAGAGAAATTCAGAGAAGAAAGGTTCAACAAAATGAGATGGAGAAGGCAGGATTTCGGATATATGCTTCAGAATTAAACGCTCCAGTTATTATAGCACAAAAAGAAAACACTAAAGACACCATCAAAAAATTACAAGAGAACGCTGAAACAATAATTAATAAACTACAGGAAGGTGATAATAATTCAAGAAGACGGTTTGTCAGATTAGGTGATACATTTAAAACAGCTTTACAGACCACTACTTCAGAGGAATCGAGTCGAGCTCCCACTCATGCTATAGAACCCAATCTAGAACAACCATATGACGTAAATCTAAACTTAAATATTGATGTGGAATTATTAAATCAAATTAATTTAAAATATAAAGATGACTGGAATGATACCGATAATTATTTTAAAATGCCTCATTATTACCTTACGCATCCTAAGGAAATAGATGGGGCTCTGAATTATTTAACATCTATAAGTCAAAGTTATGGTGGTCTGAAAAGTAAAAGTTATAGTTCTAGTAAGTATGATAAACACATTGAATTTATAAAAGAATACAAGAATAGGTTAAAAACCATTCAAAATAATTTGCCATTAGCCAAACAACAAGGAACTGGAGTATTTATGAATTGTGATGAAATGATTTCAAAACTATACACTTTGAAAGGTAGCAGAGTAAACGGAAATACATCTGATGAGGTGAGAAATGAAGCTATTGATATTTTGGATTCGTTAATGCGAAATAAATTTCTTACGAAGAGAAATTACAATTCAATATATAAAAAATATTTCTAATAAATGGTGTTGTTAAACATTGAAGGTAATGAAAGTATCATTGATATAACATTTAGTCAACCAATCGAATTGAATCGTAATTGGGATTATGAAATAGGTTTGAATCAGTGTACTTTGTGGTATTCGTGGCATAATATAAGTGATAAATTTGGAAATAATACATTTCAATACAGGAAAGATGAAGATAATATTGCAACAGAATGGATGAATGTTACTATTCCTAATGGGATGTATAACGATGATTGTTTGAATTATTTTTTGTGTCAGTATTTTGATACCCCAAAAGATAAATGTCCTATTGTAATTTCATCCAATCCAGCATCTATGAGATTTGTCATACTATTACAAGAAAAATATGTGTTTAGATTTAATAGTGACTTGTGTCAGATTTTAGGATTTGAGAAGGAAACGTCACTTTATTTACTCTAAGAAAATCAATGAAGGTACAAAGCTTCCGAATATAACAAGAAGCGTTGATAAAATTCAAATTCACTGCTCTCTCGTAAACAGTTCTATCGTAAACAAAAGTAAATCAGATGTCATTTGGACATTTGTTCCTAATACAGAACCGGGTTGTCAAATTGTTGAGAATCCTAGACAATTAATCTACCTTCCTATTAATACAAAAGACTTTATTTACTCCTTGAGAATGACAATTACTGATCAGTTGGGAAGACCTATCGATTTGAATGGTGATAACGTTGGATACGTGCTGCATTTAAGAAAAGTTTATTGATTAGTGAAATAAAATTATTTACCTATAAATGTTGATTAATAATAAGCGATTACTTTATAAAAAGCAGTATGGAAGTGGAATCGGTAGTGTATTCAAAAACATTGTTAATTCCCAGTTATTTCAAACGTCAGCAAAACAAATAAAAGATGGATCTATGTCAATGTATAATAATATTATTAAACCGAGATTTGAGTTGTTGAAAAACAGAGCAATAGAATATGGGAAAGATCTGATCAATGTAAACAAGAAGGAACTCATTGATGAAATTGGAAACAAAAAATCGATGAAGGATCTTATCGGTACAAATAAAAAGGATTTTAAATCAAAGAAGTCAGGACTTGATCAAAACGTTAATGACTGGAAATGGATTAAAGATTCTGAAATAAGTTTTAATTTAATAATTTCTTTCTTATATAAATGGCAGTAAATAAAGTTATCAGTCCGCAATGGAACATTTTTGATGAACCGCTTGTGGATGATACAGTGGTTAAATATGAATTTAAAGAAATTCGAGAAACAGATCTGAATGTATCTAATAAATCAGAGTTTGAATTCATAAAAAAGAAATTAGATTCTTGGTTTTATCCAAGTGAAAGTTATCTTGATGTCAGTGTAAGAATAGTAAACGAAGATGGGACTCCTATAGCTGCAACCGATGTTGCTACTTTAATGAATAATGGATTTAATTTATTCAGTACCGCTGAGTATGTAACAAACGATGAATCGGTTGAAAAATTAATCATGTTGGTATTACAACTACCGTTACAAAGTTGATTGAATACTCTGATGATTATTCTAGAAGTGCTGCAAGAAATCATTTCTGGTATAAAGATTATAATCAAGGGAAAGAAATCAATCCTGTAATTGCTTCGTTTACTGCAGGGGCTGGAACAGTCAGGTTGACCAATAATGATAATTATAATAAAGGATTTGAAAAAAGATATAACAGAACAAAGAGCAGTAAATTAGTAAATATGTATTTACCATTATCAGAATTGTTTGGATTTTTGAAAGGAAACAAACGATTCTTCAGAGGTGCATCGCATAAAATATTTCTAAGAAGAAATGATGATAACAACATGATTATAAGAAATGGAAATACTAATTTCAAAGTAGTCATCGAGTATTTATCCTGGAAGATCCCTATTGTAGCTCCTAGTATTGAAATGATGAGTAACTTAGAAAAGGGATTGGCAAAGGACAGAAAGCATAATCTGATGTGAGAAGCATGTAATAGTTATAAAAGTGATGTTAGTCAGAATAAGGAGCACACTTGGAAAGTTATTTCTGAGAGAAACAATCCAACAAAAGTAGTTGTGATGCTACAGAAAAATGAAAAGCATAACAATCAGTTAATGAATAATATGGTGTTTGATCATATGAATTTAACAGACATAGAACTTAGAATTAATGGGGATAAATATCCTGAAGAACCACTTAAATGTGATTTTAGCGATGATAAATGTAAATACTCAAATCTTTACAATAGGTTCATACATTTGGGTTATAAACAATTAGCATTTGATACTGGTAGTGTTGTTAGTATAGAAGAATTTAAAGAAGTATACCCACTATTCTGTTTCGATGTTTCTAAACACGAGTCAAATATTTATAATGGAACAACTGCTGATATTGAAATAAGTTTAACGTTGAAAGATAATCAACCCGTACCATATAATGTTTACTGTGTCATATATTATGAAAGAAAAGCTACATTAGATATTATCAATAAAAATATGTATGTGAGTTTGTGAGCCTGGATTTTTATTTAATAAAATCATCCACTAATAAATGGAGTCCACAAAGGAAGTCTTGAATACAATCAGAATGAATAAATACAATGAGACAATCAGAAAAGAAGAAATAGTTCTAGGTTTGAAATATACTATCGTTAAAATGAGAATTGCTAAGACAAAATATGGTGATAAGTTGGTTGTAGTCATTAATCATAATGACAAACCATGTGATTTGTTTATAACACAGAAATATAATGCCATTGCTAACGAATTACTTTTAAAGAAAAATCTAGTTTTGCAGCCTATTGTACGCGAAAACAAGAACAAAGAAACATATGTGGATTTAGAACTGTTTACTCAGTAATATTTGAATAAAAAAGAAGTAGTAGTATATTGTAGTATTTTATATGTAGTAAAGGGTAATATTCTCATTTCTTGTATCCTTTATTTTGGAAGTAAGAAAATAAAAATGTTCTTAAAAAGGGGGATAATTTTGTAAAAAGGATGTTAAAATTTAAGAAATTGATGTTAAAATGGGGTTTTGAAATTGGGGGGAGGGTGGAGTGGGAGCCGGTATTATATACTACTGTTCGCATTCAAGTAACTGTTCAAATAATAAACACACCAGACAGACTGAGCTGCAAGCAAGGCCGTATCCAGGGGGGGGAGGGTTAGGGGGTTGAACCCCACCCCCGAAACATACAAAAATCATAATTTGTGTAGGCTTTTCCCTCTGATTTATGTGTTTTTTGTACTTTTTTGTCCGACCAGCAGGCACCCCCCCCCCCGAAATAAATTCCTGGATACGGGCCTGGCTGCAACCATGGGTAAAAATCATCGTATTACCATGCCAAGTTCAGCTACATTATTTCCCCTGTTAATAGTCAGAAATCAAATATTTTGTCTTTTACGGCGTTCTCTGAGTAAGTAGCAAGAAAGTCTGATCTTTAGTTGCTTTTACTGTCATGTTTGTTTCGCAATTTTATCTCCTCTTCCGTGTCTTCTCTGTAGGGTTAACTAATTAGCGGCGATTCTTGCTTGTGCGCACTACCTGTCGAGCAATTCTCAACTAAAATAGGTACTTTTCGAGAAGGGGTCTAGCACTTCTACAAAGCAAGTATAAACGAAAACAAAAAAGTGTTTTTAGGAGTTAAGCCAGCGTCGGATACCACCGTTCCAAGCATATTCTGAATCAGGATTTTTTGGCCTACAAAATGGTATCGTCAGACTGACTGTACCTTTTGGGTCGGGTGTTTTCGAAACTAAGCGTCTTTTGACGAGCTGGCGGTCGGACTAAAGCGTGTACACGTACCATACCGACAATAAGAATATAGCATAGCATATATAGCATAGATTGGTCTGCGATTGGATCTCTGTTAAGTTCTATGACCTTTTTTTTTTTTTCAGGATTTAATTGCCCAAGATATGAGGAAGGCTGCACTGTCGGTTTGCCTTCTGCTACTATTAGTACAAACTCAATCAGATGAAAGGACGCTCTCACCATCTACCGAGAATTTCAATGAAAACATCGTTGAGGATGTGAATCCTGACACTCAGGAGGAGGACGACGGCACTATGTTAGTCAAGGTTTCCATTATTTGACGTTTCCGACTTAGGACGACAGTCTCCACTAGCTTTCTCGTCCTTTTTATGTCCATCTGAACAAGCTTCATCATAATTGCTATGCTGTCAAAACGTCTTAAGCGATATATGCAAGATCTCTATCCATCAAGTGATATAGATAAATCGAATAGTTGATGATATTTTGTTGTAGATACTTATTCGTGTGTACAGTCTAGATGGGTCTAGGCTAGCCCCCCCCCCTCCACCGAATCCTTTACATTTGATACGAATCCAAACATTTAACTTGACTTCCCGTGATCTTAGCCTAACTCAAGTGGCTGGTACAACAGCAACTTCTCAACAGTCAGTTCTCAGTTGTAGTTCCACTAGAATCAGTCCGCCCTTTTCTTGTGGGGGGGGGGGGGGGGTCGTTTCACTGAGTGGTACAGGTTTTGATCTGGTCTTTCCCTTTTAAAACCTCACGGACAACAGCTTGGTGAATGCCTGTGTTCTATCATTTTAGCAATTATTCTGTCACCATCAACACCTTCGCTTTAAACTCCCCTTGTTTATCTTAGTTCTGCCTGCGTTTAACGCATTCAAAACTAAGAACACATCCAGCCAGCACTTTTTGCTTCACATCCACTTACTCGTAGAATCAAGTTTGCGAATGAAGCTGCGTCAGCACACTTATATACTGTACTGACTGACTGATACTTTATTGTAAAACGAGACTTTCACAGCATTGGATTGCCGAACTTGTCGTTTTCGTCAGGTACATCATAATTACAAAACATTTAATAAGGCGGTTGTACATAATAAAGCAATAGTCAAAAAATGATCAAACAGAATAAAAACCCTAGACAATTAAAACATTAAAGGGAAATAGTTAATCAATTGTTCAAAACTTCAACAAAAGATGGTACAAAGCTCTTTCTGTAGCGATCGGTTCTTGTACAAACAGGGTTAAGAACCGGAACTTTTTGTGCTACAGCTCGAGGTAGTCGAGGTTTTGGCGGGCAATATGGGGTAGGAAACAGGTGCTCAAAACATGAGTGGGAACGCAGACTGTTCCCGAAACCAGTACAAAGAGTAAGACGTCGGGCTGCTAAAGTAGGGAGGCGGAATTCTTTGAGGAGGAGGATATAAGGCACTTTGCCCTGGCGGTAGATGATTCTCAAAGCTCTCTTCTGAATAGTTTCAAGCCTATCAGACTGATCTACTGTCAGGCCAAAGTGCCAAACCGGACAAGCATACTCAAGTAGCGGACGGATGAAAGTAACGTAAAGGCGGAGAACATGTGATTTAGGGCACGAAAATTTGGAAAACAGTTTTAGGAGAGACAGAGACGCACTGGCTTGTTTAATAATGCAACAAATGTGAGCCTCCCACTTCAGATCATTCGTCAGTGTGATCCCCAAAAGTTTGGTCTTTGTTGTAAATATTGCATTTGGTACTGGAGTAGTGAACGATGGCTTTGATTTAAGAAAACTTATGGTCATGATATTCGATTTCTGTGAATTAACTTTCATTTTCGACTCGGCTGCTTCGGCAGCGATATCGTCAAGTATTTCCATTGCGGTACTCTTTATGTTCCTTTTGCACCTTTCAAGTAATGTCATGTCGTCCACAAACTTCCAGCGATCGGCTGATTCGTTAGCAAGATTGTTAATCATTACCAAAAATAACAGAGGACCTAAGAGCGTTCCCTGTGGAACACCGCAAGAAATAGGAAGTGCATCTGAATAAATGTTTTTATACCTTACAACTTGACTTCTATTTGACAGAAAAGATGCAATGATATTAACTAGAAAAGGTGGTACTTTAAATTCATTTAATAATTTTTCAATTAAAACATTGTGACTAACAAGATCAAACGCTTTTTGGAGGTCAACTAAAATAAGATTCAGCCAAGTATCAGGCTCATCAAGTACTTTATATACAGTGTCGAGAAGGCTAACCAGATAATGTGTCGTCGATAAACCTTTCATGTTTCCGAACTGGTTTTCATCTATTAAATCATGGATCGTTTCTTTGAGCCAATCTGCTACAAAACTCTCATACATTTTGGAAAATATCGGTGTAAGAGTAATAGGACGGACTCCACTAAAATCTAGTTTAGCCCCTTTCTTCTGTATGGGAGTAACGTACCCTTTTTTCCAGCAATCAGGGAATAAACCGCTTTTGGTTATCGTGTTGAAAATATCTGACAAAGGTTTTGATAGTTTATCGGGAAATGCTTGGACCAAATCAATCGGAATATCAAGGGGGCATATTGAAGTTCTCTTTAGTTTACGGATTTTTGCTTCAACATCCACAGGTAGTATTGCTGGGATAACGTGATCTGGTAATGGGGGAAAAGAGGTATTACTTGGGAGAGGAGGAAGAGTTTGCACAATAGCCGAAAGGTGTTTATTTAGCGAATTAGCTGTGGTTTCTGGCGGTTCATCAAGGTTGAAATCAACAATTTTGACCGTTTTACCGCTAATTTTCCTGACTGTGTTGTACCACTGCTTTGGTCGGGATTTGAAGAGTTCGCTTACTTTGTTACGGTAGTACTCGGATGAAGCTTTTCGGATCTGCTTTTTTATACATTTTCTTAATAGGTTAGCTTCTTCAATTTTTCCTTGACGGAATAGCCTTAGTTTTTGGCGGATTAAATTTTTCAGTGCATCGTTCACGTACGGCTTATCATTAGAACATCTTTTCTTTTTTACTTCTGGGAAGTGAAGGACATAATTATTAAGAAGCTTTTCTTGAAAAATTTCGGCCTTCTTATTAGAATCATCAGCAGCAAGGACATCATCCCATTGCTCCTCTGACAGCCATGCCCCAAACTTAAGCAGGCCACCATCGGTAATTGGACGGTATTTAAATTCATCAAACTTGTACTTTGGAATCAGGCCTTGTATTGGGTTTAGTGATAACGTGAAATGGTAGCTTCCGCCAAGCGGGGGGAGGGAATTGGGTTTTTGATAAAATTCATGCATGTTTGTGCATATTATGTCGAGTGAGGTGCCACCTTTTGTCGTTGGAATATTAACGATTTGTTTTAAATTTGCTCCCCGACAAAGGTTACTGAGGTTTAGCTCATTCCCGTCCCCAGCAAGCAGGATCCCAGCGTTAGGATGTTTTGACTGGAGGTAATCAAGAGATGCATGAAGTTTGTCCAAAAAATCTTTTCGCTGCTCTGATTTTTGGCCCGGTGAATAATAAAAGCATCCCACAATAATGTTACTGAAGGGGCGAGGTAAAATTTTTGGTTTAACTTTTATCCAAATCATTTCATCATATTCATTAATACCGGGAACTTTTACTTCGCTAGGTGACAAATTATTACGGCAAAAAATCAAAACTCCTCCACCCTTTTTACCAAGCTTATGGTCATGTGGTCGAAGTTTAACAAACTCATGGAAATCAGCCATCTTCAAAGTTTCGGTGTTCTGGGATTGAACCTCAGTAATGCAAATTAAATCTGAGGCTAAATTTTTTGCAGTAAGTTCAAGTTCAATAAGTTTATCAAAGTTAAGGCTTTCTGCATTACTTAATAAGAGGCGAGGGAAGTGATACCGTTGATTATTATTTGTATGCTCCCGGGTGGGACTCCCAGGACAACCCTTTTCATCTGGCGAACGATTTGACGCGGAAGTAGGAGGACGCGGATGGGATTTAGATTTTCCAGGAAGCTGAGTACGAGGGATGGATGAGAAGCTGTTTTCCAAAACTATCGGGCAAACAGGAGGAGGTGCCAAGGAATTCCGGCTCCCAACCGTAGGAATCATGATATCACTGTAAGTGAGGGGCTCAAATCTATTTTTTACTGGAATTGATGATACAAGCGAAACTGCGTCGTCGCCAGTAGTAGAATTATCTGTTACACTGCGGTACCCAGATAAGGGAAAGGAGGAGGTGGGAAAGGGAAGTTTATTTGCTTTGACACCCGACGATGGTTTTGATTGAGGGGGCTTGGGGGAGCCAGGGGGAAACGAGGCTTGTGATATGACTGCACGAGTGACAGATGGGAGAAATGATGAGTGGAAGGGGGAGGGGGTATGGGGTCGAGTATGCTTCTCACTCCCGGATAAGTACCACGAACGGACACCGCTTGAAGCAGAGGATGGGGTTTGGGGGTTGTCCTCTGTGTCACTGGCCCTCGTTCTAAAAAATGACGGTTTTCAGTGAAAGACCTGGGGGGCTCCGGAATATTTTGCGTCAGTTTCAAATTTCGCGGCAGAAACTCGATCGGTATCTCAATATGTAGTTTGTCGCAGCCAAAACAGAGACCGCTGGAGGCGGCCTTGCAGACTGAAACATGATCAAAATTACAACGATTCTTATTGCACTGGTTGACAATGGCAAACTTACAGATATGCAAAAATTTGCATTTGTGGCGTTTACATTTGCCTTTCAAAAACTGACGACAAACTTCCGGTCGCGCGGACTTCTTTGCTTCACTCTGTTCATGTGAGAATCTGCACGAAGTATCGTTTCTGCATTTTCCGCTTTCAAAAAACTTGCACGCCTTTTGCTTTGTGACTGGTTTCGCAGTAACCGGATCTGTAACCTTTTCACGAGATGTTTTGACCGAGTCATGAGCGTGGCTACACTTGTCACCTAATCTACAGAAACCAGCCGTGACGAAAGAAAAGCACTTGAGTTTCACTTGTGACCTGCCAACCTGTTTGTCACTGCGAGACTGGGGGGGATTGCTGGGGGGTTCATTTATACTCGTACTGGCAGTACTGGCTGTCGATTGCTCCTGTCTTACACTATCACTGTGGTTCCTTAGCATGTTATTTAAAGCTAAAATCTGTCTGTAGGACTCGATAGTCTTACGCAGCTCTTCAATCAAAAGGTTCTGCGTATCGATAGTTTTCTGTTGGTTATCAACCTTCAAGCGCAGTCCGTCGATCATTGGGGCGGAGTAATGTTTGGTCGTAGACGTTTGCGGTGTAGAAAGATACGGGGTAAGGCCTTTCTTGTCCCAAAGGAGAGACTGTTGTACTGCTGGGTTCGAAATTGAGTAGGAGCAAAAGGCACTGCAATCAAGGTCATCTTCGATATCTACCGATTCTGACCCAGATCGAACAATTGACTCCTCTTCTTGCGAGACACCTAATACCCGTCAGTAGGTACATAAGCTAATCGGGGTACCCAGCTAGTCCTTTGTACTATCCGTGGCGTGGGGATTATTTGGGACTAGGGAGATTCTTTTGGGATTGTCTTTTTTATTTGTGCGGGGGGGTGGGGAGGTGGGTGTCGGAGGGTTTAGCGGGGGAGGAGTAGCAGGTTTTTATTGTACCGGGAGAGGGGGGTTGCCGGTTTTTTTCCGATGGGGAGGGTACTCGGAAGCCATTTAAGAAATAGTCCTTGTTTTCCCTTTTTTCTCTTGTTGTTTTGTTTGTGCTTATGCACTATGACCAATAGTAAAATTAACAATTTTAATAATATCCAAAAACCGTCAGCCGGTCAAAAAAATACGTCGAATCTTTTGATTCTCCTTTCATTCCCTTTGTTTATGTGCCGAACGTCTTTAGACAACAGACAAAATAAACGCATGGTGTGCTATCGAACTATTCAGATGTTGTGTGGACACTTCTAATGCTTTACTTTGTATTAAATGCATCACAAATAAATATTTCCGACTTCCTTTAGAGGGCGCTACGAAAATCGGCCGTTTTCTTGCTATCCCTTTTCTTTACCTCTCTGGTATTTCGGCGATCCAAATCTTAGGAGCTGGGATATCGTGGCAGGAAATTGAGAAACTCCCAGCAATGCTTGATAGAAAGGGATATATTTGAGATGTCACCAAAGTCAACCCGCAGATGCAGTTTACCTGATTGTTCTAGTGTTGCATCAGAAGTTCCATGGCTTAAAGTGCCTGTTAAAAGTTTTTCTTTGTGGAAAAGTGTTGTGAAGCTTGATTAGCTTGCTTTATAAAATGTACCAGAATATGCAATAAGCTTATAAAAAATAACATAGCTACAAAAATCATTCTAAAACAAGTAACCTATTCAAATCTAAATTGCACGAGCCGGTTTATGCATGAAATAAAGATCTACTAAGTATGATAAGAAACATCACTTTTATCTTTGTCCAAGCTAGTAAATTGAGCATGTACTGGCCCAAAAGATAACACTTTGAAATATCACAGAGAGGAAACTGTTGAAAAAGCTGCTGATCTAGGGGGTAAGCATTGTTCCTAGGTTGTTACTGAGTGGGATTGGAGTAGTTTGATGTGCCCATTTAACTTTAATTTTCCGGAATCACCGACTTTCCCTTAACTGGGAAACGTGTCGATCTCTAATTACTTCTACTAAATTTCGTGTTATGGCAGGTTTCCGGGCAAAACTACTTTGCTTGAAAGAAATCACCCCTTAGTTTGAAACCCTTCCCCCACCTCTGTATATAGGGATACAGACCTGACGTACGAACTTGCCATGTACTTTGACTCAAAGCATCCTCACAGTAAGTTCGATTAACAAATATATCTCAACCACTTAAAGAGTTGTCGTGCTAACAAACGGACAGACAGTCAACTCACAGGTATCCTGTCGCTAACGTTTTTCTGACACTGCCATGTCACAAATTAAATCTCAGCGCTAGTATTCGGGATCGACTAAACAGAGGCACGGCACAGCACGACATAGTTTAGGAGGCAGGAGTACTAACAAGAGGCACGGAAATTAGAAGGGCCCTTTCAGACTTCGGAGTGAGGGGCAGGAACAATGTTCTAACGTGCCTTCTTTTAGGCTCTGGAATTATGAACTCTCATTTACTTGTCTACTTCTATTACTTGCTAGTCTCTGTTTATTACTCTTGCCGCCCGCGCCATAACTTCGCGTGCCGTGCCTCTTTTTAATCGATCCTCTAGTATTCCGCTACAGCAATTTCTAGGAAGTAATTATCCAAGATATGGTACACTTATTAGTCCGACCGCCAGGTCTTGAATATGTGACACCAGGGGTGGCCCGAAGGGGGTGAGGGGGTGATTCACCCTTTTGCTAAGTTTTGCTAAGTCGTATCAGTCGTTTATTTTCGCCGCGCCGAGGTCCCGGGCATTCATTTTCATCAAAAACAATCCCGAGCCGTTAAAAAAAAATGTTAATTTTTGCTCTGCACAGCTTCAGTCGCAAGCGCGTCTATAAAGACATGTCCAGTCGTTTAAACCACGTTTCGCAACCCCGAATGAAACTTGGGGGCAGCAATACGGCTACCTGTTCTACTCCCGTGTGATTTGTCTGTGGCTCACTTAGGTAGATTTTAGCCTGTCAAAATTACAATAGGTTAGTTGTTAAAGTGAATTCTGACTGGATAACATTGATATACCTAGTAGAAAGAAAGCGAGAGGCAAGGTTTTGTGCATGGATTGTTGGTCAAACTTTGACTATAAGTGAAGAAAGAAGGAACAGAATTTTTAAACATAATGGAAAAGCCATCAGAGATCAAATGACAGGAGACCCGCGAAACAAGTAGGTCTATGCTCAGAACAGAGGAAAAATGTCAATTAGAAAGCGAGGTTGAGGTGGGAACAACACTTGGAAAGGACAATGAAGATTTTAATATCACCCGAAACTCGTTTCCCAGGACAGGAGGAAACAAACCTGTAATCTCCGACGTTGACCAAGAGGATTGACAGCCTGACGAGGACCCTTGCTAAGAAGGGCCGAAATATCGCTGATGAAGAATCGTAGCTGATGTATCCGTTGTAAACATTGTTTGAATAAATCAAAAATATATCCGACCACGGACTTGGTCATAAAGAGTAGAAACGTCAAAAATGGGGGGGGGGGGCGCTCCCCTTATAATATTGTCTGCCAATTGGTAAAGAAAATATCAATCGGCACTCTTTTTCATCCGGTACTAAAGACCTAGCAAAAACCTCTGATGCTTGGGTAGGTTAATAGACGAAATCGAGAACTGTCGCTCTAGCCTCTGAATGAGTATGGGGCCAGCTGCAGAGAGTGAGTAGCAAGAATTGATCCTAATATCTCTGTTCATTTCCTCAGAATTTGTGAAAAATGACACTACTTCTGGTTGGACCATTTTTTTTTTACTAGAAATTGGGATTTTTTTTACTAGATTAGAAGGAATTTTACTAGATCCTCTATATTTACTAGATTTAATTTTTTTTACTAGATCTGGTAGAATTTTACTGAGGGTGGCAACACTGGTCGGATGTTTTGAATACTAAGCGACTTTCTCCGAGCTGGCGGTCGGACCATATGGTTGTTAGTAGCTTCTTTTATACACTGCAGGTAAGATAAAGACTTTAGAGGACCCTTGCCAAGAAGGTCGTTGCCTAGTGCTGAAGGCTGTAGGGATATCTATAATAGAGAAATATTTGTTATCGTTGGCTGGGTCGCAATCTCTCTCTTAAATGTACACTTTCTTTTACTTTCATATCATACGGTGAAAATCGAGTGATTACTTGTAGTCTTGCAAATGATGAGGACGATACAGTCGAAGAAAGTATCGGCCGTTTGTTCGAGATGAGCATGCCAAAACGAATGACTTCCAACTGCTACCGACGACCTGTGTTACCGGAAATTTCAGCTAAAAACTGTACGTATCCTGTTCGAACTTCCGTCTTCTAGTTTCATGAAGTGCATAGTCTAGAAGAAGTATATATCGCAACTAGAGGCGTTACTAGCCAAATTGTTTGGGGAGGGTTAAGTATTTTGCCGACTGACTGGTCATTGTTATCGACTGTTTTTGCAGAAAAACGTTCGTAGTCTAGAGGAACTATATATTGCAACCAGAGATTTTCAGAAAACCGAATGATTTCATGAAAAAGCCGATAGTTTTGACGAAATAAATCAACTGTTTTGGCGAAAAACAACGGCGCTTCGCGCCGACTCAGTTATTTCTTGCTCGACTGGCCGACTACATTGGGGTTGGGGGCGTCCCACCCCCCCCCCCCATATGTGACGGCCCTGATCCTTCATCCATTCAGAACTTTAAATCACTCCTTCGGCAGTTCTGCCGGCCATAAGGTTCAGGATCTCACCTCGTCCAATGACGCAACGAGGCAAGGTCCTCAAAAACCCAGTAAATTTCACTCTCCTACCAAATCTGGCAGTACCGCAACTGGTGATCGACCGACCGGCACACACGTAGAAAAGCGACTGATGCAACAAAATCTTAAAAAGTTGGCGCTGATTAGGGTTTGTCCGGTGAAATAACATCTTAGACCCGCAGTTGGCTTTTTGTCAAACGACTCAAAATGTATTTGGTCGTCCGAAACACACATCATGCGTATTACTTCTTACAGTCGATGTCATCAACTACTGGAACGAGATCGCCTTGGATACCCTCCGAAGTGCCTTAGAAACGCCGCCAAGCGCCTCAAGGTCCCTAGCCATCGTCCATATCGCTATGTACGACGCCGTGAACTCCATCATCAAGAAAGGAAGAGCATATGCCATCAAAATTCCTGCAAAAAGATTCGATTCACCGGTTAATGCCGCAAGTAAAGCTGCACAAGAAACACTTAGCACTCTGTATCCCCAGTATGCTGATATCTACAAACAAGGTTATTCCAGAGCCCTCAATATTGGGTATTCCGCACCTGGTAATGGTATGGGAGGACAGATTGGCAGAGCAGCCGCGAAAGCGATCCTAAGAATCCGTGCAAATGATGGCTTCGCCGACGCCGACGACCCCACCTACAACCCTGACTCAAGGGTTACCGGAGTATGGAGGCGGACACCTGTCCCATGCCCCGGCGGCGAAATACCAGGAAGTCCACCAGTTTACCCGAGATACGGAGAGGTAAAACCCTTTGCGATACCAGACGCAGGACTGTTTGTAACATATCCGGATCTGAAGAAATTTCCGCCGATTTGCAACGAAGAAGTCACCGAAGTAAAAGCGATTGGTGAAAGGTACAGCCGCACTCGCACACCAAAGCAGACTTTCGTCGCTATCTTCTATGCCGATGGCAATGGGACTGCTACTCCGCCTGGCCACCTCAACCGTATCGCCCAGTCTATTGCCAATTCTCAGGAGCTCGACTTGCACTCGAAAGCTGAGTATTTTGCGCGCGTCAATATCGCAATGGCAGACGCTGCCATCGTCACTTGGAAGATCAAGTATACCTATAACCTATGGCGGCCAATCACCGCGATCAGATATTCCCCCTGTCCAGAGATACGGGACAGAAATTGGTCGCCACTGTTTCAGACTCCGGCCTTCCCTAGTTACACTTCTGGCCACTCGGAGTTTTCAGCATCATTTGCACGAGCTTCGCAAGACTTCTTCGGAACCTACAAAATAAACTTCGTTGCCCCAACTGAGGACCCACGCCTACCCGACCTTGACTACAGCAGCTTGTACGATATGGCAGAAGAAATAGGCTTTAGTCGACTTTGGGGTGGCATCCATTTTAGAAGCGACATCATTGATGGACTTAAAAGTGGAAACGAAGTCGGAAGCTATGCTTCCAAGCCATTTCTCTATTAAAATTGCTTTCAAGCTAATACATTTTTTCGTTCACAGTTACTTGAAATCTTATTCCTCAATGATCTAATTTGTCTGCTTCCGCTAAGCCTTCACCAACCCGGCCCAGGCATTACTATGCACCACCGTCTGCATCTTGGGACACCACCGTGCTGTGGGTTCCAAAACGTAAGTGAGGGATTCCCATGACTCCGTACTCAGGGTGGGGAATGTGGTCCACCAGTCTCACGGCCGTTTTGAAAATCGGACACACCAGTCTCACTGTTTCGAACCACCAGTCTCATAAAAATGGCGCCGGGAACCAGCAGTCTCGGAAACGAGACCAACAGTCTCAAATTCAGACCAACAGTCTCATCTAATTTCCAATTTTTTTAGAGTAAAAAAGTGTTTTCTTTGTTTTTCTCTGTCAGTCCCTTGAATTACGCGCTTGTTGTTGTTTAATAGAATTTTGCTACTCTGCCAACTACAACAGGTAAAGTGAAGCCTGGGCTTCCAAACGATATAAGATTCACTGTTACTGGATTACCAAGTGTCATATTGGGTTGCTCTGAAAAAATTGTTTTGGTAAACAAATGTAATTTCTAGTCTGTCTATGCGATTTCTTGGAATTTTCTAACTTTACGACCATTTTTGGTAGATTTAAGCATGAGCTTTCCACAGATCCATGTATCTCTGATATTGGCTTAGTCAGTTTGTTGCTGGGTTCCTATGGTAAACTCATTAGCTGTTTTTTTTTAACTGCCCTGCTTGATACTGTTGAATGTTTTGTCGCCTCATTGTTCAGTTCACCTGCCTGCCTGGTCCGGTACTAGTTCGTTCCATTCTTTTTCCATGCATTTTCCATGCTTAAAATACTATTCTGGAGCTGTCTCTACAGAACTACAGTAAGCGGTCAAGTATCGCTCAATGGAACCTATTATCGCTCACCAGAGCTGCATTTGATTTGCATTGACTGATAGCGTTCGATTTATCCAGTCGACTGAGATTGACGACTAAAATTTGACTTTTGACGACCAAGAATAAATGGTCATTCGTTCCATTGTTAAGCGGTTAAGCTACAGTAAGCGGTCAAGTAACGCTCAATGTACCTATCATCGCTCACCAGAGCTGCGTTCCATCCGCATTTCATGTCGACTTAAATCATCATTTTGCCGTTTTATTTGCTATTTTCAGTTGACTGATAGCATTCAATTTATCCAGTCGACTGACATTGTCGACTAAAGGTGACTTTTGACAACAGAGAACAAATGGTCGTTCGTTCCATGGATAACCAGTAAGGAGTCAAGTACCGTTCAATGGAACATTTTGTCAATCACCAGAGCTGCATTTGATTCGCATTTCCAGTTAACTTAAATCGTCATTTTGTCAGTTTCTTTGCAATTCTCAGTTGACTGGTTCAATTTATCCAGTCGACTGAGATTGTCAACTAAAACTGACTTTTGAGACCAAGAACAAATATCATTTGTTCCATGGTTAACCGTTAACCTACAGTAAGCGCTCAAGTATTGCTCAATGGAACCTACTATCGCTCACCAGAGCTGCGTTCGATTTGCATTTCCAGTTAACTTAAATCATCATTTTGCAGTTTTATTTCCTATTCTCAGTTGACTGATAGGTTCGATTTATCCATCGACTGATTTAGTCCACTAAAAGAGGACTTTGGACGACCGACAACAAATGGCCATTCGTTCCATGGATAACCGGTTAACCAACAGTAAGGGGTCAAGTATCGCTCAATAGAACATTTTATCGCTCACTAGAGCTGCATTTGATTCGCATTTCCAGTTGACTTAAATCACCATTTTGCCATTTTATTTGCTATTCTCAGTTGACTGGTTCGGTTTATCCAGTCGACTGAGATTGTTGACTGAAAGTTGACTTTTGAGACGAAGAACAAACGTCATTCGCTCCATGGTTAACCGTTAACCCACAGTAAGCGGTCAAGTATTGCTCAATGGAACCTACTATCGCTCACCAGAGCTGCGTTTGATTTGCATTTCAAGTTGACTGAAATTATCTTTTTGCTGTTTTATTTGCTATTCTCAGTTAGTATTAAATTTATCCAGTCGACTGTGATTGTCAACTAAAAGTTGACTTTTGACGATCGAGATAAAATGGTAATTTTTTCCATGGTTAACCGGTCAACCTACAGTAAGCAGTCAAGTATCGCTTAATGGAACCTATTATCACTCACCAGAGCTGCATTCTATTCGCATTTCCAGCTAACTTAAATCATCATTTTACTGTTTTATCTGCTGTTCTCAGTTGATTCATATTGTTTGATTTAGCTCTTGGCAAGGGTGTGGAAACTGAAGAAGGTAAGGGAACATCACTAAAACAATATGACAAAGCGACCTAATCATGTTCTATAACATTTAGACAATTACTAAAATTACCCTTTGCTTGTCTCCTTGATGATGCTGTACGTAGCCGCTTCAATTTGAGGGTCTCATGAAGAGACCTCTTACGTGCACCCATCTATAGTACGTCAACATACAAACAATAGTATGTTCCTATATCAAGAGCAACATCTGTAGAGGAGATCAACAATTAGGAGAAGAGTGAGAGGAATATTCATGGAGGACTAGTAAAGAACATGTGGTATGTGAAAAAAGAATCACCAAAAGTTAAAATTTGACGATCGAGATAAAATGGTAATTCATTCCATGGTTAACCGGTTAACCTACAGTAAGCAGTCAAGTATCGCTCACTGGAACCTATTATCACTCACCAGAGCTGCATTTTATTCGCATTTCCAACTAACTTAAATCATCATTTTACTGTTTCATTTGCTGTTCTCAGTTTATTCATATTGTTCGATTTAGCTCTTGGCAAGGGTGTGGAAACTGGAGAAGGTAAGGGAACATCACTAAAACAATATGACAAAGCGACCTAATCATGTTCTATAACATTTAGACAATTACTAAAATTACCCTTCGCTTGTCTCCTTGATGATGCTGTACGTAGCCGCTTCAATTTCAGGGTCTCATGAAGAGACCTCTTACGGGCACCCATCTATAGTACAATACAATAGTATTTTCCTATAACAAGAGCAACATCTGTAGAGGAGATAGTACTTCAACAATTAGAAAAAGAGTGAGAGGAATATTCATGGAGGACTAGTAAAGAACATATGGTATGTGAAAAAAACATCACCAAAACCAACAAAACAAAAATTACCAGAGTGGGTGCCTTTAAGTTAGTTCATGTAGGTTAACTTGAACACTTTTAGCTAGGACTTCTATAGCCAGTGCAAACATTAAGAATAAGCTTATTTTTTTATATTTTTTTTTACCATCATTGGGTAGGTAGCGTACTCTGTAGCACCAGATTTGTTAGAACATGAAAAAATGTCGGCCTCATGGCCGCAGTTTGAGATGACCAGTAAAAGGTGCCCGGTGGGTTGGACACCGCAATCTTTTTCTCAACCTACGCTTATATTCTCGGTTAACCATGGAATGAATGACCATTTGTTCTCAGTTGTCAAAAGTCAACTTTTAGTCAACAATCTCAGTCAACTGGATATATAGAACGCTGTTAACTGGAAATGCAAATAGAACACGGCTCTGGTGAGCGATAATAAGTTTCCATTGAGCGTTACTTGACCGCTTACTGTAGCTTAACCGGTTAACCATGGAACGAATGACCATTTATTCTCGGTTGTCAAAAGTCAACTTTTAATCGACAATTTCAGTCACTTGGATAAAACGAACGCTGTCAGTCAACTGAGAATAGCAAATAAAACAGCAAAAAGATGATTTAAGTCAACTGGAAATGCAAATCGAACGCAGCTCTGATGAGCGATAATAGGTTCCATTGAGCGTTACTTGACCGCTTACTGTAGTTGTGTAACCGGTTAACCATGGAACGAATGACCATTTCTTCTTGGTTGTCAAAAGTCAACTTTTAATCGACAATTTCAGTCGACTGGATAAATCGAACGCTGTCAGTCGGCTGAGAATAGCCAATAAAACTGCAAAACGATGATTTGAGTCAACTGGAAATGCGAATCGAACGCAGCTCTGGTGAGCGATAATAGGTTCCATTGAGCGTTACTTGACCGCTTACTGTACGTTAACCGGTTAACCATGGAACGAATGACCATTTCTTCTCGTTTGTCAAAAGTCAACTTTCAGTCGACAATCTCAATAAATTGGATAAATTGACCGCTATCAGTCAACTGAGAATAACAAATAAAACAGCAAAATGATAACTTGAGTCAACTGGAAATGCGAATCAAACGCAGCTCTGGTGAGCAATAATAGGTTCCATTGAGTGTTACTTGACCGCTTACTGTAGTTGTGTAGAGACATCCCCAGAATAGTATTTTAAGCATGGAAAATGCATGGAACGAACTAGTACCGGACCAGGCAGTCAGGTGAACTGAATAGTGAGACAACAAAACATTCAATAGGGTCAAGCAGGTCAGTTAAAAAAACACAACTAAGAGGACACCAGCAAGAAACTGACTAGGCCAATATCAGAGATACGCGTATCTGTGGAAAGTCCATGCTTAAATCTACACAAACTGGTTGTAAAGTTAGAAAATCCCAAGAAATCGCAGAGACAAACCAGAAATTACATTTGCTCACCAAAACAGTTTTTCAGAGCAACCCAATATGACACTTGGTAATCCAGTAACTTTGAATCATACATCGTTTGAAAGCCCAGAGCTTCACTTTACCTGTAGTAGTTGGCAGAGTAGCAGAATTCTATTAAACAACACAGAAAACAAAAAAATAAATTTGTTTGCTTTTTCAGAGCCCTACTCACTGAGAAGTACCAAGCCAATAGCAGAGATAAATACATGTATGGAAAGCCCAAGCTTCATTCTACCTGTCGTGCTGTCACAAGCGCGTAATTCAAGGGACTGACAGAGAAAAACAAAGAAAACACTTTTTTGCTCTAAAAAAATTGGAAATTAGATGAGACTGTTGGTCTGAATTTGAGACTGTTGATCTCGTTTCCGAGACTGCTGGTTCCCGGCGCCATTTTTATGAGACTGATGGTTCAAAACAGTGAGACTGGTGTGTTCCGCGAAAGAGACTGGTGGACCACATCCCCCACCCTGGTACTGTTGTATTGTCTGTACGGCGTTTAGCATGGCGATGATGGAAGGACTTGAGGTGCATATTTTAAACTTGGTGCGAGATCTATTTAGCACAGGTCCAGTTTGGCGGCGGGTGCCATTAATTTAGGACTGCGGGGAGGCAAGGCGTGAAACATTTTACTAAATCTAATGCCCCGGCATTACTATATGCAAAGCGTCTGCATCTTGGGACACCAAACCTCTCTTGGGGTTCGAAAACGACAGTGAAGGATTCCCATGACTCTGTAGGCTATTGTTGTATTGTCTGTACGACGGTCATCATGACGACGATGGAAGGAGTGGGCACACCATTCTGAAAACCTCGATGGGCTGACAAATTCAGTATTTAACCGTTAGCGAAGAAACAAAGCCAAAGTCTCGCAACACTTTAGTCGGCGAAGCTGAACAAAGGCACAGGTCAAGTTCGGCGATAGGCGCCCTTAATTTAGGACTGAGCGTAGGCAAGGCGTAAAACGTTTTACTCAGTCTAATAAGAATGTGGATCTTGGGTTAACGTTTAGTATGGATTTCACCCGACAGGTAGTGCGCTTAGGTTCCAGGAGAGAAGTAAATATTCAGTCTACGGCTGATTACTTGTGTGAGCAACAAATTATGCAATACTTGTTCTTAGGTTCGACTGAATAGTTACTCGGCCGCAAGCCGCCATATTAAGCTGCTCAGCCTCCAGCCGAAATTGGGGGATGCTTAGCGATAGGAATCGAGTGGCGTCAAACTCAGAAAACAAAGTAAACAAAAAAAAAAAACCCAGAAATGGAATCAGCATGTTTCCTCTCCTACATCGGATCTCTCATCGACCTCAGATTTTTTTTTTATTTCCACCAGATTTCCGGTTTTGATCGGATTCAGTGCAAAACACCTTTCCGACAAGAATATTGTTTCAAAATGGATTTAGCGTGTCTTCTAGCACCTCCGACAGCCTCATAAGCTTAACAATACTTGCTTCACCCCTTCAGTTGGAACCCTTCCCTCCAACCTTAAAGACAGGGCTACAGAGCCCATTCATCTTCGACCTTCAATCGTACTAACAGACGGGGTGGTTCCCAAAATCACCACGATCTTTTTGCCCACTCTCACAATGCCCACGCTCAGAATGCCCGCCATTAAAATGCCCACTGTTCAAAATGCCCACGATCAAAATACCCACGATTCAATGTCCACGACTCGAAATGCCCACGACTCGAAATGCCCACGACTCAAAACGCCCACGACTCAAAATGCCCACGACCACGAAATCCCGGCGGCCGAAAATGCCGACAGTTAAAAGTGGTCACAGGGGAGGCTAATATCGTATCGGAGGCAAAAATCATCCTCGGACAGCGGACTACAAGATTATAAGGGATAGGATTAACCACGGTAAGGGCTTCAAAAGGAATTATATTTTTGTTTCTTGATTGTTCAGGATTGTTTGCGTTAAAGTAAAGAAGCAGTGTAGCCTAGTATAAAATTGTGCCAACCCAGAAATCAAAACCAGGAGATCCAAATCCACCAGCTAACTTGCATCGCGAAGGTAAGATTGATTCCTTGATTAACAAGAGCTGGAAGCTCATACGGCACTTATAAGGCTGGATCGTAGGATGAAAGTAGGAATTCGTCAATTCGTGTGTTGGTTTAATTGCGATCAATTAGAAGCAAAACCCTTGAGATAAGAATGATCATGGGTCCTTAGAAACTATTTTATTTGTGCATTTGGCCGTGATGATGCGCACTTTAAGGGCGCTAGATAATCATCTATATTGAACATTCTTGAAGCACAAATGATGTTGGAATCATCAAAACGTATATTTTGTTCAAATTATTACTTGTACAGAAATTCAAATCCATTGAGGCAAAAATTAGCATGAGCCCTTGGGGATCATGAATATATATCGTTTGAAGGAACCGAAGAATGGTCCGGAAAGACAAGCACATTCAAGCACTTAAAGAGAAGTTCCAAGGGGGCTCAGCATCAGTCAGAAGCTTCCTCAAGAAAGTACAGCACTTTTGCGGCATCTAACCACGATGCAATAGGCTACAAATGTTTCTTGTAAATAATAACAAACCAGTGTTATATTTATAATTGAGATTATACATGTTCATCAAATGATTATCGTCATTCTGATACTCCGTCTACTCCTCCCGTCACTCAGTCACGCCTAATTATGGACTGGAAACCTCAAATTTATCCAATCGTGGGCATTTTGAGTCGTGGACATTTTGATCCATGGGCATTTTGAGTTGTTGGCAATTTTATTGGGCATTTTGAGTCGTGTTCATTATGATCGTGGGCATTTTGAGTGTTAGCCAAGAGACGGACGGAACGACGGAAGGAATATAATGGAAAATCTTGACGAAGTCATAGGTAGCTCATGTTTTGAGATCCAATAAGAAAATAAAAAACAACAACTGAGAATGGCCTGTTTCTGGATTTAAATTTTTTTCTTTAGACCCAGTACGATCATTCAAAAATATTCATTTCATAGTGGGTTAAAACACAGAACACGGATTGGATACAGATAACTTTTGACTATTGTTCTATATTTATCCGACTCGAGATAAACGATAGCCAAACAGTAATAATTATATAATGCAACAGACTGGATTTCCCCTCTAAATCAACAAGACCAAAGGTTTCAATGGGTTCCCAAAAATTGATTTTTTATTAGACTTCTTGGTCTACAACCGCATTTGACATATTTTGCTACTTATCCACATTCAACCGCTAGAGTATTTGCAGAGAACGTTACCATTTCGGTATTTTTTGACAACTGACGGCCAAACAACTAAAAAGAGAAAACCAAGTCCAGACACGGATTAAGCATGCATCTTTACTCCAATGTCCTTTTACTTTTACCAGATTCCTTCTTTTACCAGTACTCTCGGCGAGCAGAGCAAAAGAGCTGGTGACATTGAGAGGCGAACCTTTCGACCCAAATTTCGGGATTTATCCGTCAAGGAAATACGTCTGAATACTGAATTCAGCATGCCTTCTTACCCCGATACCGAATCACTTGTCGACTTCAGAAACAACTTTGAGCTTAAACCAAATTTCGGGTTCCGACCGAATTCCGGGTGAATCATTTGTCCCGATTATTCAGATATCTTCTTCTTCTTTGTGGTGTTTGCGTTTACAGGTGTTGGTTGATAACACCTTTACACGACCCGTATAACTTCTTTCTATGTTTCACTTTTTCAATTAAACTTTCACGTATTGTTCATATCTCTCAACTTCATATCCATATCTATTAACTATTCAATCATACAATTATGCAATTTCTTAATCTCTTAATTCTATACAATTTCATATATAATACTCATTTTCATTCAGATATATTTCAGATATAAACACAACCAGCCTGCACTCTCCCTCCGACATCCGCAGACTGAACAAAGAGTTCAAACAATTTCGTCACGAACGCGCGATAAGGTTTAGCCATGTACGGAAAAAGGGGTAGTATAGTATCGGTAACAGCTTAGGGGCGTCGCTATGGGGGTGGGTGGTACCACCCCTCCTTGAAGTAAGGAAAAAGCTAAAACGGGCGCTCTGCAGCGCCCGACCACGAAAATTCAGCTCAAGCGCTCACTCAGAAAAGCTAAATGGGGGGCTGGAAGTACTCCCGGAAAAGTTAGTAAGGCTAGTTACTAAAGGCGTCGGATGTTCTGGGTTCTCGAATCGAGCTTTTGAAACTTAAGGAATTGCATTCTCGGTCGCATGTTTCGAGAGGCAGGCTATTTCTAGTTGTTCAGATACGAAGAGGTTTTTTAATCATATTTTGTCAGAATGAGAAGTATGATTATTAGATAGATCTAAGCTTCCATGACCGACAGAAGACATTAGTCAAATAATGAATTTCGCCCTGCAGCACACAGTTTTAACCCAAGTTTTAACACGATCTGTTATGTAGCCTACTGATATCTCTTGATTCAAGTAAAAATCAGGCTGATTTTGCTTGTAGCGTACATTTCCAATAATCTGTTAGTTTCATGCAAAGATCCTTTGTATTTTAGCAGAAAAGTATTTAATGATAAGAATTTTCTCCAGTCCGACGGTTAAAAACAAAATCGGCTTCATGAGCAATGCGAGAAGCAATGCGGGTTGCAAAATGTCACTTGATTTTTATTTTGTGTTTTAACTCCGAATTCAGAACAGGTCAACTACATTTCATTTTTTTTTCTTCTGGATGATCAGTACTTCTTTTTTGGAGAGGCTCTAATTGAAGCACATTGTCCAACTTCCAGCTAAATGTCTCACACTTTTCTGGATTCGTCGTGAACAAAGACAGATGGGCAGCCCTTTCCTTCATTTGGGATCCGAAAAGGCGTTCTGATCATACAGGATTCCACAGAATTTTCCTGCAGCTTCTTTCGTAGTAGGCTCTGTTTTATAGAAAGTCCGTCATTTCATTCGGATTTTAGGCATGGAATTTTGGGGTTTAGGCAGAATTAAAAGCTAAATAGATTTGTTGCGGGGAAGTAGCGTTTTGCACGAAAAAAGCAATGGCCTACTTCAAAAACTTTGCCTGCGGCGCTCAGTTTTCATTCTGTCTGATACACAGTTTTGCGGATATAGTGATGTGTTTCTTGGCTATTGTTTCTAACTGGCATGACTTTTGGGCCTTCCGGTGTCGTATATTTTAAGATACTCACCTTCCACGCCCAAGCCCTTCGAACCGCTCCTGAGCTTGGAGAGCCCAACTAGGCTTCTAATCTTATTCAACGCTTGCAGTTATAAGGAGTTTTATTATCACATATGAGAAGAAAAGCTGAAACGGGCGGCAGGCGCCCGCCCCCCCCCCCCCCCCCCCCCTCGAGTTTTGGCTAGCGACGTCCGCGATCGGTAAGGACTGGTACGGACCACCTGGTTCTTGCGGAAATTGGTCGACAGACTTTATTGAATTGTTCACCAGACAGCTGTCGAACGCATTCTGCCTTTTTGACCCAGTATAAATACCGATTGGGACTTTGGAGATAACCACACTACACTGATGACATCGTCATTTTTGAGTCGAACAAACTAAAAACGGACACATTTACGATGTCGTAGGTATCCCGTCACTTAGGTTCTAGGATCGCAAAAAAGCAAGACAGCGAGTCACCCATCGTTCGAATCCTGGTAAGACCTCGACAAATTCCGGTAAAATTCGGAAGACGCACCCGCCCCACCCCCCCTCCTATCAGGAAGGTGTAAGGACCCCCTCCACACACACACAAACAATTTGTATTGATATGTTTTGAAGGATGAACGCCATCAGGTTTGGTTGTGGCTGGTTTGGTTGGACTGGAGGACTCGCACGGAGTGCTGTGTGGTCCAAAGATAAGCTTCTTGGAAAAAATAAGACCAAAGATTTCGATGGAATCCCAAAAATTTAACATTTGATACAGAGAATTGGGTCTTGTCAGTAGCTTATGTACCAATGTCCCATGGTACATTCGCCGTAAGAAGGCTCTCACGGGACATTTTTCATCTAAGATCTTCCTCACGGGACATTTTTCTAGTCCTCCCCGCGTTTTTGGGATCCCAAAACGTAAGTAGAGGGATACCTGTGACATCGCAAAAGTTGTCCGTCTTTCTGTCTGTTGGCAGGATAACTCTCGAAGGGAATGAGATATTTTGATGAAACTTGGTGTGAGGGTTCTTCGAGTCAAGGGTAAGGTCAAGTTCGTAGATGGTCTCTGTAGCCCTACATTTAGGGGTGGGGGTTCAAATTAAGGGACAAACGAAATATTTTTAAACAGCTAATGTGACAGTATATTATGAGTTAAAAAGGCATACTGAGCACGATGGTGAAAATCATTTTCTCGCCGGACAAGCAGTTCGTCCGGAATCCGGCCAGAACCGGAAAATTTGTTAAAAGCAAACGTTTTATCTGATTAAGGGTAAGAAGAGAGGCTGAGTCTGTATATGTCAATCATTTTTTACCCGGACATATACTTAGTTCGGAATCCGATTGTAACCGGATTTTTTTTTAATCAAAAGTTTGATTTAAAGTTGATAAGATGTTCTTTAAATAAGGAGATACGCTGGATTCGTTTCTGAATTTTCTTTTTTTGCTGGCTAGTAGTTCGCTCGGAATTCAAGCAAAACCGAAAACTTGGCAGAAGTAAAGCAAGAAGTTTCGGCCAGAACCGTCAAAATAGATATGGCTTATAGGGGTATGTCTGAACTTGGTTTTGTCTAATGATCAGCCTGGTGAAGAATGGATCTGGTGAAGACAAGACCCATTTGTCTGGATCAAATATTAGATTTGTGGGATCCCATCGACACCTTCGGTCTTGTACAGATGGACCCAGGTGTTTCATTGAAAATGAAGACCGGGTGCTGTGACGTAAATCCACAACTACATCATCACTATGCCTTGTTCCATAATTATGCAGGTCACTGTTTGTTTGGTAAAAACTCTTAAAGATATCAGGGGCTAATCCGTTCATACACTGAAACACAAATACTGCAGCCTGGAAATCTCTTATCTGACCGACATTAAGGAGCTTCAGGGACGTAAAACAAGCACAGGTGTCATGTACATCCTGGAGGTATCTACCGATTGTTCTAACAGCTTTATTTTGTAGAACTTGCACTCTTCTATAGTTGCATAAGAAGTTGCTGCTCCATAGGAGGCAGCCGTAGGACATATATGGATAAACCAACGAATAATATATGGTTAGAAGTATCCTCTGTGGGAGAAAGTGCTGCAGACGTCAAAGTATGCCAACCCCACGGGCGATTTTTGATGAAATAGCGTCACTGTGATATTTCCATGACAGGTGGCAATCGAGATAAAAACCAAGGTAGCGGAGATGATCAACTTGTTGAACTGGTTTACCACACAAAGTTACCAGGCCAGACACATCCAGCGGTGTACCAACTCTACAGAATGTCATTAAAAATGTCTTACGCACATTTACACACAGTAGGCTTAATGAAGTGAAAACCTCCAGCTTTTCCAGTGCAAGATTCGCTTTTCTCATCAGCTCCTCCACGGATGACGCAAACACAGTTAAAACGGTATCATCAGCAAACGAGGTAAGACACACATTTTTCAGGTAAAGACGCATGAGATCCACATAGATAAGGTAAAGCAGCGGACCCAGCACTGAAGCTTGTGGTACTCCACACCTCACTGGAAATGCTGGTGAGCTCACGTCACTCAACACTACCTTGAGAGATCTCCCTGTGAGATAGCTTTCAAACCACTTTAAGCACTTCCCACGCACACCCAACGACTCCATTCGACTTAGTGGCGTTTGAAAATCAACTGTATCGAATGCCTTGCGAATATCTATAAATATAGACAATGGTGTTTCACCACTGTCTATAACACTATTAACTGAATCCACAAGGTGTTGCAAAGCATTCGTCGTCGAGTGCCCTTTGCGAAATCCGAACTGGGTCTCACTCAGTAAACTATTAGCCTCTAGGAATCTGTATAGACGTTTATGAACCACTATTTCTAGTAATTTGGAAAACAATGGAAGAATAGAAATCGGTCTCCAATTCTCAATTTCCTTTTTGAAAGTTGGTGAGAAGAACAAGCACATATCCTCGCTACATCGTTGACATAACCAGATCGGATCAGGACACGGTGGGCGTGGAGGCTTGCTACCGGTTTCCGGTACGGTTATCACTTCTTATGGTATTTCCAGTCATATCTGACAGAGCAAAAATACGTTAGCTGAATTTTATTAGAGCTATATTTCGGCCTTTCTTGACAAGGGTTCTCTTCAGGCTCAAGGTAGAAATCGTTGTGGAAGAAACCGCAAGCAAGCAAAGAAAAATAACATTTTACCCAAAACCACAACCATCAAAACCAATCCTTAAAATATACCAAGATTTCTACGATTTAGATAAGATCAATGATGCGAAAATGCGTTTACGTAATGTTCTGAATGATGCGGAACGTAGGAAGTATGCCGATGCATTTCCTACACTTCGTCGCATTAAGGCACTTGCCATAGAAGACATCCTTAGTATAAATAGGATGTATAATTAGATATCAATCCATTTTGTTGCTGAGAATCTTGGGCGTCCTCCTCCACTCAATCTGCAACACTTTGATATCGCTTCTGTGTTGACCTCGTACGAACTTCTACAAGACCAGTTGAATGATTTAAAAAATAGCATCGAAATTATTATATCATCAACGGTCACACGAGGTGAACTAAATAATGCTATTGGGAATACTTTGAGAGTGCCTGAGAGCATTACTCCTAATGAACTTTCAAGTGGTCCCGTGCCTTCTGGCAATGATTACGTGACAAACAGGCTAGTTTGGGCCTCTTCCAGCACTACTATCTATGGTGATGCTACTGAGAATTCTGATCTTGGGCAGAATGTAATTCCCAGTGACCCTGGTCCTACGCCTGCTGTTGCGGTCACGAGGAGTATGCAACAAAGGTATGGAGGGCCATCCCAGAGTTTCGCTATGGTTGCGGCGCAACCGCCACCTGCCAGATTTCCGACTAGTGGAAGGCACCAGCACCCAAAGACATCTGTGATTGGCACGACACCTAATGGTGGACTAGTTGGTGTTAAGTCAGCCCTGGACTTTCAGGTCGGGGAGCTATTTATTGCTCGCTTAGCCCCTGATACCGATCATCTGACTCTCGTATCTTCTCTTTCTAAGAAGCTCCGTTATCGAGGGAACGCGATCCAGTGTGAACGTTTGCAAAGCGGTGGCAATTTTAGCGCTTCTTTCAAACCGACGTTACCAGCAAATCTTCTTGAAAGAGTTATGAAGCCTGATTTTTGGCCTAGTGGTGTGTTAGTACGTAAATTCTAGGAGCGATCTGCAAGCTCGCAGTCACAGCAAACAAACCAAATGATTAGAGTTTGTACGTACAACTGTCGCTCTGTTCGGTCGAGTCGCTACGAGCTTCAGAGTGTATTTGAGTCATGTGATGTGATCTTCCTACAAGAAATTTGGCTAAGTGAGTCTGACCTCTCTCTATTACAGTATTTACACCCGCTCTTCTTCGCTGCCGGAGTAACGCCGGTAAAAGTTAGTGAGCTACTTTCGAAAGTGCTGAGTTCGAAATCAGAGGTCATTGATTTAAAGGATGATCGTATGATTGCCTGGAAATTAACGCTTAGGGAAAAAGTTTTCTTCTTTTGATATGTTTATTTACCTATTTGTGCCCAGGATCACGAAACAGAATTTCTCGACTGCTTGAATAGAATCCAGTCAATTATTGAGTGCGATAATTGCGATTTCTTGTGTGTACTTGGGGATTTCAATGCAAATGCCCGAAGTACTACTACCCCACCGTTCTTTTTATGGCACTTGCCTTCCGGCCAAGTGCCATATACCGATCACTTTTCCGTCGGTCGGTCTGTCGGTCGGTCGGTTAGTCCGGTGATCGCGAGTTAGGGTACTTGCAGATGTGCTAGGACGATGAAATTTGGCAGGCATATTAGGGACCCGACCAGACTAAGTTGGAAATAGTCACTTTCCCGATCCGACCATCGTGGGGGAGGGGGAGGTGGTGGAATCCGGAAAATTGGGACATTCATAACTTTCGAACGGGTGATCGGATCTTAATGAAACTTGATATCTGGAAAAATCTGTTGTCTCAGATGTCTAACTTCAAGTCCAGACCGGATCCGATGAATCTGGGGGGGGGGGGTCGGAGGGGGGAACCGCGGAAGTCACGTGAAACTGTCAGAGTGGAGCGATCAGGATGAAACTTGGTGGTAAGTACAAGCACAAGCTCTAGATACATCACTGACAGAACTGGACCAGATTCAGACACTGTGGGGGGAGTTGGAGGGAAATTCCGGAGTTCCGGCGATCCGTACTTAATGTACTTTCAGGTGGGCTGGGACGATAAAACTTGGCAGGCGTATGAGGGACCCGACCAAACTAACTTGGAAATAGTCACTTGCCCGATCCGACCATCGTGGGGGGAGGGGGAGGTGGCGGAATCCGGAAAATAGGGACATGCATAACTTTCGAAACTTGATATCTGGAAATATCTCGTGTCTCAGGTGTCTCATTTCAAGTCCGGACTGGATCCGAAGAATCTGGGGGGGGGGGTCGGACGGGAGAACTGGAAATCGTGTGAAACTCTCAGAGTGGAGTGATCGGGATGAAACTTGGTGCCAAGAACAAGCACCCGCTCTAGATACATCACTGACAGGACTGGATTCGGACACTGTGGGGAGAGTTGGATGGGGGGGTGGGGTCGGAATTCCGGCGATCCGTAGTTAATGTACTTCCAGGTGGGCTAGGACGATAAAACTTGGCAGGCATCTCAGGGACCCGACCAGATTAATTGGAAACAGTCACTTGCCCGATCTGACTATCGTGGGGAGGGGGAGACGGCGGAATCCGGAAATTAGTAGCATGCATAACTTTCGAATGGGTTATCGGATCTTAATGAAACTTGATATCTTGAAAGACCTCATGTCTCAGCATGTCCCAATTCAAGACCGGACCGGATCAGATGAACTGGGGGCGGGGGGGGGGGTCTGAGGAGAGAACCTGACATCTTCTGTCACGCATAGAGTGGAGCGCCCAGGATGAAACTTGACGGGAAGTACAGGCACAAGTCCTGGGTGAGCCAGTGACAGAATCGGACCGTATTTCGGGTACCGAAGGGGGGGGAGAGCTGTAGGGAGTGTCCGGAATTCCGGTGATATTCCTACTTTCATCCTTTTACCAAGCCTTACAAGTGCCATATGAGCTTCCAGCTTTTGTTTGAAGAGCTTCGCGTGATAACCGTACGTGCTTAGTTGATTTACTTATGTTACCTAGTGATTCATTCACTTCTGTTAGTGAAAGTCAGCTGGGAACTGTATCTTGGCTGGATCACGTTCTGGTTTCTAGTCCATTATCACCTCAGCTTACCCTTGGTTCACACTGCTGCTTCCTGTGCGACCCGATTTTTTCTTTGAAACTCGCATGGACGTTCCCACTACCACGCAGACGGACATGGAAAACGAAATTTTTCGACGAGATTATTCTGCAAAAGAACAAAGAAACCCTTGGGGAAATAGAGTCTGAAGACGCTGGGAGACCCATCATTACGAAATTTTCGGTCAAACCCCATGTGTCATCTTGTTCAATACAGGTTAATACAAGTTTATTCAGAAGATATTTTGCATTCAGCCATCCTAGGATTACAGTCAGACCTAGATAAAGCAATTTTAGTCTTGAAAATTAAAAACTTAGAAACTTTCCCTCAAGAAGCGCATCCCTCAAGTATCGCATGCGTTATGTCGGATCAATTAAAATATTTCAACGCATCCGACACTGCGACAAAACGCAAGGTTCTGCGTTGCTTAATCGCACGATTTGTGTCGTATGTCGCATGACGCAGAATTTTGCGCAAAATCGCAGCAGTGTGAACCATGGGTTACTGGGTTTGAAATCTTGTACCATTTTTGGTCCGGATCACCTGCCGCTGTGTTTTACAGTCAGTGTCGGTTGTGTATTACCATCCGTGCCTGCCAGCCAGTGTACTTCCCCGCCACTGGTTGATTGGGATAACGCTTCTGATGAAAATCTCCTTGATTATGTATCTAGTGACAATGTTCCGGACTCCCACAATGTTCCGGACTCCCCCTGACCTCCCTCTACGGATTGTCGGATTCGGAAAGCGAGGATGTCCACTTAACTGGTTCACGCAATCGTCCTATTCGCATGTGTGCAAGAACCTTTTCCCGGATCTCGGAAGAGTCTTGTGCATCCAATACCACGCAAGTTGGTACTGTTTGAAACAACAACGTTCTGCCTACAAAAATTCGTCGTGGCACCTGCGTCTTGTCCGGCCAGACCTGCACCACAAGACTTTTCAGACCCTCCCTCTCCATACTAAATCCTTTCTCAAAGGAGACGGACCATATCTTTCTATATTCCTAATATCTATCCACTAATCTAGGGTAAGATCCTTCTAATTTCAGTCCACTCCCTCCACCAGTTCGGTAGGTGTACTGGAAGATTTCGGGAAACCCTCCTCCCCAGTGGTCCTATCTGTACTTGAGCTACGTGCACACAAACTCTGATAAGATTTCGCAAAGGAAAATACGAATGCGAAATTCATGTCACTAATGGAAAACCTGCATGCAATGCGTCAAAAATCCAGAGGGATGGAGTCGCATCCGACTGCAAAAACCGGACTGTTTGAACGTACCTTTACACTTCTAGGACAAGAGCTCTTGCCATCTATCGCCGTTCCTCCACATCGGCTCAGTCAGTCGAGATTCCTAACCCATCCAAGAAAGTAGAGTGATCCCTCCCCCACACCCTAACGGATGGTCGAATTCGGGCAATGACAAGATTCAAGTGAATCCGCTCAGGTTCTTAAAACGCCTTGGCAGACTCATCCTACTAGCCAATCTGGAAGACCCATAACTCGCGGTCTAATGGGCCAGAATATGGAACCTGGAAACAGAGTTTTGTTTAACCGTTCCGTAGTAAAAAAAAGCCATGACTAGGCTCACGAATGTTCTTCCTTATCTAGTGAGCACGAACTGCGTATCACAAAGAATTTATTTATTATTATTTATTCTTGATATCACTGATGTACTTGTAAAGAAAAGCTTATCAGGCGATGAACGTTTGCATTTCTTATCACATGTATATAAACCAGGGTTCGATAATTCATACCGGATTTACACGCATACGTAAGTACCGTGCCTTAGTTCATAATTTTCGAAGGAATGCCAGAGTTTAAAAATAGCCTACAGCTAATGTGGGCACCGGGCCATGCCACATGTTGGGTGACGCTACAGAGCGTGGCCTGTTTCTCTTTTTATTTCATTATGTCGAAATGTTTTCTGCCTTTTTTGGCAAGGGTCCATTTTGTCCTTTGGCATTAAGACTCCTTCCAAGAAAGGCCGAACGCTGAAAGCGACCTCAGCTGACTTTTCTTTTCGCCCCATCAAATACGTTCAAACTGTCCAACAAACTTTCAGTATTTAGCAGGATAGCTGAACTAGTTAGTAACCGAATGAAAGGTGTCAAAACACTGACGATGTCAGCTTTGCTTCAATGGGGTTCTGGGTTTTGTCAATCGACCTAGTGTCTCCGGTTTGACCCTATATTTATTATGATTTTATACATAAGTGTAATTAAAACCTTGAACCTTGAACCAGAAAGAGACAGATGCCTTTTGATATCGCAAATTTGTCAGGCAGTATGTACGCATCACAGTTCAAGAACGGATTGAGACAATATTTCGAGGAAACGATGCAAGTTTTTTACGTAAAATGCGAAGTCTAGCTCGTTACGTCTGAACACAAGCAGAGGAAAGACCGAAGAAGAGCAATTTCTCCACTATGAAGGGCTCTTCAAAATTCGGGTTCTTTAATGACCGGGCCACGCTATAGTCACACCTGGTTAATACCGTTTACGGTCGAAACTGGGACGAAAAGACGCTGAAAACGTATCATAGCTTGTTCACACGGGACTTAAGCGAGTAAACAGCGGCTGATCTGTTCAGACGACGGATCAACCGTTTGAGGTTGACGGGAGAATTAAAAAGAATATTGACAGATCTCAGGCGACTGGGTAATTTTCAAGTTAAAAAGCAAATAAAATTAATTTAAATATTTATGTTTCTAAAACCGAACATCAAATATAACTAATAATAAACATAAATAATACGAGGACAGAATGCAATCATTTAGTGTTGTTCAGTCACTTTTCAGTGAAGATTGAATGGAAAAATTCTTCAAATTATTTTTTATCTAAGAAAAACATTGAACAAAAATATCAGACATAAACAAAACATACGCTATTGAAATTAGAAAATTAGTCTACCTTTTTTCGAAATATTTAGTAATCTTTGTATGCTCAATGTAAAAATCATGTTATGTTCACATTGGTCTGACAGAATTTGAACTGGATTGACCTAAAACTCGCCAAGCTTGACTAATTCCCCTAATTACAGTCTGTTTACTGTTCCTAGAGTCATCAAAGGTCACATTCCAAAGGATTTAGTTTATCCCGATCGGTGACCGCGAATAAAATAAGCGCCTATGCTGGCGCCTATTTGGAAAATCAGCGGCTGATTTTCGGATTTTTTTTTAACCGCTATTTACGTGCGTAAATTAGCCGCTGGTCGAGAATCAGCCGCTGTTTCAGCCCCGTGTGAACAAGCTATAATAGGCGAGATGGAAAAATCCATCTTCGCCATTTGAAACGTATCATTGGACCAATCACACACCGGAGTCACTGACTTTAGCTAATTTTGTGTACATTTGAGTGACGATGATGATGGTGGCAATACGTCTTGAATTTCTATGTTCCAAGTGTGACCAGGATGAAACGTAAAGAGTGGGTAATAACCAAATTAACAAACTAAACTACGTACATATGTGACTGAATGTGGCCCGGTCATAAGAGTACAGCTCCTTCGGGTGAAAACAATAACGAGATTACCAACTCTATAAAAGACTGAGACAGTTTACTAGAGAGCGCCAGTCACCATTACATATCTTCAGACTACTGCAGTGAATCCCCGCCGGCGATTCTGAAATCAGGGTGGCCAGACTTGCCAGCCATAGAAAGCACAACCCGAGGGGTTGCTCACTCCCAAAAACGATGTACACCAAGTGGCGCGTGCCGCGGTGCCGAGCCGGTGCCGTGTCGGTGCCGTGCCGGTGCCGCGGTGCCGTGCCGGTGCCGCGGTGCCGAGCCGGTGCCGCGGTGCCGTGCCGGTGCCGAGCCGGTGCCGAGCCGGTGCCGCGGTGCCGAGCCGGTGCCGCGGTGCCGAGCCGGTGCCGCGGTGCCGAGCCGGTGCCGCGGTGCCGAGCCGGTGCCGTGCCGGTGCCAAGCCGGTGCCGAGGTTGTTTTTACTTCAAATTACAGTATTGTGATAAAGCACGATTTCTGATGTACATGTAAACAAATTTCATCAGATATTGGCCGAGAATGAAGTCGGCAATGTGTGTTGAATACAAGAGCTAGCAGCTCATATGGTACTTGCAAGGCTGGGTCAGAGGATGAAATTTAGGAATTTGTAAATTCTTGGGTTTCTTGTGTTTAATTATAAGCCATACCCTTGAAATAAGAATGATTGTGGGCCCTTGGAAATCAAGAGAATGATCTGGTGAAAAGTATTTTATTTTTGCACTTTAAGGGCACTAGAAATTCATGTGAAAGCAAAACCCTTTAGGCAAAAGTGACTATGGGCTCATGGGGATCACGTAGTTGTATATTTTGCTCAAACTAATGCAACCTATAATACTAATGCAACCTACTTCCGTAATCATTACATATATTTCTAAACCCGGAGACCCACGTTTCGTGCGGTACATTCTAACCCCTCTAACAAAACCTCGCTGATTTTCTCACTTGCCGTGTTTTGCTACCTTCGATGTGTATCACGCTGTCGACGGTTCGAGACGGTTGCGCGACGGTTGTCTGCGAGAATTTTTTCCATCAGGAAAATCGGTTATGCAAATTGTTTCCCTGTTTCGCTAGAAGTCAACGGGTCTCGGAAAAGGCTTAAAACAGCCAAAACAGTTAGTTATTTATTGAAAGCACAGCATAGTTAAAGTATTCAAATACTTTAAAATTCTGTAAGTTGAAGAGTGATTAGTGCGAGGGGTCCTTTAAGGGAGCTGGAAATTCATTTTGAAGCAAAACCCTTGTTTCACAAATAATCATGGGCTCATGGGGATCATGAAAATATATGTTTTGCTCCAAAGTATTTTCTGTACTTTCTGGTTGTGATGAGTACTTTAAGGAATGTGGTTGGCTCTATAAAAGAATTTATGAACCAATCTTTTCCTGCCTTGACTACCTACTTAGGCTAACTGGTACATATATTTAGCCACAGCAAGTGCATGAAAATGGCAAAGTTCGAAGCACGAACGTTCAAATAAGCATACCTCTATTGCACTCCCAGAGTGTCTGATGGGGAAATTGACTTTTTCCAAGTTAAATATGCCTGCCAAGTATCATTCTTAGCACACTCTACAAATATAAAAAAAAGATTGGTCGCCACTGAATTACCTTCACCAGAAGCAAAATATACTGAAGCTGACTCAAGTTTTGGGCGATATTCGATACCGATAACGATATATCCATGTATCGGACAAAATATCGATATCGAAAGTAAATATCGATATCGATAACGATATTTGTTCATTCGTAAAGATTGCAATTAATCCAACATAACCCACACTTATATATACGAAATTGGAGCAATGTGTATTCCGCAATTCCTTTCTTATTTATCCGGAGTTCGAGATGATCCAGTATGCTATATATCGGATATCGATCGATCGATATATCGCACCAAATATCGATATCGAAACGTAAATATCGCTATCGAAAACGATATTTGTTCATCGTAATTATTGTAAATAATCCGAACTAACCTACACTTATATATCCGAAATTGGACAATATGTTTTCCCTAATTCATTTCTCATTTATTCTGAGTTTGAAATGATCCAAGATGCTATTTAATGAAAATTTGGTTCTTAGATTTTGGCGAAACGAAGCATGGTAAGCAAATATCAATATCGATATATCGATTATCGAATATCGAAAGTGAAAATATCGATATATCGACTGTTGAATACCGAAAGCGGAAATATCGATATATCGATTATCTAATATCGAAAGTGAAAATATCGATATATCGAAAAATCCAAGTATCGCCAAGCACCAGTACCAAACCATGGTTGACCACTTTGCGCATTTGGTCAACAGTATCTCCTCATATCTAGTTCAGCTTCTTCTTCGGTTGCATGTTTTCAATAATTCTTTCATTCAAGTACCTTCGTTATTGGGCGCCAGATACCAGATACCAGATGGCGAAGAGTAATCTGCAGAAAATTTGTCCGTGGCCGGAAAAATTGTCGCCGGTGCCGTGCCGGTGCCGAGCCGGTGCCGCGGTGTTGCGCCGTTGCCGTGCCTTTGCCGTGCCGGTGCCGCGGTGCCATGCCGGTGCCGTGCCGTGCTGGTGCCACGGTGCCGTGCCGGTGCCGCGGTGCCGTGCCGGTGCCGTGTCGGTGCCGTGTCGAGGTGTACACCGGTGGCGGAGAGTGAGCAACCCCTCGGCACAACCTTAAAGTCTACACTTGATGGGTTGTAAAAAAAAAGAATATAACTATGGGGAATTAAGAAAATACTTCGGTAGTTAACACTTTTCGCTACATAGTAGTCCATCGCTGCCGAGCTTTCCACAAATAACGCGGCGGAATTCAAAACACCGAGGTCATAGTGCGAACACACGATCAGGATTTCCCGGCCGGATTTCCTTCACACTGCGATTAAGGATGTGGAAAAGATAAAAAAAAATTTTTTAAACTTTTCCACATGGATGTGGCAATGGTTTCGAAAATCTGGGCAGAATTCCAGAACCGGAGCACCTACCCTGATCCTGTGTCCAAGACATCAGGCAGTAGCGCTGTTTCCAATTTTGCTGTTTTATTTGCGTCAAATGAAGATCAGCCATGCTCTATGAGGACTATGTATGTCACGCTGAGTCTAGGAAGTGAAGAGTTTCGTAACTATTAATACGGTGGCTAATTTTTTGACATCTGTCTGCGTTATGTTATTTTATTTTCCGACTTAAGCGCAACCCATGTAGATATGTGCTTTAAACACTGGACCAGAGACGACAGGCCAACACCTTTAAACGTTTTAATTTAAAATGTGGAACCCTTGGGTTCCAAAAACCTGGCCAATAATATAATGTATGTTGACCTCCAAATTAGATCGAGGACTCCCAAATAGAGAATAAGACACGAATAAGACGGAACTTTTCTCAAACCGCGTGACTAATCTTTGGAACGGCCTGAGGAGGACGAACCTTGACAGGCATCGGTTGTAGTTCGGTCGGTCTCTCGATCTACTTAGAGCACTTCCAGCAGAAGTGCTGCGAGTCCACTGTAATCGAGTCCGAGACAAGACCGAGACCAAAGTGACGCTCACGAGTCAAGACGAGTCTGCGAAAAAAACCGTTCGAGACCGAGTCCGCGAAAAAGGTGTCTCGAGACCGAGACACGTCCAAGATGACCAATGAAATTTGAAGTTGTACCAAGGGTCTCTGTGATCAATTTACCGCATAATTTGCATTTGCCACTGTGTTTTTTCTCTGTAGAGAAAATTTTGTAATTTAAATTCCAAATCTGACTATCTTAGGATCCCTCATTTTCACAGCTGTGATTTCTTAAAAGCCTTTACAACCTTGTTACTTCCGGTTCCTAATTTTAATCCTTAGACCTCCAAGGTATCACTTGACTTAATCCTACTTGCAAAGGTTACGACATAGCCATCCGTGGCCGTTCTCTTGAATTGGTCCCCGGAGACGTCAATGTCATTTTGAATTTGCTGGCCTGAGACGTCTCTTGGACTCGGGTGACTCGGCCGGATTTCGAGACGAGACGAGCCCAAGTCCTCCTCCACAAAGGACGAGTCCGAGTCACAGAAAAGGTGTCTCGGGACGAGTCCGAGTCCACCACCTCTGACTTCCAGATGTCTAGGAGGATGAAACTTGGCAGGCACAGGCACATGAGGGACACGAACAGATTGACCCAGAAATTGTCACTTCCCGGATCTGGCCATCTGTGGGGAGTGACGGGAAGGGTAATCCGAACTATTGATGCATACATTACTTTCGAAGGGGTGATCGGGTCTGAATCGAACTTGATTATTAGCAATAGCAAGTGTCTCAGGGGTTTAATTTCCAGTCCGAATCCTATCCGAAAATTGCGGACGGAGATGAGGGGAAACGGAAATTTCATGGCACACTTAAAGTCGCCTGATCTGGACAAGAAATTGGACTGAAGAACATTCAGAAGCCCTGCATCTAGCAGGAACGGATCCGGCAACTGTAGGGGGAGATCGGGGGATCTGGCGATCGGGAATTACTGTACTTCCAGATGTACTAGGACGATGAAACTTGATCCGACATCCCTCAAGGAAGCAGAGCAAAGGGGAATCATTAAACTTAAGGCCCGCATAACTTTCAAACGGGTGGCCAGATCTGAATGAAACTTGATATTTGGCAAGAGCGCGTGACTCAGATATTCCATTTCAACTCCGGATCGGAACCGATAATCGAGGGTTGGGGTGGAGGGGGTACCGGGCATCTCACGGCACGCTTATAGAGTGGAAGGACTTGGAAGGAAAAACAAACATAAGCCCTGAATACAGCATGTTTAGAACAGGATGAGAATCAGGCACTCTGGGAGGGGGGTGGGGTTGATATGAAAGAAACTGTAAAACAAGAAATCTGATTAGAATGGAACATAACAGAGGGCAAGTGCACACGTCCTATATCTTCCTATAACTGGTCCAGACAGACATGGTCACTTGGAGGTGGGGGGCTTGAGGGAGGGAAGAATCTTGTGGGACGCGAGTTAGAATACTGACAGAATGGGCGGAGACGGATTAAAGGACAGGAATATCACACACTTCGAGGAAGCTGAAGGGGAGGGAGGGGCAGCCATCCAACCTTGAAAGCGTAAACCTTAGCTGACATCATCCATGCTACCCCTTGCAAGTGCCGTACGGGGCTCTCTTTTTAATTATGTTAATACAGATGTAGTCCTCTTTTCCAGGTCTACTGTCATGAAGTTGCAAGTTTTTGTACTGCTTCTTGCTAGTCTGTCAGGAATATTTGCTCAGTCCTGCGAGTCGGAGTGGACTGTCTTCTGCCTCCCACAGGGCTGTAGCTGCATCAGGTTCTTCCCGGCCTATCTTAGCTGGACTGAAGCCTACTTTGCCTGCCAAAATGTCGGAGCTCAACTAACCTCAGTCCACAGTAGCCAAGAACACCTCATAACCGAAAGTCTGATACAGTTTGATGACGCTTGGATTGGATTTTACGACATTCCAAGTGAGGGCAACTTCGCTTGGGCAGATGGCACACTTGTAGATTACACAAACTGGTCAGGTGGGCAGCCAGACAGTACCGGAAATGAAGATTGTGTGTTGATGGAACGGGATTCTGGGTATGCCTGGCACGATTTTAGTTGTGATGCACTCTTTCCTTATATATGCAAGAAACCACTAGTGTAGATTTGTATTTAATAAATTAGAAATGATTAGAAAGACCGACCAGGTTAGACAACATACAAGTTCGGCTTGAGGCACAACACTGGCCATTGAAGTCGTTTTTGGGATCCCGAAACATAAGTGGAGGGATATCTATGACATCACAAAAGTTGAACGAATCCGTCTGTCTGTCTGTCTCTGAGCACGATAACTATCGAAGGGAATAAGATATTTTGATGAAACTTGGTGGGAGGATCCTTTGGGGCAAGGGAAAGGTCAAACTCATAGATGGGCTCCCCAAAGAAAAATTTGTAGCCTGCGCAGTAGTATGGTAGTAGTACGAAAACGTTGCATGTAATACTATGTAATATCAAAGAATACTATCATTTAATGTGCCTTAGACTGGTCCAATCCAGTCTTGCTAATAGTAGCATATAGTAGTATCAAGGTAGTATGCAGTAACACGGTAGCCTTGAAGTAGAAGCACGTAGTTTCATCGTTAGTACTGCATGCAACTTTTCGTACTACTTCATAGTACTATTTTGAGATAAATTTTTCATCGGGTCTGCAGCCCTATACATTTAGGGGTGGGTGAGGGGGTTCAAAGTAAGGGACAAAACAAATATTTTTAAACAGCTGCGAGACATTGTGAACACGAATATGGAAAAATTTTCTCGGCGGACAAGTAGTTCGCCCGGAATCCGGCCAAAACCGGAAAGTTTGTTAAAAGTAAAGTTTTATTTGAAGTTGATTAGATGTCCGATTTAGGGGTAAGAAGGCATGCTGAGCGCTTATGTGGAAATCATTTTCTACGCGGACAAGTAGTTCGCCCGGAATCCGGTCCAAGCCGGAAAATTTGTTAAAACCAAAAGTTGTATTTGTAGTTAATTCGATGTTCGATTTAGGGGTAAAAAGAGACGCTGAATCCGTATATAACAATCATTTATCAGCAGGACATATAGTTCGTCCGGAATCCGGCTAAAACCGGGAAATTTGTTATAAATTAAATCTTGATTTGAAGTGAATTAGATGTTGGGTATAGGGGTAAGGAGACACACCGAATTCGTTTTTTAGCTTTATATTTTCGCTGGACAAGTGTTCGTGTCTGTCCGTGAGCACAATAACTCTCGAAGGGAACGAGATATTTCGATGAAACTTGGTGTGAGGATTAGCTGGGTTCTGTAGCTCCCGAACGTCAGATATCCAAGCTGGATTTCAACCCAGTTTATTGGTGCCCTTAACTGGCCTTACTGATTTTATCGGACGCACTGTGTGCGTCCACAATGCTAATTGTGGAACAATGTTCAAGGAGTCTGGAGAAGAGTGGAGCTGGCGAATACAAGACCCAATTGTCTGGATCAAATATTAATTTTTGGGATCCCTTAGAAACCGTTGGTCTTGTTTTTGTGGAGCTCTTAAGTTCGTGAACCAGTGTAGGAAGTTCAAACTTGTTTATACTTCTGGTCAGGGGAGTCGCTATGGGGGTGAGGCTGGTAACACCCCCCCCCCCCCCCCCATGAAAAAAAAGAAGCTAAAGGGGGCACTCGCAGAGCACGCGCCCAATTTTGTTTAGCTAAACTAGGCGCTGCGAGCGCCCCGACCACACAAGTTCAGCTAAACTGGGCGCTCACCCAGGAAAGCTAAATGAGGGGCTGTAAGTGAGTCCGAAAAAGTCAGTAAGGCTAGTTCAGGTTTGCCAAGAAACTGGGTTAACATCTATCTTGGACATAGGCGGTTCTGTGTTCTCGAGCGCTTGAGACTTAAAGGATTGCATTCTCAGTCACATGTTTCGACCTTACCATCCTTTATTTGTTGTTTTTATGGCACTTGAGCATACTCAAGTGCCATATAGCGATTGTAATTTCTGTCGGTCTGTCCCGGTTTTGCTAGTTTGGGCACTTCCACATACGCTAGGACGATGAAACTTGACAGGCATATAAGGGACCCAGCCATATTAACTCGGAAACAATCACTTTTTCGATCTGGCAATCGTGGGGGGGGGGGGGGAGTGGAGGAATGAGAAATCCGCAAACTAGTAACATGCATAACTTTAGAACGGGTAATCGGACATGCATGAAACTTGACAATTGTGAAGAACAAGTGTCTCACATTTTCAATTTCAAATCTGGACCGAATCCGAAAACTAAGAGAGGGGGTAGTGGGGGGGGGGGGCGAAAATCTCGTGAAATACTTAGGGTCGAGGGATCGGGACGGAACTTGAAGGGAAGAACAAGCATTAACCTTAAATACTTTGTTGACAAAACAAGACCGAATCGTGTCACAGTAGAGGGTGTTCGAGGGTGTTTTCCCGGATTTCCGGTGATCCCGAGTTCCGGTTCTTCCACATGTACTAGGACCATGAAACTTGGCAGACATATTATGTACTCTCCCAGGTTGACTTGACAATTGTTTCTTTCCCGATCCGATGATCATGGGGGTAGTGGAAGGATGAGTAATCCGGATTCTAGTGACATGCATAACTCTGGAACGGGTGATGAGACGTGCATGAAACTTGTCAAGTGTCAAGAACAAGTGTCTCAGATGATCAATTTCAATTCTGGAACGGATCCGATAACTTCGGGGGGTAGGGGGGGAGCTGGAGGGGGGGGGGGGGCGGAAATCTCGTGAAACGCTTAGAGTTGAGAGATCGGGATGCGACTTGGAGGGAAGAACAAGCAGAAGCCGTAGATACATTATTGACAAAACAGGACCGGATCCTGTCACAGTGGGGGGAGTTGGAGGGGGTTTTCCGCAGTTCCGATGATCACGAGTTAGGATACTTCCAGATGTGCTATGACCGTGAAACTTTGCAGGCATGTTAGGGACTCTATCAGATTGGCTTATAAATAGTCCCTCGCCCGATCCGGTCGTCGTTGGAGGAAGGAACAGTTGTCAATGAGTGGTATAACCATTTCAGATTTACTAGATCAAGTCCATTTTCTGATGAAATGAATATCGGGAGAGAGATCCAGCCTTGAAAACTGCAAACCGTATCTGACAAACATACTTACTGTTCTTACAAGTGCCATATCAGCTTTCAGCTCTTGTTTAATTATTAGTGCATAGTTATGGTCTTTGTCACCGGAATAAGAGTATTGAACTGAATTGGCATAAAGAGGCGAGCCATATCTGGTCGTTCGGATATGAAGAGATTTAGAATCATATTTTTTCATAGTGAGAAGTATGATTGTCAGATCTGAACTTCCAAGATCGACAAAAGACAGTTGTCAAGTCATGAATTTCATCCGACAGGGCACAGTTTAAACCCAAGTTTTTAACTCTCGAGTCAAGTAAAAATCATCCTGATTTCGCTTGTGGGGATATTTCGAAGAACTTGTTAATCTCGTGCAGAGATTCTTTGTATTTTAACAGACAAGAATTTGAGGACGTTAAGTGCGACGTTAAAAACTATCGGCTTCGTGAACAATGAGAGAAGATGTAGTGACGGAGGATTATTGCAATGTGTCATTTGATTCGTATGTGTTGTTTTTTGCTAAGTGGCCTTTAGTTTCATTTGAGATCCGAAAAGACGTTCTAATTACAGCCGTATTCCATAGAATTTGCCTGGAGCGCTTTTCGTAGTAGGCTAAGCTGTATTTACTGAAAAGCCGCGAGATTTTATTCGGGTTTTACGCTTGACTCTTGTGGTTTGTGCCACATTGATAGCTAGATTTTGTAAGGGGGGAGTAGTGTTTTGCCCAAAACAAGTCATACCTTACTTTTAAATTTCGCCAACAGCGCTCAGTTTCATCCTGTCCGATATACAGTCATAAGAAACTGCAGATTGGACTATTGCGGAAGCGAGTTCCTCTTATTACGAATGACGTTCACACTAACCTTACAAATACTTGAGAATTGCCGGACAGCAGCCTTTTACGAAGACACGGAATGTCGTGTCCGTACCTGCGTCGGCATCAGCAAATACTTCTGAATCATGTCGTGCGTAAAGCAATGGTGCGTTCTTCCGCTGCTTTTCGTCCTGATCAGCGACTACATTCTAAGAAGATATGAAGGATACGGCACTGCCATTGGGGATGGCAGAAAAGTGGGAGACCAGGACTTCACCGATGGCATCAGCCTAATGAAGACCTGCAAACAGAAGCTACTGTACTTCCTCACAAGGACCAGTGGAACAGCTTAACTGTTTGGATTGCAAATAAACTTCCCCAAAACGAACGGTATGGCGAGCAGCGAATCCCCGCCAGATATACACTGCAGGGACCAGCAGGTTGAACAGGTCGTTGAGCTCGATAACTCGGTAGTACAGTTGAAAATAAAATACTAGAGCTTGTGCAAGGGAGGTGTAAAGTAGCGTGCACACCAGTGTTGCCACCCGACCAAAGTTAAGTTTACTAGATTCAAGAGATTTTTTTTTACTAGATTCTAATAAAATTTACTAACTCGAATTGTTTTTTTCTTTGGGACTTAAGGAACCCAAAGTACATTTCTCTATAAACAAATACATCAAAAGACAGTTAAGATTTGAGGCACTGATTCTGAGTCACACTTCTATCCGTAAAGAAAGCATCAAAAATATATCCGACCACGGACTTGGTCATAAAGAGCAGGTCACAAATGGGGGGCGCGCCCACTTATAATATTGTCTGCCAATTGGTAAAGAAAATATCAATCGGCGCGAAGCGCCGCGATTTTTCTAAACACAGTCGATTTTTTCTTTAAACAGGTCAAATTCTCTTAAAAACAGCCGATTTTTCTGAAAATAGTTGGTTCGCTCTTTTTCATCGGGTACTAAAGACCTAGCAAAAACCTCTGACGCTTGGGTTGGTTACAGACGAAACTGAGAACTGTCGCTTTAGCCTCTGAGTGAGTATGGGGCCAGCTGCAGAGAGTGAGGAGCAAGAATGAATCCTAATATCTCTGTTCATTGACACAAATGACACAACTTCTTGTTGGAGTTGGACCATTATTTTTGTTACTAGAATTTGGGATTTTTACTAGATTAGAAGGAATTTTACTAGATCCTCTCAGTGTTGCCACTGGTCGCAGAGTTCTGCGATTTGTCACAGGTTTTCGAGTTCTCCCCAGATTCACAGCTGTGACAACATCTGTCACAGAAAATCGCACTTTTGCCAAAAATGTCACAGAATTCTGTGACAAAGTGAGCCAGAATTCTGTGATTGGCGAGCCAAGAAACACTGTTCTTTATGTCTCGCCACTTCTGTGTTTATGGCAATTACCGTTTAGCCATACAAACTAAACACTTGACATACGGTACAAAGACGCCGACGAGAAATGCTCTACGAAATTTTCCTCTCTCGGATTCAACCATCGCCAGGTGTGGAGGGATAAGGAATCTGGAACCTTGTAATGGGAGTAAAACTTGATGAGTGGTAAGAGAAAATGCCCATATGCGGATTCAGTCACTGTGTGGGAGTTTGGGGAGGGGTCCCGGAATTTGTACAGATCACCGAGGGGCCAAATAAGTGGGGTGATTGGGTCCATTTTTGGGTCCGGAACGGATCCGACCAAGGGGGGGGGGGTGTATGCGAATTCCCTGAAAAGGGCTCGGATTGGAGTGAAACTTGATATTTGATAAAAGAAAATACCCTAAGTAATATACCAAACAGAATCAAACGAGTCGATCGATTCGGATGAAACTTGGAAGGTGTAAACGTCGTATGGTCTAGCTGAGTATGGTTTAGCCTCGGTGGGGAACTTGAAGGGGGTACAGCAAATATACCTGAATGCTCAAATTCGAGTGAAACATGATGAGTGATAGGAGAAGCCCTGGATAATGCATTTATGTCTCAGAACCTGCTTCGGCCATGGTATACAACCATCGGTGGGTGGTGATGGTAGGATGGGGAAACTGAAACTTTGTGACATGCTTAAGTTGCAAACGGGTGATCCGATTAGAGGGAAACAGAGGTAAGAGAAGACACCTTAAAGTTTAACCGAAAAGGGCTAGGATACTACAGTCTAGTTACCCATCACTTGTTCGCTTAAGTAATCTTGAAAACCCGATGAAAAAGCGTTAGTTTGTTTTTCTGATATTTCCAAATAATCGATTATCCCATTGTGCTTGCCGCTCTCCCCGTTTTTGTGATATCTCTATGGTGCCTGGAACATTTGGCAACAATACCAGCAGCAAACGCAGTCTGCAGTGCCAAAACTAGAGCTAGATAGTGATGTGTCTTGTGTAGTGATAGTGCAGTGATTTTCGCGGGCGAATTGTGGACGGATTCACCATGGAAAAGCGTCCACATTCCCAACGTCCCTACTGGAGACTACTGTGGACAGAATGAAAATCCCCAATAGGTGTTGTAATAATTCAATGTATTTGAATCTAAGATGTAAAAATAAGTTGCCTTTTCAGTTAAACTTTAAGGGATCCATGTATATGTCCGAATCGGATTATGTTCACTGGATGTGGAACTGGAGGGAGGTCCCGGAGTTTTTGTGGGTCGACTAGGGGTCAAACGTATGGAGCAATTGGACTAAAATTTGGATGCTCAAGATGACTTATTTTGAGTTCCGAACCGCAATTTTCTGAAAAATTCTCAGATTTGAGTGAAACTTGATGGTTGACAAAAGAAAGTACCCTAGACCAGTGGTTCCCAACCGGAGGTACGCGTACCTGAATGGGTACGCAAGACCCTTATAAGGGGTACGCGAAGGTACCAAAGTCTGTTTAATCTGTATTTTCAAAATATCACGCTTTGCGCCGACCAGTTTCTTTTTACCGACTGGCCAACCACTTAGGGGGAGGGGTGTCCCCAGCCCATGCGTGACGCCTCTGAATGAAAGCCCTAGTGAAATTCATGAAATAATATTGATTCCAGAACAGCTAGCCTACTGCTGTCAAATATATTCCTGTGTCATACAATATTGTTAAAAAAGAAGCGAAGGCATTGCAAGTAATATCTTCATTCAGGTCTAGAACAAAATTAACGAAAATGTCTGCGATGCAGCTTGATGAAAAGCAAGGTTTTGCGGGATGTGTCAAATGAAGCTCAGATGATAGTATTTGTCCGTTATCGAGACTCTGAAATAAAAGGTTCTGTTTTGCGAAAAACTCCAGTGTCGAGGACAGCATGAAAGAAACTATTCGTGTGCCTGTTATTTATCGGTTTGCAGCGACAGGGTAGAACTTATGACTGGATTCAGAATCCATTTAGTGGAAACGTGATGTCAAGCACCGGTGAAAATGTGATGACTGTAAAAAATGTTGCCGTTAATGCTATCGAGCCGAGACCTGAATTTTTTTTGCTACAACGCAGCCTCAAATGTCTCATTGATTTTGTGTATATTTCTACACGTGTATGCCTTTACATTTATGACATAAGTATCGCCTTTTTCGTCCTGAAAATGGGGGTACGCAACCTTTTCGAACCTTTTTTAGGGGTACGGGGGGGTGGGGGTGGAAAAGGTCGGGCACCACTATCCTAGACCAGTGGTTCCCAACCTTTTCCGTACCGCGTACGCGTAATCAAGGTTCGAAAAGGTTGCGTACCCCTTTTACAAAACGTGAAAAAAGACGATATTTACAATCATAAATGAAAAGACATCCAGTGTTCCACCGCCGCCCGGGCGACACCATATGTTTGCCACCACCTTTTCATTCAGGTAGCGCAGGTCTATATGTAGAAATATATACAAAATCAATGAGGCAATCACTAGAGGCTGCTTTGTGGCAAAAATTTTGTCGAATCTCGGCTTGACGTCAATATTTCTTACAGTCATGGTGGGTTTACACACTGCCTAAAATCCGAGCGTATTTTAGGCACGTTTTGAGCTTGAAAACATTTCTAGCAATACGGACGTATTTGAGAAATCGGTCCGTTTTGTATCCAAATACGTCCGTATTGCTAGAAATCTTCTAAAGCTCAAAATGTGCGTAAAATACGCTCAAATTTTACGCAGTGTGTAAATGGACCATCAGCCAGTTTCTGTGTTTGGTTTTGATGTTCTCCGTGCAATATTTTGTACAGCCAGCCTGTTTCTGAGTTTGGTTTTGATGTTCTCCGTGCTTTCATCAAGCTGCATCGGAAACTTTTTCGTTGGCTCAGTTCGCAACCTGAAAGACAATATCACTTGCAATGTCTTCGATTCTTCTTGAAATAATATTGTTTGACACAGGAACAGATTTTAGTAGTAGGCTAGCTGTTTTGGAATCAACACTGACAACAGTGACTTTCACTAGGGCTTGTAATCAGAGGCGTCACGCAAAGGTTGACAACACCCCTCCCCCCAAAAAGGTCGGCTAGACGATTAAAAGGAAAAAGTCTGCACGAAGCACCGCGATTTTTCGTAGAAGCAGTAATTTAAAAAAAAAAACCCAGTAAAATCGACCTGTCGGTCAGTAAAAATACCTTGCCCCTTAAGATATATTCTGGCGGGGGATACTCTAATGGTCATATCAGGCTTTCGGCAATCGTAAATGAGTGAGGCGAGATTTTGAACCTACAGACTAAATCAGTTTTGGTTCCTTCGCGCACGCCTTGCAAGGGTCTCGCGTACCCCTTGGGGTACGCGTACCACCGGTTGGGAACCACTGCCCTAGACGACCTTTTATGTTTCCGAAAAGGATCGAGCCGAGTGGAGGAGCTGAAGCGGGGATTCAGAAACTTTGCGGCATGCCTGGGGATCAAACAGTATAGCGATTCAGATGAAACGAAGGAGGTACAAAGGTCATATGGTTTAGATCTGTTTGTGATTAGCGATCGACTCGGCCGGTGTGGGGAGAATTGAGCGGGGTACCGGAAATTCCAGAAAATGCTCAAACTCGGTTGAATTTTGATGGGTTGTTCGAGCAGATGCCTAGATATCCCCTTTCTGGGTCCGAACCGTATCTTTCAACGGCGGTGGACGATCTCATTCACTTAGTTGTCCACCTACTCGTACTAAGTGTCATATGAGCTGGTAGCCCTTGTTTTAGATACCCTGCACAGTTTAATGGCGAAATTGTACTGTTTTACGAACGTTAGCTTGTCATATCTCTGGTTTACACTGCTGCGTTAGAGGCGACACGATGAACTCCGGCATACTTTGAAGACTCTGGGGACAATCTTATTATGGCAATTTTAGTCTAACTTGATATTTTCATCTAGTTCAAATCTCGTCGAATCGAAGTTACCTAGAAAATATTTGCGTCTCATCATCCAAGATTGGTGTTGGCCTCCAAGAAAAGAAAAATGTTTTCGTCAACAAATATATTTCCCCTCAAAATCGCATGCATTTTGTACTTGTCGCTCGATTTGTGCCATACATTGCAAAATGCATAATTTTGTGCAAAATTGCAACAGTGTGAATCGAGGGTTATCGAGCAAAAATCAACTTTTTTTGTTTTTTTAACTGAACTGAAATCAATTAGAAGACGGATACATTGTCAGCAGTCAGTGGTGCAGACCGAAGACTTCCAGCAGTGTTTGTTGGCGTAGGTCCATGTTTGTTAGAGAGAGATCTTAGCTGAAAGTGTCTGCTGAATGCAAGCTACCAGGTAGGCAAGCTTAAATGTTTACTAGGCTATCTACAGGAAGTCTGAATATTTTTACAGTTTATCTTTTTACAGTCGAACAGCGACATTTCATACGCTTGCTGCAATAAAATGAAAATACTGGTCAATCAAAGCAGTTCCTTAATTGCATTTTTCTTTGATACTCATCAGAACTGAACTACTGAATAATGCTAACGAGTTTCTAAATCTGGGTTGAGCAGATTCTATGACTGAATTTTATTTTCGGATTTTAAGTGATGAATACGCAACTACACAGGGGCGGATCCAGCCTTCCGTTCTAGGGGGGGCGATTCTTACCGAAAAGAGTGGGGGTAGTGTCCTTTTTTGTCGGCCACAAGGCTGATTGTTTTCGCGTTTTAAGTGTCCCTGTCGGTCTCTGATTTAACGAAAATGTGGTTTTCATATATTACGATAATGGTAAAAACTGTACTTGATCAACTGACAACTGTTTACAAGAAAAATTCAAGCTCCTGGCTCCACATGTAAAAAGATTTTAGAGTCTAGTTACAGTAGTTCGAACATGCGTTAATGCAGACTTCCGTAAGTGCAATAAAACAAAACAAAAAATTACAGCCCGTCTAGGGGGGGCGATCGCCCCCCTCGCCCCCCCCCTCTGGATCCGCCCCTGCAACTACAGGTCTGTCTTTCAATGCTGTTGACTTTCCCTGATACAAAAAGTCCGTCACCTTATTTAAGGTTATATACTTCAGCCAAAGAGACATGGGGGAAGAGGTTTATTTTAAGGCTGGGATTAAGTGGGTGGATCTAAGAATTTTAATTAGTTGCCGGGCTGATTGTTTGCCATTGGGAAAACGGAGGAAATATTTGGGGAATAGATTAGGACGTACTGGTCCCTACTTTTGCCCTATGTGTGGTAGCGAGAATGAGAAATTGTTACATCTGATGTGTGAATGCCTTGAGCTAGGTGACCTGCGGGTTGAGAATTCTGGGAATGTAACTAAAATACATGATGAAGTATGGATGATGAGCGTTATTGGAAGTAAGTGTTTTCAAGACTTGAAGAGGCTGGTAAGGTTCCTAAAAATGGCTTTAGCCCACAGAGAAATTTCCTTTAGTTTAGTTCTACTATTTGGTTCAAGTGTTCTCTTTTTTTTTGTAAACATTTTTGCCATGTCCTCAGTCTTTTTGTGCAATAAGTTCTATTCTATAGATATGATAGTGTTGGCAAATTTAACCTTTGCGACCATGAGCTGGAGTCTTCGATGTCTGTCACATATATCGGACTTCCTATTAGTAGAGACATGTAGTCTACTCGAGATGGACGTATTAGTAAGTTTTCATTTAGAACACGTAAAGCAGGAGTACTTGTACCGTGAAAATCGAAGTATAACCACCAGGTCCTAGCCCGCCTATATTCGATTTTTCTAAATAACCATCTTCTGACACTATCACATTTTTGGCCAATTTTTACAGCGACTAATGAGAAATGAATCCGATCTATTTATTTTAAGTACGCCAATTATTTTTTTTTTTTTTTTACTGGAATTACCACTCAGGATCAGAAACACCCATGACAAAATACGGTGCTAGGATCAGCAGATAAAAGACCGTCGTGATCGCTTTGCGGTGGGCTTAGACACTGGTCATAGTTTATATCCTGCGATGCTGTAATTTAGTGTTTGTGGCTTTTTTAGTGTCTTTTGTGTTTTATGTAGCCTATTTGGCTAATGTAGATTTATTATTGTTTCTTCTTTTTTCATACTCCATTTAAGATGAATTTTTTGTCATACAGATGGGAAACATATTCATTATCATCATCATCATATTCCTTCCAATTTCCATCGTCGTCGCTAACCTGGACCAGCAACTCGTGATGGATCGACCGACGGACAGAGAAACCAAAGGAAGAAGAGATCTGTAGATAGATCTGTAAATTTTCTGTAACACCGCACTTGAGCCGAAGTCTTCAAGTGCCGTGAAAAACTTCGCCTAGCAACAGGGCTTTCGATAGCTTGGTGCACTGATGTACAACAAACGTATGTCAACAAAATACTTTATCAGGTGAGCCATAATCGCCTGTAAATACACACTAATCCGGCGACTAATCTATGCCTCTCTTATCGCATGTATAATAACAATCGTGCAGTGACGAGAGCAAGCCATAGTCATATCAATATGTAAGTACTGCACTCTAGTTCATAGTTGTACTACCAGGCATTATATTTATTAAGGTTACATAATGTCCTACCTATCGTTGACAGTTCTCTTTTTACCCTAACCTAATGATGTTCAAATATGCCTATAATTTCGACTGAAAGGCAGGAACAAATTTTCGCGCAAGTAGAAATAATCTACCAGATTTCGGTCTGAAGTAAGAAACATACGATATCGCAAATTCTCCCCAACTGAACCCGGTGAAACATTAAAGATTGGGACCTTTCGAAGATAAGGAGGCTCTCTACTCTCTACACATTCAAGTTCGTTTTCCGTTTCCGCTTCTGTTTCTTTTCGTGAAGTCTGGGTTTACCGCTAGTGGAAAGCTTATTTAGGGGACTGCAATCGCTAACTCTACAGACCACCAGCAGAAACTACGTGATTTGACAAACATAAAACTTCGTCTCCACTAGCGGGCATGAATAAATGGTCTCTATAAGACGCGGAAAGAGACGTATTAGCCGTATTTATCTTGCGTTGAGCACAGGTTGCGTAGCGTATCTTTCACACCTTGGCGAGAAGCTTTCAGGCTGAATGCTTATTTACGTTTTCCTTTTTCGGTTCTTCTGGTGAATTTTCGTTTCTTCCATCATTAATAAGTTTTTCTTCATCATTACTAGGTTTTTCTACGTCCATTTTTCGATTTTTCGCTGAAAAATCTGATGCGTGCGCATCGACGCAACGCAATAACAGAATTGGTTCTATTCTTGCGTTGAATTTTATTTGTCTGCGTTGTGTCGCCGCAAGCGTGACTTACTGTGAAACGCTAAACGCGTCAATGTGAAAGCGGCTTTAGTTTTCAATCAAAGACGACGAAAACCACTAGGGTTTACTATATCATTAACTTGGCCAACAACCCCTGAAACTGATATAGTGGTGGATCGTCATACATGTCGACATAATCATAAACAATCAAATATATGTTACAATTTTAAAATTTTAAAACACAATCCGAACATGTCCGTGTACAGCATGTACAGAACATGTCATTGTAAAATTCATTCGCGGAATTCAAAGGATTCACCCGCAGATCCTTTTACCGGACAGCCTGAAGCAACAGACTAGTCCTTGGAACGAGCGTCAACGACACCTGGACATAAAAAAGAAGCCTTGGAATTATGACTAGGAACCCCCACACCCTTGGAATAAAACATGACAAACTTTGATATTCAGTCGTCGTCTGATACTCAACAAGGATAGAAAACCCAATCTTCCATTCCAAATGTGATTTGAGATAATACGCAGCTTCTCTGAGAATTAAGACTAGTCCTCTTTTCCAGGTCTATTATCATGAAGCTTCCAATTTTTGTACTGCTTCTTGCAAGTCTGTCAGGGATATTTGCTCAGTCCTGTGAGTCTGACTGGACCTCCTATTGCACTCCACAGGGATGTAGCTGCATCAAATTTTTTCCAGCCTATCTCAGCTGGAGTGAAGCCTTCTTTGCCTGTCAAAATGTCGGAGCACAGTTAACCTCAGTCCACAGCAGTCAAGAACACCTTGTAATTTCAAGTTTGATCCAGTTCGGCGATGCCTGGGTTGGACTATATGACATAGCAAGTGAGGGCAACTTCGTTTGGGCAGATGGTACACCTGTCGACTACTCAAACTGGTCAGGTGGTGAACCAGACAGCAACGGAAATGAGGATTGTGCTGTGATGAAAGAAGATGCTGGTTTCACATGGCAAGATTTTGCTTGTGATTCATTATTTCCGTACATCTGTAAGAAACCACTAGTATAATTTTGTATTAAATAAATCCCAGGGTAGAACTGGTCAGAAAAATTGATTCATGCGCCTATCCGTAACGCCACGGACCCATAAATTTCCTGTAATGTTACAGGAAATTTATGGGTCCCTGGTAACGCCCAGTTCCCTCTACACAGATCACGTTCAAACCAGCCAGAACTCTGTCTAGATTTGCGCCTCCAGAGTTCTGGTCAGGTTTTCCCGCTAACTTTTTTTCTGGTCAGATTTTTCGATCCAAACGACTTTGATGTGTTCTTGACAGATACAAAATCTGACCAGATTTTTGCCTTGAACGTAATAGTCAGGGTGCCAGATTCTCTACCTGACTTATTTCTCTTAGTCTTAGAAGGCCACCCTTGACGGAAGTTATTAAAAAATGCTGAGAAGTGCTTCAGGGGTAATCAATCTCGCTGATAACGAATACCGTAGAGCACAATTCCGCGGTTGGAGAATTTCCTAGATATAGGCTAAAAACGTCAAATTTAGCCTATGTGTTGTTGAAATTCAACGTTAGAGCGAAGTTCGAAAACAGCGAATCTAGCTCTGTAAGAATCCGATTTCAAATTTGAAATCAAACAAATGGTTTGATTATACTGATGGCAAAAATTGCAAAGGAAGTCTAAAAATTCAGAATTTTTTTTAGGGCAATGAACTTTTCTTTCTTTTAGAAAATGAAGCGTATTCATTTCCGAACAATTTGAGTTGAAATTCAGCTTTTGAGGGGTGTGCGATTTTTGTGTGTGACAAAACCCCGTTTCGTTGGTTTCTTTGTTGCCTAGCCGAGCCTAGGATTTATTAAATGTATATCATGCAAAATTGAAGTTAAAGATAACGAGTTTTCAAATAGAACATAAACACTTGAATCGACAAAATGTCCTTCAGAATAAATGTAGGCTAACAAAACTATTCCGGACTTTATCAATGTAATGTTTTCTCCGAGTAACCTACCGAAAATTAGAAATTCGATTTATTTTTGTACTGATTTTGCTTGTTAAACGTAGGCTGTATTGAGGGGTCCATAGTTCAATTAGGTTCCTAGGTTTTCGACGTTCTTCTTGTCCAGTACAAATTAATAGAACAAAAATCAACGTTAATTACATAGCAGTATGGGTGACAACTGTTTCAGGGTTTGAAGCGTAGAACAAGAGCTAAAAGCTCATATGGCACTTGTGAGAACAGTTAGCATGTTTGTAAGATAGGTTTGCAGTTGTCAAGACTGGATCTCTGTCCCGGTATGCCTTCCATCAGAAGAGAGGCTTGATCTACTAAAATTACAAATTTTATTCCACACATTGACAACTGTTCCAGAATAGAAGTTTTGTCGTACTCTGGTTCCGATTCGCGTATAACTCAATCGATGGTAGAAGCAAGTAGTCTAACCGTGATAAATGTGCCATCTGACACAAGCAGTTGGAAGGGTTTTCACGAGATTTCCTGTGGCCCCCTTCGACTGCTCGAGCCCTGCCCATCGATATCGAAATTGGTCCGGACTTGAAACGGAAGACTGAGACATCAGCTCTTGCCACTTGTCAAGTTCTAATCACATCCAATAACCCATTCGAAAGTTATTCTTGGCACTCACATAATCTGTCGAGGAAACGAATTACCCAATCCGGACGTCGATCGTACCTTTTCTTGTAGAACTTACTTTCCTTTTTCGATTGATATGAGATAGTGTTGAATTTCATCTACCCTAGCTCTTGAGAAAAGTCTGGAATCATCGTAGGAAAGTAAAGCCTATATTTGGTGTTTTTAGCCTATATCTCAGAAAACCTCCAACGGCGAACGGCGAAAACACCCCTACGATATTCGTTTAAAGCGAGGCTGATTACCCCAGGATCCGTCCTCAGCATGAGTATACCTTCCGTCATGGGTTGGTGCACGATTCAGAATCTGGCGTACTAACTATAAGTCAACATAGCTGATTCTGGTCAGGTCTTTCGAAAAAAAAATATATACTCTGGACAATTAGAAAATTTGACCCAATTCCGGCATTCAAAGCATGTCCATATGTCAGAAGAACAAGAAATATTTGAAGAGACAGAACTCCACTGGCAATCTAAATTCTGTCATAACCTTCGTCGTACCAAGGTCGTACAGACCCGGCGTGTTCTTATTGGTTGAAAATCGTTTTCTGTTTTGGATTTTTTTGTTTTGTTTTGCTGTATTATATATTATTTACCATTTAACCACTGTGCATTCAGTATTCAAATATTTTGCGTCCAGCCGCCGAGCCAGAGAGCGGGAAGGCTGGACCGGTCACGCAATATAGAGCGTGTTCCACCCTTCTAACAATAGTTGCTATTTCCGTTCCATCCTCACGAAAAGTTACTACGCTGACCGTTCCAACCTTGTCGGAATAGTAACTAATAGTTACTATTTGCTTACCATGCTCAGGAGCGTAGTAACTACGCATCTCTGTAACGTGATTGGTCGGATTCGCCCCTGGCGTTAGATCCTGCTGGAAAATAGAAAAATTGTTCCAGCCTTGACGGCAAAAAGCTATAATTCGTGACATGCGTAGTAACTACGGTAAGTAGGGTGGAACACGCTCATAAACTTCGCCGAAAGCTTGAACGTCAGGCGGGCGGTGACAACTCTTTCACGCAGAAGGACAGGAGAAGCTTCAATTTGGACATTACGTCTATTTTCTGTTTTGGATTTCATTTGTTTTGCTTAATTGTCCTATTTTTAACCACTGTGCATCCAGTTTCCAAATATTTTGTGTCCAGCCGCTTCAATTTGGAAGACATTGGGTCTATTTTCTGTTTTGGATTTCATCTGTTTTGCTTAATTGTCCTATTTTAACTACTGTTCATCCAGTTTCCAAATATTTTGTGTCCAGCCGCTTCAATTTAGAAGACATTGGGTCTATTTTCTGTTTTGGATTTCATTTGTTTTGCTTAATTGTCCTATTTTTAACCACTGTGCATCCAGTTTCCAAATATTTTGTGTCCAGCAGCTTCAATTTGGAAGACATTGGGTCTATTTTCTGTTTTGGATTTCATTTCTTTTGCTTAACTGTCCTATTTTTAACCACTGTGCATCCAGTTTCCAAATATTTTGCGACCAGCCGCCGCGCCGGAGAGCGGGAAGGATGGATAGAGTTGAAAGCGCTAACAGGGAAATCGCTCATTTCACGTGGAAAGTAATAGTATTTCCAGAGTATTTCCAACAAGTGCGCAAGGGCTCAGACAAGGCGTGTGAAAGTAAAATGATTATCACACTTTATGTACAGACAGCCTTAGAACCAAGATATTTCACATTTCCCAATAATCAAACAATTACTGAAATAACCTAATATTATCGTCGCAATTTGAAAGCTTTAAATGTAAACAAATCGCAAGTAGGCTGTAAACTAAAAAGGAAATGTTGGAGATATAGCACGAATAGCTTGAGTTCCAACAATGATCTGCCAGCCAGTGTGACCCTTAAAACCTCTTTTCCATTAGCAAGGTAATAACACGGTGTTGAATAAACCTCAGCCGATTATCTACGGCCGTTGACGTTCCAAATGACGTCATGAAAATCTGAGAGAAATTCGAGTAGCTAGCAAAAACGAAACAGCAACCGGGTCGCGCAGAGTAAACAAGAAAAAGGAAACAGTAGCGCAAAGTTTGAAAAAAATAAAAATAAAAATCCTCCGAGTAAATTGAGCAAAGACTGGAAATTTAATATTGGGATGTGGTGAGGTGTAGAAAAGATTGTGACTATATATATTTAACATCAGTGTGATTAGCGCTTTTCAGTATCAAGCTTCAAGGTCCGTCAACAACTTTTTCACAAATAAGGACATACGAATCTTCAAAGTATTATTTTTTATTCTGGAAGAAATGGCATACCATCAGGTCTACGGGCTTCTTCTGTTTTGCTTGGGTTTCCACTTTTCAACCAAGGCGCAATCAATTTTCGAATACTTTGCGAAAAGTTAATTACTAGTAAGATTTTATGCTTCAACTCCGTTTGCTATAAAACTGGCAGATTACATAGTTGTCGAGACCTTTCTAGATCGATGCTGTTTCGGTATCTACCGACTTGAGTAATCTACACAGAGATCACAAGGGTGCATTATTTCTTATTTAGGATACCTTGGCATATTGTTAATATTCTGTAAGATAAAACCTCAGGACCGGAAATACTTAGCTTTCAGTATAATGGAGGTTACATAATAATGGATTTGAAGTAATGGTCGTACCTTTTTGTGTAGCCTATATTGTCTGATTTAACATAGGGTACAAAAAGAGGCGTCGCAAGGGGTGGGGGTGCAGCACCCCTCCCCCCCCCCGCCACCTTTTTGAGATAGAATTGTTCCGTATGTTTTCGGTAGCAGATGTATTCTGTAGATTTACGGGGTTTCAGTAGTTATACAGAATCGTAAATAGGCTGTCGGTAAAAATCTATACGGTACAATGATCAGAATTCTGTATAATTGCCAGTATTCGGTAGCTACGACGAATACTTAAATCATTCGGTAATTTTTCGATACCAGAACTATTCGGTATATTTATAGAGATTCGGTACACTGTAAAAAAAAAATCTTGCAGTATTTCCTACTGGGATTAATCTTGTCTCTAATGAGGTAAGATTATCTCTAATTCGGATTAATCATATCCCAGTAGAGATAAGATTAATCCCAGTAGCAAATACTGTAGTTAACTTTAATCCTTACTCGGAGAAACTTTTTATAGTGTAATTAGACAAAATCCCGAATAATCTATCGGTTCAAAACTATTCGGTATCACGATTGGGATTCGGTAATTTCTTCGGTAGAATTTTCGGGATTATTTAGTCAACCACGAATCCAGACTTTTGTTCCAGTTTCGACGGAAGTGTACCGAATATGAATATTGTTCGGTAGTCTTTCGAAACCAAAACAATGCAGTACTAACGGGGATCCGGTAGTTATACAGAATCCAGAACATGCTATCGGTCTGAACTTATTCGGTATAATAAATGGGATTAGGTAATTTATTCGATATAATTGCCAGGATTCGGGAGTTACCACGAACCTCGAAACTCGGAAAAGGTCGAGACAAGAGGCAGACACAAGGGACGATCTATGATTTCGTCGATACTCCTTACTTTTATTTTGGATCCCAAAAAAAGATATAATCATAAATATTTCGAAAATTCCGCGTGCAACGCTTTTCGTAATATTCTCTATTTTTTGGAAGGGCGCGTCATGATTAAGCCAGTTCTAGGACTGAGATTTCGAAACACGAAAAGCTAGACTCTGGATGGAAACTAAATTTGTCAGGAAAAAGGAAACAACAATCTCGCCTGCGGCGCTAACTTTATGTGATTATGGGTAGTAGGGGCGTCACGACTGGGAGGAGGGGGGGGACGCCCCCCCCCCCAAAGCTTTCGGCCAGTCGGTAAAAAAAACCGAGTCGGCGCGAAGTGCCGCGATTTTTCTTCAAAATGGTTGATTTTTTTCATGAAAACAGTCGGTTTTCTGAAAACTGGTCGATTTTTCGTCAAAATAGTCGGTTTTTCTGAAAATCAGTGGATTTTTCTGAAAATCAGTGGATTTTTCTGAAAATCTGTCGATTTTTTTCAAAAATGTCATTTTTGTTGTTGAAAACAGTCGTTTTTTTCTGCAGAAAAAGTCGGTAAAAATCACCACCCAGTTGGTAAATCCTCGTCCCCCCCAAAACATTTTGGCTAGTAACGCCTCTGATGGGTAGTATTGACTTGGTACTGACTAGACTACAGTTGGTGCTGCTGCCGGAACGGCGCTCCATCCTGTTTCTAGAACTTGTTAGAGTATCGGTATTTAATCCAAGGTAAATGACAGAATTTGTATGAGCAGCAGTAAAAAAATTAGCCTACAGAAAAAAAAATGGATTTCGAAAATTTTCAGTAGATACAAGCTGTTACTGCAGTCATGCCAGGCAATGCTCCAAGTGGGCTTTGGAAAAACGACGGCTAGGAGCTGGCTAATCTTTTTTAATGCTTGCCTTTAGTGTTACTCTTTTAACGTAGGCTAGTCTTTCCTGTTCCGTAATTTAAAGCTCGAATTTTCAGTTTCTCGGAAAAAATTGTTGCGATTTTTGGTTCTGCACCCCCCCCCCCCCCACACACACACACACACGAAAATGCACTTCCGACGCCCCTGGCTACAAATATATAGTGTAAGTGTAGCTGCATGTTGTAACTATTTAAAATTGTTATCGTATTTATTGGTTTAAATTACTTAAGAATAGGAGAGGTACCCAGCCTCAAACTGATATAACCTCAAAACCGGCCTAAAAAAAATCTAGGCTGAAATAATTTTTTTTTTTTTCAAGTTCTAACAAATATTGTTAGAACTTGACCTGTTGGCTAATAGTCAGCTGGTCAAACTACTTGCTATGCTTCTAACTCGACTTATTTTGTTTTTCAATCTTCTCTGTAAAGAATTCAGAAGGCAAGTCCTTGGTATGGCTGTATGAACAGAGAAATTTGGAAGTTTTGCTCAACTCAGTTGCTGCTGTTCCTTTGCTAGCTACTCTATGCGTCATGAAAAGGTGACGCCATGGACGGTAGATAATCGGCTGAGGTTTAGTCAACACCAATAACAAGTGCAATAAACCAAAATCTTAGCAGCCTAATAACCCATTTGTCACAACTCATTAAGAACGGCATGTCATCAACCACTTGACAAAACTGTCCAGTTTCGTGAAGTATGGGATTTTTACAGACTGAATTGATGGTCTCTAGTAGCTATTCTGACGCCGGAAGTTGTCAAAAACATAACTGCGGTGCTTCCTTGAGTGCTTCTTTAGTCACAATTCCAGAGAAGGAGCCGATACAAATCTTGGGTAAGTTAAGATATGTCTTACAAGGAATCTGACATTTTTAATTTATTTTTCGGCAATGGCTCACAACTGTAGTTGGTAAATATTTCAAGTGTAGAGGGACAAGCACACAGAGCTACCACCAATCCGAAAGAATAAGTTCGTTCAATGAAACTGATTATCGTGGATAAGGGACTGAAGAAGTAATGCGTTCATGTCATGTTTCTAGGCCTGGAGGGGGGGGGGGATCTCGTGAAACGCTTAGAGTCGAGAGATCGGGATGGGACTTGGAGGAAAGAACAAGCATAGCCTAAGCCGTAGAGACAATATTGACAAAACAGGACTGGTTCATGTCACACTGGGGGGAGTTGGACAGGGTTTCGACAATATCACGAATTGGGGTACTTCCAAATGTGCTATGACCATTAAACTTGGCAGGCATGTTAGAGACTCGATCACATTGGCTTAGAAATAGTCCCTCCCCCGATCCGATCATCATTATGGGAGAAACAGTTGTCAATGAGTGGAATAACCATTTCAGATTTACTAGATCAAGCCCGTATTCTGATGAAATGAATATCGGGAGAGAAATCCAGCCTTGAAAACTGCAAACCGTATCTTACAAACATGCTAACTATTTTTTCAAGTGCCATATGAGCTTTCAGCTATTTAAAATCAGTCGAGTTTTCGTAAAAACTCTTGTTCTTTTCCTGAAACAGTATTTTTTTTTCAAAAAAACGATCGGTAAAAATGACCAGCCATTCGGTAAATGACTTGCCTCCCCCCCAAAAAATATTTGGCTAGTAACGCCTCTGTTTGTAAGCACTCTGACGATTGGCCTGATCAATTATTTATTCAAACAATTCAAACGAAATCTACTTTGTATCTATTGTAGTCTGCAATTTCTGGATGGCTTCAGGAGGGGTATCCAACCTCGAATTTCTATAACCTCGAACTTGGTCTGAAAACTTCCAAGGAAACCTCTGTGCAGTCCAAAACAGGTCCTTGCTCATTCAGGGTTCCCTGCTTGAAAGTTAGCACCTTGTTAGGACTGCATTGAAATTTCCTTTCAACCTATTTAGGCCAGTTTCAAGGTTGTATTAATTCGAGGCTACCTTTTTTCGGAGAGGGTCGGGAGGAAGCGCTGTCATGGGTCAACTTCCAGCAAAACATCCCACTCCGTTTGGGAGTTATTGGGGTCACAGACAGACAGACAAATCTGCGATATTGTAGCCTTATGGGATCCTACTGAGAGTGTCTACTGAGAGTGTCTCTGGGTGGACATGTGTGGGGGGGATTTACCGACTGGCTGGTACTTTTTACCGACTGTTTCTGCAGAAAAAGCAACTGTTTTCAACATGAACTAGCAAGGTCGCAAGGACAGCTCCAAGAAAACCCAAGGACAGACCCAGAAAGATACCCAACAAGACCAAAGGTGTCGATGGGATCCCAAAAATCTAAGATTTGATCCAGACAACTGGGTCTTGTCTTAGCCAGATCCAGTCTTCGCCAGACTCCTTGAACATTTTTACAATTAAAATTCAGAAACAGATTAAGGCCAAATAGCTAATCACCTGAGAAAACCAAGTTCAGATTTGGATTCAGCATGTGTGTTTACCCCTATAAGTCATATCTGTTTTGACGAAAACTTCCTGCCACTTCTGCCAATTTCCCGGTTCCGGCCGAACTCCAGAACTACTTGTCCGGCGAAAAAAGAAAGCTCAAAGACGAAATCAGGGTATCTTCTTTCCCCAGTACTGAACATCTAATCAACTTCAAATAGAAATTTAGCTTATAACAAATTTTCCGATTCCAGCCGGATTCCGGTCGAACAATATGTCCGGGTAAAATACGATTGTCCCACAGGGACTCAGCATCTCTTCTTACCCCTAAATCGCTTATCTAATCAACTAGAAATAAAACTTTGACTTCCAACAGTTTTCCGGTTTTGGCCGGATTCCGGACGAACTACATGTCCGGGTAGAAACTTGTTTTCACATAAGTGTTCAGCATGTCTTCTTGCCCTAAATCGAACATCTAATCAACTCCAAATAAAACTTTTAATTTTGACAAACTTTCCGGTTTGGGCCGGATTCCGGTCGAAATACTTGTCCGTCGAGAAAATAGTTTTCACCATCGTCTTCAGCATGTCTCCCTACCTCTAAATCGAACATTCAATCAACTTCAAATAAAACTTTTACTTTCAACAAACTTTCCGGTTTGGGCCGGATTCCGGTCGAAATACTTGTCCATCGAGAAAATAGTTTTCACCATCGTCTTCAGCATGTCTTCCTACCCCTAAATCGAACATCTAATCAATTTCAAATAAAACTTTTAATGTCAACAAACTTTCCGGTTTGGGCCGGATTCCGGTCGAAATACTTGTCCGTCGAGAAAATAGTTTTCACCATCGTCTTCAGCATGTCTTTCTACCTCTAAATCGAACAATCAATCAACTTCAAATAAAACTTTTACTTTCAACAAACTTTCCGGTTTGGGCCGGATTCCGGTCGAAATACTTGTCCATCGAGAAAATAGTTTTCACCATCGTCTTCAGCATGTCTTCCTACCCCTAAATCGAACATCTAATCAACTTCAAATAAAACTTTTATTTTCAACAAACTTTCCGGTTTTGGCCGGATTCCGGGCGAACTACTTGTCCGATGACAAAATGGTTTTCACCGTCGTGTTCAGCATGTCTTCTTACCCCATAATCGACTATCACATTAGCTGTTTCAAAATATTTTGTTTGTCCCTTAATTTGAATCCCCTCCCCCACCCCTAAATGTAGAGCTACAAAGCCCATCTACGAACTTGACTGGTCCGACGACCCAACGAACCCTCACACCAAGTTTCATCAAAATATCTCATTCCCTTCGAGAGTTATCGTGCTTACAGACGGACGGACGGACGGACGGACGGACGGACGGACGGACGGACGGACGGACGGACGGACGGACAGACGGACAACTTTTGCGATGTCATAGGTATCCCTCCACTTACGTTTTGGGATCCCAAAAACGGTTCCCCTTCCATGACTCATGAAAGGATTACCTAAGATCCAAGTCCAACGACGATCCGCTATATTCAAACTTGTAACACAATTTTTCACCAAGTCACAATTTTTCACCACAAGTGACAGTTAGGGGTGTGTTTCGGCGCCAACCGATGTTCAGCGGAAACCAGTAACCGGTTGTCGCGAAAACAGTTTATATCGTAACCAAAAATCGGTTCTCCCAAAACATTGGAAATTACGCGAAAACATGTTTCAAATTTGAAGACGATGACGTGATGAAGAAAGATATTTGATAATAAAGAGGGAGGAAGAATTTGTAGCTGCAACTGGATCTATATCAGCAGCTGACTGGGTTTCGTGTTAGGCTGTATCTGTCACGATAATACAAAATCATAGTAATAATAGCAAAAGAAAAAATTAAAGGTAAAACTGAAAAATTAAAAACTGGAAATTGTAATTAAAAATTAAAATTAAGACTAAAAATTAAAAATTTAAATTAAACATTCCTTCAGCTCAAGCTGAGTGCGATCATATTTGACAGTGAGAAACGGATACGTCAGCTGAATTTTATCAGAGCTATATTTCGGCCCTTCTTGGCAAGGGTCCTGTTCAGGGTCAAAGCCGCTCAAGTTGGAAAAACGATAATTACGATCAGACTCGCAGTCAGCTTGGGCTGAAGGAATATTTACTTTTAATTTTTTATTTTTCAGTTAATTTTTATTTTTATTTTTAGTTTTACTTTTATTTTTAATTACAATTTTCAGTTTTACTTTTAATTTTTTTTTTACTATTATTTTTTATTATTATAACAAATTAAAAACTGAAAATTGTAAATCAAAATTAAAATTAAAATTGAAACTAAAAATTAAAAATAAAATTAAACTTAAAAATTAAAAGTTAAAAATTTAAATTTAAAATTAAAAATTAAAATTAAATATAAAATTCAAATTAAGAATCAATAAAATATTCAATTTATATTTTGGACTATGTAAGTTCTTATTTTAACTTTAGAACACTTTTCTATTTGCTGTTCCGCCTTTGTTTTTATTTTCTAGTTGATGACGGTGAAGCTGAATCAGAACCAAGAATCGTGAACGGTAACGATAACCGTTCCAAAATTTCCTGACCGAAGATCGGAACCGATCTCCGAACCAAATTCTGGTCGACGCAAAAACACCGGTTCATCAGAACCGAAAGTCGCAAAAACACTGGTTACTCTGAACCGAAGTACATTGGTTGGCGCCGAAACAGGCCCTAGTGACACACGCACGTTTTCGCCAGTTTAAAATGTACTCAGGAACCGGTTATTCATTTGTAGAAGAAAGAAAGTATGATCTTTTGGCGTGAAATTTAAATGATAAGGAACATGTCCACCTCCCAAGATCTCAAACTCAGTTGTCTGCAGTTACTTGAAACTATCTTAAGGAAACAATTGAAAAGAAAAGATTAGTAAGTATTGTTTTCTGTCCAGTCAACCACAAACCCCTGATTTTTGGATACCCTATGCCAAACGCCGGATATGTCTAGCATTTGGCATACCCTACAGGCTGCCTACAGGAGTGCTGCGTGAAGCCGCCACCCTAAACTCCTATTTTTGGGAAATGATTTAGGGAAAAAGAGTAAGGTTGAGATAAAATTCAGTGGAGTATCTTGAAAGGAAGCTTAGAACCTTCACTTTCTGCTGGTACCATAGTTTACTTGTAATTGTTCAAGGCTAAGCTAGAGAACACGAAAGAATATAGGCACCCAAGAGATCATGAAGTCGCCCACTTTGCTAAAAATAGTATTTTGCTAGATGGTGAAGTTAGAGGCCAGCTGTTTGGTCAGAGAGGTTCCTTGACCTTTTGCAAATAACAAAATTTGCTGTTTTCTTGGAATTTGCATGATTTTTCTGGGGTGGCAGCTTCATGATCTAAGGTGGCAGGATCATGTACCATGGCCAATTGGGGGGTGGGCGGTGCCATAGTAAGGGCAGCTTCATGCAACACTCCTGTATACCTAACGCTGGATACACTATGCCAGGTGCTGGATACTGCAACCCAGTAAAATATTGATGATTTGAGTGAAGCTAAAAAATCAACCAATTTCTGTTGAGGTCGGTCAGGGTTAGGTTACCAACAGGTATCCAGCGTTTGGCATAGGGTATCCAGCGTTAGGCATAGGCTATGCTAAATGCTAGATATACCCAACATTTGGCATAGGGTATCCAAAAATCAGGGATTTGTGGTAGACTGTTTCTGTCCTCTGTTGGTTGTTGATCATGCAGAAATCACAGTCTGAATCTGATTTCTGCCTAAAGGCAGAGGTGTTACTAGTCAAATTGTTCTCAGGGGGAAGCAAGGTATAGGATATCCACTATTCAGCGAAAGTAAAATTTAGTTGTTTATATATATAAGAAATGTATGTAACTGATCATACTATACCACCAAAAGTTCGTAGCCAGTTAGTTGGCTATTCTTGGTATGCCCTATACAAACAAGCTTAGTAGCTAACTAGTTCGCTATAGTAGAGGTATCCTTATGTGAATGTTTGTTGACATTGGTAATCGATGGCAGAAGTTCCGAATATGAACGTAAAACTAACCTAAGTTGTACCGTAGTGTTGCTAGGCGCTTCAGATACAAGATGGCGGTCTAAAAATACAAGTTTTGTTAAAACAAGAAGTAATGACTTCAAATGGGCGGATTAGGAGCAATCGATACTTCAGATTCTGAAAACGCACGTATATTCACATAAATATACCTTAGTTGTACCGTTGATCCGCTTGGGGTCTAAAATCGAAGATGACGGAAGAAAATGTCAGTTTTCCGAATCGCGCGAGGTTCATGATCCCGATATAACAGGCTGGAGTGGAGTAATTAATGCAGCAGTTTTAAATATCGTTCTTGTTAACTCTTCATCTCTTTATTTATTGTAAATGAATCAACATAAGTTAAATGGACGGATTAAAGCATTTAAGAATTATAATTTTATCAGGAACACAAAGAGATCAATCGAATCTTCAGGTAAAAAGAATAATCACATGTTCAACAATTAAAGCACTTTGATTTGCACCAGCATAGTGGGCTACAGTTAAGGTCAAATGTCCTGCAGCGGCACCTTCTTTCACACCCTTTTTTGCAACCACACCGCACTGTCTCGCGACAGACTTTTGACGCTGGCAGAAGGGAACCTAACCAATTGGGAAGCCACTTTCCATCGGTGCCTCTGACCCAGCCAAAGTCAGAAAAACTGGAAAGGGTGGGTGTTGATTCCAGGCTGCGACTCCACACATGACCTGACTGTAGTGCAGCTCTAAGGATATGTTGTAAAAGCGAAGCACTAGCTGGAGGAAGTCTCTGCATGTTCTTGGTCTTTTGTCGGAGAAATGTTTCTTTCCTAAATTCTTTCACGTCGTTGCAGTCTTGTTTTACGTCGTATGTCTTCATGACAAAGCGTTCAAGGTCGTGTACTTGCAGTTCTGTCACTTGGGAAGGCTGGTTTGTCAGTTGAAGGAAAGTCGCCGTCAGTCCTGGCATATTTTGCCAAGTCGCAAGAACTGCCTCTTTGAGTGGTGGACAAAAGAAGAAACGGTATCACATCCTGTAAACGCGTGGAAGAACGAAAGTGCCTGTGATTTCGTCGGCCCGAGCGATCGAACTATTTCGTGAATGGGAACGTACTTTAGGTGTGTACCGACACCAAACGCAATAAATAATTCGGATACTCCAATGCGATCAAAGCATGAGGTCGCAATCACAATCACGTCTGTGTCCACCGTTCGTATGAGAATCGACGCATGTCCTTGTAAGACTGCGTCACAAGCGTGAAGCAAAAGGCGGGTGTCAGCCTCTTCCTGTGAACATAACTGGATGAGGTTCTGCTCTTCGAATGCCTGGTTAGCTATGCACGTGTTTCCAGTAGTGCAATATACTCGTTTTGACGTTGGAGACCTTTTCATGACAGCATGGGACAGCCGGTTAAACAAGTCTGTTTTGTTTGCATCTACTTGCAGGAATTCTTTCCACTTCAATGGGATTTGTGTGTTCGGAACAACTTTTAGTCGTGAATCCTTGCCTCTCTGACTTCTGACAGACGACTTTAGACTATCCAATCTGTAAACATCGAATACGAGGTCAAGTCTCTCGACATGTCTGAGCTGATACTCTATCATGGAAAAAAACACGTTTTCTGCATACTCTCCAAAGGTCTTCGAATTCCCTGGGTTCAACATTTGCACCAGAGCAGCTCCGTCTATCAGTTTCGCTGTATTTTCGTCCGCCATTTTGAATTTGAGGCACCTAGCGGCACTACGGTACAACTTAGGCTATTTTTGCGTTCATATTCGGAACCTATGCCATCGATTAACCCATACTAGCCTATTTGAACGGCCATGTCTTCTTATTTTGACAAACTCGTATTTTTGTCCGCCATTTTGGATTTGAGGCACCTAGTGGCACTACGGTACAACTTAGGTTATTTTTAAGCTCATATTCGGAACCGTTGCCATCGATTACCCCATACTAGCCTGTTTGAACGGCCATGTCTTCTCATTTTGACATACTCGTATTTTCGTCCGACATTTTGGATTTGAGGCACCTAGCGGCACTACTGTACAACATAGGTTATTTTTAAGCTCATATTCGGAACCTGTGCCATCGATTACCCCATACTAGCCTATTTGAACGGCCATGTCTTCTCATTTTGACAAACTCGTATTTTCGTCCGCCATCTTGGATTTCAAGCCACCTAGCGGCGTTCCGAGGAAAAATTTCGCTTGCGTAATCGAGCCATATTAAAGAGCATACTCGAAAGTACATCTCAGCCAATTTTGGTGCTTTCCTCAAATACGGAAGTATTCTGGTGTTTTTCGACGCTTTTCGCCCGCACTATTAGCCAAAGTAGGTAATTAAGGGCATCTGAAAACACCTGTATAGGTATTTTGGATCTTCATTCTACCATTTAGCCCAAAACTGCACTGTTCACATTAAAGTAACTGTTCACATAAGCATACCTCTACTGTACACATGTCCCCCCAGAAACACTCTTAGTAGCCAACTAGTTCGGTAAACTTGTCTAGTGTTGGCCGATATTTGGATTTTTTGATATATTGAACAAAAATTGTTGTTAAATAGCATCTTGCATCATCTCAAACTCCGAAAATAAGAACTGAATTACGGAAAACATATTGCTCCAATTTCGGATATTTAAATGTAGTTTATTTTGGATTGTTTACAATAATTATGAATGAAAAAATATCGTTTTCGATATCGACATTTTCGTTTAGATATACAATATCGATAATTGATCAGATAGATCGATATCAATATCGAATATCGCCCAACACTACACTTGTCCCCCCAGAAACACTTAGTTGCCGCGAAAGAACCGGGCTAAAACTAACTGTAATGCATCGGTTGAAATTATTCCTCTGGTGTAATTTTGTATTTTAAGTTCACACATTTGGCTTTTCATTTTAGCTTTCGTTAAAAAGCGAAGCTTCCAACGACTTTATCAAGAACAAGTAAACTTAGCGGCGCAGGTGAAATTTTTTTAATCTGCCTTTTTTTCGGAATAATTTAGCTATACCTACCATACAAGTTCTAGCTTTTAACGTGTTTCAGACCCCCACGAATTTGAATCCTAAAACGACAACTAAATGGAACACAGTTCTTCCAAATAAAGAATACTAAAAAATGCGCCGCAGGCAAAATTTGTGTGTAAACTAACTGTAATTCATCAGTTGAGATTATTTCTTTGTTATATTTTGGTATATTCAAGTTCACATATTCGGTTTTTGGGATCCCAAAACGTAAGTGGAGGGATACCTATGACATCGCAAAAGTTGTCAGTCTGTCCGTCCGTCCGTCTGTAAGCACGATAACTCTCGAAGGGAATGAGATATTTTGATGAAACTTGGTTTGAGGATTCGTTGGGTCGTAGGACCAGTCGAGTTCGTAGATGGGCTTTGTTGCTCTATATTTAGGGGTGGGGGAGGGAGTTCAAATTAAGGTTCAAATTAAAAATATTTTGAAACAGCTAATGTGATAGTTGATTATAGGGTAAGAAGACATGCTGAACACGATGGTGAAAACCATTTTGTCATCGGACAAGTAGTCCGCCCGGAATCCGGCCAAAACCGGAAAGTTTGTTGAAAGTAAAAGTTTTATTTGAAGTTGATTAGATGTTCGATTTGGGGACATTGGAGACATGCTGAAGACGATGGTGAACAGTATTTTCTTGACGGACAAGTATTTCGCCCAAAATCTGGCCCAAACCGGAAAGTGTGTTGAAAGTAAAAGTTTTATTTGAAGTTGATTAGATGTTTCATTTGAAGTAGGAAGACATGCTGAAGACGATGCTGAAAACTATTTTCTCGACGGACAATCATTTCGACCGGAATCCGGCCCAAACCAGAAAGTTTGTCAAAATTAAAAGTTTTATTTGGAGTTGATTAGATATCCGTAGGGCAAGAAGATATGCTGAACACTTACGTGAAAACCATTTTTCTCCCGGACATGTAGTTCGCCCGGAATCCGGCCAAAACCGGAAAACTCTTGGAAAACACTTAGAGTGGAAAGATCCGGATGAAACTTGGTGGAAAGTACAAGCAAAAGTCCTAGATACGTGACTGATATAACCGGAACGGATCCGCTCACTTTGGCGGAGTTGGGGGGGGGGGGGGGGGGGGGGGGGGGGGGAGAAGTCCGAATTTGTAGTGATCCCGCGAGTTCCGTGCTTCCTGATGTGCTGGGACGATGGAATTTGGCAGGCATGTCTGGGACCCGACCAGATTAAATAGGAAATCGTCAATTCCCCGATTAGACCATCTGGGGGGGGGGGGGAGTGGAGGGAGGGTGAAGCCAAAATTTGAGGTATTTTTAGCTTGCGAATGGGTGATCGGATCTTGATGAAAATTGATATTGAGGATGACCTCGTGTCTCAGACATCTCACTTTAAATCCGGGCCGGATCCGATGACACTGGGGGGAGTTGAAGGAGGGAACCGGAAATTTTGAGAAACGCTTAAAGTGGAGGGATCGGGATGAAACTTGGTGGGAAAAACAAGCACAGGTCCTAGACACGTCATTGACATAACCGGACCGGATCAGGGCACTGTGGGGGAGTTGGGTGGGGGTCGGGATTTCTAGCGATCCCGCGAGTTCGGCATACTTCCTGATGTCCTAGGGCGATGAAACTTGGCAGGTATGTCAGGGATCCGAACAGATTGACCTGAGAACAGCCGTTTCCCCGACCCGACCATCGTGGGGGGAGTGGGTGGATGGGGAGTCCGGAATCTAGTGGCGTGCATAACTTTTGAACGGGTGATCGGATTTGAATGAAACTTGTCTTGTGAGCTATCGCCTCGGACGTTCAGTGTCACGTCCGGGTCGGGTCCGATACCCGTGGGGATGGGGGGGGGGGTGGAAAACTCAAGAAACTCTAAAAGCAGAGGGATTGGGACGAAACTTAATGGATGGAACAAGCATTGGGCCTAGATGAAATTGACGGAGCCAGATGGTTTCGGGGCTCTGTGGGGGGAGTTAGAGGGGGTTTCCTGGAATTCCGGTAGTCGTGAGTTAGAATAGTTCCTGATGTAAAACGAAACTTTGCAGGCATATTAGCGACCCGAATTATCTTGACTTAAGAACCTGACACAACATACCCCCGGAAACTTCCGTTCCTAGATCCGAGCATTTAGAAATTGACTTCTATAAATTGCGAACGAGTGGTCTGATTCGAGTGAAACTTCATGGGTGATACGAATCGATGGCCTCGACATGTAAAACATGCGTTCGAACCATATGCGACCACGATTAGGGGAATTGGGGGTGGGGGGACTTTTGACATGCACAAAAACCAAACGGATGGACCGAATGAGATGCAAATTCGACAGTGCCGAGTTTATGCGGCCTAGATTTGTTATCTGGCGTCCGGGCCGGATTCGGCCAAGGTAGGAGGGGTACTGGAAACTTGCAGATCGGCTATGCTCCAATTTCAGTCAAACTTGATGGACAGGAACAGGGAATTAAGAGATTGGGCCCGAACCGGCTCCGACAACGTTGGTGGGAGGGGGGGGGGGGTACCGGAACTTTCCAAAAATGCTCAGATTCGAGTGAAACTTGATAGATGGTATAAATGAAGAAGCTTTAGGTGGTCGATTTTTTTTATTCCGAACCAGATTCGGCCACGGTAGGTGGAGATAGAGTGAGTACCGGAAATCGTGTAGCACGTCTAGGGATCAAACAAATGGATTTATTGGGATGAAAGTTTGAACAGTCATGTGCATTGCTACAGACAATCGAGACGATGCCGGAACTGCTCAGAAATGAGTGAAACTAAATATCCTATTTCTATTTCCGAACCGCATTTTTGGATGGCGGGTGTATTTTGTGACGTTCTCATGTACTTTCTTGTACAGCCTACTCGTACAAGTGCCATATGAGCTCGTAGCTCTTGTTGAACTTAGCCTTCGCTAGATGGCGTGGCTTTGCATGTACTATCTCCAAACCTCTTTGCATTCTAGGTTTATCTGTGCAAATCCATATATTTATTAATGATTCTTAACTTGTCTTGATTTTATTTTACATTTATTGGTATATATTATTTATTCTCGGGGCGTCCCGAGGCTTTCTTCATCGGGGGGCCGAACCTCGTAAAATTGACCGAATCGGTACCTGATTTTTACTGAATTAATAAAAAAAAACACACACACAGCGAGTTGCCTTCATGAAGCTACAACGTAAAAGTTGCAGGGTATGTACAAACAACTCTAAAGAGAGAAACTGGCGCGTTTTCATGCTTTTCTGCTTCTGTTTTTTTTTTTAGCCTTTTACCTTTGGAGGACCTTTCCAGTTTTGCCAACAGGAGGGATATGTGGGGGATATCTGTGGGGAGACATGTGTAGCCAACTAGTTGGCTACTGAGAGTGTTTCTGGGGAGACATGTTTAGCCAATTAGTTGGCTACTGTTTCTGGGTGGACATGTGGGGGGGGATTTCTGATTAAACGTGAGTTCGGTACTTCCTGATGCACTAGGACTATGCAACTGGGCTGGGAAATCAGGGACTTGAATAAACCGACTTGATAAAAGTCGTTTGCATGATCCGATCATCGTGGGGGGAGTGGCCGGAGGGGGAATCCGGAATCTTGAGGTATTTATAACTCTTGAACGGGTGATCGGATCTTAATGAAACTTGGTATTTGGAAACACCTCGTGTCTCAGACGATCCACATAAAATCTGAACAGGATCAAGTGACTTCGGGGGGAGTTGCAGAGGGGAACCGGAAATCTTGGGGAAGACTTAGAGTGGAGGGACCACTGACCAGGATGAAACTTGGTGGGAAGAGCAAGCACAAGTCCTACATACATCATTGACGTGAAATTAGATACCTTATTTATTGGTCGAATCCTGGGGGGTGGTTGAAGGGGGGATTTTGTGACATTCTCATCTACTTTCTTGTACCACCTACTCTTAACAAGTGCCATACTGTGTTTAAAGTTGTGCCCGACCGTGTTTAAAAGTTTAACTGAAAAGCCAACTTATGTTTGTGTCATTTAATTGAAAATACTGAATTATTTGAGAGCTTTTCAGTGGGCAGTGGTGAGCTTGGTCAAGACAGCTTAGTGCCCGACACAGATAAACGCATAGAGGTACAACAAATCAGACTGAAATTCCACTATTTGAAAACCGATTATTCGTAAGTAGCGGAACAACGAAGTAACGCATTTTCAATAAGACATGGGTAACTAGATTGTCCTATCCCAGCCCTATTCAGTTGTAAAAGGTTCTTGAATGTAGTTGTAGAAAAATAGAGGCGTCGCACACTATTCCACAAAAACGGATGTGAGGTCACAGTAATGTATTATTCTATTTTTTTTCATTTAAAATAACGGTTTGGTATCGAGAAAATTCTTTTAGAGACCGATAGATAGACTCGAGACACAACTCAACCAAAGAGCAGGTCTGCTGACGTTGTGGCTTCGGAACACTGCACTTTTCTTAGAAATATATAGTAATTTATATATATTAATTTATTTTCGTAGGTGGACTATTTTGGGAAGAACCAGTAGACAACCGGAAGTGAAGTCTCAGAAAAATATAATTAAGTTCATAAATACCAACAGAATAGGCTACTATGTTGTTAACAATATACAGTTTCAGTTGTTGAAGCCATTGCTGAACACCTGTACAGGATGGGACTGGAGACCAACCCAGTATTTGCTGAATGTTTGAACGATGGTAGCTCTGAAGACAACCTAAAACATAAGACTATACTGATTACACGAAGTCAAATCGTTCTAGGATTCGCTGTCCAGATCATCCCATCTAGTGGCTCAACTCGGGAGCATACACATGGGCAAGCTCAGAATAGAACTTAAGCTTAAACTTAAACTGAATAGGGCTGAGATACTACAGTCTAGTTACATATCCCTTATTCAGCCAAACAGGCTTGGAAAACCAGATGAAAATGAGTTGCACCGGTCCATTTTACCACCTGTGACTACAAATCTGCAAATTAAGGCAACCCGTAGCACAGACGCACCAAAGATACAACTCAAGAAACTGCACGTAAAATCTAGAAGGACATATTTTGATTGTGTTTTTTAAATTTTAAAATTGTAACATGTGTGATTATTTACGACTATGTCGACCATGTGTGAAGATCCACCACTATTTTGTTAAAAGATATCATGAAAATAAGCGAATTTGAATTTGTACCTCTATGCTTGAAAGTTTGAGCAACTAAAACGATGAAAGATTGACGAAGGAGAAATATCTTTTGAGTGACACACAATATCGGGCTTTCTTCAGAAGGGAACTTACAATCTGGAAATGGTTGTTTCCTGAGCTTCGCTTCATTAGTCACTGGAATGCATGATTTGATGAACTTCAAATTCTCCGCGTTGGTGAACTTTGTCTTGTTGTGCCAGCAGTTCATAATCTTGCAGAGTCAAAATTATTCAGCGTATTCAAATCCAAGACAGAAAAATAAGCTGGATTTGCAGTTAAACTTCAACATCATACAAAATACAAGCATTTACAGTAGATTTTGTTTAACAGAATAAGAAACAAAAAATAAGCGTTTGTTACGGCCTATTTCTTTTTATATTGTCTTTACGCCATTCTGCCATCCAGCTTAAAAATCCAAAACCAGTTCCAGAGGAAAAGAAGTGTATCCTACAGCGACAAGGGCCCCCTGTGATACTGGTTGAGCCATTTTTTAATGTGAATGTTATAGTTGTTTGAGTTGTGATGATAAAGAAAGTTGCGTCACTGAGGAGTGGAGGTGGGATTAAAAAAAAAAACAAAAAAAAAACGGAATCGTTAATCATATATATCACAATAGCTTTGCTTCCTGATGAGGTTGGCTGAGAATATAAACCTTATAGCTTGAAGTTACACGCGATAGCCTATGTCCCTTATTAATCGTCTTACTTTTCACTATCTTCTCAAGAGGTTTAGTACCTTGTTTTAACTCCGTCTGTCGGCTGACTTAATATAAATGAGCGATTAATAACTTAATCAATTGTGATCAATAATGAATAGTTAATGAAGGTATGTGTTCTCACCCGTCTCAGTCGACATAGTTTAACGAGGTATGATTGAAAATAAGTTCTTTGTTCGCAGGAACAAATTCTGCGAGAATTAGAAGTTATCAAAAGTGCGAAACGATCGAAAATCGAATCGGATCGTATCAGATCAAAAAGAGACTGATAAAAGAAATAAATCCTTTGAATATGAAAAAAAAACTGATCTTTGTGAAGAACTATGAACAAGAACTGGAGTGTACTGACCTCTCCCTCAAAGTGGAACGGAGAAATCCACTTCAGTACCACACTAGACTTGGGTTCGCTACTTGCGTGTGTAACTGCTGTCCTTGCTCCATTCCCACAGTCTGCATACCGTCCGGGACCTCGGGAAATCAGGAAAGTACCAACTGACTCGGAAGAGTTCGCTGACCGGGCTTGAATGAGGAACCCCTTGAATGACTCACCGTCCACACTGTTGAGTGTAACTGAAAAATTTTAAATATGTAAGGCAAGACGGTTCCAAGTTAAAGATGTATGCGTCACACTTTTGGAAATTTCGTCGGCTCGTGCCAAAAATCATGGATAACAGGGCTCAGCCAGCACACGACACTCTACATTCTTTTCTGGCCAAGGTCAGAAATACAATACGGGTCAGAAATACAATACTTACTCAAACTTTAAAGGACCCGTCGTACCTATAATACCAGCACAACCTGAGTCCATAACTGCTTACATCCGGAGACCCAAATTTCATGTTGGTCTCCGGATGCTAACGACAATGCCTGCTAATGCTGACGCTAATGCTAACGACTGCCTGCTAACGACACTTCAATAACCTTGCACTTGCCAAGATTCACTAGTTTCCGTGCGCAACAAGCCCGACGAGGCTTATTTTGGATCATGCTATTGATGAGTTAAACCGGTTTTCTAGTCAAATCCGTTTCTGGTACCGTAATTTCTGGTAAATTGGCAGTAGTTGTGTTTTTGCAGATACCATGGTATCTGTTACCACGGTAAAAGGCAATGCGAAAACGACAATTGTCGAAATTGCGCTTTTCTTAGTCATCCAAAAAGAAAAACTGATATTCAGTCACACTACTTAGTGCCAAACTTCTTTCTCCCCAATTTGACAAAAATTTATGAAAGTGATGATTTAACCTGAAACTTGATGAATGAAAGATTGTATATTGAGTTATTTTATTTTATTTTACATACTCCACTTTTCAAATGGTGGGTCATAAATATATTACTTACTTACTTAGACCCTAAAGGACCCGTTGTACCTACAAAACCAACGCAACCTACTTCCGTAACTGCATTCCTTAATTCTTACATCCGGAGACTCAAATTTCATGTTATATTCTGAGCCCGCACCTCAGTAATCTTTCACTTGCCAAGATTCACTAATTTCCATGCGCAACATGTCCCGACGAGTGTTATTACGGATCATGCTATTGATGCGTACAGTCGATTTTCTGAGTCTATAAGCTATAAGTCAGTGGGTCTGGGTTATAGCTTAAAACAGCCAAAGCCGTGGATAAATTGTTTTTTTTTCTCATGATGTGTTCTAGGTCAAGAAGCTGTTGCAGTAGCCTAACATCAGTCGAGAAAATTGTTATCTTTGCTCTCAAAGTATAGGCGTTGACAGGGGCGTCGCAATTGTATTTTCGTTTGGGGGGGGGGGGGGCAGAGCCAAATTTTTTACTGAATCTCTCAAAATTCAACCGAATCCTAGAAACTAAGAATTCGAGCTTTAGATTATTGAATTATCAATGGAAAAGATCAATTACAAACAACAACACTAAATGGCAGTAGCTGCGTTCTTTGTCACGGGAGTTCTCAGGTTTTTGGGATCCCAAAACGTAAGTGGAGGGATACCTATGACATCGCAAAAGTTGTCCGTCCGTCCGTCTGTCTGTAAGCTGAAAATAAGTTTCATCAAATATTTTGATGAAACTTGGTAGGATCGTTTGGGTCAAGGGTAAGGTCGAGTTCGTAGATGGGCTCTGTAGCCCTATATTTGGGGGTGGGGGAGGGGGTTCAATTTAAGGGACAAACAAAATATTTTTAAACAGCTAATGTGATTAGTTACAGAAAATGCCCAGATGTATCATTCGAGCAATAATTCCGTCCAAAAGTAACTACTATACTTTTTGGGATCCCAAAACGTAAGTGGAGGGATACCTATGACATCGCAAAAGTTGTCCGTCCGTCCGTCTGTAAGCACGATAACTCTCGAAGGGAATGAGATATTTTGATGAAACTTGGTATGAGGATTGTTTGGGTCAAGGGTAGGTCGAGTTCGTAGATGGGCTCTGTAGCCCTATATTTGGGGGTGGGGTTCAATTTAAGGGACAAACAAAATATTTTTAAACAGCTAACGTGATAAAGACTAGAGAGCACTGTCAGCTGAAGGATTAGCGAGTCCACTTTATTCCAGAAAACAAGGATCAAAATATAGTACAAATAATTCTGAATTTTTCTGCCAACGGGTTCACAGAGCAATAATTATTAAAGTTTATCCGAATAGGGATGAGATCCGACAGTCTGGTTACACTTTACTTAAATAGGCCTGAAATGTGTTACTTCGTGTGTCCGCTATCCACGCATAATCGATTTCATCGAAATAACCTATACTTGCGCATTTGTGGTACCCCCGTGTGCTTGTCCTCTGAAATATTTAGCAACTACAAAGCTAAGCCATTGCCGAAAAACAGTGAAATAACAGAAAGACGTATCTGATCAGTTTGCTTAGCGTCCGTAACACATGGAAATGCAGGCTTTTGTTGAAATTCAAAGTCGCCGCCTCTGAGTAAATTTTTGGTAGCACTATTCCTAGATTCCCTGTGAAGAAAAAAAATAAGTTGTATTTTCAGTAATTGTGTCCCATGGTGCTAAACGGATTGCAAATTCCTATTTTAAGATGTGGCCTGAAGCGGACCCTTGCCAAGCAAGGACGAAATCCAAGCTGACCAATAAGTTGGTATTGATTCACAGTCAGGAATAATAAAACTACTAACTTGTCACTACATGGTTTCCTCGTCCCTCCTCTCTGCTAACTCCACCATCCGTTTTCTTAAGCGGTGCAACCACTCTTGCTGGTGAAGATTTGAAGGCAAAAGGTGCAAAGTCGTGTTTCTGCGCATTGAAGCCATGACCTGGCATCATCTCGCCACAAGCCATCCGTGGAACTCCATTTGGGTAAGCGAAAGTTGTAGCAATCAATAAACACAAAACACAGAGCCTTGCGAACATTTTCAGCAATTACCGAGTTCACTGGTCAGATCACTGCGCTGTTGATGTGATACTTCTAAACTGGCTTGGCAAACCGCGTTATTTATATAGCCAGAGGGGAGGATTACTAAAAGAGAAGTTGAACCGATTCGGAAGTCGGATTAATATTACGTCATTGCGAGGTGCAGTGGCTTGATTACCTAATGGTATTTGAACTTTCGGGGAAATTTAGATGAAAAGTTTCAGAGACGTCTTAAGGGAATTTGTCTCGTCTTCAAAAGAATTCCCGCTGAATTTGACGGTGACTCTCTAAACAGACGGAAATTTTCCAAGGAGACCAGTCTTTCGACGGAAGACTACTGGAAGCTGCGATAGTCCCAAACAGTGGCGTGATTTAGATGTTCGTAAAATATATTATTTTATTATACCCCTTGGATGTCCCTGTACAAGCTGGATTCCAATCAGATCAGATTCCGAATTCCGACGAGTTCTTCAGCTCTTGCTTCACTCAAACTCAACATCTGTTGTGGGTTACCCGCAGGGAGAGACAAGGTATAGGGTCCTCAGCCTAATTTAATAACAAACAAGGGCTGTAAGCTCATATGGCACTTGCAAGCATATGTAGTAAGAAATACCCCAACAAGAAAAAATTAAGGGGGCTGAAAATTCAACCTATGGTTTCACTTTAAAGGTAAAAATTGGAGACAGAAATCAAAAGGGAACAAGAAGAAAAACAACAAGAGCTGCAAGCTCATATGGCACTTGCAAGGCTGGGTCAGAGGATGAAAGTAGGAATTCTTCAATTCGTGGGTTTGTTGTGATTATTTGTAAACAAAACCCTTGAGATAATGGGTCCTTGGAAATCACGAGAACGTATCGTTTGATAATGCATTTATCTGTGATGATGCGCACTTTAGGGGCGCTAGAAATTTATCTGTAATCAAAACTCTTGAAGCAAAAATGATGATGAGCTCATTGGGAGAATGAAATGTATATTTTAATCAAAAGTATCATTTGTACTTTAAGAAATTCAGTTGAAAGCAAAACCCATGCGGCAAAAATATTCTAATCATGTCAAGTCTCTAACGTTCAAGTTTCATGGTCCTAGCACATCTGGAAGTACTTTAACTGGTGATCACCGGAATTCCGGACCTCCCCTTCTAACTCCCCCCACAGTGCTCGAACCCGATCCAGTTCTGTCACTGGTGAATCTAGGGCTTATGCTTGTTCTTCCCACCAAGTTTCATCCCAATCGCTCCACTCTTAGCGTGTCACTAGATTTGCGGCTACCCCTCTGACTCCCCCCCCCCCCACAATAATCGGATCCGGTTCGGACTTCACATGGGACATCCGAGACACGAGGTCTTTCCAAATATCAAGTTTCATTAAGATCTGATCACCCGTTCCAAAGTTATACGTACCTCTAGATTCCTGATTCCCCTTCCCTCCACTCCCCCCACGGTGGTCGGATCGGGGAATTGACTATTGCAAAGTTAGTTTGGTCGGGTCCCTGGTACGCTTGCCAAGTTTCACTGTCCCAGCCCACCTAGAAGTAACTTAACTCCGTATCACCGGAATTCCCCCCCCCCCCCCCTCCAACTCCCACGACAGTGCACGAATCCCGTCCGGTTCTGCCAATGATGTACCTAGGGCTTGTGCTTGTTCCTCTCACCAAGTTTCATCCCGATCCCTCCACTCTAAGCTTGTCATATGATTTCCGGTCCCCCCCTGCGCCCCCCCCCCCCCCACATTCATCGGATTCGGTCCGGACTTGAAATGGAACATCTGAGACATGAAGTCTCTCCAAATATCAAATTTCCTTAAGATCCGATAACCTGTTCGAAAGTTAAGCATGCCACTAAATTCCGGATTCTCCCCTCCCTCCCCCACGATGGTCGGATCGGGCAAGTGACTATTTCCAACTTAGTTTGGTCGGGTCCCTAATATGCCTGCCAAGTTTCATCGTCTTAGCGTATCTGGAAGTACCCTAACTCGCAAACACCGGACTAACCGACCGACAGACAGGTGATCGGTATATGGCACTTGGCCGGAAGGCAAATGCCATAAAAACCCGGAAGGCTGGGTCAGATGGAAGTATTTGGTTAAGATGCGCCAAACTTGCAAGGCCGGGTGTGACGGTCAAAAGTTTTTTTTTCACTTTTCGGTTAAGATGCGCACTTTAAGGGTGCTAAAAACTAATTTCTAAGCAAAACTCTCGAGGCAAAAAGGTTCATTTACTCATGGCGATCTTGAAAAAGTAAAGTTTGCTTAAAAGTATTTTTTGTATTTTGCGGTTAAAATGAGTTCTTTAAGGAATGGTCGGATCGGAGAAGTGACGATATCGAGGTTCTAATACCCCAGCAAAGTTGTATCGTCCTATCACATATGGGAGTACCTTAACTCACGATCACCGATATTCCGGACACCCCCCTACAGCCCCCCCCCCCCACCTCGGTACCCGAATCCGATCCAATTCTGTCACTGATGCACCTAGGACTTGTGTCTGTACGTCCCACCAAGTTTCATCCTGATCGCTCCACTCTATGCGTATCACAAGACTTCCGGTTCTCCCCCCCCCCCCCCCCCTTCGAGTTTATTGGATTTGGTCCGCACTTGAAATGGGACATCTGAGACATGAGTTCTTTCAAAATATCAAGTTTCATTAAGATCCGATAACCCGTTCGAAAGTTACGCATGTCCCTATTTTCTGAATTCCGCAACCTACCCCTCCCCCCACGATGGTCGGATCCTGTACTTCCCACCTGGAAGTACATCAACTACGGATCGCCGGAATTCCGGAACCCCCCTCCAACTCCCCCAGTGTCCGAATCCGGTTTAGTTCTGTCAGTTATTTATCTAGAGCTTGTGCTAGTTCTTCCTACCAAGTTTCATCCCGATCGCTCCACTCCGAGAGTTTCACACGATTTCCGGCTCCCCCTCCGACTCCCCCTCAGATTCATCGGATCCGGTCCGGACTTGAGATGAGACATCTGAGACACGAGGTCTTCCCAGGTATCAAGTTTCATTAAGATCCGATCACCCATTCGAAAGTTACGCATGTCCCTATTTTCTGAATTCCGCAACCTACCCCTCCCCCCACGATGGTCGGATCGGGCAAGTGACTATTTCCAAGTTAGTTTGGTCGGGTCCTTAATATGTCTGTAAAGATTCATCGTCCTAGCATATCTGTAAGTACCCTAACTCGCAAACACCGGACTCACCGACCGACCGACAGACAGACCGACGGAAAAGTGATCGGTATATGGCACTTGGCCGGAAAGCAAGTGCCATAAAAAGCCTGAGCTCATGGCAAAGATGTATAGAATAGCAACCCATTTCTATGAAGACAGAAGATAGAAATGAAAACAGACATTCAAAATTCTAGCAAGTAGCCTAGGATATTACCTGTTTAAATGTTCATACCTGAAAGTTAAGAAAAATGCCATTGTTAATTATTAACAGATGATTCGTCTGCCAATGGACGGACTTCAGGAACCCCAAAATCACTTAGGCAAAATCACCAGAATTACTTATTTTGACGTGTTATAAATAAAATCATCATCATCTTTGCTTTTATCACAGCAAAGAGAAAGCAGATCGCGTAAGCGTAAACAGTAGCATTTTGATGCCCACTTTAGCTGTTCATAATGGTCCAAATCATCCGTTTCCGCATTGCCCGAAAAACTCTCTGCTTTGTATATATTTCGGTTTCTGGGGTGAAGTAATCGATGATTTCCTTTACTTGTATTGGCAATTTTTATGGGATAAAATCGTCTGGCCGCTCAGACACATTTTTAAATTCGTCAGCAGCCTTAAAGGACACCTCTTGCTTATTCTGCCTTCTGCCCCTTGTGGAACTAGAAGCTTCTAAAATCCCCACCTTTTCCATTGTTTCGTTTTATGCCTACGAATTTTTAGCGCTTTTTCGGCCATGCCGAGTTTTGCCCGCCACACAACGCACAGTTTGCCGGAATCTTCGATATCCGCTGACAAATCTTCCTCACATAAGGATATGAGAATCTTCTGTTTTTATGGCACTTGCCCTTCGGCCAATTGCCATATAGCGATCGCAATTTCTGTCCGTCCGTCGGTCTGTCGGTCTGTCCAGGTTTTGCTAGTTCGGGCACTTCCACATAAGCTAGGACGATAAAACTTGGCAAGCGTATCAGGGACCCCAAATGATTAAGTTGGAAATAGTCACTTCCCCGATCCGAGCACCGTAGGGGGAGTGGAGGGAGGGAGAATCCGGAATCTTGAGGTATTTTTAACTTTCGAACGGGTGATCGGATCTCGATGAAACTTGATATTTGGAACGACCTCATGCCTCAGACGACCCACTTAAAATCCGGACCGGATCCGGTGACTTTTGGGGAGAGCTGGAGGGGGCAACCGGAAATCTTGGGAAACGCTATGAGTGGAGGGATAAAGGAACTTGGAAGGTTATTAATGACCTACTGGGAAAGAAGAAAGAAGCTCCACCCAATTCGCTGCTGATTCAAGGAGAAGTTGTTAATGATGAAACAAGTATTACAAATAAATTTGCTGAGTTTTTTCAAGTATTGGTCAAAATGTTCAGGCGGAAGAGTTAGTGAATTTTAATAATGATTTATTGGAAGATGAATTTGTGGACGATAGAGGAATTGCAAATGAAATTGAATTTCAGCGGTGTACTGGAGATGAAATTCTGAAGGTTGTGAAGACAATCAAATCGAATTCAACAGGGACAGATGGCAATAATCTGGAGACTTTTAAGTCAGTGATGTGTTATTTAATACCATGTCTCGTCCGCATAATCAATCTTTTCCTCCAAACCGGTGTATTCCCCGACGCGCTTAAAAGGGCAAAAGTCATCCCCCTTCACAAAGGTGGTTCTAAGCTAGATATTGAAAATTATCAATCCTACCCCTGTTTTCAAAAATATTTGAAAAGATTGTGCATAAAAGGCTTTATGATCACGTTATGAAAAGGGGATGTTAAAGTTCAATGGGCACATCAAACTACCCCAATCCGACTCTGTAACAACCTAGGAACAATGCTTACCCCCTAGATCAGCAGCTTTTTCAACAGTTTCCTCTCTGTGATATTTCAAAGCGTAATTTTTTGGGCCAGTACATGCTCAATTTACTAGCTTGGAGGAAGATAAAAGTGATATTTCTTATAATACTTAGTAGATCTTTATTTTATGCATAAATCAGCTTGTATAATTCAGATTTTAAAAGGTTATTTGTTTTTGAATGATTTTTGTAGCTATGTTATTTTTAACATTGACGGTCGATGGCTAATCATCTGAGAAAACTGAGTTCAGATATGGATTCATCGTGTGTGTGTTTACCCCTAGGCTATACGTCATATCTACTTTGGCGAAACTGATCAAATTTTCGTACCTTATACTTCTGCCAAATCTCCGGTTTCGACTGGATTTCGGACGAACTACTTGTCTGCAAATTCAGCATATTAACTTACCCCTGTATCGAACATCTAATCAACTTCAGATAAAACCTTAACTTTTAACAAACTTTCCGGTTTCAGTCGGATTCCGGACGAAGTATATGTCTGGGTAGAGAATCATTGTCAAAAGCGGATTCAACGTTCTTCATACCCTTAAATGAAACATCTAATCAACTTGAGATAAAACTTTTACTTTGAAATAATTTTCCGGTTTCGGACGGATTCCGGGCGAACTACTTGTCGGACAAGAAAATGACTTACATATAAATGTTCAGCGTGTCTTCTTACCCTAAATCGAACATCTAACAACTTAATATAAAACAATTACTTTTACTAAACTTTCCGGTTTTGGCCGGATTTCGGGCGAACTACTTGTCCGGCGAGACAATGGGTTCAGCATGTCTTCTTACTCCTAAATCAGCTATCTCGTGAGTTGTTTAAACAAAAATTGTTCGCCCCCTTAATTTGAAAACCTCCCCAGCCCCTAAATGTTGAGCTACAGAACCATCTACGAACTCGACCTCTCCCTTGAGCCAAAGAGTCCTCACACCAAGTTTCATAAAATATCTCGTTCCCTTCGATAGTTATCGTGCTTACAGACAGACAGACTTTTCTCTTTTAATTATATTTTTTTGCCGACTTTTTGGAATCTACTATTGTTAGATATTCGGAATTCGAATAACGACATTTCATTTCAGCGAGCAGCGAAGTCATTACAGAAAAATCTTTAGTTTCTCGTCCTCCATACCCCTTTTTTGTTTTCTTTCTTTCTCATTCGTTGTTCCGCTTGTTCCTCTCTCTTTTTTCATCTAGAGCTGAAACCATAGGTTATTTCTTTTTCCTCTCCTCCCTTTTTGGGATCCCAAAACGTAAGAGGAGGGATACCTTTGACTTCGTAAAAGTTGTCTGTCTGTCCGTCCGTCCGTCTGTAAGCATGATAACTCTCGAAGGGAATGAGATGTATTGATGAAACTTGGTGTGAGTATTCTTTGGGCCAAGGTACAGGTCAAGTTCGTAGATGGGCCCCAAAGCTGTATATTCAGGGGTGGGCGAGGGGTTTCAAACTGAAGGACTTCTATAAAAAAAATTAAAAACTAATGAGCTTATCGATCTAAGGCTAAGGAGACACGCTGAATCCGAATATAAAAATTATTTTCTCGCCGGACAAGTAGTTCGTCCAGAATTCGGCAAAAACCGTGAAATTTCTAAAAAGTAAAAGTTGCACCTGAAGTAATTGATTAGATGTTCGATTCAGGGTAGGAAGACATGTTGAATCCGTATCTGAAAACTATTTTCAACCCGGACAAGTAGTTCATCCTGAATATGGAAATTCAGCATGAAGTTTTAACATCCGATGACATAGTCCATAGTCCATATAGAGTGTGGAGTGAGGAGACATGCTATTGCAACTTTCGAACATACTAATGACAAACTTGCTTTATTTTATGACTTGATTTGACTTGCTTTATTTGCTACTAAATACAAAATAAACTATACAAACACACAACCGCCCGGGGAAGGCTCAAAAAGCCTGATGATGATGATGGACGGCTGCAATCCTCTGATTGTCAACCAATAACAAATGTCATAAAAAAAAGGACACGAACACTCTCACTCAATTAACCTTTAATACCATAATATAAAAAATTAAAAAAAGCAAAAAAGAAAGAAAATTAATTCTCCTCTCCCAATAAATGTTTTTAAGTTTTACCTTAAATGACCCAATGTGTTCAGCCTCCCGAATGCCAACTGGGATATCATCCCAAATAGCCGGAGCTAGATACCTAATTCCGAAACCTGCACGTGTTGTGTCTCGGTACTCAACAATACAAGTATCCGCCTCTCTAGTCGCATACCTGTGGAGTGAACGATTTGTGCGAAAAAAATCGGGAAAAACTGCAGGACATACATCATTCCAACGTCGATACGCAAAAACAGCAGCTTGATAATCGCGAATCTGACCAATGTTAAACACTCGTAATTTCTTAAAGCATGACGCGGTATCGTTCACATTTTATACATAATTACCAAGAAGACGTACTGTTTTATTTTGTAGAACCTGCACTCTTTTAAAATTTGCAAAGAAGTTTCTAGACCTAAGGACACAACCATAAGAAATATAAGTTCAACAATAGTATGATACAATAATAAAAGAACTGATAATGGTAAAACATGCTTTAATTGACTCAAAATTCCCAGACCTCTAGCAACTTTAGCTGCAAAAAGGTCACTGGTTTTCCAAGATAAATTGCAATCAAGCTGGAAGCCCAAATAACGCACTTCATTTTCCTGTGACAAAGGCCTACCATTAAAAAATATCTCTCTATCAACACTTGGAGGCTTACCAACTATCCTAAAAATCATAAAATTAGGGTTTTTAACGTTCACTGACAAAAGGCTCAAACTTGTAAATACATGAAATGACTTTAAGACCCTATTTACTTTCAGAAACAAATCATCAACGGATCGACTAGATACAGTTAAAGCAGTATCATCCGCAAAAGTCGTAATAAAACACTCAGGTAAGTAGAAACGCATTGAATCAACATACACAAGGTACAGAAGTGGTCCCAAAACAGACCAGGAGGTACACCACACTTCACTTGAAAAGGGGAGGAAAACACATATAGATCTACCACTTAGAAAACTATCAAACCACTTCCGTTAATTACCACGAACTCCAAGGGATTGTACACGTTTGAGGAGAATATTAAAATTCACTGTATCGAACGCTTTACTAAAATCAATAAAAATAGTCAAAGGGATCTCAGCACGTTCAAAGCATTTATTTACAGTATCACAAAGGGAATGCACGGCGTCCGACGTCGAGTGACCTTTCCTAAAGCCAAACTGGGTTTCACTTAACATCCCCTTTTCATAAGGTGATCATATAGCCTTTTATGCACAATCTTTTCAAATATTTTTGAAAATAGGGGTACGATTGATATGGGTCTATAATTTTCAATATCTAGCTTAGAACCCCCTTTGTGAAGGGGGATGACTTTTGCCCTTTTAAGCGCATCAGGGAATACACCGGTTTGGAGGGAAAGATTGATTATGTGGACGAGACATGGTATTAAATAACACATCACTGACTTAAAAGTCTTCAGATTAATGTCATCAGTCCCTGTCGAATTCGATTTGATTGTCTTCACAACCTTCAGAATTTCATCTCCAGTACACGGCTGAAATTAAATTTCATTTGCAATTCCTCTATCGTCCACAAATTCATCTTCCAATAAATCATTATTAAAATTCACTAACCCTTCCGCCTGTACATTTTGACAAATACTTGAAAAAACTCAGCAAATTTATTCGTGATACTCGTTTCATCATTAACAACTTCTCCTTGAATCAGCAGCGAATTGGGTGGAGCTTCTTTCTTCTTTCCCAATAGGTCATCAATAACCTTCCAAGTTCCTTTAGTAGTATCCTTATTTAAACTAAATTTGTTCGCAAAGTATTCTTTTTTAGCTCTTCTTCTCATCGAGTTTACTTTATTGCGTATTACTTTGAATTGTTCCAGTTTCTGGTCACACTCAGTATTTAAATAATCCACATACACTTGATTTCTTAAATCTGACGCTTCAAGAATTGCCGTCGTTATCCAGGGCTTCCTCGGCTCATCCTTATGTGGTTTCAAGAATTTCACTGGGCAAGTCTTATCATAAATTGTCTGTACGATCCCCATCATGCGATCAAATGCACCTTTTCATATCCATAATAATAATAATAATTTATTGAGGCCCGCTATACAACAAATGAAAGAGCGGAGTAATAGAAAGAAAGAAAAATGAATTACACACAAAGAAAACGAAACACTACATAAACTTTATAAAACTTATAGATATGTTAGGCGAGTCAACGGCGATTCGTATATGTTTTTGAGAGCCCGGGATCTAGCACGACACTCTATGATTTCGCACTTGGCGGAAGCATCGATAATGTCGTACTTCTTGGAGAGGGCTGAATTAGACTCCCACGGGGGGAGTCCGAGGTATTTTGCCAGTTTGTAATATTTTGTCCGAATTTGCCTTTTCTCGGAAATGTTTAGCAAATCCCAAAATGGAGAAATGTACAGAAAGTGCGGTGTGACCAAAGCATTGAACAGGCGTCCTAGGATTAGTCTATTTACTGTGTTCTTTAGTGCGACAGCTTTACCGTAACCAATACACATACCTCTGTGAGCGGTATCCGAAATTCGTCCTCTGAGCATACGGATATCAGAACCGTACACAAGGCCCAAGTATTTAAGCGAAGTAGACTGAGGTATAACAGTGTTGTCATTTACACGCAACCGCGAATCGTTATTAGCCCGTCCATTGAAGACAAGATACTCATAATCTCACGAAAATCGATACTACTCAACTCTTCACCAAACCTCTGAAAATTCACTTTTTTAACGACTTTTTATTCGGCCACAAGGTACGGCTCCGACATCTGGGAAATGGTCCGAACAAGGTTATAGAACTACATCAGCATAACTACGGTCCAGAAAATAATCAAGATTCACTCCATTCAGTGAAAGAAGATCAAAGTTGAAATCACCCATACAAATAAAATCTAGACCTGTCCGAGACATCGCACGCGCAAGTTGATCAAATCCACGCTCAAATTCTTCCCAGCTAGCACTCGGTGGCTTATACACAACCAGTACACAACACTAATCAAAAATTTACTACTTCCCATCTATCTAATTCCAGACTAAAACTTTCAAACTTACCCTCTATCCAAACATCAATGTCAACGACTTTGCAATCAAACACGCAATTTCCCTCTATGAAGTGACGTTCGGTTTTTAGTGGAGTGTTCCTTGGAACAATCCACTATTGCGAGCGCTGTAGCAGCTTTCGGTTTCCGGTTTTCACCGTATTTTGTGGAGCTCATAACTCGTGAACCAGTGCAAGTATCAAGTCCAAACTTAGTACGCTAGTTGGTATTGGGGTCTAGTTTTTCCCTTTGGGGATCACACACCCCACCCCAACCCGGTTCAGGGGCAAATGGGCCCAGATTGCCCAGTGAATAAAGTTCATAGTTTGGCCAGAACTAAACATAGAACGATGAAATTCCTTGGACGTGTAGATCTTAGGGCTGGGAAATTGCTTTTAAAGTTGCACCTCCCCCACCTACCCCGTTCATTGGCAACTGGGCTCAGATTGCCCAGGAGTAAACTTCGTTACCCTTGCCAGGAATCAACAGGTATCAAGTTGAAACTTGGTAGGATTGTGAGCATTGTGGTCTCTTTTTACTTGTTACGGGTCCAAACCCCACCCCACTTGGTTCAGGGGCAATTGGTCCCAGATTGCTCATTTTTTTATATTTTTAATTTGACGATAACTGGAGATAAGGCGATGAAATTCCTTTGTAATTTTGGATCATAGGAACCGGGGACAGTTGAACCGCTCCCACCCTCCTCGTTCGTGGGCAAGTGGGCCCAAAATTGCCCATGAAAAAAGTTTTTGACCCGTGACTGAAATCAAACTCTAAGCTGGTATACTTGAGGAAAAAAGGTGTAAATACGCATTTTGATGGGTCCCGACCTCCCCCCCCCCCCCCCCCCTCCCGATCATGGGCAGCTGGGCCCAGATTTCCCATGAGTTTAGTTCGTCTGTGACAAGTCTCAAGTCCAACTCTTGTATATTTGGGGAGATATATCTATGGATGAAGATTTGGTGTAACAGCAACAAATAAGAAGACGCGACGTACTTTAATCTTTAATGAACAGTTAGAAACTGGACTGTTTTGTCATATGATTGACGATATGCCGTTTTTGATGAGTTGTGACAAAGTGGGCATTAGTCTGCTACGAATTGGTTTATTGCACTTGTTATTACCTTGCTAATGGACAAGATGTTTAAAGAGCGGGACTGGCAGGTAGACCGTTCAGTGTTCGAACAAATGCTATTCATGTAAGATCTTCGACATTTCTTTGGATTAATACTGGCGGTTTGTTTACATTTAAAGCTTTTAAAGAGGGGTGATTACAAGGTTATTTCAATACTTGTTTGGTTATTGGGGAACGGAAATGTCTTGGTTCTAAATCTGTCTGTATATAAATGTGATAAACATTTTGCTTTTACACTCCACGTCTGAGCGCTTGCGCACTTGTTAGTCTCCAAATTATAATCTGGAAAAGAATACAATGAGAGAGTGTTCCTGACTCAAAAAACTTTCACATATACCAATAAAACTAATTTTTCCTTGAGAATCAGAGAGAAATTGCAGCACATCCTCATAACCAGTAGTAAGGTGGCAATTCCAGGCACATAAACGCAGCGAATCGGGTTCATACCCGGTTCAATATCATTTGTTATTGGTGCCGACAAAACCTGTTCTAGACGAAAAGGTCGGCTCATTAAATCATCCAGTATAGACGCAGCGAGAGTAAATGAATACACGAACCAAAACAGATCTCTCTAACTGAGAAAAAAAAATAAGAATAATGATTACTAATTAAAACGCATTCAGCAAGGGATCTTGTTTTTCGCGCGGACGGTTCACCTGGCGACTTCTCTGATATGTTGCCGCGGTCAGTCCATACATGTTTGACACCGAACCGATTCCTTGCGGCATTTAGAAAATCACGAGTCTTTCTTCATTGGGGGGGGGGGGGGGGGGGGGGGGGGGGGGGCGAAGCTGGTAAAATTGACCGAATCTGTAATTTTTACGGATTTTTTCTGTTTTATTTCTAAAAACACAGCGAGTTGCCTTCAAGAAGCTACAACGTAACAAGTTGCATAGTATGTACAAAATCAAGTCTAAAGAAACAAATTTTGTTTGTGAAATTCGAGCCACAAGAACTTTGTTGGTTGCGGAAAGAAACGTGCCGGACACTTTTCAAGCACTTCTGAAGGCTGCTACAACCTCTATGGACGAGGCTTGTCAAAGACTTCCATCCCAAGGAATAATCAAGGCTGTGGATGGAAGTGTCACCGGGAATAGATGCATGATCTTGGAAAGCGTCGAGAAAGCTGACTGTTTACTTAGCTCTGAGAGCTTTCCTGTGCTGGTCCACCGTGAGCCAAAAGCCTGATTGGACAAAATTGACGATCAAACATTGACAACTCATGTCTCGTAGAGATTGATCGCCAATCAGGAAGTAGTGGGATATAGCGAGAATTGAAATTAAGCGTTAAAGCACCACCGACACACGTTTTCCTTCAATAAAATTGTATCTTACCTCGTGCAGTTTTCTTGGCATTTTGGTATCCTAGATTTTATCCAAGAATAGCATTTTATTCCGAAAAGGGGTGTCGCACACAGGGAAATCCACTCCGTGAAGCATGGTCCACAGGGATCCACACACTCATGACCCACAGGGACAAAGACAAGAGGTGTGATTTTGCGGAAACCGAAGGGCCCCCTTTGCATTCTTTAACGTAAGCATTACATAGGTGAGGCCGAAACTACTTAAATGGACTAAACTCATATGAACGAGAAGTAAACAATATATTCAATTCAGTTCATTTATTCCCAAAATTCTGATAAAACAAAATGCACGGGATTGTCAAATTACAATTGGGTTAATTCACATTAAAATTACGAATAAAAAAAGGCACAAATGAGTTTAAATAGCGTTCAGTGCCATGAGCTGTCGGGTTCATTAGCTGAGCTTTCTTTACTGCCCTTGAAATACTCCTTGTTGGGCGAGTATCTATTCTTTTTTCATCTTCGGGTGGCAGGATCTCACGGTGCATTTCCGAGGGAAGGCACTTTAGTCCGAATTTCATTGTGAGATCGTGCCGACACGAAGCAAGGGTTTTCATCCCTAATTCTTCCAGTGCTTTTTGATAGGATTTGTATTTATCCGCCAAAATCATTTTTAAAGCCCTTTTTTGAATGGTGATATGAACATAGAAATGTGGAAAACGATATTTTGTATAATGAGTAATACATGTTCGGTGTTGCGCCTTGTCAAATAGGTTTCACAGGGGTTTTTAATGGGTAGCTCTGGGGTCGCTGGTGACGATAAACAAAAAAGGTCAGCATAAGCTTTTTCGGTAGTTTTTCAGCCCTTCCTGGCAATGCTTGTTTCGCATAACAGCTAATGTATAACGTTTTCAAAATAAAAACGGATTAAATCGCAAGTGTTGTCTGTTGAGACTGCGCATCCTTGTATTATCTGCTATGAAACTTCTGACAGTGTGGGGTCGTAAATTGGCTGAAGACGATATCGTCAGCCAGATTCTTCATCAGCGATATTTCGGCCCTTCTTGGCAAGGGTCCTCGTTGACTCGAACGAGGACCCTTGCCAAGAAGGGCCGAAATTTTGATGAAGAATCGTAGCTGACGTATCCTTTGTAAACATTGTTTGAATAAATGTTTCAAAGTCAGCTTGGGCTCAAAGAAAATTTAACGTATATCAGATACCACGGCAACTGCAAAAACGACTACTTGCACATTCAGTTACCGTGGGAACAGATACCATGGTATCTGCAAAAACGAAACTAATGCACATCCTGGAGAGTTTTTGTTAAACGTGAATGATGATCACAGGGGGCATCACAAAAACGACCCAAAAGGGCAAAGTCGGCTGGGATATCTTCGGCGATATTCGGCCCTTCCTGTCAACGTTTGCTCTGCAAAATGAAAATGCCAAAATTGCGCTTTTCGAAGTTATCCTAAAACAACAAGAGCTACCAGCTCATATGGCACTTGTTAGGAGTAGGTGGTACAAGAAAGTAGATGAGAATGTCACAAAATCCCCCATTCAACCCCCCTAGAACTTGACCGAGAAATAAGGTATCTAATTTCACGCGAGCCTGGGCGTTTCCGGCATCGCCTCGGATAATCTAGAGCAAATGTTTTACCATACTAGTTTGATCCTAGGAGTGCCGTACTATTGCCGGTAGGCGCCTCGCCCTCAAACTTCCGTACAAGGGCCAAATCCGGTTCAGCCACATATAAAGATTATCTGAGGCATTTTCTTGTACCGACTATCAAGTTCCACTCAGGTCGAAGCTTTTTTTCGGGAAACTCCGGTACCCCCCCCCCCCCAATCGTGTTCAGATCCGGTCAGGACCCTAAACTATCTAGGACACATTGTCTCTATTCTTTCCAAGTTTGATTCAAATCGTACCATCCGTTTGACCCCTACACCAGCTACAAAATTTCCGCCACCCCCCCTCCATTTCCTCCTACTGTGGTCGAATAAGACTAGGACACATTAAACTTCTCATCTCTGACAATTTCTCTTCTCGTCCTTCAAGATTGACTCGAATCGGGTCATATCTGCAAATTTACGGTTTCCGCCTGACCTTCTTCCTTTACCGTTGCTGGATCCGTTACGGATTCCAAATAACAAATTAGGCAGCATAAACTCGGTACTGTCCTGCTTTAATCTCAGTCAGCCCATTCGTTCGGTTTTTGACCATGTCACAAAGTTTACGGTCCCCCCCCCCCCTCCAGCTATCCCAGCCAATGCCGCATGTGATTCGGAGACATATTTTGCATATCTAGCTCATTAGTTCTTATCACCCATAAAGTTTCACTCGAATCGGACCACCCCTTCAAAAACTCCGCTAGTCAGTAATTTCTGGATTCCCCTTCCCTTAACTGCCCCCAAAAATGGCAGAATCCAGAAACATACATTTTCCTAGGGCATTGTGTCAGGTCTTTGATTTTATTTAGTCGGGTAGCTAATATTCCTGCATAGTTTCATCGTCCTCAGCACATCGTCCTATCCTAACTCGCGATCACCCGAATTCCCGGAAGCCCCCTTTGGCTCCCCCTAAGGAGCCCCCATATGATGTGTTTCTGTCTAGAATCTATTTGCGGCTTATGCTTGTTCCTCGCACCAAATTCCATCCCGGTCCCTCGGCAATACGAATACTCCGGTGTTGCCCTTCACCCCCACCCCCCACAAGTATCGAATCCGGTCCGGGCTTGATGTGGAACATCTGAGACAACACCTCTTTCGACTTGCCAAGTTTCATTCAAATCCGAACAAGATTCCACGAGATTCCGCCACAAATGCCACATGATTCCGGATTCACCATCCCTCCACTCCTCCCACGATGATCGGATCATGCACACGACTATTGTCAACTCAGTTTGTTAAAGTCACTGATATGCCAGCCCAGTTGTATCGTCCTAGTGCATCAGGGAGTACCGAACTCACGGATAATCAGAAATCCGGACCCCTCCCCCCAAACTCCCCTAGAGTGCTCGATCCGATACGGTTATGGCAATGATGTATCTAGGGCTTGAGCTTGCTCTTCCCAACAAGTTTCATCCTGATCCCTCCAGTCTAAGCGTTTCCTAAGATTTTCGGCTCCCCCCCCCCTCCAACTCCCTCCGAAGTCACCGGATCTGTTCCAGTTTTTATGTGGATCGCCTGAGACACGAGGTCTTTCAAATACCAAGTTTCATTAAGATACGATCACCCGTTCAAGAGTTATTAATTCCTCAAGATTCCGGATTCCCCTCCCTCCACTCCCCCTACGATGATTGGATCATTCAAACGACTATTGTCAAGTCAGTTTGTTCAAGTCCCTGATATGCCAGCCCAGTTGCATCGTTCTAGTACATCAGGAAGTACCGAACTCACTGGTAATCAGAAATCCGCCCCCCTCTCAACTTCCCCCATAGTGCCCGATTCCAGTCCGTTTATGTCAATGATGTATCTAGGACTTGTGCTTGCTCTTCACATCGAATTTCATTCTGATCCCTCCACTCTAAGCTTTTCCCAAGATTTCCGGTTCCCCTCTCCAACTCCCCCGAAGTCACCGGATCCGGTCCGGATTTTAAATACCAAGTTTCATTACGATCCTCAAGATTCTGGATTCCCCCCCCCCCCTCCACTCCTCCCACGGTGCTTGGACTGGGGAAGTGACTATTTCCAACTTAATCATTTCGGGTCCCTGATATGCCTGCCAAGTTTCATCGTCCTAGCTTATGTGGCAGTGCCCGAACTCTCAAAACTGGACCGACAGACCGACGGCAGGACAGAAATTGCGATCGCTATATGGCACATAATAACTGATATCGGTCACATCACTAATTGCTAAACTTCTTTCCCACCAATTCAAAAAAGGTGATGATAGGGAAATAACTGTCCAGATACCACAATAACTGCAGAAACGCCTTTTGAACGTGGTATCAGATACCACGATAACTGCAAAAACGACTTCAGACCGTGGTATCAGATACCGTGGTATCTGCAAAAACGCAACTATTATTTTTTTCATTTAGGACAAAATAGAGCCTGAATCTTGCAGTTACTAGAATCTGCCCGTTTGCCACCGTCAACTAATGTAAACCTGAAAAAAAAAAAAAAAAAAGGGCACTGGCTCGTTGCGGATTCGTAAATATTGGTGTAGGATTAACGTACGTCTACGATAAGGTAAGCTTGCATATAATAGGATAAGATTGGACAGGAAATAATATTACACTCAAACAGTCCGAGAGCCACTGCAGTAACAAATTGAAAAATAAACACCCATAATCTCAACAAAACTAGCCCTAATTAATCTCAGGACTCAGTAATCTAAGAACCGTGTTCTGTGATCCGTCATCCCGTTTTTTTCACAATCGGAAAACGTTCATCTTTAAGATCCATACATCGTTGAATCCAGGTTCTCCATATACATCTCTTCTTCACTCACTCAGTTTTTCGTCTCCGCACCACTCTCATCATCCCTACCACACGTGGGACAAAAGCAAGAACCGCTCTTCGATTTCCTTTCTAGCACATTTTCCCGACCCGAAGTATTAAGCTTTGCCCTCATTTGAAATATATTTCAGTTACTTCCCAGTCCCGCTTTTAAGAAAGGCAGTGTCTGTTGTTCCAGGACCTGGAATTGATACCTCAAATGCTAAAAGTACTAGACCGGTCGAGTACTCTACCACACAACAGCTGTTAGTACTAGACTCGTTGAAAACTCGTGTCTTGGGAAGCTAAAAGTACTTGACCATATTGAACTTGGAGCCAGAAAGTAACAGGTCGAGTAATTTCTACAATAGAAGCGTCTGTCCTCGACCTCACCAATAAAATCCCTAAAGTTGTAAGGTCGAGTAACCAACCCCCCGAGTGACTAATAGTACTCGACGATATAACAATGGTAAAGTAGCTCAAGTTCGGACCCCTCCCCTCAGATTCGTTGGATCCGGTCCGGAATTGAAATGGGACGTCTGAGATACGTCCGGAACCCCATCCAACTCCCCCCACAGTGTCCAAATCCGATCCTGTTCCATCAATGATACATCTAGGGCTTGTGCTTGTTCTTCCCACCAAGTTTCATCCTGGTAGCTCTGCTCTAAGTGTGTCACAAGATTTCCGGGCCCCCCTCCGAATTCTCCCCCCTCCGCCCACATTCATCGGATCCGGTCCGGATTTGAAATGGGACGGTTGAGACACAAGGTCGTTCCAAATGTTAAGTTTCATTAATATCCAATCACCTGTTCTAAAGTTGTACATACCTCGATATTTCGGATCCCCCCTCCCTCCACTCTGTCTACAACAGTGGGATCGAGAAGTGACTATTTCCTAACTAGTTTGGTCGGGTCCCCTAATATGCCTGCCAAATTTGATCGTCCTAGCACATCTGGAAGTCCTAGCACATCATATGGCCTCTAGCTGAAATAAAAGTTATTAGTATTATTATCTGAGTACCCTAACTCGTGATCACCGGACTGACCGACGGAAAAGTGATCGGTATCTGACACGTACCCGGAAGGCAAGTGCCATCGAAAGCGAATTTAAAAAGTTTCAAACGCGCCGCTCGCCTTAACTTTGTCTAGCCATTACAACCTGCTACTGAAATCTGTAAGAACGGATCGACTCTGCTGGTATTCGCATTCTGACGAATGGCCTAACAAAAATCGCTCTTTGTATTTTTTTGGCATTCACACATTTGTTCGCCTGTAGTGCTGTACTTCTTGTTCAGTCTTTCTACTCGGTCTAATTTTTTTAGCCCTGCCGGATATTAGCCAGTCGTATACGTGGAGGTTGACAGCTCCTCCCAATCTCCAAGCGTTTGAAACTGCCCCTGGACCTCGCCGTGGACCTGATTGAGTGAATGCTTGTTCGCAATCTTTCTTCTTTTTTTTTTTTTTTTTTTTTTACCGGTAACCGGTAATTTCTCCTCAGCTGAAGGCGTTTTCAGCTCTATTTTATGAGCAGATTATCCTGGATTGCAGACTCAAGGTCATCAAGGCTGAGTTCGCCCTTGTTTTCACTTCATTTACCTTGGGACTCTTAATCTGTCTTACGGTACCGGTGGTGTGATGCTTCGGAAGATGCCGATTACCATAGAGATGTCTTAAGTTTTGGCGACAGAGGCTGCCATGTCTGTTTCATTTTGCGCAGTGCCGGACCACTTTCTATCCGAAAGAATCGTTGTAAGACTTGTACAAGTACAAAATTGTTTTCTTTTTCAGTGTCTTTAGAAGACCAAAATTTTTTAGTCTTTTTTTACTATTGTCATTCATTTTCAGTAGTAAAAAACTATTAAAAGGAACTAAGAAGTGTTTGGTTAATTACGAGGCCGTATCCAGGGCGGGGGGTTAGGGGGTTTAAACCCCGAAACATGCAAAACAATAATTTTCATAGGATTTTCCCTCTGATCTATGTCTTTTTTGTTTGTCCGACCCGCAGGCAACCCTCCCCCTCCCCCCCCCGAAAAAGCGCACCGTCTTCGCAATGACAAACGCTGCTGATTTCCAAACAAGAGGTTTCCTGATTTACCTAAAAAGCTCTTGTCGGTACTGAAAACGGATTCCGGGCATCGAATGACGTTGCCGATTTCTTGATTTACAGACTGAGCTTTCGACGATATCAGAAACGAAATGAGGAAAGTGTTTGTCAGAGCTCTTATCAGTACCAACAAGACCAAAGGTGTCGATGGGATCCCAAAAATCTAATGTTTGATTCAGGCAATCGGGTCTTGCCTTCGCCAGATCCAGTCTTCGCCAGGCTAATCATCAGAGAAAACCAAGTTCAGAAACCTATAAGCCATATCTATTTTGACGATACTTACCGAGACTTACTGCTTTACTTCTACCAAGTTTCCGGTTTCGCTCGAATTCCGAACGAACTACTAGTCCAGGAAAAAAAGAAAATTCAGAAACAAATCCAGCAAATCCCCTATAAAGAACATCTAATCAACTTTGAATAAAAGTTTGACTTAAACAAATATCCGGTTACAGCCGGATTCCGGACTAATTATATGTCCGGGTAAAACATGATTGTCATTCAGCGTCTCTTCTTACCCCTTAATCTGTCATCTAATCGAACTTCTGCTTTTAACAAATTTTCCGGTTTCAGCCGGATACTGGGCGAACTAGTTGTCCGGCGAGAAAATGGTTTGCACCATCGTGTTCAGCAGGTCTTTTTACATCTAAATCGGCCATTTAATCAACTTCAAATAAAACTTTTACTTTTAACCAACTTTCCGGTTGTTGCCCGATTCCGGACGAACTACTTGTCCGGCGAGAAAATGGTTTTCACTATCGTGCTCAGGATGCCTTCTTACCCCATAGTCGACTATCACATTAGCTGTTTAAAAATATTCCGTTTGTCCCTTAATTTAAACCCCACCCCTAAACGTAGAGCTAAAAGCCCATCTACAAACTTGACTTTACCCTTGATCCAATGAATCCTCACACCAAGTTTCATCAAGATATATCATTCCCTTCGAGAGTTATCGTGCTCACAGACACACGGACAGACAAGACATTTTTACGATGTCATGGGTATCCCTCCACTTACGTTTTGGGATCCCAAAAACCGAATCTGCGTACCGTCTCGACCGTATCCGCACCGAGAAACGCTGCCGATTTCCGAAACCAAAGTTTACCGACAGAGCTTTTGTCGGTATCAGAAACGGAAGACTAAAGCGTGCCGCACCGACAAACGCTTTATCAACAGAAAATTTCCTGTTTTACCGACAGAGCTTTTGTCAGTAATGTTGTCGTTGCTTTTTGGGATCCCAAAACGTAAGTGGAGGGATACATATGACATCGCAAAAGTTGTCCGTCTGTCCGTCTGTAAGCACGATAACTCTCGAAGGGAATGAGATATTTTGATGAAACTTGGTGTGAGGGTTCGTTGGGTCGTCGGACCAGTCAAGTTCGTAGATGGGCTTTGTAGCTCTACATTTAGGGGTGGGGGAGGGGATTCAGATGAAGGGACAAACAAAATATTTTGAAACAGCTAATGTGATAGTCGATTATGGGGTAAGAAGACATGCTGAGCACGATGGTGAAATCCATTTTGTCATCGGACAAGTAGTTCGCCCGGAATCCGGCCAAAACCGGAAAGTTTGTTGAAAGTAAAAGTTTTATTTGAAGTTGATTAGATGTTCGATTTAGGGATAGGAAGACATGCTGAAGACGATGGTGAAAACTATTTTCTCGATGGACAAGCATTTCGCCCGGAATCCGGCCCAAACCGGAAAGTTTGTTGAAAGTAAAAGTTTTATTTGAAGTTGATTAAATGTTCCATTTAGAGGTAGGGAGACATGCTGAAGACGATGGTGAAAACTATTTTCTCGACGGACAAGTATTTCGCCCGGAATCCGGCCCAAACCGGAAAGTTTGTTGAAAGTAAAAGTTTTATTTGAAATTGATTAGATGTTCGATTTAGAGGTAGGAAGACATGCTGAAGACGATGGTGACAACTATTTTCTCGATGGACAAGTATTTCGCCCGGAATCCGGCCCAAACCGGAAAGTTTGTTGAAAGTAAAAGTTTTATTTGAAGTTGATTAAATGTTCGATTTAGAGGTAGGGAGACATGCTGAAGACGATGGTGAAAACTATTTTCTCGAAGGACAAGTATTTCGACCGTTATCAGGCCCAAACCGGAAAGTTTGTCAAAATTAAAAGTTTTATTTGGAGTTCAGATTTCAGTTCAGATGTTCGATTTAGAGCAAGAAGACATGCTGAACACTTATGTGAAAACAAGTGTCTACCCGGACATGTAGTTCGTCCGGAATCCGGCCAAAACCGGAAAACTGTTGGAAGTCAAAGTTTTATTTCTAGTTGATTAGATAAGCGATTTAGGGGTAAGAAGAGATGCTGAGTCCCTGTGTGACAATCGTATTTTACCCGGACATATAGTTCGACCGGAATCCGGCTGGAATCGGAAAATTTGTTATAAGCTAAATTTCTATTTGAAGTTGATTAGATGTTCATTACTGGGGAAAGAAGATACCCTGATTTCGTCTTTGAGCTTTCATTTTTCGCCGGACAAGTAGTTCTAGAGTTCGCGGAACCGGGAAATTGGCAGAAGTGGCAGGAAGTTTTCGTCAAAACAGATATGACTTATAGGGGTAAACACACATGCTGAATCCAAATCTGAACTTGGTTTTCTCAGGTGATTAGCTATTTGGCCTTAATCTGTTTCTGAATTTTAATTGTAAAAATGTTCAAGGAGTCTGGCGAAGACTGAATCTTGCTAAGACAAGACCCAGTTGTCTGGATCAGATATTGAATTTTTGGGATCCCATCGAAACCTTTTGTCTTGTTTCGGCATGATTTTTCGTAGGGCTGCAAAAAATGATGAATGATATTTCTATTATTTACCTACTGTATTTTTCAGTTTATCTTTTCATTCCAGCAATAAAGAGGAATGCCAAACAGGCACTGCCTGTTCCAGGGCTGGTGTAATTGAAGAAGCATGGTGTCGTAGTAGATGGCATTCGGGTATTTTCATTTTATTTATTTATCCAAGAAAGCAGTAAGCTTAGAGGCAGTTGCTATTTAAAATGGTTATAGATAGTAGTCATGACAACACTGACAAAAAGATATGTAAATGGCTCTAAACAAAAACAGCTACAAGAAGAGATACACTAGAATGGGTCTCAAATCATCACTTAATCGTCACGAATGGGAGGCAATAATTACTCACAATACGAATTGATTTTAGGGCACACAATGGTAGGAAGAGTTTCGCGGTGGCGAAAGCGCGGAATGCTAAAGCACGAAAAACAAGAAAGCCAGGATCCCTGTTCTTTGTGTTTTCTTCTTCTTCCTTAATGTGGGCCACAAAAAATGGTATTTCTACCACACACACAATGCGAACCGTCCCTATTGTCCCTATGAATATTCAAAACCACAAAAAACACCGTCAAACAGTGAGCAAATAAAAAAAAAAAAAAAATTTCCTAGGTTTGAAATAATTCTGTCTGGACTAAATCTCAGTCGATTAACCCGGACAGCTGTTATGGTACGTGGGGAGCCAAGGATCAAAATAATTTCCATTTAATGCCCCAACTGTTTATTACAAATACAAATAAATTAAAAAACGAAGACCAGTGTAGTACCTCTGAAGGCATGCAAAAATTATCAATTAGGTTCTTATAATTCTTTGCTAATCAATCCTGGAAAATTTCGTCATCTAGAAAAGAAGACATTCTGCGTGGGTTTTTTCTCGAGCCAAAACAGCAACTCGGCAATCAAGTTCAAATCTAAATAAACTGGTGGCATTCGATTACTAATAGAAGGTAAACAGAATGATTGGATTAGGTCTTTAAGTCAGGATCCCTCTTGGACTGAAGGAATATTTGAAGCACGGAATATGATTGAAAAAAAAACTCAGCTCACTCAGAACAGGACACGCTAAAAACGGTTTAGGTATTTTAAACAGGGGCACGGTATGTTATTTAAGATGTATGTTTTATTGTTATATTTTTGGTTAGGGTTGGGTGAGGGGATTGTAAAGAAGGTCATAAGTGAATGAAAGTTATGCACTTTCGCATATAGCAGGGTTGTGCCGTCTATGAGAGCGTTATGTATCTTTTTTTTCTTAAATGAGCGATAAAATAAAATGAATCACAAGGTTCATTGTTTGTGCATTGTTCTTATTGTTTCTTAAACGACACGTCGTAGCCTACTTGTGATAGAAATTCCACCCACTCGTTCCCGAGATTCTACACTTCCATCCATCTCCTCTATTAGCATCACAATGACTATCATGTTACCAGGTTTATTCTCTTTACATGACTTATCAGGCTTCAGATCATCGTTTGCGAGATGCTTACTCGGCAAAAGACCGGTTATCCAAATTTTGCCAACTTTGTGATCCAAGGTAATGAACATTGAAAGAGGCGGAAAATAGCCGAAATATAGTGTAATTTGTTGTAAACATGGCTGTGTGTTTAAATTAGTCGACTATCTGAGAACATCTTAGCAGAAACACCATGTGCTGTGAGGTGTCCTTTAAGTGTTATTTTTTCCAGTTTCTGCCCGTGTTCACCGTGTTTTCTCCAATATTGACATATGTCCCGCAGCACACTTGTAGGATTCCCGGTCTTGATTGAAAAGGTCTTCGCGGCTGAGCGATTAAAAAGGATGGCACGCCCAAGCTGTTTTAGAAAGTCTTCGGAACTCCTGATCCAACCATCCACAGTCGCTTTCGAGAGCAAGTGGATCACCCTAGGACTACGCAGAGGTTCAAATGAAGGTCAGCGATTTTCGATAGTCCAGTATTATTGTCATAACGTTATAGGTAGCAAACTGAAAGACCACAAGGTGGTATTTTATCTCCTTATGTATTTAATGTTAGCCTAGCAGAGTGTCTCCGGTCAATCCGAATATCCCTGATCTTGGAGGGGCCGCTCAGTCGGATTTTGAACCCACGACTTTTGGCTTACAAAGCCACTGAGCGACAGAGGGGCTTGTGAACATAGTTCCCATAGACAGCTGCAATTGAAACAAGACCAAAGGTGTCGATGGGATGCCAAAAATCTAAGATTTGATCCAGACAATTGGGTCTTGTCTTCGCCAGGCTAACCATCAGAGAAAACCGAGTTCAGATATTTTATCTACCTATCTATCTACACCTCTATAAGCCATATCTATTTTGACGATACTGACCGAAACTTCTTGCTTTATACTACTGTCAAATTTGCGGTTTTGACCGAATTCCAAGCGAACTACTAGTCCAGCAAAAAAAGAAAATTCAGAAACGAAACCGGCGTATCGCCTTATCCCTATAAAGAACATCTAATCAACTTTAAATAAAATTTTGACTTACTCAGCGTCTCTTCTTACTCCTAAATCTATCATCTAATCAAATTCAGATAAAGCTTTTGCTTTTAATATATTTTCCGGTTTTGGCCGGATTACAGGCGAACTAGTTGTCCGGCGAGAAAATGGTTTTCACCATCGGGTTCAGCATGTCTTCTTACCCCTAAATCAAACAATTAATCAACTCCAAATGAAACTGTTACTTCGAACCAACTTTCCGGTTTTGGCCGGATTCCGGACAAACTGCTTGTCCGGGGACAAAATGAGTTTCACCAATATGCTCTGCATGTCTTCTTACCTCTAAATCAAACATTTAATCAACTTCAAATCAAACTTTTACTTTCAACCAACTTTCCGGTTTTTGCCGGTTTCCGGACGAACTACTCGTCCAGCGAGAAAATGGTTTTCACCATCTTGCTCAGCATGTCTTCTTACACCTAAATCAAACATTTAATCAACTTCAAATGAAACTTTTACTTTTAACAAACTTTCCATTTTTTGCCGGATTCCGGACGAACTACTTGTGCGGCGAGAAAATGATTTTCACCATCGTGCTCAGCATGTCTTTTTACCCCATAATCGACTATCACCTTAGCTGTTTAAAAATATTTTGTTAGTCCCTTAATTTCAACCCCCTCCCTCACCCCCAAATATAGGGCTACAGAGCTCATCTACGAACTCGACCTTATCCTCATACCAAGTTTCATCAAAATATCTCATTCCCTTCGAGAGTTATCGTGCTTACAGACGGACGGACAACTTTTGCGATGTCATAGGTGTCCCTCCACTTACGTTTTGGGATCCCAAAAACTCATTCCGGCTTGACGACCGGTTACAAGCAAAGCACATTATACATGCTTGAAAAACGCAACCAGTACACATTTACTACCATATTTTAATCAAACCTTCACTAAAATAACTAAAAATTGATTAATTAATTTTTCCGTTTCTCCTCTCTCGTCTTCCAAATCCTCCTATTATTATATGTTCCTATAGGAACAGTGATCTCGCCAAAGGCAAATACGTCTAAGCAGCCGACAGCACCTTGTCACGGGACTGGGTAATTATCATGTAAAGATGTTAGACAGGTCTTTTACCGTGACAAATGAACTAGATTTAGGTATTAAACTAAATTTGGAAGTCTAGCACCCGAATGTTGGAGCTTGCAAGCCAGTCCATGGCCTCAGCCTTCAGTTGTTAGCGGGCGTCCGGGGACCTAGGCAACTGCCTAGTTTGCCTAAGCGGAAGTTCGCCACTGCCTTGGACTAGGCTGTTTGTTGCGTGCTTGTACGAGTGAAAGTGAGCGCCGTCTGTCAGCCGGCTGACGCTGGCACACTACTTAGTTCCACATTTACCTCGCTAGAGCGTGCCTACGCTGACTATTAACCAAGACGAAACCGTCAGATATACAAGTCACTCTGAAGTCACTGTAAAAAGTTTCTCCGAGTAAGGATTAAAGTTAAGCTGACACTGACACACTACTTAGTTCCGCATTTACCTCGCTAGAGCGTGCCTACGCTGACTATAGAAACCGAGACGAAACCGTCGGATATACAAGTCTCTCCGAAGTCACTGTAAAAAGTTTCTCCGAGTAAGGATTAAAGTTAACTGCAATATTCGCTACTAGGATTAAGCTTATCTCTATTGAGATAAGATTAATTCGAATTAGAGATAAGATTATCTCAGTGGAGACAAGATTAATCTTAGTAGCAAACAATGCAAGATTTTTGTTTTACAGTGTAGAGAGATTGCAGCCTACCCGACGAAAACGGAAAGAAGTATACACAAAGTAAATAACATTGTGAAGTATCGGATTTCCGACTTTGAGACTATCCACGTTTGATAACTATTTAGGGCCTGAAAATGATACGAAACATTTTGCTGGCTCTTTATTAGCTATTAGTAGAAAGGTTTCATCAGAAATGAGAGCTTGAAGGCTTCAAACGTTCACTGCATAAACGAATCTTGCTTCAACCAAATTCAGTCATCCCATGATTTTTTTAAATCCGATAGGAGGTTTCGTTTTTGTGTTCAAACTTTGAAGCCTTCAAGCTCTCATTTCCAAGGAGACTCGTTTGCAACAAGACTAAAAGTTCCGATAGGATCCCAAAAATTTAATATTTGTGGATACTTGTTCTAGACAATTGAATCTTGTAAATTTCCGAATCTTCGCCAGACCCCTTTAAGATTTATCCATAAGCAACCGCTTAATATGTAAACAAAAATTTTACCGTTCTCAAATTTTTATGGCACTTGCCTTCCGGGCAAGTGCCATATACCGATCACTTTTCCGTCTGTCTGTCGGTATGTCGGTCGGTCGGTTAGTCCGGTGTTTGCGAGTTAGGGTACTTCCAGATACGCTAAGACGATGAAACTTGGCAGGCATATTAGGGACCCGACCAAACTAAGTTGGAAATAGTCACTTGCCCGATCCAACCATCGTGGGGGGAGGGAGTGGAGCCAGAATCCGGAATTCAGTGTCATGCATAACTTTCGAACAGGTTATCGGATCTTAAGGAAATTTGATATTTGGAGAGACGTCATGTCTCAGATGTTCCATTTCAAGTTCGGACCGAATCCGATGAATGTGGAGGGGGGGCGCAGGGGGGGACCGGAAATCATATGACAAGCTTAGAGTGGAGGGATCGGGATGAAACTTGGTGAGAGGAACAAGCACAAGTCCTAGGTACATCATTGGCAGAACCGGACGGAATTCGTGCACTGTCGTGGGAGTTGGAGGGGGGGGGCCGGAATTCCGGTGATACGGAGTTAAGTTATTTCTAGGTGGGCTGGGACAGTGAAACTTGGCAAGCGTACCAGGGACCCGACCAAACTAACTTGGAAATAGTCAATTCCCCGATCCGAGCACCGTGGGGGGAGTGGAGGGAAGGGGAATCCGGAATCTAGAGGTACGTATAACTTTGGAACGGGTGATCAGATCTTAATGAAACTTGATATTTGGAAAGACCTCGTGTCTCGGATGTCCCATGTGAAGTCCGAACCGGATCCGATTATTGTGGGGGGGGTCAGAGGGGTAGCCGTAAATCTTGTGACACGCTAAGAGTGGAGCGATTGGGATGAAACTTGGTGGGAAGAACAAGCACAAGCCCTAGATTCACCAGTGACAGAACTGGATCGGGTTCGAGCACTGTTGGGGTAGTTAGAAGGGGAGGTCCGGAATTCCGGTGATCACCAGTTAAAGTACTTCCAGATGTGCTAGGACCATGAAACTTGAACATTAAAGACTTGACATGATTATAATATTTTTGCCTCATGGGTTTTGCTTTCAACTGAATTTCTTAAAGTACAAATGATACTTTTGATTAAAATATACATTTCATTCTCCCGATGAGCTCATCGGGAGATATTAATATTGCCGGGTGAAAGACTATTGAAAGATGCGTATCTTGAGTCGTTGAAGGATGAAACACACGATTCCTGGGCTTTCCAGATTCGTTCAATATTAGATAGTTGCGGGCTTGGTTATATGTGGAATAGAGGGGAGGGTCCGGGTAGAGAGTTAGGATTTGTTTCAAAAGAAGTTAGTAGTAGGTTAATTGACCAAGAAATCCAGGTTTGGTTAGCTAGGATAAGAGATAGTGGATCTTTGAGTTTGTATGCAGAGGCTAAAGAGATTTGGGGTGAAGAAATTTATTTTAAAGCGGGTCTAAAAAAAGAGGAAATGAAACTAATTTTAAATATGAGGGCAGATAGCTTGCCACTTGGTGAAAGAAGAAAGTATTTGGGAAGTGTTAAGGAGAAATCTGGTCCTTACTTTTGTCCAATGTGCGGTGAGGGAGATGAGGATCTAATTCATTTTATGTCTGGTTGTGATGAAATTGAGAATCTGAGGGAGGAAATTTTTAAGGGAGGGATTCATGGGAGGAAGTGGTTGGTAAATATTATGCGGAGTAGGGATTTTCTTAGTATAAAAAACCTGGCGAGGTTCCTCAGAGTGGCCAGTCGGCACAGGGAAAAGTGTTTGAGTGGGGTTTAGTGTAGTAGTGTGACCGTTTATTTTGTATTTACATGTTGTTATTTATGTGTGTTTGTTATGGCCTTTGGGCTCTGAAGACAAATAAATATCATATCATATCATATCATCATTTTTGCTTCAAGAGTTTTGATTACAGATAAATTTCTAGCGCCCCTAAAGTGCGCATCATCACAGATAAATGCGTTATCAAACGATACGTTCTCGTGATTTCCAAGGACCCATTATCTCAAGGGTTTTGTTTACAAATAATCACAACAAACCCACGAATTGAAGAATTCCTACTTTCATCCTCTGACCCAGCCTTGCAAGTGCCATATGAGCTTGCAGCTTTTGTTTACTTACGGCCAAACAACCAATCAAATGAGAAAACCAACTTCAGATATGGCTTCAGCAAGCATGTTTAGTCCAGTGTTTCATTTCTAATTGACTTCAGAAAGTCTTTTAGAATTTTTTTTTTTTTTACCAAATTCCTCGTATTTTAGCAGCATTCCCAGTGGGATCAAGACAGCTAGTGACATTGAGAGCCGAACCTTTCGATCCAAATATTGGTTGTTTTGGCAAATGTTGCCAGCTTATCCGTCAAGGAGATAAGTTTCAAAGTTCGATTCAGCATGTCTCCGTACTCCAGTACAGAAGCTCTAATCAACTTCAGAAACAAGTTCGAGCTTCAACCAAATTTGCAGTTTCGGCATTCCATGTGAACCATTTATCCGGCAAGAAAACTAAGCTCAGATGTGGATTCATTGGGCCTCCTTATCACTTAAACGACTATCACATTAGCTTAGAAAATATATTTTTTCACCCTTTATTCGAAACACCCCTCCTCTGCCTCTAAATGTAGGGCTAAAGGTCTAACTACGAACTTGGCGGTACTACGAAGTTTGAACAGCGTATCTCAACCCCCAGACAAGACAGACTGCGATGACGGCCATGACTACAACTGAAGAATACGTACGCTAGTTGTAAATAGTCTTTGATTAAATCTACGAAACATTGCGCACTGTACACGTGGGAATCACTATCGCTCCGGCGTCATCGATTAAACAAAGAATATCGTCATCGAAGCGCAGAGCTTTTACCTGTATGGATAAAGGGGTAGGACAGGGACTGGTGTAGCCACCTGTTTTTTCCGAAAATTGGTCGACAGATTTTATTAAATTGTTCACCAGACAGTTGTGGGATACATTCTGCCTTTTCGACCCAGTGCATGCCGTATGGGACTTTCAAGAACTAGGCTGATCGCATACACTTTTTGTTTACCTGTAGTATTTTTGAGAGCTGCAACAGCAGGTCTCCTCTCCCTATGTCCCTAAGATAATTTCGTAAACCACATTGGCCTGACATATCACAAAAAGTCAACGAAGAAATATTCGCCTTTTATTTCAGTATATTCGTTGGCCTTTACAAACCCCATTTCGTTGATTTCTTCGTTGATTTTTGTGCTATGTCCCTATATCATTGGGTTTTAAAACTTCATAATAAATTTCTGGATTCCGGGCAATCTATTTGCCCGGCGAGAAAATAATTTCCATACTCGTATTCAGCAAGTCTCCTTACCCTTGAATGGAACTTCAGATTCAACCTTTACTTTTTACAAATTTTCCGTTTTGTGCCGGATTCCGGGTGAACTACTTGTCCAGTGAGAAAATAATTTTCATATTTGGATTCAGCGTCGAGCTCGACCTTTTCCTATGACCCACAGAATCCTCACACCAAGTTTCTTCAAAATGTTTCATTCCCTTAGAGACTGATCGTGCTGACAGACAGACGGACAGCTGGACACGGACCACTTTTACAAAGTCAGAAGTATCCCTCCACCTACGTTTGGGATCCCAAAAATGAGATTATACGACAAAGAAATAGTCAGATTAACATTTACAACGATTATCTGGCTCAGAATGATGACCGCTGACAATGTAGTCTCAAACTTGAAAGTCCTATACCTCCCAATGTTGAATTATATTCTTATGCTCCTCTGATGACGGCGTAGAAATAGCTGTTTTTGTTGGATAGGGTCCAATCTCTCTATTGGACATACGACGCTAACCTTCATGACTGAACTTACTTTGATATTTAAAATTAGATAAATTATTCAAAATATCTGACGAATTAGCGAGTATCTTTCCCCGCATCGCAGTAATGGCTTACCGTATTAGGCAGTTCCGTTCGAAACCAAGTATACCCTCTGCTTTGTGATGTGTGCAAGGTTTTTCTTTGACGAGATCGTCAAGCCAGCGTAAATGCCCACATCCTCCAGTTTGCTGATTGCAAAGTAATATGACCACTTCGCTCGCCGCCTGGCTCTTTATTCGGCAGCTCCGCTTCGCCAGGATTCTCAAATTCCCTCCCAGCATAACAATTCATAAGTGAATAATTAGTATGGCACGTGTATTAGTTCTGCATACCAGCCTGTAAATACTACATCCTTACACAAATTTGAATGCCTTTTTCATTTTTACTGTCTTTCTCGCTCGAAAGTAGTTGCTATTTAGGATTGGGATATTTAATGCCTGAAATTTTCTCTCGTCAGTACCTTTGACCGAAGCATATAGGCTGGGTGTGTATTAAGCATAAGCTGAAGATTCGGTTGGAATCAGATAATCTAGATTTAGTTACGGAACAAACTGTACATATTTATTGATCTTCAACGCCAATTTCTTTCTAGGGCTGTCCAAGCTGTTAACCGGTTATTTCGAAGCCTTCTTTCTTTGTAATTATCCTTTCTTGCTCAAAACTAGTCGAAGATTTGATTAGATAAGAAGTCCAGGTCTGGAAACGGACTTTAAGCTCCCAACAAAACTGCATGTGTTCACAGACCGAAAACGTCCAATTTTTTGTAGTGACTGTCCAAGCTATTAACCGGTTATTCCGAAGACTTCTTTCTTTGTCATTATCCTTTCTTGCTCAAAACTAGTCGAAGATTTGATTAGATAAGAAGTCCAGGTCTGGAAACGGACTTTAAGCTCCCAACAAAACTGCATGTGTTTACAGAGCGAAAACGTCAAATTTTTTTGTAGTGACTGTCCAAGCTATTAACCGGTTGTTAAGTTGTCTGACAATCAAGAATATTTACTAGCGTAGAACTACAATCTCTTTATCAGTTTGTTCAGATTACACCCAGCTTAATACCTCTTGGATCGTACGATAAAATATTTACCGCTTACAAGTAGTTTCTAGATTCTTGTGGCAAATATAGTCTTTTACTACTAGTCTGTCAAGGAAAACGCTAGCCTACTGTTGTTCATAAAAAGGGACACAGATAAGTTGCTGTAGACAATAGCGCTTGGATATAATTCTTCTGGAAGAGGTACGGCGATATAAAGCAGGTTCATATTAGATTCAGTTAGATTTATTGTCAGTGACCGACTGTTTTTCCGCCGTCGGGTCTTGAAAAGTTTGCCGTTGCTAAAGCTTAACTCACTAAACCTAAACCAAAATAATAGCATTGGCAGCATGGAAACGGGGGGGGGGGGGGGAGGTAGCCCACTCTCGATTTTTGTGTATAACAAGTGCCGCTTGTTAGAATATGATGATGATTATGGTAAAGTTTTATTTATGCACAGCAAAAAAAAGGAAATAGCTCAGTAGCCCAAAAAATAAATATAAAAAAAGAAAAGGGACTAATCAGGTCTAAAAATACAGAATACGAAAAATGGGACAAAGGCAGAAACATGGACCCGTATGGAAATAATTTAGACGTTTCCAGCTGTTCTCACCTGTTTTCAGCTGAAAACAGCTGTTTTCAGCTGATTTCAGTTGGAAACAGCTGCTTACAACTGTTGAATTTACGGCTACTGGGGATAGACGTCGATGTTACAGCTGTTTATAGCTGTTTTTAGTTGTGAACAGTCGTATACAGCTGTACTTCTTACGTCTAGTCGGATACGCGTTGGAGACACAGCAGTATGTTACTGTATACACCTGTCTGTTGGTGTATACAGCTGTATGTCTTACGTCTAGTTGGGATACGCGTTGGAGACACAGCAGTATGTTACTGTATACAGCTGTATGTCTTACGTCTAGTCGGGATACGCGTTGGAGACACAGCAGTATGTTACTGTATACAGCTGTATGTCTTACGTCTAGTCGGGATACGCGTTGGAGACACAGCAGTATGTTACTGTATACAGCTGTATGTCTTACGTCTAGTCGGGATACGCGTTGGAGACACAGCAGTATGTTACTGTATACACCTGTCAGGTGGCGTATACAGCTGTATGGCTTACGTCTAGTCGGGATACGCGTTGGAGACACAGCGGTATGTTGCTGTGTACAACTGTCAGAGATACAGGTGTTAAGTGCCGTGAAAGAATGATTTCCTAACAGCTGGGTTCGCAGCTCCCGTATGGAAATAATTGAGACGTTTCCAGCTGTTCTGACCTGTTTTCAGCTGTTTTCAGTTGTTTTCAGCAGATTTCAGTTGGAAATACCTGCTTCCAACTGTTGAATTTACAGCTACTGGCGATAGACGTCGATGTTACAGCTGTTTATAGCTGCTTGTAGCTGTGAACAGTTGTATCCAGCTGTACTTCTTACGTCTAGTCCTGATACGCGTAGGAGACACAGCAGTATGTTACTGTATACACCTGTCTGGTGGCGTATACAACTGTAGTTCTTACGTCTAGTCGGGATACACGTTGGAGACACAGCAGTATGTTACTGTATACACCTGTCTGGTGGCGTATACAGCTGTAGTTTTTACGTCTAGTCGGTATACGCGTTGGAGACACAGCTGTATGTTGCTGTATACACCTGTCTGATGGTGGGGACAGCAGTTTCTAGTTGTAAGCAGCCGTTTACAGCAGCATGTCACTGTATATAGCTGTTTCATGGTTGGAACACAGGAGTGTTTAGCCGTAACATTTTTGCACCACGAAGTCCGAGTCGAGAGAAGTGGGAAGTGAACCGTGCTAAAATAGATCAAAGAGGATGTTGTGTAGTAATGCATTCTTCTTAAGAATAATCATCAGATGTTAAACTAAATTCCAGTTTATCGTAAGCGGGAGCGAGTCTTTTCTAAACAGATATTCTTCCAGAAGCAGTTTGGAGTCGAGTTATTTTCTCGCAGGCTCAGGTAGAAAAGACCGACGCATCGTACTATATAGCAATCGTTTAAGGCGCGTTCTACAACATACTTGCTATTGTAAAAAAAGTGTTTATGCGGTTAGAAACACCTGCATGTCTGAGAATGTTTCGCGTCCGGTCAACACAGCGAAATACGAAATAAATACGGAGTGTATACAATATGTTAAATACGGATTTAGACACCCGTATGTGCGACAGTCGTTTCAGATACAGTTGGCACACCTGAACCCAGCTGTAGGTAATTACTAGTACACGGAACTTAATACCTGTATGTCTGACGGTTGTTTCGCATCCAGTTAGCACAGCTGTATTCAGCTACACGAAATAGTCCTTACACGCGAACTTAACAACCGTATGTCTGACGGTCGTTTTGGATAAAGTCGGCACAGCTGAACCCAGCGGTAGGTAATTCCTATTACACGGAACTTAACACCTGTATGTCTGACGGTTGTTTCGCATACAGTCAGCACAGCTGTATTCAGGTCTTGGGAAGATAACTTGAGGATCAGAGGGTCAAAAATTTGCAATTACGCAGGAATTTCTATAACATCGAGGATGGTACAATAGAGATTTACAATTTTTTAAATAAAATTGTGTTATGTGTTTTAAATCTTTTCGTCTTAGAACGCCAAAAATTCCGGAAATGGAGAACAAAAGCTATTCTTTAAGTTACCAAGGGCTTTTCTGTTGTACCTTCCTCTGTTTAAAACTATTTTTCAATATTTGACACGAATGGAATCGTGAGCTGAAACAGCGTTACCGCAGATTTGTTTTAGAGGCCGAGCTATGATCGTGCCAAGCCATTTTATGGTACTGAAATTGGGGAGTTTCTCGTTATGTTAAAAATCAACAATCGTTGAAAGGGGAATTTCCTAATTTACGGCCGGGTCAGTGCCAACGGTGCTCGGTCGGTGCTCGGAAAGGGTCCACACCTGGTTCCGGTGAGTGGGTAACCCCTTGTATGTAAACTGACTTCTGGTTTTGGGCTGCCGTGAAAAGAACAAGATTTCAGACGTCAAATACCTTCCTCCCGAAAGCTATAATGCTCATATACACTATTAGTTATTCAGTGATGACTCGCTGTGCCGACGGAAGGAAATTAAGCATCCCGAGTCGCCGAACTATAACCAGGTCTTGAGCAGGTCAGGAAGGCACTTTCTTGGATTAAAAAGGTTGCTGGTAACGCAGTAATACTGTATACAGTATACGTAAATAGTTCTAACTCTCTGACGTGAAGCTATGTAAAAGTACTTGTTTTCATTTTTTAAATTAAACTAACCTGAACTATTCCCGGGCCACATTCAGTCACATCTGAACGGAAATTGGTTCGTTACTTTGGTTATTATGCTCGGGCCTCACTATAGTCACACCTAGTAATATCGCCGGTAATCAGGCCGTCTTACGGTCGAAATTGGGAAGAAAAGACGCTGAAAACGTAAGGTTGTCGAGATGGAAAAATCCATCTCCGCCATTTTGAAACGTATCTTTCGAGTATTTGGACCAATCACAGACCAGATTCGCTGATTTAGCCAGCTTTGTTTACGTTTGAGTGATGATGGTGGTAATATATCTTGAATTTCTTCGTTCCAGGTGTGACCAGGATGAAAAGTAAGAGTGGGTAAGAACCAAATTAACAAACCAAATTACGTACAGGTGTGACTGAATGTGGCCCGGGCATTAGCCGTTCTTTACGTTTCATCCTACTGGTCACACTTGAAACAAAGAAATCCAAGAAATATTACCACCATCATCACTCATGGGAAAACAAAACCTACACGTCAGTTGCTGGGGTCTGTGATTGGTCCAAAGATACGTTTCAAAATTGCGGAGAAGGATTTTTCTGTCTCGACTATAGGCCTTTTTCCGCGACACAATTGTGGGCCACACACTTCTGAGTGTTTGTCGTGGAAACAGGGTTGTATGCCACACAGTCGAGCTACGAGTTGAAACTCGCGGAAACTCCGTTTTGTCTATTTTTTTGGCGGAAATTTCAAAAATCTGAAAATAAAAATTAAATGTATGTAAAATCTCAATAAATAGAACTCGAAGCTTATTTCCTTACCATTATGTGCAAAAGGGATCCTCGGTTTTAAGACAATATGCTTGAAAAAGTAGTTAATTTTATTGTTTAGACACTATTTTGCTGCTTAATTTGAATTTCCCGCCAGAATCGAGCCACAAAATCGACAATCACCTCGCCAGTTGTTTGTCGAATTTGAGCCACAAAGCGAGCCACGAAAGTCCTGTAAGTAAGTAAGTAATTTATTTATGACCCGCCATTTTGAAAAGGCGGAGTAAATGACGAAAATAAAGAAAATAAACAAAACACATATATACACACGAAAAAGACACTTAATTTTTAATCTTCGTCTGTCAGGAAGCAGTGGACGACATCGTGTGCTGGTTGGGCCTTGTTGTCCATGACCTTTGAAAGTGATGACGAAACATCCAAAAGGGTAACATTTGCATCTTGAATTTTGAATTTCTCCGTCAGTGTATGGTTATGACATAATTTCGACAAGTGGAGTGCTTTCCATATTTAAAATAACATGATCTTATCTTTTTAATCGCTCTGTTGATCGCGGAAACACACTTTTCGAGCCACAATCGACCCACAAACTGTTTTTTTTTTTTTTTTTTTTTTTTTTTACGGGTTAATTTTCAGGGAAAATTCGTGGTTGATGCCATTCTGGCAAGATCCATACGACTGTGATTCTGAGAAACTGAGAAAACAAAAATGTGAATCTGAAAAAATATAGAACTGAAATTTCTTCGTATTCATACGACTAAAAAATCCACAAACTGTTTGCGGGAGCGCGGAAATACGCCTTATTTTACACTGTCAGCGTCTTTTCTTCCAATTTCCACCATAAAAGGGTGTTATTACCAGGTGAGATGATATTAGGGTCCGTGCATTAAGCATAATTAACTCGTTTAAAGTCCGTACCAAGTCCTGGACGGACTAATCCTAATCCAGCATTCACCCTCTTCTTCGCACTAACTCTCTGATACGATCAATCATCCTCGCAATCATCAATCGAAAACTCTTCTCCTAAATAGCAACACAGTTTCGAGCGAGAACAGAAATAAAAATGAACGAATCCAAAATATTCATAGCAGTAATTCCGCGCTGACATACGGAACCCTCAGGTATGACACTGCTAATTATCCACTTATGATACATCATGAGCATGGATCCCTGCGTCCTCGACCGCATGGAGATGGTAGCCTACGTTTGTAGAAGGAAAATGTTGCAGGTATCACGAAATACAGAGAGGAGGTAGTCTGAAGCAGCATTATAAGATAAGATAAGATTTAATTGCACAAAAAAGCCAAAAGGCCGTGGCAACAAAATAAACAAAACAAGAAGACAACGGTCACTACAGGAACCTACTATAAACATAATTTTCGGTGTTGAATTCTACTATAAACATAATTTTCGGTGTTGAATAAAGAGTCCGATACGAGGTCCGATATTTAGTTAGTCGATGTCTTTAATTCATAGGGTCATTAGCGAAACCCGTTGTTCTAAGCCGAGTGGCGGAATTGAATGTCACAATCAACAGCGCCCCTCCCTTGGATAAGCAACGGTCCTTCACCAAATTAAAGCTTTTGTCACGAACAAAATTCTGATTAGCTAAACAAAATAAAAATTGGATCCGTAATTTCCGCCGAGGAGGGCGGAAATAACGTTACCTCGTTGCCTGTATTATTTTGTGGGTAGAATGTGATCATCATGAATTTTTGCACTAATTTGGCAGTTCACCGCAAACGTAGTAACAATATGCAATTATTCGCACATTACCTTGAGCTGTGTGTAAGCTATTAATCCAATGACGCAGTTTGTCGTTCTAATTTCATTTTGTGTCTGAAAATTTTTATTTCTGATTCTAGTCCGTCCTGAGAAAATGTGAGTGATTGCAAACACAACCTTTGCGGATTTACAGTATCAGGATGGGGGAACAACTAGAACACCTGGTAAGCATCCATTTTTCTTCATATTTGGCACAGGTATCAGAAATGGAAAATGGTATGCATTGGAGTCATTTTTGCAGTTACCGTGGAATCTGATATCACGGTCAAAAGTGTTTTTTTTGCAGTTATCGTGGTATCTGGCCACTCTTCGTGGTATCTAAGATACCATGGTCCGACCGTGGTATCTGAAAGTCACTTTCAGTACTACCAACAATAGAGCCAAGGATATTGTCAAATTGGTGGGAAAGAAGTTTGGCACTTAGTGATGTAACTGGATATTAATTTTCCTTTGGGATGACTTGGAAAAGTGCAATTTCGCCAGTTGTCGTTTTTGCAGAGCAACCGTGATATCAGATACCACAGTAACTGCAAAAGCACATCCATTTACCGTGGTAGCAGATACCATTGTTTCTGAAAAAAACAGCTATTGCGGGTTCGACTCACCTTAGTCTGCGTTGTGGTTTCACCCATTAACTTAGTCTGTAAAAGCGTTCGTGTGTAAAGGGCTAGTGAATGAATTAAAAAATGTATTGCCCATCAGTATTGGCCCAGGAGGACCTAGATGGAGTAAAAAAAAGAAAAAAAAAAAGCCAACACAATACACTAGTGTAAATTTTTTGTTTTTGTTTTTATGCATTATGGCCCTAGCCATAATTAGACTCGTATTGGACAGTATTGGACTCAAATAAATAAGTAAAATAATATTACGTAATGATGGATTGTTACACAAGTGACTTTTACCGCGAGAAATGAACATGAAGTAAATTTTGAATGGAATATAGAACTATAACGTCGGAGACTCGTCGACAAACCGTGGCATGTGTTATTCCCCTTATGGTGAAGGTGAAACTGTAGTCGACGTCAGAATAAGCTTTTACTTGTACGGAATTTCCGGCTTTCTCCGGATTCCGGACGAAATAAATGTCGGGGAAAACCATAAAGTTCAGATATTTAAACAGAATGTCCAAAATGATTGTTTATGTCAAAATGTCAACTGTCATGTTAGCCTAACCAAAATGTCAACTCCTAAATCGTCATGTTAACCTAAAATTTTACTTTTACAGAATCTCCAATTCTCACCGGATTCCGGGAGAACTAAGTATCGGAGGAAAAAAAGTTAAGACATAGAATCAGCATATCTCCTTACCCCTAAATCGACTGTCATATTATCCTGAACCACATTTTTTCCTTCCCTTAAATTTTCACCCCCTCCCCCTTTCAAGCAGCCCTAGAAAGTTTTAGCCATCTCGCATTTGAGGGTCAATCTTGGTAAAAAAAAAAAAAAAAAATCCCCTTTGCCGTTAATATGTGAACTTATGGAGGAAATCAAAGATGGAGAAGGGGTGACAGGTACAATAACAGGTCATACGATTCAGGGTTATCTTTATTTACAAACAGATATATCTTTAACATTTTCCGCTGCTGAGAGAAGAGCTCTAGCGCTCATGAAAAAATAGAACCAAAAATAAAGACAATAAATAATCACGAATCACGAAAAAATAAAACCAGAAATAATGACAACAAATAATAACGACACAAACGACATAACATAAGGGTCGTATAGAGAGGGATTGGGGTAAAATCCACCATCAGTCGCTTGTTGAATTGCGTAGAGTTAGACACGGAAATGCAGTGACTTAAAAGGACTACATGTAAAATAATAATATACTAATATTTATTTATGACTTACTGTACAAATTTAAGACAGTGGAGTAATGAAATTAATGTTAGTACACACATACGAAAGAAAATAAAGAAATAGTTTTAATGTATTTACAAATGTTTTTAATATTCAGAACTGGTTCTCAAATATTGTTTTCTGAAAATACCAGTACTTACACTGTGAAATTACCGATTTTCTTGTAATTTTTGCTTGTCGTCTCCTGATCAGGGTTGCCATATGTCGCGCGATAGTGTGAATTGTCACTCTATTTTTTTTTTTTCACTCTTGTCCTACCTAGGACATAAAAATCACTATATTTCGGAAAATTACCAAGTGTCTCATTTTTGCAGTAGGGATTCGTACTAGAAGTGACTATTTTAATTTTTTTTCATGAAAGTAAAATTAAGATGTGTCATTTTTACAGAGGCGATTCCAACTGAAAGTTAACATTTCATGAAAATAAATTTCACTTCCAATTCACTCTGTTTTGGGCTAAAAGTCACTCTCTAAATATTTTTGGTGTGGCAACCCTGGTCTCCATAGCCCTACATACTTCTGCTATCCGGGACAAAGTGTGGGAGTTGCGTTTTCAGCATACTCGAAAGAGACACGGGAGCCAAAAACACTCGAAGCCACAGAACACGGAGCCCGAGTCGGATGCGCTCCCTAAAAAAGACGTGTGACGAACAGGGTTGAGAATCGTGAGCCTGAACACGCAACTTATGTTAAAACTATTCGCGCCGTCGCTAAAATGTGGGAAAAGTCAAGAGAGAGCAGTCCGAAAAACAAGATATACCTTTCTGGCCTAAAATAAAAAACAACGTGTTGAAGTTTCTCATATCCTTTGGAGCTATCGGTGAAATTTGCGCTGCTTCACTTGCAAACTCTGTTTATCCAAAAGCGTGCAAAAAATCGTAGGTGTATAACGAAACAATGGCAAAGGGTGGGGATATCTGACGTCAGTGATTTCAATGGGAGCTAAAGATGATATAAACAGGCAGAACAAGTACGGCCCTTTCAGGTATTTTGGTATCTTCACACAAAAGTAGCCTAGTTTTCCCGTCAAGAGGCGTGCTTATTCCTGAAGTACTACAATCGTAAGAGATAAACAAGACCAAAGGTATCGATGGGATCCCAAAAATCTATTATTTGATTCAGACAATCTTCACCAGATCCAGTCTTGGACAGGCTAATCATCAGAGAAAACCAAGTTCAGATATACCTCTATAAGCTATATCTATTTTGACGATACTGACCGAGACTTCCTGCCGACTTCCTAGCGAACTACTAGTCCAGCAAAAAAAAAAATACAGAAACAAAACCAGCATATCTCCTTATCCCTATAAAAAACATCTAATCAACTTTGAATAAAAGTTTGACTTAAAAAAAAATCCGGTTACAACAGGATTCCGGAATAATTATATGTCCGGGTAAAAAACCATTGTCATAAACCGACTCAGCCTCTCTTCTTACCTCTTAATCTGTCATCTAATCGAACATTTGCTTTTAAAAAATTTTCCGGTTTTGGCCAGATTCCGGGCAAACTAGTAGTCCAGCAAGAAAATGATTTCCACCATCGTGTTCGGCATGTCTTTTTACCCATGAATCAAACATTTAATCAACTTCAGATTAAACTTCTACTTTTAACCAACTTTCCGGTTTTCGCCGGATTCCGGGTGAACTACAAGTCCGGGTAGAAAATTGTTTTCACATAAGTGTTCAACATGTCTTCTTGCCTTAAATCGAACATCTAATCAACTCGAAATAAAACTTCTAATTTTAACAAACTTTCCGGTTTCGGCTGGATTCCGGGCGAACTACTTGTCCGTCGACAAAATGGTTTTCACCATCGTCTTCAGCATGTCTTCTTACCCCTAAATCGAGCATCTAATCAACTTCAAATAAAACTTTTACTTTTAACAAACTTTCCGGTTTTGGCCGGATTCCGGGTGAACTACTCGTCCGATGACAAAATAATTTCACCATCGTGCTCAGCATGTCTTCTTACCCCATAATCGACTATCACATTAGCTGTTTCAAAATATTTTGTTTGCCCCTTAATTTGAACCCCCTCCCCCACCCCTAAATGTAGGGATACAAAGCCCATCTACCAACTTGACTGGTCCGACGACCCAACGAATCCTCACACCAAGTTTCATCAAAATATATCATTCCCTTCGAGAGTTATCGTGCTTACAGACGGACGGACGGACCGACAACTTTTGCAATGTCATAGGTATCCCTCCACTTACGTTTTGGGATCCCAAAAAATGAACAGCAACCAGCTGAAGCTACCGTAAACGGTAAAGAACGATAGCTAAATAAATGCCACTTAAATTACCGAACTCAGTAACTGCGTTGAAGCAAATAATGAATTCGTACTATACCGAAAAACTAAATAAACAAGACCAAAGGTGTCGATGGGATCCCAAAAATCTAAGATTTGATCCAGACAATTCGGTCTTGTCTTCGCCAGGCTAATCATCAGAAAAAAACGAGTTCGGATATTCCATCTACCTATCTATACCTCTATAAGCCATATCTATTTTGACGATATTGACCGAAACTTCCTGCTTTACTACTGCCAAATTTGCGGTTTCGCCCGAATTCCGAGCGAACTACTAGTCCAGCAAAAAAAGAAAAATTCAGAAACGAAGCTGGCATACCTCCTTATCCCTATAAAGAAATCTAATCAACTTTAAATAAAATTTTGACTTAAAAAAAATGCGGGTACAACCGGATTCCGGACTACTTATATGTCCGGGTAAGAAATGATCATTATATACAGACTCAGCGTCTCTTCTTACCCCTAAATATATATCATCTAATCAACTTGAGATAAAGCTTTTACTTTTAACATATTTTCCGGTTTTGGCCGGATTACAGGCGAACTAGTTGTCCGGCGAGAAAATGGTTTTCACCATCGGGTTCAGCATGTCTTCTTACTCATAAATCAAACATTTAATCAACTTAAATGAAACTGTTACTTTTAACCAACTTTCCGGTTTTGGCCGGATTCTGGACGAACTGCTTGTCCGGCGACAAAATGATTTTCACCATCATGCTCAGCATGTCTTCTTACCCCTAAATCAAACATTTAATCAACTTCAAATGAAACTTTTACTTTTAACCAACTTTCCGTTTTTTGCGGGATTCCGGACGAACTACTTGTCGAGCGAGAAAATGGTTTTCACCATCGTGCTCAGCATGTTTTCTTACCCCTAAATCAAACATTTAATCAACTTCAAATGAAACTTTTACTTTTAACAAACTTTCCGGTTTTTGCCGGATTCCGGACGAACTACTTGTCCGGCGAGAAAATGATTGTCACCATCGTGCTCAACATGTCTTCTTACCCCATAATCGACTATCACATTAGCTGTTTAAAAATATTTTGTTTGTCCCTTAAATTGAACCCCCTCCCCCACCCCCAAATATAGGGCTACAGAGCCCATCTACGAACTCGACCTTACCCTTGACCCAAACAATCCTCATACCAACTTTCATCAAAATATCTCATTCCCTTCGAGAGTTATCGTGCTTACGGACGGATGGACAGACGGACGGACGGACGGACAGACAACTTTTGCGATGTCATAGGTATCCCTTCACTTACGTTTTAAGATCCCAAAAACAAGGAACAGATCGATGGAACAGAGCAGAGCGGCAACCGAATTTCGTAATGGAATAAAACTCTTGTCAGAATAACCCAAAACAACCAAATTCGACAAGTCTAGTAATAGAAACCATATTTGGTAACGAATCAGAACCAAATGTATGTGTCCGAATCTTATTATGAAAGGGGTTGACCGAAGTACTGATTTTGGTAAAGAACGAGATCAAATAAATAGGTTAAATCACCGAATTAACGCAGGGACGGACCGAATGTGGCGAAACCGATGCGGAATTAACAAAAGTTGGATGAATTATCGAATTCGGTCACGAATTAGAGCCGAATGAATCTGATTAATGTCCGAATTATGAAAATGGCTGGACCGAATGCGATGGAGCAGATACGGACTTGAGAAAAGTACGGTAAATTACCGAATACACTAACGATGAGACCATATTAACAGATCAAATCACCGAATTTACGAAGGTGAAATCGATGCGGAATGAACAAAAGTTGGATGAATTAGCAGATTCGATAAAGAAAGGGGAACCAATAAACACATTTTATTTATACACTCTATTTGTGCTTTACCCAACTCTGATCTTTCAAATTTCATCAACTGTGTCGATTCTGGCTTCCGACTTCAGTGCTGAGTGTTGGGCTGGTTACTTTTCCACGAGGCTAATGCGCTACTTGGTATGAAGCGAAAGCCAAATCGCTTATTCACCCTTCAGATGACCAAGATGGCACGTGTGATTGTTATTTTTTCTCTAGCGCATCTGACGGTAATTTGTCATTGAATTTTATCAGCTTCTGAAGTGCTCATGCCGCAGGGAGTGAGGAACTCCTCGGTTCCAATTTGGTCCGATGTCCATCAAGCAGTGATTCATTTTCTCCCCTCAAACTCTGTAATATTGACCTGTCAGTCAAATGGCTGATACCTATACTTTTCGCAAACTTTATTCAGCCCGTAAATTCCGAAAGATTTATATTGTTGATAGAGAGATGGCGCCGGGAGATATCCGACATATCTGGGGATCAATCAACCACCTCAGAGGAAATGAATCTCTTGACATTTTGAATTGAATCTTATGGAATAAACTAAGTGACGATCGAGTTTCTGTCAATCTATTTTTCACCTTTTTCGGATCCCTAAACGTAAGTGGAGTGATGTCCGTCCGTCCGTCTGTCCGTCCATTTGTCAGCATGATAGCTCTCGAAGGGAATAAGATGTTTGTATTAAACTTGGTGTGAAGATTCTTTGGGTCAAGTGTAATGTCAAGTTCGTAGATGGGCTCTGTAGCCCTATATTTAGGGGTGGGTCAGGGGTTTCAAATTAAGGGACAAACAAAAATATTTTTAAACAGCTAATATGAAAGTCGATTATAGGGTAAGAAGACATGCTGGACACGAATATTCAAATTATTCTCTCGTCCGACTAGTAGTTCGCCCGGAATCCGGCAAAAACCGAAAGTTGATTAAAAGTAAAAGTTTCATTTGAAGTTGATTACATGTTCGATTTTGGGGTAAGAAGACATACTGACCACGGTGGTGAAAACCATTTCCTCACAGGACAAGTAGTTCGTCCGGAATCCGGCAAAACCGGAAAGTTGGTTAAAAGTAAAAGTTTATCTGAAGTTTATTAGATAATGGATTCAGGGGTAAGAAGACATGGTGAACAGGATGATGAAAACCATTTTCTTGCCGGACAAGTCGTTCGTCCGGAATCCGGCAAAAATCGGAAAGATGGTTAAAATTATAAGTTTTATTTATGGTTGATTAGGTGACAGATTTATGAGTAAGAAGGCATGCTGAAAACTTATACGAAAAGCATTGTCTACCCGGACAAATAGTTCGCCCAGAATCCGGCCAAAACCGGAAAATTTATTAAAAGCAAAAGTTGTATCTGAAGTTGATTAGATGACAGATTTAGGACTAAGGAGACGCTGAGTCTGTATATGACAATCACTTTCACCTGGACATATAATTTGTCCGAAATCCGGTTGAAACCGGAAATTTGTTGTAAGTTAAAGTTTTATTTGAAGTTGATTAGATGTCCTTTATAGGGGTAAGGAGATACGCTGAATTCGTTTCTGAGTTTTCTTTTTCTGCTGGACAATCAGTTCGCTCGGAATTTGGCCGAAACCAAGTGAAGCAGGAAGTTTCGGTCAGTATCGATAGATATGCCTGATAAATAACTTGGTTTTCTAAGAAGATTAGCCTGCCGAGTACTGGATCTGGCGAAGACAAGACCCAGTTGTCTGGATCAAATACTAGATTTTTGGGATCCCATCGAAACCTTAGGTCTTGTTTCTTTACACTTGTTTCTCCTTCTTTTTGTTCCCAGGAAATTAGTCTACTACGGACAGTTTATGTGTGAAGTAGTTAAGTGGAGGAGGGTGTTTTTTGTAAGCCGAAGTTTCCTGCAAAGATCGAATAACATCTTAGACGCCGAGCTTCTATTTCCCAATTTAATATTCCGACAGGAAGGGGAGGTGCATCAGAAATGAAAAGCAATTTCGAATAGGACCTATTCAGCGCTTTAATGCATCTCCGTACTTATCTACTTAAGATACATATTAATAATATTTATTTGTGCACGAAGACCCGACAGAAACATGAACAAATCTAACAAAAGCCTACCAGTAACTTAAGAAACTGCCTCTGTAATTTAATCCATTAATAATACCGGGTTGTCCGGAGTATCAACACAGGAACAGGTTATTCCATTTTTTATGAAAATTAAAAAAGAATGAAACCTGTTCATAATGCGCAAAACAAGCTTTTTTCATCATCCAGTCCATGCTTATCCGAACTTGCTCCTTTCTCAATAATTTGGATTGATATAAGTAAGTAATTTATTTTTAACTCATCATTTGGAAAGCGGATTATAGGAAATAAAAGAGCACTATAAGCAAAAAACAGACACATAAGAAAACACAATTTTTAATCTCGGCCAGGATATTAAAGGCACATATAACTTGACTACGCATCTTTCGGCCCTCAAACCGACCTGGGCGGCTTAGATAAAGATATAGGGACTTATTGTCGACAGGACCCCCTCCCCCCTTCTTTGTTATCTCGAACCCCCTCCTTAGTGTCCCAAAAGCTAGCCGGCAGGCCCTTGCCCCTTATGTACTGTAATTATGCACTTATGCACTGTAAAAGTTCGCCTTTGGCCGTGTTTCGGCCATAGTATCGGGATAGTAGTCAAGAGGTCGTGCGTGCGATTCCTACTCCCGGCACACAAACCCTTTGCTTTTTTTTTCTACTAACTCAAAAGTCGAATTCTCACCTCTTTGGGATCCCAAAACGTAAGTGGAGGGATACCTATGACATCGCACTATGACAGTTTCCGGAAACTGCCCGGAAACTGCAATGGTCGTAACGAGAATTTTTCTTACTCTCAGTATCGACTCGGGGTGCATTCTACATATGTCAGCTAGCTCCCCGAGTCAAGTTTCAGTCAAGTTTTCTATTTCTTTAAGCATAACCGTAACTAGAGATTTTAAACGATACAATGGTCTTGAAATTTGGTTTATCGAAAATACCAGTACTTACCCTGTGAAATGAACCGTTTTCTTGTTGGCGTGTGTTGACTCCCTAAGAGGAAGGCATTAGCAAGGGATCGGCACCAGCCAATCTGAACGTCATTTCTATGAAGAAGAAGTAGTGGGGAAAGCCAAGACGAAGTCTTCCAAAATGAACAATGGGAAGCTTCTCATGCCCTTATTTGTGAAAAACTTGCCGATGGACCCTGAAGTTTTCGGGGAAGTTTGCGCTGCTTGATTGGTAAACTTTTTAAACGATACAATGGTCTTGAAATTTGGTTTATCGAAAATATCAGTACTTACCCTGTGAAATGAACCGTTTTCTTGTTGGCGTTTGTTGACTCCCTAAGAGGAAGGCATTAGCAAGGGATCGGCACCAGCCAATCTGAACGTCATTTCAATGAAGAAGAAGTAGTGGGGAAAGCCAAGACGAAGTCTTCCAAAATGAACAATGGGAAGCTTCTCATGTCCTTATTTGTGAAAAAGTTGCCGATGGACCCTGAAGTTTTCGGGGAAGTTTGCGCTGCTTGATTGGTAAACTCGGCTGTAACGAAAAAAGGGCTAAAAAGTCGTAGGAATAAAACAGACAAGACATTGGCAAAGGGTGGGTATTTCTCAAGTTTATTCTACCATAGTTGAGTTAGGGATAAGATGAAAGGCGGAATAAGTTCAAAGAGTTCTCAAGACCGACACTTGATTGTAAGTCGTCACAAGTTCTTTATATTTTCTTTCTGTAAACCTCTTCACGAACAAAAAACAATTCTTGATAGGTGTTCAGGTAGTAAGTAGGTAGATCCGTATAAGATATATCCATACAAAAAAAAAATGAAAATTACAAATTACAAATCAGGATAGCCTTAAAGTTAACGCTTTAAACAATTCATATTGAGTGAGGAATCGGAATATTAACTCGTTTCCAAGCTCCCTCTTTTGTCCCCCCAAGAAAATAAAACAGTCATGGAAAATTAAAAAACAAGACAGTGAACTCTCTGTTCTTCTGAACAAGCAAATTCTAATGTACCTCACTTAGCCTATGTGGTTCCTCGCATGAGATATCAGACGATATACACGAACACTCAACTTTTATCTCCAAAGTGGTGATGACTAGGGACCATTATCCCTTTTTTTCCTAGCAATCTAACATCCCCGTACCCCCAGTGATAGCCCTTCCCCTCTCGTAGAATGGAATGAGTTAGAAATAATCAGTCAGTTTTCCTTCAGCGTCAGAGATTTAGGATTATCTGATTTTCTCCCCGTAGTACATTTTCGAATAATCGTATATCTGCCTCCCAATCTCAAGACCTGGAAAATATATTTTACACCAGCATACGCCATCAGATTTAAAATTAACTAATGGTCTTCCTGAAGTCTGTTTTCGTATTATCTTACCTGTATCCTAAGTTGCCCCCCCCCCCCCGCACACCACACCACGATAAATCTACGAAGCCCATAATCCGCGCACCCAACTTGGTGTGTCCGGCAATTTACGGTACTGTGGTATACAGTTAAAACAAAAAAAATTGGAATGTTGGCATTGGTGTCTGGGTGTGATTGGGGGGTGGGGGTAACCCCACACCCACCCATTACAGGGGCAACTGGGCCCAGTTTGCCCATATAAGTTCGAAACTGTGGTTAGAGGTCGGACACTTGAATTTTTTGGGGCTTAATCTGGAGACGAGAAGTATCTTTTCGAGTTTCCTAGTTCCTGGTAGATATAAGATATAATATTCGATATATGTTTGAAACTGTGGTTGGAGGTAGGACACTTAAGTTTTTTGGACTTAATCTGGAGACGAAAAGTATCATTTCAAGTTTACTAGTTCCTGGTAGATATAAGATATAATATTCAGTATAAGTTCGAAACTGTGGTTGGAGGTAAGACACTTAAGTTTTTTGGACTTGGTCTGGAGACGAGTATCTTTTCAAGTTTCTTATAGTTCCTGGTCAACGGCCCAGGTTGATGTTGGATTCTCTTTGAGGTGTCTAAGAGATGAAAGCACAATTCGCGCTACTTTCTGTTTTTGGTCCAATGTTCGAAACTGTTTGAATACTGTAAAACTAGGTTCTTCTTTTAACAAATTGTCCACAGCTTTAGCTGTTTTAAGCCATTCCCAAAGCTCATTTACTTCTCGTAATAATTCGGCGAGATTCAAATAACCGGTTTTGCGCATAATGCGCATGGGAAATGGCGGATTGTGGCTAGAGCAAAGATTAGTGTGAGGTATCGTGAGCGGGCTTAGAATAAATTTGGGTATCCGGGCTTGAAAATTAATGAATGCAATTACGGAAGTAGGTTGGATTGGTATAATTGGGATTGCGGGTCTATAGGGACTAAGGGTTATGATAGAAGATATCGTGGTCACGAGCAGAGGCGTTACTAGCCAAAATGTTCGGGGGGGGGGGGGACGAGGCATTTATCGACTGGCTGGTAATTTTTACCGACTTTTTCTGCAGAAAAACGACTGTTTACAACAAGAAAAATTACATTTTCGAAAAAAATTTACTGATTTTCGGGAAAACCGACTATTTTGACGAAAAATCGACCAATTTTCAGAAAACCGACTGTTTTCATGAAAAAAAATAAACCGTTTTGAAAAATCGCGGAGCTCCGTGCCGCCTCGGTTATTTTTTACGGACTGGCCGACAGCATTGGGGGGGGGGGGTGTCCCCCACTCCCCAGTCGTGACGCCCCTGGTCACGCGTGAAGGCGACCTTACATGTCGGCTTGGCCAGGAGCCACCGTATTGAGGGGTGTTGTTTTACTTTTTAATATTTCTGTATTATTTTCGGAACATTCTGTTTAAGTTTGCCTATTCTGAACTTTGAAATAGAAAACTAAAACTGATACGTCCGTTTTCGCGGAATCCACCGTTGCTATTTTCTTCATTGGATACCCTTAGAACAGTTTATGAGCCAGAATTTTTATTTTAAGCTTAATCTACCCGCGATTTATTTGAGGTACTGGATCCAACTGAGGGCTAACTGCCTACCATTACACGGTAGAACAAAGTGTTTGATAGAAATAAGAAGAATCCGAATGGGAAATATGCGTGTCCTCTTTGCGGTGATCAAGAGGAGCATATCGGTAATTTTCTAAGCCGATGCCAAGAGCTTTTGGATCTCCGTAGGGAGATTTTTCGCTTGGGATATCCCGTCACTTCCTGGTATCCTGATGTGTACATCCACCCAGTCGATTAGTAAGATTTGTAGGTTTTGTCTAGAGCGCTGGAATACAGAAAGTGTTCCGTAGGTTAGTTGTGTGGTTACTACGTTTTTGTGTATTCATAGACTGTACTTGTATATGGACCTCGGGCTTTTTTCAAGTACGATTGTTATTATTATAAGTATTAATATTGTTCACATCTCACGGCGTTTCCCCGAGTTCCAGTTCTCGCAGTGTTTCTCTGTAACCAGGCCCGTATCCAGGAATTTATTTCGGGGGGGGGGGGGGGGGATGCCTACTGGTCGGACAAAAAAGTACAAAAAACGCTTAAATCAGAGGGAAAAGTCTATCAAAATCATTAATTTTGTATGTTTCGAGGAGGGGGGGGGGGTCAACCCCCCCTCCTGGATACGGTCTTGCCAGATTAACTGGATATATCGAGAAAGAAAAAGGATAAGAGATGAGAGAGGTAGAGAAAATAAAGCAACCGATGGTTTCGGCTTGAAATATAAAAAAGAAGAAGAGAGAGAAAACAAAAAGAAAAAAGAAATAAAGGAAAACAAAAACAGGCCAGAGAAAAAGAAATAAACCTGGAGGAGGGAAGCACGAAACAATTCTGTAAACCGAATAGGGCTAAGTTCTGACAGTCTGGTTACCCATCACTTTTCACTTAGATAGGCTTGAAGAGATTGATGCGCTACTTTGTTGTTCCGCCATTTGTAGAATCGATATTTATCGGTTGAACGTTTTGCCGATTGCCGAAAAATAAATCTTTTTCGGGTTTCACACGCTTTCCTTGCAATCTGGAACTGAACAAAAAATGCACGCTTTCGTTGAAATTCAAATCCTCCGCGTTAGGGTGAACTTTGTCGTGTCGTGCCAGCAGGGCATATTCTGAACGTCGCTACAGCTACGTCACCAAAGAAAAGTCTCAGAGTCTAAATAATTCAGTGTATTCAAATCCAAGATACAACAAGATCAAAGGTTTGGATGGGATTCCAAAACTGAATAGTTATTAGACAGGCTAACGGGTCTTGGGGAGTCGCAGTCACTACCTCCACCCGTTAGTTCGCCCACCCGTCAGTTCTTCCCACGTCAGTTCATCCACACGTCAGTTCGTCCACACGTCAGTTCGTCCACACGTCAGTTCGCCCCCACGTCAGTTCGTTCACCCGTCAGTTCGCCTAGACCCACCGTCAGTTGCCCACTCCTAAAATCCGTCAGTTGGCTTTCGTTGGAATCCAAATCCTCCGCGTTAGGGTGAACTTTGTCGTGTCGGGCCAGCAGTGCATATTCTGAACGTCACTACAACTATGGATCATCCAAGTAAAAAAAAAGTCTTCGAGTCAAAATAATTCAGTGTATTCAAATCCAAGATAAACAAGATCAAAGATTTGGATGGGATTCCAAAACTGAATACTTATCAGACAGAATAACGGGTCTTGGATATTTGCAGTCTTGGCTAGGTTCCGTTATCATGTTATTTATCCATAATCAACCACTTAACCAAATACATATGATTGCTTTCTGTCTTTAATTTCCGGTCTAGCCTAGATTACAACGGAAGCACCACTGCTTGTCGAAAACTTATGAGGATATTCGGATCCAACATGTTCTGTATCTATATGCACACCATCTTCATTAAGTTTTATCGGAGGAATTTTTTCTTTTGCATAACTTCCGGTTTAAATCAGATCCTGATCGTACCATTAACAGGGCAATATGACAAAGCAGACGTTTTGGTAAAGAAGTGTTGGATAAAGACATAGCCACTCCGCAGGAAAACGAAGCAGGCAGGTCTGGCATAACACGGTGCCACACAAATTTCCCGTTTTCGCAGATTTCGTCGTTTGTTTCGACAAAGCAGAAAAACAAAGAAGGTCGATCGATGCAACCTGTCAGCACATGTCACTATCGAAACTCTAAACTCCTAAATCACACAATTATAAGAACCACCAAAATCCGGGGTTTTGCCGTTTTTCGGCCGAATACCGCACGGACAGGAAAGCTAAACAAATTTTAACTTGAACCAGTTTTGGCCGGATTGTGGACGAAATACTTTTCCGGTACAAAACGAACACTATAGTCCTGGATTTTGCATGTGTTCTTACCCTGTATCGAATCCCTAATCGACTTCAGAAAAATATTTACTTCTACCAAATTTCTGGCTTAGGCCATGTTCCGGACGAACTGCTTGTCCGGCAAGAAAACAAAGTTCACGGATTTAGCATATCTCCTAACCCCGATGATACTGAATCTCCAATTAAATCAAAAACGTATTTAGCATATCTCCCAACTCCGATGATACTGAATCTCCAATTAAATCAAACACTTTAACTCTTAACAAGTTTTCCGGTTTTTGCCGGATTTCGGCCGAACTACTTTCTGGTGAGAAAATAAGTTTCATGTATGGTCTCCTTATCCCTGAATCGACTTAATCCCTTAATTTGAAACCCCTACCCCTAAATATAGGGCTACGTACTTTTGCGCAAAGGGTCCTCGCACCAGCTTTGAAGAAAATATCTCAAACCCTTTGGGCGTTATCCTGCTAACAGAAAGACGGACGGACAAACTTTATGAACTCATTGGTGACGTTTTACGATCCGAACCTGGCTTTTTAGTTAAACTTTGAATGAGATAATATTAGCCGAGTTCCAACATCTCATAGAGTAAATATACGCTAACTCATCCGTTCAAAGGTCCTTTTTGGGATCCCAAAACGTAAGGTTGTCAGTCTGTAAGCCCGATAACTCTCTAAGGGAACGAGATTGTTTGATGAAACTTGGTGTGAGGACTCTTTGGGTCAAGTGAAATGTCGAGTTCATAGATTGGCTATGTAGCTCAAGATTTAGGGGGGGGGGGTCAGATTAACGACCGAACAATTTTTTTTAAACAGCTAATGAGATAGTCAATTTAGGGGTAAAAAAAACATGCTGTGGGATATGAAAACCATTTTATCGCCGGACAAGTAGGTAGTTCGCCCGGAATCCGGCCAAAACCGGAAATTTTGTTAAAAGTAAAAGTTTTATATAAAGTGGATTAGACGGTCGATTCAGGGTAAGAAAATATGCTGAACACAGGGGCTCAAGCAGTCTGCCTTCTCTCCCCTCTCTCCTCTCGACTCACTCGATCGACCCGGGGATGCTCGTTGACATAGTCCTCCCAAGAGCATACTAGTCTAAGTGAATGACTAGAAACTATACACCTATGAAAAAATATGAAAAAAAATTTCTTGTCGGACTAGTAGCTCGTCAGGAATCCGGTCCGACCCCGGAAAATTTGTTAAAAATAAAAGTTTTAGATTTAGTCGATTAGATGTTCGATTTAGAGATAAGAAGAATGGTGAGTCCGCTTTGCCAATCAATTTCTACCCGGACAAATAAAAGTTAAAGTTTTATCTGAAGTTAATTAGATGTCCAATGTAGGGGTAAGGTGATACGCTGAATACGTTTTTGAACTTTAGTTTTTGCCGGACAAGTAGTTCGCCGGGAATCTGGTCGAAACCGGAGATTTGGCAGAAGTAGGCAGGAGGATTTGATCAGTTTCGTCAAAGTAGATATGATGTATAGCCTAGGGGTAAATACACACATGGTGAATCCATATCTGAGCCTGGTTTTCTCAGATGATTAAGCATTGACCTTCTTCTGTTTCTAAATCCTAATAGTAAAAATGTTCAAGGAGCCTTGCGAAGACCCGATATCTACAAGACAAAATTGTCTGGATGAAATATTACATTTTTGGGATCCTATCGAAACCTTTCGTCTTGTTTTTTACGTCCGTATGGTCTCTACGCGTGTCATTAAATTTTCGTTTAGCGCTCGTTTAGCCTATCTGGCATCTCTTCAACTTCTTTATCATAAATACACTCCTGCTACTACTATCTATTGCAACGGGCGAGTCAAGTTATTCACAGTTTATTATTCTCATTTAGTTATTATCTCAGTTATCTCCTAACGTCTTTCTTGGTCGGTCTGTCCTTCCATGTCAATCCATCCTCAAAATTCCTGATTTCTAACTTTCCCATTACGCCCATTCCCTTCAATGAGCAAATTGTCAGTCGGTAGGATTTCTAGACGTGGAACGAAGAGTGCCTCTGATATAGTTCTGGGAAAGACCTGTTGAATGTCAAGCGTGGAGAAAGGATTTCATAGTAGACGAATTCCAGCAGTATTCTATTGACGCCAGCTCCGAAGACTTGGCTATGGAAGTGACGGCGCCGTTTCAGAAAACCTTAGGGGGGTCAAGACATAAAGATTGAAGACCAATGGTTAAAACAATTTCTGATTTATTGCATATTTAATCAGAATTTTATTTCCAAATAGCTTAAAGGACCTGCCTTACCTATAATACTGATGCAACCTACTTCCATAATTATTCCATATAATTCTAAACCCAGAGACCCCATTTTCGTACGGTACATTCTAACCCCTCTAACAAAAGCTCGCTGATTTCCTCACTTGCCGTGTTTTGCTACCTTCGATGTGCATCACACTGTCGACGGTTGTCTGCGAGAATTATTTCCATCAGAAAACCGGTTATGTAAATTTTACACGCTGTAACTCAACGGGTCTCGGAAAAGGCTTAAAACAGCCAAAACCTTGGGTTATTTGTTGAAAGCACAGCCTATTTTTAAAGTATTCAAATATTTTTAAATACTGCAAGTTGAATATTAAATAGTGCGAGGGGTCCTTTAAAGCTAGAAGATGAATAAAATATTAAAAAAAAACCACAAAAACGACAACAAATTGACTAATACACGATATGGTCCTCCTTTCTTCTGCCCAATGTATGGGATTGCGAATGATGATTTTAACCATTTTATGTTTCAGTGTAGAGAGATGTAAGATACGAGGTATTTGGTGAAAGAGTGTTTGGTAAAGAGTGGATGTCTAAAGTATCAGAAGACAGCGTTATGACCTAAGGTTGTTGGAGAAATTCCTCCGGGTTGGTTTGCACCACAGCGATTTGTTTATTTAATAGTTATTTTTTGTTCTATTATTTAACTAATGTTTATCTATATTTTTTGCCATGACCTGTGGCTTTCGTGCAAATATGTTATATTCTATTCTATATTTTATTCCAGTTTGCAACCAGAAATAAATGTTGGGGTGAAACTGTGTAAAAACGAACGGTTGTCTGTGGTTGACGAATTGGATATGGCAAAAATTGATTGCCACTGATCCTCTCGGACGGACGACTGGATGGGAAGGGGGAATAGACGGTTCAGCTGGGGACAATAAACTATTTTTGCTCCGAAATTGTTTGAAAGGGTATTTTTGTGGAACACTCAGTTTAATGAGAGCCTCTTCATGTGAAATATTATGATCACACAGAATTATTCTCGCTGTTCTCTTCTGACATTTTCCAGGCGATCAAAGAGCTCTGCAGAAAGACAAGAATGCCAAACCGATAAAAGGATATTCTTAATGAGGGCGGATATAAGTTTTAATGCAACAGGGAGGCATTTAGTATCCAAACCAAAAGATTTTAGGGTAGAGAGGGATTTAATTAAGAAGTTTAAAGTTTTGTATAAGAACGTTCTGTAATTAATAAGATATATAATAGTATTTTAAATAAAAACCAACTTGCTGAAAATTTGCTACGATAAACGCAGCCGGTCTCAGTTGTTTAGTGTAATAAAATACTTAGTAAATACAGTTTGCTTTAGAATACTTTCTACTTGCTCAGGTAGTTGTTGCCACTTTTAGAGGAGGAAGTTTTTTTTTTTATGAATGTTTTGGTGAGTAAGCTTTTTTTCTGGCCAGCACGGAACATAATTTTCGTTCGGGGCGCATAATATTTAACGACTGGCTGGTCATTTTTACTGACTGTTTTCAGAAAGAACTACTGTTTTATAAGAACGAATCGACTTTTTTAAGAAAAATTGATTGTTTTTCTGAAAAAAAACTGATTTTTTGTAGCCTACGAAAAATCTATTGGGTAAAAAAAGTCGATTTTTAAGAAAAAATGGACCGTTAAAAAAAAAACTGTTTTTAAGAAAATCAGTTGTTTGTAGAAGAATTTTTTTACGAAAAATCGAAGGTTTGCACGAAAGATCGATTGTTTTCGTGAAAAAATTAACTGTTTTACGAAAAATCGCGGCTCGTCGTGTCGACTCATTTATTTCTTTAGCGACAACATTAGGGAGCGCGTCTCCCCTTCCTCCCTATAGATGACGCCTCTGACTTTCGGTGTCCAAGCTTGACAGAGAGCTTTTCCTCAAGAGGAATTCAGCTTCCCCTTCTGCCCCAAGGACTATGTTAAGGAAACGGAACTTAGCCACATGTCACCGCTCAGTCGAGCTTGATTGCTCGACAAAGAACAACAAGTTTTCCGCCAAATTGCTCAAATGGGAAGTGGCTTAAGATTGCCAAGCAACCCAATTCTAGATTCTGCGTCGGGATCTCGGGATTACCCCCCGAGGTTCCTTTGGAAAATCCCAGAAGTGTCAGTGATAGGCTAGTGGCGTGTTAAACAAGGAAGGACTTGAGAAGGGTGTCAAAGGTAAGGTGGACGTTTTAGTATTGTTGGGCTGTAATAAGGGGTGGATGTTGCAGAATTGCTGGAGGCTATTAGATGTAGCCTTAGTTTTTGTGAAGTAGTAGTTCATTTCATTCGTCATGCTTAAATTTTAAAGAGTCAAGACCGGTACAAGAGACAGACTGAGGCAGCACGGACCGGGCAGACAGGGACGGACCGAATCCAGACCAAACTAGACCTACGTTGCCTGGTCAACGTGAAGTGTTGCAGCAACCTTTGTTCGGCTTCGCCGACTAAAGTCTTGCGAGATCAACACTTTGGTTTTGCTAACGGTTAAATGCTGAATTTGTCAGCCCATCGATGTTTTGAAAATGGTATTGTTCCAGTCCATGAAGAATATCTTTCTTCACATTGTTATCCTCAGCGTTGAAGAAAAAAAACAACAGAATATCGGAAGTAGGGACTAATATGACTTTGCAGCCAGTTGAATTTTATCCTTTTAAATCGTAGACATCGTGACTTGTGGAAACTTAGAAATTATCTTATGTAACCTAGTTGGTATTATAAAGCTATCCGTAGCGTTTTAGCTCAAAATGCCATAGATGTCACTCTACTAATTATTGCGAAACATATCGTTGTTTTACATTATCATTTGTATCCGTTGCGTTAACAGTTAATTCTAGGTTACAGTGAAAGACAATCACCATAGACCATTCTAGCATCTTGTGAAAATGAAAATGCTTTAGTAACCGATTCTTGAACGACGACATGAAACAAACTTTTCCTATCATCAAAAACACCGGAAACAAAATAGGTACACTTACTAGGATAAGACAGAAGCCCCTCGTCGCCGAAGATGATTAGAGAGTAATCGCCGATTGTTAGTTACAAGTCCTTGACTTGTCTCACAGTTGGGTTCCGCCTATTCTTTGTTTGAGTGTGTATCCTACCACTAAAGTAGTCAACCCCTCAAATACCTAATTCTAAGTTACTGTGATATACCATGGAGACTAATTTTCTTAGCCTCATATTTATAGAGATCAAGTTTCTAACCCCTTGTGAACCCCTTCTAGCAACCGATTCCTACTTACAAGTCCATCTCCCCGTGACAGACATAGTACTAAGTTGTTTTCAATTCAAATACACCAGAAACAAATAATAGGATTAATAGGTACACTAACTAGCAAAAGTTACAAGCCCTTCATCGCCGAAAATGATTATGGTCTAACAGTCGATTTCTGCTTACAAGTAAAGCAAAACAACAGAAAATCCGAAGTAGGGACTAAATTGACTTTGCACCCAGTTGAACTTTATCCTTTTCAATCGTAGACATCGTGACTCGTGAAAACTTGGAACATTATCTTATACAATCTAGTTTGTATTATAAAGCTATCCATAACTTTTCAGGATCAAAATACCACAGATGCCACAATTATTTCGAAACTATGTCGTTGTTTTATATTATCATTCGTATTTGTTTCGTTAACACGGTCGGATTCCTCTCACCGTCGAAGGTGATTATGGTATAACAGCCGATTGTTACTTACAAGTCCCTGACATGTCTCACAATTGGGTTCCGCCTATTCTTTGTTTGAGTTTGTACCCCACCAATAAAGTTAACAACCCCTCAAAGACTTAATTCCATGTTACAGTGATAGACCAAGGAGACTAGTTTTCTTACCCTCTGATTTATAGAGATAAAAAAAGTGTGCGCCAATTTTTACAAGTTTATAGCCCCTCATGAACCTCTTCTATCAACCAATTCTTACTTACAAGTCCATCTCCCCGTGATAGACATGGTACCAAATTGTTTTCACGATCAAATACACAAGAAATAAATAATAGGATTAATAGGTACACCAACTACCAACTTTGCTAACCCCTCATCGCCGAAGACGATTATGGTCTAAAATCCGATTCTTGCTTACAAGTACCCTATATGTCTCGCGATTGGGATCGGCCTATTTTTGGTTTCAGTGTATACCTCACTAATGAAGTTGTCAACCCCTCTAAACGTTCGAACTGTTGTAGCTCATGAAGTAATTTTTTTTACCAAAAAACAGATGACATACACTTTAATCAGCTCATCAATATCTATCGAATGCCGTTGAAAAAAAAAATCTATGTGTATTTCTGTAAATTCTATCTGACTTTCTAATATCACCACTTGAAAGGAGCAAAGGATAAGCTCTAATTTCTTGAGCAGTGAGAGAACTTGTAAAGTTTAAGAGGCCCATCTGATATCATTTCTCTTCCTCACTCCCAAGTGTAAGAAATGGAATGATAAACTCAGCTGAAATCACGAACATAAATGGGTAGGAACAATAGATGGCAGCACTTTCGGACCCGTGGGAAAATGGCACTTTTTTGATTCCGTAAATTTTCCTATCTATCACTCAAAGAAGATATATTGTCTGTGGGGCCAGGGAACTGCCGCACATATTTCGCACTTATAGATTTTAGTTCATCTTCAGTTTAAAACTGGTGCCTGTCTGCTAGCCTGCTAGAACGGAGCTTTCCACTCGAAAGCAGGAACATGGTTTGATGAAACGAAAGCTTGGCTGCATAACTTCAGACAGTTCTCTCTGACAAAGGCTATACAACGCCACTTCACTTCACCCACAGTAGACTCTGGCTCAATTACAAGCAAAAAACATCCTTTTTGCCCCAGGCAATAGTTCTACGGAGCTTTCCGAAATGTAATGTCATATTCATCAATCCGGCCTAAGGTCCACACTTTCCGTAAAAACTGCATACGTTACACCCTTACCGTCTTCTAGTAATAAAACGAAATCGAGCGACTAGGAAAAGCAAGAGCTACGAGCTCATATGGCACTCGTTACGAGAAGGCACGGCTCAGTTATGTCAATGATATATCTAGTGTTTGCTAGGTGTCTTCCCACCAAGTTTCATCTCGATCCCTCCACTCATAGTGTTTTCCAATATTTCCGGTTCTCCCCTCCAGCTCCCCCCCAACAGTCACCGGATCCGGTCCGGATTTTAAGTGGGTCGTCTGAGGCATGAGGTCTTTCCAAATATAAGTTTCATCGAGATCCGGTCACCCGTTCAAAAGTTATAAATACCTCAAGATTCCGGATTCCCCCTCCCTCCACTCCCCCGACAGTGCCCGAATCGGCTCGGTCATGTCAATGATGTATCTAGTGTTTGCTAGGTGTCTTCCCACCAAGTTTCATCTCGATCCCTCCACTCATAGCGTTTCCCAAGATTTCCGGTTGCCCCCTCCAGCTCCCCCAAAAGTCACCGGATCCGGTCTGGATTTTAAGTGGGTCGTCTGAGGCATGAGGCATTTCCAAATATCAAGTTCCATCGAGATCCGATCACCCGTTCAAAAGTTATAAATACCTAGAGATTCCGGATTCCCCCTCCCTCCACTCCCCCGACAGTGCCCGAATCGGCTCGGTCATGTCGATGACGTATCTAGTGTTTGCTAGGTGTCTTCCCACCAAGTTTCATCTCGACCCCTCCACTCATAGCGTTTCCCAAGATTTCCGGTTGCCTCCTCCAGCTCCCCCTAAAAGTCACCGGACCCGGTCCGGATTTTAAGTGGGTCGTCTGAGGCATGAGGTCTTTCCAAATATTAAGTTCCATCGAGATCCGATCACCCGTTCAAAAGTTATAAATACCTCAAGATTCCGGATTCCCCCTCCCTCCACTCCCCCCACAGTGCCCGAATCGGCTCGGTTATGTCAATGATGTATCTAGTGTTTGCCAGGTGTCTTCCCACCAAGTTTCATCTCAATCCCTCCACTCATAGCGTTTCCCAAGATTTCCGGTTGCCCCCTGCAGCTCCCCCCAAAAGTCACCGGATCCGGTCCAGATTGTAAGTGGGTCGTCTGAGGTATGAGGTCTTTCCAAATATCAAGTTCCATCGAGATCCGATCACCCGTTCAAAAGTTATAAATACCTCAAGATTCCGGGTTCCCCCTCCCTCCACTCCACCCACAGTACCCGAATCGGCTCGGTTATGTCAATGATGTATCTAGTGTTTGCTAGGTGTCTTCCCACCAAGTTTCATCTCGATCCCTCCACTCATACCGTTTTCCAAGATTTCCGGTTGCCCCCTCCAGCTCCCCCCAAAAGTCACCGGATCCGGTCCGGATTTTAAGTAGGTCGTCTGAGGCATGAGGTCTTTCCAAATATCAAGTTCCATCGAGATCCGATCACCCGTTCTAAAGTTATAAATACCTCAAGATTCCGGATTCCCCCTCCCTCCACTCCCCCCCCACAGTGCCCGAATCGGCTCGGTTATGTCAATGATGTATCTAGTGTTTGCTAGGTGTCTTCCCACCAAGTTTCATCTCGATCCCTCCACTCATAGCGTTTCCCAAGATTTCCGGTTGCCCCCTCCAGCTCCCCCGAAAAGTCACCGGATCCGGTCCGGAGTTTAAGTGGGTCGTCTGAGGCATGAGGTCGTTCCAAATATCAAGTTTCATCGAGATCCGATCACCCGTTCAAAAGTTAAAAATACCTCAAGATTCCGGATTCCCCCTCCCTCCACTCCCCCCACGGTGCTCGGATCGGGGAAGTGACTATTTCCAACTTAATCATTTGGGGTCCCTGATACGCCTGCCAAGTTTTATCGTCCTAGCTTATGTGGAAGTGCCCGAACTAGCAAAACCTGGACAGACCGACGGACGGACAGAAATTGCGATCGCTATATGGCACTTGGCCGAAGGGCAAGTGCCATAAAAACACGGCAAAACCAAAGTGTTGCTCTGGCAACACAATTGTAAGATCGTGAGAAGAGACTGGACGATGATTAATATTCACCCGTGGTACCTGTACAGAAATGCACTTCAAAAAGGCGTTTTGGCGTTAGAATGAATGGGTGTTAAAATGTATGTAAGGAAATGAAAAGGGTTGTTCGTGTGGTAGAATCGCAGTAGAAATGCGGGATACCTTTAGTAAGTTAAATCTTCCTTTTTGGATGAACTATGTTTTTCACGATTATTTATATGGCACTTGCGGTCTGCGACTCAAGTGTAATTTACCGATCTCCTCAGTCCGGTGAACGCGAGTTTGGGATCTTCCGGATGGGCCAGGACGATGAAACTTGACAATTGTATTAGGGACTTGACGAGGTTGACTTAGAAAGTGTCACTTTCCGTATCCCTACCGTCATGGAGGAGCGGTGGGAGGGGGGTTCCGGAATCTTCGTGTAACGTGTAAGCAGACCTAAATGGAACTTAAAGCAGGTATATAAAAATGCTATTCCTGCAGGAGAAACAATGATTACCGTCACTACAGCCTTTCTGAATGTTCAAACACATGAAAACTACCAACAAACAACAAGAAATCCAAAGAGATATACCAAGTTTCAGTTATTTAAAAAAAATTCCGATCCGGAGACCGCCAGAAGACCGAAAAGTAAATGGCTTTCAACACGCGACATAATCCGTACGCAAAACATCTAAGCAGTGAAATGAGACAGTATAAGGGTTGTTGAAAACAGTATAAATATTGAACTGAACAGTTGATAGGAAGAGTGAGAAAAAGTTCAGTAAGATAAGTTAGAGAGAGTGTTTTCGTTTGTTATTTCGTTTGTTGCTGATACTTTCGTTATTTTTCGTAACACAGACCAACACAAGCTCAGCTCAGCTAAGGTTTGCCAAAACGTGTCTCAATATACCATTTAAAGTCCGAACCACTTTCGAATTTTGTGGGGGGGGGGGAGTTGGAGGCCGGGCGTCGCGAATCTGGTGGTATACTTGAGGCTGGAGTGGAGGGATCGGGATGGGATTTGGTGGGGAAAACAAGCATAAGGTACGTCACTGTGAGTGAGTAGATTTGGTGGTCTCGGACACCTTGGAGTTATGCATAACCAGTGATATGATTCGGGTGGGAAAATAGATGGCAAGAGCACACTTGCTAGATGTTCCATTTACAAGCCCAGACCGGATCCCATCGCTGTGGGAATAATATCGAGCGGGGAGAGGAAATCCTGTAGAAAATATGAATATGAATATATATGAATAAAATATTATATAACATGTGGAAATCCTTTGTAAAATACCACGAGTGGCGGTATTTTCAGGTGGATATGACAATGAAAGTGGTCGGGAGTGTTGGGGGCCTAATCAGTTTGACTCGTAGATTTTCATTTCCCAGGTCCGACCATCCAGGTGGGAGCGGAAGAGGGGGGGGGGGGGGGCAGAAGCAATTGATACGCATAAATTTTGAACGGGTTATCCGGTCTAGATGAAACTTAGGAGAAAATACACAGTGTAAAAAGAATTTTAGCCAGACACATTATCATGTTTCTGAGGGGGCCTCGATCATTTTTGGCTCAAGGCTTTTGCTTACAAGTGAATTCCTAGGATCCCGAAAGCGTGAATCTTCACCGCAAACTTTCGGCCAAACGATACATTTTATGTTTTCCGAGGGCCAATGATTATTTTTGCGCCAATGGTTTCGCTTGCAAATGAATTCCTGTCCGCCTTAAAGTGTGCATCTAAATCGCACAGTGCCAACGTATTTTTGGTACCAGTCTAAAAAGACAGTTTGTGTATTGTCAACTGTCCTGGATGGCCGGTTAAACAGGTCCAGGTCGCACTCAGCCACTGTGGGACATTTAGGTAGCGTTCCAGAGAAGTTATAACAAGTTACGATGATAAGAGGAGGGGCGAGCGCCGTATTGTAGTAGTTATCACGCTCACTGGAACGAAAATAATAACAGCGCGAACATACGTTATCACTCTTATGGGAATTCCTGCAGAACCGATAGTTATTATCACTTATAATGCTCGCGACCATCATAAGTAAATTGTAACGATTGGAACAGTCGTGGAACGAAAATAACAAGTGGGAGGAGCCAATTTACTTATTACGGCGGGCTCTGGAACGGCAATAATAACACTCGTAAGTAATAATAAGTCGCTGTAACGCTACCTTAGAATGGGGGTACCTTGGATATACTGTGACACACTTAACATATCCGGACGAAGCTTGATCGATTGGACTGCCATATGCTTCGAGGGCGTAGGAGGGAATGGTATGGGAAGAGCCATCTGACCATGACAGCGCGAACCTTAGCTGGTGTGTATTATTATACTCTTGAAAGCGCTAAGCTGAAGTTAAAGCTTACAGCTCTTCTTACAGCCCTGGATTCCATGCAATGGTGAATGCTCCGTTTAAGATCAAGAAAATGGAGAGGAAATTCCTTTTCCTCTTTATTTTTCTCGATAGATACCAACCAATCATCAGCTGCATTCATTGACTTTTCCCCTTAAATCCAAGTTTAATTTATTTATAGGCTAACCCTAGATTCACACAGACGTTCACACTGAGGCGATATGGGCCATCGCCGACGTCGCCAAAATCTTCGATTTGTTTTGCTTCGTCAGGCGATTTTCAGTTAGGAAAATTCAACTTTAATCGGGCGACAGTACGATTTTATGCACGCAACAGCAACATGGACGACCCTTTTGATGGTTCACTTTTAGAAAAATTAATTATTGCTGTTCAGTTCTACCCCATTTTGTATGAAAAGCGAGAAAAGCGATTTTTTTTTCAAATTTTTCGTGTTAAATTCCGTTGCCGACGAAAATTCAGTGTGAACATCCAGGCGATAAAAATCTCTGTCACTGCGATTGAAAAATCTCGTTCATCGCCGCGATTTGCTCTGTGTGAACCTAGGGTAATAATCCGTTAAGAAAATTCGGTATTTGACAGCAAGCTAATCGCAGACGACATATGGGATAGGTGTAACGGATTAAGTATTTCCTAGCGTCATACGTCTGTTGTGTCCATGACTACTCCCGAACAGAGTGAGATATTTTGATGAAGGCTGTATGCCAATTTCGAACGACTTTTCTAGAGAGGGGCTTTTTACCTAGATATATAGGCGTATGGAAGGAGCTTCGATATTTTGGGAAGGAGCAACGAGATCGGAAAACGTGATGTATTCTAGAAAAAAAAAAATGCAAAGTAATGAAATGCTTCTTGCCTACACTGTAAAATTTTATCCGAGTAAGGATTAAAGCTAATTTCAGTATTTGCTACTGGGATTAATCTTATCTCTACTGAGACAAGATTAATAAGGATTAGAGATAAGATTATACTTTTAGAGACAAGATTAATCCAAGTAGCAAATACTGCTAGATTTGGTTTTACAATGTAGGATTTATTTTCAGCGGATAATTAGTTTGATGATGAAAGATGAATTGGTATGACAAGATATTTTGTTACCTTTATGTTGCTGTTGTTTGACAAGTAACCCCCACGATTGGTATCGATATAAATACTAAGACACAAATACTATGCTAAGAGTATTCTTCTGAGGAATCCAGTCAAAACCGCAAATTTAACTTTGAGAAGAATCTGATTTCAATCTCAATGTCAATCTAAATCTGTAATGTAAGTTTTTTTTACCGGAATCCGGTTAAGACTGAAAATTAACAAGTGCGCAAGCGCTCAGACGTGGAGTGTGAAAGTAAAATGTTTATCACATTTTCTATACAAACAGCTTTAGAACCAAGACATTTCACATCCCCAACAATCAAACAAGTATTGAATTAACCTAATTTGTCATCATCGCACTTTAAATTTAAACAAACCGCAAGTATAAATCCAAAGAGATGTTGAAGATATTGCACGGATAGCTTGAGTTCCAACAGTGGTGTGACAGCCAGTCCAACCCTTTAAACCTCTTTTCCATTAGCAAGGTAATGACAAGTGAAATAAACGAAATCGTAGTAGCCATTATACCCCCTTTCCCTTTGTCACAATTCATTAAGGATAGCTTATCATCGATCGTAAGACAAAACAGTCCAGTTCCCAACTGTTCATGAAAGAAGTACGTCGCGTCGTCTTATTTCTTGCTGTTAAACCCAAATCCTCATCCATAGATATAACTCCCTAAATATACAGGAGTTGAACTTGAGACCTGTCACAGACAAACTTAACTCGTGGGAAACTTGGGCCCACGTGCCCATGAACGGGGAGGGGGGGTTCAACTCTACATATATATCGTCCAACCTCTATGATACAAAAGCACAAAGGAATTTCATCGACCAGCCATTGTCAAGTCGAAAACATAAAAAAGGGCAATCTGGGACCGATTGCCTGAACCATGTGGGGGTGGGGTTTGGGACCAGCAAAAAGTAAAAAGAGACCGCAATCCTCACAAACTACCAACCTACCTACCTTAGATTTAAAGGGTGAAACCGCAATATGTAAAAACATATTGTATTCTCTAGTTCATAGAGTGATACATAGATGGCACATGAGTGCCCGACGATCGAAAAGTATCGGTATATTAATTAATGATGGAATAATTTTTTTAAACATAAATCAGATGGTTTTGACTATTATTTAATTTTAATTGTGATGGTTTTTAACGATAAGAGTTCTTAAATATAGCTCAAGAGAGCTCGATTATATTGAAGCCAATACATTGGTAAAAAGATTGTTAATTAAGACCAAAATATTGGTAATTTAAATGGAATGATCAATTTGTATTGTGTACGGTTGTGCTTACCTGCCTGTTGTCTTTGGATCCTTAGGGTAGGATTCTAGGCTCCAGACCCCCTTTATATTACCGTGACTCGCAGGCTTTACAACATTGCTCGACCCCTAAGGGTTAAATAAACTTATTAAACCAGTGATTGGTTATTCTGATGGGATGATCAGTTTAAGTCTTGTACGGTTGTGTTTACCTGCCTGTTGTTTTGTAAGTTCTAAGGGTAGGACTTACGGACTCCAGACCCCCTTTTTGATACCTGTTAAATTCCTGTCACAGGCCGGACTGCTTTCAAACTGTTCCTGGCGAGAAAATAAAGCTCGTATTTGGATTTAACATGTAGGCTACGCTCACTCGCTCGTCGATGATCCGATCAGATAAAAAAATAAGTCTATCAAATTTAATTTCTCCCCGATTCCGGGTTTCGATGGGATCCGAAAAGGGGATTATTTGTCGATCTTTTAATACCATTTAAGAACAGCCACTAAGTCATATTTTCCCCGTTCCCGTTAAAAGCTTACCACACTATAAGGCTAATTCTAAAACAACAGGTTTTGACTAGATTTCGACCGGACTTTCCCTCAGAAGAGAGAATAAAAAGTATTTCCTGATTCACCGTGTCTTTTTCCGTTTAGTCCTACTTTTTCCAACCAATTTGTATCGACATCGGAATTTAATTTTACTTCTTCGAAATTTTCGGTTTTAGCTGGACTCCGTTCAAACTGCTTTCCTGGCGAGAAGATAATGCTCGTATTTTGATTTAACATGTAGGCTACGCTCACTCGCTCGTTGATGACCCGATCAAATCTTCGATCAGATCCGATCAAATTTACTTTCTGCCAGATTCCGGGTTTCGACGGGATCCGAAAGGGGAATATTTGTCGATCTTTTAATACCATTTAAGAACGATTCTCACAGGCCACCGAACAACTTACAGCCACTAAGTTATACTTTCCCTTTAAAAGCTTATCGAACTGCTTGCCCTGTGAGAAAATAAAGTTCGTATTTGGATTTGACATGTAGGGTACGCTTACTCGCGTGCCCATGCTCCGATCGAATAAAAAAAAATGACTATCAAACTTAATTTCTGCCAGATTTCGGAGGAACTAATTATCCAGCGAGAAAATGAAGATTCACATATGGATTTAGTTGTATTCTTGCCCCTATATCAATGTCACAGTCAGCAAGTTTCCAGTAATCGCCAGACTCTTGTCAATCTACTTGTTCTGCGGAAACGTAAAGTTGATATATGGATTCAGGATGTATTCTTACACCTATATCGATTCTCTAATCGACCACCGTTCACCTTTAATGCGAATTCCGGGCAATCTATTTGTACGCGAACAAAAAAATCGAAAAAAGACTCAGCATGTCTGTGTACCCCTATCATGAACCTTTAACTTCAGTTCAGATTTCGTTCAGTTGACACTTTTACCTCCACAAATTGCCGTTTTTCCGGATTCCGAGTGAACCATATTTGTCTTGTGAGAAAATAAAGTTCAATTGTGGTTTCAATATGTCTCTTCACCTATAAATCGACTGACACATTAAATTGAAAAAATATCGTTTTCGTTCCTTAATTTAACCCTCTCCACCACCCCTAAATATAGGGCTACGGTGCCCAATGGATCCTTGCACAAAGTTTGAACAAAGTATTTATATCGCTTCGAGAGTTACCGGCTGACAGAAGAACAATTTTACGAAGTCATTGGTTTCCCGCCACTTTTATTTTGGGATCCCAAAAAGGTTGTTGGACAACACGTTGAAATTTTCCACACTTCAAGACCTCTGCAAAATGTAATAAATTGTGCGAATTTTTTCATTAGTTGCAAAACGTAGAAGTCTGAACCCGGAAACTAGGGAACCAGGAAAACCAAACTGAAACCAGTGACCCCAGTCTGAACCAGCGGATAAACAGAAAAGCCGTTGGCCGTAATAGTTTATTTCACCCTGAGACGTTGCAAGCCAAAATGTTTTTTTTGGGGGGGAGGGGGCGGGGGCAAGTTATTTACCAACTGGCTGGTAATTTTTTACTGTTTTTCGCAGAAAAAACGACTAATTTTAAGAAAAAACGACTGTTTTGACAGTGAATCGGTTGATTCGAGAAAAATCGGCTGATTTAAGAACAAGACCAAAGGTGTCGATGGGATGAGATTTGATCCAGACAATTGGGTCTTGACTTCGCCAGATCCAGTCTTCGCCAGGCTAATCATTAAAGAAAACCGAGTTCCGATATTCCATCTATCTATCAATCTATATCTCTATAGGCCATATCTATTTTGACGATACTGACCGAAACTTCCTGCTTTACTTCTGCCAAATTTGCGGTTTCGCCCGAATTCCGAGCGAACTACTAGTCCAGCAAACAAAGAAGAAACGAATCCAGCGTATCTAGAAAAAAAAAGAAAAACGAATCCAGCGTACCTATAAGAACATCTAATCAACATTAAATAAAACTTTGACTTAAAAAAAGCGCGTACAACCGGATTCCGGACTAATTATATGTCCAGGTAAATAATAATTGTCATATGCAGACTCAGCGTCTCTTCTTATCCCTAAATCTAACATCTAATCAACTTCAGATAAAACTTTTGCTTTTGACATATTTTCCGGTATTGGCAGGATTCCAGGCGAACTAGTTGTCCGGCGAGAAAATGGTTTTCACCATCGTGTTCAGCATGTCTTCTTACCCTAATATCGAACATTTTCAAATGAAACTTTTACTTCTAACCAACTTTCCGGTTTTTCCCGGATTCCGGACGAACTACTTTTCCAGCGAGAAAAGGGTTTTCACCATCGTGCTCAGCATGTCTTCTCACCCCTAAATCAAATATTTAATCAACTTAAAATGAAACTTTTACTTTTAACAAACTTTCCGGCTTTTGCCGGATTCAGGACGAACTACTTGTCCGGCGAGAAAATGATTTTGACCAGCGTGTTCAGCATGTCTTCTTACACCATAATCGACTATCACATTAGCTGTTAAAATTATTTTGTTCGTCCCTTAATTTGACCCCCCCTCCCCCACCCTCAAATATAGAGCTACATAGCCTAGAACTCGACCTTACCCTTGACCCAAACAATCCTCACACCAAGTTTCATCAAAATGTCTCATTCCCTTCGAGAGTTATCGTGCTTACAGACGGACGGACGGACAACTTTTGCGATGTCATAGGTATCCCTCCACTTACGTTTTGGGATCCCAAAAACCGACTGTTTTTGAAGAAAAATTGACCGTTTCCAAGAAAAAGTTGCCGACTGGAGGACAACATTGGTGAGGACGTGGTTTCATCCTTGATCTATTTTCAGTTTTTGTCGTGACGGGTCATGGTATTGTCTAGGCAACGTTATTGTCTGTCCGACTTCCCACTGAAATTCCCATAATGGTCGAATAGCAGACTTCAGAGAAGATATAAACGGATTACCGTAGGATATAAAAGCAGCTTGAGTCCTTTCTCTGTCAGAAAATGCCGTGAAAGTCTTGTTATTCATCTAGATTATCTCTCGGCCAAAAGCTGCTTAAGCGTTAGCAAATTTGATAGCCGAGTAGCTAAAGGAAGAAAAATCGTCAAGAAGCCAAAGATGCAACGTTAGTGATCCACGTGTCAGGAATCGACTTTCTCATTACAGACAACCTCACGGCGAAAAAATGGTTTTCACCATCGTGTTCAGCATGTCCTCTTAACCCGAAATCGACCATTTAATCATTTCCAAATAAAACTTTTACTTTTAACCAACTTTCCGGTTTTTGCCGGATTCCGGACGAACTGCTTTTCTGGCGAGAAAATGGTTCACACTATCGTGCTCAGCATGCCTTCTTACTCCATAATCGACTGTCACATTAGCTGTTTAAATATTTTGGTTTTCCCTTAATTTGAATCCCCTCCCCCACCCCAAAATGTAGAGCTACAGGGCCCATCTACGAACTCGACCTTACTCTTGACCCAAAGAATCGTCACATCAAGTTTCATCAAAATATCTCAATCTTTTCGAGAGTTATCGTGCTCACAGACGGACGGACAGACGGACAACTTTTGCGATGTCATAGGTATCCCTCCACTTACGTTTTCGGATCCCGAAAACAAGATCAAAAGGTTTCGATGGGATCCCAAAAATTTAATATTCGATCCAGACAATTGCGTCTTGTGGATATCCGGTCTTCGCCAGACTTCTGAACATTTGTACTACTAAAATTTAGAAACATTCAATGCCAATGGCTAGTCATCTGAGAAAACCAAGTTAAGGTATGGATTCAGCATGTGTGTTTACCCCTAAACGTCATCTCTACTTTCACGAAATTGATCGAACCTTCCTGCATTACTTCTGCAAATATCCCGTTTCAGCCGGATTCGGGGTGAACTGCTTGTCCGGCAAAAAATTTAAGCTCAAGACGAATTCAGCAAAGGGGTTACGACATCGAAGCACTACTCAACTTCAGATAAAACTTTTTAAAATTTTCCGGTTTTGGCTGGATTCCGGGTGGACCATATGTCTAGGTAGAAAATGATTGTCATATATGGATTCAGCAGGTCATCTTACCCATAAATCGAACATTTAATCTACTTCAAATAAAACTTTTACTTTTAAAAGATTTTCCGTTTTTGGCCGGATTCCGGGCGAACTACTTGTCTGGGTAGAAAGTGATTGCCATATATTTGATTCAGCGTGTCTTCGTGCCCATAAATCGAGCATTTAATTAACTTCAAATAAAACTAGGTTTAACAAATGTTCCGGTGTTGGCCCGATTCCGGACGAACTAGTTGTCCGGTGGGAAAATAAGTTTCAGATATGGATTCACCATGTCTTCTTACCCTTAGATCGACTAACTCATTGGCATTTAATTTGAAACTCCTCCCCCACCTCTATAAATATGGGGCTACAGGGCTCATCTACAAACTTGACCTGTACTTTGACCCAATGGATCCTCATACCAAGTTTGAAGAAAATATCAATCAATCAGTCAAGTTTAATCCAAATAGCTAAAAGCTAGAAGTGGAAACAAATTTACGAAATATACACAGACACGAAACAAATTAACTAATACACTTACAAGATTTTACCAGAAATAAATGATGGAATGAAACTACGTAAAAATTCGACAGAAGAATTAGCAGGATATGGAGAAAACTGATTGTCAGTATTCCTCTCGAACCTGACGCGCGGCAGACGGGAGGGGAGGGGGAATAGATGGGCCATCTGGGGACAACACATTATCTTAGCTCCAAAATTGTTTGAAAGAGTATTTCTGCGTTCAGTTAATTTAGGAACGTCAAGTTTAATGAGAGTCTCTTCATATGAAATATTATGATCACCCAGAATGATTCTCACTGCTCTCTTTTGGACATTTTCCAAGCGATCAGAGAGCTCTGCAGAAAGAGAAGAATGACAAACCGGTGAAGCATATTCTAAATGAGGACAGATATAAGTATTAAAATAACAGAGGAGGCATTTAGTATCCAAACCGAAAGATTTAAGAGTGGAGAGGGATTTAATTAAAAGGCTAGTTTTACGGATAATATTGTCAACATGAGAATTCCATTTCAGATCGTCATCGATCATTACCCCAAGCAATTTAACGGATTTACACTGCCTGAATAATAAATATAAATATAAAATATCCTACCGCGAGAGTTATCGTGCGGACAGTCGGAAAACTTTTACGAAGTCATAGGTATCTCTCCACTTACGTTTTCGGATCCCGAAAACTGGTAGAACAGGGGAGTATGCTCTGGAACTCGTGCCCGAACTATCAACTAAAAGAAGGAACAAACCTACTAGAATAGGGGGTGGGCATGGGCATACTGTAGAACTCGTGCGCAAACGATCGGCTAAAAGAACAAAGCCAATGGTTTAGTGTCAAGTAGCGTACATTCTTGTGCAGCGTCACCACGGCTTTGCAAGCCACACAAGCCGCGCCGAAAAACGAGGAGGTCTGGGTCCCTGTTCTGTTTTTTTCTTCTTCTTCCTTAAGTCGAGATCCCTGTTCTGAGAAAGGAACCTTGTCTTGATTTCAATCAACGAATCCGGCTCCTACTTTGGACTTGGATACATTTCAACGAACCCGGCTCCGACTTTCAGTATGCCATTGCAGTTTTTAGTTCGCGGTCCTCTTTCATTTCTTGTTCCACCGGCATCATGCCTTTCTGTTCCGTTACTTCTTTTAGTTGATCCCCGAACAAACTTCGTTTCTCTATGTTGAACAAAAATAAACTTGCGTTCATAAGGGTGTCAATTCGTCCGAGTGCATTAAAGCACGTAACTAGTGTTCGCCCGTCGGTAGCTTTAAAGTTTAACTTAAAAGCCAACTTATTTTTGCATCGTTTAACTGGACACATCGCATTATTCGAATGGTGCTAAGGAATTATTTTATTTTCCACTATTTGCTCTAAAATAACGTCTACGGCCGTCCTTACAACACGAAATGCTACAATGACGCGGAAAATATCAATCTTAATAGGCTACAAGTGCGGCTTTTCAGTGGCCAGTGATTAACTCGCGGAAGGTAGCTCACTGCATAAACCCTTATTTTTCATAAATCCTTTTCGTAAAGCATACAACACGGGTATGAGCGCTAGGTACCACAAATCTGACAGAGAAATTCCACTATATTAAAATCGATTAATCATCAATAGCGAAGTAACGAAGCGGAGCAACGAGTCAAATCCTCTGTCAATCAACGCGATCTTTGTGTGCAGTTGTGACACCACTTCTGCCTTTCTTCCGCCAGCTACCCAGAGAGGCCGGAGATTTTGCATCGGCAAGGAGAGATAGTCATCAATAGTATTGGAACATAAAAAATAGCTCGGTGTACTTGTTTAAATAAGTCACATCGTGGTTTTGCGTCACTGATGTAAAATGTGTGTTTTCTTGCAGAACATTAGTGACTGGAGAGCTGAAATGATGCACCATCAACAGCAGCAACTCCAAATCAAACATCTCGAGTGCATGGTTGCCACATATTCCGATCCAGAAGAACTCTTCACAAACAGTGAGCTTTTGGATTGTTTGCGTTTCTTTTGAGGTGGTGCGCTGTGGACGAGTTGTTGTAGCCCGGAGACAGAAAAAGACACCTGGGTGAAGGGAGGCATGCTTTAGGCTCAAGATTTCGTACGTCAAGATTCCCCAGTTGGCTTTTTCTCGCGTTCCACCCCCATCCTCCCTCCCTTAGTTAGAACGGTCCGAGTTCCTACAAGTTTAGGCCGCGTTTACGTTGACGCGTTTAACCTTTGCGTCGCACTTGAAGCGATGTGACGCAGAGCCTATGTTAAATAAAACGCGACGCATTAGATTTTTCAGTGAAAAGTTTTTTGTATGTATTTAATCGTCAGTAAACCAAACAAGGTATTTCACTCTATATACTAAACTAAAACTACTTGACATCAAAAAGAAAACACTGATCTAATCTTAAAGTCTCAAATGAAGAAAAATGGTTACACAACCAATGATCATCAACTACGAAATTTCTAATCTCCTAGTTCTTTTTAGAAAAAACAATAACAAGGTTTCTAACATACTCATTACTAACTACTAAATTCAAACTAAAAGGAAAGCTAAGACCTAGTTGAGATAAACACAAAGACAAAAAAAATTTCTGGGTCTAATGTAAAGGACATTAAAATAAAAGATGGCTGCAAGTTTCAAGAATTTGGCAACCATAGCACAAGCTAGAAGGAAACTATTAAGACGACAGTGGCCGATACTGTACGCAACTTCAAATAAGCGCTTCGCGACGATTCGTCGATGTAAAAGCGGCTTTACGCTAAGGCCAAAGATAGTTGTGGTATTTTAGAGTAAGACTAGATTGTAAAAGTTTAGTTGTTTATTACTTAAAAAGTACGAGATTTTCGCGGTTTTAATTGATCACAATATTATCCCTCTAAAATGTTGAACGAAGGATAAACTTTTTTGGAAATTTCGGTTGCACAACGGTCGGTTGCTTTAGAAAAAACCTACTTCCGTGCTGCCAAAATTAAGAGCGAGGAGGACTTGAACAGTTCTGTGACGTGAAAGTAAAACAATGATGCGGACTCGACAGCCTAAAGGCTGCGATGACCAGCAAGTAAAAATTAAATAACAACTATCAAAACCAGCGTGGCTAAAACCTCGTGTATACTTATAATTACGTTAATGTTTACAGTAAGCGTGTGTATATCTATAATTCGGTGAATATTTTACAGCACACAGAAAATGTTCAGCTTGACTCATAGTGCGCACTACACAACAGTAAGAACTACAAACTTCTGACCATGAGCAAATAAAAAATACTATCAACACGTGCGTGGTGGTTTGATTTTCTTACAATAAACTTATGTATATGTACAACTCATTGAATTCTTGTACAAATATTAATAAATATTTCTTCAGCCCAAACTGACTGCGAATCACATTTAACCGTGCAAAACGGATGTCAGCTACATTTTATTAGAGTTAAATTTCGGTCCTTCTTGGCAAGGGTCCTCTTCAAGGGTCCTCTTCAGGAGTCTTTCAAGTGTCCTGAAGAGGAGCCTTGCCAAGAAGGGCCGAGATGTAGCTCTAATAAAATGTAGCTGACTTATCCGTTTTGCACCGTCAAATAACTATTAACAGTGGAGTGAAAAGCGGTGATAGGTGTAAAGAAGGTTTTTTGTTTTTCGTAAAAGTTTCTGCACTTTCTAGGGTTAGCGCTGGTTGGTTTTGTTTAGTCTTGGCTGAACACATTCTAGGACTGCAACGTCGACCTTGGAATGATGGGACACAACCATCGTTTTGTAAGGTTTAAAAGACACATCGTACCTATAATGCCAATACAACCAATACAACCTTTACTTCCGTAATTGTATTCAGTACCAGTAATTCTTAAACCCGGAGACACAGATTTCGTGTGTTACATTCTAAACCTGCTAACGACGCCTCACTATAATCTTTGCACTTATCGCAATTCACTGTTTTCCATGTGCATTATGCTCCCTACGAGTGGTAGCGAATCATGCTGTTGATGCTTAAAACCGGTTATCTGAATTTTGCCGAGGTTTTGCTAGAAGTCAAAGCCGGCTATAATTTCTTGGAAGCATAGCCTAGTTTTACAGTATTCGACTAGTTTTGAATATTCGAACAGACACAGTAAATAGTGCGAGATGCTCATTAAGAATGTTGTTGCTCCTTTCTAATGAGCGAAAAAAAAATTGTGTGAAAATACTGTTTTTTGTAGGAGATGTAAAAGATTTATTCGTCGAAAAATATGTTATGATAGAGATAGATTGCGGAAGCAAAATTACAATAAACATTGAACGCGAAAGTCATGTTTGGTCTTTTACTTCCCGGGTGAGATAGAAAATATGCATCGAATGAAAAGTGTTTTTTTAAGCAAACTTTTTAGCCGGAATCGTCCAGATTAAAATGTTGATGCAAACGCCGTTCTTTGGTGCAATGCAATTTTTCTTTCAGAAATCGTGTTTTCAGCCGAAGAAGAAATTCTCGTAGGCCTCTTCATTCAACAATTCTGAAGCGGATACTAACATTTTACTATTTATTGTTATGCGACGCAACATTTTGATTTCATCCCGTTTTTTTTGCACTTGCAACCTCCGACTAAAATGCCATATAACAATCGCTTTTCCGGTGGTCTATCTGGCGGTGGGTCTGTCCGGTAATTGAGAGTTAGCGTACTTCCAGATGTACAGAGAGGATAGAACTCGGAAGACATGCTTGGGACCCTTGGAAATTGGCCTCCTCCGGATCCGACCATCCGGAAGGGATTGCGGGAGGAAGGGATCCAAAATCGGCATATAGAGAACGGAAGATATCCTTATCAATCGATGTGCATGGGAACTGATCACTTGGTCTGTCTGTCGCTCTGTCTGTCCGTAGGTCGGTCAGGCCACTACGTTCTCGAGTTAGGGTACTTCCAGAAACAGAGGCGTTACTAGCCAAACAAATTTGTTTGGGGGGCAAGGTATTTACCGACTGGCTAGTGTCTGGTCGTTTTTACCGACTATTTTTGCAGATAAAAACGACTATTATTGAGAAAAAACGACGGTGTTGACCAAAAATCGGCTGATTTTAAAAAAAATACATCTTTAAGAAAAAATTGACTATTTTTACGAGAAATCGACTGTTAAAAAAACTCCCCCTCCCCCCCTAGTCGTGATGACCCTGTTCATAAGTGGTAGATGATGCTTGACAAGCACATCAGGAACCCAACCAAACTAACTTGGGAATAGTCACTTCCCCGATCCGACTACCAGGGGGGAGGGGAGGGAAGGGGAATCTAGAATCTTGAGGTATGTATAACTTTGGAATGGGTGATCGAATCTAAATGAAACTTTATATTGGGAATGACCTCGTGTCTCCGGACCGGATCCGATAAATGTAAGGGAGAGTCGGAGGGGGGAACCCTGAAATCTTGTGACACGCTTAGTGACAGAACCGGACCGGATTCGGGCATTGTGCGGGGAGTCAGAGGGAGATCGCGAGGGTGATCGCGAGTTTAGGTACTTGTGCTAGGAGATTAAACTTGGCTTGAACATTAGAGACTTGACAAGGTTGGCTTAGAAACAGTCAGTTCCCCCATCCGACCATCGTGGCGTGGTGGAGGGAGGGTGAATCCTGAATCTTGAAGTATGCATAACTTTTGAACGGGTAACCGGATCTTAATGCATCGTAACTTGATATTTGAAAAGCATCGTGTGTCAAATGTCCTATTTAGAGTCTGGACCTGATCCGATGAATGTTAGAGGGGGGGGGGGGGTGGAGGGGAGAACCGGAAATATTGTGACACGCTTAGAGTGCAGGGATCGGGATGAAACTTGGTTGGAAGAACAGGCACAGGTTCTAGATACATCAGTGACAGAAGCGGACCGGGCTCGGGCACTCCGAGGGGAGTTGGAGGTGGGTCCGGAATTCCGGTGATCTTGAATTAAGGTACTTCCAGATGTGCTAAGACTACGAAACTTGTCTTGGACATTGGAGCTTAGAGCTTAGGAATTGTCACTTCTTAGATCCAACCATTACTTGAAGTACTAATCCTGTCGGCAATGTAGAACAGATACTTTTAAGCAAATATATGTTGATCATTAATATGTTCATGGTCTCTAAGGGCCCATGATACTTTTCCGTCGAGGGTTTTTACAAACAATAATTTAAGCAAAATCTAAGTTTTCATGATCCCGATGAGCTTATCATAATTTTTTCTTAAAGATTGTTCATTAAAGATGAATTTCTAGAACCCTTTTGCGCATCATCGCAGCCAAATGCAATTATAAATTTTCCTAACGAACGATACATTCTCGTGATTCCTAAGTGCCCATGATCAGTCTTATCTCATGGGTATTTGCTTACAAACAACCACAACAAACCTACCAATTGACGAATTCCTACTTTCATCCTCCGACCCAGCCTTGCACGTGCTATATGAGCTTCTAGCTCTTGGTTTTCTCAGCGGATTAATCATTTCCCGTGATTCGACTGGAAAACTATCATTTCTTATAAGGATCCTATTATCTTGGGTTTGACGAATGCTGAGAAGGCATGCCGAAGAAGAAAGCTGTTCATAGATAGAGAGACGGGGATCTAGGAAAACTGCCTATTTCAAGTCTTATCCGAGGTCTTATCCCTGCGCTATGCAGGGGGGTTCCAAGGAGACGCACCACCGGGTCCTCAGTTAGTGTTACTCTTGAAGTTTAACCGAAAAGCCAACTTATTTTTGTAAAACACACTGCATTATTTGGGTTGTGTTAAGGGTTTTTTGTTATTTATCACTATTAGCTTTAGTATGACCTTCAGAATACCTACGGCCGTCCTCACAACGCAAAATTCTACTATAACGCGGAAAATTTGAATGTCAACACAAACGCGGGTTCAGTGCCCGCGGTGAACTAGGTGATGCTCACTGCTCGAACGCTTGTTTCTCGTAAATCTTTTGCCTCAGTCATACAGCACCAGGGTTGCCACCGGTAGTACAATTGTACTCTTTTTAGTACATTTTTTTCAAGGTAGTGAGTTGGTAGTACATTTGAAAAAAGTAGTACTTTTGTAGTACATTTTAAGAAAACTACTACTTAATTTTTTTTTTTTTACAAATTTCTGTGTAAGATGATGTGGGGCTAGTTGCATTTCACTCATTTTATCTGAAACATTTGGTCATTGGATCTGATCAGTTTAATCGAATCTTTGTGAGCTAGTTAAGTCAATATTTGACAGTGCAAAATGGAGACGTCAGCTGAATTTTATTGTAGCTATATTTTGATCCTTATCGGCATGGGTCTTGGTGTCATAAGTTCTTGAAATTGTTAGCGCTTTTCTCCAAACCGCATCTTCGGGTCTTAGAACTGTCATGAAATACTACATCACGCATTTGTGAACATTATTAAATACATTTTTGGTCCCTTGCCCAGAAGTGTTACTAGCCAAATTGTTTTTTTTTTGTTTTTTTTTTTTGGGGGGGGGACAAGGCGTTTACCGACTTACCTATTTTTACCGGCTGTTTTCAAGAAGAAGAAAAATATGGTTTTGAAAAAATTCAACCGATTTTTGGAAAAACAGACTGTTTTGACGAAAAATAGACTGATCTTCAGAATAACCGACCGTTTTCATGAAAAAAAATCAACTGTTTTTGACGAAAAATCGCGGCGCTTCGCGCAGACTCGGTTACTTTATATCGACTGGCCGACAACACTGGGGGGGGGGGGGTCCCACCAGTCGTGACGCCCCTGCCCTTGTCTCCTAATTGCAATAGGCCAATCTGCAAGAACAGACAAGAAGAGGAGAAAAGAGGATGATTTCGTTTTCTGTTTTAAGAAATGATATAATATTTCTATAGATTTCACCTAACCGGAATTTGTTCAAGTAGGAAAAACCCTAGTTTTTGCGAAGGTTCGATTCAGGCCATATTTATAGGGTCGTGCGAAAGGCATTTACAGTAGCGGCAGGGGAAGACAACGCGCGTGTTGCGCGAAGCGCAACACGCTAAAAAAAAATTTTTAGGTAGTACATTTTCTCCCCTGGTAGTACCTTTTTGGTACTTGGATAGTGCATTTTATTTGAGTCAGGTGGCAACCCTGTACAGCACACGAACAAGCGAATGGAAGTACCACAAATCCGACAGGGAAATTCCACTATATGAAAATCAATTATGAATAACAAAGAAGTAACTCATTTTCATCGGGTCTTCAAGCCTCTGTAAGTAGCTTGATGGGTAACTAGATTGTCCGTTCTCAGTCCTTTTGGTTAAACTTTAAGCTGATCGCTTTTTTTGTTGAAGGTACACAAGTACAACACTAAAATGTACTAGAAAGAAGGTTGAGACTAATTTATGGGGTTCTGTTGTACCACGTTCTGTATTTGTGTCAGCATGAAAGTTTTGATTGATTAAAAATAAAAACCACAATCAAAAAGTGAATTTATGCGCCTGAAACAACGCATACATAATATTAACAACAAACTCTTAGAAGAGGAGTCACCTCGTCTATAAGTAAGTGTACCATGCGAACTTGTAAGGATTCGTAACATGTAAGAGATTTCAACTTTTAACTCCCTCTTTTACCTCTTTTAACTGCCTCTTTTAACCTTTTAACTCCTCTCTTTTAACTCCCTCTGGAGATAAGAAATTACCTTGTCTACAACTAATTCTACCATGCGTATTTGAACTTGCCTAAAAGGATGTAACAAATTTCACCTTTTAACTCCCTCTTTTAGTCTTTTTCAATCAAGTCAATCAAGTTTAATCCGAATAGCTAAAAGCTAGAAAAGGAAAACAAATTTACAAAATACACAGACACACAAGAAACAAATTAACTAATACACTTACAAAAAATGACCAGAAATAAATAATGGAATGAAACTACGTAAAAATTGGGTAGAAGAATTAGCAGGATATAGGGAAAATTGATTGGCGGTCTTTAGCTCTTTCTTTTAACCACCTCTTTTAACCTTTTAACTCCTCTCTTTTAACTCCCTCAGGAGATAAGAAATTACCTTGTCTACAACCAATTCTACCATGCGTATTTGAACTTGCCTAAAAGGATGTAATAACTTTCACCTTTTAACTCCCTCTTTTAGTCTTTTAACTCCCCTCTTTAACTCTTTATTTTAACCTTTTAACTCCTCTCTTTTAACTCCCTCTGGACATAAGAAATTACCTTGTCTTACAACCAATTCTACCATGCGTATTTGAACTTGCCTAAAAGGATGTAATAACTTTCACCTTTTAACTCCCTCTTTTAGTCTTTTAACTCCCCTCTTTAACTCTTTATTTTAACCTTTTAACTCCTCTCTTTTAACTCCCTCTGGACATAAGAAATTACCTTGTCTTACAACCAATTCTACCATGCGTATTTGATCTTGCCTAAAAGGATGTAATAACTTTCACCTTTTAACTCCCTCTTTTAGTCTTTGAACTCCCCTCTTTAACTCTTATTTTTAACCACCTCTTTTAACCTTTTAACTCCTCACTTTTAACTCCCTCTGGAGATAAGGAATTACCTTGTCTTACAACCAATTGTACCATGCGTATTTGAACTTGCCTAAAAGGATGTAATAACTTCCACCTTTTAACTCCCTCTTTTATAACTCCCCTCTTTAACTCTTTATTTTAACCACCTCTTTTAACCTTTTAACTCCTCTCTTTTAACTCCCTCTGGAGATAAGAAATTACCTTGTCTAACAACCAATTCTACCATGCGTATTTGAACTGGTCTAAAAGGATGTAACAACTTTCACCTTTTAACTCCCTCTTTTAGCCTTTTAACTCCCCTCTTTAACTCTTTCTTTTAACTACCTCTTTTAACTCTCAGTCTGACTGAGAATAAAGACTATATGTATCACACATACGGACTTGTCACCAGTCGTATGTTGTTGGTGGAAGAAATGTTCGTTTCTTCCACAAACAAACTGACGAGGACCCATGCCAAGAAGGAACGAAATATCACTGACGAGCAACGTAGTTTACTTCATTGTGTGATAAAAATAGTAATTATGAAAGTTACTTTAGAACTTTTTCTGAAAACGATAAGAATCTGTAGTCAAGACTACTGAAGCTTGTCATTTAACTAGTATGTTATGTAGGTAAGTAAGTAACGTCTATTAGAAAAAAACTTACTACCGAACTAATTTGATTGTCTTTACAAATATCATTCTTTATAACTCTCACAGAGTCACAGGTTACATAACGAAACACATGGTGGTACAATGCTGACTTTGCACCAACATTTTGTTAAACATGCTTATGTAAAACGGCACAAACGTATTATGCCTGTTGGTTTTTTGTATTTACTTCAGGTTAGCTGCCAACGCGTACGATCGTTTAGGTGGTCGGAGGATAGGACGGTGTCGGACAGATGCAATGATTTTACATCCAAACTTGAAAATCAGTGTTTTACGCTTTCATGCAGTGAAGGGAAATTTATGCTTCAGTCAGAAAATTGCTCTTCGTCCCTCATGTTCCTCCTTATTCCGTTACCTAATCCAGTTTCTTTTGTAATATTTATTGGCTGTTCCTTAATCAACTTCTCATTTCCGCACTTTGAATGCATTCACACGGGACATTGTCTGTGAAAAGAGAAATAAGTCCACAATGGAAAGTCTCTTAAAGGGCCCCTCGCACTGTTTACTGTTTATGCTCCAGCATTTTAAAACAGCTGGATTCTTTGAGACCTGGTTTTGCTTTTAAAAAGTTATCAACGGCTTTAGCTGCTCTCAGCCTTTGTCCAGGCCTGTTGATTGCTAGCAGAAACAGGGGGAAATTTACGTACGCGGTTTTTCTGATGGAGTTTCTCGTAATCAGACGTCGCTCATCGAAAAGTGTGAAAATCATTGAGTTCTCATTAGGGGTTTAGAATGTACCGTAATAAATTTAGGTTTCCGGGTTTAAGAGTTGGTGGAGCAATAGTAGCCTAATGGTACGTTGAAAATGAAAATACTCCTCAAGCAGGATTTGAAACCGCAACCTCCGGCTTCATGTACCGATGCTGTAGCCTACTGAGCTATCTAGGGATTTCATGAACAAAGTCTTCGTTGTCTTACAGATCCGGTCTCACCTTGACTATTCTCTTTGATATTTGCCTCTCGATTTCTGCAAGAACTCCCTTTTGCTCTTGAGATCCTACTCTTGCTATTGTTTGTTTTGTCTCCGTCATCATTCACTGTTTGATACAGGTTTGATGCATGAAGCTGCCCTTACTCTGGCACCGCCCACCCCCCAATTGGCCATGGTACATGATCCTGCCACCTTGGATCATGAAGCTGCCACCCCCAGAAAAATCATGCAAATTCCAAGAAAACAGCAAATTTTGTTATTTGCAAAAGGTCAAGGAACCTCTCTGACCAAACAGCTGGCCTCTAACTTCACCATGTAGCAAAATACCATTTTTAGCAAAGTGGGCGACTTCATGATCACTTGGGTGCCTATATTCTTTTGTGTTCTCCAGCTTAGCCTTCAACAGTTACAAGTAAACTATGGTACCAGCAGAAAGCGAAGGTTCTAAGCTTCCTTTCAGGATACTCCACTGAATTTTATTTCAACCTTTACTCTTTTTCCCTAAGTCATTTCCCCAAAATAGGAGTTTAGGGTGGCAGCTTCATGCAACACTCCTGTATGTATTTATCGGAAGGAATTGCTTCTTGCATTTAAGATCCCTCCTAAACTGTTGCTCTTGTATCTTCGGTGTTTCAGTCTCGTTGCTCGTTTCAAGTGTGACGGTTACTTCTTTGTAATTACTTTTTGCAATTAATTAGTCGCCGTTTCAGTAAACCTTTAAGGGGCGGGGCAAAGACCAATTTCGGTGCCACATTCCATGTTTTTTACTCAGACTCAAATGTGATCACATTTTTCCAGGTAATTTAAAATACTTTATGAAAAAAGATAATACTGAGAAGGAAGATTTAGTGTCCTTCGAATTCTGTAGGAGCCATGCCACACCTAAAATGGAAACTCCACTGAAAAGCTTGGTCTTGTTTGTTTCACAAATTCAGCCTCTTCGTCTTAATTTGATATTTCCTGTACCTTCATCTCTGGTCTTGTTTGATTCCCAAGTTCATTTTCGCTCTTGTCACTTTCTGTTGGATATTTTCTTTTCTGCGAGAACTCGGTTTACTCCTTTTCTCGAAGAGTCCACCACCGGGACATATCCTTGGCTTCGAGAAAATCCCAGGACCGTTTCCAGCCGTGTACGACAGATTTAGGGGAGTTTGGAAGGAGCTCATTAAGTATTTTTAAGAAGTTACTGCTTTTTTTATCGCCCGAGCATGTTGTTGGCAGTTCTTGTTTGGGAGCTGCTGTTGTCAGAAAATGTCGTTTTTTAGCACGATGATGAATTTTCGAAAATTGGCAAAAGCTTGTCTATGAAATAGGAAAAAATATGTACCCAGCCCTGAATGTATTTACCTTGAAGGTACTTTTAGTTCTTTTCGATTTAAAGTTTAAAAACTTTTTTATACCTTGTACTCTCTTCCGTTCAAGATTTCATTAAGGTTGCGTTCCAGAGCTCAACGATTGTTAACAAACTGTTAACAGTTGTCAACTGTTTGCGTTCAAGGTTTCTAATTTCGAAATTCAAGCTTGTCCACCTGCGATTTCCTTTCCAGAGCTTAAAGACTGTTAACAGATCGTTAACAATTGTTAACTGTTTGCGTTCCAGGTTTCAAATTTCGAAATATAAGCTCCGCCCACCTACGATTTCCGATCCAGAGCTTAACAATTGTTAACTATTTTGCAACGATAGTCGGTGAGCATCCTAGAGAAAGTTAATAATTGTAGAATTTCGAAAAGTTAACGATCGTTAAAGCTGCAGTTAGCTCCGACCCAATATAAAGTTGACGATTGTTAACAGCTTATGTTTGCATCTTCTACTCTGACTCTGTTAAAGTTTAACTAAAAAGCCACTTATTTTTGTGTCGTCTAACTGAATACACTGAATAATTTGGATTCTGCTAATGGATTTTTTTGTTTCCCACTGTATGCTCTATAGTTCTGACATTCAGAATATCTGCGGCCATCCCGACAACGTAAATTCTACTAGGACGCGGAAAATTTTAACCTCAACACGAACGTGGCTTTTCAGCGGACAGTGGTGAGCTTGGTGAAGACTACTTAGTTGCTGAACAAAAAAAAGTTCATATATCTTTCGAGTAAGGCATACAAGCGCAAAGAGGTACCACAAATCACACGGAAAATCCGCTATTTGAAAGTCGATTATTCGTGAATAGCGGGACAACGAAGTAACGCATTTTCAGTGGGTCTTCAAGCCAATTTAAGTGAATAAGTGATAGGTAACTAAATTGTCTTTTCCCAGCCCTTTTCAGTTAAACTTTAAGGGATTTTCCCCATTTTCAATGTTTTGGATCACCGTCAAAGACAGACAAGATTTCAGATATCAAACATTCACGTCCTCAATAGCAACCCATTTCGGAGGACAGAAATAAAAAGGATAGAAGACTTCCAAAATGTTAGCAACAATATTAACTGTTGACAAGTTCATTCCTAAAATAATAAATAAGCCATTGCAAATTATTCAAAGGACATAGACATTTTACACATTTTAGACTTGAAATTATTCAAAGGAGATTTTATATGGTGGAAATCTAAAGCACAATCCTTACTAGATACGATCTTTTCACGGTGAAATGACTCAGGAATATGATTTTCATATACCATTACGTTCCACATGAAGTCAGCGATTTTCTTGTTAGCGCATGTCAACTCTATCAAGCGTTCCCGCTCTCGGACGCGGAGGTTGGACGTAAATATTTTAAAACTGAACGAGCCTTGGTTAAAAAAAATGTGAAAACCAAGCAAAGTAAAGAAGTCCAAAACAGAAAATAGACCTCATGCCAAAATGAAAAACAATGTTTTGAAGCTTCTCGTGTATGTTTATGTGTTTTATTTACTTTCTTCATTTACTCCGCTTTCTTGAAAACGTCGGGTTATAAATAAATTACTTACTTACTTACTTACTATATCCTTACGCGGGAAAGAGTAATAGTTTTCGACGGACCTTGAAGTTTGCGTTGCTTGACTGACAAAAGAAATAGAAAACCGTGATTTTCGGGGTTTTTTCTTGATCAGCTAATTATCCCTCTAGGATGATGTGCGAGGGATAAATATAAATTCGGATATTTCGGTTGCACTTCCGGCAAACCGTCCTCAGCGAAAAACAAAACAAAACTAAATCATAAAATCCACCACAATCACAACAGGAGAACGATGCGGAACCAACAGACAATAAGACGAGATGTAACTTAAAACCAGAAGAAAACGGTGGGGATGCAGATAAAAATAAAATAACGAAAGATAAAATGTGCGTGTTAAAAATGTATATGTACAAATCTGTGATTATTTACAATTCTGAGCTCTGTTTATATTTACAATTTACCATCCGTCTGGGAAAGCGCAGAAGCTTTCACCCAGAAAACGACCCACTCGAAAAATCCATTATACGTTGACCATTATTGATAAAATCTTCCACAAGAGTTTTGTGGAAGATAAAACAGATAAAAGATAAACAAGATCAACAGTTTTTTCCAATCGTTTACGATTGTAAACAGTTGTTAACGATTGTATTTTTACGATTGAAACCAATTGTTTCCAATCGTAATTTTACCATTTGAAACAACTGTTTCCAGTCGTAAAAATATAATCTTTAATAACTGTTTACAATCGCAAACGGTTGGAAACAATCAGGAACAACTGTTTACAATCGTAAACAGCTGTTTCCGATAGTAACAAACTCTTTCCAGTCGTAAATAACTGTTTCCGATCGTAACAAAAAAATTGTTTACGATCGTTTTCAATTGTTTACGATTGGAAAAATGTCCCATAATACGATGACTTGAATTATTTCCATACGGATATACCGAATCAGTAGAGACCGAAATTTAAGAGGCCTGATTTGAGTGGATCAAGAAATCAAATATACATGTTAGTATAAGTAAGGGAGTAAATATTCTATTTCTGACCCGCCATTTTCAAAAGTGTAGTATGGAAAAGGAAATTAAATACACAACAAAAACACAAACAAAGTACAACTTTTCAATCTTAAAAAAAAAAAAAAACAGTGAAAAGCTCATGTGCTTTCTGTGCCCAGTTGTCCATGATTTTGGCGTGAGATGATGCAGTTTCCAAAATTATAATCTTTAACTTGGAACTGGTCCGTTAGCCTGTAGCTATGGCAGCTATGACATGTAAAGCAGGTGCTTCGCACTATTTTCATCTTTTGTAACTTCCTTCTTTCGCAGAACATGCGTGAAAGCAGATCGAAATATAATAGAAGTAGCGCAAAAAGAGCTGTTTAAATCTCCTAAGGCTTTCTGATTGTAGCGCCCGCGGTTGGGGACGATGCGCCCATAGGCGGTAGGCTACGAATAGCTTACATACATCTTGAACAACCGAAGAACATGTTTTTGACAATTTTGATTTGAAGGTTACGCCAAGCCATCGTAGAGAGTCGGTCGAGCTGATAATGAATGAACCAAGAGAGACCGATGCATTCGATATAAGGCGTATTCTCGCCGTTCCCCGAGGACTCCTCGGGGAATCAAAGGGAACGGCGAGAATAGAGGGAGTCACTCCACGCGGACTCCGCGGACAGAAACAGCGAGAACAGGGGAATGCTTCCAGCATGGATTTTGTTCGAAAAATAGATATTCAGTTGACGAAATTAGTCTGGAGCCACTTTATTTTTGGTTTTGTTTATTCTTATTGTTTTTAATTAATTTTACATTGCACCACCACCAGCAAAAATTGATTCCCCTCCGAATCTGAAAGGGAGTCCTTTTTGATGATGGTGATGATAATCAGAGCATCCCCCGTCCGTGGGGACTCGCGAGATTACGGGGAGTGAGTCCCCGGGACAAACAAAAACGCGGGGACTTCTCAAGTGGAGTCCGCGGGGAACGGCGAGAGTACGCCTATAGTTGAACGCGGATCGCCCACCGTAACCTTTGGCTTTGTTCTTTCAGGTTCAATTTGTCTTCGGGTATGGGATGGTATCATGTGCTGGCCTCCGACTCTGGCTGGAACAAGACAAGACCTAAACTGCCCTGATTATTTCGTTGGGTTCAATGCAACCGTAAGTATATTCATTCCTTCCGTTCTTCAGGTTCATGGTTCAGCGTCGTCTTTCCGTCTGTTAGGACGATAACGCCCAAATCGTTTCTATATTTTGTTCTCAAACTTTTTCTCAAATATTTTGTTCCCAAACACAGACCTTTTTTTTTAAGTCAACTATTTATACGAAAAATCGACTGCTTTGAAGAAACATGAACTGTTTCTAAGAAAAATATCGACTGTGATTATGAAAAATCGGGACATAGGGGGACGCTCGTCAAGTTGTAGTTGATCCCCATTGTCACATATTTAGGGGTGTATCCAAGCTTATTAGTTGTCACTTCAGGTTTCAGGGGACATGTTGGCCGTACGGTCATAAGCCCTAAATTTACCATTTGCAGATTCCCATCGGATCCGGAACTGTTTGTGGGGGGGGGGTTGGGATTCTCGAAATCTTTTGATACGCCTAACCGTCGAATGAGTGGGGGATCGGGACAGAACCTGGTGGGTGGAAGCTCCCGTAAGCCCTTTGGGTCTGTTTCAGTTGCTAGTCAGGTTCTTAGTTGATCCCCATAGTATATATATAGGGGTGTATTGAAGCTTATGAGACTGTCAATTCAGGGTCAAGGAGAAATGTTGGCCGGACGGTCATCGGGGCATGATTCGGTAACTGTGGGTGAGTTGAAAGGGGGGGGGGTGAATTCTTGTGACATGCGTAACGGTTGAGTCGGTGGAGGGACCGGGACAAAACCTGGTGGGCGGAACGTCCCGTAAGCCTTAGATCTGCCAATAGTTGTAGGGTTTGGTCGAGGAAGAACCATCCCGTCCCACCCACCCTTGCAGGCGGAATAGCTCTTTTTATAGCTGCTTTTATTGATTCAGTAACAGCAGACAGTTCTATTGACGTCAACCGCATTGACACATTTTGTTCAAATACTTGTCGACCTGTCGAGTGCAACACGTCATTCCATTCCATTTTCTGCGAGTTCTTGTTTATCTAGAGAATTTATTTGTCCACCTTTTACGTAAGGGTTACCTAGACACTGTCTTGTACACATCATTAATGACTGGGAACGCCACGCGTTTAAACTCGCGTGGGAGTAAAAGGACTGTGATGCAAGAATTCAGACACCCAGGGCATGGGTGCAAATATTTAATTTGTTCTAAGAAAATATGTTAAACCAGTTATCTCGGTGTTGCCTTTGGTGACAACTTGTTCTACGAAATCAAGTGACTACACTGTCAGAAGTTTCATAAGAGATAACAGGAGGATGCGCGGTTTCAACAGATAATGCGTAACAGAGAACACTTCGAATGTTATCTCTTGTGTTTGAAAACGTTATGCAGGATATTTTGCGCATAACAAGCTTTGTTGCATCTACTGACTTTATTCTTTATCGCCATGGTGTCGGAAAACTCAGCAGATACTTTTTCGCGTTTTTTCGGTTCTTCTTATTATGCATAATATTCTGAAACAAAACAGATAACATCCGAAGTGTTATCTGTTACGCACTATCAATTGAAACCGCGCATCCTCGTGGTATCTCTTATGAAACTTCTGACAGTGTAATATACTTGCCCGACGGTTGGCACTTATTTCGACTATACAAGTAGCACGAGCGGTATTCTTGAAGGAGTGGTTCGTAACTGGGGAAGTTCCTTGGTCCTACATTCAATAAACAGTGTTTATAAAACGCACATTTAAAGTTTAACCAAATAGGGCTGTTAGGTTGCTATATATTCTCCGGAAGGACGAATGTTCCAGTGCGCGTCCAGTAGCTTTGGGGTTTCCGCTGGACAAAGAAACATCCTTGCTTCCGGGGCGGCGCGGAGGTTTTTGGGGCGCGCGACAGAAGGATATAGACCAGACAAGACCGATATCCACCCTCTTCCTTAGTTGCCGTGATCGAGTGCAGAACGAAATATAAGTTTATATTTTATGTACAAGTGTTTAAGCAGTAATTATGTAGAGTTAATGTTATCTTCAATATAGTTAGTTGTGTTCGTCTTATCCCGTCCTATGCCACACATTAAGGATGTAGTATATCCCGCATTTGAAGATCCGCTCGTCCGGCCTACGCTACCATATTAGGTCTCTGACCCCGGCGGAAGTTTACGTTCACCAAGCTGGGAACCGCTCTTGTTAACCCTGGACACCCAAGTTAAGAGGGCTGAGGTCTGACAGCCTAGTTACACATCACTTATTCTCTTAAATAGGCCAGCAAACCCTATACAAATACGTTACTCCGTGGCACCGCTATTAACAGATAATGGATTTAACCGAATGAACTTATTCTTTCAGATTTGTGGTACCTCTATGTGCATGTCCCTCTACTCTTGAAACATTTACCAACAAAAATGATACACCATTGCCAAAAAATAAAGTAAAAATGATGGACTGACTCCTTGCAAGTCTTGTGTCTGAACCCATGTTTTTTTTTTTTTTTTAATTCAAATTTCCCACGTCTAGATGAAGTTTGGGTGGTGCTGCAAGGAGTGTACAGTCTGCACGTCATGACTAGAGTCTCGGGTGAAAAAATACAAAATCTCTTAGATGGGTAAAACTATCTCAGAGTAATGAAATATCAGATGTAAACATAAGCTGGCTTTTCAGTTAAACTTTAATAGTGAAGTTTTGCAGACATTGAATACATATGTTACTCACTCTAATAGCTGACTTCTCCTTCTCCTGACTAGTTACACACCGACCTCTTAGTACATGTAGGCTACACTGATCCTTATATCTACCTGGTTTCTGCTCTTTGTAAAAGAGCTAACTTGGGATAAAAAGATAGAGCTTGCGAGCGCTGCACTAACCAGACCAAAGGCTCTGGTGGGGATCCCAAAAACTGAATATTTCTTAGACTCCTTAATCCACAAAATCGGGTCTTGTAGATTTCCGGTCTTTGCTAGACCCCTTTAACATGTTACTATTGTTTCCATGATCAATCGCTTGTACAAGAAATGATACCGTTTTCAGTGTCTTTGACACATTTAGTTCAGTTCAGTTTGTTTATTAACAAAAAGCAAATCATACACTGTAAACTAACTACACCCAAACAACTAATCAGAGATAACAAGACCAAAGGTGTCGATAGGATCCCAAAAATCTGAGATTTGATCCAGACAATTCGGTCTTGTCTTCGCCAGGCTAATCATCACAGAAAACCGAGTTCAGATATTCTATCTACCTATCTATACCTCTATAAGCCATATCTATTTTGACGATATTGACCGAAACTTCCTGCTTTACTACTGCCGAATTTGCGGTTTCGCCCGAATTCCGAGCGAACTACTAGTCCGGCAAAAATGCGGGTACTACCAGATTCCGGACTAATTATATGTCCGGGTAAAAAATGATCATTAGATACAGACTCAGCGTCTCTTCTTACCCCTAAATATATCATCTAATCAACTTCAGATAAAGCTTTTACTTTTAACATATTTTCCGGTTTTGGCCGGATTACAGGCGAACTAGTTGTTCGGCGAGAAAATGGTTTTCAGCATCGGGTTCAGCATGTCTTCTTACCCATAAATCAAACTTTTAATCAACTTCAATTGTTACTTTTAACCAACTTTCCGGTTTTGGCCGGATTCCGGACGAACTGCTTGTCCGACGCCAAAATGATTTTCACCATCATGCTCAGCATGTCTTCTTACCCCTAAATCAAACATTTAATCAACTTCAAATGAAACTTTTACTTTTAACCAACTTTCCGGTTTTTGCCGGATTCCGGACGAACTACTCGTCCAGCGAGAAAATGGTTTTCACCATCGTGCTCAGCATGTCTTCTTACCCCTAAATCAAACATTTAATCAACTTCAAATGAAACTTTTACTTTTAACAAACTTTCCGGTTTTCGCCGGATTCTGGACGAACTACTTGTCTGGCGAGAAAATGATTGTCACCATCGTTCTCAGCATGTCTTCTTACCTCATCATCGACTATCACATTAGCTGTTTAAAAATATTTTGTTTTTTATCCCCTCCCCCACCCCCAAATATAGGGCTACAGAGCCCATCTACGAACTCGACCTTACCCTTGACCCAAACAATCCTCATACCAAGTTTCATCAAAATATCTCATTCCCTTTGAGAGTTATCGTGCTTACAGACGGACGGACGGACGGACAACTTTTGCGATGTCATAGGTATCCCTCCACTTACGTTTTGGGATCCCAAAAAACAAGTTCTGGTAATGGATTCAGCATGCATGTTTACCTCTCGCCTATATCTCCCTCTAATCGACTTGAGAAAAGTCTTTTGGTTAGACCAAATTCCTCGCTTTAGCTGCATTCTGGGCCAACTATTGGGTCAATTCTTGGCCTTTTGCGTGCACACAGCAAAAGAGCTGGTGACATCGAGGGCCGAATCAAGAACAAATCGATCCAAAGTTTCGGATTTGGCTGAAAAGGATTCCAGCGGCAGATTAAAACCTCTAATCGAATTAAGAATAAAGTTTTGTTTTTACCAAATTTCCTTTTTCGCCAGATTCCGGTAAACTTCTTGTCCGGCTGGAAAATTAGTTTCAGATCTGGATTCAATATGTCTCCTTACCTTAAATGTCGAATATCTCATTGAGTTTTAAGACTTCGGATCCTGACAGATTTCGGGTGTCGACCGGATTCTGTGCGAACTAGTTGTCCTGCAAAAACAAAATTCAGAAACAAATTCAACATGTCCCTACATCGAACCTCTAATCAACCTCAGATAAAACTTTTACTTTTACCAAATTTTCCGGTTTGGGCCGGATTCTGGATGAACCACCTGTCCGGCAAGAAAATAAATTTCATATCCGAATTCAGCTGTAAATCGTAATAGCTTTAAACCAAAAAAATCCCTTAATTTTAAACCCCCTTGCCTACCCTTAAATGCAGACGTACAAAGCCCATCTACGAACTTGACCTATACTTTGACCGAAAGAATGCTCGTACCTAGTTAGACTAAAATATCTCAACCCCATCGAGAGTTATGCCCTTTAGTAGCTGCGGCGCCAAGCAAGTGAGGCTAAAACTTCAGATCAGCACTGAAAAGAGTGTCGTCCTCCGTGTCAACTTCACACATCACGATCTGGAACCAATTGAATCTGAGGCTGACCTTAAAGCAGTTGAATCCACCAAAATTCTTGGGGTCGTAATCAATAACAACCTTGGCTGGAAATCCCAAACCTCTAAACTGGTCCAAAGGGGATCCAGTCTCCTCAAGCAATTTGCACAGCTAAGACTATGGTCCCACAACACTCTCAGTAACCTCTACAAAACATACATTCGTCCTGCCGTCGAATATGGATGCCAGGTTAGGCACGCTTGACTAACAAAAGCCCAGGATTCGAAAATTGAGCGCACTCAAAAGCGTGCATGTCGTATCATCCTTAGGCACGAGTACATATCAGACGAGGCGAGTCTGGCGTCACTAGGCCTGGCTACCTTATCAAACAGACGGCATGAACTTCTCATGGCTTTTGGGAGGTCCTGTCTGTCGTCGGAGCTCTTTCGCAACATTCTGCCAGATTTCTAGCCAGCAGCTGAAAATACATGCCCCACTCGAGGATCAGATTCGGGGAAGCAAAAGTTAAGGCTACCTCCCGCAAATTGCAGTGTTCGGTATGACTCTTCGTTCGCACCATACTTTTGCAAAAATTTTGACGGTGTGACCTCAAGTGTTTCTATCTTTGACGTGCCAGTGCTATTCGTGTTTGGATATTCATGGCTAATTAATAAACTTGATTTGATTTGAGTTATCGTGCTAATAGACGGGGAGACAGACAGACGGACGGACAAACTTTACTAAGTCATAGGCATCCCACTCCTTACGTTTTGGGATCCCAAAAACAAGCAACTTCCGAGCGGTGCACTAAAAAGAGCCAAACTCTAGGCTTGACTTACGGCTCCTTGTCTGCGTTGCTCAGTGTAGAGCCGCCGTCAGCCTTCTCCCCAGCCACTACAATCACTGCTAGCGCCGGCATGTCGTGGACGTCAACGTTTGCCAACTTTGGGTATTTGGAGAGGTTATCGTACTCAGGGTTGCCACGTGTCGCACGATAGTGTGAATTGTCACTCTATTTTGTTTTGTCACTCCTGTCCTACGTAGGACATAAAATCCAATCTGTTACAGAAAATGCCCAGATGTATCATTCGAGCAGTAATTCCGTCCAAAAGTAACTACTATACTTTTTGGGATCCCCAAACGTAAGTGGAGGGATACCTATGACATCGCAAAAGTTGTCCGTCCGTCCGTTTGTCCGTCTGTAAGCACGATAACTCTCGAAGGGAATGAGATATTTTGATGAAACTTGGTATGAGGATTGTTTGGATCAACGGTAGGTCGAGTTCGTAGATGGGCTCTGTAGCCCTATATTTGGGGGTGGGGGTTCAGTTTAAGGGACAAACAAAATATTTTTAAACAGCTAATGTGATCATCGATTATGTGGTAAGAAGACATGCTGAGCACGATGGTGACAATCATTTTCTCGCCGGACAAGTAGTTCGTCCGGAATCCGGCAAAAACCGGAAAGTTTGTTAAAAGTAAAAGTTTCATTTGAAGTTGATTAAATGTTTGATTTAGGGGTAAGAAGACATGCTGAGCACGATGGTGAAAATCATTTTCTCGCTGGACGAGTAGTTCGTCCGAAATCCGGCAAAAACCGGAAAGTTGGTTAAAAGTAAAAGTTTCATTTGAAGTTGATTAAATTTTTTATTTAGGGGTAAGAAGACATGCTGATCATGATGGTGAAAATCATTTTGTCGCCGGACAAGCAGTTCGTCGGGAATCCGGCCAAAACCGGAAAGTTGGTTAAAAGTAACAGTTTCATTTGAAGTTGATTAAATGTTTGATTTATGGGTAAGAAGACATGTTGAACCCGATGGTGAAAACCATTTTCTCGCCGGACAACTAGTTCGCCTGTAATCCGGCCAAAACCGGAAAATATGTTAAAAGTAAAAGCTTTATCTGAATTTGATTAGATGATATATTTAGGGGTAAGAAGAGACGCTGAGTCTGTATATAATGATCATTGTTTACCTGGACATATAATAAGTCAGGAATTCGGTTGTACCCGCATTTTTTTTAAGTCAAAATTTTATTTAAAGTTGATTAGATTTCTTTATAGGGATAAAGAGATACGCCGGCTTCGTTTCTGAATTTTTCTTTTTTTGCTGGACTAGTAGTTCGCTCGGAATTCGGGCGAAACCGCAAATTTGGCAGTAGTAAAGCAGGAAGTTTCGGTCAATATCGTCAAAATAGATATTTCTTATAGAGGTATTGATAGGTAGATAGAATATCTGAGCTCGGTTTTCTCTGATGATTAGCCTGGCGAAGACAAGACTGAATTGTCTGGATCAAATCTTAAATTTTGGGATCCCATCGACACCTTTGGTCTTGTTTTTCATGACAATTAAACCAAGATGTGTCTTTTTGCAGGAGTGGCTCCGATCAAAAATGACCATTTCACATTTGTTCATGAAAATAAAATCTCACTCCCAGGTCACTCTCTGTTTTCGACAAAGAGTCACTCTTTAAATGTGTTCGATGTGGCAACACTGTGATTCGTACTCTGGATAGTTCGGTCTGCCGCGGGTTCGCTTCCAGCCAGCTTCTGCGGGGTAGAAATTCAGCACGACATAAGTGTGGTGCCATTCTGAGGAAGTGATGGCGTAGATTACGGACTGGACGTAGAAGGTTGTTGTTTCTGTTCAGTCGTTTGCAGCATTCTCTCGTTGCTGTTGACAGAGAGAGATCGGTATATTTAGGAACTATCGTAGCGTAACTAAATTCAGTTTCTTACAAATTATAAATAACAAATACACACTACGATTCATTGAACACCCAAGTAAACAAAAAAAAAAGGCACAAACGAGTTCCCGTAACGATTAATGTGGACTTTAGGGGGTAGCAGTTTATTTTGCAATCGAGTTCGATTATTGTGAGGGGCTGTTTGCGGTAGCAGTGACCGGTGACTCGTATTGGCTAGGATGGATTTGCCAAACTGCTTTCGAACGATCTAAGCCCTCCGATCCTGTTGAGGCTTGTTGTCTGGAACAGGTCGAGGGTCTTGAGGGCAGTGATTGTGAGAAACTAAAATGGGCTATTCCTCATTTTGTGTAAAAAAAAAATGTGCAGTAGATATTTACAGGTCATTAACGGTTGAGGAAAAAAAAACCTGTTTGCACCAGTTTCCTGCTTCGTTGTTAGCTTCGATTTGGTCAAGAATATCCTGATGAAAAATTCTTTGGCTGTGTAGTTGTATGATAGTTGTACGAAAAAGTTGCATATATGTATTGATATGTAGTTTGATTTAAACTGCCTCCGACTATGTTAATCTTAAGTAGTATATCCGATACCATCCAATCTTGCTGTACACTGTAAAAAGTTTCTCCGAATAAGGATGCAGTATTTGCTATTGGGATTAATCTTATATCTATTCGGATACAATTAATCCGAATTAGGGATAATCTTATCTCAATAAAGACAAGATTAATCCCAGTAGCAAATATTAAAAGATTTGTTTGTACAGTGTAGTAGCACCCAGTTTGCTAGTATTAGCATGCAGTGGCAACAGCTACTACTGCATGCTAATTTTTCGTATAACTCCATACGGCTAATTCTCGAAAAATTTGCATCGGGTTATAAAGGCACGCTAGAGTCAGCTTGCATAACTCCACTCGAAGAAGCTCTTTTTGGGATCCCAAAACGTAAGTGGAGGGATACCTATGACATCGCAAAAGTTGTCCGTCCGTCCGTCCGTCCGTCTGTAAGCACGATAACTCTCGAAGGGAATGAGATATTTTGATGAAACTTGGTGTGAGGATTCGTTGGGTCGTTGGACCAGTAGATGGGCTTTGTAGCCCTACATTTAGGGGCGGGGGAGGGGGTTTAAATTAAGGGGCAAACAAAATATTTTGAAACAGCTAATGTGATAGTCGATTATGGGGTAAGAAGACATGCTAAGCACGATGGTGAAAACGATTTTGTCATCGGACGAGTAGTTCGTCCGGAATCCGGCCAAAACCAGAAAGTTTGTTAAAAGTAAAAGTTTTATTTGAAGTTGATTAGATGTTCGATTTAGGAGTAGGAAGACATGCTGAAGACGATGGTGAAAACCATTTTGTCATCGGACGAGTAGTTCGTCCGGAATCCGGCCAAAACCGGAAAGTTTGTTAAAAGTAAAAGATTTATTTGAAGTTGATTAGATGTTCGATTTAGGGGTAGGAAGACATGCTGAAGACGATGGTGAAAACCATTTTTTCGACGGACAAGTAGTTCGCCCGAAATCCGGCCGAAACCGGAAAGTTTGTTAAAATTATAAGTTTTATTTCGAGTCGATTAGATGTTCGGTTTAGGGCAAGAAGACATGCTGAACGCTTATGTGAAAACAATTTTCTACCCGGACATGTAGTTCGCCCGGAATCCGGCGAAAACCGGAAAGTTGGTTAAAAGTAAAAGCTTAATTTGAAGTTGATTAAATGTTTGATTTATGGGTAAAAAGACATGCCGAACACGATGGTTAAAATCATTTTCTCGCTGGAGAACTAGTTCGCCCGGAATTCGGCCAAAACCGGAAAATTTGTTAAAAGCATAAGGTCGAGTAGATGACAGATTAAGGGGTAAGAAGAGAGGCAGAGTCGGTATATGACAATGGTTTTTTACCCGGACATATAATTATTCCGGAATCCGGTTGTAACTGGATTTTTTTTTCAGTCAAACTTTTATTCAAAGTTGATTAGATGTTCTTTATAGGGATAAGGAGATACGCTCGTTTTGTTTCTGTATTTTTTTGTTTTGCTGGACTAGTAGTTCGCTGGGAAATCGGCAGGAAGTCTCGGTCAGTATCGTCAAAATAAATATGGCTTATAGAGGTATATCTGAACTTGGTTTTCTCTGATGATTAGCCTGTCCAAGACTGGATCTGGCGAAGATAAGACTCGATTGTCTGTATCTAATATTAGATTTTTCGGATCCCATCGACACCTTTGGTCTTGTTTCTGCTTGGCAAGACCCACCTTCTGTTGCGTGGACCTGCCACGATTTCAGGGATGAAACATTCTTGTCCCAAGTAGAAACCGATTTCGAACAAAAACAGAGATTAACGTGGAATGGTAATAATTGGTAATAATCGTAATAATGAACTTATTTCATGCTGCTCTGTCGGAAGTTCATAACAGATAACACAAGGATGCTCAGTTTCAACAGCCAGCACTTGGGATATAATCTGTTGTGACTTTGAAAATGTTATCCAGTAAATGTATGCATAACAAGCATTGCCAGGAAGAGCCGTAAAGCATTTGCTGACTTTTCTTATATCATGACGACCAACCAAAAAGACGGCAATAATTTATTGGCGGTGTTCGGCGCTTCGTTGGAAGCCTTGTTTTCAAAACCACAACAGATTACATCCCAAGTATTTTCTGTTGAAACTGCGCATCCCTGTGTTATCTGTTGTGAAACTTCTGACAGTCTGATATGTGAAATTCATAGATATACGTTGCTGTACCCAATTATGCCATTACTGTCACGAAAATTACCTGTCATGTTGCCGAGGTGAACAAAGGATTAGCCACTGCAGAATAGCAACATGAAGAGTGGGAATAAATGCGATTTTCTCAGCGTTAGTCGCAGTTTGGGGGAAGAGTTTGCTTTAACTGGACAAAGTTTGTAGTCCTTCTTTAAGTATCTCCGAGGGATGTTGAAAACTGTAATTTTTGCTGTGAGAATAAAAAAGAAGTTGACGGACAGGATCGACTAAACTTCACAAAATACGCAGAGCAAAATAACACTAAAGAGTAGTACCAATACCTATGCTGTCCATGCTTTGCAAACGGGCCATGTTCGTTGCGCCGCCCACTACGATTGCGGCATTTAAAGCGAGACAAACTTTCGAGTTTGGAAATTTCTAATTAAGCAAAGATGTGGTCTGCACATACCAAGGAAACAATGAAGGTTGTATAATTTTTTTTGCTATGTTCAGAATATGAAGTTATTGGAGCCAGCGCTGGTGAACGGCTGAATGAGATTAATTAGGAACGTTCTCAATCACTAATTTTGCTCTGAAAATATCTTAGGAAAAAGAAAGGTAGGCTAAGCAACTAGTAATACATGCTTTGAATAGTGCACAATAACCCCTTTCATTCCTTTAAAATGGAGCTTAGTAGTTTCCTTTTCCGTGTTTTATGCCGCGTATTATATGGCGGTTACGTGGTCTCGTTACGTTCGTAATCCGACATCCATCGTCTTATTGCTTTGAGGTAATCCGACTTCCTTTGAAGTATGTTGAGAGGGTTATATCTGAAAAAGAGCTGACTTTAAGCTTTTTCTCAGGCCTTTGCCAGTCGAATGTGTCTTGACGACGGTAGCTGGTTCTGGAGCGAAGAGTTGAATCGAACTTGGACAAACTACTCAATGTGCTACGAGGGGGAATATCTTAGCCCAGAGTTTGAATTTGACACCCTCCAGAACGCGACTCTCATACACGTAAGTACTATTTGACTTATTTAGCTCTGTGACCAGGTCATTGGTGTATTGTTTATGTTTTTTTGCAAGAGCCTTTCGATAGGCTGATTGTTTAGTTTGATGGAACTAAACGGACGTCAACCGAGATTTATTCACCGATATTTCGGCACTTCTTGGCAAAGTTTAATGAACCCCTGCCAAGAACCGCCAAAATATCGCTGAATGAATCGATGAATCTGGAGGAATAATTATGATTGTTTGGCCCCGAGTTTGAATTTGACGTACTCTCAAATGCGGCTCGCATACATGTGAATCTCTCCCTTCTATTAAAGTTTTTGATTCGTGTAGGCCGAGAAGGTGGGAGACACCATTTTTTGATGGGTCGGATTTTTACGAGCAAACCGTTACCTTTGTTTTCCCCAAAATCCTCCTGGTAGCCAACGTTATCCACAAATTACGTGGACGCAATTCACTCCTGAAAGTGAATCCCCATTGCTAATTAACTATTCATTTATCTCCTGGTACTGGCCAAAAGATTACTAAAACCTTCGAGAAGATTGAGTGGCGTGTAAGAGTATTAAAACAACGAAGTATATTACCATCTGGACGTTTAGATATGTCGGAAAAAGAAATCGTCGGCCAGTTTGACATTTTTGGGGATCCCAAAACGTAAGTGGAGTTATACCTATGACATCACAAAAGTTGTCCGTCTGTAAGCACGATAACTCTCGAAGGGAATGAGATATTTTGATGAAACTTGGTGTGAGGATTCGTTGGGTCGTCGGACCAGTCGAGTTCGTAGATGGGCTTTGCAGCCCTACATTTAGGGGTGGGGGAGGGGGTTCAAATTAAGGGACAAACAAAATATTTTGAAACAGCTAATGTGATAGTCGATTATGAGGTAAGAAGACATGCTGAACACGATGTGAAAACCATTTGTCATCGGACAATTAGTTTGCCCGGAATCCGGCCGAAACCGGAAAGTTTGTTAAAAGTAAAAGTTTTATTTGAAGTTGATTAGATATTCGATTCTGGGGTAGGAAGACATGCTGAAGACGATGGTGAAAACCATTTTCTCGACGGACAAGTAGTTCGCGCAGAATCCGGCCCAAACCGGAAAGTTTGTTAAAATTAAAATTTTGTATTTGGAGTTGATTAGATGTTCGATTAAGGGCAAGAAGACATGCTGAACACTTATGTGAAAACAATTTTCTACCCGGACATGTAGTTCGCCCGGAATCCGGCCAAAACTGGAAAATTGCTAGAAGTTAAAGTTTTAATTCTGGTTGATTAGATAACCGATTAAGGGCTAAGAAGAGATGCTGAATCCGTGTGTGATAATCATATTTTACTCAGACATATAGTTCGACTGGAATCCGGCTGGAGTCGGAAAATTTGTTATAAGGTAATTTTTTATTTGAAGTTGACTAGATGTTCATTATTGGGGAAAGAAGATACCCTGAGTTCGTTTTTTAGCTTTCTTTTTTCGCCGGACAAGTAGTTCTGGAGTTCGGCCGAAACCGGGAAATTGGCAGAAGGGGCAGGAAGTTTTTGTCAAAGCAGATATGACTTATAGGCGTAAACACACATGCTGAATCCAAATCTGAACTTGGTTTTCTCAGATGATTAGCTCTTTGGCCTTAATCTTTTTCTGAATTTTAATTGTAAAAATGTTCAAGGAGTCTGGCGATCACTGGATCTGGCTAAGACAAGACCCAGTTGTCTGGATTAGATATTGAATTTTTGGGATCCCATCGGAACCTTTGGTCTTGTTGTTCTCGGAAGTTGAATATTATTTAGCTGAGTTGCAGAATCCTCAAGAAATCACTATAACGAATTTAGTATAATTTACGGCGTTTTTTTTTTATTGTGGTCTAGTTTACATCCTTAATTCTTTGGACCTATGGGAATTAACAAGAAAAAACAGAAAACAAAATACTTAAAGAAAACCTCAAATAATTAGTTTTATTTTTGTACACATTTTCTATATGCCTGCTACAATAATAACGCTTTGTTAGATCCAAAAGTCAAACTATAATTCCATCCTCCCTATTTCGGGCGCTTCCAACCCGCATCACTAGATGACCCAGCGGTCGGATCGAGTTGTGGCTTCATCTTGGGTGTTGGGTGGGGGGGGGGAGTCTAGACCTTACAAGTGCTAGAATGCTTATGATATAACTCTTTTAAGTCTTATTTGATAGTGCAAAACGGATACGTCAGCTGAATTTACTAGAGCTATATTTCGGCCCTTCTTGGAAAGGGTCCTCTTCAGGCTCAAAGCCGCTCAAGATAAAAAAACGAACTCTTGGAAAAATTTACTAACTCTGTGGTTTTTCCACAAGTTCATTTTTCCAGCTCGAGCGGCTTTGAACCTGAAGAGGACCCTTGCCAAGAACATTTATTCAAACAATGTTTGCAACCGATACGTCAGCTATGATTCTTCATCAGCGATATTTCGGCCCTTCTTGGCAAGGGTCCTCGTCAGGCTGTCAATCCTCTGGTTCAACTTCGGGGGAGCAAACAAACCTGTAATAAATGACTGAAGCTTCTACCGACTATAAATATCTTATTAAAATAAATTATCTTCAAATACCACTACAATGAAAAAACTAGCCCTGAGATTTAATTTTTGACACGGACTCTATTTTTGCTGCACGATTGGGGCGATGACAGGGAAGGTTTTTTTCTGCATTTTGGTCAACTTCGTTTTTTTTTTTAATAAGGGGCTGAAAACTTAATTTTTAAAACTTAAACTTTATTTTATTAATGACCTCGTTCTTCGTTTCTATTATGAGTTACTCGCCTGTATCCATTACTTTGAATAATTACTGCAGGGAAAAACTAGTGTTGAGATTTAATTTTTGACACGGCTGCTGTTTTTGCTGCACAGTTGGGGCGATGGCAGAAAAAAAAATTGTCAGTATTTTGATCGACTTCGGTTTTGTTGTTCATAAGGGACTGAGGCTTAAATTTTCTTCCTTTAATAACCCCGTTCCACGTTTCCGGTAGGGAGTACTCGCCTGTATCTCGGTTAATGCCTGCTCGGTTTTAGGGATCCCAAAACGTAAGTGGAGGGATACCTATGACATCGCAAAAGTTGTCCGTCTGTCCGTCCGTCCGCCCGTCTGTAAGCACGATAACTCTCGAAGGGAATGAGATATTTTGATAAAACTTGGTGTGAAGATTCGTTGGGTCGTCGGTTCAGTCAAGTTCGTAGATGGGCTTTGTAGCCCTACATTTAGGGGTGGGGGAAGGGTTTCAATTAACGGGCAAACAAAATATTTTGAAACAGCTAATGTGATAGTCGATTATGGGCTAAGAAGACATGCTGAACACGGTGGTGAAAACCATTTTCTCATCGAACAAGTAGTTCGCCCGGAATCCGGCCCAAACCGGAAAGTTTGTTAAAAGTAACATTTTTTGTTTTAAGCTGATTAGATGTTCGATTTAGGGGTAGGAAGACATGCTGAAGACGATGGTGAAAACCATTTGCTCGACGGACAAGTAGTTCGCCCGGAATCCGGCCCAAACCGGAAAGTTTGTTAAAATTAAAAGTTTTAGTTAAAGTTGATTAGATGTTCGATTTAGGGCAAGAAGACATGCTGAACACTTAGAATAAAAACAATTTTCTATCCGGACATGTAGTCCGCCCGGAATCCGGCCAAAACCGAAAAATTGGTAGAATTTAAAGTTTTATTTCTAGTTGATTAGATAACCGATTTAGGGGTAAGAAGAGATGCTGAATCCGTGTGTGACAATCATATTTTACCCGGACATATAGTTCGACCGGAATCCGGCTGGAGTCGGAAAATTTGTTATAAGTTAAATTTTTATTTGAAGTTGATTAGATGTTCATTATTGGGGAAAGAAGATACCCTGAGTTCATTTTTTAGCTTTCTTTTTTTCGCCGGACAATTAGATCTGGAGTTTGGCCGAAATCGGGAAATTGGCGGTAGTGGCAGGAAGTTTTTCTCAGATGATTAGCTATTTGGCCTTAATCTGTTTCTGAATTTTAATTGTAAAAATGTTCAAGGAGTCTGGCGATGACTGGATCTGGCTAAGACAAGACCCAGTTGTCTGGATCAGATATTGAATTTTTGGGATCCCATCAAAACCTTTGGTCTTGTTCTTGATCTCAACGGCTTCTCGAATGGTTTGATGGAGTCCGGTGCACGTTGCAAGAATTTGGGCTTTTTCAAAATATACTGAATGGGATGGGTTTTCGAAAATATGTTCTGCAAGTGCAGATTTGAAAGTATAGTTATGACGGTGTCCGTTGGAGAGCGCGTGGTCAATTTCTCGCTCTGTTCTGCAAGTCGTTTTCCGAAAGTTCTCTCTGTCCTTCCTACGTAACGCTTTCCGCAATCACAAGGTATTGAATAAATGCCTCTTTGGTACTGATTTGGGACTATATCTTTTCCGGAGTTTAGGTAGGACAGCAAAGTATTTTGGGTTCTGTGAAAGACTTGGATGTTGTATTTTTTCAAACTTTTGGACAATTTTTCGGTTACTCCGCGGACGTACGGAAGGTAAACGCTGGCATTTTTTTCTTCTGCCTCACCATTACTAGTAGAACTTACAGGATCTTTGGGGGATGAATGCAGCTTCAGTCGTCTACTGATGATCTGTTCAACAAGTTGATCGGGGTATTTGTTTGCAAACAGGACGTCCCGAATGTGGCAAAGTTCGTCATCTAGGAGATCTTTGTCGCAAATTTTTGATGGCTCGGTCGACTAATGAGATAACTACTCCGCGTTTCACATATTCTGGCTAGTAAGAATCGTATGGAAGGTATCGATCGTTGTGGGTGGGTTTTCTGTAGACTGAGCAGACAAAACTTCCTTCACTGTTAGCAATCAAAACATCTAGGTACGGCAGCTTCTGTGCATCATTTTCTAATTCAGTCATGAACTGGATAGTCGATTGAATTGAGTTGAAAGTGTCAACGAAACTCACAGTGTCTGTTTTCTGGCCTTCCCATGCTGTGAAACCATCATCAACATAACGTTTGTAGAAACTTGGAACCATCGGCGCGATACTGAAAGCGATTTCTTCAATTTTCCTCAGCGTTAATTCGAAATAGAGCTCCCCATCGCTGCTCCTTCATGCTGCCAGTAGAATTGCCCCATGTAGATTAAATATGTTGATTCCCAAACAAGTTTAAAACAATCTAGTATTTGGCTTACAGTTAGGGGGGTTTTGTCTGCCAGTTCGGGATAATTCTCTAGTGCTTCTTTTAGGGCATCCAGGGTGAAAGCTTTCCTGAGACTGGTGAACAAAGATACAGCATCAATGCTTGCTTTTTGCGTTTCTTTGGTGACGGGGTATTTTCTTAACTCTTGGACAAAATCAATGAAATTTTGTATGTAATGCGGCCCTGAATCTAGGAGTGGCCTTATTATCGAAGCTAGAAATCTGTCTAATTTCTTAGTTGGGGCTCGAACGTTTGCTACTATTGGGCGAAGGGGTCTACCTGTTTTGTGCACTTTAACTACTCCATAGAAACGCGGTGTTACCGGCCCGGTTACTTTTAGGAACTGTTTCTGGGATTTGGAAATAGGGAGACTTTCTACAAGGTTTCTTACTTTTTTGTCAATGGATGGGGTTGGATCACTTGGTATTGGGGTGTAGACATCTTTGTCTGCTAGGAGGTTTCGAATTTTCGCGTCGTACTCGTTCTGGTCAAGGACTACAATGGCGTTACCTTTGTCAGCTTTTGTGGTGATGAGAGATCCGTCTTTCCTTAGGCTCTTCAGAGCTTACAATTCTTCTTTCGGGAGGTTCGGTTCTGGAGGGATGTTGATTCGGGACTGTAGCAAGTGGGCTGCATCTATTCTTGCTTTTTCAAAGTCATCTACTTTTGCATCTTCATGGAAAAGACCTGTCTCAAAACTTGCTACAAATTCTTCTACTGGTGGTTCACGGGGCGCAATGTTGAATTTATATCCATGGGACAATGCATTAATTTGTGTTGGAGATAAAGTTTTGGAGCTAAAATTTAGTACGGAAGGTCCAGGGAGAACTTTCGGACTGTAAGTCTGGGTTTTATTGTAGTTTTTGTTTTGTAGTCGAGAATATTTTTTACGCAGCTTTACGCGGTGTTCCCAACAGGAATTTTCAAATCTAGCAGTGATTACTTTTTCGATTTTTAGCTTGTCATGATCATCAATATTTTCCATGAGGGTTTGCTTGAGATGGTCGAATTTGCGTGATGTCATCGCCCATTTTGACCTTAAGCCGGCAATCGTGTCTTTAAGGAGAATCTGCGAAATACGTTGCTCCACTTTCTTCTTATTCCTCGAGTCCGGGTGTCCAATGTTGTGAAGCATTGAAGTTGGGATTAGTCCGTTGTCTCTGCATCTTACTAAAAACTTCAGTTGGTTTATCACTTGTCCTTTCCTTCCGGCCAAGTTGGATAATTGTCAGCATGTCTGGGCTGTGAAAGTTCCGTACTTCGTAGATAAATATTCTTTGAGCCCAAGCTTACTTTGAAATATTTATTCAAACAATGCTTACAACGGATACGTCAGCTATGATTCTTCATCAGCGATATTTCGGCCCTTCTTGGCAAGGGTCCTCGTCAGGCTGTCAATCCTCTGGTTCAACTTCGGGGGAGGAAGAAACAAACCTGTAATAAATAACTGAAGCTTCTACCGACTATAAATATCTTATTAAATTATCTTATTATTATTAATATCTTATTATTAATAAGATATTTATAAATATCGAAATATCGCTGATGAAGAATCATAGCTGAAGTATCCGTTGTAAACATTGTTTGAATAAATGTTTCAAAGTCAGCTTGGGCTGAAAGAATATTTACTTGCCAAGAAGGGCCAAAATATAGCTATAATAAAATTCACCTGACGTATCCGTTTTGCGCTATCAAGTATGATTCGCAATCAGCTTGGGCCGAAGGAATATGTACTATTAAGTCTTATTCTGACCCTGCCCCGCAATGTTTCGTTCAAACTCATTCATTCTTTATTCGCATGTCCCCTTTGGTATCATGATTATTCAACCTCGATTTTGATTCATTCAGCCCCAAGATTATGACGGTGTGACGGAGATACAATTAAGAGCGTGTTCCATCCTACTTACCGTAGTTACTACGCATGACGTCACGAATTCTGGCTTTTCGCCGTCAAGGCTGGAACGATTTTTCTATTTTCCAGCAGGATCTCACGCCAGGGGCGAATCCGACCAATCACGTTACAGAGATGCGTAGTTACTACGCTTACTACGGTCCCGAGCATGGTAGGCAAATAGTAACTATTAGTTACTATTCCGACAAGGTTGGAACGGTCAGCGTAGTAACTTTTCGTGAGGATGGAACGGAAATAGTTACTATTAGTAACTATTGTTAGAAGGGTGGAACACGCTCTAAGTGTTTTTCTTATTATCCCCTATTATGCGAGGATTACTCTTTCTTAGAATGGGTGAACGATATTTACAACCCGTCAAACGCACTTTGGCCACAGCGGAGAAGAAGAACAAAGAGAAAGAACACAAAGAAAAATCAACATATCAATAATGGAACTTTAAATAGAATTCGGAAATGGGCCTAAGTTTGAAGAAAATACCATAAAGACGATGAGCTAGATGACGTAAAGTATTTTTAGGTTCTTCTAAGAAGTTGCATTAAATCGAGCTACACGTGTCAGCCTATATTGCGAGTAGCACGTGACGCGGACGCGCGTGATTATAAACTCGATCCTGTTCTCTCTTAGAGCGTGTTCCATCCTACTTACCGTAGTTACTACGCATGACGTCACGAATTCTGGCTTTTCGCCGTCAAGGCTGGAACGATTTTTCTATTTTCCAGCAGAATCTCACGCCAGGGGCGAATCCGACCAATCACGTTACAGAGATGCGTAGTTACTACGCTTACTACGGTCCCGAGCATGGTAGGCAAATAGTAACTATTAGTTACTATTCCGACAAGGTTGGAACGGTCAGCGTAGTAACTTTTCGTGAGGATGGAACGGAAATAGTTACTATTAGTAACTATTGTTAGAAGGGTGGAACACGCTCTAAGTGTTTTTCTTATTATCCCCTATTATGCGAGGATTACTCTTTCTTAGAATGGATGAACGATATTTACAACCCGTCAAACGCACTTTGGCCACAGCGGAGAAGAAGAACAAAGAGAAAGAACACAAAGAAAAATCAACATATCAATAATGGAACTTTAAATAGAATTCGGAAATGGGCCTAAGTTTGAAGAAAATACCATAAAGACGATGAGCTAGATGACGTAAAGTATTTTTAGGTTCTTCTAAGAAGTTGCATTAAATCGAGCTACACGTGTCAGCCTATATTGCGAGTAGCACGTGACGCGGACGCGCGTGATTATAAACTCGATCCTGTTCTCTCTTAGAGCGTGTTCCATCCTACTTACCGTAGTTACTACGCATGACGTCACGAATTCTGGCTTTTCGCCGTCAAGGCTGGAACGATTTTTCTATTTTCCAGCAGAATCTCACGCCAGGGGCGAATCCGACCAATCACGTTACAGAGATGCGTAGTTACTACGCTTACTACGGTCCCGAGCATGGTAAGCGAATAGTAACTATTAGTTACTATTCCGACAAGGTTGGAACGGTCAGCGTAGTAACTTTTCGTGAGGATGGAACGGAAATAGTTACTATTAGTAACTATTGTTAGAAGGGTGGAACACGCTCTAAGTGTTTTTCTTATTATCCCCTATTATGCGAGGATTACTCTTTCTTAGAATGGATGAACGATATTTACAACCCGTCAAACGCACTTTGGCCACAGCGGAGAAGAAGAACAAAGAGAAAGAACACAAAGAAAAATCAACATATCAATAATGGAACTTTAAATAGAATTCGGAAATGGGCCTAAGTTTGAAGAAAATACCATAAAGACGATGAGCTAGATGACGTAAAGTATTTTTAGGTTCTTCTAAGAAGTTGCATTAAATCGAGCTACACGTGTCAGCCTATATTGCGAGTAGCACGTGACGCGGACGCGCGTGATTATAAACTCGATCCTGTTCTCTCTTAGAGCGTGTTCCATCCTACTTACCGTAGTTACTACGCATGACGTCACGAATTCTGGCTTTTCGCCGTCAAGGCTGGAACGATTTTTCTATTTTCCAGCAGAATCTCACGCCAGGGGCGAATCCGACCAATCACGTTACAGAGATGCGTAGTTACTACGCTTACTACGGTCCCGAGCATGGTAAGCGAATAGTAACTATTTGTTACTATTCCGACAAGGTTGGAACTGTCAGCGTAGTAACTTTTCATGAGGATGGAACGGAAATAGTAACTATTAGTAACTATTGTTAGAAGGGTGGAACACGCTCTTAGTCGGCTCTAATCAAACCGCCACCTGTTTGGGTTGCTCTAGCTAGTCGCGAAACGATCCGACAATCAAAACCCGGTAAAAATCCGTCATTTCCTTTGTTCGCTATCGACAGATAATCGATTCATCGAATGAACTTATTCTTTCGGATTCGCGGTACCTCTTTGCTTGAAATATTCAGACCCTCTAGGCTTGAAACAGTCCCTCCCTGTCTGAAATACTCAGTAACCGCGAAGGTAAGCCATTTCCAAAAAATAACACATAACGCAAAAAGATAAAGAGATTTTACTACTTTATTGAGCCGTGGCCTTTCGGAACTTAGCGTTCGTAACACAAGGAAATGCAGGCTTTTGTTGATATTTAAATTCTTCCCGTCTGGATGGATTTTGGGTTGTCGTGCGAATTGGGCACAGTCTGAACGTTATCACTAGAGTAGGTGAAAAAAATACAGAGAGGGAAAAAAAATAAAAGAGAGGTGAAAAAATACATAGAGAGGGTGAAAAAATACAAAATTCCGTAGGTGAGTCAAAGTATTTCAGTGTATTCAAAAATGAGATGCACAAGTAAGCTGCCTTTTCAGTTAAACTTAAAAATCCGTGTACAAATCATGGAGTTCTTAAAGTTTAACCAAAAAGGCCTGGGATGGGACAATCTAGCTATCCATCACTCATTCACTTAAATTGGCTTGAAGACCCGATGAAAATGCGTTACTTTGTGTTCGCTATTCACAAATAATTGATTTTCAAATAGTGGAATTTCTGTGTGATTTTTGGTACCTTTATGCAGAGTTGTGTGATTCGACCTGCTTTTGAATCGCATAATTCAAGATTCACTCGTCCGCTATCAGCCAAAACGCGATTACGTTTCAGTTGTCCAGCAGAACGATTCGATACAGTGCGATTCACCCAAAAAATTGGTTTGATTCAAGATTCAAGGAAAAATTGCTGATGATTGCATTTATACCTCTCTGTTTCCACAAAAGGGTTAAAAAGATTAGATTTTACTGGGAGGAAATAGTAGAACCAGTAATCCGTGAACAGTGATGTTGCAAGTGTGAGCTGTATAGGGGATTTTGATCCTTTTCAAGAACGATTCACTGCAATTTATTCATTTTTTAAGATTTATGATGTTTTATTTGTTCAGGCACTAAGAAATCTTCACCAATCTCACCACTGCCAACTGAAAAGCCACGTTTTTGTTGAGATTAAATTTTCCCGCGTCACAGTAGAATTTACGTTGTGGGGACTGCCGCGATATTCTGAACGTCATAACTAGAGCAGATAGTAGAAAAAAATCCCTTTGTAGAATTCAAATAATTTAGTGTATTCAATTAAATGACACACAAATAAGTCGGCTTTTCAGTTAAACTTTAACCCCGATCGCCACTATCTGTTGTGAGTCACTGGCATGCGAGACAAGAATCCAATTTATCAGTTCTTTCCGTCCTCAATAGCAACCCTTCTCGATGAAGACGGAAAACAAAAATCAAATAAACATAAACATTTTTAGCAAGCATCAAGAGTTTGCAAGTTCATATCTAAAAATCGCAAATATGCCCTGGTTAATTATCCAAGATGTTTTGTACTGCTTACAGAGGGAATCTAGGAGTACCGACATCAGTTAATCGATCGAAATGAGTGACGAGAGTTGACCGAGGCGGGATCTTATGTGTGAATGGAGGAAATTGCATGGTTCGAGAAGATAAATATTTGGAGTAAATGATTGTGATCAGAAATGGGTAGAGCAAATGTTGTAAGAGTGAGTGTTATGTTACTTCAAAGAAAGTAGGCAGATTCCTCAAGTTGTCAATGATTCCCAAAGAAAAAAAATTGTAGTTTTTAAGGTTGTTAGAGATGGTATTTGTAATTTTTTCTTTTTTGTTTGGCTTTTAGTGTAAAAAATATCATATCATATAGACTCTGCAGTTCACAACTCACTAATACGTCAACCATTTATACAAACCGAAAGATCAAGATTCTGTGTTAGAAATAGTGTTATAAAATCATTGAACAGATATCAATCTAGCTTTGACCTGCAACTTCATCCAAATGTTTTAAAAAATAAAATAAAAGCAATTCTTGTGATTGAATATTAAGCGATAAATTAATATTTAATTTATAAGAAGATTGTTCGCTTGTCCATTGAGTATTGACAGTTTCTTGGTTGTCTCGTCTTTTTGTTGTTGTTATTTTTTCAGTGCAGAGGTTACTTGCTAGGTGTCCCCTTTCTTGGGACCGAGTGGTGGCATTGTAGAAAGTTTTGTATGACCATGATTAAGTTGTACTATTTAATTTTATCTTCTGGCCATCGAGCCTGCTCTCTGCCTTTGACTTTGACTTGCTTTATTTACTACTAAATACAAAATAAACTATTGAAACACGCAACCGCCCGGGGAAGGCTCAAAAAGCATGATGATGGATGACTGCAACCCTCTGATTCTCAACCTATATCAAGTTTCATAAAAAAAAAAAAAGGACAAGTCTAAAAAGAAAAAAGAAATCTAGGAAAAAGAAAGATAAAAAAAAGAAAGAAAATTAACTCCCCTCTCCTAATAAATGTTTTATAAGTTTTACTCCAAATGACCCAATGTGTTCAGCCTCCCGAATGACAACTGGGAAATCATTTCAAATAGCCGGAGCTACATACCTAATTCTGAAAGCTGCGCGTGTGGTGTCTCGGTACTCAATAATAAAATTATCCGCCTCTCTAGTCGCGTACCTGTGGAGTGAACGATTTGCACAAACAAATTCGGGAAAAACTGCAGGACATACATCATTCCAACATCGATACGCAAAAACAGCAGCTTGATAATCGCGAATCTGACCAATGTTAGACACTCGTAATTTCTTAAATTCACATTTTCTACATAATTACAAAGAAGAAGTACCGTTTTATTTTGTAGAAGCTGCACTATTTTAAAATTTGCTCAGAAATTACTAGACCAAAGGACACAACCATAAGAAATGTAAGATGCAACAATCGTATGATACAATAATAAAAGAACTGATAATGGTAAAGCATGCTTTAATCGACGCAAAATTCCCAGACCTCTAGCAACTTTAGCTGCAACAAGATCACTATGGTTCTTCCAGAATGAATTACAATCAAGCTGGAAGCCCAAATAACGCACTTCATGGACCTGTGACAAAGGCCTACCATTAGAAAATATCTCTCTGTCAACACTTGGAGGCTTACCAACTCTCCTAAAAATCATAAAATTAGTTTTTGTAACGTTCACTGACAAAAGTCTCAAACTTGTAAATACATAAAATGACTTTAAGACCCTATTTACTTTCAGCAACAAATCGTAATAAAACACTCAGGTAAAGAGCCATGCCATGAAGCTATGTAAAAGTACTTTTTTTCATTATTTTGAAATTAAATGAACCTGAATCTGAAGAAATTCTGCCGCCACTCATCCACCTCCTCCAACCTATTTTTCGTATACCTTTTCTCTATAATACGGGATTTTCGAGAAGACAGGAAATTCTAGCCTGTCGTCTACAGACTAGTCTATGAATAGGCAATTAGGTGGATCGGTGCTCGGATTTTTATTTTGCCAGATTAGTGGAATTAACGCGCAAGGGGGAGTCGATCCTGACAGTTTCAGCCATGTTCTAAGTGGAGAGAGATGAAGACAGCCTTATAGGCCAGAAAAAATTAGGTGCGACTTATGGATCAGACCCTGGCTTATGCTTAGTTTCACAGACCGGATACTAAGAGCGTGTTCCACCCTTGTAACAATAGTTACGATTAGTTACTATTTCCGTTCCATCCTCACGAAAAGTTACTACGCTGACCGTTCCAACCTTGTCGGAATAGTAACTAATAGTTACTATTTGCTTACCATGCTCGGGAGTCGGGAGCGTAGTAAGCGTAGTAACTACGCATCTCCGCAACGTGATTGGTCGGATTCGCCCCTGGCGTGAGATCCTGCTGGAAAATAGAAAAATCGTTTCAGCCTTGACGGCAAAAGCCAGAATTCGTGACGTCATGCGTAGTAACTACGGTAAGTAGGATGGAACACGCTCTAAGGACGACCGTTTAATGCTGAAAACGATATTCATTATCTGTGTACTACTAGTAATAGTTTGTTTCTAACAGCTCAAACAGGGTCCCAGCGCACGGGTCTCCCTGCCGGAGTCCTCTTTCCATTATCTATTTTCCGGGTTAAGATCTTATTAACCTTTACTACAATTTTGGGGTTTGCATAGAGGTTTCGGAAAATTCCAACCATTTCCTCATCAAAATCCATTTTTAAACGCATGGGAAGTTTTTCTTTTTTGAATAGTGTTGTGAAGCTTGATTAGATTGCTTATAAAATGTACCAGAATATGCAATAAGCTTATACAAAAAAAAATATAGCTACAAAAATCCCTCAAAAACAAATAACCTATTCAAATCTGAATTATACAAGCTGATTTATGCTTAAAATAAATCTCTACTAAGTATTATAAGAAACATCACTATTATCTTTGTCCAAGTTAGTAAATTGAGCATGTACTGGCCCAAAAAATTACGCTTTGAAATATCACAGAGAGGAAACTGTTGAAAAGCTACTGATCTAGAGGGTAAGCATTGTTCCTAGAATGTTACAGAGTGGGATTGGGGTAGTTTGCCCATTCAACTTTAAGTTACTTAGTAAGCCCATTCAACTTTAAGTTACTTAGTAAGGTACACTGTAAACAAAAAACTCTCAGTATTTGCTACTGGGATTAATCTTGTCTTTATTGAGCTAAGATTATCCCTAATTCGGATTAATTTTATCCAAACAGAGATAAGATAATCCCAGTAGCAAATACTGCATCCTTATTCTGATAAAATTTTTACACTGTACCTGGACTTAGTGTAATATGTAATGTAACAATCTCGCTAATTATTTGGAGAATTGAAGTATTCCTACAGGCCAAACTGACTCCGAAGAACAAGCCTGACTTTCCCGTTTCATCTGGCTTTTTCGTTCAGCGCAGTCAAAAACTAAATTATTTATTATCTATTTATAACCCACGTCACATGCAAGTTGTGACACTAGTTTAGTAAAATAAAGAAAAGAAACAACATAAACTTCAAATAAATAACCAGAAACAAAAACATATTCAGACATATTTAAATGTTAACTACTCATTAACTTCCTCATTAACTTATTGTTATTATTAATTGTCAACTTAATATCAACCTCTCTGGGGATAGATATGACCAAGGACTTCGTCTCAACCACCGCTAACTTTTCTGTGTGACGATTATCGTAACCGTAGATTATAGAATAGAACAGATTGTAATTACGAGAAAAAGCCCGTGGGCCATGGCAACATAAATTGTATAAAAAATTCACTACCTTTCAGAACTAACACCCTGCTATGGCATGCATTTTGGGTCAAATTTGGCAGAAATGTTGCCGAGAATGCACGAAATGTCGCCGAGAATGCTGCTTTTGTCGCCAAGATTTTCTGTGTGTATCCGAGACAGCAATGTTTGTTGCCGAGAATGACAACATTGTAGCCGAGATTGCCACGGAAAAAACGTGTCACCGAGAAATACAGATATGTGTTCGAAACCAAAAATCTAGTTCGCGAGACGTAACAAAGTTTCGCCGAGATTTCATGTAATGTCGTCGAGAATGCATGATATTTAGCCACGCTTTTCAGTGGCAATCTTGGATACAAAGTTGTCATTCTCGGCAACAAACATTGAAGTCTCGGATACAAAGAAAAATCTCGGCGACAAAAACAGCATTCTCGGCTACATTTCATGCATTCTCGGCGACATTTCATGTATTCTCGGCAATATTTTTACCAATTTTGACCCAAAATGCATGCCATACCCTGCTCCTATTCTAAAAATCTCGTTCTATGCTCCATCGCAAGCCTCAAGTAACGTCCAAGTTTTTTCACATTAACAAAACATTCATCCTTCATCATCCTCACCGTCCGTTCTTCATTGTACACACAGTAATTACATCACTACTCGAGAAAAGTTATTTACTTATATTGCTTTTCAGGAATGGCTACCTGTCATCAAGAAGATATCGCAGATAGGCTACGGAGTCTCTCTCGTTACCCTCATAATAGCAATCAGTATCTTGGCTACGTTTAGGTGAGTGAGCTTTTTCTTCCATCTTTCGAACTTCATTGTTGTCGGGGAAGATTATCCTTGAAGCTGAAAGGGTGCAAGCGCCGTTGAAGCGGGGAAAGATGAAAAGCTGAGCAATAAGGCACGCGCACACATTCCGATTTTTGCAAATGGATGCAAATTACTACTTCGCTCCGAAATTTTGGCCCGTTGCGTGCAGGTTTCTTCATAGTGACGCGATGTGTTTTTTCGCCTGCGAAATCTTATGGGACTGTGTATGCACGTATCAGCTTGAAAGTCTTTATAAAATCTGGTTGGGAGAATCCCATCTTTTCCTCCTATCGCGTTTCGACCATAACTTTGGTCACTTTTGCCGTTGTCCGAAGTTTTTAAATACGGTAAGGACAAATATGCGTATACGGCAATGCCTTTGGGTTTTGTAAGTTTATTGTCTTCGTACGGAACGCAACATCCGGGTCACAGCTGTCTCGTGATGGCCCTTCCATCAACTCAACTCTTCTTCCATCGTTTCATATGGCTTTTTCCGTTGTCTGATTGGGTTTTCCTCTTCTTCAGTTTCTATGTCTGCTTGTCTTCTGTTCTGAATAGCCTCTGCTGGGGCTAGATAACCGTCTCGCTTCTTCTTGTGACAAGGCTTGAAGTCAGCATTGCTTGAAAATCCTCTTCGGGAACGTTTAGCTGTAATAACAGTTATCCGACGTCTCTATTATTTGTATATACATATGAATGAATGAATGTATTCTCAAAAAATCTTTAAATAAATAAGCACTCCAGCTGTACCAGTCCAAATATTCAACACTCATTTCATAATTCTGATAATTAAATAACAAACTAATACCTATCCCTACCACAACATCGACCTACAATCAAAAGTTCACGGTGTTCCATGGCAACCTTCAGGAATCTACCCAACCGACGCAACTCTTCGAACACTTTGCTAACCATCAGATCTTTCAGAGACCCCCCTTGAAGAACCTCCTTGACAAAAACTTCTCTCCTTAGATCCCCCAAATGTGGTACTTAAACGGGAGACTTTGGATCTCAGATGGGTGGTGCATGAGTGGTAGCCTTTAAAGAAGTTTAAAGGACCCCTCTTGCTTATTCAATCAATCAATCAAGTTTAATCCGAATAGCTAAAAGCTAAAAGAGGAATACAAATTTACAAAATACACAGACACCCAAGAAACAAATTAACTAATACACTTACAAGAAATGACCAGAAATAAATGATGGGCTGAAATTATCTGTACGTAGAAATACTCTTTCAAACAAGTTTGGAGCTAAGATAACGTGTTGTCCCCAGATGACCCATCTATTCCCCCCTCCCCTCCCGTCTTCCGTGCGTCGGTCCGAGAGGAATACTGGCAATAAGTTTTCCCCATATCCCGCTAATTCTTCTACCTAATTTTTACGTAGTTTCATTCCGTCATTTATTTCTGGTAATTTCTCGTAAGTGTATTCGTTATTTGTTTCTTGTGAGTCTCTGTATTTTGTAAATTTGTATTCCTTTTCTAGCTTTTAGCTATTCGGATTAAACTTGATTGATTGATTGATTGAAACTACGTAAAAATTGGGTGGAAGAATTAGCGGATTATTCTGCCTTTTGTATTATCCTTAGCTTCATAATAGGATTCTAAGCTTCTGATTCCCCGCCTTTCGCCATTGTTTCGTTTTGTACCTAGGACTTTTTAGCGCTTTTTCGGAATGGCCAAGTTTCGACGGTAACCCAACGCAAACGTCGCCCAAAGCTTCAAAGTCCGCCGACAACTCTTTCACACAAAAGGACAAGAGAATGTTCAAAATATTGTTTTTGGGATCCTTGAGGAACACCTATGACATCACAAGAGTTGTCCGTCTGTCTGTCCGTGTGTCCGCACTGTAACTCACGAGGGGATTGAGGTATTTTGATGAAACTTGGTGGGAGGATCCTTTGGGTCAAAGTACAAGTCAAGTTCGAAGATGGGCTCTGTAGCCCTGTATTCGAGGGTGGGGGAGGGGTTTCAAATTAAGGGACAACACAAATATTTCTTGAAAGCTATTGAGATAGTTGATTTAGGGGTAAGGAGACGTAATGAATTCGAATATGAAATTTATTTCTCGCTGGACAAATAGGTCATCCGGATTCCGGTGCAAACCTGAAAATTTTTTGAAAACTAAAAGTTTAACATGAAGTTTATTAAAGGTTCAATTTAGGGGCAAGGAGGCGTGCTGAGTCCGAATGTGAAATTTATTTTCTCATCGGACAATTAGTTGGGCTGGAATCTGGCCGAAACTGGAGAATTTGTTAAAAGTAAAAGTTTTATTTAAATTTTATATTCGATTTGCGGGTAAGAAGACATGCTGAATTCGCATATGACAATCATTTTCTTACCGGACGTATAGCTCGCTCGGAATTCGGCTGAAACCGGAAAATTTGTTAAAAGTAAAAGTTTAATCTGAAGTTGATTCGAGGTTGGATGTAGGGGTCAGGAGACATGCTGATTTCGTTATTGAGGTTTAGTTTTTTGACAGACAAGTAGTTTGTCCGTAATCCGGCCGAAACCTTAAGTTGGGCAGAAGTAAGGAAGGAAAGAGATACGACGTAGGCTATAGAGTAAACCATATGCTGAATCCATATCTGAATATTTGACAGCGCAAAACGGATATCTGAATATATCTGAACTTGTTGAAATTCAGCTGGCGTATCCGGTTTGCACTGTCAAATACTAACTTGGTCTTCTCCGATTATTACCATTGGCCTTAACCTGTTTGTAAATTCTAAAAGAGAAAATGTTTAAGAAGTCGGTTGAAGACCGAATATCTACAAGACCGAATTGTCGGGAGCAAATACTAAATTGTGGGATCCCATCGTAACCTTTGGTCTTGTTCATTTAAGGAGACATGGTAGAATATCAAGCCTAACTTATGTTCTAGGTTTCTTTTCTTTTGCTTGGTTTTCGCACTTTCTAAGCACGGCGCATTCAGTTTTCAAATATTTTACGTCCAGCCGCCACGCCGGAGAGCAGGAAGGCTGGATAGAGCCGATAAGTGCTAACAAGAAAGTCGCTAATTTCAGGTGGCAAGTAGCCTAATAGTATTTTCGAAAACCGATATTTCAGAGCCGTTTCATCTTGAAGAGATCATTTCTGTTAAGAGGTTTCCTTTAAAGTACACTTCGCACTTCATACTGTTTCTGCTAAAATGTTCTGAGACAATTGATTTTGTTTTATTTTGTCGTTATTGTTTGTATTTTTATTTGTATCTGTAATCTCTTGTCCTGTTTGATCGTTACGGATTATATGCCCTAAGGTCAGAAAACATCGATATTTGTATTGTGAATAAATAACCCGTCTACGTTTTACCTTCTTTTGTCTCTTCATTTGGACAGTGTAAAAGCCTTTTATTGACTCACTTCTGTTAAGCTTAGCCTTGCTTACAGCAAATAACACAAGGTTTCGGCTGTTTTTAGCGCCTTTCAATGTCCATTGTCTTGGATAAAAAAACTTGGCAAAAATTGCATAACCGGTCTTCTTATCAATAAGCTTCTCTGAAACAGTGATCTGGAGCCTGATTCGTTAAGTAAAAAAAACAAACTTGGCAAGTGTGACAATCAGTGTCGTCTTTTGCTTTTGGTGGACCCTAGGCCATCCATGGGTTTTTGGCCCCTTTTCATAAGTCAGAAACATATAAACGCCAGCAATTTAGTACGCACGATTCCTGGGCGAGCCACACTGGTCACATCTGAGCATACATTTCGGTAACGTAAATCACGATGCAACGTAATTTGTCACACCTAGTTTGTAACGAACAAAGCCACTTGGCCTCTCCTTTCTCCGGCCCCCCAGTACATCCCTAACCGGCCTAAGGGTAAAACGGCACTTGTAACAATGAGTGTAATGGTAGAGGAGATGGGATGCACCAAGGATGCACTTACGGAGTGTAGAATCTTGGGAACGAAGGTGGATGAAAATACTACTGAAGTAGAATAAGTTAATATCATAAGGTGAAGAGGTTGGGATGAAATAGGAAGTATTACTTACTATAATACTAATGATTATACTAATAGTTACTATTGTTAGAAGGGTGGAGCACGCTTGTTACAGACTTGCTAGAGCTGATATTCAGTATCACTCTCGTTTGACTGTTAGAGGCACGGTTGAAGGCGAAAAACAAACTCAGTACAGTTTGATATTTATTGAAGATAAGAAGTAAACCTCTTCTAAAATACAAAATAACACCACATTTACTTATGAACAAACTGCTTACTTAGCCTAACTTCTTTGTCGTATAAAATACAATAATATGATATGATATATATTTGCAAAAAAAGCCCTAGGGCCATGGCAATACAATACAAGAAAAATAAAACAAAAGAAATACATATTCTTTTCGCCAAATTCCGACTAAATAAACCTTTCTCGATGCTTCATCGAAAGCTTAATGTAGCGGATCGTTATTTTGTTTGAATCGTGTATTTATTTTGTTTTTAAACCTTCTGTTTAGTGTTGCCAATCGACCGTCACCGCTTCGCAGTGCCGGTCTCAAGGAAGCGCTGACCAAAATCTGGTAATAATAATAATAACTGTGTTTCCAAGCCGAAGGACCATGTAAAGAAAAAAATAAAAATCATTAAAAAAAAACAATACTTCCATGCCGTTATGGAGCCTAACTACTTATCTTTATGAATTAGATGTTTCTGGAGCGGTATCTGGGTTCCTTCAAGCGAAATACTGTGCAAACCTGCCGCAAATGCGAGAAAACGCATGCTAGCAAGCGCGTTTGTGGTATCTGAGGCAGCTTTCTTAGTCTGCCTGACATTGAACGTTCATCGTAATAAGGTTAAGAAGAAAACTATATCCTTGGGAAAACGATATTTTATGGTTTACTCTAGTATTTTGCTGTGCTCTACTCTGTGATTTATTTATTTAGTCCTTCTACTATAATATGAAATGGAATTCACCAACTCTGGAATGTTCCCATTCGCCGGTACAACTGTGGTATAATCAACCCTCAGAATCGCGGTTTTATACCGCAGAATGTAGTACAAGTGACAACACTGCTTCTGTTTCCTCGTTGAGACGTTGTTGAATTGCCGTACTCTGATTTGCTCGGGGAAAATACAATCAAGGAGTAATATCTGATCCTGGAGTGTTAGGCCGTCGTGTGGCTTGATGCTCTCCTTCCTCACTTCGATGAAGTCTGGAGAGTGATATATATGTATAGATAGATAGATAGATAGTTTATTGCTATAAGCAGCCCGAGGGCCAATGCAAAAATTTGACATACGAAAAAACAACAACAAAAAAACACTAATATATAATAACACTCTTTTCCTTTTAATTTGTTTTACTTATTCCAAAAACCTACTTCTGTGTTCCATCCCTAGCCTCAAAAATCGCCCCATTTTCTTTATACCAGCAAAACACTCATCCTTAAATATTCGTTTTACCCACTCTTCGTCAAATACACGCACACCATACTCTTCTTTTCTCCATTCACTCAGCTCCATACAGTCGCAAAGCATGTGAATCACACTCTCATCCACGCACCCACACATCGGACAAAAGTAAGGACCGAACTTCTGCTTACACTTACCAATATAACGTCTTCTACCCCCAATTGGCAGACAATCTGCCAACAATTCAATAATTATTTTTAACTCATCACGTATAAGACCAGCTTTAAACATTATATACTACGCTACCTAAAAACACTTGTGGGTCGTGCTAGGTAATAAAAGGAAAGTCAAGGGGAAATATCCTTCAAGCACATCTCTAACTACAGTGTCAGAAGTTTCATAAGAGATAACACAAGGATGCGCAGTTTCAAGAGACAACACTTGGGATGTAATCTGTTATAATTTCTAAAACGTTATGCATAACAAGCGTTACCAGAAAGAGCCTAGAACCCACCAACAAAGGTATCTGCTGAATTTTCCGTTACCATGACGACAAACAAAAAAGTCATCAGAGGCTTTTTTGGCCATGCTTCTTGTGTATAACATTTCCTACATAAATGTTTAAAAAATCAAAACACATTGTATTCCAAGTGCTGTCTGTTGAAACAGTGCATCCTTGTGGTATCTCTTATGAAACTTCTGACAGTGTAGAAATGATCTTGTCACGACATGATTGTTCAGGAATGTAGGACCAATACATCCCCCGTGAAATTACTGATTTTTGAGCATTTGTCGACTCTGTCCTGACTTTTCTCTATCCGAATCGGAGGCTCGGAAATATTTGAAGAAATTTCCGAAAATAAAATAAAAATGTAAAAATATTTCCGAAGTATTTGAAAACATATCCAGAAAGTAGGAAAAGCAAAGCAAAATAAAGGAATCTGATTCTAGCACTTGCAGCGTCTAGAACCCCCTCCCCCCCCCCCCACCCCAGACCCAAGATGAAGCCACGGCTCGATCCGCCCGCTGACGCGGGTCGGAAGCGCCCAACATGGGGAGGATGGAATCATAGTTTGACTTTGAATCTAACAAAAGGTTTTTGGGATCCCAAAACGTAAGTGGAGGGATACCTGTGACATCGCAAAAGTTGTACGTCTGTCCGTCCGTCTGTCTGTCCGTCCGTCTGTTGGCACGATAACTCTCGAACGGGTTGATATATTTTGATAAAACTTGGTATGAGGACTCTTTAGGTCAAAGTACAGGTCAAGTTCGAAGATGGGTTATGTAGCTCTATATTTAGGGGTGGGGGAGGGGTTTGAAATTAAGGGTAACAAAAAATATTTTTAAAAGCTAATAAAATAGTCGAATTAGGAGTAAGAAGACATGCTGAATCCGAATATGAAATTTATTTTCTTGGCGGACAAATAGTTCACCCGGAATCCGGCGAAAACCGGAAAATTTGTGAAAAGTAAAAGTTTAATAACAAGTTGACTTTAGGCTTGATTTAGGGACAAAGAAACGTGCTGAGTCCTAATATGAAAATTATTTTGTCGCCGGACAATTATTTCGGCCGGAATCCGGCCAAAACCGGATAATTTGTTTAAAGTAATAGTCTTATTTAAATTTGATAAGATGTTCGATTTGCGGGTAAGAAGACATGTTGAATTCGCATAGGACAATCATTTTCTCACCGGACGTATATATCGCTCGGAATCCGGCTGAAACTGGAAAATTTGTTAAAAGTAAAGTTTTAATCTGAAGTCGATTAGAGGTTGGACGTAGGGTAAAAGAGACATACTGAATTCGTTTTTGAGCTTTTTTTTGCCAGACAAGTAGTTCCGGAATTCCGCCGAAACCGGAAAATTGGCAGAAGTAAGGCAGGAAGTTTCGATCTGCTTCGTCAGAATAGAATTCACTTAAAGGGGTAAACACACATGCTGAATCCATATCTGAACTTGGTTTTCTCACATGATTAGCTATTTGGCCTTAATCTGTTTCTAAATTTTAATAGTAAAAGTGTTCAAGTAGTCTGGCGAAAACTTTGGTCTTGTTATCGTAGCAAGCATATGGAAAATGTGTAGAAAAATTAAACTAATTATTTGCTTTATCTGTTTCTTTAAGTATTTTGTCTCACAGTAAACAAACGCCGTAAATTATACTAAATTCGTTATAGTGATTTCTTGAAGATTCTGAAACTGAACTAAATAATATTCAGCTTCCGAGATCTAAAAATGTCAAACTAGCCGATGATTTCTTTTTCCGACGTATCTAAACGTTCACACGGAAATATACTTAGTTATTTTAATCCTCTTATACGCCACAAGATCTTCTCGAAGGTCCTAGTATTCTTTTGACAAGCGTCAGATCAATCAATAGTTAATTATGGCGGATTGGTGTTGAGGAGTGGATTGTGTTCAAGTAATTTGTGGATAACGTTGGCTACCGTGAGGATTTTGGGGAAAACCGGTAACAGTGTGTTCGTAAAAATCCGACTCATCGATAAATGATGGTGTCTCCCACCTTCTCGTCCCACATGAATCAAAGACTTTTGTTAGTTTATCCTGTTCTTCTTTTTTACTGAAATTTATAGGAGCAATAAGAAACAATTACGAAGAATGGGGATTTTTAGAGATTATAATTCTTTACGGAGTAGGGGCGATGTATAAGGCGGAATTAGTACGAAGGGTCATTTAACCGCATTATAAAAGCCGTTTCTGTGCACGATGGCCAGGTTTATGAGCTCGGTCAAATTCTTCAATGAAAAAATACCAGATTTTCGTATGTAAGACGGATCTTAGCATCTATAAACGACCCTTAGACTACCGGATTGTTACCACCGGATTATTAACGGACAGATCTTAGCTTCTATAGATGACCGGTATACGATAACTGGACAATCAGAATACGATAACTAGAAAAGGAAGAAAACATGCCGACAAAAATTTGCGCATGCTTTGTCGAGACTTTGTGCCCGACATTATTTGGGGTGAAATATAACCTAATCTAACAAGTAATACGACGTAGTTATTAATTTCTGTATACTTTTGACTAGCGACATACTTTTGGTAAACTTTTTGACTTCCAGACGATCGTGTCGTTATTACCGGACGGATCTTAGCTTCTACAGATGACCTTAGACGACCGGATCGTTATTACCGGACGGATCTGGTCTGTACCACTATGGTAGTCTCCTACCTTGGAGGTTGGTCCTGATCTTGCCACTTTTGTAATCGCCTACCTGGGAGGTTTCCTCTGATCTGGCTGTCAAGTAATCTCCTGAAGGTCATCTGTAGAAGCTAAGAACCAATTGTAGAGTATGCTAGCCCTGTTTGGGGACCTCAAGTAAATAACACAGGATACTTAAGTGATCAGCTTGAGTCAATTCAGAAAAGAGCCGCTAAAGTAATATTGTGTGAAGCATTTACTGATTATGAATCAGCATTATCAACCTTACAACTACCGTCCCTTTACGACCGTCGGTTCAGTTTGATATGCAAATTTGGTCAATTCCTTCTACGAAGTGACTAAAATAGGGCCATACTTCCACCGGTCATGCCGAATCGAGTTGACACTAGGTCCAAAAAGAAAGAAAAACTGGTACCGCCTACCACACGAACAAATAGGTTTTCAAACACGTTCGTTCCGTATTACACGTCAGTGTTTAATAAGTGCTGAAGTTTATGTTCTTATTTGTGTCCTCTTTTAATTTGTAAGCCCAAGCGCCATTTAGTTGAGTCTCTTCTTGACTACGATAGCTTGTGTAAAATAAATGATTCTAAATTCTAAAGCTGACGTGTGTCCTAGTAGCTACATAACCTCCTAAGCCTACAAAAACCTCCCCAGATAGAGGTTTGGTAGATGAGGAGATCATAAGACTCAACACATGACAACAAAACTTGAGGCAAACCTCCTGCTCAGGAGAACACCAGAGCATCCTGATTGGCAGAAACCCGACAGATAGCATCTGGTATGTAAATACTAGGACAAACCTCAGCTACAGGAGATTACTTAAAGCACAATGGACACTTCTAATGCTTTACTTTATATTAAATGATTCACAAATAAACATTTCCGACTTCCTTTAGAAGGCGCTACGAAAATCTTCCGTTTTCTTGTAATCCCTTGTCTTTACCTCTCTGGCATTTCGGCGATCCAAATCTTAGGAGCTGGGATATCGTGGCAGGAAATTCAAAAACTCCCAGCAATGCTTGATAGAAAAGGATATATTTGAGATGTCACCAAAGTCAAGCCGCAGATGCAGTTTACCTGATTGTTCTAGTGTTTTATCAGAAGTTCCACGGCTTAAAGTGCCTATTAAAGTATTTCTTTGTGAAATAGTGTTGTGAAGCTTCATTAGCTTGCTTTATAAAATGTACCAGAATATGCAATAAGCTTATAAAAAATAACATAGCTGCAAACATCATTCAAAAACAAATAAACTATTTAAATCTGAATTATACAAGCTGATTTATGCATAGAATAAAGATCTACTAAGTATTATAAGAAACATCACTTTATCTTTGTCCAAACTAGTAAATTGAGCATGTACTGGCCCAAAGAATTACGCTTTGAAATATCACAGAGAGGAAACTGTTGAAAAAGCTGCTCATCTAGGGGTAAGCATTGTTCCTAGGTTGTTACAGAGTGGGATTGGGGTAGTTTGATATGCCCATTGAACTTTAACAGCCAGATCAGAGGAAACCTTCCAGGTAGGCGATTACAACAGTGGCAATACTCTATATGACTAAGTCCAAAACACGCCAGTGATCCTCAGGAAGAAGGAGTAAGCATGTCCGTACGACAAACTCAACGACTTAAATCCTTTGTCAATCAATCACCGCGATCTTTGGGAGCAGCTGTGACCCCACTTCTGCCTTTGTTCCGCTAGCTACCCGGGGAGGTAGGAGATTTTGCATCGGCAAGGAGAGATAGTCATCAAGAGTATTGAGATCGGGACAAACCTCCAAGGTAGGAGACTGCAAGAGTGGTATAGACTGGATGGATCTTAGCTTCTATAGACAACCCTTAGACGACCTTCTCACCCCAACTGTCTTCAAATACTTCTTCTTTCAGGCCCAAAATTTCGCGCATGCATGTATCTGGTGCATTTAGTATTCAATCAATAAATCAAGTTTATTTTCCGAATAGCTTAAAGGTAGAAGAGGAATAGGGTATTTACGAAACTTACACAGACACGAAACAAATTAATACATACAATACACTTACAATTCAGCAGCTTCTATAACAGAAGGTTGTTTCGATTGAACGCTTTTGTTGTTGTCGTGTATAAGAAGCCAAGATCCGTCTTTCCTATCTGGTTTCGTCTCAAAAGACTGTAAATCTTCCGTCTTTGACAGATTTCTATGGGCTATCTATCAAACAGACGCTGGTCCCCTCCTAGGCAAATGTCAAAGGATCATCGAAACCCCAGGACTAAGCTTCGGAATATAATCTTCGAAAGATTATGGACTAGCAATTTCTCCAACTTTCTCCAATATTATCTTGACAGTATCGTGGTAGATCTCCCCTTGGTGATTTCCATGATTTCCCTGATTTCCAAATACACACGAATGCTGTCGTTTGCAAAGGGGAATCAGTATCTCGAGGCTCCGGACTTCAAATTCTTAGTGAACGTGACAGAATGAACCGAATTACGAACTGACGATTAACTTAAACCGTTTACAACCTTAAAGCACAATGGACACTCGTAATGCTTTACTTTGTATCAAATGCTTCACAAATAAACATTTCCGACTTAATTTAAAAGGCGCTACGAAAATCGGCCGTTTTCTTGTTATCCCTTGTCTTTACCTCTCTGGCATTTCAGCGATCCAAATCTTAGGAGCTGGGATATCGTGGCAGGAAATTCAAAAACCCACAGCAATGCTTGATAGAAAAGGATATATTTGAGATGTCACCAAGGTCAAGCCGCAGATGCAGTTTACCTGATTGTTCTAGTGTTTCATCAGAAGTTCCATGGCTTAAAGTGCCAATTAAAAGTTTTTCTTTATGGAATAGTGTTGTGAAGCTTGATTAGCTTGCTTTATAAAATGTACCAGAATATGCAATAAGCTTATAAAAAATAGCATAGCTACAAAAATCATTCAAAAACAAATAGCCTATTCAAATCTGAATTATACCAGCTGATTTATGCATAAAATAAAGATCTACTAAGTTTTATAAGAAACATCACTTTTATCTTTGTCCAAGCTAGTAAATTGAGAATGTACTGGCCCAAAAAATTACGCTTTGAAATATCACAGAGAGGAAACTGTTGAAAAAGCTGCTAATCCAGGGGGTATGCATTGTTCCTAGGTTGTTACAGAGTGGGATTGGGGTAGTTTGATGTGCCCATTGAACTTTAAGTACCGCCCGTCGGCTCCACTCGTTATCGCCCCTTGTTACAAATTACCTCAACAATAAGTAAAATTTCAGGTTTGCCGGTTATTCTGTTCATTTGTTCCCGTCCAGTTCCTTGTTTCATTTCTCTGTTATGTTATTTAATTAGCGATGTTGATGTTAAATTATTTTGATGTTGTTACGTTTAATTGGGTGTTTTATATTTTATTTTCGTTGCCTATAATTTATCTTCTGCTACTGTGGCAATTTTTCATTATACCTTAAACCTAAACCTGGTGAAAAGTTCAAATTGTTCGTTTCCGACGTTTCTAATCCGGTCAAAGTAGTTAGCAGTGTCGAGATCATCCCCATTCAAAGCGCGACTCCCAACTGAGACTCGGCATGAGCTTCTTGGTGGGTTGCCCACTCTTGATTTTAGTGTACAGAAAGTGCCCGGTACCCCCGCACTAACTCACCCCAGCCGACACCGGTTGCAACGTGTTAGAACAGTGACATAAGCCCGTTTAGAAGCGTTTGAAAGATGATTCCCGTAATTACCCTAACCAGTGATTTCAGCAAGTATTGACACAAATTTGAGGATATAAGATCCTCAAAAGGTACGCGCCGAGCTGGAGATAAAATACCTCCAGTGATACGTATCTTGAATCTTTTCAAACGTCACAGGAGCAGAGGCGTTACTAGCCAAAATGTTTGGGGGGGGACGAGGAATTTACCGGCTGGCTGGTAATTTTTATCGACTGTTTCTGTGGAAGAAACGACTGTTTTCAACAACAAAAAATGAGAGTTTTGAAAAATCGACTGATTTTCAGAAAAATCCATTGATTTTCAGAACATGTGCCGTAAAAACCGACTATTTTGACGAAAAATGACCAATTATCAGAAAAAAAAGACTGTTTTCATGGAAAAAAATCAACTGTTTTGAGGGAAAATCGCGGCGCTTCGCGGCAACTCGGTTATTTTTTACCGACTGGCCGACAGCATTGTCTCGGCCGCAGGCCGCAGCATCGCTTTTTCATCATGTAGCTCCTCCCACAGGGCGGGGCTTAGCTCCAAACTGTCACTTGTCAACCCATAACTCCTCCCCATTTGGGAGCCCCCCCCCCCCAGTCGTGACGCCCCTGCACAGGAGATTCTGCGGCTTAGGCTTTTAGCTTGGGCTTGTGCTGAGCTAGACTTAGCTCAAATAAGCTAAAAGTTCAAGAATATACGGTGTCGCTCAAAATGTCGGAATAGCATGGTCTTAACATAAATGGTAACGTCATATGATCAAGACCTAACATAAGATTTGATAGTCCGTACGACGGCTTATCAATTTAAGCGTTACTGTCACCTCGCTATCCGCTGGGCTCTATATATACATAGACTTATTCACCAATAGGGATATACTGCAATTTTTGTGTTCTACAACCTCTAGTGATATGATCAAACTCAGCGATTTTGTCCTTGGATGGTACGTATCTTTTTATCCCCAGAGATATCTTCTAAGGACGTCGCGGTATCAGATACTGGTGGTGATTTCAGTCAGTCCTGGCCGGTGTCATGAAAGTTTGTACAGCAGGCGCCGGGGAGCAAGTTATGCCTCAGAGCTTGATAGCATCTCAAGGCACAATTCGGAGTCCCCCCTCTTCACCAGAAAATCCGTATACAGCGTTGGTGCACATCTACGAACTTGACCTGCCCATTGACCCAAAAGCTGCGTTCGTTGCACTCCCTCTGGTGTTTTGTCACCAGTTTCCGGTTCTTCTCTTAAAACGCGATTTTTGGTTCACCGTTGAGTTAATGAAAACTGGCTAACTCCTCGCTGAAGCCGGGCTCCCGAGCAGGTTCTGGTTAGTCCGCACCGGTGAGTTAAAACTGGACGCTGGTTAGTTCAACAAGAGCTACGAGTTCATATGGCACTTGTTACGAGTAGGTGGTAGAAAAAAGTAAAAGAGAACTTCACAAAACACCCCGCCATCCAAAAATGCGGTTCGGACCTAGAATTAAGTCAACTCCATGCCATCGCCAACCTTTCAAGTTTCAACCCAAGAAATCCACTCGTTATGTCTCTAGACGTGACCAAGTTTTCCGGTTCCCCCTTCCAAGTTCCCATACACCGCGGCCGAATCTGGTCTGGACTCCTAACTGGATCACCTGAAGCATTTTCTCTTACCAAAGATCTTTCACTCGAATCCGAGCATTTTTGAGGGAACTTCCGGTAAATCTCCCCCCCCCCCCCCCGCCCAATCGCGTGTTCGGATCCGGTTCGAAAGATATGTCATCTAGGGCATATGATCTCTGTGCCTTCCAAATTTCATTCAATCACTCCACTTGTTTGACCCTTATGTGCATGTCAAAAACTTCTCGCAACCCCCATGGTGGTCGGGTCGGGGGAACGACTATTTACAAGTCAGTCTACTCGGGTCCCTGATACGTCTTCCAAGTTTGATCGTCCTGGAAAATTAGGAAGGTACGATCTTGCTGGATCGCCAGAATTAAGCCCCCCCCCCCAGCTCACCCACAGTGTCCGAATTTGTCCTTCTCACCAAGTTCCATCCCGATCCCTCCAATTGTTTCCCAAGATTTCCCGTTCCCTCCTCCAGCTCCCGCCAAAGTCATCGGATCCAATCCGGATTTGAACTGGGTCGTCTGAGACTCGGCGTCTTTACAAGCATCAAGTTTCATTAAGATCCGGTCACCCGTTGGAAAGTTATAAATACCTCAATATTCCGGATTCCCTCTTCCTGCACTACTCCCCGGACCTGACATGGAACATCTGAGACGATAGCTCTTTCCACTTGCCAAGTATTATTCAAATCCAATCACCCGTTGAAAAACTGCCCGTGCCACTTGGTTGCGGATTCCCAATGCCTCTACTCCTCCCACGATGGTCGGATTTAGGAAACGACTATTCTCATGTCCATTTATTCGGGTCCGTGACATGCCTACCAAGTTTCATCGTCCTAGCACATCAGGGAGTACCGAACTCTGGCGCTTATTAGAAATCCAGACCCCCCCCCCCCCACTCCACCACAGTGCCCGAATCCCGTCCTGTTATGTCCATGACATATCTAGAACTCGTGCTTGTTCTTTCCACCGAGTTCCATCCCGATCCCTCCACTCTAAGCGTTTCCAAAGATGTCCGGTCCCCCCTCCAACTCCTCGAATTGTCACCGGACCGAATTTAAAATGGGACGTCTGAGGCACGAGGTCTTTCTAAGTATCAAGTTTCATTCAAACCCGATCACCCGTTCAATAGCTGCCCATGCCACTAGATTCCAGATTCGCCATCAGTCCACTCCTCCCACGATGGTCGGATCAAGAAAACGACTATTCTCAAGTCAATCTGTTCGGGTCCTTGACATGCCTACCAAGTTTCATCGTCCTAGCACATAAAGAAGTACCGAAATCGCGCGATCACTAGAAATCCCCCCCCAACTCCCCCATTGTGCCCGAATTTCGTACTATTATGTCAATGACGTATCTAGAACTTGTGCTTGTTCTTCCCACCAAGTTTCATCCCGAACCCTCCACTCTAAGTGTTTCCAAAGATTTCTGGTTTCCCCTTCCAGTTCCTCCCAATGATACCGGATGCGGTCCGGATTTAGAATGGGACATCTGAGGCACGAGGTCTTTCTAAAAATCAAGTTTCATTTAAATCCGATAACCGTTCAATAGCTGAGCTTGCCACTAGATTCCGGATTCCCCATCCCTACACTCCCCCACGATGGTCGGATCGACGAAACGACATTCTCAAGTCAATCTATTTGGGTACCTGACAAGCCTGACAAGTTTCATCGTCCTAGGAGATCAGGAAGTACCAAACTCGTGAGATCACTAGAAACTCAGATCCCCCCCCCACAATTCCCCCTCAGTGAACGGATCTGGTCCGGTTATGTCAATCACGTATCAAGGGCTTGTGCTTGTTCTTTGCACCAAGTATTATCTCGATCTCTCCACCCTAAGCGTTTCCCAAGATTTCCGGTTCCCCCCCCCAGCTCCCCCCGATGTCACGGGATCCGGTCCGGATTTAAACTGGGATGTCAGAGAGACGAAGTCTTTCTACATATCAAGTTTCATCGAGATCCGATCACCCGTTCGTAAGTTAAGAATACCTAATTTTTCCGGATTCCCCCTCCCTCTAGCCCCCCCCCTCCCCCCCAGATAATCGGATCGGGGAAACGACTATTCTCAAGTCAATATGGTCGGGTCCCTGACATGCCTGCCAATTTTTATCGTCCTAGCGCATCAGGAAACACCGAACTCGCGGGATCACCAGAAACTCGCCCCCCCCCCCCTCTCCCCAACACCCCAAAGTGAGCGGATCCGGTCCGATTATGTCAATCACGTATCTAGGACTTGTGCCTGTTCTTTCCACCAAGTTTCATTCCGATCTCTCCAATCTAAGCGTTTCCAAGATTTCCGGTCTTCCCCTCCAGCTCCCCCCAATGTCACCCGATCCGATCCGGATTTAAACTGGGGCGTCTGAGACACGAGATCCTTCCATATATCAAGTTTCATTAAGATCCGATCACCCGTTCGTCAGTTAAAAATATCTCACTTTTCCTAATTTTTCCTTGTTCCCCCTCCTTCCACTCCCCCCCCCCCAGATGGTCGGATCGGGGAAGCGACTATTTCTAATTTAATCTGGTCCGGTCCCTGATATGCCTGTCAAGTTTCATCGTCCTAGCTTATTTGGAAGTGCCCGAACTAGCAAAACCGGGACAGACCGACCGACCGACTGACGGACAGAGACTGCGATCGCTATATGGCACTTGGCCGAAGGGCAAGTGCCATAAAAACGGGTTATGAGACTGGTGAGTAGTCCCCGGTGGATGCAAAAACGGCTGATAAGTGTGTAAACGGTGGCCCCCCTGTGAGAACTCCCGTGACAAAGAACGCAGCTAAAGAATCCTAACACCAAGTTTCATTAAAGTATATCATTCCCCTCGAGATTATCGTGCTGACAGACGGACAGTCATAGGTTACGAAGTCATCCGCGTCTCTAAATTGCTTGAAGTTTTCTATTCCAAGTGTTGATTCTATCCGGTGGTTGGGTATTACCATTACTAAAAATATTCGTTCTTTCCGATCCCGGACGGTTTCCGATTGTAGACTAAAAATTCAACTGGGTTATTCGAAAATTGTTGCTAACAGGGGGAAATACAATCGGAAAGCTCTTGGCAAACTATACTCTTCCTTCTGTGACCATTCTATTCTTTTTTTTTATCTGGTGTCTATCCTGTTTTAAAGAAAAAGGATATTAAAGCTATGCGATCCTGTTATTTTCGTTTTTGTAAATTTCTTCTTTTTCTCCCTCCTTGGCAAAGAAATTCCAAAATTATTAGTAAGTACTCGCTACCGGATATCACGGAGAAATTGTCTGTTCTCCACAGAAAACTGTCCGAAACGGCGTACGCGCGTCTGTCGCCCTCTCATGGGCTTATTCGTCTGTTTGATTCTTAAGTAGATTTTGTTTGTATGTGTAGTTTTCTGTCTAATTATGTCTTCATTTATTCTTTTGTACTCCACTTTTTCGTCTTGTACGATTTGTGGGTTAAAAATAAATTATTATTATTATTATTATTATAGGTATCCCTCCACTTACGTTTTAGGATCCAAAAAAAAACTATGTCGGTAATATGCTAATGAATAATAAATATACATACGATTCATCTCTAAACATATGACAGTGCCCCAGAGGGGCACTCCTTTTTTACTGCACTTACGCCCTTGGGCAGTGCGTCATAAATTCATTCATTCATTCAGAGGAGCAATTACAGTTCAAATATTGATTAGTCTTGTAAATTACAACCTATCTACAAAAACTAAATTTGTTTTCGTATTTGCTTACTAATTCTAACAAACAATTATGTTGTCTAAACTTACTAGAAATTTTCATTAAAATCTTGACGAACTCAAAGGTGAAGTCTGAAAACTGGGATAGAAACTGTAGCCTATCTCTGCGAATTCTCGACTCTCCGAGCGCCGCATCAGCAAGTGAAAGGGCGGGTTTTTGATTGTTTCCGTTCGGAAAGGAGGCTTCTATCTGTTTTGACTCCGAGAGTCCAATTTCCGGGATAAGCGAAAATAAGAACTGGTGTTGGAACGCAATAAAGCCAGATGGATCGGCGGTCAAGATTGGGGAACCCGGCGGTGGTTTAAAGGGAACAAGCCGTGAAATGACGGTCCGATGGAGAAATAGAGTAAGTGATTTGATGAAGCGGAGGTTGGAAAAGGGAGGGACCAAGTTGTTTGCTAACTGAAATTTACGAAAAGGGACGGTCACCACAAAACTGCAAATAATGAAACTTAAAGACCTAATCCAAACATTCTGTTTACCTTCTCTTACTGATCGAAAGCCATCAGTTTATTTAGATTTGAACTTGATTGCCGGGTTGCTGTTTCGGCCCGAGATAAAACCCACGCAGAACACCTTCTTTTCCAGACGACGGAATTTTCCACGATTAATTAGCAAAGAATTATAAGACTTTATTGATTTTTTTGTGTATGTCTTCAGAAGGTGGACACTGGTCTTGGGCTTTTGATTTATTTGTATTTGTAATAAACAGTTGGAGCATTAGGTGGAAATTATTATTTTGATCGTTGGCTCCCTACGTGCCGTAACGGCTATCCCGGATAATCAGCTGAGATTTAGATCAGACCGAATTATTTCAAACATAGGAAATTTGGTGGATTTTTTTTTAATTTGCTCATTGTTTGACGGTGTTTTTGTGGTTTTGAACATTCATAATGACAGTAGGAATGGTTAGCATTGTGAGTGAGGTAGAAAGACCATTTTTTTGCGGTCCACTTTAAGATCGAAAACAGTAGTATATTGCTGTCGACGTGGCGGAATTTTAAATTCGATATGTATCCGGTCGAGACCAGCCGGTATCGGTTGCCACGTGTTAGAATATTGAAATTAGCATATTTGGAAGCGTTCAACGATGAAGCGCCTTATTTATGACCGGCACTGGTGCCGAATCGGGTCGGTGCCGGGAAAAGTTGTACACCCTTACATACATACAAACACACAAACAAGAACTCAAATCTTGAAATTACATTTATCATAGATTGATTATTTACGGAGACTGGGAGTGGGTTACCTCTTGTCTGAATTTGAAGTGTTGGCCCTCAAAGTAAAGTAAAAATAAAAATGGAACTCATGAAACACTGGCAGCATCCAACCATAGACTAATTATTTGCAAGCGCCTCTGGCCGCACAGGTTGATGATCCAGAGTCGATTGCATTAAATCAAGTTTCAGCAAGAATTACAGATAATTTTATTTACAAAAGTTTCCACTAGACAAATTGAACCCGCAATAATCTTTAGATACCTTTGCATTCAGTATACGGGCGAACTATTAATCAACTTAGCTGAACTCCCTCAACTTCAAACTATCCTCACATACTTTTAATTATCTTACTTAAATGGTCCACAAAAGCACCAATCCTGCATGTAAATCTAGGGTTTTTACTAAAGTAGATCCTTTATTGCAGGTTTGTCTCTATAGTACGGCCTGAAATTGACCGTTTCTAAGAAGGGCCTAAATATTACTTGGTAAGAGACTCTGCGATTAAAAACAAAAAGAACTGACTTCAAATCTGTCTGTATCAATAACTAGAGAGTAGAGATGGCAGCACCCTCATGTAGTAAGCCACGATAACAAAAGTGGATACAGCTGCAAAACTTTCAATTGCTGCCGTATACACTGTCAGAAGTATCATAGCAGATATCACGAGGATGCGGGGTTTCAACGGATAATGCGTCACAGATAACACTTCGGATGTTAGCTGTTGAGTTTGAAAACGTTAAGCATCTACTGACTTTATTCCTGATCGTCATGATGTCCGAAAAAGCAGATACTTTTTGGCGGTTTTCCGGTTCTTCCTGATGGCAACGCTTATTATGCCTAACATTTTGAAACACAACAGATAGCATGCGAAGTGTTATCTGTTGAAACCATGCATCCTCGTGTTATCTGTTATGAAACTTCTGACAGTATACTTCGTACTGGTATCTGAAACTCACTTCCTATGATTCCAGTAAAATTAGCCTATGGGGGAATAATCAGGGAATAACAGTCCATTCGACGCTCTATATCTTCAAAGAGGGGGGAACTAATTACGGGAAATATTTACGGAAAAGTAGAAGGAAGTTTTGGAATTCACTGTTAAAGGCAGTGGAATCTCAACGGATCCGTGAAAATGTTGAGCCGAGAAAACAGTGTGATGGGGTTGATGTGAGTGGGGGTGTGTTCTGGCAAATGGCCTCCTTCTGACATTTGGAATGGGGCTCACAGCAGGAGATTCCGCCGAGCATAAATGCAAAAAAGAAAATCAGACCCAGTAGAGAATTTCCCAAACTGCTGTAAACATTGCATCGACTCTCCACCAAGACCAGGTCATTTGCCCAGTCTTTTACCGCCATTCCATCTGGCCAGTAAAACACTGAGTCATCAGACTGACGAGTTGGTGGAACACTGTATTTACACTGTCTAAAGTTTGATAGCAGTTAGCACAAGATGCGCATCCTTGTGTTTAATTTTGCCAGATTCCGTTATGTTGCCGGAAGAAACGTCACATACAGTTAGTTAATGCGTTATGTTTCCCGGAAAAAATTATTTATTTATTTATTTCAAAATATAGCCAACTTGGGCTGCTACATAACAACTCATTTATATACACTAAGAAAAATAAAAAAACAAATATGCTGAAGGCACGAAGCCTCCAACAAACAAAGTACTCAATCAGGATGGGTCAACCCACTCAAATCAAGATGGGTCAAACCCACAGTAAATTTATTTCCCCCATGCTTGCCACAGAGGCAGAGACAGGCGCATTTGCGGACCGCACAGAATCACCAGCAGAGGATTGCTCGACGCCAGAATTCGAGACTGAAGAGAAAGAATGGAGGAACGACGGATTTCAGGAAGAGAAGGGACTCCTTCACCAACAAACATACCCGAAGCACTACAGTTCCATCTAAACCCATGTAACCACCGGAAAGAGTTGTTATACAAGACGCGAAAGGTCTTTTTGCGCTTGTGAGATTGGTTAGTCACAAGAGAGTAACAATATAGTTGGGAACAGTATATTCTGAAAAGGAACGTCTTTACAGACGCATTGCATGACCCAAACCTAGGAATAAGAAGATTCGCTCTAGCGCTCAATGACCTTGCTAAAGCATTAACATGGTGATCATCATTCAGCGTTGGCGTAAAAATAAATCCAAGGTACTTAAAAGTATCCACGAATTTCAATGTCTGGCCAGACAGTAGAACGGGTGGAAGATGAACCAGCTTCAGGCCACGTGGGACGAATGCCATGCAAAGGTTTTTTTTCGTGTTGAATATCACATCGTATGCCGAAGCAAACACATCACAGACTTTCATCAACTCATTTAGGTCATGAATGGTAGTAGCCATCACCACCAAATCATCCGCATAACTAATGTTATTAAAACAACTACCCTGGATAAAACAACCTACCCCTGCATCAGCAAGCGCACTGTTTAATTCATCCACATATAAGTTATAAAGGAGTGGGGATAGTACTCCCCCCTGCCTAACACCATTTAGGACACGAAATGGGGAGCTAAGCAGCCCATCCCATTTCACATAAAATCTTTGGTTTTTAAACCAACATGCAAGGGTTAGTACAATACGGGGGTCTGCTCCCCTATCATGCAACTTACGATGAAGTTTCTCATGGTTAACACGGTCAAAAGCAGCCTTTGCGTCAATACAACAAGCAAATACGGGGGTTGAAAAAGCCCAAAAATATTCCACCACAGATTTTAGTACGAATACACAAAATTCAGTAGAGGTCTTTGACTTGAAGCCAAATTGGTAAGCTGATGACCGTATTTGAGGTTCGACAATCCCATACAGGCATTTTTAAAAAACCTTGGATATCACAGCCGCCAAAGCAATAGGTCTATAGTTAGTAATACTACTAAGATCCAGCACCAAGGATTTGGGGATAGGTACTAGACAGACCTCCGTTAGACCATCCGGGACAAAACCATGAGCCAGAAAACCATTAAACAAAACCATTAAACATTCAAAATGGTAATAGCATTGATTGTTTGCTAATTTCTTTTTAGCATGTAACGCGCGAAAGGTCCGAAACACTATTTTCCGAAAATAAAAAGAAATGGTCGTGCCATTGATTGTCTGCCCATTGTTTTTATGACATAAAGGTACGAAACAATGTTTCTTGGACAACTAGCATGAAAACATGAAAATTAACCGTTGTCTACTGTCTCGCAAGACACTAAAAGTGGATACTTTTAAGTATCTTGGATTTATTTGTATGCCAACGTTAGATGATGGTCATCATGTTGATGCTTTAGTAAGGCCACTGAGCGCTAGATGAATCTGCTTATTCGTAGGTTTTGGTCCTGCAATGCGTCTGTTTCAAGACGTGTTTTTGGGATCCCAAAACGTAAGTGGAGGGATACCTATGACATCGAAAAAGTTGTCCGTCTGTCCGTCCGTCCCTCTGTCCGTCCGTCCGTCCGTCCGTCCGTCCGTCCGTCCGTCTGTCCGTCCGTCTGTAAGCACGATAACTCTCGAAGGGAATGAGATATTTTGATGAAACTTGGTGAGAAGGTTCGTTGGGTCGTCGGACCAGTTAAGTTCGTAGATGGGCTTTGTAGCTCTATATTTAGGGGTGGGGGAGGGGATTGAAATTAAGGGACAAACAAAATATTTTGAAACAGCTAATGTGATAGTCGATTATGGGGTAAGAAGACATGCTGAACACGATGGTGAAAACCATTTTGTCATCGGACAAGTAGTTCGCCCGGAATCCGGCCAAAACCGGAAAGTTTGTTGAAAGTAAAAGTTTTATTTGAAGTTGATTAGATGTTCGATTTAGGGGTAGGAAGACATGCTGAAGACGATGGTGAAAATTATTTTCTCGACGGACAAGTATTTCGCCCGGAATCCGGCCCAAGCCGGAAAGTTTGTTGAAAGTAATAGTTTTATTTGAAATTGATTAGATGTTCGATTAAGGGGTAGGAAGACATGCTGAAGACGATGGTGAAAACTATTTTCTCGATGGACAAGTATTTCGCCCGGAATCCGGCCCAAACCGGAAAGTTTGTTGAAAGTAAAAGTTTTATTTGAAGTTGATTAAATGTTCGATTTAGAGGTAGGGAGACATGCTGAAGGCGATGGTGAAAACTATTTTCTCGACGGACAAGTATTTCGCCCGGAATCCGGCCCAAACCGGAAAGTTTGTTGAAAGTAAAAGTTTTATTTGAAGTTGATTAAATGTTCGATTTAGAGGTAGGGAGACATGCTGAAGACGATGGTGAAAACTATTTTCTCGACGGACAAGTATTTCGACCGGAATCCGGCCCAAACCGGAAAGTTTGTCAAAATTAAAAGTTTAATTTGGAGTTGATTGGATGTTCGATTTAGGGCAAGAAGACATGCTGAACACTTATGTGAAAACAAGTTTCTACCCGGACATGTAGTTCGTCCGGATTCCGGCCAAAACCGGAAAACTGTTGGAAGTCAAAGTTTAGTTCTAGTTGATTAGATAAGCGATTTAGGGGTAAGAAGAGATGCTGAGTCCCTGTGTGACAATCGTATTTTACCCGGACATATAGTTCGACCGGAATCCGGCTGGAATCGGAAAATTTTTTATAAGCTAAATTTCTATTTGAAGTTGATTAGATGTTCATTACTGGGGAAAGAAGATACCCTGATTTCGTCTTTGAGCTTTCTTTTTTCGCCGGACAAGTAGTTCTGGAGTTCGGCCGGAACCGGGAAATTGGCAGAAGTGGCAGGAAGTTTTCGTCAAAACAGATATGACTTATAGGGGTAAACACACATGCTGAATCCAAATCTGAACTTGGTTTTCTCAGGTGATTAGCTATTTGGCCTTAATCTGTTTCTGAATTTTAATTGTAAAAATGTTCAAGGAGTCTGGCGAAGACTGGATCTGGCTAAGACAAGACCCAGTTGTCTGGATCAGATATTGAATTTTTGGGATCCCATCGAAACCTTTGGTCTTGTTTTTTCAGAATGTACTCTTCCCAACTCTTCTGTTATTACTTGTGTTATCAATCTCCTGTTACCAATCTCACAAGCACGAAAAAACCTTTGTCCTGTATAACAACTCTTTCCTGTGGTTACTTGGGTTAAGGAATTGTAGTGATTCAGGTATATTTGTCGGTGAAGTAGCTCCCCCTCTCCCTGAAATCCGTCGTTTCTCTGTTCTTTCTCTGCAATCGCGAATTCTGGCGTTGAGCAATCCTCTGCTGACACTCTGTATGACTAAGTGACACGCCAGTGATCCTCGGGAAGAACGAGAAGACGTAGCACTAACGACTCAAACTCAACAACTCAATCATGTGTTAACCAATCACGTCAGTGTTTGGGAGCAGCTGTGATACCGCTTTCTGGCTCTTCCGCTAAGTACAGTGCTATTTCCATCGGCAAAAAGAGTTAGTCATTAAAAGTATTGTCCTGCGTGAACAGCAAATGCGCATGTCTCTTGACTGTGTGGCAAGATCTGGAGGAAGAAATTCATTGTCGGTTCAACCCATCATGATTGAGGTCAGCGTTGCCAAGTGTGACACTTTTGGTGTTTTTTGACACTTTTTTCCTCTGGGTGACACCGTGACACTTTTTCTCTGAAAGTGACACCTTCTCTGACAAAGTGACACTTTTTCGGTAAAAAAAAGCACCTTTTTTATTTACTGTTGCGGACTAGCCTATAAGCAGAGTTAATAAACTTACAACTATACCAATACCATACCAAACTTACAACTATACAAACCATACCTTGCAATGCGTTTAAGGTACTTTGTTTTTCTTTCCATTTTTATCATGCCAAGGTGAAATTTATTTACAGCATTTTTGGAGGTGTCAAAAACCGTATGGTGTCAAAAAGCACCTTTTTTGCCAGGTATCATGACACTTTCAGGACTCGAGCTCTTGGCGACCGGAGGCTTGTGTGCCTTGTTTGTTGGGGGCTTCATGCCTTCAACATATTTTATCTCTTTTTTTGGGATCCCAAAACGTAAGTGGTGGGATACCTATGACATCGCAAAAGTTGTCCGTCTGATAGCACGATAACTGTCGAAGGGGTTGATATATTTTGATCAAACTTCGTATGAGGACTCTTTAGGTCAAAGTACAGGTCAAGTTCAAAGATGGGCTATGTAGATGTATGTATAGTTAGGGGTGGGGGAGGGTTTGAAATTAAGAGGAACAAAAAATATGTTTTAAAAGCTAATGAAATAGTCGAGTTAGGAATAAGTAGACATGCTGAATCCGCGTATGAAATTTATTTTCTCGCCGGACAAATAGTTCACCCGGAATCCGGCGAAAACCGGAAATTTTTGAAAAAATCTGAAGTTAGTTAGAGGTTCGGTTTGGGGGCAAGGAGATGCGATGAGTCCGAATATGAGAATTATTTTCTCGCCGGAGAATTAGTTCGGCCGGAATCCGGCCAAAACCGGAGAATTTGTTTAAACTAAAAGTCTCATTTAAATTTGATAAGACGTTCGATTCCCGGGTAAGAAGACCCGCTGAACCCGTATATGACAATCATTTTCTCACCGGACCTATAGATCGCTCGGAATCCGGCAGAAACCGGAAAATTTGTTGAAAGTAAAAGTTTTATTTGAAGTTGATTAGATGTTCGATTTAGGGGTAGGAAGACATGCTGAAGACGATGGTGAAAATTATTTTCTCGACGGACAAGTATTTCGCCCGGAATCTGGCCCAAACCGGAAAGTTTGTTGAAAGTAAAAGTTTTATTTGAAATTGATTAGATGTTCGATTGAGGGGTAGGAATACATGCTGAAGACGATGGTGAAAACTATTTTCTTGACGGACAAGTATTTCGCCCGGAAGCCGGCCCAAACCGGAAAGTTTGATGAAAGTAAAAGTTTTATTTGAAGATGATTAGATGTCCGATTTAGAGGTAGGAAGACATGGTGAAGACGATGGTGAAAACTATTTTCTCGACGGACAAGTATTTCGACCGGAATCCGGCCCAAACCGGAAAGCTTGTCAAAATTAAAAGTTTTATTTGGAGTTGATTAGATGTTCGATTTAGGGCAAGAAGACATGCTGAACACTTATGTGAAAACAATTTTCTACCCGGACATGTAGTTCGTCCGGAATCCGGCCAAAACCGAAAATCTGTTGGAAGTCAAAGTTTTATTTTTAGTTGATTAGATAAGCGATTTAGGGGTAAGAAGAGATGCTGAGTCCCTGTATGACAATCATATTTTACCCGGACATATAGTTCGACCGGAATCCGGCTGGAATCGGAAAACTTGTTATAAGCTAAATTTCTATTTGAAGTTGATTAGATGTTCATTACTGGGGAAAGAAGATACCCTGATTTCGTCTTTGAGCTTTCTTTTTTCGCCGGACAAGTAGTTCTGGAGTTCGGCCGGAACCGGGAAATTGGCAGAAGTGGCAGGAAGTTTTTGTCAAAACAGATATGACTTATAGGGGTAAACACACATGCTGAATCCAAATCTGAACTTGGTTTTCTCAGGTGATTGGCTATTTGGCCTTAATCTGTTTCTGAATTTTAATTGTAAAAATGTTCAAGGAGTCTGGCGAAGACTGGATCTGGCTAAGACAAGACCCAGTTGTCTGGATCAGATATTGAATATTTGGGATCCCATCGAAACCTTTGGTCTTGTTATATTTTAAAATTAAAAAATGTTTAAGAAGTCTGTAGAAGACCGAATATCTACAAGACCGAATCTTCTGGAGCAAATATTAAGATTTTGGAAACCCATTGAAACTCTTGGTCTTGTTTTCTTAGCACAGATAAAATGATTTGTTATGTAGCAGCCACAGCTCCTATATTTCGAAATAAATAAGTAAAATGGGTATACAATAGAAAAAACGAGATTTTCGGGTTTTTTTTCACATCATCTTGGAGGGGTAACTAGCTGATCAAGAAAAAGAAAGAAAACCCGAAAATCTTGTTTTTGGGATTCCAAAACGTAAGTGGAGGGATGCCTATGACATCGCAAAAGTTGTCCGTCTGTCCGTCCGTCCGTCTGTAAGCACGATAACTGTCGAAGGGAATGAGATATTTTGATGAAACTTGGTGTGAGGATTCGTTGGGTCGTCGGACCAGTCAAGTTCGTAGATGGGCTGTGTAGCCCTACATTAGGGGTGGGGGAGGGGTTTCAAATTAAGGGGCAAACAAAATATTTTGAAACAGCTAATGTGATAGTCGATTATGGGGTAAGAAGACATGCTGAACACGATGGTGAAAACCATTTTGTCATCGAACAAGTAGTTCGCCCGGAATCCGGCCAAAACCGGAAAGTTTGTTAGAAGTAAAAGTTTTATTTTAAGTTGATTAGATGTTCGATTTGAGGGTAGGAAGACATGCTGAAGACGATGGTGAAAACCATTTTCTCAACGGACAAGTAGTTCGCCTGGAATCCGGCCCAAACCGGAAAGTTTGTTAAAAGTAAAAGTTTCATTTTAAGTTGATTAGATGTTCGATTTAGGGGTAGGAGGACACGCTGAACACGGTGGTGAAAACCATTTTCTCGACGGACAAGTAGTTCGTCCGGAATCCGGCCCAAACCGGAAAGTTTGTTAAAATTAAAAGTTTTAGTTGAAGTTGATTAGATGTTCGATTTAGGGCAAGAAGACATGCTGAACACTTCAGTGAAAACAATTTTCTATCTGGACATGTAGTTCGCCCGGAATCCGGCCAAAACCGGAAAAATTGGTAGAAGTTAAAGTTTTATTTCTAGTTAATTAGATAACCGATTTAGGGGTAAGAAGAGATGCTAAATCCGTGTGTGACAATCATATTTTATCCGGACATATAGTTCGACCGGAATCCGGCTGGAGTCGGAAAATTTGTTATAAGTTAAATTTTTATCTGAAGTTGATTAGATGTTCAATATTGGGGAAAAAAGAAAGAAAAAAGAGTTCATTTTTGAGCTTTCTTTTTGTCGCCGGACAATTAGTTCTGGAGTTTGGCCGAAATCGGGAAATTGGCGGGAGTGACAGGAAGTTTTTCTCAGATGATTAGCTATTTGGCCTTAATCTGTTTCTGAATTCTAATTTTAAAAATTGTCAAGGAGTCTGGCGATGACTGAATCTGGCTAAGACAAGACCCAGTTGTCTGGATCAGATATTGAATTTTTGGGATCCCATCGAAACCTTTGGTCTTGTTTCTATTGTATTTGAAGTGAATTGTCAGCTTGGCTTCAAACCTTATATAAAATGGGTATAGCACTGATTGTCTGCTCGATTTTTTTTACATTTAACAAAAAGATGCGAATAAATTTTTTACGAAAAAGAACATTAAAAACGGTCATAGCATTGATTGTCTGCTCATTTCAATAAGATTTGACACAAGGGTACGAAAAATGTTTCCCCGTAAAATACCGCTAATGACAGCCATAGCGTTGATTGTCTGCTAACTTTGTATAAGATTTAACACAAAGATCTGAAACAGCCTTTCCCTCGGCCTTTCCTGAAAATATAACACAAAAATGATCATAGCATTGATTGTCTGCTCAACTTCTAACAGTGTAGATCTGCTTCTAAATATTTTTTGTTTTTGTTTTGAAGGAAGTTGCGGTGTCCGAGGAATACCCTGCACATGCACCTCTTCTTCAGTTTCATCATGAGGGCTTTCATGGCCCTTTTTAAGGACAATCTCTACGTCAACGGACTTGGACAGTCTCCCGCAATGATAACTACAGATGGTGTGACAACTTTCGTCGAACAGACCACGGTAAGCTCACTCCTTCAAGTTACGTGTGTGTGTGTGGGGGGGGGGGGGTTGTAACGCCTCTCTTCCTTTAATTTTGCACACATAATAACGAAAATTGTGTTGAAAACCATAAAGATTGTAGTAGGCTATGTAGAAAAGGAAAAAATCATGATTTGAATATTAGTAAGTAAGTAAGTAAGTAAGTAATTTTATTACCCGAAAATTCCCATGGAATTAGCGGAGTAGGAAAATGAAAAGAAAAATCACATTACGGAACATCATCAAAAGTATTTACACACCAACTTCTGGCAGAGGGTGGCTAGCCACGGGTTTGGTCTTCCCTTAGCCTTTTCCAGAAAATTCTCAACGACACGGTTAACACAAACTGTTGGATCGGATACACCGTACGTACGCATGATATAGGAGTTCCTCGTCCGCGGGGGGGGGGGGGGGAGTCTCCGAGAAACTTCGCGAATCGAAAGCACAGAACTCTTACTTTTGCACACTGGGCGGACGACAAGTATTAGTTTATTCTCAAATTAGAAGACCCCCTGCATCCAAGGGGAGTGCGTGGCTCCCCCTCCCTCGTCGTTCTCAGAAGCAGAATTGTATAAATTGCGAATAGCAAAATTGTGGAGCAAAGTAGAAAAGAAAAAGTAAATAGAACTGAAAACACTAAAAACTCCGACATAAATAACGTAACGAACAACTATACCTACAGACAATGCTGTTGGTCCCCCCCCCCCCCTCTGAATCTACGTCGGGTTTTGGTGGACCACTCACAGTAGTACGTGGACATATCTTTAAAAACCTAAATAAATCAACGCTTGGACACAGGTTCGTATCCAGGAATTTATTTCGGAGGTGGTTTCCCCGTGAGTAAGACTAATCCATACAAGAAACTACAAAAAAGATACAGATACAGAGGGTCAAGCCTATAAAAACTGTCATGTTTGGTTGTTTCGGAGGAGGTTCGAAGCCCCTAACCCCCCCCCCCCCATCTGGATACGCCCCTGCTTGGACATACTAGCCTAATCCAATCTTCAGCTTCTAACCTAAACCTGTGAATACCAGCCAAAATAACAGGCATGAAGTTTATGACGCGATCGTTGAAGGAAATGTGTAGCTATTACCATAACAGACAGGGGAGCTGGTTTTCAGCTGAAACAGCAGCTCAGTATTTACTGTTTATATTCCTGGATTAAACTCCTGGATGACAATACGTTTCTACCAAGAACAGAGATGAAACTGAAAGGAGACATAAATGCGACATACAAAACATCGGTAAGGATGAACCTGTTACATGCTGGCATTCGAAACTCTCCGAAAGTTCACTACTAACTAGTCATTTAAGAATCCCGGCGTTGCCAAAAGAAAGTTTCGTCAGTGTTTATGACGCGATCGTTGTAGGAAAGGTCGCAGCTATTACGAAACAGACGGGGGAGATGGTTTTCACCTGTAGCAGCATATTTTGAGGCCGTCTTTAAATGCCACCTCGCATTATTTACTGTTTATGTTCCGGTATTCTAAAATAAAACAACACTTTAAAATCGTGCTCTGCTTTTGATAAATTACCCACGATTTTGGCGTTTTTTTTTATTTATTTGTTTTGCCACGTAGTATCTTTTCTGTTCTTCCAGTCTAATATGAATTGGCCAGGTGACGACGATTCCACTTACCCTCGGTGACGCCAACGGTCTTATCAATCTTAAATTTTTAAAACGTGGTTACGCGTGACCGGCCTATCTATTTAGCGTCACCTACACTTTCCTCTATCTCTACGTTTATTTTCTTAATTTTTTTTTTTTTTTTTTTCCTTCGATTTTTTCTAATCTTTGAACTTCCATCCTATCTTTACAACCTCAATAAATCCCTTCCTTTAAATTTTTTTCTTTTAAAACTAAAACTTAATTTTCAAATTTAAAAAATACTTATAATTCAAATCTACTAATATTAAACCCACCTCCACTCGTCTCAATGACATTCTTTACTTTCTGTTTCCTTTACTCAAATTTAGCTTCATTTAATTTACCTTTTGAGCAGTCCAGCTATAGTTTGACTGTTTTATAGCCTGTTTTAAACCATTCTCAGGGCCCGTTGACTTCTAGCGAACACACGGGAAAAAACTTTAAAAAAGTTACTAGTGAGATACAGTAGAGGTATGCTTCTTTGAAAGTTCTTTTACTTTGGACTTTGCCATTTCCATGCACTTGCTGTGACTGAAGTCAACTATGAGTTAGTCAGAGTAGGTAGATAAGTGACTCTGAAGACACCTGCATAGGTATTTTGGATCTTCATTCCACCATTTAGCCCAAAACTGCACTGTTCACATTTAAGTAAACTCTGTTTAATTTGGTATTAATCTTATCTGCGCAGAGATAAGGATAATCCGAGTAGCAAATACTGCAGTTAATTTTAATCTTTATACGGAAAAACTTTTTACAGTGTCTACCATATTCGCAAATAATTATCAGGAGAATGTTACGCATTGAAACACGGCAAGTTTGAAAATCAGTGAGGTGTCGCTAGGGGGGGGGGGGGGTAGAATATACCGTATGAAGTTCGGGACTTTGGGTTTACGGATTGATGGAACGATTTCGTAAGTAGATTACATTGGCATTATGGGGACTACGGGTTAATTAAGGAAACTCAACCCTCCGTGAAGGATCGATTCATGGTCCATAGCTCTCCCACTGTTTACGCCGAGCTCTCCCCGAGATGTGTACGAAGAACTGGTCAGATTATCTTTCTCTCTCATAAAACTCTCCTCAAGTCTGATTACTGGAAAATCATGACAATAGGAACAAGGTTTTAATCAGCGATTCTCCATTCGTCATGTTCCATGTTTGTCCAAGCTCCATTCTAGTAGTATTGACTAGAATGGAGTTGTCCGTGAATATGTCATTTTGATGGTCATGGCAATACTTCCCGAAAGCCATTAAAGAAGTGACGTCGCGGAAAACCGGGAGGAAACCAAAGAATCAGTATTCTGCAAAATCCTGACACCAGAGGACATCATCGATAATCAACATGAAGCTAACTAACTTTTTAGTCCAGTTGGTTCATCTCTGTGTGGTCTCTTTTAATGCTAAAGACGCTTGTCACGGTCAGGGTTGCCAAGAGCTCGACTCATAAAAGTGTCACAGCTGCCGACAAAATGTACTTTTTGACACCTCGAATTTTTGTTTGTGCATTCCGCTGAACAAAGCGCAAAATGCGAATAATATGTAATTAATGAGTTTGTAACAAACATTTTTCGAAACATTTCTTAATAGTCACATAAGTTTGTAACAAAAATTTAATCGGAAATGAGCTCTAGTTAAGGCTTCAAACTGTTAATGTGTAAAAAATCAAAGTAAAGTGCATGTTTTCGCAGTGTTTTGGGGGTGGTAATCCATCACTTTAGTAAAGTAAAGTAAAAAGAGCTTATCTGACCTAAAAAGTGTCATTCGTTAAAAAAAAGGTGTCACTTTCAGAGAAAAAGTGTCAAAGTATCACCCAGAAGCAAAAAGTGCCAAAAATTACCAAAAGTGTCAGACTTGGCAACACTGCTCACGGTTCCTGCCAAGGTTCCTAATACTTATTTAAAGCAGAACGCTTACCTATTTACTATACCTCGGGATGATTTGCGGTGTGTGCATGCGCTGAATCATCGAGTGATTGCCCCAAAAAGCCGTTGTTGTTATTTTGATCCTTAAAACCGAATGAGAAAAACAAAGGAAATGCCGCTCCCTTTTTAGGGGCTTCCCTTCACTGGATCCTTCCACTGCAACATAGAGTCCTAGTTTGAAGTAGTATCTTGAATATATGTGGGTGATTTGCACATTGCAAATGAGAGTGCATCCAAACTTTGAGGGAGAATACAGAATAAACTACAGTGTCAGAAGTTTAATAACATATAACACGAGGATGCGCGGTTTCAGCAGATAATGCGTAAGAGATAACATTTCGGATGTTGACTGTTGTTTTTGGGATCCCAAAACGTAAGTGGAGGGATACCTATGACATCGCAAAAGTTGTCCGTCTGTCCGTCCGTCCGTCCGTCCGTCCGTCCGTCCGTCCGTCTGTCCGTCCGTCTGTAAGCACGATAACTCTCGAAGGGAATGAGATATTTTGATGAAACTTGGTGTGAGGGTTCGTTGGGTCGTCGGACCAGTCAAGTTCGTAGATGGGCTTTGTAGCTCTACATTTAGGGGTGGGGGAGGGGATTCAAATTAAGGGACAAACAAAATGTTTTGAAACAGCTAATGTGATAGTCGATTATGGGGTAAGAAGACATGCTGAACACGATGGTGAAAACCATTTTATCATCGGACAAGTAGTTCGCCCGGAATCCGGCCAAAACCGGAAAGTTTGTTGAAAGTAAAAGTTTTATTTGAAGTTGATTAGATGTTCGATTTAGGGGTGGGAAGACATGCTGAAGACGATGGTGAAAATTATTTTCTCGACGGACAAGTATTTCGCCCGGAATCCGGCTCAAACCGGAAAGTTTGTTGAAAGTAAAAGTTTTATTTGAAATTGATTAGATGTTCGATCTAGGGGTAGGAAGACATGCTGAAGACGATGGTGAAAACTATTTTCTCGACGGACAAGTATTTCGCCCGGAATCCGGCCCAAACCGGAAAGTTTGTTGAAAGTAAAAGTTTTATTGGAAGTTGATTAGATGTTCGATTTAGAGGTAGGAAGACATGCTGAAGACGATGGTGAAAACTATTTTCTCGACGGACAAGTATTTCGACCGGAATCCTGCCCAAACCGGAAAGTTTGTCAAAATTAAAAGTTTTATTTGGAGTTGATTAGATGTTCGATTTAGGGCAAGAAGACATGCTGAACACTTATGTGAAAACAAGTTTCTACCCGGACATGTATAGTTCGTCCGGAATCCGGCCAAAACCGGAAAACTGTTTTATTTCTAGTTGATTAGATAAGCGATTTAGGGGTAAGAAGAGATGCTGAGTCCCTGTATGACAATCATATTTTACCCGGACATATAGTTCGACCGGAATCCGGCTGGAATCGGAAAATTTGTTATAAGCTAAATTTCTATTTGAAGTTGATTAGATGTTCATTACTGGGGAAAGAAGATACCCTGATTTCGTGTTTGAGCTTTCTTTTTTCGCCGGACAAGTAGTTCTGGAGTTCGGCCGGAACCGGGAAATTAGCAGAAGTGGCAGGAAGTTTTCGTCAAAACAGATATGATAGGGGTAAACACACATGCTGAATCCAAATCTGAACTTGGTTTTCTCAGGTGATTAGCTATTTTGCCTTAATCTGTTTCTGAATTTTAATTGTAAAAATGTTCAAGGAGTCTGGCGAAGACTGGATCTGGCTAAGACAAGACCCTGTTGTCTGGATCAGATATTGAATTTTTGGGATCCCATCGAAACCTTTGGTCTTGTTCAAAATGTTATGCATAGTGAGCGTTACCATCAGGATGGACCGAAAACCCGCCAAAAACTATCTGCTGAGTTTTCCGACAGCATGACGATAAGGAATAAAGTCAGTAAATGCTTTTTGGGCTCTTCCTAACAAAGCTTATTATGCATAACGTTTTCAAACACAACAGATAACATCCGAAGTGTTATCTGTTAGCATTATCTGTTGAAACCGCGCATCCTCGTGTTATCTGTTATGAAACTTTTGACAGTGTAGTCGTAACAGTCCGTAACTTCACCAAAATCACGAATTTCGGCTAACATTTTTCCGATCACAAACAGTTAAAGATGCCAAAAGCAAGATTCAGTTAATTTTTTTTTTTAGTTTCTCTTAGTCTTTTCACAAATATAACGATATCATCCACTTTTCTGGCCACACGATAAGCAATTGCCAAATGGGGCGGCTTGATTTGTCTTCATATTCTGTACATTGTTTTCTAAGATTGTCGCTAGCGGTAATGATGATAGAACAAAACAAAGATTAGTAAACTATTATGTGGACTCGTCGATCTCGGCTTTTTCACAGTTTTCAAGAAGAAAAGCCTCCAGTCTCTCTGTTTCAAAATCGGGCTAATTATGCAGGATTTCTCCGCTTTTTACTCCCTGGTACAACAAGACTAAATATTTTGACGATATACCATAAAGGAATATTTGTTGGACTTGATGCTGCAGACAATCATGGCTAACGGATTTCCAAAATTCGTAAACTTGCAATAAAATTCATGTAAAATCCTTAGCGGGATTCATGTGGTATTACTTTCCAACGAGAAGAATATCAGATGACTAGGTGCATTCCGAAACTTCCGGTTTTGGCTGGAATCCTACTAGACTGTATACCCGATGAAAAATTTGTAGCCTGCGTAGTAGTATGGTAGTAGTACGAAAACGTTGCGTGTAATACTATGTAATAGCAAAGAATACTATCAATTAATGTGCCTCAGACTGGTCCAATCTTATGTAGTAGTATCCAGTAGCATCCTGTCTCGCCATAGTAGCATCCGGTCTTGCTCATAGTAGCATATAGTAGTATGAAGTAACACGGTATCCTTGAAGTAGAAGCATGTAGTAGCACGTTAGTACTGCATGCTACTTTTTCGTACTACTTCATAGTACTACTTTGAGATAAATTTTTCATCGGGTATTTGAGGCGAGATAGAATAGTATTTCCAATATTGGTCCGAATTTGGCACTGTCTAGCAAACCTGGAACCGTACTTTATGTCCTACTGGCTACGGAACCGGTAGTTCTCACGGAAACCAAGCATATGAGCTACGATTCCGGGATTTGACGTCATGGACTACCGGAAACTTGTATCTGATGACTCCAGTTCCGATAGTAATGGAAATAGCTCACGGAAACGTCATCGTACCAGCTTCTCGTCCGGTAGTCTCACGGAATTATGTACTCAGAAGCTAGGGTGATACTGGAAACTATATAATTGTTGCTTGTGTTCCTGTAGTATTTACATGAAATATAGGACTCGCGGAATAGTTTGGATGAGAGCTAGGATGCCGGGATTTTTACTGACTTACTGACTATTCCCCGAAACAGTTTTTGTTTATTGGAACACTTAGCCTACTAGTGTTTTATTGAAGATAAATATTACTGAAACAGCAGGACAGCAAAAGTGGAGCTTGCGAGGATGAAAAAAAAGTGAAAATAGAAAAAAGAACTAGAACTACGAGCTCATATGGCACTTGTTACGAGTAGGTAGTGGGATAAAGTAGATGAGAACGTCACAAGATATCCCTTTCAACCCCTTAGGATCGGACCTAGACATAGGATATCTAGTTTCACTCAAGTCCGGGCATTTCTGGCATTACCTTGGATCATCTAGGAGAAATGACAAAGAATGGAAAAATGACCTTACAAGTCTAGGTCCACTTGTTCGATCTTTGAACGCGGCCACATTATTCCAGACCCTCTCCCCCCCCCCCGCCCCTCCAACTACATCTACTCTGACCGAATTCGGTTCGGACTCAAAAATGGATCATCTGAAGCATATTCTCTTACCACCTATCACTCGAATCTGAGCATTTTTCCGGAAATTTTGGTACCCCTCCCACCGTGTTCGGATCCGGTCCGGACCCTAAAATATGTCATCTAGGACATACGATCTCTCTACTTTCCAAGTTTCAGTCATATCACTCCACTTGTTTGACTCCTATGCGGGACAAAACAAATTCCGGGACTCCCCCACCGTGTCTGAATAGGATTCGGGCACATAAACTTCGGATCTGTAACACCTCCTCTCCCCGTACATCAATTTAACTCGAGTCGGAGCATATCTGCATATTTCCGGTTCTCGCTTCGACCTCTTCCTGCCGTTGTAGGATCAGGTTCGGACGCGAAATAACAAATCTAGGCCGCATAAACTTGGTAGTGTCCAACTTGCATTCCATTTGGCCAATTCATTTTTTTTTTTGCGCATGTCACCGAAGTCCCCCCCCCCCCCCCGCCGCTCTAACTCCTGCAACCATGTCAGCATGTGACACAGACCCATGTTTTGTCAGTTCTGATCACCCAATCAGTTTCACTCGAATCGGAGCATCTTTTCACAACCAACGGAAGCTATTAATTTCTGGATTCACATTCCCTTATCTCCCGAAAAATTCTGGTACCCCCCTTCCCCCCCCCCCCCAAGTATCGGGCCCCGTACGGATTTGACACACAATTTCTAAGGTGATAGCTCTATCCCCTTGCCAAATTTCATTCAAATCCGATAACTTGTTCAAAAGTTGTAATTCAATTCAAGACTTTTATTCCGACCAGAAGCCATAAACAAACACTACAACGAACACACAAACAAAAATAAAGAACTTATTAGGCTACAACACCACGTAAATTAGCCACACCCGTCTTTTTTATACATATTAACCCAAACGGGAAAGGACAGGCGAAGCCACGGGTTGCATAATGCCACAACTATGCAATTTTGCGATAGTAGCAACCGATTTCTTAGAGATGTACGATGCGCGTATGCCAACTGCGAAAAGTTCAGAACACGGTAATCGTCGAACATCTCTGTAGCACTGCAAAAACGCGGGAGACATGAAATAATCGAAAACTATCATTGTAAGCAATGCGTATCTCACTAAGACTTTGTTTGGTGCAACTGTTGATAAGTGACAACCCAAAAACGCACGAACAGTAAGATTGAAACAGAAATGTCTTAACATCAGTAGAGCAATAAGAAAACTTCCTAACTAGCATATTACCACGTATGTACAATGATCGAAGAGAGTGGCGTATATGAGGATCATCATGAAGGTTTTCAGCAAATATGTAACCGAGGTACCGAAAAGATTGCACAAAAACCAGCTCAGACCCAGCGAGAAGTACTCGTGGAAAGCACATGCACACAGTTTTGGATGTATTGAAAATGATGTCAAATTCAGAAGCGAAACCTTCACGTATTTTTAACAGTTTGTTCACACTACCGTTTCAGACTACCAATGCCACTAGATTCCGGATACCCCATCCCTTCACTCCCCTCCCAATGTTTGAATTGTGCAAACGACTATTCTCAAGTCCGTCTATTCGGGCCGCTCATATACCTGCCGAGTTTTCTCATCCTAGTACATCAGAAAGTAACGAACTCGCTAGATCACCAGAATGAAGCTTGAAGCCCTCTCCTCTAATTTGTGTTCTCCGATTGGAAAATTACCTGTCCACGATCCCATCAACGTGATTCTAAATTAGTGAACCTTTATGGAAAATATTTGTTGAGTTTTTTGCGATTATTTTATATTTCTTTATCTTTTTTACTGCACTTACGCCCTTGGGCAGTGCGTCATAAATTCATTCATTCATTCAATTCGCTCAGATATTGCAATAAACGGATCGGTGACATTATACTTTGCCGACAATCTAGAATTACGGGCCCACGGAGGTAGTCCTAGAAAAATTTGCAATACTTCTAAAATGTAAGCGTGTCCCGAAATTTCCGGTTCCCCCCTCCAGTTCCCCCCAAATTCACCGGATCCTGTTCGGATTTGATGTGGGTCGTCTGAGACATGAGTTCTTTCCAAATATCAAGTTTCATTAATCCAAAACCGTTCAAAAGTTAGAAATACCTCAAGATTCCGGATTCCCCTCCCTCGACTCCGCCCAGGACGGTCGGATCGGGGAAGTGACTGTTTCCAAGTTAATCTTTACGGGTCTCTAATACGACTGCCAAGTTTCATCGTCCTAGCTTATGTGGAAGTGCCCCAACTGACAAAATCCGGACCGACAGACCGACGGACGGACAGAAATTGCGATCGCTAAATGGCATGTGGCCGAAGGGAAAGTGCCATAAAACAGAATTCCCTTACTGAAATTCTAAAACGCCGGAGGTAAAAGCCGGCGAAGCTAGCAATCAAATACGGATCAGAGGATTCGCTAGAATTACCGAAGGCTTTTCATGGCATTTGTTTTGGCGTGTTCCGACCTTCGTGAACTGACTTCTAAGTCAGATAGAAGTCGCTTTCGCCACATTCCCTAAGTCGATATATTTCATCTTTCTCAGAATTTGTTTCTTGGTTTCCAGTAGAGCTGAAACTTGGATTCAGGCAGGGAATTTCCCTGTTGGTTTTCGTATTCGGAACCATACTTTCAAGGTCCTCTTAGACTGAAATAAAAGCTCTTACGCGCACCCATCACACACCGTTTACGCACACCCGCCCCACCAAGACCCAGACGTCTGTTACGTCGAAATTAAGTTCTTTGTAACGTCAACGTTTTACGTAAATCTACACTTAAAGTTTGTTCAACTTGAGAGAAGGTGGGCGTAAAGCATTGTCCTAATAGATGTAATAAGCTGAATAACGCTATACATGATGTTTACGTCTTAATACACAGGCACGTTCAAATAGGAACCCGAGAGGTTCTTAGCAATGCAGCTCGCAGTGTTGTCATGGTCATACAGTTTTTCGAGTTTCTACAGATCAGAAAAGTGTTCTTAGTGTTACTTGAAGTATACCAGTACAATTTGACGCCCCATATATTGTAAAAAGCAATCAAATATGTGGATGGACAGCTCTGGTCCTCGAACTAGCAGTAAGCAGTCGCAACAGAACAAAACATGTTATTTTTTAGAAAAATTGTTTCTTCAGCTTACAACAAAGTAGAACTTTAGTGCTTCCCGTAGCAACCCTGGCGACGCTGCTCCTCTCCTCGGCGCGCTGGCGGAACCAACCAAGCGATCTGATTGGCTCTGCATAAGGAAGAATAGAGCCGAGCTCTATTTTCCTTATTCGCCTTATTACAGCGCGCCCCCTGTAATAAGCTTTATACGCCGTAATACACCTTACAACACCTATTAGGACAATGCTTAAGGAGTAGAACGGAGTAATTAAAAAGTAACGGAGCGTGATGCATCATATAAAGAAGTAGAAATAAAAAAACGGGATTTGTTTAGTTAGAAGATTTGCGCGCGTATCACCAAGAACAAAAGATCAATAGAACCTCTGTCTTTGGTCTCATGCACCCACCATATACTATCCCGATAAAACAGAGCAGAGCTAGAGGTACTTGCTGAGCTTTAAGTTGATACACGTCTACCTCCCTCATCACCGCTGCGCATGTCAGAGGAAAACTGTAGCAGGCGTGGATGTGCAGCGCGTCACATTTGACGTCCCATGAAGGCGTCCAATCGGCTGTTGCTGTCGACATTTTTCTCTGGGACTCTACTGCGATATAGCTGTTTGTAGAGATAACAAATTGTGATATTCCGCGTAGCTCCTACTCTCCGCTCCAAGGCCGTGTCCGGGGGGGGGGGGTTAAGGGGTTAACCCCCCCCCAGAAACATACAAAAATAGTCATTTTTATAGGCTTTTCCCTCTGATCGACAACTTTTTTTGTGTTTTTTTGTCCGACCCACAGGCAACCCCCCCCCCCCCCCCCCCCCCGAAAAAAATTAATGAATGCGGGCCCGCTCCGCTCATTTGGTCCGGGCATGGTATCCGAAATCTATTCGACTCCGCATGGTCATATTACAGAGATAGGAGACGGAGGGTCTCGTACTTACTTGTTTCGATATTACCCGGCTGAAAACGAGCTACGCAAATTCTGGAACGGAGCTGTCAAGGACGCTAACGAGGACACTGCATCATTTCTTTTTCAATTCAAGTCAATTCAGTTTATTTTCAAAAATTATCTCACGGATATAAGGTTTGAAGCCAAGCTGGCCATTCATTACAAAAGAAATAGAACCGTGATTTTCGGGGTGAAAGCTTCTGCGCTTTCCCACGGAATTCGTAAATTGTAAATAGACACATAATTCGGAATTGTAAAATAATCACAGATTTTTACATATACACTTTTAACACACACATTTTAATATTCGTTATTTTATTTGAATTTGTTTGTCGTTTCAGTCCGCATCGTTCTTCTGGTTTTTGGGATCCCAAAACGTAAGTGGAGGGATACCTAAGACATCGCAAAAGTTGTCCGTCTGTAAGCACGATAACTCTCGAAGGGATTGAGATATTTTGATGAAACAACTTGGTGGGAGGATCCGTCGGGTCAAAGTACAGGTCAAGTTCGAAGATGGGCTTTGCAGCCCTATATTTCAGGGTGGGGAGGGGTTTCAAATTAAGGGACGAAAAAAAATCTTTTTTAAAGCTATTGAGATAGTTGATTTAGGGGTAAGGAAAAATGCTGAATTCGAATATGAAATTTATTTTCTCGCCGGACAAATAGTTCACCCAGAATCCGGCAAAAACCGGAAAGTTTGTGAAAAGTAAAAGTCTAATATGAAGTTGGTCAGAGGTTCGATTTAGGGACAAGTAGACGTGCCGAGTCCGAACATGAAATTTATTCTCTCCTTTATATAAGAGTGACTCGAAACGAAAAATTCTGATTTTCTTCAGCTGATCCTTGCTGGTTTTTGAGACGGCACTTTACATCTGATTCCCTGTCAGCAGGGGCGTCGCAAGTGCATTTTTGGGGGGGTGGGAGGGGGTGCAGAGCCAAAATATTACCAAATTTTTCAAAAATTTTACCGAATCCTAGAACTAAGAATTCGAGCTTTAAATTCTGGAACAGAAACGTTTACGTACGAAGAGTAACAATAAAGGGCAGCATGAAAGACGATAAGCCAACTATTAGGCGGCGTTTTGGTGAAGCCCACATGTAGAATATATTGCAGGGCATGGTTGCAGTAACAGCTTCTATCCATTATAGCCAATACAAAACTAAATCGAGCGCCGAAGGCAAAATTTTATAAATCCATTTTTTTCTGTATGCTAAAATTTAACTGCTTCTCTGACAAATTCTATCATTTACCATTGATTAAATACCGAGGCTCTAAGAAGTTCCAGAAACCGGATGGAGCGACGTTCCGGCAGCAGCAGCAACTGTAGTCTAGTTAACACACAACCCATAATCACATAATTGAGCGCAGCAGGCGAAATTTTTGTTTGATTTCACCTCCCAAATTTAATTTCCATCCAAATTCTAGCTTTTAATGTTTCAAAATCTCAGTCCTAAAACTGGCTTAAAATGACGCGCCCTTCCACAAAATAGAGAATATTACGAAAAGTGCTGCAGGCGGAATTTTCGAAATATTTATGATTAGATATTCTTTTGGGGATCCAAAATAAAAGTAAGGACTATCGATGGTATCATAGATCATCCCTTTTGTCTACGACAAGTGCTTCGCTCGATCTCTTCTGAGGTTCGTGATAGCTTGCGAATCCTGGCAGTTATAACGAATAAATGACCGAATCTCAGTTATTATACCGAATAAGTTTAGACCGATAGCATGTTCGGGATTCTGTATAACTACCGTATCCCGGTTACTATACCGAATTGTTTTGGTGTAGAAAGACTACCGAATAATATTCTTATTCGGTATACTTTCGTCGAAACTGGAACAAAGTCAGGATTCGTGGTTAACTTCCTAATCCTGGAAATTATACTGAATAAATTACCGAATCCTAATCATGATACCGAATAATTTTAAACCAATAGTTTATTCGGGATTCTGTGTAACTCCGGAATCTCCATAAATATACCGAATAGTTCCGGCATCTAAAAACTACCAAATGATTTCAGTAAATTCCCTCACCAAATTCGTGATATCTACCGAATACTGGCAATTATACCGAATCCCGATCATTATACCGAAGAGATTTGTACATATCGCCTATTTATGATTCTGTATAACTACCGAATCCCCGTAAATATATCGAACAATTCTGCTATCGAAAACATACCGAACAATTTTAGTAAAATTCTGGGCCTCCGGCCCAAAATTTTACCGAATCTCAAAAAGGTGGGGGGTGTTGCACCCCCCCCCCTTGCGACGCCCCTGCCTGTCAGCTTTATGGTTTCCAACAGACATTTCCAAAAATACACCGAAAGATCTATGGTTGCCTGTTGGGGCAAAAATACGCTTATTTATTTAAAATTACGTCAGATTGTACGCTAAAAGTACGCTTATCTAAAGGCCACCAATCAGGGGGGGGGGGCGAAGGATTACCTATGACCTATGACATCGCAAAAGTTTTCCGTCTGTTCGTCTGTCTGTCTATCCGTCTGTGCGCGCTGTAACTCTCGAAGGGAATGATATATTTTGATGAAACTTGCTGTGAGGATTCTTTGAGTCAAGAGTAGTCGAGTTCGTAGATGTACTCTGTAGCCCTACATTTAGGGGTGGGGGTTTAAATTAAGGCGGAAATGAAATATTTTTAAACAGATAATGTGATAGTCTTTAATGGGATAAGAAGACATGCTGAACACGATGATGTAAACCATTTTGTCATCGGACAAGTTTCGTTTGAAGCTGATTAAATGTTCGACGAAATGGGTAAGAAGACATGCTGATCACGGTGGTGAACACCATTTTCTAGCCGGACAACTAGTTGTACCGGAATCCGGCCAAACCGAAATTTTTTTTAAAAGCAAATGTTTTATCTGAAGTTGATTAGATGACAGATTTGGGGGTAAGAAGAAATGCCGAGTTCTGTATATGACAATCATTTTTTAACCGGAGTAGTCCAGAATCCGGTTGTAACCGGAAATTTTTTTTTTTAAGTCAAAGTTTTATTTAAAGTTGATTAGATGTTCCGTATATTTTATTCCAACAGTGTTTTCAACGGATACGTCAGCTACGATTCTTCATCAGCGATATTTCGGCCCTTCTTGGCAAAGTCAGCTTGGGCTCAAAGAATATTTATGTTCTGTATAGGAATAAGGAGATACGCTGGGTTCGTTTTTGAATTTTCTTTTTTTGCTGGACTAGTAGTTTGCTTGGAGTTCGGGCGAAACCGGAAACTTGGCAGAAGTAAAGCAGGAAGTTTCGGTCAGTATCGTCAAAATAGACATGGCTTATAGAGCTATATCTGAACTCGGTTTTCTCTGATGGGTAGCCTGGCGAAGACTGGATCTGGCGAAGACAAGACCCAATTGTCTGGATCAAGTATACGATTTTTGGGATCCCATCGACACCTTTGGTCTTATTTTTATTGGTTTCTAAATCCAGGACCTGCTGGAAGACCGCATACTAAACCCAGGGGCGTCACTAGCCTTTTACCTTTGGGGTGGGGGACGTCCGGTTTGTGCCGATGGACTTAAAAATGTGCCGACAAAGAACAATTTCTTTTTATTTCTTCTGGATTTCTTCTGTATAAAAAGAACCCCAAGTGCCGACGAGAATAATGAGGCACGACAAAAGCATGCAGAATTCGATTTCTTCAGTGTTTTGCCCGAGAAATGTTTTGCAGGATTTTATTTCTTGCATATAAAAACACCCGATGTGCCGACGAGTCGACCGATGACTGTCATAAAGCATACACAATTTTATTTCTTCTGTGTCATCATCAAGTTGAAAAATTTTCAACTTTTCCAAATGGAAGTGATGATGGTGCCGCAAATACGGGCAGGAATTCCCGAGGATTCCCGCCCGGGAGCTCCCGATCCTCATCGTATGTTCGCACTATAATATAGATGTCTCCTTCGCATTTTAAATCCTCTGCATCCAAAGACAACTGTCAATCACTCTTCCTTTTCTTTCTACATTTGCATATTTTATTGTTTCTCTCGAATGTGCCGCCTCCATAGCACGTTCGAGACATCCGCAATCTGGGGCGTCCAGCCAGAGGCGTTACTAGTTGTTACTATGTTTGGGGGCGGCAAGGTATTTCCCCACTAGCTGGTCATATTTTTTTACCGACTGTTACTGCTGAAAAAATGACTGTTTTGAAGAAAAAACGACTGTTTTGAAGAAAAAACGACTGTTTTGAAGAAAAAACGACTGTTTTGAAGAAAAAACGACTGTTTTGAAGAAAAATCGACTGATTGTAGAGAGACCCACTATTTCTAAGAGAGAAAATCGGCTATTTTTACTAAAAATTTACTGTTGCCGACAAATCGAATGTTTCAGACAAAAATTGACTGTTTTTACGAAAATCGCTGTGCTCGCCGATTCGGCTATTTTTACGAGTATGGGGGGGGCGTCCCGCCCCCCATCCTCACCTGTATCCCTACTTTGAGTAGTATCACCACTACAAAAGAAAAGCAAAGTTTCCCCGACAGAATCGTGACTTTTTCTTCGCAAAGATGCTTTACTTCTGCTGAGAAATAATCCTGGGACCATCTAGGTGGAGTTTGCTTTGTCTCTTCAGAGACTTGCCGCTAAGGAATAGCAAACGAAAGGTTGACAGATCTAGAAGAGGCGTAATCTTTCGAACAAGTTTGTTTAGAAAATATAGACCTAATTTTTAATCAAGCCTGATGTGCGTAACGAACGGTATCGACCCAGTGAACACATTTTAACGTCGATAAATAAAGTGGACGCAGGATGGTCTTGGGAGTGGGAAGGACCTCAAATATCATATAAAACAAGACCAAAGGTTTCGATCGGATTCCAACAGGGATATATTGATAGGATACATATTGATCGAACTTCTTCATCCAGTCTAACGGGTCGTAGAGATTTCCAGTCTTTCCTAGACCCCGAAATCATGTTATCCCCTTACCCAAAAATAGTTCGCAATTTCTTTCTTTCTTGAATTTCCGGTTAGCGTCGATTACGAGAAACGCCATCGCTAGTCAAAATTTGGATGATTTTCGGATACAACATGTTCTTTACCTCTACTGAAGAATTTGTTCTTCCCAAAACTTCTGGTTTACATCAAAACGCGAGACACATTACAGGTCATATAACAAAGCATCTTCTTCTCTCTATACCGAAACAAACAGCTGGATAACGACGTGTTGGATAAAGACCTAGCGACTTTAAGAAAACCATGCAGGCAGACTGACATACGACGATGCCTCTCGAATTTACTGTTTTCACCAGTACCTATCGGCAGTATCTTGAGCCATGAAAACGAAGCAAATCGATCGATTCAAAATGTCAGCTTATCCCAGTATCGACACTCTACCGGTAGATCAAGCATTCCGGCCGGATTCCGGTTGAATATCTATCTTGCAGGAATATATATCCTGATCAATGTGTTTTATTTACCCCGATTTCGCCACTCTGGCCAACTTCAGACAGACATTTCCCTGACAAAACTTCCGGTCTGGGTCGGATTCTGGGCGAACTACTTGTCCGATGAAAAAACGAACTTCAGGCATGGATTGAGCATGTATATGTATTCTTACCACTTTATCCAATCCCTACAGGTATCTCGTCATCCCAAGACTTTGCGGCCATTGCTTTCATCTAAATTTGTGAGGTTTGTTTCGAAAGCATAAATGCAACTTTCACGTCACGTCGGGAATCAAAAGAACATAAAATTCGATTCGGATGGAACTTGATAGTTAGCGAGAGCACATGCCTTAAATTTGCATTTGAAGGTCCGGACCGCATTAAGGACCCTTGGAAGTGCCATATAAGCTTTCAGCTCTTGTTAAAGGACTCGTCATGTCTATAATTCCAAAGTAACCTACTTCCGTAGCCACATTCATTAATTCTGAAGCCAGGAGACCCCAATTTATTATGTTATATTGTATGCCCGATAGCGATATTTCACTAATCTTCGCACTTGCCTAGATTCACTGTTTCCCATGCCCATAATCCCCACGATGAATGTTCTCTTGTCGTACTATTGATGCGTAAAACCGGTTATCTGAATTTGGCCGAGTTTTTGTCAGAAGTCAGTGGACCTGGGAAAAGGCTTAAGACAGCCAAAGCCGTGAATAATTTGTTAATAATAGAGTTTAGTTTTACAGTATTCAAATGGTTCTGAATATTAGAATAATAAATAGTAAATAGTGCGAGGTGTCTTTTCATGAAGTATGAATGTTGAAGATGAAAGTTTATGAAAGTTGAAGATTGAAGTTTTAAGGAGTTTAAAAACAAGAGCTATAACCTCATATGGCACTTGCAAAGTTGGGTTAGAGGATGGCAGAGGGAATTTGTCAACCCGCGGTTTATTGCAATCTTTGTAAACAAAAACCCTTGAGGCAGGAATGTTCATAGACCCATGTAGATCATTTCGACGAAACATTTGTTCGCACTTTACAGGAAAGATGCGCGCTTTAAGGGGGCTAGAAATTCATTGGTGACGCAGAATGATCATGGGCACTTGGGAATCATAAAAATGTATCGTTTGCTTAACATTAGTAGGCTACTTTACAGAATTAATTTGTAAGCTAAACCCTTGAGGTAAAGATGACCACAGGCCCTTGAAGATTATGGGAATGTATCCAAACTATTTTTTTTCTTCACTTTGTGGTGAAGTTGCGCACTTTTGGGAACTAGAAATCCAATTTCTAAGCAAGACCCTTGAGGCAAGAATGATAGATATATCCTCTTCCCAGTTATCAAGTTCCTTTTAAGACCTGATCACCGTTTCGAACATGCTTCCCTCAAGCTTCCGTATTTCTTTGCCTCTACCCCCCCCCACTCACCCCTATGATGGTCGGATGTGGGAGCGACTATTTCTAAGTAAATTTTGTCGGGTCTTTAATGTTCCAGCAAAGTTTGATTGTCCTAGAACGTCTCAAAGTACCTTAACACTCGCCATCACCGGTATTCCGACCCCCCCCCCCCTTCAACTCCCGCCAGTGCCTGGAACCGGCCCGGCCTTGTGAAAAAATGTATCTAAGACTCGTTTTCGTTCTTTTTTCACAAAGTTTTATCCCGATCCCTCCACTCTGACCGTGTCAAAGATTTCTCGTTCCTCCCCCAAAGTCACCGGATCCGGACCCGACTTGAAATGAGACTTCGAAGACGCGAGCTCTTTCTAAAATCAAGTGTCAAGAAGTTCAATTTTCGCACTCTCCCCACTACCCCTCCCCCCCCCCCCCCACGATGGTCAGATCGGGGAAATGACTTTTCTTAAATGAATATGGTCGTGTCCCTGGTACGCTACCAATTACTACCAATACGCTACCATTGTCCTAGCACGTCTGGAAGTACTTTAGCTCGGCATGAATCTCCCCCCTTCCAACTCCACCACAGTGCACGAATACTGTCCAGTCCTGTCAACTATGTGTCTAGGGCCTTTGACTGTTCTTTCCACTAAGTTTCATCCCGATCATTCCCCCACTCTGAGCATGTCACACGATTTCCGGTTTTCCCCGCCGAACTGCCGCTGAAGTCATCAGATCCGGTCCGGACTTTGGCTTAGTTTTAGCCATACATAATACGGCATATATTAAACAGCTTTTTCTAGAGTTGCTCATATTTGTCGAGAGGTAAATTATGGATGACTTCTTCATCTTACATGCAAATGGGGCTTCTTTCTTTTTTTAGGGCACTTGCCGTTCGGCCAAGTGCCATGTAGCTATCGCAATTTCTGTCAATAACAATAACAATAACACTACTAATTGGATTGATATTTTACCTTTATTTGTGAGTAATTATAATAACTCGTACCACCGTTCAATACAAATGAAACCAGTTGATGCTAGTAAAAAGGTTAATCAGAAAAAGGTTTTTAGTGCTCTGTTTCCTCCAGTAGATGACTACAAAATCACAGGAAACGTCAAAGTAGGGGATTTAGTCAGAATTGAAAAAGAAAAAAGTGTTTTTGATAAAGGATATTTACCTAATTATACGGATGTTACTATTCCTAATGGGATGTATAACGATGATTGTCTGAATTATTTTTTGTGTCAGTATTTTCCCAGTATTTTCCCAGTATTATCCCAAAAGATAAATGTCCTATTGTAATTTCATCCAATCCAGCATCTATGAGATTTGTCATACTATTACAAGAAAAATATGTGTTTAGATTTAATAGTGACTTGTGTCAGATTTTAGGATTTGAGAAGGATAGTGAGATATCTAAGAAAATCAATGAAGGTACAAAGCTTCCGAATATAACAAGAAGCGTTGATAAAATTCAAATTCACTGCTCTCTCGTAAACAGTTTTATCGTAAACAAAAGTAAATCAGATGTCATTTGGACATTTGTTCCTAATACAGAACCGGGTTGTCAAATTGTTGAGAATCCTAGACAATTAATCTACCTTCCTATTAATACAAAAGACTTTATTTACTCCTTGAGAATGACAATTACTGATCAGTTGGGAAGACCTATCGATTTGAATGGTGATAACGTTGGATACGTGCTGCATTTAAGAAAAGCTTATTGATTCGTGAAATAAAATTATTTACCTATAAATGTTGATTAATAATAAGCGATTACTTTATAAAAAGCAGTATGGAAGTGGAATCGGTAGTGTATTCAAAAACATTGTTAATTCCCAGTTATTTCAAACGTCAGCAAAACAAATAAAAGATGGGGCTATGTCAATGTATAATAATATTATGAAACCGAGATTTGAGTTGTTGAAAAACAGAGCAATAGAATATGGGAAAGATCTGATCGATGTAAACAAGAAGGAACTCATTGATGTAATTGGAAACAAAAAATCGATGAAGGATCTTATCGGTACAAATAAAAGGATTTTAAATCAAAGAAGTCAGGACTTGATCAAAACGTTAATGACTGGAAATGGATTAAAGATTCTGAAATAAGTTTTATTTAATAATTTCTTTCCTATATAAATGGCAGTAAATAAAGTTATCAGTCCGCAATGGAACATTTTTGATGAACCGCTTGTGGATGATACAGTGGTTAAATATGAATTTAAAGAAATTCGAGAAACATATGTGAATGTATCTAATAAATCAGAGTTTGAATTCGTAACAAAGAAATTAGATTCTTGGTTTTATCCAAGTGAAAGTTATCTTGATGTCAGTGTTAGAATAGTAAACGAAGATGGGACTCCTATAGCTGCAACCGATGTTGCTACTTTAACGAATAATGGATTTAATTTATTCAGTACCGCTGAGTATGTAATAAACGATGAATCGGTTGAAAAAATTAATCATGTTGGTATTACAACTACCGTTACAAAGTTGATTGAATACTCTGATGATTATTCTAGAAGTGCTGCAAGAAATCATTTCTGGTATAAAGATTATAATCAAGGAAAAGATTTGAAAAGGATTTGAAAAAAGATATAACAGAACAAAGAGCAGTAAATTAGTAAATATGTATTTATCATTATCAGAATTGTTTGGATTTTTGAAAGGAAACAAACGATTCTTCAGAGGTGCATCGCATAAAATATTTCTAAGAAGAAATGATGATAACAACATGATTATAAGAAATGGAAATACTAATTTCAAAGTAGTCATCGAGTATTTATCCTGGAAGATCCCTATTGTAGCTCCTAGTATTGAAATGATGAGTAACTTAGAAAAGGGATTGGCAAAGGACAGAAAGCATAATCTGATGTGGGAAGCATGTAATACTTATAAAAGCGATGTTAGTCAAAATAAGGAACACACTTGGAAAGTTATTTCTGAGAGAAACAATCCAACAAAAGTAGTTGTGATGCTACAGAAAAATGAAAAGCATAACAATCAATTAATGAATAATATGGTGTTTGATCATATGAATTTAACAGACATAGAACTTAGAATTAATGGGGATAAATATCCTGAAGAACCACTTAAATGTGATTTTAGCGATGATAAATGTAAATACTCAAATCTTTACAATAGGTTCATACATTTGGCTTATACGCGCTAACCAAATGGCTGCAAATTACCGTAATAAGCATTTTAGTGTTTTCTGGATGGAAATAAGTGCTTCCAACCGTCGATCTTCAGTCCTGCCCGTTGTTGTTGAAGATAGAAATTCTCCTGGTCAGATATGCGATTTTTGGAGAAGCCATTTCGCTAATATATTTAGTTCTGTTCCCCACGCTGGTTTTGCAGACGTTCTTGATGATCGTACTATGTCTACTAGTGTTGCTGATTTTACAACTTCAGAAGTTATGTTAGCGATACAAAATTTACGTGGTAATTCTGCCGGTGGACGTGATTGTTTGACTTCCAACCACCTTAAGTTTTGCGTGACCGTTATTTCGCCTTACCTTGCGATATTATTTTCTCTAATGGTTAGACACGGTTTTCTTCCTGATTCGTTGATGGAAGTTTTACTTGTGCCACTGCAGAAAAATCGACTAAAAGATTCGTCGAAGGCAGATAATTTTCGACCCATTGCTCTAGCGTCAACGATGTCCAAAGTTCTAGAGCGGCTTCTCCTTGGTCGGTTGAGTAACTTCCTAGGGACTACCGAAAATCAGTTTGCGTATAAAAAGAAGTTATCGGTTGAGTTTGCTATATTCGTTTTTCGTCCTGTCATTGAGTACTACTGGCTTTTTGGAACGTACGTGTATGCTTGCTTCGTGGATGTTAAGAAAGCATTCGATCGAGTGAATCAGCGAAAGCTCCTCCTAATCCTTCGAAAAAGAGGTGTTCCTCTACCTTACCTGCGTGTTCTTGCGTATTGGTTCCAGCACCAGCGATTTTTGGTACGATGGGGGTCTGAGCTAAGTTCCCCTTTCTCTGTTATTAACGGAGTACGGCAAGGGGGCGTGCTTTCCGCGTTTTTGTTTACGGTTTATTGCGACGATCTAAACAAACGTTTAAGTGCTAGTGGCATTGGTTGCCACGTCGGGTTTTGTTGCATAAATAATATTAGTTATGCCGATGATCTAGTTTTGCTAACCACATGCCCTAATGCCCTGAATAAATTACTGCGAATTTGCCAATCGTTTGCAGATGAAAATGATATCATTTTTAACTCTGCAAAAACTGAATGTGTTTGTTTTAGGCCTAAGGGTTCTGTCGCCCCGTTTATTCCGCCTATTCGTCTGAATGGTAGTGTGCTTTCATTTGTTTCACAATTTCGATACCTCGGGTTTGTGTTTAATGAGCATCTTGTTGATGATACCCACATTCGTCATTCGTTGAAATCGGTTTATACACGTGGAAATATGCTGTTGCGGAATTTCCACCATTGTACTCCCGACGTTAAGACGTTTCTTTTTCGGTCTTATTGTACAAGTATTTTTGGTCTCTCTCTTGTTTGTTCTTTTACGAAGAAAGGAATAAGCGAGCTGCGTATTGCGTACAATGATATTTTCCGATTTCTTCATAAACTCCCTCGTTTTACAAGTGCTAGTGAAGTGTTTTCTGATCATAATGTCCCGAATTTTTATGAGCTGCATTGGCTGTGTCGTGAGTCTCTGAGAAAACGGCTTCTTGCAAGCGACAATACCCTTATTTGTCAATTGAGTACTTCGCTCCTACGGCTTTCACTTCCAGTATGGAAACAGTTATATGAGCCTATTGATAGAGGGTAATATGGTCTTGGTTTTGTTTTGTTTTTCATTTTATTAGTGTCGTTATGTGTGTTCTCAAATTATGGTCTTAGTTACCGGAATAAAATGTATTGAATTGAATTGAATAAACAATTAGCATTTGATACTGGTAGTGTTGTTAGTATAGAAGAATTTAAAGAAGTATATCCACTATTCTGTTTCGATGTTTCCAAACACGAGTCAAATATTTATAATGGAACAACTGCTGATATTGAAATAAGTTTAACGTTGAAAGATAATCAACCCGTACCATATAATGTTTACTGTGTTATATATTATGAAAGAAAAGCTACATTAGATATTATCAATAAAAATATGTATGTGAGTTTGTGAGTCTGGATTTTTATTTAATAAAATCATCCCCTAATAAATGGAGTCCACAAAGGAAGTCTTGAATACAATCAGAATGAATAAATACAATGAGACAATCAGGAAAGAAGAACTAGTTCTAGGATTGAAATATACTATTGTTAAAATGAGAATTGCTAAGACAAAATATGGTGATAAGTTGGTTGTCGTCATTAATCATAATGACAAACCCTGTGATTTGTTTATAACTCAGAAATATAATGCCATTGCTAACGAATTACTTTTTAAAGAAAAATCTGGTTTTGCAGCCTATTGTACGCGAAAACAAGAACAAAGAAACATATGTAGATTTAGAACTGTTTACTCAGTAATATTTGAATAAAAAATGAAAAATATAAAAAAAAAAGAAGTAGTAGTATATTGTAGTATTTTATATGTAGTAAAGGGTAATATTTCTCATTTCTTGTATCCTTTATTTTGGAAGTAAGAAAATAAAAATGTTCGTAAAAAGGGGGATAATTTGGTAAAAAGGATGTTAAAATTTAAGAGATTGATGTTAAAATGGGGTTTTGAAATTGGGGGGAGGGTGGAGTGGGAGCCGGTATATATAACTACTCAGACAATTGGGTCTTGTCTTCGCCAGATGCAAGGCTAATCATCTCAGAAAACCAAGTTCAGACACCCCTATGAGCCATATCTATTTTGACGGTACTGACCGAAACTTCTTGCTTTACTCAAGGTTTAAGGTTTAATGGAAAAACTGCCACAGTAGCAAAAGCTAAATAATAGGCAACAAAAAGAAAATAAATAAACTCAAATTAATAACTAACGACATCTAAATAATATACCATCAACAACAAAACTTAAGACAAAATACAGAAACAAATCAAGAACCGAACTGGCACAAATGAACAACAAACGTGAAGTTTTATTGGTTATTAATCTATTAATCTTCTGCCAAATATCCGGTTTGGGCCGACTTTCGAGCGAACTACTTGTCCAGCAAAAAAAAAATCAAAATGGATTCAGCGTCTCTCCTTATCCTTATAAAGAACATCTGACAAACTTGAACTAAAACTTTAACCTATACACATTTTTCCGGCTTCAATCGGATACCGGACGAATTATGTTTTAACTTTCGTTTTTTTTAAAACTTCCGGTTTTGGCAGGATTCCGGTTGAACTAATTGTCAATGTAGAAAATGCTTTTCACATAAGTGTTCAGCATGTCTTGTTACCCTAAATCGAACATCTAATCAACTTCAGAGAAAACTTTTACTTTTAACAAACTTTCCGGTTTTTGTCGGATTCCGGACGAACTACTTGTCCGGCGAGAAAGTGTTCAGCATGTATTCTTACCCCATAATATATGACATTAGCTGTTTAAAAATATTTTGTTTGCCCCTTAATTGAACCCTCCTCTCCCACCCCTAAATGTAGAGCTACAAGGCGCATCTACGAACTTGACCTTAACCTCGACCGAAAGAATCCTCACACCAAGTTTTATCAAAATATATTGTTCCCTTCGAGAATTATCATGATGACAGACGGACGGACAGACGGATAACTTTTGCGATGTCATAGGTATCCCTCCATTGCACTTACGTTTTGGGTCCCAAGAAATCGGGAGAAATGTACATAACCGTTTTTTGGGATGAATGACCCTCTCGTAAGAAACGTCGACAGCATGATACGCATCGAAGGTAGCGAAACAAGACCTAGGGTTTCGATGGGATCCCAAATTTCTGATATTTAATCCAAACAATTGGGTGTTGTCTTCGCCATATCCAGTCTTCGCCACGATAATCATCTGAGAAAACCAAGTTCAGATATACCACTATATGCCATATCTGTTTTGACGATACTGACCGAAACTTCCTGCTTTACTTCTGCCAAATTTCCGGTTTCGGCCGAATTCCGAGCGAACTTCGTGTCCAGCAAAATAAGACCAAATGTTTCAATAGGATCTCACAAATTTAATATTTGATCCAGACAATCGGGTCTTATAGAGGTCCAGTCTTCGCCAGACTCCTTGAGCACTTTACTAATAGAATTTAGAAACAGGTTAAGGCAAATCGTAATCATCTGAAAAGACCAAGTTCAAATATGGATTCAGCATGTGTGTTTACCCCTATAGCCTGCGTCGTATCTACTTTGACGAAAGTTCCTCCCTTACTTCTGACAAATTTCCGGTTTCAGCAGGATTCCAGGCGAAGTTCTTGTCAAAAACGGATTCAGCGTCTCTCCTTACCGATGCGTCGAACCTTTAATCAACTTCAGATAAAACATCAACTTTTAACAAATTTTCAGATTTCAGCCGGATTCGTGACGAAGTATGCGTCCAGGTAGAAACTGATTATCATGAATGACTTCAGCATGTCTTTTTACCCGTAAATCGAAAACCTAATGAAATTGATATAAAACTTTTACTTTTAGCAAATTTTCCGTTTTTGGCCGGATTCCGGGCGATCTACTTGTCCGAAGAGAAAATAACTTTCATATTCGGATTCAGCATGCTTCCCTATCCGTAAATCCAACCTCTAATCAACTTCAGATCAAATTTTTATGGTTGACAAATTGTCCGGCTGTATTCTGTGGGCCATCTACTTGTCTGACGAGAAAATCCTTTACATATTCGGATTCAGCATGTCCCCTTTTCTCTATATTGGACATCTAATCAACTCCAGATCAAACTTTGATTATTGACAAATTTTCTGGTTTTGGCCGGATTCCGGGTGATCTTCTTGTCCGACGAGAAAGCCATTTACATATTCAGATTCAGCATGTCCCCTTACCCCTAACTCAGACATCTAATCAACTTCGGATAAAACTTTTACTTTTAACAAACTTTCCGGTTTCGGCAGGATTCCGGGTGAACACTTGTCCGGCGAGAAAGTAGTTTTCCTATTCTTGTTCAGCCTGTCGTCTTACCACTTAATCTACTATGTCATTAGCCATGAAACATATTTTTTTCGCCCTTTAATTTGAAACCCTTCCCCCTCCCCTAATATACAGCTATCAGGCCCACTACGAACTCGACCTTTCCCTTGACTAGAAGAATCCTCACACCAAGTTTAATCAAAATATCTCATTCCCTTTGAGAGTTCCAAAAAGAACAATTCAGAAACGAATTCAGCGTATATCTCCTTATCCCTATAAAGAACATATAATCAACTTCAAATAAAACTTTAACATATACAAATTTCCGGTTGCAACCGGATTCCGGACGAATTATATGTCGTGGTAAAAAAAATTACTTTCATATACAGACTCAACATCTTTTCTTAGCCCTAAATTTGTCATATAATCAACTTCAAATAAAACTTTCGCTTTTAACAAATTTTCCGGTTTGGCCGGATTGCGGGCGAACTAGATTTCCAACGAGAAAATGGTTTACATCATCCTGTTCAGCATGTCTTCTTACCCTATAATCGAACAGCTAATCAACTTCAAATAAAACTTTTAATTCTAACCAACTTTCCGTTTTTTCCCGGATTCCGGACGAACTACTTATCCGGCGAGAAAAAGGTTTTCAGCATCGTATTCAGCTTGTCTTCTTACGCCGTAATCGACTATCACATTAGCTGTTTAAAAATATTGTGTTTGCTTATTAATTTTAACCCCCTCCCCCACCCTAAATGTAGAGCTACAGAGCCCATCTACTATCTTGACCTTACCCTTGACCCAAAGAATCCTCACTACAAGTTTCATCAAAATATCTTATTCCCTTCGAGAGTTATCGTGCTGACAGACAGACGGACAGACGGACAACTTTTGCGATGTCATAGGTACTCCACTTACGTTTTGAGATCCCAAAAAGGCAAGTGAGAAAATTAATGAGGTGTCATTAGGGGTTGGAGAATACAACTTATGAAATACAGGTATCCGTTAAAGTTTAACTGAAAACGGTTACAATCCGACAGTCTAGTTACACTTCACGTATTTAATAAAAAAAAATAGGCCTTTAAAAGCAGATAAAAATGCGTTACTTTGTGTGTCCGCTATCCACGAATAATTGATTTCCTCGAATGAACTTAATCTTTTCGATCTGCGGTACCTATGGGCTTGTCCCTCTATGCATGAAATATATACCAACTACAACTGTAAGCCAATGCCAAATAAAAATAAAAAATGGCCGATTCCTTGCAAGACATCATTCTCCAACATTCTTCCGCCATGACCTTATCGCTCTTAGCGTCGTTAATCCTGCAAATGCTGGCTTGTTTTGAACAAAATCTCCGCGTCTGGATGAATTCTGGGTTGTCGTGAAAGCAGCGCACATTCCGGATATCACTACCAGATCCTCAGGAGAAAAAATGCAAAATCCCTTCGACGGTCAAAATGTTTCAGTATATTCAACTATCAACTCTAGAAATAAGCTGCCTTTTCAGTTAAACTTTAAGAATGAATGGAGCGATTACTGAAGTAGGTTGGTTAGTATTATAGATAAGACAGGTCCTTTGAATGAAAGTGAATGTACTTTTAAAGTCTCTTATAAAATGATGTGTATCGTCTTTTCTAGCACTGGGAGTGTAAACTGGTAACTAGCTTGTGGCAGTATTTCATAATGGCCAATTATTCCTGGATCCTAATGGAGGGACTCTATCTCCACAACTTGATATTCTTGGCTATGTTCACAGATAGCAGTGCGATAACGCTCTACATAGTTCTAGGATGGGGTAAGTCTTATTTTTGTTTACCTCGGGATTCATGGTGCCGAGGTAATTTGCCTAAAGAGCGTCACACTATTTACACTTCAACTTACAGTATTGTAAAATATTTGACTACCTTAAATCTAGGCTGTCCTTTCAACAAATAACCCACGGCTGTGACTGTATTGAGCTTTTTCTGAAACCATTTGACTTATGCGAAAACAGGGAAACAATTTGCATAACCGGTTTTGATGGAAAAACTTCTCCAAGACAACCGTCGACAGCGTGATACACATCGCATCGAAGGTAGCAAAATACGGCAAACGAGAGAATCAGCGTTGTTTATTGGAGGGGTTAGATGTACCGTACAAAATCGGGGTCTCCGGGTTTAGAAATATATGGAGTGATTATGGAAGTAGGTTGCATTAGTATTATAGGTAAGACAGGTCCTTTAATTGGCGCCTTAAAATTCGCCGTATCACTGGAAGTCTACTAAAGGTTAACTTCTGACATCGAGCTGTTTTAGTGGCCGGATACCTAGGACTTCGCAAAACCAAGAACCAACAATCTACAAGAACCTCCATCTCCCTGTCTCTGTAATACAACCATGCGAAGTTGAATATATTCTGATACACTACCCGATACAAACGAGCGGAGGAGGTGCTACGCAAAACATCATAGTTTGTTACCGCTACAAACAGCTGTATCGCAGTACATTTCCGCAGAAGAATACAAAACGGCGTCTTAGTCGTACTTTACAGCTGATTGGTTGTCTACTATTGTGACGTCATGTCTAACTCGCTGCAGATCGGGTTCCCCACCCCTGCAGCCATTCTACGGTTTTTAGTGGAGCATTCCTTGGAACAATCAACTATATTGCGAGCGCTGTACCAGGTTTCGGTTTCCGGTTTTAACCGTATTTTGCGGAGCTCATTGCCCGTGAACCAGTGCAAGCATCAAGTGCAAACTTGATGCACGAGTGAGTAATGGGGTATAGTTGTTCCTTTTAGGGGTCCCACCCCACAAACCGGTTCAGGGGCAAATGGGTCCAGATTCCCCAGTGAATAATGTTCATAACCTGACCATAACTGGACATAGGACGATGAAATTCCTTGTACGTGTAGACCCTAGGGCTGGGAAATTGCTTTTAAAGTTTTTAAAGTTGCTTTTAAAGCACAGATTGCCAAGGAGTAAAGTTCGTTACCCGTGACAGGGATCAAGAGGTATCAAGTTGAAACTTGGTAGGTTTGTGGGCATTGGAGTCTCTTTTTACATTTTGCGGGTCCCAAACCCCACTCCCACTTGGTTCGGGGGCAATTGGGACCAGATTGCCCACTTTTTAATGTTTTTGACTTGACAATAACCGGAGATAAGGCGATGCAATTCTTTTGTGCTTTTGGATCATAGGGGTGGGGATGATCCACGTGGATTTGATGTGTGAAAAATGTGTGGGAAATAATACAGTGTCGTCCGCAAAATGTATCATATAGGCAAAGGGGATATCAGCCGAAAGGTCATTCCCATAAATTACAAAAGTAATGGTCCAAGAACCGATCCCTGAGGCACCCCACAACTTACATCCAATCGTTCTGATAAGATACCATTAGCAAGTAATTTACAATGTCTGCTTGTAGAGAAAAATACCTTCATCAAGGCTCGTGTGTATAGAAGGACCGTTAGAGGCTCAATGTTTGCTGGTTGTGTTTTCCTTATTAGTTACAAAGAAAGTTCATCTAGGCCTGTTGACCCTGTTCCTTCAATTTCACGAATGCATTTTTTTGCTTCGTCACATGTAACAGATGTAAATTTTTGCATTTCCGCCATTGTCCGTTGTTTCTTTAATTTTCGAGATGTTACCTTTGTAATTAGTGTTCTTTATTTGTTCTTGGTAAAAGTTGTCCATGTGTCCCTTTATTACTCGAAGGGGTGGAAATATTTTATTCAAAGTTTCTATGAGGATTATTTTCGTCAAAGTACAGGTTCTAGGTAGGCTCTGAAGCCCTATATACAGGTAGTTGGGAGGGGGAATTAAATTAAGGGACGAACAGTATCCAGATTCAAAGTTTATTGTCGTGCCAGACAATTGGTCTGTCTGGAATCCGACAAAAGTTGGAAAGTCTAGTAAAAGTTTCCTCTGAAATCGATTAGAGTAACGAAATAGGGACAGAATCGCGCTGGATCAGGAGATTTTACTTGCTGTTCATGCCGGACCTGTATCCGGCCGGAATCCGTCAAAATCCGGATTTTTGGTAGTTATTTTAATTGCTTCATCAAGCGATTTAATTAGTGTGTATAAGGGGTAAGCTGAGATATTGAATCGATATATCTGCTCTGTTTTCCGGCCGTTTTGATACTACCGATGAAATCCGGTGAAACCTGAAACTCGGTAAGTATTGTGTCATGTCTTCATGGGCTGTTAGGAGTTCCGATCAGTGATAAGAAGACATAAAATTTAAGTCATAGGCTAGGTGGATAATTGTAAGTTGTTGTGTTTAGTTATTTATTTCTAAGGTTGGTCACCAAAAGTAACTTCGTACACCCTGGAAAGTAACCCAAAAGTATCTCAAAGTAACACAATGTAACCCAATGCAATGTAACCCAATGTAACTCGTACACCCTGGTTCTTGGTGACCAACCCTGGATTTGTTTATTAGATACAAGTAGTATCTTTGGCCCTTCGGCCAAACTGTCTACCAGTACTTGGAAAAAGTTTTTGGAAAAGGAAAAGTGGTGGTCCGGAAGCGCAGTATCCTTGTCCTTTCTGTAATTCGAGTGATGAGGGGCTGGGCCATGTTCTCTTGAGGTGTAAGGAGCTTTCTAATATAAGGGGTACTCTTTTTCAGAATGGGGGGGATGAGCTACTTCTAGGTATCCTTAAGTCTACAAATGCTAGGTCTATAGTGTGTTTTGGCAATATGGTAGAAAAAGTTATTAGTTTAGCAGAAAGTCGGTAGGATATTAAGTTAAGAATGTGAGTTTGTTTGTTAGTTGAGATTGTTGTTTGTTTTGTTTTTCTGTATATGGCTTAATCGCTTTCAAATACAGATATATATATATATATATATATTAAGAAATTGCAGCACAAGTCATTAGGATTTTCTTTTTGCTGCAATAGGATATTAGAAATGTAATTTATTTTCTTTTCAATGTTTTGGTTAAAAATAAAAACCTACCTACCTATCCTGCTTCGTTGTCCTATAAAATAGCAAGATCGTCCGGATTTACGGGAATTCGGAGAAAATGGGAGATTTCTAATAAATTTCTTTACCCAGCTGTTTGACTCGATAGCCTGAAGAGCTGAGAAGCCTTGGAACCGCTAAACTGTGCGATCGCGAACCAAAAATTTCGAAAAGAACAAAATCTTCCGATAGTACTTATAAATTTGGTGTGTATGTAGATAAAGTACAGGTTGGATCAGAACATCTTCCGAGTTTTTTGGCTAGCACTGGTATTCCCGCTGTAGTCTGGGGTAAACGAGAAATTAAAGATAAAAAGAAATTACGTAGCGGATCTGAAAATCTATAAGACCCGATAGTTTGGGTGAAGAAGTCTGTATTCGCTTTGGTATCCTATCGAAACCAGACTTAGTTTCGAAATCGAAACCCAGACCTTACCAGACTTGCCACATTCAATTGTTGTAGGTGGTTCTGACAAGATTTGTAATCCATTTCTAAATCGGTTGTTATACCGTTATATTCAGTTAGTTCCTATCCTGTCCGTTGCCTTGACTTGACTTGACTTGCTTTATTTACTACTAATTACAAAATAAACTATATAAATACACAACCGCCCGGGGAAGGCTCAAACAGCCTGATAATGGACGGCTGCAATCCTCTGATTCTCAACCTATAACAAATTTCTTAAAAAAAAAAAAAAAAATAGGACAATAACACTCTCACTCAATTAACCTTTTATACCAGAATCTAAAAAAAAAAATATAAAAAAAATGAAAGAAAAAAATTAACTCCCCTCTCCCAGTAGATATTCTTTAAGCCAATTAGGTAATCCGCCAAATTAGGTAATCCGACTTTTTCGTCATTCACCAAATTCTGTAGTTTGGATTACTAAATTCGGTCATTTGAGTGGCATTTATTTTTTACTATTTTATTTTTTGTGAATTAAAATTAAATAAAAATTGAGTTAACTGAATTTAAAATAAAAAAAACTTTTGCTTTTAATCGTTTTTTTTATGGCACTTGCCCTTCGGCCAAGTGCCATATGGCGATTGTAATTGCTGTCCGTCAGTCGGTCTGTCGGTCCCAGTTTTGCTAGGTCGGGCACTTCCAGATAAGCTAGGACAATGAAACTTGGCAGGCATATCAGGGACCGGACCAGTTAAATTAGAAATCGTCGCTTCCCCGATCTGACCATCTGGAGGGCAGGGGGGGGGGGGGGATCCGGAAAAATAAAAATGAGATATTTTTAGCTTACGAACAGGTGATCGGATCTTAATGAAACTTGATTTATGGAAGGATGTCGTGTCTCAGATGTTCCATTTTAATCCAGACCGTATCCGGTGACATTGGGGGGAGTTGGAGGGGAAACTGGAAATCTTGAGAAACGCTTAGAGGGGAGGGATCGGGATGAAACTTGGTGGGAAGAACAAGCACAAGTCCTAGATACGTCATTGACATAACCAGAACGTATCCGCTCACATTGGGGGAGTTGGGGGGGGGGTCCAATTTTCTAGTGATCCCGCGAGTTTGGTGCTTCCTGATGTGCTAGGATGATGAAAATTGGCAGGCCTGCCAGGTACTCGACCAGGTTAAATACTTCTCCGATCCAACCATCTGGGTGATCGGATTTGGGTGATTAGGTATTTTTTTGCGAACGGGTGATCGGATCTTGATGAAAGTTGATATTTAGGATGACGTCGTGTCTCAGACGTACCACTTAAATCCGAACCGAATCCGATGACACTGGGGGGGAGCTGGAGGAGGGAACCGGAAATCTTGAGGAACGCTTAGAGTGGAGGGATCGGGATGAAACTTGGTGGCAAGAACAAGCACAAGTCCTAGATATGTCACTGACATAACCGGACCGGATCCGGGCACTGTAGGGGAAGTTGGATGGAGGGTTCCGGAATTTCGGTGATCCCGACTTAAGATGCTTACACATGTGCTAGGACAATGAAACTTGACAGGCATATTAGGGACCCGACCGAAATAACTTGGAAAGAGTCATTTCCCCGGTCCGACTGCCGTGGGGAGAGTGGAGGAGTGGAATCCGGAATTTTTCAGACATGATCAGATTCTAGCGAAACTTGATAGATGGTATAAAAGAAGCTTTAGATGATCTGTTATGAGTCCGAACCAGATTCGGCCACGGTAGGGGGAGATGGAGCGAGTACCGGAAATCGTGTAGCACGTCTAGGGATCAAACGAGTGGATTTATTAGGCTGAAACTTGGCAGTTTTAACAGTCATGCGCATTTGCTATAGAAATCCGAGACGATGCCGGAACTGCTGAAATTGAGTGAAACTAAATATCTCATTTCTCTTTCCGAACCGCATTTTTGGACGGCGGGTGTATTTTGTGACGTTCTCATCTACTTTCTTGTACCGCCTACTCGTTACAAGTGCCATATGAGGTCGTAGCTCTTGTTTTCTTTACCATTTAATAATTCTTCTACCATCATATTATCTTGAAAGCAATTCGGTAAGTTTTTAAAACCAGTCCAAAAAATGAGGTTTTGTCTTTCGGGTATATTTGGAATCGCCTTTTCAAGGTCTTTGCCATTTTCTCACGACACATCAGATGCAAGTCCGTAATTCCAGAAGGAGGCAACGGGGCAAAAATTATATTATTTTGCTCTCCTGAAAAGCCCTTTATGAAATTTGAGCATCAAAATAATAGATTCGGTTCCGATTCGCTAAATTTTTACCCGTCTCCCCCCCTCCCCCCTAGACAAAAGGCTCGGGACGTCCTTGGCAACTTCTCACCTTTCAAGATCTGTGTTTTCTGCGGGAGCGAAGTTTTCTCAAAAACACGAAAGTCATTTCCAGGGGGACTTAGCAGGATCCGTGCTTAGAACTCGTCTTCCAGCATGTCAGAGAAAAACTCCGCCAGGGTGAAGTAGATTGGGTATTAATTTTAGATGAGATAGAGAGGTTCGAGGCGTCAGGCTCATGATTACAGTAAACTTGCACTTGCAAGCAATAAGGAATTATCCCGATGGACATAGAGGGATCTAAACTGGACATGAATCCAGGAGACATAAGTTGCGTTTTTGATCGCCTGTGTGCGTTCGCAGTTGAAGTTTAATTTCTGTTTTTACACTCAGTTCGCCTGATGCCTGACGCCTTCGCCGTTTCAAGACACAGGTGAATAAAAACGGAAAAAAAGTATCCCGGCAAATCATTCATAAAATCGCCTAAATAAGTCAGTAAATGGTAGTTACATTTGAGAAAAGGCAATTCTTGTAGTTGAAATGTACAAGTTGTAATCATCCATTTCCAAACACACTTTCCAGGACTTTCAATTTTGTTGGGTTAAATTATTCATGACAGGCGAACTCGGACCAGGAACTGCGTCGACGTCACAGTACGCCGTTTCACTCGCAGGTGCTGTAGAACCGAGAACTGACACGGTCTCCGTTTTAGCAAGAACGACAATTAAACAAACTGCGTGATCGAAAACGAAAAATAAGAAGAACTGAGATCAGGAACGGCAGTCGAAAGCGCAACTATAAAAAGCTCTTTGGTAAAACTAGCTGGAAGCCTGGTGTATTGAAAAAGGGCATGGTGAATTGTTGCAGTGAAGCTCTTTGGATCCCTCGTTGTTCACTTTTGCAACCGTTAGGTAGCTCTACACGTCCTCGTGATATACGAAATAGTAGCGCTTTTTTTTCGCACGTTTTGTTTTTTCAAGTGCATTTGAATGATTCATGGTAGCAGTCTCATGAGAATCATCACCCTTTTTTGTTTCTGACCCAAATCATAGCCTTTATAAAGTATATTCTATTTTACTAGTTATGACGAGAATACAGTACCTATAATTTATTCCTGCAAGGTCTGATGTATGATGGGAGGATGTTAGTCGATAAAGACCTGCTAGTCGGTAAAGACCTGCGATCTACGCGTTCCGGCCTAATCGCGCATTTTTCCGCTAAAGTCAGAAAAGCATATGGTATGCTTGCTGCGTCGAAAGCGCGTTACAACCATACTCCATACTCCATCAGTAACATTTTATGTAAAGATGGGCAATAAACATATTCAGTCAATCCTAGGTTAAAAGACCAAGAAATCCCAGCTTGTCAATTTCATAAGGGCATTCCAGCGTCCATGCGCGGCCAAAGAGACTTGGGGTCCAGGCCGTATACAGGGGGGGGGGATAGTGGGTTGACCCCCCCCCCCCCCCCCGAAAATTTACAAAAATACTGAATTTTAGAGGCCTTGCCCTCTGATTGTCTTTTTTGCACTTTTTATGGCACTTGCCTTCCGGCCAAGTGCCATATACCGATCACATTTCCGTCGGTCGGTCAGTTAGTCCGGTGTTTGGGAGTTAGGGTACTTCCAGATATGCTAGGACGATGAAACTTGGCAAGCATATAAGGGACCCGACCAAACTAACATGGAAGTAGTTACTTGCCCGATCCGACCATCGTGGGGGGAGGGGGTGGAATCCGGAAAACAGGGACATTCATAACTTTCCAACGGGTTGTCGAATCTTAACGAAACTTAATATCTGGAAAGATCTCGTGTCTCAGATGTCTCATTTCAAGTCCGGACCGGATCCGATGAATCTGGGGGGAGTTAGAGGGGGGAGCCGGAAATCGTGTGGAACTCTCAGAGTGGAGCGATCGGGATGGAACTTAGTGGTAAGAACAAGCACAAGCTCTAGATACATCACTGACAGAACTTGACCGGATTCGGACACTGTGGGGGGAGTTGGAAGGGGGATTCCGGAATTCCAGCGATCCGTAGTTAATGTACTTCCGGGTGGGCTAGGACGATAAAACTTCGCAGGCATATCAGGGACCCGATAAAACTAATTTGGAAATAGCTACTTACCCGGTCCGACCATCGGGGGGGGGGATCCGGAAAATAGGGACATAGATAACTTTGGAACGGGTGATCGGATCTTAATGAAGCTTGATGTCTGGAAACACCTCTTGTCTCAGATTTCTCGTTTCATGTCCGGACCGGATCCGATGAATCTGGGGGGGGGGGTCGGAGGGGAGAACCGGAAATCGTGTGAAACTCTCTGAGTGGAGCGATCGGGATGAAACTTGGTGCGAAGAACAAACACACGCTCTAGATACATCACTGACAGGACTGGACCGGATTCGGACACTGTGGGGGGAGGTGGAGGGGGGGGTCCGGAATTCCGGCGATCCGTAGTTAATGTACTTCCAGGTGGGCTAGGACGATAAAACTTGGCAGGCATCTCAGGGACCCGACCAGATTAACTTTGAAACAGTCACTTGACCGATCTGACTATCGTGGGGGGGGGGGGATGGGGAGACGGCAGAATCCGGAAATTAGTAGCATGCATAATCGATGTAGCATGCTTTCGAATGGGTTATCGGATCTTAACGAAACTTGATATCTTGAAAGACCTTTATGTCTCAGCACGTCCCATTTCAAGTCCGGACCGGATCTGATAAATGGGGGGGGGGGGGCGTAGGGGAAAACTGGACATCTTGTGACACGCATAGAGTGGAGCGATCAGGATAAAACTTGGTGGGAATTACAGCCACAAGTCATCAGTGACAGAATCGGACCGGATTCGGGTACAGAGGGAAGGGGGGAGCTGTAGGGGGTGCCTGAATTCCGATAATCGTGAGTTAAGGTACTTCCAGATGTGCTAGGACGATAAAACTATGCTGGAGCGTTAGAAACTTGACATCATTGGGTTAAGACATCGTCGCTCTCCGATCCGACCATCCGTTAAAGAACTCCTCTTAACCGCAAAGTAGAAAAAATATTTTAAGCAAATTTTACTTTTTTACGATCGCCATGAGCACATGATCCTTTTTGCCTCAAGGATTTTGCTTAGAAATTATTTTTTTTTAACCCTTAGTGCGCATCTTAAATGAAAAGTAAAAAAAAACAAAAAACTTGACCATCACTTCCATCCTCTGACCCAGCTTATCAAGTTTGGCGCCTCTTCACGGAAAAAAATACTTTTGACCATCTCTTCCATCTGACCCAGCCTTGCAAGTGCCATACGGGCTTCCAGCTCTTGTTTTGTGCGACCCGCTGGCAAAAAAAAAACCCGAAAAGGACCCCCCCCCCCCCCCCCCCCCCCCCCGAAATAAGTTCCTGGATACGGGCCTGCTTGGGGTGAAGGAATTATTTTAAAAGCGGGAATAATAATAATAATACAATATAACTTCATCGAAATGCTTTCGCCTCTATAAATTTAAATAAGTAAGAGCAAGTAGAGAAGACGTAGCATATTATTGAAATGAGGGCTAACAGTTTACCACTTGGGGCAAGGTGAAAATATCATGGTAAAGCAAAAGAGAGAATTGGTCCTTACTTCAGTCCTATGTGCGGTGATGAGGATGAAAATATAGTTCATTTTATATGTGTGTAAGTGAAGGAATGGAGAAAAGAGGTATTTTGGTTAGAGGGAATATAATGAAGAATGGATAGTAAGGATAATAAATGATGAATGTTTTCTTACTTACAACAAACTTGGGGATTACTTCAGGCTTGTGCGGGAGTATATAACGAGAATTTTAGAATATCAGGAGTGTTTTTAGTTCTATAAGTTAGTGTTCCTATACAATTGTTGTTGCCATTGCACTCTGGCGTTTTGGAAACTTCTTTTTGGCTTCTGGAAGCACTACCCATCATCCTAACGATGATGACGGCGGAGCTCAAGTTTGGGTGCCTACCGTATTTACGTCTTGCCTGCTACACACCTCGCTGTAGTATCCGGTTTAGAGCAAAATAACACTACACTGTAAAAAGTTTCCCCGAATAAGGATGCAGTATATGCTACTGGGGTTAATATTATCTCTATTGGGATAAAATTAATCTGAATTAGGGATAATCTTATCTCAGTAAAGACAAGATTACTCCCAGTAGCAAATACTGCAAGATTTTTTGTAAGGTGTAGGGAGTAGCGCCAAGACTTGAAAAAAAGCGACGCACACTCGAACAGCAGCGACACTAGCACCACTAGTGTTGGAGAACGTCCCTACTCAAACCCAATGACTCGTGCACCAGCTCTGGCTCCAGGCTGGCTCCAATAACTTAAAATTCTCAACACAGAAGAAAAGATACAACCTGCTCTGTTTCTTCGATGGGTACAGACCGCCTCTTAGCTCTACTAGAAATTTCAAAACCTGTCAATTTGACTTGCTTTAAATACCACAAGCATAGTGGGCGGCCCTACGAGCATAGCCCGACTGTGAAGCATGGCAAGCAGAGCAAAATAACACTATGGAGTAACGCCGAGACTTGACAAAATTGACACACTCGAATAACAGTGATACTATCACCACTGGCGGTAGAGAGCATCCCTACCGAAACTAATTTAGTCGTTCACGAGCACTGGCTCTGATAACTTCATATTTTGAACATAGCAAAAAAATGATAAAGCCTCCATTATTTCTTTGGTGTGTGCAGACCACACGTTTGCCTTACTAGAAATTTCTAAACCCGAAAGTTTGTCTGGCTTTAAATGCCCCAAGCGTAGTGGGCGTCGCCACGAGTATGATCCGTTTGCAAAGCATGGAGAGTATAGGTCTTAGCGCTACTCTCTAGTGTTATTTTGCTCTGATCCGGTTGAGTATTCGTGAGTTCTCAAAAGTTTGACGACCCCTGATCCAGCAAGGATGGTAACAAAACCGGACGTCGCTGCGAAGCCTCTAGCCTAGCTGGCGCACTAGACGCCGTCCCGTTAGAGACTCCAGAAACACATAGGCCAAGCCTATAAGCCTTACAAGTAAGGGGCAAACAAATTGCATTCAAAACAATGTCCGAAGCAACCCCAAATAGAAAAACTGAAAAAAAATGTTTACTTAAAAACCTGACGTAGAAAAAATCTGAAAAAATTACCGGCCTGGCGAGGAAATTGAAAATTAGTGTCCGGATCAACCCCGAGCTCCCCTACTTCAAGCAGTAGTAAGAAAACTTTTTTCTAATGTTTAGAAGCTCAAAAAATTTTTCATTGCGGCAACACCGAACTTTGCATTGATAAGAACCTTTTACTTTCCGTTTGAACAAGGGTGTATCTTAAAAAGTAATGTTTTGTTTTAGGGTTTTAACAATTGTTTCTTGGCCTTTCAGCAACAAACGAGTATTCAGGGTTGTAGGGTATAAACAAATCTGGGCGTTGCTGCTGAGTCAATTTCCTTGTCTTTGCTCCTTGAATAAGGTTTTTTTTTCTCCAGCCCGTTCAGGGAGTCTGACCTTCTCGTTTGCTAAGATGTCATAATACAATCATTTTCTAGCAAGGATAAACAAAAAACAACAAACTAGAACAGTCGACGGGCCTTTACTAAGTGTTAACCAGTGGGGATGAACAGTATTCCAACCTGATTGCCATTTCAGTGAATCTAACCCAGTGAAGCCGCGACGATCTGAAGTTTCATTACGTCACGATGTTGTCTATTTTCAAACTGTCTGGAGAGAACAGGTCGCTAAAACATCACGGATAGCGCCATTCAGCTTGTGACGTCCTTTAGCGATGCTTTAAACTCGGTGTCTGTAGCAATCAGTTCTTGGTAGTGTATAATGCTTTTCCCTTTTTTCTTTTTGTACTTTTGTCCTGCTGCTATGCTGTTAATGATGGGCCGTAAATTAAGTTCTCTGTTATATTGTTTCCTTTCTGTTCAGGTCTTCCGCTGTGTTTCGTCGGCTCATGGGTCATCTGTCGCATCGTTTGGGACAATGTCCTATGCTGGACCATGAATGGCAATCCCTACATTTTCTGGATAATAAGGGGACCAATTACCGCATCGATTGTGGTAAGTCCTGTTTCATACCATTTGCGTGGTAAGCTAGGAAGCGTCTTGTGTTCCAATCAATCAATTATTTTTTAACGAAAGAGAAGAAAATTTCTAATGTTATTAAGGATTTCCGAATATTCGTCTTCTCGGCAAATGCCCTATATACAATCGCATTCACCGATCGTCAAACACAGTGGTAATGAGAAAAACAAAGATAAAAGTTACGCCCCTAAACTTTGGAATCATGTTTTAAAACGATTTGTATAAATAAACTTCAAAAGAAACTTTTCTCATATCCCACATGAGATGTCATTACGATTTGGATAGTAATTATGGTTTGACATGAAATTGTTGTAATTCCATGAGATGTAATTATGGTTTGAAGCAACTGGCAATGTAGGTCAGATGAGTGGCATCTTTCTCCGAGCTGCAGATGGGATCTTCCTCTTTCTCATCACGTTGTCGCGTGGATTGCATCATCCATTAACATTTTCGCGTGGATGCAACTTCTTCGAAGATCAACAGCGATTCAAGCGAACGGCCCCCCTGGATGATGCCTTCTACACGACAATGACGATGACATCTCAATCTTCCCCTTCAAAAATGGCCCGGGGAGCGCTGTTGAACGGGCGACATCTAACCCGCTGGATGGTGACGTCGTCCGTCGAGCTTTTACGCCAAAAATGGCCATCGGGTATGGTTTATTGCATATGGTATTGAAGCGGAAACAGCCTTCATGATCATGGGACATAACATCCAACGGAGTAATCCAAGGGGAAATGGCCCCAAGTCGCTCGCGCTCGGCTCAGACAGTAAACGAAAATCAGTATTTTCCGCACTGAGCGTGCTGACATGGAAGTAACTTCGAGTTTTCTAACCTTTCCCTATTTCTTCTTGGTAATCAATGTGTTTTACAGTCTTGGTAAGAAAACCGGTAATACAAATTTCCTGTACTTGTCATTCGTGGCAAGCGACATTGAGAGCGTGTTCCACACTACTTATTCTTGTTACTTTGTATTACGTTAGGGACACGCTCTTGGCTTTGAGGCTGGAACACATTTTTGCTATTTTCGGCAAATATCGTGCCACGGGCTAATCTGACCAATCACGGCAAAGAGATTCGGAGTTACACGCTTGCTACGCTCCCGAGCTCGGTAGGCAAATAGTTACTCTTAGCCACAATTTCGAGAAGGTTGGAACGGTCAGCATAGTAAGTTTTCACGAGGCAGGAACTAAAATAGTTACTATTGTTAGAAGGGTGGAACACGAATTCTGAAAGGGACTAACAAGAGTGGCGCTTGCAAGGCTGGTTCAGGGGTTGAAATTGGCCTTTTCGTGGGTCTGTTTTGATCATCTGTAAGCAGAACCCTTGAGATAAGAATGATCATGGACTTGGAAGTCATGAGAATGTATCGTTTGGTAAAAAGTATTTTATTTTAGAGCTTGGCTGTAAATGATGCGCACTTTAAAGGCGCTAGAAATTCATCTCTCAGTTCATTCAATCCTTGAGGCAAAAACGACAACAGACCCTTGGGGATCATTAATATAAATCGTTTGGTCAAAAGTATTTTTTTCACTTTTGGTTAAGATGGACAGTTCGAGATTGATACTTGAAGGAATAAACCGATTTGAGAACTGGTGATTTGTAAGTCAGTCTTGTCTAATCTCTAATAATACAGCCAGTTTTCATCTTGGAAGTACCTTAACTCACGAACACAGGAATTCCCCCCCCCCAGCTTCCCCCACAGTGCCCAGAGCCAATCCGGATTCCCACAAAGTTCCATCCCGATCTCTCCAATCTAAGAGGGGCACGTATTCCCTCACCCCCCCCCTCCAATAGTTGTCAGTCAGATCCGGCCCGGACATGAAAAAGATCACCAGAGAAATGCCCTCTGTTCAATTAAAATTTCACTGGAATCGGATAACCCGTTCCAAAGTTACACATGACTCAATATTCCGGATTCCCCCTCCCTCCCCTCCCCCACGATGTTGTTTGATCTGGCCCCTGGTATGCTTGCCAGGTTTAACCGTGAAAATCTCCAAAACTGCCATCACCGAAATTCCGGAAAACCCCCCTCCCTCCCCCCCCCCCCAGTGTCCGGATCCAGTCCAGTTGTGTAAACGATTTGTCTATAACAGATGCTTGTTCTTCCCAACAAGTTTCGCTTCGATCCCTCCAGTCTAACCGTTTCTCAGGATTTCCGGTCTCCCCCCCCCCCCCGCCCAAGCTCCCCTATAGCTGTCGAATCAGGTCCGGGCTTGAAATGGGACATCAGTGATATTCCGTCTATTCAGTTATTAAATTTCATTTAAATTTCAACCAACTTTTCTTTTCTTTGGCTTCTTCAGGTGTAAACTTTTCAGTTGTTTACCTTCTACGGTTCTGGTACTCTAACTCTTACCTCCGCTTGAAATCTTCTCCAGAAACATCATTTATCACCAACCCTTTTCAAAATTTGTATTTCTACTGTTCTGGAAAAAATCTCAGGCACTTATTTTTCTGGTTCTACTGATGTTTCTTATATAGCTTATGCTGACGACATCCTGTTGATCAGCCGTACTAAATCAGCTCTTTCTGCCATGGTTTCTCTAGTTTCTCAGTCTTTCCTGGATATTGGCTTATCTCTGAATCTTGATAAATGTGAATTCTTGTCTTACAACCTGTCTTCGTCTACTCCTCTAGTATGTAATGAATTTTCTGTTGTTTCTGTTTCTTCTTTTCGGTGGCTAGGGATTACTGTTTCTGATTCTTTAGCTCTCTTCCGTAGACAGATTGTTGCAGATGCAGTAAAAAAAAATCAATTTAGTTATTCAAAAATTGTAGCAAAACGTGGAAAATATAACAGAAGAGCTCTTGGGCGTTTATTCTCGACGGTTTCTGATCATTCTGTTCTTTATTTTTCGGGTATTCATTCTGTTCTGAAGCTAAAAGATTTGAAGAAAATGAAAGTTACGTATTTCAAATTTTGCAAATTTCTGCTTTCTCTGCCGCCGTGGACTAGAAATCGGTATTTGGTTAAAAAATATAATGTTACGGATGTAGTTCAAAAGTTCGGTGACCTACACAGAAAGCTTTCTGCGGATGCATTTTGTAAAATAGGCCCTGATCACGGTCTTATTCAATTTTTTGTTGAAGAGGATAATGTTTAGTTGAAGTTCTTTTTCTTTTTATCGTTTACTCCACTTGTACTACTTGTTTTTTGTAATTGTGGGTGATAAATAAATAATAATAATAATAATAATAATTCCAATTCGATCACCCGTTCGAAAGTTACGATACTACTCAATCTTCCGGATTTCCCCACCCTGCACTCCCCCCCCCCCCCCAGATAGTCGGATGGGGAAATCAGTTATTCCCGAGTTAGTTTGGTCGGGTCTTATGTGCCTGCAAAGTTTCATCGTCCTAGCACATCTGGAAGTACCCTAACTCGCAATAGTGTGACAGACCATTCGCCAGAGCCTGCGAGTGCCATAAAAATGGCATAAGCCTTGTTTAGCTTGTTGTAACCGTAGTTGAATTTCGAACCAGTCAATTATCTTAGAACATCTTAGTGGAACAAGATCAAAGGTTTCGCTGGGATCCCAAAAAATTCAATATTTGATCCAGACAATTGGGTATTGTCTTCGCCAGATCCGGTCTTCACCAGACTCCTTGAACATTTTTAATATTATTAAGGCCAAATAGTCATCTGAGAAAACCAAGTTAAAATATGGATTCAGCATGTGTGTTTACCCCTATAGCCTAAGCCATATCTGCTTTAACGAAAACTTCCGGCATTACTTCTACCAATTTTCCGGTTTCGACCGAATTCCAGAACCACTTGTCCGGTGAAGAAAGAAAGCTAAAAAAAAATTCAGCGCATCTTCTTTCTCCTGTATCGAACATATTATCAATTTCAAATAAAAATTGAACTTTAACAAATTTTCCGGTTCCAGCCCGATTCCGGGCGAACTATATGTCCGGGTAAAAAATGATTGTCATATACGGATTCAGCATTCTATTCTTACCCCTAAATCGGATATGTAGTCAACTAAAAATTTAATTTTACTTCTAACAAATTTTCCGGTTTTGGCCGGATTCCGGGTAGAAATGATTTTCATGATTTTCACGTAAGTGCTCGGCATGTCTTCTTACCCCGAAATCGAACATCTAATCAACATAAAATAAAAATTTTACTTTTAACAAACTTTCCGGTTTTTGACGGATTCCGGACCAACTACTTTTCCGGAGAGAACATGGTTTTTATCATGGTGTTCAGCATGTCTTCTTACCCATAATCGACTATCACATTAGCTGTTCAAAAATATTTTGTTTGCCTCTGAATTTAAACCCCCTCCCCCACCCCTTAATCTAGGGCTTGAGAAACCATCTACGAACTTGACCTTACACTTGACCCAAAAAATCCTCGCTTTCATCAAAACATCTTATTCCCTGCGAGAGTTATCGTGCTCACAGATGGACGGACAGACGGACAACTTTTGCGATGTCATAGGTATCCTTCCACGTTTTGGGATCCCAAAAACTACTTAGTGCGAGATCTTCTTTAAGTGATTTTCCTGTCCGTTGTAGTTTGTTATTCTGTGTTGACAGTACCTGTCAACTAGTTAGACAGTCAGATAATGCTTGGATACTTTGCTTATCCCTCTAATGTTACTCAAAAGAACTTGTCTTTTGTTCTTCTTAAATTTGGTCTCAGAACCTTTTCCGGTGTGGGAAAACTGAGACATTTGAAGAAAAGTTAACTTAATCTTCCTTTCGGAACTGAAGAGCTTCGACAAAAGTTCTAACGGAGTGCTTTCTCCTTAGCTGTTGTCTCCGAACCGGAAATTGAATGACTGAGGAGAAGGAGCCGAACATATTCAACCAGATTAAGAGCGTGTTCCACCCTTCTACAAATAGTAACTATTAGTTACTATTTCCATTCCAACCTCACCAAAAGTTGCTACGCTGACCGTTCCAACCTTCTAGAAATAGTAACTAATAGTAACTATTTGCTTAGCACGCTCGGGAGCGTAGTAAGCGTAGTAACTACGGATCTGTGTAACGTGTTTGGTTGGATTCACCCGTGGCATGATATTCTGCTGGAAAATAGAAAAGTCGTTCCAGCCTTGACCGCAAAATACCAGAATCTTGACGTCAAGCGTAGTAACTATGGTAAGTAGGATGGAACATGCTCTAAGTCAGCGCAAGTTTATTTTCGTCGCTTTAAGTTTAATCTTTAATCATCCAAAAAATATAGACTGCTTTACCAGTTGTTTTAACAAACTGTTACTGTACCATAGACATGCTGTCAAAACCCATGACTGCATGAAAGCTAATTGCCTGTAAGGCCTTAGTTCCTCCAGAGCCATCGGTGGCGCATGGGACGTAGACAAAGCCTGTCGATTCGTCCCGCATTGATGCCGCAGCGGTGGCGTCTTCCCATACTCTTGATGACTATCTCTCCCTGCCGATGCAGAATCTCCGGATACCTGCAGAAGAAATGAAGAAACGGTGTCACAGCTGCTCCGAAAGATGGCTGTGATAGGATTTGAGTCATTGAGTCTGAGTCGTTACGGACACGTTTACTCCTTCTTCCTGAGGATCAATGGCGTGTTTCGGACTCATATAAAGTATTCAGTTACTAGTGAGGTACCAGCCGTCCTCAGAACTCGGTCATATGGTCGCCTCCATGTGTTTTGGGGGCGGCCTTGCCTTCTTCTGCCGTCTGGGGTTCCACTCATAGGTTGTTCGAGGAAGGCGGCTCTCTTCCATACGAAGGACGTGTCCGAGACATGTCCATCGCCTGTAAGGGCAGTCAAAATAAGCTTTTACTTTAAAATAATAAAAAAAAAGAAGAAGAATATTGAAAGAGATGAAGAACAAAGAAAAATGATACCTTCAGCGTGATGCATTGCCAATAAGATAAGGGACTAAGTATACCCAGAATAAATCTCGGCTGACTTGTCTGTTCGGCACCATCAAAAAAGGTCTCAAAGGAAAAATATAAAAAATCTGATTTGGAAAAGTGTGAATGACATTAGAATTTGTTTCGATGAAGTGAAGCAGAAAACTTTGCCCGGAAAATGATATATTTTACAGGGTAGAAACTGGTTTTCATTCCCAGAGTTCTTGTCCGGTTAGCTTGCCACCGGGGGTCTCTTTTCAGTTAGCCAGATGGGTCCCCTTTTCGTTTTCCTGTGGTCCTGTTTCCTTTTGCCAGAAGGGTCCGGTGGTAAAGGGTCCGGGGTCCCTGTTTCGGAATGACCTGTCCTAGTCGGTCTCCGGATCACCAAGAACAAACCAATAGTACCAAACCAACCTTCTCAATTGTCTGTTCCGGAGATCATGGACCGGTAGAAGGGGATGGGAGTCCAGCAGTTTGCACTTAGAATGCTTGACAGCTTTCTATCGGCTAATGCGTCAAGCTGGGTGATGGAAAACGCCTACCCAACTACCAATCACCTGCGGCGCGCCATGGGAGCAAACTTTGGCCCATCTGCTTCATCGAAGTGCAGTCTTCTCGAAAGCACTAAGAATCGTTGTAAGATCCCGTAAATTGATTACTCCACGAGCAGGTAACCGCAGACGTCCTGAAAAACTCGCTCTGCATGCTGAAGTCTAGAGGCTGAAAACTTGAGACGGTCATTAAACACGGAGAAAAGTAACATCCTCATAAATGGTATCCTTTTATAAGCGAGAAGGCACCACACTGGAATCACCTGCGGCGCGCCATGGGAGCAAACTTTGGCCCATCTGCTTCATCGAAGTGCAGTCTTCTCGAAAGCACTAAGAATCGTTGTAAGATCCCGTAAATTGATTACTCCACGAGCAGGATTGTGAGCGATGAGCGTGACACGAGCGATGATTGATTGATTGAGAGTTGCCACACGTACAGTCAATGTAAGGTTTGACCGCAAACAAATTGCAACAGAAATGATTTTTACACCATCTTGTAGAGAAAAAAAACTGTACACCATATCAAAAGTTGAGAAACCTAGCGGGGTGCAAAATTCGTATTTCTCAGCATTTTCTATTTAATTTTTAATTTCCAGCTGAATTTTTTTATTTTCTTAAGGCTCGGTCTTTACTTCATGTGAAACATATTTCTGATGTAGTTTTATGTGATGAACTCGAATATCACATCAGATTGAAGATACGGCCAAGTGAAAGTGTTTCACATTCATCACTATTCCAGCATTCCATATGTCTATTACATTATTCGTTGTTCGCACCTACTACCGAATCTGAACAGCCCTTAACGATCGCGAAAGAAGCAAAAAAGCCCCGAAAGATAAATACCTAGTCGTATATATATAGAACTTCAGAACTTCAACACGCATTTCTCGTCTTAACCTTCTCTTTTATTTTTCTTTGCCCCCCCCCCCCATTCACCCAACCCAACCTGAATCACGAATACTAATAATGAAATATTTACCTTAAATAACATAGTAAATAAATATTCAACATTCAGCGGTGTCGGCCATTAATCAGCGATTCTGCTTCTAATCATGCCGCTTTTGTTGTTCTAACACCTGGCAACCACGGGCTTTTGCTGTATACGAAACACGAGAGTGGGGAACTCCTCGCGAAGAAGTGGCCGCAACCTGACGGCCTAAGTTTGAAGTAATCGGTACCCCGCGTAGGCGTTTGGTATCCTAAAGATCCCTATTCCAAAGAAAAACCTATTTTTACGAGTCTTTCGGAGCGCGAAGATTACGCTTTGATTTGAGTTGGCATTTACAGAGCGGTGTTACCTAGGAAAGGCTTCCGATTCAGTTTGCTTAGACTTTGTTTATTGAAGAAGAAACAGAAAAGATTGCAAGAGAGGGAATAACATTTATTTACTTTGAGTCTCTGGGGTAAAAGATATTGAGATGGAGCCGGCAGGGGTGTGAATGAAAAGAGAAAAAGCGGAGTACAAGCAAAGAAGAAAAGCAAGAAGGAACAAAAGAAGATAAAGACGTTTGTGGATTTCGTTATCAAAAATGTGAAAAGGAGAATAAAGAATGAGATGTAAAGTGAAAGATTCGTTTCAGCGATTCGAGTATACTTGCAAAAAACTTTCTGCGACTTTTTGGATAACCCTAGAGTAGGGCTACTCTGTTATGCAATCAATTAACCTAGACCCCCTTAAAAGTGCGGTGCTCTTCTATATTTCTAGTAGACAGTTATATTTTCTAGCAGAGGGAGTGTCGTGTAAGAGATTTTAGTGTTTCTACCTCCAGGTGTTCATATTTTTTTGTTTTGTGTTAAATTTTTCAACCGTGGAGCCTGGGTGTTGCAGCATAATCTAAATGATTTAATATTTGTGGCCAGTAAATGGGGGAAGAACCATGACAACTCGATGCGAATGATTATTGAAAACAATGAGTACTTTTCTGCAAAATCCTAACACGAGCTTACATTACTGAAGTTACAGAAACCAGTTTTAACAATTTTGCCCTATTTCTCGCCGACAAATTAATAAATATTCATTACGTCTGCTAGCATTCACAGTTTCTAGCGGACATGCCTTCTATTCTTATATGTGGTGGATTTGTCAACAACATGTTTTAAAACAGTCTCTGAACAATTTTACTTTTCGTTCATATATCTTTCTCTTATGCCAGTTTTTTCTTTTTCTTTTGCGCCTCTTACATCATTTCTTCAGCTTAGTCGTGAGTTACTGCGACAGCCTAGCAGTAGATTTTCTGCCTCACGTCACTAGATTAGTCGCACCGAGCCCTGGTTTGAACTAAATTCTTGAGAAAATGTGTCATCTAGACATTGCAACTGTGAGGATACTTCCTCATTGACTCGTTTAAGTATAATTTTAATAGTAATTGCATAGAAAATAAGTCCGAGGGGCGAGGGCCCTATACACGTTCACTTCAGTGCATATCACCAGAACTAATCAAGATAGAACTTGTTCGATTATAGCGCTCTAGCTATAGTCTTCCATCGTTATGTAAAGATCGGGCAGAAGCTGTGCCCTTCAGAATACCTTGAACTCCAAAGATATTTCCACCAAAACTTTGTTGGCACTAGCTGACCGATATCCTCTTTTTCACCTCCGCGATTTTTCTTATAAACAGTAGCTTTTTGGGATCCCAAAACGTAAGTGGACGGATACCTATGACATTGCAAAAGTTGTCCGTCTGTCCGTCCGTCTGTCAGCACGATAACTCTCGAAGGGAATGAGGTATTTTGATGAAACTTGGTGTGAGTGTTCTTCGCGTCAAGAGAAAGGTGAAGTTCGTAGATAGGCCCGATAGCTGCATATTTATGGGAGGGGGAGGGGTTTCAAATTAAGAAGCGACAAAACTATTTTTTAAAAGCTGATGAGATAGTCGATTCAGGAGTAAAACGACATGCTGGACACGAATATGAAAATCATTTTCTTGCCGGACAAGTAGTTCATCCGGAATCCGGCCAAAACCCGAAAGTTTGCTTAAAGTAAAAGTTTTATCTGCAGTTGATTAGATGTACGATTTAGGGGTAAGAAGATATGCTGAATTCGAATATGAAAATGATTTTCTTGTCGGACAAGTAGGTCACCGGGAATCCGGCCAGAACCGTAAACTTTGTCAAAAATAAAAGTTTGATCTGAAGTTCGACAAAATTATTTTTTAAAAGCTGATGAGATAGTCGATTCAGGGGTAAGACGACATGCTGGACACGAATATGAAAATCATTTTCTTGCCGGACAAGTAGTTCATCCGGAATCCGGCCAAAACCCGAAAGTTTGCTTAAAGTAAAAGATTTATCTGCAGTTGATTAGATGTACGATTTAGGGGTAAGAAGATATGCTGAATCCGAATATGATAATGATTTTCTCGTCGGACAAGTAGATCGCCCGGAATCCGGCCAAAACCGGAAAATTTGTTGAAAGTAAAGGTTTTACATGAATTTCATTAGGTGTTCGATTTACGGGTAAAAAGACATGCTGAATTCGTGTATGACAATCATTTTCTACTGGGACACATAGTTCACCGCGAACCCGGCTGAAATCGGAAAATTTGTTAAAAGTTGAAGTTTCATCTGAAGTTGATTAGAGGTTCGATTCAAGGGTAAGGAGATATGCTGAATCCGTTTTTGAACTTACATTTTTTGCAAGACAAGTAGTTCGCCCGGAATCCGGCTGAAACCGGAAATTTGGCAGAAGTAAGGCAGGAACTTCCGTCAAAGTAGATATGACGCAGGCTATAGGGGTAAACACACATGGTGAATCCATATTTGAACTTCTCAGATTATTGCCATTTGCCTTAATCTGTTTTTCAAGGAGTCTGGCGAAGACTGGACCTCTATAAGACCCGATTGTCTGGGTCAAATATTAAATTTTTGGGATCCCATCGAAACCTTTGGTCTTGTTTCTTGGGAACATTCGATTTTTCGTAAAAATAGTTTGGTACTAAAGTACTAGTACTAAAAATATTACAATTTTCTTAAGAACTTCTGCGTTTTTCTGCAGAGACGGTCGGTTGAAACCACCAGCCATTCGGTAAATACCCCCCCCCCCCCCCAACAAAAATAAGACCTCTGGGCTTCTTTCACAAAAATTTGTTTCTCTTTTTTCAGATAAATTTTGTATTCTTCGTACACATTGCCTGGGTGCTGCTACTTAAGCTACGTTCGTCTGTGTCTGCCGAGACCAGAAAGTACAGGTACAGGTAGGCCCGCCGGGAGGCGGGGAAGTCAGTGTTTGCTACATGCTTAAAGGGGTGTGAATCTACTCTTCTTCCCACCCAGCTGCTCCCGCACTCTGTAATCTGAACCTCCGAGAAAACTCTCATTTTTTGTTCTTCTACAGGGTTCTTTGCTTCGCCGATTTGATCAGTTGGACATGACCAGCTGAGCAAAATAACACTAGGGACTAGGGCAAAGACTTGAAATAGTTGACGCACAGTCGAATATCAGCAATACTAGCATCACTAGCGATAGAGAACGTCCCTACTGAAACTCATTCAGTCGTTCACCAATGCTGGCTCCGATACTTTCATATTCTGAAAATAGTAACAAAAATGTTACAGCCTCTTGTGTCTTTGTGTGTGCAGAGTGTAGACCGCGTCTTTGTTTTACTAGAAATTTATAAACCCGATAGTTTGTCTCGCTTTAAACTCCGTAAGCGTAGTGTGTGGCGCTACGGGAATGGCCTGTTTACAAAGCATGCAAAGCATAGCTCTTGGTGCTACTCCCTAGTGTTATTTTACTCTGATGACCAGTCACCATAGCAGGACGAGTCCTGTGTCTTAATATAGGGTGATTCTGGCAGTCTGCCGGCTGTTTTTGCGACTTCGGCTAAAACTCTCTTCGCTTTCCAGAGCTGAAGAAGAGGAAAAGGCTTCACACCCCTGAGAAAGTATTTTGCATGTGCACTGCCTTCGCCGCTGTCTTGTTTTATATATACTTACATAAGTTTGACTGAGTTTCTTGTACCGTATAGCGCCTTGCTAATTGTATTTGTTTTTGCGTACATTGCATCACGTTTTGCCTTATCCGCGAAATTTGAATCGAAAATAGAGAGAATGCAGCGAACCTAAAAAAAACGTAAAACAAGAACCGATCATTGCGAGTATATAGGAGGCGGATATACAACATATATGATACAGTAATATTCCATTTGACAATGCAAAACGGATACAGTCATAAGCTACATTTTATTAGAGAAATATTTCGGCCCTTCTTGCCCCCGACAAGTATCCATGTTAGCTGGAAACAGGAAGAAGTGACAAGTGACTCCGTAGACAGAATGTAGATAAATCTCAATATTTCCGACAACCCAGTCGAGAAGCAGCAAGACCAAAGGTTTCGATGGAATCCTAAAAGTGTAATATTTATTGGACTTCTTGATCCAGACAATCAAATCTTGTTGATCTCTGATTCTTCGGCAGACCCCTTTAACATTTTGCTATTTATCCCACAACCCACCGCTTGAATATGTACAAAAATAAATGTTACTGCTTTGGAATTTTTGGCAACTTACGGCCCAACAACTAATCAGATGAGAAAACCAGGTTCAGATATGGATTCATCAAGGACAATGACTTGCTCCGGTATCTCGTGTCTAATCAAATTCAGAAAGGTCCTTTACTTCGGCTAAATTCTTAGTATTTTAGAAGCATTCCCGGCTTACTGCATGCACAGCAAAAGGGCTAGTGGCATTTAGAGGAGAACCTTTCAACACAAATTTAGGGGTTTTAGCAAATTCTGCCAGTTTATCTGCCAACGATATAAAGTTCAAAATCGGATTCAGCATGTCTCCTTACGCCAACACCCAATATCTAATCGATTAAGGGGTAGGGTAGGGACTGGTATCCCCACCTGATTTTCCGAAAATTGGTCGACAAATTTGATTGAATTGTTCACAAGACAGTTGTCGAATGCATTCTGCCCTTTGACCCAGTAAATCCGATTGGTACTTAGGAGATAACTAAACTGATCGCATACACTTTTTGTTTATCGTTAGTATGTTGGACAGTTGCAACAGCCGACAACAGCTAGTGTCCTCACCCTATATCGACTATGTCATTGGGTGTTAAGATATCATGCTCAATTCCGGATTCATGGCGAACTACTTGTCCGGCGAAGAGATAATTTCCATATTCAGATTCAGCATTTCTCCTTACCCATAAATCGACTATCTCATTAGTTTTTAGAATTATTTATTTTCGTCCCTTAATCTGAAACCCCTCCCCTACCCCTAAATATACAGCTTTGGCGCCCATCTACGAACTCGACCTGTCCCTTGACTCAAAGAATCCTTACACCAACTTTCATCAAAATATGCCATTCCCTTTGAGATTTATTGTGCTGACAGACGGACGGACAGACGGACAACTTTAACGAAGTCAGAGGCACTTACGTTTTGTGTCCAAGAAGTTTTCAGGGAAGAAGTTCGCAGAATCACATATTTAAGGAAGAATCTTTAATTGTCTTCCAAAATTTCATTTTCTAGCTTGAGCGGCTTGAGCCTGAAGAGGACGCTTGCCAAGAAGGGCGGAATCTCTAATAAATGTAGCTAACGTATCCGTTTTGCATTGTTATATATAATTTGCAGTTAGCTTGGGCTGAAAGAATAATAGTGTCACATACCGAGATCGACTAAATAGAGGCACAACACGGCCCTACATAGTGTAGGAGGCACAAGTACTAGAAAGAGGCACGAAAACTAAAAGGGCCCTTTCAGGCTTCAGGGTGAGGTCAGGAACAAAGTTCTTACGTCACTTCGTTCAGACTCTAGAGTTACGAACTCTCACTTACTTGTCTACTTCTACGACTTGCTAATCTCTTTTTATTACTCGTGCTGCCTGCGCCATGGCGTGCCTCTTTTTAGTCAATCCCTCACATACCATGGTCACTTGAGAAACGACAAAGTGCAGATCCAGATACCGTGGTATGAGATACCAAGTTATCTGCAAAAGCGAAACTCGTATTATCTTAATAACAGGGAACGTGAATTATAAGTATTTTTTAAATTTGAAAATTAAGTTTTAGTTTTAAAATAAAAAATTTAAAGGAAGTGATTTATTAAAGTTGTAAAGATAGGATGGAAGTGTAAAGATTAGAAAGAATGGAAGGAACAAAATAAAAATAAGAAATGAAGATTAAATGTAGAGATAGAGGAAAGTGTAAGTGACGCTAAATAGATAGGCCGGTCACGCGAGGGTAAGTGGAAGCGAAGTCACCGGGCCAGTTCATATTGGACTGGAAGAACAGAAAAGATACTATGCGGCATTAAAAAAAAAATGTTAGATCTATAATTTGAATTTTAAAAAAAGTAAAAAAATAAAAAAAATAACGGGGAGCATTCTCAGTTTGCTTCTGTCTGGGAAAAGTTTTTGAATAAAAACATATATCCCCTTCTTTGTCCAGCCTTTTCTCTGAATCTGGTTTTATTTCGGCTCTTGATAAACTGTACCATAAAGTAAAGGCGGATTTGCACACTGCGTCCCTCCGAGTGTTTTTTGGAATCCGACCGTATTTTACGCACGCATTTGGGCTTGAAAAGATCTCTTGCAATACGGACGTATTTTGATAAATATGTTCGTTTTTTATTTGAATACGCTCACATTATCTTTTCAAGCTCACATACATGCGTAAAGTACGCTCGGAATTTACGCAGTATGTAAATACACCATAAAAGCAATAACTTACCATGGTATCTGCAAAACCTTCCAGGACTTGAAACAGGGGATACATTTCTCAGTATGCCTTTTTGGGATCCCAAAACGTAAGTGGAGGGATACCTATGACATCGCAAAAGTTGTCCGTCTGTCCGTCCGTCCGTCCGTCTTTCAGCACGATAACTCTCGAAGGGAATGAGGTATTTTGATGAAACTTGATGTGATGATTGTTTGGGTCAAGAGTAAGGTCGAGTTCGTAGATGGGCTTTCTAGCCTTATCTTTAGGGGTGGGGGGGGGGGGGGGTAAATTAAGGGGCAAACAGATATGTTTAAACAGCTAATGGGACAGTCGATTATGGAGTAAGAAGACATGCTGAACACGACGGTGGAAACCATTATCTCGCCGGACAAGTAGTTCGCCCGGAGTCCGGCCAAAACCGGAAAGTTTGTTAAAAGTAAAAATTTTATTTGAAGTTGATTGCATGTTCGATTTTGGGGTAAGAAGACATGCTGAACATGATGGTGAAAACCATTTTTTCGCCGGACAAGTAGTTAGCCCGGAATCCGGCCAAAACCGGAACATCTGTTAAAAGTAAAAGTTTTATGTAAAGTTAATTATATGTTCGATGTAGGGGTAAGAAGACATGCTGACCCCGATGGTGAAAATCATTTTCTCACCGGGCAAGTAGTTCGCCCGGAATCCGGCCAAAACCGGAAAATTGTTAAAAGTATTTGTAGTTGATTAGATATTCGATTTAGGGGTAAGAAGAGATGCTGAATCCTTGTGTGACAGTTATTTTGTACCTGGACATGTAGTTCGCCCAGAATCCGGCTGGAACCGGAAAATTTGTTTTAAGTTAAATTTTAATTTGAAGTTGATTAGATATTCGACATAGGGGAAAGAAGAAACGCTGAGCGAGATGCTGAGTTCGATTTAGCTTCTTCTTTTTTGCCGGACAGGTAGTTCCAGAATTCGGCTGAAACCCAGAAATTCGCAGAAGTAAGGCGGGAAGTTTTCGTCAAAATAGATATGACTTGTAGGGGTAAACACAAACATGCTGAAACCATATCTGAACTTGGTTTTCTCAGATGATTAGCTTTTTGGCCTTAATCTGTTTCTGAATTTTAATAGTAAAATTGTTCAAGGAGTCTGACGACGACTGGACCTGGCGTAGACAAGACCCAATTTTCTGGATCAAGTATTGAATTTTTGGGATCCCATCGAAACCTTTGGTCTTGTTGTCTGGGACAACCCTCTGAGAAAAGAGCTCTTCCTTTCTTTATTCAACCTTTTTACTGAGTTTAAGTTTATTTCGGCTCTTGATGAGGTGTGGCTCTGCGGAAGTTCTAGTAGCCGTTACGGGTTAAATCGTGCGAACAGACAGATGACCATGACCATAAGATGGCGAACTGGAACCCCTGCCAGGATTGTTAGCACCAATCATCCGCTCCATAAGGAAAAATGTATACCTATAAAAAGTTTCCAGGCCGGAACTCAGGACGGAACTTTCCGGTCGTCTGTCCGCACAATAAAGTAGGAACAATACTAGATCTATTGAAAAGAAAGAGGAATGTGAAATAAAAAGTCACGTGTTTTTCTCTAGCTTGAGAGGCACGTCATTGAATCCCACGAAATACTTTAAAGTTTAACAGAAAAGGGATGAGATAGAATAATCTTCTTACCCCCCACTTATTCATTTAAATAGGTTTGTAGACCCGATGAAAATACGTTACTTCGTTGCCCCACTATTCACGAATAATCGATTTCCGGATGGTTGAGTTTCTCTGTCGGATTTGTGGTAGCTGTGTGCAATTGTCCCTTTGTTGTATGCTTGACGAAGAACGATTTAACGAAAAAGGATGTTCTCGTAGTGAGCCACCTTCCGAGAGCTGCTCACTGGCCACTGAAAAGCCGCGTTTGAATTGAGATTCAGATTTTCCGCGTCACAGTAGAATTTGCGTTGTGGGGACGACCGTAGATGTTTTGATCGTCGATACCACAGCAGATTGTGGAAAAAAAAAAAATCCTGTAGCAGAATCCAAATAATTTAGTCCATTCAATTAAATGCTACACAAATAAGTTGGCTTTTCAGTTAATCTGTAAGCTCAACGTAAATTCCGCTTGCCGTGCGAAACAGAGTCATGTAGTTTGTACGATTGCGGCGTTCCGGTCAGAATACCTCGATCGTTTGAGGGGATCGGAAAAGAAGAACAATGCAAGATGCGTTGAATTCAGAGAAGTTTATCGAAAGGATTACTAAATAAAAGTCACGGTTTTTCATTTGATTCAGCAGGCACTTCATTACAATTGCACGAAATACTTTACGCTTGACGTTAATTCCTCTTCCTATGCGAAATTGAGTTATTTTTATCGAAATGAAGGGAAACAAGCACTTAATGTATGATATCGGTGCGCGGAAAAGTGTTATGGATGATAATCCCGATTCGCTAGTATCTTCGGAAAGTAATCCCAGAAAGTTGCGAAAGCTCCTCGGAAAGTTAATCGGCGGAAATTACGAAAGTGCGAAAAAAATCGGCAAGTGTCTGAATTGAAAAAATACGGAAAGCGTCATTAACAATGACTTCATTCGAATATATGAGGATGGAAGGGAACATATTTATTCTAAAAAAAAAATGGGATTCAGGACTGTCCCGGTATTTTCAGCTTTTCGTGCGTTTTCGCGGTCAGCTAGTCCGTCAGGAAAAATCCTGGGATCGCTTTCCCAACGTTTTCGCGATGCGCGTCACTGGCTGGAATCTCGCAAAAAGCCCCGTCTGTTCTCTGGCCTCAGCTCAAGTAAGGTGACCCACTTGACTTAGGGCGTGTTCCACCCTTCTAACAATAGTTACTATTTCCGTTCCATCCTCGCGAAAAGTTGTTACGCTGACCGTTCCAACCTTGTCGGAATATTAACTAATAGTTACTATTTGCTTACCATAGTCGAGAGCGTAGTAAGCGTAGTAACCACGCATATGGCAAATTCATCCAGGCAGTTCACATCCCCACGTCACGGAAGATGATAGATGTTAAGTAGATGATGAATTATACAGCGGACTAGTTTTGTTTGTGTGTTTGTCTGCAACGTGATTGGTCGGATTCGCCCCTGGCTTGAGATCCTGCTGGAAAATAGAAAAATCGTTCCAGCCTTGACGGCAAAAAGCCAGAATCGTGACGTCATGCGTAGTAACTACGGTAAGTAGGGTGGAACACACTCTTAAAGGACCAATCGCACCTTCAATGCCTCCATCATCGCTCCATCAATTCTTAAATCCGGATGCCTGGATTCCACACGATACATTATAACCTCCCTAACACCACCTTACTGATTTTACATTTGCGGTTTTTGTTATTTTTGTGGCTCCTGATGATTGTTTGCAAGAAGCTCGTTCTTCAGAAAATAAAACAATTTTGAATCCGTGTTTTTGCTCGAAGAACGGGTCTTGAGAAAGACTGAAAACAACCAAAGTCGTGTTTAATTTGATAAAAGTAGAGTCCAGTTCTAATTCAGTCAACTTTTGTTGGTTTATTGGAACATAAAGAGCCAATGCGAGGTATCGTGTGAGTATCATGTCCTTTAAGCATAATAGTCAGCACGGAAAATAAACTAACAAGGATTCCTCTAGCACAAGAAAGTTTATTGCTTATTTAAAAGTTAGCGATCTATAACGTCTTTATTTTTATTATTCTATTTATCACCTAAATTGACGAGTGAATAATACAAAAAAAAAATGAAAAGAACCGGAAAACTACAAAAAATACTTTAAAACATGTGCAACCTAAGACAAATTATTAACAATAACTTGACTTCTATTTTAGTCTAATAGTTTAATATGTCTGAAATTTAAAATGTAATTTTCATATCAGTAACTTATTCGAGTAACTTATTGAAGAGTGAAATTAGAGGCTGAGTGACTCAAAAAAATACTTTATCAAAAAATACTTAAATACAAAAAATACTTTAAAACATTTGTAACCTAAGACACATCATAAGCAATAACTTGAACCCTCAATCTGATACTGCTAAATTATGTCTGAAATTTAAAATATAATTTTCAAATTAGTAACGTATTCGATACTATGACTAGAGGCATTTTTCGTTGCTCCCACAAATAGTTTGTGGGTGTCGAGTGTGGCTCGAAAAGTGTGTTTCCGCGGCCTTTTGTGAGGCCCACAAGTGTTTCCGCGACCAACAAGATTTTCGTGGCTCGCTTTGTGGCTCAAATTTGACAAACAGCTGGCGAGGTGATTGTCGATTTTGTGGCTCGATTCTGGCGGGAAATTCAAATTAAGCAGCAAAATAGTGTCTAAACAATAAAGCTAACAATTTTTTCAAGCATATAGACTTAAAACTGAGGATAGTTTTTGTACAGAATGGTAAGCAAATAACCCTGGAGTTCTATTTACTGAGATTTTACATGAATTTTATTTTTATTTTCAGATATTTAAAATTACCGCCCAAAAAATATACAAAACGGCGTTTCCGCGAGTTTCAACTAGTGGCTCGACTGTGTGACACACAATCGTGTTTCCGCGACAAACACTCAGAATTGTGGCCCACAATTGTGTCGCGGGAAAAGGCCTTAGGTCTTGAAGAGTGAAATTCCAGACTGAGTGAATTGTGCGTATTTATTTCTTTATCACACTCAGTCCTCTGGCCTGGTCTTGCGATGGGAGAGGTCGGTAGGTATGAGTTCCGAAATCACTTTGGGGAGGCGTACCCAAATGGGCCTGTGGGAGGAGTCAGATTAAGTCTTAACTTTAAATTAATCCATCAACTACATACTTTTCAGAAAAGGGCAAAAAAACTGAAAGATACCATGCGGCCGTTTCATAATCACCCAAACAAGAAAACAAAGAAAATAAAATCTTTCTCAACGGTAGTCTATCAAGAAATGTTTCGTCAGTAACGTCAGTAGTAAAATTTAAACAAGTTTTTGGCAAGTAGAAGTTTAGAGATGTTAGAAATGTGGGAAGATTCCTTAAGGTGGCTCTGGTTCACATGGACAGTTTTTTGTAGTTAATTATGTTGTTGAGGTTACGGCTCGTGTTGATGCTGTTTTGTTGTTTCCATAGCATTCTGTGCTTTTAAGGAATATATCTTATCTTATCTTAACAATTAAATGTACAGGTATTGTATTCATATATGTGTGTATTAATTTTGTAAAAACAGTAAAAGTAAATACATAAATATTGTATTCATTGTTGTATTTCTGCATTTGATTCATAGCCGTATGAAAGAAAATGTAGCAAGTACGCCTCCATGTATTGTTCTGTTTTTTGAAGGTTTGACTTCTTGGGTAGATTTCGGAAGAAAGCGAAGTCTGTGGTTTGGAAAATTGGTTTGTTTTTCGTTTTAAATTAAGGCACCACGAAAAGGGTTTCCTAGACTGGAAGGACCCTTAAAGCGGCAACTGCAGCTTTTTGGTGATAAGTGGCGTTTTGGTAGTTTCGGACGGCATTTTACCGAAAATAGACACTATTAAAAAGAATATTTCAGTTTTATGGAAGGAAGAACATTTAAGAAAAGTTGATGTAGTAGTAGGAAATTAATTCTGTAAGGGAAAATAAGGTTAAGAGAAAGAGTTAAAATTATATAATAATGAAAAGTAGGGATAGATGATAGTGTAGGTGTAGGTCGGTCAAAATAATAATAAAAAAAAAAAAAGATTTCAAGAGCATTCCTGTGACCGATCAGTGTAAGTGGAAGCATATTCACCGGAGCAGTTCATTTTGGACGGGAATGACGTAAAAGATACGCTGAAAAAAAAAAGTATGACTCCAGAACTACCGCTTAACTACTTTTTTTTTAGGAAATGGGGCAAGTCTACTCTTGTCCTCATGCCACTGTTTGGTGTCCACTATACGATTTTTGGCTGGATGTCTGGAGCCATTGGTAAACACGAAATGGTTGAAGTTATCTGGCTTTTCTGCGACCAGCTCTTCTCTTCATTCCAGGTAAATAGTTCTTAACATGTTGTGGTTAGCACCTGTACACTCAGGGCGGAATAAACGAGGGGTTGGCCATTCTTGGTTGTTGTGTACAGCCACTTCCTAGTGCCGACACCGACTCACACCATCCTGAACCGGTTGCCACGTGTTATAACATTAAAATTTCTTTAGTCATATGTCTGTTGTCGTAAATTCTCGTGTCGTCCTTAAATTTTAGTGTTGATGTGTGATAGTTGTTCGTTTTTGTTTTTTTTTACAATGCCTTAGGCTAGAATTGTATTAATAATTTTTGCAAACCCATCAGGATTAGTGAAGCGTTGTTTTTGATGCCACTGGCATGTCTGGTGCTTTTGAGAAACACCAGGTTTATTTATATTTGCCATTAAAATTGTACCTTACCTTACCTTACCTTAAAATCAGCATGTTTACAATCGGATTCGCCTAATGTTTTCCGGCACCTGCCGGTACCGTGAAATGGTGTAGTGCAGGTGCCTGGGAATGGGTAACCCCTCGGTAACAATAGACCAGGACTGACACTAGTAAGTTAATTGTAAATACGAAGATAAACAATCTACATCCCTAATTGTTCCATCCATTCTCGTTTCCCAAATTTTGGAACTTCCTGTGTCACTCTTATCCACCATTGCGGTACGACGCTGATTGTTGCCTTTACCGTGGCTCTTTTCAAGGCGGATTAGGCTCCCACTTATTGCTTCCCAGGAGACCATTGGTCAGAAATACCACTAATGCACATTCACATGTGTTTCTCATCAAAACCAACTTTTTTTGACCAACTTTTTGTGCTGAGAACGAAATTCACCGCACCACTCCGCATCGATGTAGGGAACCGACTTTGTCCTATGAGGGGTCTCAGTTAGGCCGAAAACAATTGGAACGGGTTTGTAATCTTTGGGAGACTAAGCACAATTTCAAAGGAGTTAGTTAGATTTTTGTAAATAAATTGTTTCTACTGCGAATTAAGGCGTGCTTTAAGAGGTATGAGGGGCTTGAGGCGAACGAACCGATGCCCATTTTCTGTTTCAATCAATTAATCACTCAATCAAGTTTATTTTTCCAAATAGTGTAAAGCTAGAAGAGGAATAAAATATTTACGAAAGACAGAGACACAACACAAATTAACTAATACACTTACAAGATAGGACCAAAAATAAATGTTGGGATGAAAATACGTAAAAATTGGGCAGAAGAATTAGCAGGATATGGAGAAAACTGATTGCCAGCGTTCCTGTCGGACCGACGCATAGAAGTCGGGAAGGGAGGGGGGAACAAATTGGCCATCTGGGGACAACACATTATCTTTGCTCCAACATTTTCTGAAAGAGTATTTCTGCGGTAAGTTAATTTAGGAACTTCCAGTGTAATGAGAGCCTCTTCATATGATATGTTATGATAACCCAGAATGATTCTCACTGCTCTCTTCTCGACATTGTCCAGGCGATCAGAGATCTCTGCAGAAAGAGAAGAATGCCAAACCGGTGAAGCATAATTATTCTAAACGAGGACGGAAATAAGTTTTAAAATAGCAGAGGAGGCATTTAGTATCCAAACCGAAAGATTTAAGGGTAGAGAGGGATTTAATTAGAAAGTTGGTTTTACCGATAGTATTGCCAAAATGAGAATTTAATTTCAGATCGTCGTCGATTATTATCCCAAGCAATTTAACGGATTTACACTGCCTAAATGACTGTGGAAAGTCAGCAATTTTTCTTCTCAGTGTGCTAAACCGCATAACCGAAAACTTTTATCATTGATTTGCATTTTCTTGATTGACAGTTGAGTTTTAAGGAAAGTGTTGGAGTCCTGCACCGGACTCAAAGTGTTTGGAAGTGTGAAAAAAAGCTTAGAAATGACGAGAAGGGAAAGATCATCTGCAAATTTGCACCTATGAAGGAAATTTTAGCAACATTATTAACAAAACAAAGAAAAATGAGAGGACCCAACTTACTACGTTGGGCGGGGTACCGCATTATTTTTCTACTGTGAAGACCGAGGTGGAGACGGAACCATTCAGTTTAACAACTTCGCTCCGGTCTGAGAGAAAACTGGCAATCATACACTGAGAAAATTTACTTGCACCCATAAATGGCGTCCAAACTGAAGGGCTCATCAAAACTTTATTGTTATTATTATATAACTTTTCTCGAACAGGTATGTAGCGTATATCTTCCTATGTCCCACAGCCCCCCACAGGTAGTTTTATCATGACAGTGGGTTTTGTAGAGGCTGATACAATATCGTATCAGCCTCCAGAGAGGATGATACGAAGCCTTATCGCCCTACGCAGAGGTTCATCGAGCACTTTTCCTCAACTAATGAAAAGTAGAACCTGACTTCCAAAAAATAAATAAAAGACATCCCTTTCAGAAAGAAACGCAAAAAAAAAACACTAAAAATAATCCAGAAAAATACTGAAAAACATTAGAGTAATTTTTTTCAAAACTGAAAAAAAAAATGTTGATTTCCTAGCCAACCACCCTGGGACATACCTTGTTACAATCACATTCCTAATGAAAATTCAACTTGTCAACTGAAACAACATTACTTCCATCTTACTTCAGCTTATTTCCTGTACTCTCTACAAGGCAGCTATTAAGCAATTCCAGTTTTATTTTCTCGCTTTATCATCTACTTTATCATCTACATTTACTAGTAAGGAACCGGTCGCATAGTTCTTGATCGCTTTGTCCAAGAAACGAAAATTTATGACAAGTGACAGAAATCTGCAACCCGTGGCAATACCGGTTTAAGGTTGATTCATTTTATGTCTCTGCCTTGATAAATTCTATCTAGCGAGCCCGCCGCTAGATGGCATCTGCGTCGACACAAATGAAAAAGATGGCTTTGGATAAGGATTGTATTTTGATAAACTGAAATGCACGGGTCACAACAGTAGTCATTTTCACATTTCTATAGTAGGCTAGAGTTGCCATTTCACTAAACGAAAATTCCCTACAAAAGTAGCAAATAAGTACTACCAAGCAAAGAAGATTGAGAAGGCAACTACCTAAAGAAAAATTCCGTTCGAAAAGGTTATAATAGTTAACATACCTCCATCTTGGTTCATATCAGAATAGCAACCTCGACGGCCATTTAAAAATATCAACCTCGCCGTCGGCTCAATAGATATTTTTCAGAACCTACTTCGCCTTCGGCTCCGATAGGTTATTTTCAATGACTGTCTCGGTGTTATTTTCCGATATCAACCTCGATGTCTGAAGTTAACCTTATTATTTGAATCCATCAAAACTCAAGAGTAATATATAAAAAGAAACAACAACCTGTCAATCTCACTCACACACTTACATACAAATAAACAGCTGAGCGATACAAACAAATTAGCCTACTAAATATATAATGAAATACAAAGGAAAAACAAAGATGAGAATGAGCAAACTCATCACAGCGCTGTTTTAGTGAAAAAAGGAAAAGGTTGTGGTGAACAAGAACGTTGTCAGCCTTTTTGTGAAAGTTTTGGATTTTACTCTTCAATGTTTCCAAAGGATTCTTCAGTTTAAAATTAAGTTGTGATGGAAATGATATGACCTGGACCATGATATAACATGGGCATGATATAAATCGAGGAAGGACTCTCCTGCTTGTCACTGCTTTCAGCCCGCCAGTGTCGAACTATGAGTGAGTTCCATCCTACTTACAGTGATTTCTACGCATGACGTCCCGACTTTTGGCTTCTTGGAGTCAATACTGGAACGCATTTATCTATTTTCGCTAAAATATCTATCCAATCATGTTACAGAGATCCGTAATTACCACGCTTAATTCGGTCCCGAGAATGGTAAGCAAATAGTTACTATTAGTTATTATTTCGAGAAGGTTGGAACGGTCAGCGTAGTAACGTTTCGTGAGGTTGGAATAGTAACTAATAGTTACTACTGTTAGAATGGTGAAACATGCCCTATGTGGTCTATGGGCCTCTGAAAGCTCCCTCTTTAAAGAAGCCTTTATCTCATTTTTTTTTCTTCTTTTCAGCGCTAGCCGACCTGGCTTGCGAGATAATAAGCGTGTTCCAGCATTCGAACAATAATAACTATTAGTTACTATTTTCGTTTCAAACTCGCGAAAAACTATTTGCTTACCATGCTCGGGAGCGTAGTAAGCGCGGTAACTACGAATCTGTGTAACGTGATTGGTCGGATTAGCCTGTGGCAAAAAAGAACTCGCTCCAGTCTTGACGCCCAGAAGCCAACATTCGTGACATCATGCGTATTAACTACGGTAAGTAGGGTGGAGCACGCTCACTACCTTTGTTTTTGTGTGAAGAGGTTTTTTGTGTTTTTGTGTGTAGAGGCTGATACAATATCGTATCAGCCTCCAGAGAGGATGATACGAAGCCTTATCGCCCTACGCAGAAGTTCATCGAGCACTTTTCCTCAACTAATGAAAAGTAGAACCTGACTTCCAAAAAATAAATAAAAGACATCCCTTTCAGAAAGAAACGCAAAAAAAACACTAAAAATAATCCAGAAAATATCTGAAAAACATTAGAGACATTTTTTTCAAAATACCTAAGTTGACGAGGCAAGTATGAGTATTGTGTAAAACACTACAGCCAGACTATTTTATCTCGAAAAAGCTATCTCTAATATGGTCTGTGCTCTAAATTTCTGGCTATCTGCACATTTCTTCGTCTTACAGGGATTCATGGTTGCCGTTCTGTACTGTTTGGTGAACGGTGAAGTCCGGACTGAGATTGGTAAGCGGTGGAAGAATATTGAAGAGCGCTTCATGGGCCCTGCAACTTTGCGGAACCGGGCAGACTCACAGACCATTTGGTCTCGCCTGACCCTTAGTACAAGGTGAGGACAGAGTCATATCTACAGTTTAATGTATAGGGCTGCAATACGACAGTCTACACGGTCAGAAGTTTCATAACAGACAACACAAGTACTTTGTCCAATTTCGTTTTCATGCAGCGGGCACTGCATGATCAGCAACTCTAGCAATCAGAGAAGAACATAGCCCTTGTCTCTGAACGTAATAATATACTTACTGTGGGGTTTCAACAGACAGTGAGTAACAGATAACACTTGGGATGTTATCTGTTGTGTTTGTAAACATTATTCGCGAAACGTTATGCATAACAAGCATTGCCAGGAAGAGCCGAAAAAGCATCTGGTGGATTGTCCGACGTCATCGAAAAACAAAGAAGTCAGCAGATGCTTTTTTGGCTGTTTTGTTGCTTTTCCTGGCAATACTGGTTACATAATACTTCGCGCATAAAGTTTTCAAACACAACAGATAACATCCCAAGTGTTGTCTGTTACACACTGTCTGTTGAAACCGCGTATACATGTGTTGTCTTTTATGAATCTTCTAACAGTGTATAGTTACCCATAACTTATTCACAATAGCCTTGACCCTGATGAAAATGCGTTGCTTCGTACCTCCGCTATTCGTGTACAAGAACCTAGTTACCGATCAGTTATTCACTTGGATTGGCTTGAAGACCCCATGAAAAAATATTAGTTGTGTTTTTGCAGATACCATGGTATTTGTTACCACGGTAACTGGATCTGCAATTAGTCTTAGTCGTTTTTGCAGATATCGTGGTATCTGATACACGGTTGCTCTGCAAAAGCAACTATTGATGAAATCGCACTTTTCGAAATCATCCCAAAAGAAAAACTGATATAAAGTTACATCAGTAAGGGCTAAACTTCTTTCTCACCAATCTGACAGAATTGAAGAAAGTGAGACGTCCTTTCAGATATCAGTTACCACGGTCGGACCGTGGTATCTGAATATCAAATACCACGATAACTGGACAGATACCACGATAAGTGCAAAAACGCCTTTTGACCGTGGTATCAGATACCACGGTAACTGCGAAAATGATTTAGACCTTGGTATCAGATACCATGGTATCTGCAAAAACGCAAATATTGTTACTTCGTTTGTCTGCTGCTCATATAATGGATTTTTGTCGACTGAACTTTTTGTTTCGGATGTGTGGCACCTCTATGTGCTTGTAGCTCTATGCATAGAACATTTGGCAACTGAAACATTGTCGAAAAATATGTCTCAACGGCCTTATAATCTGGAATTGAACATTTTCTGAGCTTTGCTTCGTTATCCGTTCAGATGCATGCTTTTGTTAAAATTTGAATTCTCCGTATTAGGTCGAGTCAGGCGAGCATACTCCGAACGTCATTATTAGAGACAAAGGTGAAAAAACCAGTAGAGTCAAAATAATTCAGGGGCTGGCTTTTCAGTTAAACTTCAAAGAATGTTCGGATAGACGAAAAGTGGAAAAAATAGGATCAGTCGGAATAAAAAATTACAGCTATGTACAACCTTCCTTGAGCAGTTTCCGTCTTACCGGCTTTCCTGTTCAGCTTCTTCCGTTATAATTGAACTATTTAGACATGCGAGTAGCCTTTAACACAGATAGGGCAAGTTGCTATTACACTGTCAGAAGTTTCATAACAGATAACACGAGGATGCGCGGTTTCAACAGATAATGCGTAACAGGTAACACTTCGAATGTTATCTGTTGTGTTTGAAAACGTTATGCATGAAATTTTATGCATCACAAGCTTTGTTAGGAAGAGCTAGAAAAGCATTTACTGACTTTGTTCCTTATCGTCATGATGTCGGGAAACTCAGCAGATACTTTTTGTTGTTTTTGTCGGTCCTTCCTGATGGTATCGCTTATTATGCATTACGTTTTGAAACACAACAGATAACATCGGAAGAGTTATCTGTTACGCATTATTTGTTGAAACCGCATATCCTCGTGTTATCTGTTATGAAAATTCTGACAGTGTTGAAGTTCTATCATATATACGACTAGGTATTTATCTTTCGGGGCTTTTTTGCTTCTTTCGCGATCGTTAAGGGCTGTTCAGATGTGCAAATAACCAAATATGCCGTGTCCGGAAGATTAGGACAATTCGCCATGTCAAGCTTTAGATTTACGACCATATTTCGTTAATGTCGATCTCTCTGAGCTTTTTGCTCTGATATTTTCGCGGTCGTTAAGGGTTGTTTAGATATGCGAATAATCAGATATGGCGATTCAAGGACCACTCGCTATTAAAAGCTGCAGTTTACGACCATGTTTCATGAACAGTTTTGCTCGGATATTTTCGAGGGCGTTATTCACTTTTATTGCATATTTTCAAACTTCCACGATGAAGTTGGGAATCGTAGATTTTAGGATACCAGGAAGCAATACCAGCAAAATGCCATAATTCCAAACAAACCTTACCCTCAAATGCGAGAACGAATCTCGAGGATAAGTAGGCTTGTATACTTTTTTCACGAAAATAAGGTTAGTCCGGGAGCACTTACTTCGCCGATTCAGATACGGTGGAAAACACATGCGTTACGATATGTTTGTCTTCTTCTGTTTGATTTTCAACTAAATAGCCAGTTTGGGGACCGGAACAACGCGTCAGTCATAACGTACTTTTCAATCAATCGTCAGTCAACTCGTACTTTTGTTAAATGCAACTCTTGCAACTCTTCGGAACTAAATCCCCTCAGGTGTTTATTGGTTGAGGTTAGGTAGGCTTTTCTTATACTTTTCTTCTTTTTTTCCTTCTTTCTTGATTCCTTTTGCATTTTGTTTCCTCTCCTTCGTTACTTTTTCTATTCATAGTTTCTTGATGAATTCAGTTAATCTTTTATTCTACTTGTTGTTAGTTATTAATTAACGTCCTGCCGGAGCCAAACATACATTTTTGTGCTTTCTTCGTCTTCCACGTTGTGTGTTTTTGGGATCCCAAAACATAAGTGGAGGGATACTTATGACATGGCAAAAGTTGTCCGTCCGTCCGTCCGTCTGTAAGCACGATAACTCTCGACGCCGAGTTCGTTTTTTAGCTTTCTTTTTTTGTTGGCGGACAGGTAGTTCCGGAATTCGGCCGAAACTGGGAAATTGGCAGAAGTAAGGCAGGAACCTTTTAGTCAAGACAGATATGACTTATAGGGGTAAACACAAACATGCTGACTCCATATTTGAACTTGGTTTTCTTAGATGATAAGCTTTTTGGCCTTAATCTGTTTCTGAATTTAATAGTAAAAATGTTCAAAGAGTCTGGCAACGACAAGACCCAATTGTCAGGATCAAATAATCAAAACCTTTGGTCTTGTTGCTTAAAGACCTAATCCAAATAATCTGTTTACCTACTCTTACTGATTACAAGCCACCAGTTTATTTAAATTTGAACTTGATTGCCGGATTGCTGTTTTGGGTCAAGAAACAAGACCAAAGGTTTCGATGGGATCCCAAAAATCTAATATTTGATCCAGACAATTGTGAACGAACCACCATACTTGTCCAGAAAAAAAAAGTTCAGAAATGAATTCAGCGTATCTCCTTATCCGTATAAAGAACATCTAATCAACTTCAAGTAAAACTTTAACTTATAAAAAAAAATCCGGTTTCAACAGGATTCCAAACGAACTATATGTCCAGGTAAAAAAAAAGATTGTCATATACAGATTCAGCGTGTCTTCTTACCCCTAAATCTGTCATCTAATCAACTTCAGATAAAACTTTTACTTTTAACAAATTTTCCGGTTTGGCCTGATTCCGGCCGAATAAGTTGTCCTGGTAGAAAATACTGTTCCAATAAGGGTTCAGCATGTCTTCTTTCCCTTTAATCGAACATCTAATCAACTTCAAATAAAACTTTTACTTTAAAGAAACTTTCCGTTTTTTGCCGAATTCCGGGTGAACTACTTGCCCGGCGAGAAATGATTTTCACTATCGTGTTCAGCATGTCTTCTTAAAAATATTTCATTTGCCCCTTAAATTAAACCCCCTCCCCCACCCCTAAATGTAGGGCTACAGAGCCCATCTACGAACTTGACCTTACTCTTGACCCAAACAATCCTCACACCAAGTTTCATCAAAATATCTCATTCCCTTCGAGAGTTATAGTGCGCACAGACGGACGGACGGACGGACAGACGGACAACTTTTGTGATGTCATAGGTATCCCTCCACTTACGTTTTGGGACCCCAAAAACCCACGCAGAACGTCTTCTTTTTTTATTAGCAATTAGCAAAGACTTATAGGACTTAGTTGATTAGTTGTGTTATGTCTTCAGAAGTACCATACCCATACCTTTTAGTTTTATTTGTATTTATAATAAACAGTTGGAACAGATAGAAATTATTATTTTGATCCTTGGCTCCCTACATGCCATAACGGCTGTCCCGGATAATTGGCTGAGATTTAATCCAGACCAGGTCCGGACCGAATTATTTTGCTCATTGTTTGATGGTACTTTTTGTGTTTTTGACATTCATAGTGGCAGTACAAATGGTTATCATTGTGAGTTGGTAGAAAGACAATCTTTTGTGGTCCGCTTTAAATACGGATAAATGAAACTGAAACTCTTTTTGGGATCCCAAAACGTAAGTGGCGGGATACCTATGACATCGCAAAAGTTGTCCGTCTGTCCGTCCGTCCGTCTGTGCGCACTGTAACTCTCGAAGGGAATGAAATATTTTGATGAAACTTGGTGTGAGGATTCTTTGGGTCAAGAGTAAGCTCAAGTTCGTAGATGGGCTCTGTAGCCCTACATTTAGGGGAGGGGGTTTAAATTAAGGGGCAAATGAAATATTTTTAAACATATACTGTGATAGTCTTTTATGGGTAAGAATTCATGCTGAACACGATGGTGAACACTATTTTGTCATCGGCCAAGTAGTTCGCCCGGAATCCGGCCGAAACTGGAAAGTTTGTTAAAAGTAAAAGTTTTATTTGGAGTTGATTAGATGTTCGATTTAGGGGTAAGAAGACATGCTGGACACTTGTGTGAAAACAATTTTCTACCCGGGCAAGTACTTCGCCCGGAATCCGGCCAAAACCGGAAATATTTGTAGTTGATTAAATATCCGATTTAGGGGTAAGGAGAGACGCTGAATCCGTGTATGAAAATCATTTTTTACCCGGACATATAGTTCGACATATAGTTCGATTTGTTATAAGTTAAATTTTTTTTTTTTTTTTTTTTTCGCCGGACAAGTAGTTCCGGAATTCGGCTGAAACCGGGAAACTGTCAGAAGTGGCAGGAAGTTTTCGTCAAAACAGATATGACTTATAGGGGTAAACACATATGCTGAATCCATATCTGAACTTGGTTTTCTCAGATGATTAGCTGTTTGGCCTTATCTGTTGCTGAAATTTAATATTAATACTGTTCAAGGAGTCTGGCGAAGACAAGACCCAATTGTCTGGATCAAATATTGACTTTTTGGGATCCCATCGAAACCTTTGGTCTTGTTTGGTCATGTCCTTACTTAGCTCTCAGTGTTTCTAGAAACGGCAACAGCCGTTGGCGGGCGTCAAGTCACTCTGTCCACACGATTACCATTCTGGAAAGGAAAGATGGCTCCCTGAGCCCCTCCCCCTTCGCCGCTCGGCCCGGACCGACAGTGGGACCGCCTGTGTCGCCCCTACCACTCATGGAGGATCCCGTTCTCGGAACTGAAGAGAAGGTAGGATTGAAATTTGTAGTTAATCGCTGCGTTTTTGTTTGACTTTTGCCTTTCCTACTTCGGCCTTATCTTTTAGCCATTTCAGGCCTTTTTAACATTTTCCCGTTTTTGTAGTTGCCATTACGATTAAGGACTATTTGCTTTTCTTGGATATAAACACAATTTTGATCAATTCCAGTTTACCTCAATTTTTCTTACATGTTGTCATTATTGTCAATTTTTCGTCTTTAAAATCCGGGACAGTCTCCAAACAGTGATTATCACTTTGAGTCAAATTCATCTTTTATTGGATTTTGGGGTAAATTGACGAAATTCGCGAGGACAAAAAGCCATAAGGAAAGCGCAATTTGGTCCGCTACCAAGTTGTCCTTTTTTTAAAAAGGCGAGGGAAAAGGCGAAGTCGGAGTTTGCCTTTTTAACAAAAACGGGAAATTGTCATTTAGGAAAACGCAAAATAAGTAAAAAGCCATCGAAACGGTGAGTGAAAAGGCGAACCAAAATGCAACTAATTGCTCGTCAGCATTTCTAGGGTAGCACCCTCTATGATAGCCAAATGGCCAGAGTGGTAGCGCTATAAACTGGAAGGTTGCGGGTTCAAGCCCACCTGGAAGAGTACCTTATTGCCACTTTGTACATAAGCTCACTTCCGCTCTTGGAGGTGCCATTGTGGTATATCTAATACCACGTTATCTGGATATGCTTTTTCCCTTTTTTGCAGTTACCAGGGTAGATACGACGTGATGCTTTGCAAAAATGTCAATAACCAAACTGGTGTTTTAGAACGTCACGTCATAAAGAAATACATGAATCCGCGCCGGTTTTTTTTGTTGTTTTTTTCACTGAAGTTAGGACCAACTAGAAATAAATCAGTATAACCAAAACAAAAGAAGAAAAACACAAGCAACAAAAACGGTGCCTGAACATCAAGTTTGTTGTGTATAGATATCACCAGACCAAGAACGTGGGGATCCGTATTTGGTCCTTACAGACATGACCTACCAAGTTCATCACAGAAAAATAGTGTTGTCCTCCTCCAGACCTTCCTTCTCGTTCCTTCTTTCTCGCTTCTTCTTTCCCTTAGTCTTTCTTTTTTTTTCATTTAAAGTGAACTCATAGGTTATTCTTTCCTCTCTCCCGTTTTCTTTATGTAGGCTACTCAGTTAGTTGATTCTGTGGGTTTTTATGGCACGTATAAGTCAGCTATAATCTATTAAAGCTTGGCCTCGGACATCCTCTGACCTAATTTTCAAGTGCTATATCAGCATCTAGCTCTATTTTCTATGGCATTTGCAGCCCATGGCTCAAGTGCCATATACCGATCACAATTCCGTCTGTCGATTGGGCGGTCTGTTCCACGATGGCGAGTTAGGGTACTTCCAGATGTGCTAGGACGATGAAATTTGGAAGGCATATAAGGGTCCCGAGTCCCGACGAAATTAACTTGGGGATAATCAGTTCCGGATTCAGAGGAATCCGGAAAATTGGGTAGTGCGTAACTTTCGAACGGGTGATCGGATTGGAATGAAACTTAACAACTAAATACACGACATACCTCTGGTGTCCCATTTGAAGTCCGGACCGGATTCGACAGCTTTGGGGGTGTTGGGGGGGGGGGGGGGGGGTGAAAAGGTTAGAATGGAGGGATCGGAGTGAAACTTGTTGGGAAGAACAATCATCTGCTCTAGGTGAATCGCTTACACAATTGGACTGGATCCGGACACTTTTTTGGGGGGATGGGGGTTCCCGGAATTCCAGTGATAGCGGTTCCGGGGATTTTCGCGACGAAACTTGGCAGGCATATCAAGGACCCGATCAATCATCGTGGGGGGAGTGGAGGGAAGGGATCTAGCTTTGGTCCGGACCGGATCAGCCCGTATAATTCAAGTCGTAAACGATCGTATTTTTACAATTGTATAATAGGACATTTTTCCAATCGTAAACAATTGGAAACAATTGGAAACGATCGTATACGATTGTTTTTTTGCGATTGGAAAGAGTTGTTTACGATTGTAAATAGTTGTTTCCAATCGTTTGCGATTGTAAACAGTTGTTACCAGTCGGGAAGGGATCTGAAATATTGACTCATGCGTAGCTTTGGAACGGGTGATCGAATTCCAATGATATTTAATAATTGAATAGAGGGCATGTCTCTGGTGTTCTTGTTCATGTCCAGACCGGATCTGCCCGCATGGAAATAATTCAAGTCGTAAACGATCATTTTTCTACAATTGTATTATGGGGCATTTTTCCAATCGTAATCAACTGGAAACAATCGGAAACGATCGTATACGATTGTTTTTTTACGATTGGAAACAGTTGTTTACGATTGTAAACAGTAGTTTGCAATCGTTTGCGATTGTAAACAGTTGTTACCAGTCGTTTGCGATTGTAAACAGTTGTTAACGATCGTATTTATACGATCAAAACCAGTTGTTTCCAGTCGTATTTTTATGATCGGAAACGATTGTTTCCAACCGTTATTTTACGACTGAAAACAACTGTTTCCAGTTGTATTTTTACGATCGGAAACAGTTGTTTACGACTGAGACCGATTGTTTCCAATTATTATTTTACGATTGGAAACAGTTGTTTTCAATTGTATTTTTAACGGTCGAAAACAGTTGTTTCCGATCGTATTTTTACGATCGAAATTTTCGACTGCAGATTCTGTTTCAACACACCCTCCACCTTCACCCCTATTGGCCTATGCCCTAAACAGCTAAACTGTAGCTTGTCGATAAGTGGAAGGACTTCGGCTTCTCTCCAACTTGCAGTGCTTCCACTTGCTCCACTTCGAAAATCCTGCCGGGAATCCCAAAAATCCTGAAAAATCCTGCTCGGAAAGTAAGAAAAATTCTGCAAAGAAATCCTGCCGAAAAAAAAACAAAAATATGTGTCCGTACTAATTAAAGGGATAGTTGTTAAGACCAAATATAGCTAGAGGATTTGAGCAAACGCAACTGATTTTTTCGTCTCTATCGTTTGGGGGACTAGACGAGGGACTAGAACGTTTGCCGTAAGAACTAAATGAATGCGAGTAAATACCGACACTAGGGGCGTCACGACTGGGGGGAGAGGGGACGCCCAACCCCCCCCCCCCCCCAATGTTGTTGGCCAGTCGTTAAAAAATTATTTTTCGTCAAAACAGATTTTTCGTCAAACAGTCGGGTTTTCTGAAAATTAGTTAATTTTTTTTTTATCAAAACAGTCGGTTTTTCTGAAAATTGGTCGGCTTTTTTTCAAAATTGTCATTTTTTCTTGAAAACAGTTATTTTTTCTGCAAAAAAAGTCGGTAAATGCCTTGCCCTCTCCCCTAAACATTTTGGCTAGTAAAGCCTCTGACCAATACTACCATTAAAGAGGGCGTCACAAGACCGGACTTGAAAATGTACAGACAACAGGAGCATTGGCAACGTCTGTACCCAGGACAAATTATACTAAGCGCCGCAGGCAAACGTTTTTAAACACGCCTTTTTTTCTGGAAAAATGTAACTTAAATTCTAGCTTTTAGTGTGGTTTAAACTCGCAAATATTCCTAGCATTCAATGCCTGCTATAAATGAAGCACCCTTCTTCTAAATATGGAATATAAAATACAAAATGCGCCGCAGGCGAAATTTTGTGAAAACACTGATGATCAAAGTGTCTTCTTGCTAACCGAAATGAAGACACAATCAGACGATTAAAACGAAAGAAATAAGCCGCATCTCTTCGTTTTTTAATATAAAGGAGTTTGGTATAAAAACAAAAGACAAACACAGAACGTCAAACATAGTCTTACAGCTAAAATAGAGTTTCCATTATGGTTGCGTTTTCTCAAAAACTCTTACTGCAGTCTGTTAAAAATATCAGCAAATTCCTGGTAAATCCTGAATAAGCCCGGTTATCCTGCAAAATCCTGGAATCTCCAAAATCCTGCAGGGACCCAGAAATCCTGAATTTCAGGATAAATCCGGCAAAGTGGAAGCACTGCCAACTTGGCCTAATGCTAATAATTAATTTTCTGTGATTCAGTTCAATGATTCAGTCAACGAAATTAAGGAGCAAAATTTGCAATGTTGTATATACAGGCAATTTATTTTTTCTTCAAAATTTCCGATTAAACATCAGCTCTACAAAAATTACCAGATGACGCTTTAGCAGTATAGAGGGGGCTTTGACTGAGAAAGCTACTTTAGAAATATTTTGCGCTTCAAAGAAAACTGAAAATAGCAAAAACACAGATGACAGCTCTCAACTTCAAGCATTTACACGTCTTTTACAACTTTTGGAAAAAAACAATCGTAGACAGTTGTAAAATTACAATTGGAAACAATTGTTTCCAATCGTTTACGATCGGGGTTTCAGATTCGGCGTTTCAGTTAAACTATTTTGATCGTTTGCTACTAAAAAAAAAAATCAACTTCCCTATAACCGTTGTTAAGACTCAGGTTTGTATTTCACGACTTGAAAAGAAAACCAACTCGGAAACAGTTGAAAACGATTGGAAACAATTGAAACGATCGTTTTGAATGGATACGAAAAAAACGATCAGAAAATTACGACCGGAAACAACTGTTTCCAATTGTTTGCAGTTGTTAACAATTGTTTATAGTTGTTTACGACTTAATTTCCGATCGAAAACAACTGAAAACGATCGTAAACAGTTGTTTTATGATTTGAAAAACAATCGTAAACAGTGGTAAATTTATATTTCAGATTTACCGTCCCAGTTAAACTATTTTAATCGTTCACAACTCAACAGAATTCAACTTCCCTACCGTACTACCGTTTTTAAATATAAGGTCTTGTTTCAGGACTTCAAAACCAAACCAACTGTTCCCGACTGAACAGAACTGAAAACGATCAAAGATAAATCACGAATGGAAACAGTTGTTTCCAGTTGTTTATGACTGGGATTTCAGATTCACTGTTTCAGTTAAACTATTTAGATCGTATACAACTCAACAAAATTCAACTTTCCTACTACCGTTGCTAAAAATCAGGTTTGTTTCAGGACTTGAAAATCAAACCAACTGTTTCCGTTTGAAAACAACTGAAAACGATCGTAAATGGTTGTTTCCGATCGTTTACGATTGGGATTTCAGATTCGACGTTTTAGATAAATTATGTTGATCGTTTTCAACTAAAACAAAATTCAACTTCCCTACCACCAATGTTAAAAATCAGGTCTTGTTTCAGGACTTGAAAACCGAACGTACTGTTTCCTATCAAAAACAACTGAACACGATCGTAAACAGTTGTAAAATTACGATTGGAAACAGTTGTTTTAAATCGTTTACGATTGGGATTTCGGATTCGCCACTTCAGTTAGACTATTTTGAGCTTTAATTAAAGAAAAAATCAACTTTCCTACTACCGCTGTTAGAAATCAGGTCTTGTTTTGGACGGGAAAACTGAACCAACTGTTTCCAATCGAAAACAACTGAAAACGATCGTAAACAGTTGTAAAACTACGACTGAAAACAGTTGTTTCCAATCGTTTACGACTCGGATTTCCGATCCGCCACTTCAGTTAGACTATTTTGATCTTTAATTAAAAAAAAAAAAATCAACTTCCCTACTAGCGCTGTAAAAATCAGGTCTTGTTTCGGGCAGGAAAACCGAAACAATTGTTTCCGATCGAAAACAACTGAAAACGATCGTAAACAGTTGTAAAATTATGACTGGAAACAATTGTTTCAAATCGTTTACGATTGGGATTTCAGATTCCCCGTTTCAGTTAAACTATGTTGATCGTTTTCAACTAAAAAAAGTTCTACTTCCCTACATCCGCTGCTAAAAATCAGGTCTTGTTTCAGGACTTGACAACCGAACGAACTGTTTCCGATCGAAAACAACTGAAAACGATCGCAAATAGTTGTTTAATTGCACTTGAAAAAAAAATCGTAACAGTTGTAAATTTACGATTGGAAACAATTGTTTCCAATCGTTTACGACTGGGATGACAAATCCGCCACTTCAGTTAGACTATTTTGTTCTTTAATTAAAAAAAATCAACTTCCCTACTAGCGCTGTTAAATCAGGTCTTGTTTCGGACAGTAAAACCGAAACAATTGTTTCCGATCGAAAACAACTGAAAACGATCGTTAACAGTTGTTTAATGACGGTTGGAAAAAAACAATTGTAAACAGTTGTTTCCAGTCGTTTACGATTGCGCTTTCGGGTTGATCTTGCCGAGTGTCGGTGGGTTTGTGGGGCGGGTTCCCGTCTGGTGATGAGTCATGGAATTATTAACATTTATTTATGTAATTAGTTATAGGTTTTTGTCAATCGACCTTGTGTCCCCGGCTTGACCCTATTTATTTTGATTTTATACAGAAGTGTAAATTAAACCTTGAACCTTGAACCTTGAACCAGGTTCACCATTTCAGTTAACTGTTTTGGTCTTCACAGCTCAAAAAATTCAACTTCCCTACTACCGTTGCTACAAGTCAGGTTTTATTTCAGGACTAGAAAACCGAACTAACTTTTTCCCATCGAAAACAACTTAAAACCATCGTAAACAGTTGTATAATTGCACTTGAAAAAAACAATCGGAAACAGTTGTAAATTACGATCGGGATTTCAGATTCACCATTTTCAGTTAAACTACTTTGATCCTTCACAATAAAAAAAATCAACTTCCCTACTACCGTTGTTAAAAATCCGGTCTTATTTCAAGAACTGAAAATCGCATCAACTGTTTCAGATCAAAAACAACCGAAAACGATCGTAAACAGTTGTATAATTGCCCTTGAAACAAGACCAAAGGTGTCGATGGGATCCCAAAAATCTAAGATTTGATCCAGACAATTCGGTCTTGTCTTCGCCAGGCTAATCATCAGAGAAAACCGAGTTCAGATATTCTATCTACCTTTCTATACCTCTATAAGCCATATCTATTTTGACGATACTGACCGAAACTTCCTGCTTTACTACTGCCAAATTTGCGGTTTCGCCCAAATTCCGAGCGAACTGCTAGTCCAGCAAAAAAAGAAAAATTCAGAAACGAAGCCGGCGTATCTCCTTATAAAGAAACAAATATAAAGAACTCTAACCAACTTTAAATAAAATTTTGACAAAAAAAAAATGCGGGTACAACCGGATTTCGTCTGTCTCTTCTTACCCCTAAATATATCATCTAATCAACTTCAGATAAAGCTTTTAGTTTTAACATATTTTCCGGTTTTGGCCGGATAACAGGCGAACTAAATGTCCGGCGAGAAAATGGTTTTCCCCATCGGGTTCAGCATGTCTTCTTACCCATAAATCAAACTTTTAAACAACTTTCCGGTTTTGGTCGGATTCCGGACGAACTGCTTGTCCGGCGACAAAGGATTTTCACCATCATGCTTAGCATGTCTTCTTACCCCTAAATCAAACATTTAATCAACTTCAAATGAAACTTTTACTTTTAACCAATTTTCCGGTTTTTGCCGGATTCTGGACGAACTACTCGTCCAGCGAGAAAATGGTTTTCACCATCGTGCTTAGCATGTCTTCTTACCCCTAAATCAAACATTTAATCAACTTCAAATGAAACTTTTACTTTTAACAAACTTTCTGGTTTTTGCCGGTTTCCGGACGAACTACTTGTCCGGCGAGCATGTCTTCTTACCCCATAATCGACTATCACATTAGCTGTTTAAAAATATTTTGTTTGTCCCTTAAATTGAACCCCCTCCCTCACCCCCAAATATAGGACTACAGAGCCCATCTACGAACTCGACCTTACCCTTGACCCAAACAGTCCTCATACCAAATTTCATCAAAATATCTCATTCCCTTCGAGAGTTATCGTGCTTACAGACGGACGGACGGACAACTTTTGCGATGTCATAGGTATCCCTCCACTTACGTTTTGGGATCCCAAAAAAACAATCGGAAACAGTTGTAAAATTACGATTGGAAACAGTTGTTTCCAACTGTTTACGACTGGGATTCAGATTCACCGTTTCAGTTAAACTACTTTGATCGTTTACAACCCAACAAATTCAACTGCCCTACTACCGTTTTTATGGCACTTGAGCTTACTCAAGTGCCATATAGCGATTGTTATTTCTGTCCGTCAGTCGGTCTGTCGGTCTGTCGGTCTGTCGGTCCCGGTTTTGCTAGTTCGGGCACTTCCAGATAAGCTAGGACGATGAAACTTGGCAAGCATATCAGGAACTGGACCAGAATAAATTAGAAATTGTCGCTTCCTCGATCCGACCATCTGGAGGGGAGTGGAGGGAGGGGGAATCCGGAAAAAATAGGAAAAATGAGATATTTTTAGCTTACGAACGGGTGATCGGATCTTAATGAAACTTAATACATGGAAGGACTTCGTGTCTCAGACCCTCCATTTTAAATCCAGACCGGATCCGGTGACACTGGGGGGAGTTAGAGGGGGAAACCGGAAATCTTGGAAAACACTTAGAGTGGAGGGATCCGAATGAAACTTGGTGGAAAGTACAAGCAAAAGTCCTAGATACGTGACTGATATAACCGGAACGGATCCGCTCACTTTGGGGGAGTTGGGGGGGGGGAGAAGTCCGAATTTGTAGTGATCCCGCGAGTTCCGTGCTTCCTGATGTGCTGGGACGATGGAAATTGACAGGCATGTCTGGGACCCGACCAGCTTAAATAGGAAATCATCAATTCCCCGATTCGACCATCTGGGGGGGGGGGGGAGTGGAGGGAGGGTGAAGCCAAAATTTGAGGTATTTTTAGCTTGCGAACGGGTGATCGGATCTTGATGAAAATTGATATTTAGGATGACCTCGTGTCTCAGACACCTCACTTTAAATCCGGGCCGGATCCGATGACACTGGGGGGAGTTGGAGGAGGGAACCGGAAATTTTGAGAAACGCTTAAAGTGGAGGGATCGGGATGAAACTTGGTGGGAAAAACAAGCACAGGTCCTAGAAACGTCATTGACATAACCGGACCGGATCAGGGCACTGTGGGGGAGTTGGGGTGGGGAACCGGAAATTTTGAGAAACGCTTAAAGGGGAGGGATCGGGATGAAACTTGGTGGGAAAAACAAGCACAGGTCCTAGACACGTCATTGACATAACCGGACCGGATCAGGGCACTGTGGGGGAGTTGGGATGGGGGTCCGGATTTCTAGCGATCCCGCGAGTTTGGCATACTTCCTGGTGTCCTAGGGCGATGAAACTTGGCAGGGATGTCAAGGATCCGAACAGATTGACTTGAGAACAGCCGTTTCCCCGACCCGACCATCGTGGGGGGAGTGGGTGGATGGGGAGTCCGGAATCTAGTGGCGTGCATAACTTTTGAACGGGTGATCGGATCTCGATGAAAATTGATATTTAGGATGACCTTGTGTCTCAGACACCTCACTTTAAATCCGGGCCGGATCCGATGACACTGGGGGGGGGGGGGTTGGAGGAGGTAACCGGAAATTTTGAGAAACGCTTAAAGTGGAGGGATCGGGATGAAACTTGGTGGGAAAAACAAGCAAAGGTCCTAGACACGTCATTGACATAACCGGACCGGATCCGATGACACTGGGAGGAGTTGGAGGAGGGAACCGGAAATTTTGAGAAACGCTTAAAGTGGAGGGATCGGGATGAAACTTGGTGGGAAAAACAAGCACAGGTCCTCGACACGTCATTGACATAACCGGACCGGATCAGGGCACTGTAGGAAGTTGGGGTGGGGGTCCGGATTTCTAGCGATCCCGCGAGTTCGGCATACTTCCTGATGTCCTAGGGCGATGAAACTTGGCAGGTATGTCAGGGATCCGAACAGATTGACTTGAGAACAGCCGTTTCCCCGACCCGACCATCGTGGGGGGAGTGGGTGGATAGGGAGTCCGGAATCTAGTGGCGTGCATAACTTTTGAACGGGTGATCGGATTTGAATGAAACTTGTCTGGTGAGCTATCGCCTCGGACGTTCAGTGTCACGTCCGAGTCGGGTCCGATACCTGTGGGGATGGGGGGGGTGGTGGAAAACTCAAGAAACTCTAAAAGTAGAGGGATTGGGACGAAACTTAATGGATGGAACAAGCATTAGGCCTAGATGAAATTGACGGAGCCAGATGGTTTCGGGGCTCTGTGGGGGGAGTTGGAGGGGGTTTCATGGAATTCCGGTAGTCGTGAGTTAGAATAGTTCCAGATGTAAAACGACAACGAAACTTTGCAGGCATATTAGCGACCCGAATTATCTTGACTTAAAAACCTGACACAACGTACCCCCGGAAACTTCCGTTCCTAGATCCGAGCATTTTTGGGGGAGCAAGAGAAGAGAAATATGGACTTCTATAAATTGCGAACGAGTGGTCTGATTCGAGTGAAACTTCATGGGTGATACGAATCGATGGCCTCGACATGTAAAACATGCGTTAGAACCATATGCGACCACGATTAGGGGAATTGGGGGTGGGGGGGACTTTTGACATGCACAAAAACCAAACGGATGGACCGAATGAGATGCAATTCGACAGTGCCGAGTTTATGCGGCCTAGATTTGTTATTTGGCGTCTGGGCCGGATTCGGCCAACTTAGGGGGGGGGTACCGGAAACTTGCAGATAGGCTATGCTCCAATTACAGTCAAACTTGATGAGGGAATTAAGAGATTGGGCCCGAACCGGCTCCGACAACGTTGGTGGGAAGGGGGGGGGGTACCGGAACTTTCCAAAAATGCTCAGATTCGAGTGAAACTTGGTAGATGGTATAAACGAAGATGCTTTAGGTGGTCGATTTTTTTTATTCCGAACCAGATTCGGCCACGGTAGGTGGAAATAGAGTGAGTACCGGAAATCGTGTAGCACGTCTAGGGATCAAACAAATAGATTTATTGGGATGAAAGTTTGAACAGTCATGTGCATTTGCAATCGAGACGATGCCGGAACTGCTCAGAAATGAGTGAAACTAAATATCCTATTTCTATTTCCGAACCGCCTTTTTGGATGGCGGGTGTATTTTGTGACGTTTTCATCTACTTTCTTGTACAGCCTACTCGTACAAGTGCCATATGAGCTCGTAGCTCTTGTTTAAAAATCAGGTCTTGTTTCAGGACTTCAAAACCGAACAGATCGAAAACAGCTTTTTCCGATCGAAAACAACTGAAAACGATCGTAAACAGCTGTTTAATGACACATGAAAAAAACGATCGTAAACAGTTGTAAAATTACGATTGGGCTTTCAGATTCACCGTTTCAGTTGAACTATTTTCATTGTGTAAAACTAAAAAAAAAATAGACTTCTTTTTTAACTCTGTTAAATGATTGAAATCAATTGAAAACAATTCGAAACAACTGAAAACGATTGGAAACGAGTGAAAACGATTGGAAACAATTGAAAACGATTGGAAACAATTGAAAACGATCGTTTTGAATCGGAACGAAAAAAAAGATCGTAAAATTACGATCGGAAACAACTGTTTCCAATCGTTAACAATTGTTTACGACTTAATTATTTCCATACGGGTGATAACTGTTTGGGGGGGGGGGGGCACGTATTTCGGTGGTCTCAAGTTACGGTAGTTTCAGATGAGCTAGAATGATGAAACTTGGCTGGAAAATTAGAGATTCGACAAGATTGGCTTAGAAGTGGTCACTTTCAAAATCCGACCATTCCTTAGAGTAGCCTGCTAATCTTAACCGCAAAGTAAAAAATAATACTTTTAAGCAAACTATACATTTTCATGATCCCCATGAGCCCATGCTAATTTTTATATGAGCTCTTTTAAAGTGTGCATCTTAACTGCAAAGTCAAAAAGTATTTTTGATTAAACGATACATTTCGGCGCATGATCATTTGTGCCAGGAGGGTTTTCTTTCAAAAATGTATCACTAGCACCCTTAAACTACGCATCTTAACCATAAAGTGAAAAAAATACTTCTGAACAATCGATATATATTAATGATTCCCAAGGGCCTATTATCGTTTTTGTCTCGAGGGTTTTGCTTACAGATGAATATCTAGCACCTTTAGATTGCGCATCATTACAGCCAAGTTAAAAAATAAAATACTTTTTACGAAACGATACATTCTCATGATTTCCGGGGGTACATGGTAATTTTTATCTCAAGGGTTTTGCTTACAAATAATCAGAACAAACCCACGAAAAGACAAATTTTATATTTCATCCTCTGAACCAGACTTGCAAGTGCCATATGAGCTTCCAGGTCTTGTTTTAAATTAATAAGGATAGTGCCCTGCCATAGCCAAGCACTCCTTTTTTCTTTCCTGGCAGGAATATTCTGCTAATTGTGTATTCTTTTCTTTAAATATAGTCAAACTATGTACATAGAGGTGCCTCTATGTACTCTTTGACGCTGACTGGGTTTGTCGCTTGCCTTACAGGGAAACGCCACTAACCCTCGCCCCAAACCCAAACGTTACACACCACCGAGACTAGAACCAGCGACCCTTCGCTTATGAGTTCAGCGTGCTAACCGCTCGGCCAGAAGAGATTCCCCATAATTTTGTGTGTACTACAGCGGCTTTGCGAACAAATTTCCTCGCCTTGTATAAGGCACAGGTAGCCCCTCCCCCCCCCCCCCCTCCCCCTCCGTTGGGTATGTTGACATATCTCAACCGAGATATCATGACAAATTCATTTCGAACTCCTAGAAGTTCCTTTCGTTATTCACTTGTCTACCAGTCACAACCGATAAATCCTTCTTTATTTCTTTCGTGTCTCATCCCCTTGAATATTCATTGCGGAATTTGAATATTCATCATCCCAGCGTGGATAAGTCCTGACAACCCAATCTTCCAGATTTTATTGGCCTGTCTTAATCTCCCAGAACCAACCGTAAGAAAACGGACAGCACCGTAAGATACTATGTATCTGTTGGGCAAAAGGTCTTATGTGAAATTTGATAATGATAAGAACCTCCCCTGCCTCTCGTGCACCATAACGTTGTTGCAGGAGTTCCGTTACAGTTTTCGCTCATGACGTTCGGGAATTAAGTGTGGCAATCTTGAAGTATAACTGGAAAGGGCTGAAATACGACAATCAGTTATTCACTGAAATAGGATTGAAGACCCGATGAAAATGCTTTACTTCGTTCCTCTGCTGATCATCTAAACGATTTTCATCGAAGGAACTTTTTCTCTCAGATTTGTAGCAACTGTATGTGCTTGCTCTATGCTTGATATATCTAGCAACTACAGCGCAATAGCGCGCTTTCTTCAAAAATTGTCTTACTATCTGGAATTTTACATTTCCTGAGCTTCGCAGTCATTAAAATGCAAGCCTTTGTTGAAATTCAAATTCTCCGCTTCTGGATGAGCTTTGCCTTTTCGAGCCAGAACAGTATATTCTAAACATTCTATATTCTAAACTAGAGCCCAGCATGAAAAACTAAAAAATCACTTGTAGAGTAAAAATAATTTAGTGTATTTAAATTCAGGAGATAAAAGTAAGCTGGCTTTTTTCAGAAAACTTCGTCAGCTAAGTTCAAGTTCAAGTTCTGTTTATTTTAAACTAAATTCTACGTAAAGAGCCAATTTGGCAGAGAGAAGGTTCGAGGCCAAATGGCGGACATTTTCTTCTACTACAAATTATAATAACATCAACTCTCAAGTTATAAATAAACCATAATCCATCCAGTTTCCAGATTCAAACGACCAAGATGAGTTGGGATTAACCGCGACAAACCATTCACCCGCGACATTACCTTTAATCTTTTTTTTTTTTTTTTCTTTTTTTTTAAGTGTTTTCAATGAGCATTGATTTGACTTTATTTTTGAGAATATTTACAGAAAGCTCATGATAATTATGCCCGTCGTAACCGTGCTCATCCGGACCCGGCGTATTCTCATTGGCTGAAAACTGCCAAGATGGCCGCTTACGATGCGTTAGGATTGCTTCCGCTAGCTTACAGTTGCCAGTGGAGGACTCACTTTACATAGCCGGAAGAACGTTGCATTGCGAGGAGGGATAGACAGACAGTTGTTCTACTACACAAGCAGTATTATAAGTAATATAAAACTAACGACAAAATAATACTAAAAATTAGCTAGGATTGTCAATCAACTTTATCATTTTCACATTTGTTATCGCGGATTCTTTCTTATCGAAGTTTTACTGAAAAACAACTTATTTTTTAATAATTCGATACACATAATTATTTTTTCTCTGAGAAGGGATTATTTTATGTTTTCCTCTTGGGCTCTAGTCACTGCTGACTCAACAAGAAAAAGCTCATCATGCCTCGGACCTTCCAGCATGTTGTAAGATCACTTTGAAGAAAGCCTGGTATTGCGCGTGCAAAAAAAAAATTATTTCTCGGCAATCGTGCACCGTTGTAGTTGCTAAATATTTCAAGCATAGGTGTACAAGCAATAGAGGTACCATAAATCCGAAGGAAAAAGTTTATTCGATGAAAATCGATAAACTGAATAACGAACTGACGTATTTTCGTCGATTCGTCAAGTCTATTTAAGTGATGCACAATTAGACAGTCGTATCTCAGCGCTTTTGGATTAAACTTTAAAAGTTATCGCAGGGTCTTTCAGTTTGCAAATTTTCAGAAAATCCGAGGCGGATAACTGTCTATTAAAATCACATAAAAGGTTGGTAAAAAATAAAGTAACAGTATCGTACTGTATTCCGAATGTCATCACAGATGATGATGATGTTGATCTTCGTTTATATCTCATCCAAAATTGTAGTATCTCTCCTCTAACTTTCTTTTTCTTGTAGCCGTCTCCCGTAACCTGTACATTGGAACCCGGCGCAGGGATTGCCAACTTTCAAGTTGTGGAGTACGTCCCAGCCTTCAAAACAAACCACTCTAAGACAAACAGCCAAACTGGCCCCTCTGCCCGCACTAAAGAATTCGCAAATAAGGAAGAGGTCAGCGGCCTGCTTACAACCAGATGAAGTTCAAGTACTGTCTGCAACCTTTGCTGTGTCAACGTAATACTGCAGGGGTGCAAAGCTGAGTGTAGCAGGCTGGAGAAAAGACAGGAACGACGCTTCGAACCGAAAAAGCAAATCGTGGGGAAAAGTCTCTAGAAAAGTACAGGCTCAGATCAGTCAGGAGGGGTTTGGGTCAGGATTGCGATAGGGACTATCACAGCACAACACAAATGGAAGAAAATACGGACATTGAAATGTAAATGAGTCATATAACCTTGCGATATATTCAAAGACTTTTCGAACTTCCTTATTCTTGCCTGAATAGGGTCGGCAAGATGGTATTTGTATTGCTCTTTGTATTTTTTGCCCACAGGGGGAGACTCAACATATAATTAGTTTACCTATAATAATAGGATCCAATAGTATGACTTATAATAACTAATAGCATCTAATATTATGATTTGCCATATCCCTGGCATTACTCACTAGTAACGTGAGTAACTTTATCATTCCAGGCTTTACCCCGTAGGGTTTCATCGGCTCGGATTTCTACCCTACAACCTCCCCTCGACATCCCCCCCCCCCCTCTTGGAATTTACACTATCCACCATAATACTGAACCCTTCGATATTAACCACTAGTAGAATCTACGTTTTGATAGCACGTCTGATGTTACCCACTAGTACTGGATAATCTCGGACTTTACCCCCCCCCCCAAGACTAGACTTCATAGCTGCGATTTCTACCCTACATTCCCATGATTTTATACGTCTGGACATCAACCACTGTATATCCCCTCGTTTGGCAACACCCTTCCAAAGGATATAACTCCCCTGATTTAACCCCCAATACTTCCTCGTCCCGAACTTTACCCCTCACACTTCCCCATAAATTTATTTGTTCGGGCATTATCCCTTTGACATCTCCCCCCCCCCCCCCCCGCGTCTGCAATATCCTCCCATAGCACGTAGCCTCCCTGATTTTACTCACTAGTGCGACTCTACCCCCATCGGATACTTCATTACCGCGGAATTCTACTCCGCAACCCTATGATTGTATATGTTTCAGTTAGTATTGCAGACTCGTTTCTTCCAACAAAAGCCTGACGAGGACTCTTGCCAAGAAGGGACGAAATATCGCTGACGAACATTGTAGCTTTCCGTTTTGAGCCATTGTTTAATCTACGTTTCCCAGTCAGCCTGGACTGAAGAAATATTTAAGTACTTAACCCCCTGATATCACCGAAAACAAATAAGCAGAAGAAATACAGTCTCAGTAATACGACCACGCGGAGTCGAATAGATTTTCGATACCCTGCCCGATGCAAACAAGCGGAGGGCAGGAGCTACGTGGAACATCACTATTTGTTACCTCTACAAACAGCTATATCGCAGTAGAGTCCCAGAGAAGAAATTTCGAGAGTACCACCCGATTGGCTGTCTACCATTATAACGCGCTGCAGAGCGGGTCGTCGATACCTACTATAGTTTTTCCTCCGATATGCGCAACGGCGAAGAAAGAAGTGACCAGCAGCAACTCAAAGCTCAGCGAGTACCTCTAGCTCTGCTCCGTTTTGTCGGGGTATCGATAGTCGTTGAATGGGACTAGTTGGAGGTTCTATTGCCTGATTTGTTCTTGATATTACCCGCTTAGTACTTGATCGCCCTGGACTTAATCCCCCTGGATTCTACCCTGCAACCCCGTAACTGCAAAAAAAAACTCTTAAATGTCGGAAAGAATCTAAAACTTGACAAATTTGCACTGCAATTTTACCCCCCCCCCCCCCCACACACACACACATAAAAACTACCCACACTCATCTAGAAAAACGGTTTCACTTCTCGCACAATGGCAAATAGCACCCAATTCGAAAACCAACATAGAAGATAGAATGCAGCTACCTCTTCAGAGTTTGTTCCTTTTGGAGATCCAATATTCCTTGTTCTTATTGGCTAAAGCCTATCCTCTGTTGCCGCGAATACGGGTGACTAAAGTTTCGATCAGTCGCTGACTCTCACTCGCTAGTTTATCTTCTAATTGTTCGTCCGATCCGAGACATAAGCCGTTTTTCCACGATTGCACAAAGAATTTCTTGCTCTGTCGTAAGGTAAGGTAAGGTCGTGGCTCGAAAAGAGCGTTTCCGCGGTCGCGTGTGTGGCTCACAGTTTTTTTCCTCGGAAAATTAGCAGCAAATTCCTGTCCAGTTAATAAAATTGGCTACTTTACCAAGCATGGAGACATAAAAACGGATTTAGCCTATCTAGATTTTATTTTCATTTTCAACAATATGAAATTACTGATAAGAAAACGGCAAAACTGCGTTTTGCGAGGTTCAACTTGTCGGTCGACTGAGTGGCTCACAAATAGGCCACGGAGAAACGCCTATAGCTTCTTTCGCGCAAAACAAGCAGTTCTGAAAAGAACAATGCCATAGTACAAAAAACACACACTGCTGTTTTCTTCAAGGTACTTCTGCAACAATGTTTCGTATTCGATGCTAATCCCTCGATAAACAGTCTTGCCACGTTCAAACTTGTGTCCCCTACTTCTTCTACTCGGGACCCATCGGACTTCCGTCCATTTTGGCCTTTTTTTAATCTGTCGGTGTTTTGCCTCTTTAAAGTTCGTCGTCCAGTTCAGCTGCTTTTAGTAGGCTGAACATAATCCAGCGATTTCAGGTGTTTATCTGATTTTTGCAGCGCAAATGGAGCCTGGTACTATTCCGTTGCTTCCGTCAGTAACAAACACATCACCAGAGCGCCCACTTTCTATTTTCCGTTCACGGTTGTTTTCCTATTTTGGCTTTCGAAGCAAATCTAATCTTTTCCCCGAGTATCTTCGCAACTAAGCCCCGCCTCTCGCGCCGTACTGATTGGTTCAGCTGGATGTGAGATCTGTGCGAACCAATCTAAGACGATGTTTGTTGGCGACGTTAGTCAAGATTACGCGTAAGAGGTTGTGTGCTTTCGCATTGGAGAGAAACTGCGAGAGTTGGTGCTTTTTTTTCTTCTGAGGAAGTTGAACTGGAATGTAGCACCTGTATGCCCTTGGTGGGAAAATATGACTAAGTCCAAAACCCGCCAGTGATTCTTGGGAAGAACGATATACGTCACCCGAACGAACACTATAATCCTATGTCAACCAATCAACAGTGTTTGTTTGGGACACCTGTGGTGACGTTTCCTGCTCTTCGCTAGGCACGCAGCGATTTTTCATCGGCACGAACAATTAGAGCCTGTTCCACCCTTCTAATCATAGTAACTGTTAGTTACCATTTGTGTCCCGACCACGTGAGACGTTACAACGCTGACGGTTCCATCCTCCTCGAAATAGTAACTACTAGTAACCATGCTCGGGAGCGTAGTAAGCGTGGTAAATACGTATCTCTGTAACGTGATTGGCCGGATTCGCCCGTGGCATGATATTCTGCTGGAAAATAGAAAAATAGTTCCAGCGTTCCAGAATTCGGGACGTCATGCGTAGTAACTACGGTAAGTAGGATGGAACACGCTCTTAGTCATCAAGAGTATTGGAGCGATGAAGCTTCTATTTTAAGACGGGACTGCTGTGCGACCCTAAGGGTTCATGTCGATTGTGATTGGGTCTCGGGGATATCCTTGAATTTGTGATACGTGAATTTTACTGTGAGGCTCTGGTGAGGACCTGGAAATCGTATGTTTTCATTTTGGTCCGTGTGGTTATGCTAAGGAAGCATCATAAGCTGTATTGTTGTTTTCATATTTGTTTTATGTCAGACCCATAAACTTGTCTAGCGCTCTTTTTTAGCACACCAACTGCATCAGGCACTATCAAAACTTTTCAGTACAGGTTTTGGGACATGGGTCTAGTGGGGGAACAGATGGAATCTAAATGAAAGGTTACCAAGAGATTTTACAACCCGAAGTCAGCAAAAGAAAATCTGTATTCTAAAAAAAAAACATCTCTCCGATTAGGCCACAGAAAAATCTGTTGTATGTTCACAATATAGTCGCATGGGTATGTGAAAATTACCGAACTGTTCGCATAGCCAGGTAAAGCAGAATGGAAATTACGCAGATTAGATTCCTAGCATGAGAGATTATAATAAATGTAGGGAGGAGAAAAACAATTTTTGATGCATAAGCCCGTTTTTTTCGAATTTTGCTAGAAGCCGATGGGTCTGGGAAAAGGCTTAAAAGGCCATGGATAGTTTGTAAAAGTATAGCCTAGCTTTCCAGTATTCAGATTGTTTTAATATTGGGACATAAACAGTAAATAGGGCGCAACTCCTGTGTTTGCACTGTCAAATTTTGAGATTTCCTGCTCTAGGTAATGTGCCTGAAAAAAAACGTGTAGGAATAACTCTGTGGCATCCACTCGAAATGATCTCATTGTATGTACTATTTGTTGTATTATTGTTACTATGTTTATATTTGTGTAAAGATATTACTGGTGGTTTCTATTAAAGTCATTGGAACTTCTATCAAATATTCTAAGTGTACGTTGATATTCTGCGACACAAATTTTTGCACCGAAAAGTGCTGATTCGTGACAAAAGTATTTCGTTACGTGAATAGGTCGAAAAAGGCAAAATTTTCACGTGTATCCGTAGAAACTTAGTGAAAGATAAAATTGACACGAAAAGTGCTGGGTCATGACAAAAGTCTGCCGGTACTAAGCGAAACATTTCATAAACAGGGTGATCGAAAAAGCTAATTTCATTGCGTATCGAAAATCCGTGGGAAAGTTCGCAAAAAAGTTTTCGACCGAAAAGTGCGAGACATGACTGAAGCTTTTTTCGCTACGCGTTCCACAAGTAGGATCAGTGTACTGTCTCTCACAGGGGTGGTCACGCATTGGTGGGGGGGGGGGGGGGCGCCCCCCCCCCAATGTTGTCAGCCAGTCGGTAAAAAAAATAACCGAGTCGGCGCGAAGCTCCACGACTTTCTGTAAGATCAGTCGAGTTTTTTCTTGGAAACAGTCGATTTTTCTTAAAAAACAGTTGGTTTTTCGTAAAAATAAAGGACTTTTTCTAGAAGCAGTAGATTTTTTGTGAAAACAGTCGTTTCTTTCTGAAAAAGAGGCGTTTTTAAAGTTTGTGATTAAATGTTAGATGTAGGGGTAAGAAGACCTGCTGAACACGATGGTGAAAACCATTTTCTCGCGTGAAGAGTAGTTCGTCCGGAATCCGGCAAAAACCGGAAAGTTGGTTAAAGTTAAAGTTACATTTGAAGTTGATTAAATGTTTAATTTAGGGGTAAGAAGACATGCTGAGCATGATGATGAAAATCTTTTGTCGCCGGACAAGGACAAGTTGTTCGTCCGGAATCCGGCAAAACCGGAAAGTTTGTTAAAAGTAAAAGTTTCATTTGAAGTTGATTAAATGTTTGATTTAGAGGTAAGAAAACATGCTGAACACGGTGGTGAAAACCAGTTTCTCGCTGAACAAGCAGTTCGTCCGGAATCCGGCCAAAACCTGAAAGTTGGTTGGAAGTAAAAGTTTCATTTGGAGTTGATTAAATGTTTGATATAGGGGTAAGAAGACATGCTGAACACGATGGTGAAAACCATTTTCTCGTCGGACAGCTAGTATGCCTGTAATCCGGCCAAAAGTGAAAAATATGTTAAAAGCAAAAGTTTTATCTGTAGTTGATTAGATGATAAATTTGGGGGTAAGAAGAGACGCTGAGTCTGTATATGACGATCATACCCGGACATATAATTAGTCTGGAATCCGGTTGTACCCGCATTTTTAAAGTCAAAGTTTTATTTAAAATTGATTAGATGTTCTTTATAAAGATTTGGAGATACGCCGGTTTCGTTTCTGAATTTTCTTTTTTTGCTGGACTAGTAGTTCGTTTCGGTCAGTATCGTCAAAATGGATATGGCTTATAGAGGTATAGATAGATTGATAGATAGAATATCTGAACTCGGTTTACTCTGATGATTAGCCTGGTTAAGACCGGATCTGTCGACCCAATTGTCTGGATCAAATCTTAGATTTTTGGGATCCCATCGACACCTTTGGCCTTGATTCTACAGAAACAGTCAGTAAAGATGACAAGCCAGGCGGTAAATACCTTGCCCCCCCCCCGGACATTTTCGCTACACTGTAAAAAGTTTCTCCGAATAAGGATGCAGTATTTGCTACTTGGGATAATCTTATCTCTATTGGGATAAGATTAATCCGAATTAGCGGTAATCTTATCTCGAGAAAGATAAGATTAATCCCGGTAGTAAATACTGCAATATTTTTTTTTTACAGTGTAGTACCGCCTCTGGTCTCTCAGTTATGCAGGCACCAGATTCGAGAAGGAAAAATATTAAAAACGGAGCATTCATATGAAACAGAGTGATTTGACAAACCGCATGTGATTAGAAAATCACGTTTTAAGGCAGATCATTTCACAAGAACCTTCAATTTTTTGATACAGCTCTTGCCAGCGTTTTCTTTATGAATCACGTAATTTTGCCCACAGATGCTAGATGGCAGTCCTTAGTTCCGAGACTTCTATGGTCCTGACATACTAAAAAGGCAGGGCCATTTACTTTGTAGGTTGAGTATCCATACGTGTAATCGTAAGCCGTCGGACACGGCCGACATCTGATTAGGTTCGAACCAAGTAGATGCAACTGGTGGTGACCCCGACCATCTGAGGGACCAAAGAGGTCTCCTACTTAGGACCCTGTCATCTCCGATCTAACACAGTATCGCTTTCTTTTGAAAGCTGAGTTTGTCAGCGCTAAACTACTGACGACGTCCGATTGGCCGAAACCGCATCATTGTCGGTCAAACGGATGTCAGTGGCCGCAAACCAAAACTCTTGGGTCCTCATGGTTATGAGCAGAGCGTACAACAGGAAGATCTTGGTTGTTCTTTTGTCTGCGACGGGCGGTGCTAGTTACGTTGTCAGATCGGAAGGACAAACCAAGAGAAAGCCCCGCCGGGATTAAGAATTGAGAGATGGCACACTAAAACACTTCGGTAAAAACGCCTCCAAGCGCACTCAGCATAGTGCGTTAAAGGACACTTGAATGAAGAGTACCAAGTATCATCCCTATCTGTATGATTTCAGGTAACATTACCTGCAGAAAACCCAATTCAAATACGAAATAGTGTTTCCAAGCTATGATTTTTGCTCCATTTTGCATCTGTCCTTACTTCAGTACCGAACAATTTTAGAAATTAACAAATGTCTCCAATCAACCCTTCTTCTGGGATATTTTTTAACCTATTAAGCCCAAACGTATATCTAGAAGAAATTTCAATACGATCGGGCCAGCGCTGTACAAGATTTGAATGAATTGCACTTTTTGTCTTGGAGTCTGCATGTGCAAACCTCCAGAAGCGAACATCCCTATTATGAAAACGTGACGCTCAGGAGAGGAATGCCCTCCGGCCATATCTGTAAATGCATTCTCAATGGTGTGTTCGAGTATGGTTTCATTTTTCTGGTGTACTTTAAAGAGAGTTTCGTGTTTTTTTATGTAGTTTCACCGTAGTTTGAGGTACTTTTGTTTTAGTTATGAGAGTACAGTATACGGAAAGGACACATAAAAACGGTACGCATACTTTATACTTTGTCATAACTAAATCAAAAGTATTTAAACTTAAAAATTTTGTTTTTTAGTTGTTTATTGGGCTGCTACTGGCGCTAGTTGGGTTTTCCGATCGGACTAATAATCCAAGAGGTGTTTACGTCTTGGATTGTACTTTACGTATTTTACCGACTATTCTAACAGAGCAACGCTAAATAAAGGAATCTGATGCGTTTTACTTTAATGTTTAAGTATTATCTCAGTTACGCAAATTGCTTTAAAATTTGTGATATTGTTTATGTATTGACTCGTGTATTTATCTTTTGACGTGATTCGATCATTCAAATCGACAACCGGAAGCAGTGGTGACCATCAAAACTCTGGGGTCTAATGACTGCGGCCGAACCAGTAAGTATCAAAGAACTTCAATTCCCGTAGTAAAATAAGAGGTACTTCTGCACGCGCATGCTAACCGTTTATCTGTCTGCACAATCTTGTAAGATTAATAACTATGCGAATCAACTGACATTTTATTTTTGATCACTGATTAAGACAACAGAAATCTTGCAAAGATAAGTATGAAAGAATCCGGGAACAGCTCCATGTAGTCATTGTCTCTTTTATCAGTCCGAGGTACTAACTGGATCACCAGCATTCCTGAGCTTCCCCTGTGTCCCGATTCACTTCTGACGAAACGGTGAAAAGCACTATAAATAACGTTTGGTTTTCCTAAGCAATTACTCGGCTTACTAGATTATTTTGAAAGGTCCTGACGAGTTGCATTTTTACCTGTGGCCTGAAAAGGACCCTTGCTCTGAAGGGCCGACTACCGTTAACGAAAATTGCAGCTAACTGGGTCTAATTCACTAATTTTTATTCGATAATATTCAGAGATGGGCGAATCCGAATCCGGATTCGTCCTTTGGGCTGGATTCGAATCCCGATTCAAATATTCTGCTTGTCAGGCTGGATTCGGATCCGGACTCGGATTCCAAACCTTCAATCTCACGAATCTGCTCAGATTTCTGGTCTACATCCTTCTAGTTTCCGCATCCCAATTTTTTGCACAGTAGGCAATCTAACTCTTTGTCCACCATCAACCATCCTAAGTAATCCATCACTTTATCTGATTACCTTAGTGCTTTTAGTGTTTGATAACGATAGTGCTTTTCGTCACCTCTGATTTTTAAACTGTGGGCACGATTTAATTTTTGTTAAGGTCGGATACGATTCCGGGTTCGAATCCTCAGCATGAAATGGTGGATTCGGAATCGGACTCATCCCTAGCCTTGGATTCGAATATTCATGACCGGCTTCACCCATCTCTGGAATTATTTCGGCCCTTCTTGCCAAGGCCTCTGTAGGTGCCACATGCAACTTGTCATTATCTACAGCCTGAAGAGGGCGCAAAGCTTGAGCCGGCTAATTGCTTCAGCAACACCAAACATGATTTGCAGTCAGCTTAGGCTGAAGGAATATTCATGACAGTCTAACATTATTATACCATGCAGCTGATAAACATTCCTTGCATTTTAGCGTGCTAAAGAACCCTGATATCCCGCATCAAGGAGGGTGATAAATAAATTGCTGCCCTACTACCAAGGCCCTTTTGACTACGTTACTATACAATACGTAGGCTTATGCCTAAGGCTACACTACTTACAGTCTTTTCAGTATGATTATATGGCTGCATGGCACTTCAATGTTAGACTAGTTTATTTCCCTCGTTCGCAAGCACAAGTGGGACTGTTCGCCTATGGCTTCGGAAACAACACTATCACTGCCACTAAAGCTCTGGTGATAACCATGTTCCATCCGCGATTGATAATTTATGCGAATGCCCCAGAACTCAATACTGTACAGCGGAGTGTACTTCTTTGAACGTTAATTAAATTTGAACAGTGCAATTTTCCATTGAACTAGCAATCAACATCAGTAGCTGATAGGGGTGCTAAGAATACCCGAATGAGTGTTTTGGGTCTTCATGTTACCCTTTTTCCTTGAGCTGAACTGTTCTAAGTTAACTAACCTTAAAGAAGCATAAGCCTATATCTCCTGTATACAAAACAAAAGTGCAAAATGATTAAACACAACGTCTACTGGATGGAAATAAGTCCACTCTCGAGAAGCTTATTAATCTTAACCGCCACCTCTGGATTCTTCAAATGATCCATCAGGGCTTTTGGATCACTTTGCATCTGCTCCAGAATGAGTCGCATGGCTGGATCCTTCAAGATGCCCTGTACTTCTGGATCAGTCATGGCGCGCTTTCGAACCTCCTCTGGATTGCTGTTCATCGCCATGGTGCATGAGCGGTAGCCTTCGATAGCTTCACCGGCGTTTGGTTCAAGCTCAATGGCATGCTGGTAGGCGGTAGCTGCTTTGCTGTGTTGCTGCATCCCCTAAAAAGAAAACACAATTTAATTGCAGACAGATTGAGCGTGTACCACCCTTCTAACAATAGTAACTGTTAGCTTGTTATTTGTTCTTGCTATTAGTTACTATTTTCGTTCCAACCTCGTGATTAGTTGCTACGCTGACCGTTCCAACCTTCTGGAAATCGTAACTAATAGCAACTATTTGCTAACCATGCTCGGGAGCGTAGTAAGCGTGCTAACTACGGATATCTGTAACGTGATTGGATTTAACTGATTGGTCGGATTATTCTGCTTGAAAATAGAAAAATCGTTCCTGCCTTGACGGCAAAAAACGCCAGAATTCGTCACGTCACGCGTAGTAACTACGGTAAGCAGGGTGGAACACACTCATAACCATTAACACACTCATAACCATTTCTATAGAGGCGAAAGCCTTATTATTGCAATTATATTATTATATATTATTATTAACAGACTTCTTTTCTGTGCTTGTTTTTTAACTTATACCTAAAAAAAATAGAGTAATTTTTTCAATTATAGTAACTATTACAGTTTCTAGTCCTAAAAAATATCAGAAAAAAAGGATCGTCCTAACAAGGCACCTGAATAAAGAGTAAATAAGCAATCAAGATATTTTTTTTACCCAATTTCAAACTTGTGAGAGATGAGTGCAAAACATCATCATTTAGCTGCCTTTCTTTCGCATAATGCGCAGCCAAATCCATTACTATACCCCAGAATTAGGAAGAGAGTCGCAAATCCATACACTCATTCATGCAGGTTCAATGGTACGCAAGGGGAAGGGGGTCAAAACTGGTCGGGATAAGCACATAGCCAAGCACCATACCGTTACGGCTTGCCATAAGGCTAATTCCTCCACGTCCAAGAGTGAAGTAAATTAAACGTTTTTCTCAACAAATCCACAGAAATTTGTCTGAACAAATGAGCATGAACCTGGGGCGGCGAAGAGGTCGCCGACAGGAAGATTGGAACCAAAATAGATCTTACTCCAATAAATTGATTTCCTTGATATCACCCCTTGTTCTTGTTGCCTCTCCTTTTTATTTACTTTTCTATTGTTCAATCTCTGTGCCTGCCTACTCCACCCCATACCCCAAGCGACAGTCATACCACAACCACGGCTTCCCACTCCGGCCTAGTAAATGACTAGAATAGTCTCTGGTCACAGTCAGGGAGTCTGGGGAAGCCCGATATTCCCTCTCTATCCTTCATTTCTACCTAAATCGTCTAATACGCCCAACCCAAAACCAGAAGTATGGCACAAACGGGTCTCAAAACAAGGAAACAGCTACATTGCGCCATCCATGGCTGACCTGCCTCACCCCGTCACCCTTGAACTCGGTGCCTTCATCTATGCAAAGCTACAACTACATTTATCATTCGCTACTTTCCAGAGCCATATGAGCCTGTGCTGTGACACCACAAAACAGTTACACCCAAGTGACATGACTAAAAGTCCACAAAGCACAAAAAGTCCCGGTTCTGAACCCCATCAGTACAAGAACCAAGCTTTACAGAAAGAGCTTTGTACCAGCGTTTGTCGAAGTTTTGAACAAGTGACAAATGTATCCCCCGCAATGTTTTACTGTGTTTTATTTTGATTGGTTATGACGATTGCGTTCTTATATATGACTGTTGCCTTATTATGTATGATCACCTTACTATGATGTACCTGAAAGTGGAAAGTTCGGCTATCCAAGGCTGTGATAGCTCGTTGTACAATAAAGTATTGTATGGTACTAGTGGAGGGCGGCAATTTGTCTTTTGAAGTGGGGGGGGGGGCGAATGCTCCTTGAGGAAGATATTTCTAGGGAGCACTCTAAACACAGAAACTACCATTCAACGAACACAAATGCTACCATTGTCTGTAAACAATGGTCGAAAAGTGGAGACGTATGAACTCAAGTTAATCTCGCTGTAACTAGCCTACTGTTAGGGAAATTCTCCTGGCCAAAGATTCTGCCTTAATGAAAATGAAACAAACCTGCAGAATTTTTCCTTTTCTAATCCATGCCTTGACGAAATTGGGATCTATTTCCAGACACTTCTCACAATCTTTCAGTCCTAGATCAAAAGCTACCAGCTTGGTATAGCACGCGGCTCGGTTGCTGTACAGCTTCGGGTCATTCGGGTTCCTCTTAATCGCTTCAGAATAGAACTTGACTGCGTCTGAAAACTTGCCTTGCTTAAACATTTCATTTCCTTTCTCCTTCTCTTGTTCCGCCAGCTCCGGATTTATGTATGCTTTCGTCTCCTCTTCCTTCAAAAGGTGTTCCACGTCTGATAGCATAGTTTTCACGTCGGCCGTTCGGTGTTCAGAAAGCGATTTTTCATAAGCGGTTTTGGCCTTCTTCAAATCTCCGATCTTTCTGGCAGCGTTGCCGATACGAGCATAAGCCTTCGCGATGAGTTTAAAGTCAGCCTTATTCTCACGGCCAATCTCAATGGCTTTCTCGCACTCGGCAATACATTGTTCGAATTCTTTCTGCTCGAAGAGGACTGCTGCCAGATTCGTGTAGTAGACCATGTTGGATCCATCTAATTCGATGGCTTTCTTGTAGAGCTCAATGGCCTTGGGAAAATCCTTCTTCTTATAGGCTTCATTTCCTTGATCTTTCGCCCTTAGGGCAGCTTCTTGGTTACTTGGATCAACTTCCATTGCTAAAACACAACAGTACTTGTTAATTGTTATGATTACAAATGACATGGGTTATGGTCAGCTAATAAATACAAATTAATGGGGCTGTTGTTTAACTTTCCCAGCCTCCTGGAGAGCCCACAATTTAAGATCAAGGTGTTTTGGGGATGTTCAGCAAGTGTTGTAACACAAACAATCCGCTTTGTCATAGTAGAGCACATTAAAACAATGTTTATTTGTTGTTATTTTTTTTTTTTGGGGGGGGGGGGGTATTCAATTTTTTTTTTTTTTTGGGGGGGGGGGGGGGGTATTCAATTTTTATGCAACTATGTTCTTAAGTATCGTTCTTAAGTTCTCTTAGTTCTTACGTATCGTAGAGAGTTAAGGTGTCATTCATTATATTGTTGAAGTACCATATTTGAGACTTATTTTCAGTTTTAAATGTTTTGCCATCGCAGAGAAGATGCCCTTTCATGGAAGGGAGGCTCTTAAATATTCCTTCAGCCCGAGCTGACTGCAAATCATATTTAACAGAGCAAAACGGATATGTCAGCTGAATTTCATTAGAGCTATATTTCGCCCCTTCTTGGCAAGGGTCCTCTTCAGGCTCAGTCCGCTGCAGCTCGAAAAGGAACTTAGAAAAAAATGTCTACAAATCATTTTCCAGGTATCCGTTATATGCCTATCCGTTTTGCAGTTCAGATATGGAAGATGTTGGAATGGGTGAGAATCTAACCAGCTCTGAGGTAAGGCAGCTTTTCGGATCTCTGTCTTTCGAAAACAAAAGAAAACCGATCCGAATACTTTTGTTACTTTCAACCAATGTTTTACTTCAACTAATGTTACTTTCAACTAATGTTCAACTTTAATGTTCTTTTTTGGGATCCCAAAACGCAAGTGAAGGGATACCTATGACATCGCAAAAGTTGTCCGTCTGTCCGTCCGTCTGTCAGCACGATAACTCTCGAAGGGAATGAGATATTTTGATGAAACTTGGTGTGAAGATGTGGGTCAAGTGTAAGGTCAAGTTCGTTGATGGGCTCTGTAGCCCTACATTTAGGGGTGGGGGAGAGGGGTCAAATTAAGGGACGAACAAAATATTTTTAAACAGATAATGTGATAGTCGATTATGGGGTAAACACACATGCTGAACACCAATATGCAAAACATTTGTCGTCCGACAAGTAGTTCGCCCGGAATCCGGCAAAAACCGGAAAGTTGGTTAAAAGTAAAAGTTTCATTTTAAGTTGATTAAATGTTCGATTTAGGGGTAAGAAGACATGCTGACCAAGATGGTGCAAACCATTCTCGCGCCGGACAAGTAGTTCGTCCGGAATCCGGCAAAAACCGGAAAGCTAGTTAAAAGTAAAAGTTTTGTGAAGTTTATTAGATGTTTCATTTAGGGGTAAGAAGACATGCTGAACACGATGATGAAAACCATTTTCTCGCCAGACAAGTCGTTCGTCTGGAATCCGGCAAAAACCGGAAAGTTGGCTAAAATTAAAAGTTTTACCTGAAGTTGATTAGATGACAGACTTAGGAGTAAGAAGGCATGCTGAACACTTACATGAACAAGACCAAAGGTGTCGATGGGATCCCAAAAATCTAATATTTGATTCAGACAATCGAGTCTTGTCTTCGCCAGATCCAGTCTTGGACAGGCTAATCATCAGAGAAAACTAAGTTCAGATATATATCTATAAGCCATATCTATTTTGACGATACTGATCGAGACTTCCTGCCTATTTCCGAGCGAACTACTAGTCCAGCAAAAAAAACATAGAGAAACAAAACCAATGTATCTCCTTATCCCTATAAAGAACATCTAATCAAACTTTCCGGTTTTTGCCGGATTCGGGGCGAACTACTTGTCCGATGACAAAATGGTTTTCACCATTGTGCTCAGTTACCCCATAATCGACTATCACATCAGCTGTTTCAAAATATTTTGTTTGCCCCTTAATCTGAACCCCCTCCCCCACCCGTAAATGTAGGGCTACAAAGCCCATCTACGAACTCGACTGGTCCGACGACCCAACGAATCCTCACACCAATTTTCATCAAAATATCTCATTCCCTTCGAGAGTTATCGGGCTTACAGACAGACGGACGGACAACTTTTGCGATGTCATAGGTATCCCTCCACTTACGTTTTGGGATCCCAAAAAGTGGCACATGTCAGCAAACGAAAAGTATAGAGAGATTGCAGCACTGTCTAGGGAACTGGGAGCTGTACATTATTTCCTACATTATTTACTACTATTTCCAAACCATACGAGCAAAGAATGGATACTTGTATGTGATGTCTCTCATTCCGGTAGTACATGAAATAGCTCACACAAAATTCGCAGTAGCAGCTCCCAGTCCGATAGCCTCACAGAATTACTGAATACAGAATTACTGAATATTACTGAATGAATACTGGAGCCATCCAGATACAATAGAAATCTTACATGTCAAAATGTCAGTCAGGACTATGACACGTGTCATACAAGCTGACAAAAAGTGTATCATACTACCCCACTCCCCCTTTTTTATGGGATCTGCATTTCCTCCTAGATTGCGTGCATATCCAGCAGTTTCTTCAAAAGCGTATAATTGAATACCTTACCTAGCTTCCTACAAGAAATGGTTATTCTATGTCATAACACCTTATCCACACCCACACGGGAGTTTGTAGTTCTACAAAAAAAAATTACTTTGAGGGTAAAAAATATGATTTTTATCAGAAGTTTCGAGTAAGTAATGTTTTTCTTTTTTTTTCTCCTTTGTATAGTAGATGTCTCTTAAGAGTTGCGAGCAGAGATAAATAAAACAAAAAGAACCAATAGTTAGGAGAGTGTGTCATACTACCCAACTCTACCCTACCTATGATGCTACTGCACTGTGGCCACTGCTACTACAGTAGGCCACCGTACTGTGCAGGTAGACTGACATAGATATAGACTGCATGAAAATAACTGCACTTTTGCAGATACCATGGTATCTGTTACAATGGTAACTGGATCTGCAATTAGTAAATTCTGCAGTTACTGTGGTGTCTGGTACTATGGACAGTTGCCCTGCAAAAATGACAATCGCCGAAGATGCAAAAGAAAAACTGCTATCCAGTCACATCACTAACTGCCAAACTTCTTTGCAGCCAATTTGACAAAAGCCTATCCTCTCTTGTTGATCATGATGACAGTGAGGTAACGACAATCAGACTGGCCAGATAGGGTGTGTTTAGGCACCAACCTCTGTTCAGCAGAAACTGGTAAATAGTCGGCACTAAACACTTTTCATCCTGACCAAAAATCGGTCCTCCCAAAATACTGAAAATTATGCAAAACCACCATTGAAGTTCGAAGATGACGATGTGATGAAGGAAAATGTTTGACAACAAAAGATGTGAGGAAGAATTTGTGGCTGCAACTGCAGCTATATCAGCTACCAACTGGGTTTTGTATGGAGGGGTATATCTGTTCAACAGAAAATTAAAAACAAAAAGATCTGGAAGCTCATATGGCACTTGCGAGAGTCAAATGGAAGTGATGGTCAAAAGTTTTTTTTTCAGTTTTTGGTTAAGATGCGCCAAACTTACAAGGCTGGGTCAAGGGATGGAAGTGATGGTCAAAAGTTTTTTTTTTCACTTTTAGGTTAAGATGCGCACTTTGAGGGTGCTAAAAGTTAATTTCTAAGCAAAACCCTTGAGAAAATGGATCATGCGCTCATGGCGGTAGTGAAAAAGTAAATTTTGCTTAAAAGTATTTTTTGCACTTTGCGGTTAAAATGAGTTCTTTAAGGGATGATCCGGTCGGAGAAGTGACGATGTCTAACCCAATGATACCAAGCTTCTAATGCTCCAGCAAATCGTCCTAGCACATCTGGAAGTACCTTAACTCACAACCACTGGAATTCCAGACACCCCCATACATAAAACATAAATACTTAAGTAAAAGTAATTAAGTAATTACTTAAGTAAAAAATTTGAGTACTTGTACTCTACTTAAGTAAAAAAAACTTTAGAAGTACTTAATACTCGTAAAAAACAGAAGCACTTAAGGGTACTTAAGTATTCAAGTACTTTCATAAGGATGATAAGTTAGATTAGCACGATTTTCAGTACCATGTTTTATGATTTTTGCTGAAACTGAATCGACATCAGGGATCTAGTGATTCTTTATGTGAGCCTGAAGTGGTTGTTTGAAGAATAGCTCAGCCCCCCCCCCCCCCCCCCCCGAAACATACAAATACAAACATTTACTTCTTGGCTCTAACCTCTGATGTGTGTTCTTGTTTGATTGTTAGAAATGGAGTAGCCCCCCCCCCCTGCAACAAACTACTGGGTCCGGACCTGCCCATTAAGAACTAGATGAAGAGAAAATATTTGTGTTACTTCTTCATCCAGAAATCAGGCAATATGCACTTCTGGTCTTTGCCAGACCGCGTAGCCTAATTGGTATTCATCTCCACTCAACCCCTTCACCAGATCCCTTAGGCCTTAGGCAGTCGTTTTCTCTGTTGATTGATTGATTAATTCAAAACATAGGCACTCTCTTTACCTCGAAATAAACTATCTAATAAGTTTGGTCAGATGATGTTGTTCTTTCCGAATTTTGTCAGTTTACATCAGATTCCGGTCATCACCATTTACCCAGTAGGGGATATTTCCTACCTGGTAGTTCCCGTGAGTAGGAGCTGACAGAAGGGTCAAAGAATCTGCCATTTCTAGTTGGATTCAAGAACTATATACACTTGATCAGCCATAAGCACCAAGGAAATCTTTTTTGCCGAATTCGATTTGTCAGCGACCAAAACCAATGATGGGGATTCAGCATGTCTCTCACTTGTGACGCAAAACTTAGCTTCAAGTTTAAACTTCACCCCTAAATGTAGGGCTACAATACCATCTATGAACGACCTGTGCTTTTCACGCAAAGGACAATAAACCAAGTTAACTCATCCGGGAGTTCTCATACTAACAGATAGACAGACGGACTGACCCACTTTACGAAGTCATATAGGTGTCCCGTCATTGCATTTAGGGATCCCCAAAACTTGACATGATATACCCCCTCACATCGGAACTATGTGTTGTTTGGTCCTTACTTGATTAGGGATTTTTGCAAGCCTACCACAATAAGCCTAGATAAATACTTGAGTACTTAAGTACTAAAGTACTATGTAAATACTTGAGTACTTAAGTAGCCTACTAAAGTACTGTAAATACTTGAGTACTTAAGTACTTAAGTACATTTATAAAAGTACTTATTACTTAAGTAGATTTTTTGAAAAGTAGTTAATACCTATAAAATAGAAGTACTTGGCACAACACTGCCCCCATATAGCTCCTCCCCCCAGTACCTGAATCCAGTCTGATTCTGTCACTGATGCACCTAGGACTTGCGACTGTACTTCCCACCAAGTTTCATCCTGATCGCTCCACTCTATGTGTGTCACAAGATTTCCGGTTCTCACCTCTGCCCTCCCGCCACCCAGTTCATCGGATCCGGCCCTAAACTGAAATGGGACGTTGAGATATGAGGTCTTTGAAGACATCAAGTTTCATTAAGATCCAAAAACCCGTCCGAAAGTTACGCATCTAATTTCCCGATTCCTCCATCTCCCCCACCCCCCATGATGGTCAGATCGGGCAAGTGACTGTTTCCAAGTTAAATAGACCCAGTCCCTTATAAAACTGCCAAGTTTTATCGTCCTAGCCCACCTGGAAGTACCTTAACTACAGATCGTTGGAATTATGGAACCCACATCTGACTCCACCCACAGTGTCCGAATCCTGTGTCAGTGATGTATCTAGAGCTTGTGCTTGTTCTTCCCACCAAGTTTCATCCCGATCGCTCCGCTCTGAGAGTTTCACACGAATTCCAGTTCCCCCATCCAACTCACCCCCAGGTTCAATCGGATCTGGTCCGGACTTGAAATGAGACATCTGATACACGAGGTCCTTTCAGATATCAAGTTTCACTAAGATCCAATCACCTGTTCGAAAGTTATGCATGCCCCTATTTTCCGAATTCCAACATCTCCCCCTCCCCCCATGATGGTTGGATCGAGCAAGTGACTATTTCCAAGTTAGTTTGGTAGGGTCTCTAATATGCCTGCCAAGTTTCATTACCCTAGTTCCCTAGTTCTGGAAGTACCTTAACTCGAGATGAGTGACCGACCGACTGATGGACCAGAAAGTCATCAGTAGCCTAAATGGCACTTGAGCGGAGCTGCAAGTGGCATAACAGCCAAAGAATTAGAACTAAAAAAAAATTAAAATTAAAAAATCAATAGCCTAGGCCTACTGAATTCAAGTTATATCTTTATAGTAAGTTCTTATCTTAATTTCAGTAGATTTTTCTATATGCTGTTCAGCCATTGTTTTTAGTTTCTAGTTGATGGGAAGTTGAATCAGAACCAAGAATCGTGAACGGTGATGGAAACCGTTCCCAAATTTCCTGACCGAAAATCGGAACCAATTGCTGAAACCACAATCTGGTCAGCGCAAAAATGTTGGTTCATTACGACCGAAAGTTGAAAAATCCCTGGTTAATCCCAGATTCCTCTGGACCACAGTATGTTGATTTGTCCATAAAACAATAATTACAAAACTGCCTTTTAACGGTGGCATCAGACACCATGGTATCTGCAAATACGACTTTAGACTCTGGTGTCAGATACCTGTCAAATACAATGCAATGGCATCTGCAAAAATGCAATCAATGGCTCTGTTTGAAATCAACAAACATTCAAATAAGCATAGCTCAACCGTACACACTACACCTCAAACTAGAATGACAAACACAGGTCCAAAGAGGTGATGAACAAACAAACCCACTCACCTGCTTATGCCAGGCTTATGCCAATCAATATCAATTTTACAAAGAATGTTCTAGATCAAAAAACAACCTTCCACGTTTTTCTTGAATGTTCTACGCGACGTTGCCACTAGCACTTTTGATATATCCCTACTCCTACTGAAGCACATTTGCAAAATTCAAACAAAGAGAACAAGATATTTGCCAGGATCCCAGGAACTCGAGCTTTAAATTATGGAACATAAACGATTACGTAGAAAGAGTAACAATAAAGGGCAGAATGAACGACGATAAGCCAACAATTAGGCGGCGTTTTGGCGAAGCCCACATGGAGAACATATTGCCGGGCATGATTGCAGTAACAGCTTCTATGGGTGTGTTTCGGCGCCAACCGATGTTCAGCGGAAACCGGTAACCGGTTGTCGCGAAAACAGTTTTTTATCGTAACCAAAAATCGGTTCTCCCAAAACATTGGAAATGACGCGAAAACACGTTTCAAATTTGAAGACGATGACGTGATGAAGAAAGATATTTGATAATAAAGATGGAGGAAGTAGCTGCAACTGGATCTATATCAGCAGCTGACTGGGTTTTGTGTTCGGCTGTATCTGTCACGATAATACAAAATCATAGTAATAATAGCAAAAGAAAAAATTAAAGGTAAAACTGAAAAATTAAAAACTGGAAATTGTAATTGAAAATTAATATTAAAAATAAAAATTTAAATTAAACATTCCTTCAGCTCAAGCTGAGTGAGATCATATTTGACAGTGAGAAACGGATATTTCGGCCCTTCTTGGCAAGGGTCCTGTTCAGGGTCAAACCCACTCAAGTTGGAAAAACGATAATTACGATCAGACTCGCAGTCAGCGCTGAAGGAATATTTACTTTTAATTTTTAATTTTTAAGTTTAATTTTTATTAAATATTCTTTGAGCCCAAGCTGACTTTGAAACATTTATTCAAACAATGTTCACACGGATACGTCAGCTCTGATTTTTCATCAGCGATATTTCGGCCCTTCTTGGCAAGGGTCCTCGTCAGGCTGTCAATCTTCTTGTTCAACTTCGGGGAAGGAAACAAACCTGTAATAAATAACTGAAGCTTCTACCGACTATAAATATCTTATTAAGTGTGAACATTGTTTGAATAAATTAATTTTTATTTTTAGTTTTAATTTTTATTTTTATATAACAATTTTCAGTTTTATTTTTAATTTTTTTTTACTATTATTTTGTATTATTATTACAAATTAAAAACTGAAAATTGTAAGTCAAAACTTAAATTAAAATTGAAACTAAAAATTAAAAATAAAATTAAACTTAAAAATTAAAGTTAAAAATTAAAATTTAGAATTAAAATTTAAAATTAAAATTAAAAATTAAAATTAAATATAAAATTCAAATTAAGAATCAATAAAATATTCAATTTATATTTTGGACTATATAAGTTCGTATTTTAACTTTGGAACATTTTTCTATTTGCTGTTCCGCCGTATTTATTTTCTAGTTGATGACGGTGAAGCTGAATCAGAACCAAGAATCGTGAACGGTAACGATAACCGTTCCAAAATTTCCTGACCGAAGATCGGAACCGATCTCCGAACCAAATTCTGGTCGACGCAAAAACACCGGTTCATCAGAACCGAAGGTCGCGAAAACACTGGTTACTCTGAACCGAAGTACATTGGTTGGCGCCGAAACAGATAGTCTGTTATAGCCAATAGAAAATTAAGGCGAAAATTTTTGAATCCATTTTTGTTTTTCTGTAGGCTAAAATTTAACTGCTTCTCTTACAAATTCTATCATTTACCGTTGATTAAATACCAAGACTCTAAGAAGTTCCAGAAACCGGATGGAGCGATGTTCCTTGCAGCAGCAGAAACTGTAGTCTAGTCAAGATACTACCTATAATCACATAAAATGAGCGCCACAGGCAAAATTTTGTTTTGCTTTTTCCTGCCAAATTTAATTTCCATCAAAATTTTACCTTTTCATGTTTCGAAATCTCAATCTAAGACTGGCTTAAAACCCCCGTCAAAGGACGCGCCTTTCCACAAAATAGAGAATACTACGAAAAGTCCTGCAGGCGGAATTTTCAAAATATTTATGATTATGATATTCTTTTCGGGATCCAAAATAAAAGTAAGGACTATCGATGATACCATAGAACATCCCTTTCGTCTGCGACCAGTGCTTCACTCGACCTCTTCCGAGGTTCGTGGTAACTTCCGATCCTGGCAATTATAACGAATAAATTACCGAATCCCAGTTATTATACCGAATAAGTTTAGACCGATATCATGTTCGTGATTCTGTATAACTACCGTATCCCGGTTATTATACCGAATTGTTTTGGTATCGAAAGACTACCGAACAGTATTCATATTCGGTATACTTTCGTCGAAACTGGAATAACGTCAGGACTCGTTGTTAACTTCGTAATCCTGGAAATTATACTGGATAAATTACCGAATCCCAATCATGATACCGAGTAATTTTGAACCGATAGCTTGTTCGGGATTCTGTGTAACTACGGAATCTCCATAAATATGCCGAACAGTTCCGGCATCGAAAAACTACCAAATGATTTCAGTAAATTCTCTCACAGTTAATCCTAGGTTACATTGATAGACCATCGACACAAACTTTCTTACCGTCAGATTTACAGAAAGCGAATACAATGTGCACCCATTTGCAAAAATTCCTAGCCCCTCGTGAACCGATTCCTACTTACACGTCCCTCTCCCGTGATATACATTAAGATAAGTTAACTGACAACATTAAGTTAACCGAAAACAAATAATGGGTACACCAGCTAGCAAAAGTTGCAAACCCATAAAAATTTGACTCAGTGCTGAGCTTGGTGAATACTGGGCTCAAACTTACATGGACGAATGCCAAGCACTTCGTCGTCACTTCCACGTGTTTCGTACTCGATTTCATTTTCCTCACTAGAACACTGACTATCTGTCATTTTATTTAATTTTATTTAATATGACATCTTTCGATGTCATATACTTTGATCAGCTCATCAGCGGCTATCGATTGCCGTCGAAGTTGAACTTTATCCTTTCCAATCGCAGATATCGTGATGGATGAAAACTTGGAACAATATCTTATATAATCTAGTTGATATTATAAAGCTATCCGTAACTTTTCAGGATTAAAATACCATAGGTGACACTATTAATTATTACAAAATTGCCTTATTGTTTTACATTACCGTATCGTTTGTACCCGTTGCGTAAACAGTTAATCCTAGGTTATAGCGATAGACCATCGATACAAACTTTCTTACTGTCATATTTACAGAAATCGAATACAATGTGCACCAATTTTCAAAAATTTCTAACCCCTCGTGAACCGATTCTTACTTACAAGTCCGTCTCCCGTTATTGACATCAAATTCACCGGAAACAAATAATGGATACACCAGCTATCAAAAGTTGCAAGCCCCTCGTCGCTGAAGATGATTATTGCATAAGCTTTTTAAACGGGATGTTCTAAAAAAATTAATCATATGATCAAAAGGTATTCTTCAGCGTTGTAAAAACAACAACAAAATAATATAGGAAGAAGGGACTAAATTAACTTTGCAGTCAGTTGTACTTTATCCTTTTCAATCGTAGACATCGTGACGGATGAAAACTTGGAACAATATCTTATATAATCTAGTTGGTAATAGAAAGCTATCCGTAACTTTTCAGGATTAAAATACCATAGATGACACTATTAATTATTATGAAACTACCTCATTACTTTACATTTTCGTTTGTATCCGTTGTGTAAACAGTTAATCCTCGGTTACATTGATAGACCATCGACACAAACTTTCTTACCGTCAGATTTATAGAAATCGAATACAATGTGCACCCATTTGCAAAAATTCCTAGCCCCTCGTGAACCGATTCCTACTTACAAGTCCCTCTCCCGTGATATACATTAAGTTAACCGAAAACAAATAATGGGTACACCAGCTAGCAAAAGTTGCAAACCCAACATCCCAGCAAAAGTTGCAAACCCATCAGAAGATGATTGTAGCATAACAGCCGATTATTACTTAAAAGTCCCTTGCATATCTTACCATTGGGAACCAAAATGTTGTTACCATCGAATACACCGGAAACAAATAACAGGTACACCAACTAGCAAAAGCTGCAAACCCTCATTGCCGAAGATGATTATGAGCTAACAGTTGTCGTTGCATACATGTCCCCTACATGTCTCACAACTGGTATCGCCAACAAGAGCTAGTCGCTGATATGGCACTTCCAAGGGTGCTGCAAGTGCCATAAAAGCTAAAAGAATCTCGGGCTCGCTATAAGCATGTGTTTTGTCATCCCTTGGATAGCCCGCATATGTATACAGCCTTGTACACCAGCCTCCATTACTCTATGAGCGTGTTCCACCCTACTTACCGTAGTTACTACGCATGACGTCACGAACTGGTCACGAATTCTGGCGTTTTGCCGTCAAGGCTGGAACGATTTTTCTATTTTCCAGCAGGATCTCACGCCAGGGGCGAATCCGACCAATCACGTTACAGAGATGTGTAGTTACTACGCTTACTACGCAGTAATTTTTCGTGAGGATGGAAAGGAAATAGTAACTAATAATAACTATTGTTAGAAGGGTGGAACACGCTCTATACGAATAAGTCCAAACACGCCAGTGATTCTCAGGAAGAAGGAGTAAGCGTCTCCGCAACGACGCAAACTCACGACTCAAATCCTGTGTCAAGACAAATCACGGCGATCTTTGGGAGCAACTGTGACACCACTTCTGCCTCTCTTCCGCTAGGTACCGGAGATTTTGCATCGGCAAGGAGAGATAGTCATCAAGAGTATTGTCCGCCTGAGCAGAAAATTTAACTTGACCTCAGGTTTATGCACTAAGGTTCATCAAAATATCCTAATGTACACTGGAGCTCTCCAGGGCACAGACAAATCGATCGATGGGGAGACAGACAGTAAAATGGACGGATTTACGCTATCATATGGATCCCTCACTTTTCCTTAAGATTCTAAAAATTGCTATTCAACAGTTCGATAATAATATAGAGTCTCAACGGTAAAACTGAAAGAAATTGACAATTACTCGATTTGATATAACTTATAATTGTAAAAAACAAGCCAATAACTCATCACGGTGTATATTGACAATGTAAATAGTTCAATCAACAATCAATGACGGAACAAACCACGTTTTATTTATTTCGCCTGCTTCGACATCGCAGGCTTGATCCCTCCGTTGGCTTCAGTAACGTCAATGCACCAACAACTGCGAACTGCGAAAGAAAAATCCGTTTACCACCACGAAAGAATAAGCACCAGAACCTCCGTTTCCCTATCTCTGTAATACAACCATGCGCAGTCAGATGAATCCCTGTACCCTGCCAGATGCAAACGAGCGGAAGGTAGGACCTGGGCGGAAAATCACAGTTCATTACCTCTACAAATAGTATTTGATGGTGCAAAACGGATACGTCAGCTGAATTTTATTGGAGCTATATTTCTATATGTGTTTCCCACAAGTTCGTTTTTCCAACTTGAGCGGTTTTGAGCCTGAACAGGCCCTTGCCAAGAAGGGCCGAAATATAGCTACAATAAAATTCAGCTGACGTATACGTTTTGCACCATCAAATATGATTCGCAGTCAGCTTGGCTGAAGGAATATTTATCTACAAACAGCTGTATCGCAGTGAAGCCCCAAAGAAATAAAGCCGATTGGTTGTCTGGACGCACTGCAGGGCGGGTCAGCGCACCTCCTAGACTAATTCCTCTTATATGCGCAACGGCAAGGAGGGAAGTAGACGGGCAGCAACATAAAACTCAGCAGCTTTAACTGTCTCCACTCTCTTTTTGCCCCTGACAACCACTCACGGACTAGGGGCCACTCCTGGAAGCTGTCCCGAAGGTCCTGCGCCTCTCATTTCCGCCAGCACTTCTTCAGCAACCGTGTTGTTCCTCTGTGGAACAGCCAGTCTGAATCAAACCGGGTTTTCAAAAAGCGACTCGACGAGGATTGGCGCGCGTAGCAGTGGAGAGAGGACTGGTGTGCCCCAGAAGCAGTAACCACGAAGTAGCACCATCATTAAATATTTATCATCATTCTCATTAATTAACCATCATTAAATTCTTTAGATGCTGTTAGCTATTAACGTGTGTTTATTTATTTTCTTTTTGTTGCCTATTATTTAGCTAGTGCTATTGTGGCAATTGTTCCATTATACCAAACCAACCGCAAGCTACTCATCGGGATACAACATCCTTATTGCTTGCAAGTTCAATTTAAGGTAATACCTCTAGCTCAGCTCAGTTTTGTCGGGGTACGTAGTCGCTGCATGGGACCAGAGATGGAGGTTCTATTTCTTGTTACCACTCACTACGCTAGTAATGTTCATCTCAACCGCATGCGCAACTAAGGAAGACCAGCACAGGACGGAGAGATGAAACGCGATGGTCCAGAGCGGCACTGACCCCTCGGTTGAACGCTCCAGCGCTGGAACAAGATCGCGCCCAATGAAGGAAGCTGACGAAGCCCCTCCAATATCCCCTTCTACGCTCAACGATTCTCCCGGCAGAAGAATTAAATTTAAATCTAATAAGACTGAGATGCGGCAGTCTAATTACCCAATATTCACTCAAATAGGCTTGAAAACACGATGGAAATGCGTTACTTCGTTGCTCCACTATTCATGTAATCGATTTTCATCGAATGAACTTTTTCTTTGAGATTTGTTGTAGTTCTATGTGCGTATACGACTATGCTTGAAATATTAGCAGCAACTACAACGGTAAACGATTGCCGAAAAATAAACTATTTTTGGGTCACAAGTAATAGCAGGCTTTCTTCAAAGGTGACTATACGATCTGGAATTGAGCGTTTCTAGCTTTGCTTCATTGGCCACTGAAATGCACACTTTTGTTGAAATTAAATTATCTGCGCCGGGTAAACTTCCCGTCACTGGGCCGGCCGTGCAAATTGTGCAAAATACAAAAAAAATCCCTTAGCAGAATCAAAATAATTCATTATAAGCTGGTTTTTCAATCCAACTTCAAGGAATTTAACTGCGCGACGTGACGGAAATGGGGAAATACCGTTACTAGTTGATTACTGCGAGTACAAATGTACCTTTTTTCGGCAAAATCATAAGACCAGCAAGCATTGCTCACTAATTAAAGAAACCCATTCAACCCTTTAGGGCAATTCTTCCCTCTTTCTCCACCCCTCGTACATTGTTCATTTAAGGAGGCGTTTTGGCGTGGATGGCTCTGGTCCCGTCGACCTCCAGTCGAGCTCGATGGATACTTTCCCGTGGATGCCGTCAATCTTTTTGTCATTTTCGCGTGTATGGATGAACAGGTGAACGGGCCATCCAGCTCGACTTACGCCTCCCGTTTAAACCGCTCCGAGGGCAACACTGAGCTGAACGTGGATAGAAAAAAGATCTGCACAGATAGAAGACAGAAAAAATGGGGACCTTCCCACTCATATGCTCCCATCCAGCTGAATGGGCATTTTCGCGTGGACGGAACCCATCTTCCTGAGCTGTTCAACGCCGGATCGATGTTCTCATTTTCGCGTGGATGGGGTCACCCGTTCAGCTCTACAGCCATCAATATGAAAACGTCCCCTAGGAGCGTGTTTCACCCTACTTACCGTAGTTACTACGCATGACGTCACAAACTCTGTCTTTCCGTCACGGCTGGAACGATTTTTCTATTTTCCAGTAGAATATCATGCCACTGGCAAATCCCACCAATTACGTTATGGAGATGCGTAGTAAGCAAATAGTTACTATTTATTACTAATTACACGAAAATATTAACTACTAGCTACTATTGTTAGAAGAGTCTCTACCAGGCCCGTATCCAGGAATTTATTTCGGCAAGGGGGGCTTGCCTTTCGGGGGGTTGCCTGCTGGTCCGACAAAAAAGTACAAAAAACACATAGATCAGAGGGGAAAGCCTATACAAATCATTAATTTTGTATGTTCCGAGACGGGGGGGGGGGATTCAACCCCTACCCCCCCCCTGGATACGGCCTTGGTCTCTACGTCGCTGTGGCATGATCTGCAGGATTAGCTGGTGGCGAGATGTTTTGCCGAAAGTAACAAGTAGAATAATGCAGTCCAGGCTTGAGGCCAAGAGGTCAGAAGCCGTGACCCCATGCGCAGTTACCACAGTAAGTTAAACCAGGGTGGAACACGACCAAAGTCAAGTTGTATACTTACACAATAGAAAGACTAGTAACGACCTGATACAGGGTCAAAGTTCGCGCTCGATTCTACGTAGGCTGGTGGGGCATCAAGGCTCTCTTCCCGCTCAGCCTAAAAAACAACAAATATTTTAAATAACGTTCTTATCGTCGACTCACCACAGGACTGGGCTGGACCCAGTCATACGTAAATCCTCAATGTCCATGCCCAAACGTTGGGGCACCATGCCCTGTGGCAAGGGCATCGCACCAAAACAAAAATCTGCTTGAAAAGCTAATTTCCATTTCAGATTCTCAATTCAACAGATTTTCACGGGGGCACCATGCCCTTCCTGCAGGGCATGGTGCCCGAACATCTGAGCACCATTCTTATATGCTGGGGCATGCCCAGACATTGGCCCACCATGCACAAAAAAAAGAGGATTTGCGTATGACTATCTGGACCCTGACCAGTCCCCCCCCCCCCCCTACAAATTAAATATAACGGCACGAAACGGATAAATCTAACAGGATGTCGGCTATTTTTAGCAAGGATCCTCTTGAGGCCCTACAAAGAAGACGGACTTGCGATTAGTCACTTTTTTCTAGCTGGAGTCTGAAGAGGAACCGTACGAAGGAGGGCCGAACTATCGCTAGAATCAATATGAGCTGATCTATCCGTTAAGCCCCATCAAATATAATTTTAAGGGAACCCACTAAGTTTCTCGACTGCCTAATAAGTCGGGCAGGAGCCGGTTCGTTGACTGTCCAAGGAGTCCCGCGATTGGCTGCTGGATACGAGTTGGCTCTTCCTAGGGGAGGAGTCAAGTGATGAAAAGTGACAGGTTTTGTTGGCCCCGCCTTGGAGGAGGTCTCAGACAGTCAGAAATGACTGTATTTGTGACTTAAAAAGCGGAGTCAATGAAAGAAAATAAATAAAACATACAAAAGACACACAAAAAAGACACACCTAGGTGTCACCACTTGTTCAGACTAGCCCTGTGGGGAACCGACGGCCTACGTCACTCTCAAATTTACTGGCTTATGAAGATGCGAGGATGCTTTACAGCGTCAGGTCAGAAAGTAAAAGCTTGTTTTTACAAGTAAAGTAAGGTAGACAAAAAAATACCGTGCCCTTTGCGCTTTGAGAGGTGTTTGGTTTATTTTAGCAAAACAAAATTTCAGCAAAGAACTAAGCGTCAAAAGCTTTTTCGTGTAGGCTACTAGCTTTCTGATGATATTCTCACGGTAACAGTAGGCCTACTGTTGACGTAAAGACGGAATCCATGTGGGCTATAACCATGACAAATAATAAACCTGAAACAATTTTTGAATTTAATTTTAAAGTCTAGACTCAATTTCGGAGTCGATTCCTTGTATTCGATCTTCTGGTTAAAACAGTTGAATCCCCGGGCAACGTAATTGAACTGTTTGGGCGAACTTGCCTCAAGATCCTATAGCCCACTTCTATCTAGCGACTGTAGTAGTTTGCAAGCCACTTGGTGGGACACTGAGAGCGTGCTCCACCCTTACCGTAGTTACTAAGATAGGTAAGATTAGATAAGCTTTTATTTTCACCAAAATTTTCATGGTGTTAAGAGGATGTCCCACTTGTGACAACATTGTTAAGGTTGTTATCCCACTTCTGGACCACATTGTTAAGATTACATCCCACTGTTGGGACCATTGTTAAGATGTTGAACGTGGAGGAAGTTTCCAACCCCTGTTCTTACACCTTGTTGAGAGGATGGACGAGTGGAGGCGAGGTTTAATGAAGATAAGGCTCCTGGGGTGTGGGCTGAAGACATTCTGACACCGTAGGTGCCCACTAGCCCCAGGACCAGTCAGGAAACCGGACAAAAGAGACAAGGGAAAGTCTCAGGGAATTCTATAGCTCAGCCGCAGTCAATCCAGAAATCCCTAATCAAGCTGGTTCACACATCCTAGCGAAGCTGGAATTCACATATCCAGTCAAGCCCGAGGCCTACTAGCCGAGATGGACCATAACGTCTATAGTTAATTTATCTCATGCAAATCGTGTACAAGAGTGTGACACATATAATATAGCACTAATGGGTCCCTAACTAAATATATAAACTGGTCCTTACCATAAATTATAATATAGCGTAACTGAGGTCTTGCTCCGACCAAGGATGAAAGAGAACTCGTCTTGGCTGCGGATTCATTCCACAGCCAAAATACTTAGAATGAAATGGATCAAAGCCTGACCTCGGGTTAGCCAGCAGCTCTGGAGCTAGTGGATAAAGACCGAGTGACCTATTGTCACGATGCCGGGAAATTAATGATGGTGATGGAAACCGAAGAGATATATCGAAAAGTAGGCGATAGAGGGAGGGAATAACTAGGAGGACTATTGCAGAGCAAAGTGCTATGGGATGTCTCCATAACAATGGCACTGCCAAATTTCTTTGGTATAGTCACATTAAAAAGCGACGCAAAAAAAAGAACAAAGAAAACAAAACACTAATCAATCCTCCTGATTTTCGTTATACATATTTACAAAACTAGGTGTAAAACTCTTCGCTAACCGCTGATGGGCACAGCGTACCGGCTGAAGTTTCTCCACAGGCACTGCAACCCTGCGCGGGAATCGTTTGTTGTGGATTGAGGGAGGAAAAGGGTTTTGTGGATTGGGTGGATCAGAGATTTTCTTCCGAAATCCATGCAGAGTTTCTCTCTTCTTTTTTTCAGAGTTTGCATTTTAAACTTTGACAGCAGCTCTTCATACGACATTTCTGCCTGCTGCGATACTATTCTTAGAGCTCTTTTCTGAACTCTTTCGCGCCTGGCGCTTAGCTCAGCCGTCAGTCCAAAATGCCATACAGGAGCTGCATATTCCAGAATTGGGCCAATAAAAGATGTAAATACTCGGAGGAGGTGATCTGGAGGGGCGCTATGTTTCGACATAAGCTTGAGCATCTGCAGCCCAACATTACCCCTTTTTACTAGACTAGTTGTGTCTGCTTCCATTTTAAATCACTGGTAATAATAACTCCCAAGAGTTTAATCTTACTGACTTTAAGAGAATCAGAGATAGTTGGTAGGAAATTTGGTTCAGAAGAATTTAAAAATGAAACAGTTAAAATAGAAGATTTACTGTCATTTACTGTCATATTTGAAACGGAAGCTTTAGTCTTCACGTTATCAATTAAAATTTGAGCTTTGCTACATTCATTTGCTTCACAAATTTCTCCAAGGGTAAGGTCGTCAACATATTTCCAACGGTCTTCACAATCATTAGCAATATCATTAACCATAACTAGAAAAAGAATAGGACCCAGGATGGTACCTTGAGGTACACCACAAAAAACTGGCTCAGGTTCAGAGAAAGACTTCTTATATTTTAAAATTTGGAACCTATTTATTAAAAAACTCTGAATGATTTTCACAACAGCAGGATTCACTCTAAAATCAATTAAAAGCTTAGAAATTAAAATGTTATGATCAATCAGATCGAAACCCTTTTTTAAATCAATTGTTATTAAATTTAGCCATTTACCAGGCTCATCAACATGCTTAAAGATAAAATGTAAAAGACTGACTAGATAATGGGATGTTGATGTATTCTTTCTTTTTCCGTACTGATGAGGATCACGCACGAGGTCACAAATTCAGGCTTTTTGCCGTCAAGGCTGGAACGATTTTTCTATTTTCCAGCAGAATATCATGCCACGGGTGAAACCAACCAATCACGTTACAGAGATGCGTAGTTACCACGCTTACTACGATCTTGGGCATGGTAAGCAAATATTTACCATTTCGAGAAGGCTGGAACGGTCTGCGTAGTATCTTTTTACGAGGTTGGAAAGAAAATAGTAACAATCAGTTATTATTGTCAGAAGGGTGGAACACGCTCTGAGTAACGCAACGGCCATTCATATTGAATGTCGCGGTTTCGAAACCCGCCCGAGATTCCAATTTTGTTTTTCAGCTGACCACTTCTACTCTCTCTGATAGACGACACAAACTGACAATTGACTTTGGACGCAAATGCCTGACCTCAGACCTTCACAGAACTATATTACCGGACTTCGAAGTACCAAACCCTAATCGACCGAACACCAGACACAAAGCAGCAAGTGATAATTGTCCGAAACTTGTTCACCCAAATACACATTCTACTGATAGGTACCTCAAGTCCTTTGTACCCTATTTCATACACCACTTTAATTCTATGTAGTAATTAGTTAGGTAAATTGTATATATTAAGTGTCGACTGTGAATTTTTAAACTTATATCAAAATGTCTTTTATAGTGTTATTATATGTATCGGTGGTAAACTGTACGACATTCCAATGCTAGCGAGTGAATTGTACGAGCTATTAAGGAAATAAAAAAGATATATATATATCTATTGACAGCAAAGTAAATGATGATATAATGACGACGGTAGAGAAAATGCGAGAAATAATGCAGAGTTCGGTTCGGCTAAGCAATATTGCAGCGTGCATAATGTACAAAATATGTATTTATGCTCGAGGAAGTTCAAATTACGGTACTTAACATAAGACCTTTCGAGATCAACTGCGTCAAAAAACGGATACTCCGAACCACATTGTACAGTACCTACCAAAGAACCTTGAACCTTGAACCGTATACACAGAACAAAACAAAAACTACTTACCCTTGCAGAGCAGGAGCACAGGGTATTGAAGAAAAGAATAATCCCAACAAACGAAAAGATGATCTGGAAGCCAGCAATCACTCCAAATCCGGCGTATGTTGCGTAGAAGAACAACGCTTCTTTGTCTAGCAAACAGAAACGAATTGGTGAAATACCAAATAGGTCAGTAGGTTTATGTATTTTTTTTTTTTTATTAATATGTGTTTATAAGAAAAAATACTAATAGCCTAACTATAACACCCTCCAGAAGCTCAAAAAACATCCTGACACGGATCCTTGCCAAGAAGGGCCGAAATATCGGTGCCGAGGCATCGTAGCTGACTATATGTTTTTAGCCGATGTTTGAATATATGTTTCCTAGTCAGCCTGGGCTCAAGAAGTATTTATACACCACGTCGGATTGTGTACAATTTCCTCATAAAGCTGACGAGTCTTAACTTTTCCGTACGGAACTAACCAAGGTGCCCGAAATCCTGGCAAGAATTTCAGTCCGACCCTGCTATCAGGTTGTACTTATTTGTCTGTGGAGGGGGGCCGAAAATGTTGGCCAAAACTAAGGCCACAAATGGACAACTGTCTCAGTCCCCCTATTACTGTTGATCGTAAACCACCACTCTAAACAGAATTGGTGAAAACACCATTCGTTACAATAGTTGCGTTTTTGCAGATACCATGTATCTAATGCCACGGTCTAAAGTCGTATTTGCATTTACCGTGATACCATGGTCAAAAGGCGTTTTCGCAACTACCGTGGTATCTGGCCAGCTACCGTAGTATCTGATATTCAGATACCACGGTCCGACCTTGGTAACTGATCGTGGTATCTGGAAAAGTCATCTCACTTTCATCATCACCTACAATGGAGCCTAGGATTTTGTCAAATTGGTGGAAAAGAAGTTTAGCACTTAGTGATTTGACTGGATATCAGTTTTTCTTTTTGGATGACTTCAAAAAGAGCAGTTTTGGCAATTGTCGTTTTTGCAGAGGAACCTTAGTATCAGATACCACGGTAGCTGCAAAAACGACTAACGACCAGTTATCGTGGTAACAGATACCATGGTATCTACAAAAACGCAACTAATATGAAAAATTAAAGAGTTGAGGAATGAAAGTTTGGAGAATGCGTGACGGTGTTTGGTGAAAAATTAGTGGTACGATTTGTAGTCGCCAGTTGTGATGTGAGGAGGCTGGCAAGATTCCTCAGGGTTGCTTTGTAACACCGAAAAATATGCCTATAGTAGGTTATTACACTGTCAGAATTTTCATAACAGATGTACACAAGGAGAGCAGTTTCAACAGACAACACTTAGGATGTAATATGTTGTGATTTTGAAAACATTACAATTTCTTCTTTTTATTTTGAATACTCCGCTTCTGAAAATGGCGGGTCAGAAATAAATAACTTACTTACTTATTATATATTGAATGTTATGCACAACATTCACTCACAGGAACAGGCCAAAAACCGCCGAAAAAGCATCTGCTAACTTTTTTGTTTGTCGGAATGATATCGGAAAAGCCAGCAAATGCTTTTACGGTGTTTTTTCGGCTCTTGGCTTTTTTGTGCATATAAATCTTATCTTTATATTATTGTAATTCTGTCGTTCTCCGTTTAAAATCATCCTGTCACCTTACCTGCTTACCTGCTTAAAAAAACTTACCGGTGATGTACTGTGCACATCCATCATATAAGAGGCAGCGCTTTCGTTCGTCAATGTCGAAGCATGCGAGTATCATAAACGCAAGTGACACACAAAATACAGGAGCTCCTGACGCCAGGAATGTCAGGCCTCTGAAAGAAAAAAATAATCATAGTAAAAATAATAATCATAACAATATATGATCGTATGATCGGATAAGTGTGGTACCGTATCTCATTTGTTCCTTTTAAAGTTTCACTGAAAAGCCAACTAATTTTTGGTCATTTAATTAGATACACTGAATTATTTGAATTCAACGGATTTTTGTTTGTTCCATTATCTACTCTAGTTATGACGTTCAGAATATCTGCGACCGTCCCCACACCGAAAATTGTACTATGACGCGGGAAATTTTAATCTCGACACAAACGCGGCTTTTCAGTGGGCAGTGATGAGATTGGTGAAGATTGCTTAGTGCCTGAAAAAAAAAAAAATCATAAATCTTTCTCATAAGGCATATAACAAAAATACAAGCGCATAGATGTACCATAAATCACACGGAAATTCCATTATTTGAAAATCGATTATTCGCGAATAGCGGAACAACGAAGTAACGCATTTTCAGCGGGTCTTCGAGCCAATTTTAATGAATAAGCGATGGGTAACTAGATGGTCAAATCCCAGCCCTTTTCGGTTCAACTTTAATAATTTAATGTAATCGCAATGTTTATTTTTTACCCATCGGACAGGAAAGAGAAAATGATGCAGTGGAGTTTTGGTATCCTTTTATGCATTTTTTAATAATACTAAATCTAACTTAAACATTTTCCTAGAAAAATGCATCCGTAAACAAAGGACTTAACTTTGTATAATTTAATTATTGTAACCCATCTCTTCTTTATGTTGATATATGAATGAATGAATGAACGAAGGATTTATGAAGCACTGCCCAAGGGCTTAAGTTCAAAGGAAAGGGACAAAGAAATATAAAATAATCATAAAACACTCAACAATATTTTCCATAAAGGTTATTCACTCATTTGGAATCTCACTGATGGAGTCGTGGACAGGTAAGTTTCCAATCAGAAAGCACAAATTAGAGTAGAGGGCTTCAAGCGTCAACAATGGGTCGGCAATTAGCAAACGGCGGATCAGGAAGCAGTTCCGCGTGCGCCGTGGTTGGTAGAGTACGCTACTTCTTTGAATCGTTCTTCTGACCCCCCCTTTTGTTTGTTTTTGTCTGGGTGGTATTTCAAGGCTAACTTTCTGTAAGCCTTCTTAAGTTCATCATCCGAAGCTCCCTTGGACAATCCAATAATTTTGTAACAATCCTTTCCCATTTCTTTATCCCTGCTTTACTGTCACTGAGCAGAAGAATACTTAAGCTATTCAAAATTTACTTTGCCAATCTTTCTCACTGAATGAACCTGATCTAGTAATCTCACATAGCTGAAGTATGTCGAGCGTATGCGCCGAAGGTCCCCCTAATATACGGTGCGCAAAAAGTAGTATATAACTTCCCAAGCCCAGGTCTGCTATATCCGGAAGAGTTCGGCAAAATTTTGCAGTAACCGAATCTAATTCCATTAGCGGCTGGTTTGACTGCTTCTTCGCAAGTCTTTCGCATAGTTTGCGCAATCGTTATCCCAAGCCATAGAAGTCTACCAAAAAAACATGATTTTCGGCTACCATATGCCTAACGCTGGATACCCTAGTCTAAATGCTGGGTACCCTAACCCAATAAAATATCGATTATTTGAATGAATTTCAGAAATCAACCAATCAGAATTCCTTTATAGTGTTGCAGCTTCTGGTTCGAATACCCATAGTTATCAGAGCCTCGTTTTTGTTGCAATCGCTGCCGCATCGCTGCTGCAGCACTTCTTTGCTTTTGCCCAATATGCGTTTTTGGATTCACTTTCTTCTTGGTTAAAGCGGCAGGGAAGCACGGACTTGGGCGGGGAGCAAGTCCGTGATTCTCGAGAAGCGCTGCCGTCTTCCTCGGAAGCGCTGCAGTGCAAAAATGGATGGAGAAAGAATCAGTCCGGAATCGGCCGAGAAGTGGACCTGCAGCATGCAACAAAAACGAGGCTCCGGTTGACATAGGGTATTCAGAGTTAGACACAGGTATCCAAAATCAGGGTTTGTATTAGACTGCACCGAACCGTATAATTCGACGCAAAAAAGAAGAAAAGAGAAAACCTACAGCCCGAGGGTCTTCCGACTGAGCGCAACGAAGCCAATTATGCTGCACAGAACAACCACACATCCGTTCCAGAATGGCGCAAAGGTCATGGTGATCATCGTCATCTTGTTTTCAAATATGTGGAAAAGCTAAAAAGAAAAAAAAGTACATTAAATAATAAACCAAAACTTCCAGAGTCATCCCTAATTTGATGCCAGAGAAACGGAGTCAACTAGGTCATAAACATGATAACACGTCGAGTTCCTGAATAGCTACTGAGATTGGTTAGCTGCAGCGAGATTCAGTAAAAGCACAACCCTTACGCAATGATCTAATCGTTATCGACAAACCAACTTCGCAGCTTTCTTCAGCAGAAGATGCTAAACTACGCTAGTCACTTACGTGAACGAAATACAATATATTACGTTAACTTTGTACTTTGTTAAAGCACAACTCTTACTAGAAATGATCTTTTGCCTATGAAAGGGATCAGAAAAAAAGCGTTTCAAAAATATCATTACGTTCCACCTGAAATAAGATTTTCTTGTTAGCGCTTGTCGACACTAACCAGCCTTCCCGCACTCCGACACAGCGGGTGGGAGCAAAACGTTTGAAAAGTTAACGCACCGTGGTTAAAAGTTGGAAAACTAAGTAAATAAAAGAAGTAAAAAGTAGATTCTCATATCCTTATGTTTGAAGAGTTGTCAGCGGGAATTTAAAGACTCGAGCAAACTTTGCTTTTTGTGACGGGCAAAAGTCGACATGGCCGAAAAAGCGCTAAGATTCGTAGGCAGAAAACGAAACAATGGAGAAAGGTGGGGATTTTAGAAGCTTATAACTCCACACGGGAGCTAGGTATACTATAAAAGGCAGAACAAGCCAGAGGGGTTCTTTAAATATCTATGTAAAAAAGGGCACAAACGGGTTCATGAACCTCGAGGTTCGTCCTTTGGAAGACACTAATTTATTTTGCCGTCTTGTCCTGCTGTTTCTCGGGGCATCAGGGGGGGGGGGGGTCGGTATTTCTCATTTGCAATAGCTTTTACCAAAGTTTAATATCAATTCTTCTCTTCGGGAGTAGAGATTCGGAATTCTCAACACCGACAGTAGCTGCGTCTTTTATCTGAATTCTCAGTTCTCCGTTCTCGCTTCTCGTACAAATTTTCGTTTTTGCTCCTCTGGCTTCTCCATTCTCACAAAAACACTGATTTAGCAGCTCGTCCGCCACCCCGTATACGTGTTTATGCATACGTGTTTTTACACCCGCACTCTGTTGACCAATCAGGGAGGAGAACGGAGGGAGGAGAATCGCGAATTCACCATTCCCGATTCTGACAAAAACGCAAGAAACGGAGAGTTCGCTTCTTCTAGATAGTCAAAAACGCAACTAGTGCCTTATCGTATGACTGGAACCTAGGTCCCATTATAATTTTCGACGCGGGGTTCTGAACGGCTTCTTTTCACGATTAAATGGTTCACAACACTTGCCCCGCGAAATCGGTCATTTTCTTGTTAGCGCTTGTTGACTCTGTCCAGACTTCCCGCTCTCAAACGGTAAATATTTGAAAAATATATGCGCCGTAGTTAGAAAGTGGAAAAAGCAAACAAAAGAAAGAATCCGAAACACAAAATATACCTGTTGGCCTAACAAGGTCTTTCAAAGAAAACAAAAACTGAAGCTTCTCATTCCCTTTTTTTCAAGAGTTTTTGGCGGGCCTTGAAGCTTTTGGCTAAGTCTCTCTGCTTAATTGGCAAATTCGGCTCAGCCAAATCAGCTCCACCTTCCTCAGGTGTAGCGGGCAAGCCTGAAATACTTCAATCAATCATCATATTTATTTCTGAATATCTGTTTTACAAGATGATAACATAGGACTGTCAAGTTACATCAAATATAATTGACATATATAACTCATTTAAAAATTTGAACGACTTCACAACTTTTGTAACATAATTACGGTATGTCAAACATAAAAATATAATATATGTAATACTAGATTAACTGTCAAAACTTATTATGTGTCTTCACTTGTTAAACAAGACCTAAGCTGTCGATGGGATCCCAAAAATCTAATATTTGGTTCAGACAATCGGGTCTTGTCTTCGCCAGATCCAGTCTTCGCCAGGCTAATCATCAGAGAAAACCAAGTTCCATATCTATTTTGACGATACTGACCGAGACTTCCTGCTTTACTTCTGCCAAGTTTCCGGTTTCCCCGCCCGAATTCCGAGCAAACTACTAGTCCAGCAAAAAAAGAAAATTCAGAAACGAATCTAACATATCTCCTTATCGCTATAAAGAACATCTAATCAACTTTAAATGAAACTTTGACTCATCTAATCAAACTTTTGCTTTTAACAAATTTTCCAGTGATTCCTGGCGAACTAGTTTTCGGCGAGAAAATGGTTTTCCCCATCGCGTTCAGCATGTCTTTTACCCTAAATCGAACATTTTATCAACTTCAAATGAAACTTTAACCAACTTTCCGGTTTTCCCCGGGTTCCTGATGAACTACTTGTTCGGCGAGAAAATGGTTTTCACCGTCGTTTTCAGCATGTCTTCTTACCCTTAAATGAACATTTAATCAGCTTCATATAAAACTTTTACTTTTAACCAACTTTCCAGTTTTCGCCGGATTCCGGACTACTTGTCCGGCGAGAAAATGGTTTTCAGTATTGTGCTCAGCATGCCTTCTTACCCCATAATCGACTATCACATTAGCTGTTTAAAAATATTTTGTTTGTCAAAATATACCCTCACCCCTAAATGCAGGGCTACAGAGCCCATCTACGAACTTGACCTTACCCTTGACCCAACGAATCCTCATGCCAGGTTTGATCGAGAGTCTTTCGAAGATTCCTTCGAGAGTTATCGTGCTCACAGACAGATGGACAGACGGACATTTTTGCGATGTCATAGGTAGGCTATCCCTCCACTTATGTTTTGGGATCCCAAAAACTTCACAAAACACGGCAAAAATGAATTAAGGAATCTATCAGAACAGTGACTAGGTAGGTGGGTTTTGTAGCGTTAATTTGTTTACCATTTTGTACTGCGCAGTCTGGCAGAATACCTCTGTGCTTTTCTGTTGATAAGCACTTCCTTCCAAATTTCATGATCTAAGTCATGGCGCCGTTCTGATAGGAGTTGTAATCTGAGTTTGTTTCTACTTGTTAATTTGTTTACCAACCAAAATGGTTAATTTGTTTGCCGTTCTGGTGCGTGGCAGAATGGCTCTGTGCTTTTCTGTTGATAAGCACTTCCTTCGCAATTTCATGACTAAATTATGTCATCGTGCTGATAGGAGATGTAATCCGAGTTTTTCTCTACTTGTTACACACAAATCCGAGGTATTAGTGAAGGAGTGTTTGTTAAAGTGTGGATGTCTAAAATATTAACAAGACCAAAGGTGTCGATGGGATCCCAAAAATCTAATATTTGATTCAGACAATTGAATCTTGTCTTGGCCAGATCCTTTCTTTGCCAGGCTAATCATCAGAGAAAAACAAGTTCAGATATACCTATATAGGCCATATCTATTTTGACGATACTGACCGAGACTTCATGCTTTACTTCTGCCAGTTTCCGGTTTCGCCCGAAAGTCCAGCAGAAAAGAAAATTCAGAAACAAATCCAGCGTATCTCCTTATCCCTACAAAGAACATCTAATCAACTTTGAAAAGAAGTTTGACTTAAAAAAATTCCGGTTACAGCCGGATTCCGGACTAATTATATGTCCGGGTAAAAAATAAATTGTCATACTCATATACAGACTCAGCCTCTCTTCTTATCCCTCAATCTGTCATCTAACCGAACTTTTGCTTTCAACAAATCTTCCGGTTTTGGCCGGATTCCGGACGAACTAGTTGTCCGACGAGCAAATGATTTTCACCATCGTGTTCAGCATGTCTTTCTACCCCTAAATCGAACATTTAATCAACTTCAAATGAAACTTTTACTTTTCACCAACTTTCCGGTTTTCACCAGATTCCGGAAGAACTATAGTTGTTAGGCGAGAAAATGGTTTTCACTACCATGTTCAGAATGTCTTTTTACCTCTAAACCTACCATTTAGTCAACTTCAAATAAATCTATTACTTTTAACCATTTTTCCGTTTTTTCCCGGATTCCGGACGAACTACTTGTCCGGCGAGGAAAGGGTTTTCACTATCGTGGTCAGCATGTCTTCTTACCCCATAATCGACTATCACATTAGCTGTTTAAAAACATTTTGTTTGTCCCTTAATTTGAAATCCCTCCACTTGCGTTTTGGGATCCCAAAAAGGAAACAATTTTCTAATGTGAGACTGTTGGAGAAATTCGTCCGTATTGGTTTGCACCACCGCGATTTGTTTATTTAAGTTATTACTATATTGTTTTTTAGGTTGTTAGTAGACTATGTTTATTCAAACCAATGTTAACATTGTAAGTTTTTGCCATGGCTTTCGGGCTCTCGTGTAAATATATTACATTCTATTCTATTCTATATTCATATCCAAGTATAATTTTGCAGGCCCGTTTCTGAACGTTTTCTGTTCTGTCATTTTGTTCTTGACTTAGACCGCAGTGTCCAGTATTCAACTGCAGGGCGCAGATACGTCTTTATAGCTAATAATGAGAACGTAAGTTTTAAAGTTTTTTACTTTGTTTTACTAAAGCTAGAGTTTCTGGTTCTGAAGTTAGAGTTATCGTTTATTATTGACTATTACTATTAGCTTGCTATAATTTTCTTATAGTTAGATTTCTTTTAGCAATTATCTAGGGCTGACCTTCTGAACTGAAATTCTTGGGTTTTCAATCTTGTTTTCGTCAATAGTTTTACCCGTCAACTCTGAGTAGTATTTTCAAACTGCACCCACTAATTTTACTTACTTTTCAAAAAGTAGGAAGAGCCAAAAGTAAACTACGCTACGTGCTAACTTACCCCAACTCCGATGATAGTAAGTCCAGACAGCAAGTAAAAAATGGTAAGGCACCACATGACGCATCGCTCAGACCGCAGGCTCTTCTTCATCCTTGTCCGAGTCGCTAGCGAGCAGCAATTACCTTCTGTATTATTCCACCGGTTCACGAATGCTGACATATTAGCACCAAGAGCAGAAGCCTGCAAGATGGGTAAGGCAATAAATAGGGTGAGAAATGGAAAAAAGGAAACAAATTTCACCTCTCTAGTACGGCAGTTACGCCTCTAGTAACAAATCACGTCCCCAACCTGTGGTCAATTTGAAGGTTGAGACCCCTTCTGTACTATAACTCTCCGCGAAATTTTGACCTCCGAAAACCTAGGCGTATTCTCGCCCTTCCTCGAGGACTCCTCGGGGAATCGAAAGGAAGGCGAGAATAGAGGGAGTCACTCCACGCAGACTCCGCGTACAGAAATAATGCTTCCAAAATGGATTCTGTTAAAAAAAAATATGCAGTTAACAAAATTAGTCTGGATCCACTTTATTTTTTCTTCTGTTTATTTTGATTGTTTTTAATTAATTTTATACTGCAACAACGCCAGCAAAAACTGATTCCCCTTCAAATCTCAAGAGGAGTCCTTTTTGATGATGGTGATGATAATCGGAGCATTACCCGTCCGTGGGGACTCGCGAGAATACGGGGAGCGAGTCTCCGGGACAAACAAAAACGCGGGGACTCCTCAAGTGGAGTTCTCTGGGAACGGCGAGAATACGCCTCATGTCACCCAGATGCAGGAATGGACTTGTCGTCGGGAGTTCACCCCTTTAGTGCGACCGCCACCTTCGCGCGCGGCGTAAGGGAGTGCTCAAAGCTCTGAATAGATTGGGTGACAAGGTGAAGCTATTTGCTATTCAATCGGAATAAACCTAGACCTTGCCCAAGACCCCATCATAGTCGCTCGATCCACAAATGCACAGCGGCCGACGTTTATTTGGAATCCCGAAAGGTTGGTGACAGGATACCTATGACTTCATAAAAGCTTTTCCATCCGTCCGTATGCAGGCACAATAAGTTTCGAAAAAGGTTGAGATATTTTGTTCAAAGATGCTGTGGGGATCCTTCGGGTCCAAGAACACGTCACGTTCTTAGACGTGCCTCGTAGCCCTGTATTTAGGATGGAGTAGGGGTAAGGGAAGAAAACAATGTTTTCTTCAAGCTAATCTGACATTTGATTTAGGGGCAAGACGACATGCTAAATCGAGGTCGAACTTCTTTTTTTCTCACCCGGTAAGTACAGTAGAGCTGGCTATGCTTATTTCAACGTTTGTTCAGTCTGAACTTGCTGTGACTAAAGTCAACTGCTTGATTAAGTGGCTTAATAAGCATACCTCTACTGTAGTTTGCCGGAAACTCGGTAAAAAAAAGAAATCGGGCAAAAGGAAAAGTTAAACTCGGCAAAAGGAAAAGTTCTTTAGTGGAGTCAAGCGTCGGTACAGAGAAAAGAATAGGCCTATTTTACCTGCTAAATCCCTACCTGAACATCTTTTTCTCGCCGAACAAGTCGTTCGTCCGGAATCCGGCCAAATAGGCTCAGCTAATTCGTCTCAGAGATACGGACACAAAGCAAACTTCTTTATCCATGTCACGGACTGATGTTCAGGGACGGACAGGCAGACGGACAGAAAGCAGCTACTGATTCAAGTATGGTCAAGATATGCTAATTTGAACGTCGCCTAACCTCAACCGCTCGCCAAAGACAACACTAAAAGTCATACCAGGCAACTTTTACGGCAAATACTTGCCGAAAACGTGTACTTCATGTCCAGTTTATCCCATGTCAGCCAATTTTTAAATATTAGCTTTTAATTTTCTTCTTCCAAATCTTGAATCGGTTACGATAGAGCTTAAGGGGAGCATAATTTAACCTAGTGGGTGGCGTTCAAACTAAATAACATACCCGAATGTCAGAAAAGCATATTCACAAGTAAAAAAAATTATGAAAATATTAGGGTTACACCTTGAAGTTTAAACGAAAAGTGCTACGATAGGAAAATCTAGTTACCCGTCACTTATTCACTTAAAGAGGCGTGAAGATCCGATGAAGATGCGATACTTCGTTGCTCTACTACTCACGATTCACGAACACTCGATTTTCATATAGTGGACTTTCCCTGACGGATTTGCGGTACCTCTATGCGCTTGTACCTGTGTTATATGGTTGACAAAAATGGATTTTCGAAAAAGTAAAATAAAATGACAGATAGTCAGTGTTCTAGTGAGAAAAATGAAATCGAGTACGAAACAGGTGAAAGTGACTACGAAGTGCTTGGCCTTCGTCTATGTACGTTTGAGCCCAGTATTCACCAAGCTCACCACTGAGTCAAATTTTTCAAATTCCCTGCGTCATATACAACTTCTGTGGGTACGGCCGTAGAGATTCTGAACCGCACTACTAGAGCATATATTAAAAAATAAAAAAAAAAAACGCTAAACAAAATCCAATTTAGAGTATTCAAATAAATGATACAAAAATAATTTGGCTTTTCAGTAAAAACTTTAATGTTTGTGCCAAAAGAAAGGGTCGACTGTTAGAAGAACTGTCATTCAAATAAGAGTAGCCTACCTTTATTGTAACAGGCTGCGAAGTTCGAAATCCAGAACAAAAATCGCACTTACCCCACCAGAGCCCCCAAAATTCAGGTAACCAGTACCGTTGATCCTGTCTTTTATTTGGTAGGATCCGTACACCAGAGCAGAGAGCTGGACCAAGCCGAAAACAAGCAAGGAGACGATAGCTCCCACATCCTGGTAGTAAATTGTAGAGAGCGACACGATGCTGCTGATTACTTCACATATCGCAAAGACGATTCCAATCAGGAACGACAAGTTCAGCAAGCTTGAAAAAAAAAAATTTTTTTTTACTAAATATACTGGGAACCCATCACTACATCCGCCCGTCAGTTCGGCTACCAAAACCGTCATCGAACCCACTATATTTTCGATATTTAGCCATTTTGGCTATCCCACCAGTCAGTTCGCTCCAAGTTAGTTCATCCACCGTCAGTTAGCTGAGCTCTCACCCACAAAACGGACACCTGTTGCCTCGCCATTACCTTCGATACGATCAAAGATTAAAGAAGACCAAAGGTTTCGATGGGATCCCAAAAATCTAATATTTGATCCAGACAATTGCGAACAAACTACCGTACTTGTCCAGAAGAAAAGAAAGTTCAGAAACGAATTCAGCGTATCTCCTTATCCGTATAAAGAACATCTAACCAACTTCAAGTAAAACGTTAACTTATACAAAAAAAATCCTGTTTCAACCGGATTAAGAACGAATTATATGTCCCGGTAAAAAAAAAAAGATTGTCATATACAGATTCAGCATGTCTTCTTACCCCTAAATCTGTCATCTAATCAACTTCAAGTAAAACTTTTGCTTTTAACAAATTTTCCGGTTTTGGCCTGATTCCGGGCGAACAAGTTGTCCAGATAGAAAATACTTTTCACAGAAGTGTTCAACATGTCTTCTTATCCCTAAATCGAACATCTAATCAACTTCAAATAAAAATTATATTTTTAACAAACTTTCCGGTTTTGGCCGGATTCCGGGCGAACAGAGCTTTGCTTGTCCCTTGATTTGAACCCCCTCCCCACCCCTAAATGTAGGGATACAGAGCACATCTACGAACTTGACCTTACCCTTGACCCAATGAATCCTCACACCAAGTTTCATCAAAATACCTCATTCCCTTCGAGAGTTATAGCGCGAACAGACGGACAGACGGACAACTTATGCGATGTCATAGGTATCCCTCCACTTACGTTTTGGGATCCCAATAAAAAGGATTTACCTGATTTGATTGCCAATTTTTCCAAGAGAGACCTCAGGATTTATGATGGAAAATATAGCATCCTTGTCACATTAGCTCAAAACAGCACACATTGGCAAAGCAACTGAAGAAGGGTTAACTATTCTGCGCAGAATTTCGAAATGGACCATGTTCTGTCATGGTAGCGCTTAAGGAAACTGAATCCTAATGATCTGGGGAGAGTCAGCAGACTGAAACTAGGGTTTCAATTCAAATCAAAACAGTTTGTGTGACAGTTTAATTTTGAATTCCATTGGAATTTAGGCTCCTATGAGTTTCTTTCACGTTTCCAGGGATTATTCTGAATTACTTCCAAAAAAGGTAGATAGCTTTTAATTGTTGAAATACCATCACCGACGTCCATTCCTTGTCATATTGTTCGTCAAAACCGATGAAAAACTGAGAAAATAGAATGAATTCTTCAGTTCTGTTCTTACAGGGGTCCACTGGAGGTGTGAAAGATTCGACGTAACGTAAGAGATTACGGAAGTGTAACGTAAGATTTTACGTGTCAGTCTGAAGGCACCTTAAGGGCCGCGGAATGATGGCGCCAATCATCATCAAGCATAAATATTTAGTGACGGAAACTCGAAGAGTAATTGTAGTTTTTCAAAATTTAGTTCCTTTAACTGACAGTGGTGTAGTACAGATGGGACCAAAAGAAACGTTCGAAGTCAGATAAATAACAAGGCAAATAAAGTGTGACTTACTTCAGATACATGGGTCTTCCAGCTTTATTCATCAAAACACTAATGCCACCCAGTATTCCTGCCAATGTACCGAGAACTCCCGCTGTTATGCTGAGGGCAGCACATGCTGCTCCAAGACGATATGATGGTTCTCCTACCTAAAATGAAAGTTACCAGATACTCAAACAGACAGAGGAACCAGAGCACACCAGCTTGTTTTCTCCCAATATTTCCTTTTATTACAGTGTTTTCTTCACCTTTCTTTTCCTATGTATGCCCTGTGCTTTCTGAATTATTATTATATTTCACTGACTGAGGCTGGTAAGGCAGTTTCTAAATGTCAATCAATCGGAAGGATATTTCATTGACTGGGGCTAGTAATGAGGTGTATATGATTAATTTGATTACACATAATTAAGTGACTTAATCGTAGGCTCTGGCAGGGGTGGCCCGAAGCCCTCGGACCAGGGGGGGGTGAGACCCCTCATTTCAATTTCGCAAGTACCGACAAAATAGAACTGTTGCCACTACGCGGCAATGGCGCACGTTCCCCACCAACAAATAATAAAGCCGGTGTAAAATTATCTGCAATACATCAGCTGAAATTATTCTTGTAATCAAATTGTTTGTATATATACCTTCATAGCCTTAGCTATCGCTAAAGAGGAAAGCTTTCAAGGCCTGTACCCGGGACAAATTAAAGCAAGCGCCGCAGGCAAATTTTTTTAATCTGCTTTTTTCTAGAAAGATTCTAGCCTTTAACGTGTTTCAAATCTAAAACATTCCAAGCCAAATCGCAAAGTAAATGACACACCGTTCCCCTAAATAGAGAACATTATGAGCGCCACAGGCGAAATTTTGTGACAGGCCGAGGAGCAGAGCGTCTTTTTGCGATCCCACTGAGAAGGAAAAAATAGCTATGACATCACAAATCTGTCCGTCGAAAAAGTTACAACATATTGGCCATAGAAAACAAAGCAGACACAAAGTAGATATGTTGCGAATTAATAGCAAAAAAAGTAATTTTCACGTTCAATACACTCTTATTCAGAAACAAAACGAGGAAAACAGGTTTGCCGGTGCATTAAAGAAAAAATCCGGATTTACGAATGAATGATGCGTAAGAAGAAAAGTAAAAAAAGCTATGAAATCACGACTCTGTCCATCGAAAAAAGTGACAAAATAGTGCCGATCGAAAACAAAGTAGATTTGTTCCGAACTATAATACCAAAAAAAAAAGCAATTTTCACGTTAAAAAACACACTTCCTCAGAAACGAAACGAGGAAAACAGGTCTGCCAGTGCATTTAAACAAAAATTCGGATTTACGGACGTACGGTAACAAAAATGTTGGTCTTTGCCCGACAGGAGTTTAGAGATAGGAAAAGACGTCGGTTCGCTGACGATACTTGAGTTGCGTTTTTTTTTTTCGGGTGTAGTTTTGATGTACTTTTGTTTCGTTATGAAAGTACCGTGTACCGTACCGTTTTATTTGTCATTCGACAAACTGTAATTTCATGACGAAAACTAAAACAGGTAACTCTACATATGAAAGATTGCAACTTAAAACTGGTTTGCAGAATCTGATTCGTTCTATGTAAAAACAAACCCCGATTCATTGACCAAACAAACTTTCGTCTTTCGCCCGATAGAAGCACTATATCTTTCCCCAAAGCAGCATGTTCAAGCACATCTGAAAGGTTTATATCTGCGTCATTCTTCATCTGCCACCTTACCACGAAATTAGGTCCGAGTCTCAATACGCGACAGAAGTGCTATACACAGCAAATGAAGAACAAGAAGTTCGCTTTTTAGAATAACTTTAACATAAAAGAGATCATTTTCGATAAGTATGCGTATCCTGAATTTTAGGAAGGCTACTTAGATGTGCTTTGACACTAGCATACAGGGGCATCACGTTTGGAGGGGACGCCCGCTGCTAGCATAGAGGCCAAAAATTTACCTCCCGACTAGAATGAGCTATTCTAGCGTGTGCAGAACCACTCCTGTCCTGGAAAACGACTTTCGGGTGTATATTAAAATCTTCCTTGCCCTTTTCAAGCGTCCGAGCTCAACCTCGCTTTGTAATCGACATTTTTCCATCTGCTCTTGGCACACTTGTTTCGCGGATATGCTGTCATTTTTTTTCTGATGGCTTTTCATTATGTTTAAAAATTCTACTCCTTCTTTTTTCACTTTTGTCAAACTCTGACCAAAAATCCATGCACATAACCTTGTCTCTCACTTATGGTTTATAAGGTATATCATTATATCAGTATTATCTAGTCAGACTTCACTTTAACAACTAACCTATTGCTAAAATCTGAAAGACCTAAGTGAGGCAGATACAAATCACATGGGAGTAGAACATGTAGCCGAAAAGCTGCTACCCTGAATCTTGTCTCCGACCTAACGGTATTATGCAACCTGGTTTAAACGACTCGGCTGGTCTTTAGCGAACGATTTTTTACGACTGAAGCTGGGCAGAGCCAAAACTAAAAGTTTTGTTTAAACGACTCGGATTGTTTTTAACTAAAATGAATGCCCGGGACCTCGGCAAGGCCAAAATCAACGACTGATACCGAAGTGAGGCAGATACAATCCATATGGGAGTAGAACAGGTAGCCGAATAGCTGCCACCCTGCATCATGTCTCCGACCTAACGGGGTTATGCAACCTGGTTTAAACGACTCGGCTGGTCTTTAGGGACGGGTTTTTACGACTGAAGCTGGGCAGAGCCAAAAGTAACAAAATTTTCAAACGACTCGGGATTGTTTTTAATTAAATGAATGCCCGGGACTTCAGCGAGGCCAAAATAAACGACTGAAACGACTTGGCAAAAGGCAGGGGGGGGTGAACCTCCCCCCCTCACCCCCCCCCCCCCTTCGGGCCACCCCTGGGCTCTGGTCGTATTTATTCTCTCTGAATGCGAATCTTCTCCGGGAGGCGAAAAAAGATCGACTTGGAGCTGAAATGGCGCGGTGCGAACGCTTTCGGCTAGCAACGCCGGATTCGCCTAGGCGAAATGCGTTCCCGCGTTCTATGGGCACCAAGCTGAACGCTTTGGTAAACGGGGCTGATTCTGGGTAAAATAAATGCAAATAAATAAACAAGCAAGACCTTGTATGCTGAGCGTCACGGTTGTCAACAACAAAAGAAAATGTAGAATGTCGATTCATTTCTTCGTCCCTCTGTAGAAAACTACACAAAAGAACGGATGAAAATGTTTTTTAACCAATGGGTCACATTGCATGACACCAGAATGAATTTGGTAAGAGAGCAATAGCAGGAACACAACTACACAAGGAGAGTCCAAACGGACTGGTGCCTTAGACTTATATTCTACACCTGCCCACTCGGCCGCAGAAACTATAGGCTATGATCAACTTGGCTCCTCCTCCATGGCGTGGCCGCCCGTCGCTTGTAACCGCTTGACTCTTCCTTGGTTGCGTTTTTGATCAAAGTTTGAAGTTACCTTAAAGGTCTCTTCTTAAATACCGTTTTTGGTCGCCGGCCACAGTTTCTTGCCTTCCAATTATAGCTGCGTTTTATCGACGTTTTGTTCGCCGTTGGCTTAGCCCGCTTACCGGTTGCTTAATTCCCGTTTTCAAACGCAGCCGAAGTTTACCGTTTGCTTAATTAGTATTTTTACGACTCCGGCGATCCCTCCAGGCGCCGTTTCATCAACGTTTCAGGCAAACTACGAACTTGCTAGCTCACAAAGTTCGACGGTCACAGTTTGAAGGACAAAGAAACTGTGACCGGCAATCAAAAAGATATTTAAAAAGACACGTTTGAGTTTGAAGGTAACTGCAAACTTCCATAAAAAACGCAACTTCTGCGCGTTGAACTTTGTGAGTTACCAAGTTCGAAGTTTGCCAGCAACTTTGATTAAACGGGGACCGGGCAAGGATCGCCGGTGTCGTAAAACCACTAATTAAGCAAACGGTGAACTTCGACTGCGTTTGAAAACGGAAATTAAGCAACCGGCAAAGTGAACGGCGGACGAAACTTCGACTGAAAACGCAACTGTTGAGCAGGGAAACGGTGGAGGAGTATCAGTTTTCAATCATACTTAATGCCAACGGAACTACTTCCGTAACTGAATTCATTAATTCTTAAACCCGTTGACCCCAATTCCATCTGGTACATTCTTAACCAACTAGCAACACCTCTCATGTGCATGATAACAAGAACAAATAATCAGATAGAACCTCCGCCTTTGGTCCCATACAGCGACTATGGATACCCCGACAAAACTGAGCGGAGCTAGAGGTACTTGCTCCAGCTATGAGTTGATATATTGCTCATCGCAGAGCAATATGTGCAGGAGGCAGGCTGACCCGCTACAGAGCGCGTCCAGAGAACCAATCGGATTTGACTTTGAAAGTTTCTTTTACGCGGCTTCCCAGCGATATAGCTGTTTGTAGAGGTAACGAAACGTGATGTGCCGCGTAGCTCCTAACCTCCGCTCGTTTGCATCGGGCAGGGCACGGGGATATATTCGACTCCGCATGGTCATATTCCAGATATTGGGAGGCGAAAGTTCTATCAGATAATTTTTTCTTGGTCATACTCCCGAAAAATGTTTGTACACTATGGTAAGAACTGTTATCTGAATTTTTGCCAATTTTTGGCTAGAAGTCAATGGGTCTGGGAAAAGGCTTAAATCACACGAAGTCGTGATTACTTTGTTAAAACAAGAGCCTAGTTTAACAGTATTCAGGTATTTCTGAACACTGGAACATAAACACTAATTAGTGCGAGGTCCATTTTTAAGGTCCTCGAGTGTGATCGAAGATATAAAAAAGACTCACCCCAACTCCGAATATGATGAGCGACACCACCACGATCAAACCTGACGAATGCCATAGTCTCTTTGGACCATAAATGAACCCATGCGATAGAAAGTGGTTGAGGAAATCGAAGTCGGGGTAGTCTGGAGCTAGTCGCTCGTTATCTGCAGTCCCAGGTCGTCCTTCCATGCTGGCACTGATTTCACTGAAAGAGTTGGGTTAATTGAACCATGGTTTATTATTTGTTCCCTGTTCACTGAGCTTAGATCAGAAAGACTTGACTGGTCGAGTGCTTAATGCTTTTAGAATGGTAAAACAGCGGTAAGGAGGGGGACCCGTCTATTTTACCACCCGTCGATTCTTCTACCCGTCATTCCGCCCAAACAATCCGACACTTAACCAACTTTTTCCGACAGTTCACCAAACCCGAGTTGACCCAAAATATCAATCGATTCGCCCACCCGTTCTTTCATCCACCCAATGATTTGCCTACCCGCTGATACACCTAACCGTCGAATCGACGGATCCGTTTACTGAAAGTTTAACTGAAAAACCAACTTATTTGTGTGCCCACTAAATTATTTGGATTCTGTAAAGGGATTTTTTTTTTTCCACTGTCTGCTCTAGTTATACGTTCAGAATATCTGCGGCCGTAACCACAACGTAAATTCTACTATGACGCGAGAAATTTTTATCTTAACACAAACGCGGCTTTTCAATGGGCAGTGGTGAGCTTGGTGAAGACTGCTTAGTGCCTGAACGAAAAAAAAATCATAAATCTTTCTCGTAAGGCATACAACACAGATACAAACGCATAATACCACAAACACGCGGAAATTCTACTATTAGAAAATCAATTTTTCGTGAATAGCGGAACAACGAAGTAACGCATTTTCAGCGGTTCTTCAAGCCAATTTAAGTGAATAAGTGATGGGTAACTAGATTATCCTATCCCAGCCTTTTCGATTCGCCCACTCATAAAAATCGTCAATTGGCTCACGTCTAAAAATCTGTCAATTCGCCAACTTTCAAGTGTAAAGACTATAAAAGAAGGGTTCTGCAGAGGCAAAAAAAACAACAAAAAATTATGCAGAGAGTTATTGTTACACCTATCGGGTGAACAGAACTACCACATCATTCGTCCCTGCAAATTCAAGAAGGCGCGTTCGCGACATCGAATCGAGCAATCGAGCAATGACTATATTCTCTTTTGGTGTCCTCTAGATTAGCCGCCTTTTATTGGATTGCCACTTGTCTCCTCTTGTTCCATTTTTCCTTGTCATTAAGTAAGGTAAGGAGGATCGCTTAGTTTACGGGCCGATAGTCTACCTTGGGAAACCAGAGGAGGTATATAGGTGGTTTAAACGGGAGAAGTGGTCCTTACTTCCCTATGTTTGGAGATGTTAATGAAGATGAGGTCCATCTAATGTATGTGTTGTGAATTGGATGAGTTGAGGCACGAAATTTTGGCATCAGAGTGTATGATGAGGAATGGATGGTGAGAATAATAAATAGTGATTGTTTTGCGGTATTTAAGAGTTTGGGAATATAATTTCATGTAGGTTAAAACTGCTGAGCTAATTTGTTTCTATGTAATGGGGTTTACCTTTGGTTTGTTAGTTTGTTTTTCAGTGGTGTATATGTGTTGCCATGCCCCTCGGGCTTTCTTGCAATATATATCATATCATTGCCAAATGCCGTTTTATTTAGGCATTGTGAAGAGAATGAATCTCCTGACAATTGTCGCAAATAAACCGCAGTTTATCGTTCTTTCCTATATGTTACAGTAACATTGACAAGAAACAAAAATCTAGTTGAGAAACAAGACCTTGTCTGACAAGAAGAGACAACTGGCACGCCTTCTCACAAATAAAACAGGATTTTGCAAGACAAGACCGGTAAAGGCATTTGCGAGACAAAACCTTGACAAGACTCAAACTGATCGAACTAAAACTCAGTTTTTTCATCAGCACACTCTGACAAGAAGAGACAATTGTCATGCCTTCTCACAAATAAAATTGTCGCAACTAAGACGCCGTTTACCTTTCTTTCCTATATGTGACAAGACCAAAAATCTAGTCACGAAACACGATCTTCTTGACTGACATGAAGAGATAATTGTCACGCCTTCTCATAAATAAACAGCATTTGCGAGACAAGACCAGTAGGCTAGAGGTATCTGCAAGACAAAACCTGGACAAGACTTAAATTGTCTCAAAGAAATCTCGGCTTTTGCCTCGGGACAGTCCGTATAAATTCAAATCAAGGGATGCAGCTTAAGCATTCAGTAAAATATCTAGCTGGAAGTCCGTGGCTTTATATATTCTCCTTTCGATTACTTGGATATGGCAAAGAAAAAACTACTCTAGCTGATCAAGGCATTGCAAGCCTTCTTTATCGAAGCTGTCAATAACACAACTCCATTAAAAAAGAAGCCTACTGAGCGCAAAAATTTCAACAGTGAATTACAGACAAAAAGAATCACCTTATAGTTTTTCTTTACAAGTTAGTTAACCTTCCACAAAAAAAGCATAAACTTCTAATCGCGTCAGCAACTTCCAAGTCCAAAATTCCTCTTATCAGACGACGTAACTTTTCACTTCCAAGAAACAAGATTTTTTGCTTGGCTTTCGCGCTCTACTTTTCGAGAAGATAACCACACTGCGGTGATTTTTCTCGTCTGTGAGCAAAGTTGTTTTCATTTTCATTTCGCGGTCTGAGTTCAACAAGTCAATTTTATTTCAACCCTAATAGCAGTAGGCAAAAAAACTGGAAAAAAACATTCACGAACAATATCAATGAAACACATACTAACAAACAATAAATACCAAACGAACATAAAAATCAAGCTCAGTCAAAAATTTTAGTGAAATATCGAAAGAATTAAATATATTTCTGATTGGCGGGTGAAGAAGCTTGGGTTTCATTCTTGCTTCGCGCGTTAGCCAAAAAAGGGTGTAACGTCCGGGAGGACGATCTTGTGGTGTCCAGAAGTCAAAATGCGTGCCGGACAATTTCCACATCTCCGAAACCCTATCCCTATGACCAATGCGCGAGTTGCACGTGGAGGAGAGTGGGAGGGTTGCCCAGTGGGGCAGATTGAACACCTGGACATGACAGTGGTCTGCCACCTGTAGTCAAAAACTTACTGAACTGCTACAGAATGTGTAGAGTCAATTTTTCTATTACGAGTTCTCAATTCTACGAAATCTCACCTATGACGACGGCATTATAAACACAAATGATGTAGATTCTCTATTTAATCAGCTGTATGAGCGGAAAACAATATGATTTTCACCTTCTATCTCCCTATGGTACAGGTTGGACGGAGTCAACCTGCAACCGAAAAAAATGACCAACCTTCCCCAAAGCGTTATACCCCTAAACAATGACTGCTTAAAAGACAGTTATTGTTAAGAACTCAAAAATATGAGGTCTATCCACAATTTTCAGAAAAATCTACTTAAAAAAGCAAAATGTTTGTGTCACTCCACGGAGAAGATAAGAAAGAGCCGTCATTTTGTCGTGGCATGATGGTGATGTTAAAATCGGACTATTTCCCCGAAAGTTCTGAGCTAAGCTGTGCAAAAATTATTTGAAGGGGCAACCTCCCCCTCCCCCCACGATGGTCAGATCGGGCAAGTGACTATTTCCAAGTTAGTGTTTTCGGGTCCCTAATCCGCCTGCCAAGTTTCATCGTCCTAGCATATCTGGAAGTACCCTAACTCACAAACACCGGACTAACCGACAGACCGACGGAAAAGTGATCGGTATATGGCACTTGGCTGGAAGGCCGGAAGGGTACAAAGATTAGCATGCTTGATGATTAGTGGAGGTCCCAGGGATCGCCACAGCATCACTAGAAATGCTGCTCGGATTAACTCCCCTTGAGATTTGGTTCAGAGGGGAAGCACTGAGGACGAGAGTCCGACTTGAGATCCAAGGCACATGGTGTCAGAGAAATCAGATCAGTAAGAGAAGCCATTTGGATATTTGCAATAAATGGATAAATGAGCTGCCAGTGCTGAACATGCCTAAAGATCAAACTATTACTACGATGAAAAGTGGAAAGAGCTTTGAAGTGAAAATTGATACAACGTCCGAGACGTTACGATTTCCGGAAAGTTTAACTAATCCAGAAGTGTTCCGATGCTACACTGACGGCTCGTGATTTAATGAGATGACGGGAGCAGCATCTATACTGTTCGAAACAAATGTAGAGCCAGAGAGGCTGTTCACTCACCTGGGGGAGTTCTCGTCAGTCTACCAGGCTGAGATGTTCGCTATTCTGCAAGTTATTGATAGTCTTCTGGATAAAGGAGCTGCTAATGAAGAGATTTTTGTATTTTCGGAGAATCAAGCCTGCTTAAAAGCACTTGAAACCCCGAAAAGCAAACAGCCTTTGGAGATGGAATGCTTTAACAAGATTAATGCAGTTGCAAATAATGGAAATCAAATCACTTTGATGTGGGTCCCGGGACACTCTGGTATCCCAGGAAACGAGGAAGCCGATGCATTAGCAAAGGAAGCTACCAAAAGAGTTACCTACGGACCTGAGCCCTTCATTCCCATCTCGGAAAGTAGGTGGAAGACAGAAATCCGGGAATTGTTGAGAAAACAGGTAGACCAAACGTGCAAAAACCGCGTGGATTGTCGAGCCACGCGAAGTTTAATACCCACGCGCAACGAGGCGCTGACTAAAAGGCTAATCGCCATGAAAAAAGATGTAATCCGGGGAATCATCCAGGTTGTTACTGGAATTGCATACCTTGGAAAACATAATTCAAATACAGGAAAAATTGAGTCTCCAATATGTACCAGATGCGGAGTAGATGAAGAGACAAATATCCACTTTGTCCAAGAGTGCCCAGCATGGACAAGGCAACGTTTGGAAGCTTTCCACGCTCCGAATGTTGATTTCCACGAGGTAGTGAGGAAAGCCAGATTAAAGGAACTGTCCAGATACCTTCAGTTGACAGGGAGGCTAGACAGGTTTTAAGGTAAGAACGCGAGAAAAAGCTGTAGAATGAGTGATTTTTTTTATCAATTGTTTTGGTAGAGTGATGTTTTTATAGAGAGATGTTTCGCCATCAATTGTGAATTGGGGGATTGAGACAATGGGCCATTTGTAGCCTGAGTTTCGGCTGGAGTGTCTGGCCTACCCCACAGAATAAATAATGTACTGAGAGCTAAGGTACCGGTAGCAACGAGTATTTGGTTGAAAATGACCAGCTCACGGACACAGATGGCTATAAACAAAATTTAGCTCACAGACCCATGTCAGTGCAGAATACGAAACCGGAAATTAATATTTTTTTCTCACAGAACCCAACTCCTGCGGGCCAGGGTTCTGTTAGTGCCAAAAATTAAAATTACAAACTCATCAGACACCTGTCAACATGGGCGTCACGACTGGGGGGGAGGGGGGGACGCCCTCCCCCCATGCTGTCGGCTAGTCGGTAAAAAATAACCGAGCCGGCGCGAAGAGCCGCGACTTTTCGTCAAAACAGTTCATTTTTTTTCATGAAAACAGTCGTTTTACTGAAAATTGGTCGATTTTTCATCAAAATAACCGTTTTTTCTGAAAATCAGTCGATTTTTTTTAAAAATATCATTTTTGTTGTTGAAAACAGTTGTTTTTTCTGTAGAAAAACTCGGTAACATTACCAGCCAGTCGGTAAATGCCTCGGGGCTAGGGTTCCAGTAGTGCGTGATACTTATTAACATTTCTTACCCTATGAGTTGATAATATTTGCTACCGGACTCTCTTAGTCCATATTCACATGTCTCTGTGAGTTCGTTTTTGTTTGCACTACCAGAACACTAGCACATGGGAGTTGGGTTCTATGAGTTAAAAGATATTCTTTTTTTGGCACTGCCAAAACCCTAGCCCATCGGATATGTGTTCCGTGAGTTAAATAATATTTGCTACCCAAATCCAAGTTCATATTGACAAGTGTCTGTGAGTTCTTAACTTTCAGTTTTGGCACTACCCCGAACCCTAGCCAATAGCCATCTGTGTCTGGGAAAGCTAGTCATTTTCAACCAAATACTTGTTGCTACCGGTACCTTAGCTCTGAATATATGGGTTCTGATAGTCAATATTTTCCCATGTTATTTTCTCTAAGTCAGTGAAAATCCCAGCATCCTAGCTCTCATCCAAACTATTCCATGGGTTCTTTATTCCACATAGACACTACCGTAACACAATCTCCAATTATACAGTTTCAGATTTCAACTACCGGCTACACAGTTCCGTGAGACTACTGGACCAGAAGCTGGTGCAATGAAGTTTTTGTGAGCTATTTCCACTTAGTATCGGAATGGGAGCCAGTACATACAAGTTTCTGTTAGTTAATGATGTCAGATACTGGAATCCTTAAAGTACCTTAGTTGTGTTTTAGCTGATACCAAGGTATCTGTTATCATGGTAACTGGATCTGCAATTAGTCGTTTTTGCAGTTATCATGGTATCTGATACACGGTGCTCTGCCAAAACGACTATTGCCAAAATTGTACTTTTTGAAGTCATCCCAAAAGAAAAACAGGTATCCCTTTACATCGCTAAGTGCTAAACTACTTTCTCAACAATCTGACAAAACTGATGAAAGTGAGATGACTTTCCAGATACCACAACCACATTACCACAGTGGACCGTAGTATCTGAATATCTGATACCACAATAACTGGCCAGATACCGTGATAATTGCAAAAATGCCTTTTGACCATGGTAACAGATACCTGACAGATACCATGGTATCAGCAAAAATGCAACTCTTAAATTGCACTTGCAAGCAATAAGATTGTTGAATCCCGATGAGTAGCTTGCGGTTGATAATGGTGTACAATTATTGTTTTATCGCAGCTCATATGATTTGTTCTCCATGAGAACTACCGGTTCCATAGCCCGTAGAGTACGGCTCCCGGTTCCCTAGACAGTGCCACTTTGAAAAGCAATTTTCTGGCAATTTACTTTGCTAACTCTACCTTTTTTATCATTTTGTAGTCAATTGAGGCAAGGTAAGAATGAAGTGATCTTGATTGAAAAGAAAATATATTTAACTAGGATAGAAATATTGAACTAACTGAAGCAATGTTTATTTATCTAATATGTAAACCATTCAATTAGCTTTAATGTAGTATGTCGTGAATAGCACAGTATCAGATTATTTTTTCGCTCTGTACCAGCATCGTATTGGAATTGCTTCACCATGATCTTACCCAATTACTGTAGGACAGAGGATTCTTCCCACGCTTTTGAAGTTTGAATTTTCCAGCAGTGCATTAGCAGCGAGCTAGTAAAATTCAGCAACAGTATAAAGGGTATCCTAGAAAGGCTATGGACGAACGAAGAAAACAATCAGTCAAGCTCAAAGCCGAAAAATTTCGAGCCTGATCAAATTTAAAGAGTATAGCTTTCTTTTCTATAACTTAACAAACCGCAGAACTGTTATTCATTTCCCTAACGGATATTCAACACCTCCACAATTTCTTTCCACATGATTGTGGATTTTGGAAGCTGCATTGGCTCACAACAGTCCTAAGAAGGCGGCGATACATATTTTTAAAGCCAGGTTTCGCCTTCCAGATATCGGGCTTTCCTCGCAACCAAGATCTCCATGATAATGATGAGAGAAATATCAAAATCCTTCTTCACTTCTTGGAAGTCTCCTTCCAATTTCTTTCGCTTTCCACTCGCTCCTTTTCTCCTACTCCATTTACTTGCACATTTTTAGGGTCTCTCAAATCTGTTGCCTCCATAATTCCGTTTAGATTTTCAGAAGTCCAACGCCCCGGGCCTCCAGACCTTTTTGTCCTCGCTTCACCTTCCAGATCCGTGTCGACACAAACTGCTGTCTGGAATCCGGAAGAAAAATCTAGAAGGTGAAGGCTGGCCTTTATTTGTGTGTTGGTCTAAACTCAACTCCGTAATCCTAGGTTCACACAGAGCAAATCGCGGCGGTGAACGAGATTTTTCAATAACAGCGACAGAAATTTTTTATCGCCTGGATATTCACACTGAATTATCGTCGGAAACAGAATTTAACGCGGAATGTTGCTGTTGCGTGCATAAAATTGTACTGTCGCCCGATTAAAATTGAATTTTCCCAACACTGAAAATCGCCTGACGAGGCAACAAGAAATCGCCGATTTTGGCGACGGCAATCTCGGCGATGGCCGATATCGCCTCATGGTGAACGTCTGTGGGAACTTGGCGAAAGGGAACTAATGAAGACGTAGAGGTTTCAAATAACCACAATAATCGTGGTTGTCGGACTGTCGCACTTTGATCGATAACTTATAGGTATTTTTCATGTACAAAATCGGTAAAAATAATATGCATCTAATCAGATTCATCCCCACTTGCGGGCGTCGACTCGGCCTCTTCTTCTTCTTCTTCTTCCGCGCTGCTTTCTTTTTTCGACGTTTTTTTCTTTGCGTCGGAGGATTTTTCTTTTTTGGCTGATTTCTGGAAAGAAAACACACGATACAATACGATCATAATCTGACCGCAGAGGTAATTATATCGGGCAAGTCCGAATGGAGAATTCTTTCGAATAATCTACTTCTATTAAACGTGGTTTAAAGTGGTCAGTTAAGCCAGTCCAGTCCTTGGCTATGTAGCTTGAAGCTTTGAAACCAAATATTCATTTAGGCTATGTTAGACATAAAGCACTCAGGGGATCCGCTGTCCACTCTCACTGTTACTGCACAGCGTTCGATATCATCCGTCCCTCTTCCCAGAGATGTCTCCACTCCTATGCAGAGACCGACAACGATAAGGAGAAACATTGACACACGGGTAGTGCGATTGGGAGAATTGGTTCTTACCTCTGCCCGATATGTTGAGATACGAATGAGTATGTGCGACACCTTATGTGTGGATGTAGGGAACATACTGAATTGAGAGAGCAGTATTTTGGAGTATATCAGTGTGATCAGGAGTGGATGGGAAAATACTGAAGAGTGAGTGTTATGTTTCTATAAAGAAAGTGGATGGATTACTCAAGTTGTCCATGACTCACAGACATAATTGTTTTTAGGTTTTAGTGGTTGATAGAGATGGGTTCGTCATTCCGTTTCTTTTTTGCATCAGATAACATGGTGAAGAGCCGTACGTCCCTGGGACAATCAAAACATGCAGTCCCCTGGGAAAGGTGAAAAATATGCCCTACCCAGGATTGCTGGTAAGCAAAGCCCTAAATCTCTAGCTGGTTGAGAGGAGTTTGACTTACCTTGGCTGGCTTATCCCCATCACCACTTTCTTCACTATCATCATCGGATATGTATTCCTTCGATTTGAATCCCCCGCCAGAACCACCCTTGACCGGGGTAGGCTTGGGAGCAGGTTTCTTAGACTTTGAGGAGCTGGGACCAGCAGTGGATGCACCTCCTCCACCAGCCTTGTATTCCTTCATGGCCTCATCGTAGTCCCGCTTGGCTTCCTTTGCTTTATTTTCCCATTCCTGAAACCAATAAGGGATTATTGTGAGCACTCACTGAAGCTAAGTGTACCACACAGTCGGACGGTTCTTAACCGATAATATGAAAAACAATCAATCAATCAATCAAGTTTATTTTTCAAATAGCTTAAAGCTAGAAGCGGAATAAAAAAAAAACTAACATGACGTTTCCGTACAGACAACGACCAAAAGACGAAAACGAACGCGGCTAACCTCTTCCACTGTGAAAGCATACAATCAAAAATTTCTACTAAAATCGCCAGCAGACGTTGTCCAGTTTGTACAGTTCGAATCTCCGACTGGAACAATCACAAACGACGCGAGGAAAAAAAGTTAGCATTTTGAAAAACTACTCTACATGGGAAGATCAGATTTGGCTTGAGAGCAAACGTATGAATATTGCTGTGAAAGAAAAATTGTAAATAGTCGTAAACTCTCATTCTAAATTGCTGCCCTCTCATGGGCTTATTCGTCTGTTTGACTCTTCAGTAGGTTTTGTTTGTATGTGTTGTTTTTTCCCTAATTATTTCTTCGTATTTTCTTTTGTACTCGACTGTTTTCGTATTGGACGATTTTTGGGGTTAAAAATAAATTATATTATCATGGGTGGACTGCACTGTCATAAGTATCATAGCAGACACATAGTATAAGACAAGGATGCACAGTTTTAAAACACTTGGTCTATTGAGATTTGAAAACATTATGCATTAACTGAAATGCCTAAAAAGCATTTCAATGTTCTTGGTTCTATTTATACGGCTGTTGCACTTCCTCACATTCTTTTTCCGTCTGCTTTATTTTCTTCTTTCCGTCCTTCTGAACTTTCTGCATTAAAAGTTACTTATTATAAATTCTCTAAATTCCTTCTTGGCTTCCCGATTTCTGCGAGTAACTCTTTCATAACGTCGAATTTTAAAGTGAAGAATCCTTTGGAAACTTTAAATGGTAAAATCCAGAACTTTCATAAAAAGGCTGACAACATTCTTCTTCATCACAACCTTTTTCCTTTTTTCACAAAAAAAACGCCCTGATTAGTTTGTTTATTTTAAGCTTTTTTTCATGTATTTCGTTGTATATTTAGTACAGGAGTGCTGCGTGAAGCCGCCACCCTAAACTCCTATTTTTGGGAAATGACTTAGGGAAAAAGAGTAAAGGTTGAGATAAAATTCAGTGGAGTATCCTGAAAGGAAGCTTAGAACCTTCACTTTCTGCTGGTACCATAGTTTACTTGTAATTGTTCAAGGCTAAGCTGGAGAACACGAAAGAATATAGGCACCCAAGTGATCATGAAGTCGCCCACTTTGCTAAAAATAGTATTTTGCTACATGGTGAAGTTAGAGGCCAGCTGTTTGGTCAGAGAGGTTCCTTGACCTTTTGCAAATAACAAAATTTGCTGTTTTCTTGGAATTTGCATTTTTCTGGGGGTGGCAGCTTCATGATCCAAGGTGGCAGGATCATGTACCATGGCTAATTGGGGGGTGGGCGGTGCCATAGTAAGGGCAGCTTCATGCAACACTCCTGGAGGCTAATTTGTCATTAACGGTCAGCTGTTTTACTAGTATGTAAGTGTGTGTTAGTTTGACTGACATGGTGTTGTTCCTTTTTATACATCACTCTTAAGTTTTGAAGGATTCAAATAAATAATAATAATAATAAAAATAATTGCCAGAGAGCCAAAAGAGCATCTGCTGACTTTTTTTTTGTCGTCATGATATCGGAAAAGTCAGCAAACTGCGATCCTTTCTGTTATCTCTTACGGAACTTCTGACAGTTACTGAAAAGGACAAGCAGACAAGACTACAGAGTGATAGAGTGTTATGTTATTCATCATGTTGTATGACGAAAAGGTCAAAATACTTTTAACAAACTTTCCGGTTTAATCCCCTTAATTTGAACCCCCACCCCTAAATGTAGGGCTACAAAGCCCATCAACGAACTTGACTGGTCCGACGACCCAACGAATCCTCAAACCAAGTTTCATCAAAATGTCTCATTCCCTTCGAGAGTTATCGTGCTTACAGACGGACAGACGTGCTTACAGACGGTAACGCTGTGACAGCTGCTTTTGAAAAATAAAATTCTATTCTATTCTATGAAGTAGTATTATCAGGTTTCAGTTCTGCTTAAAGCGAAGAGGCTCAAACCGATGGAATTCTATATAGGGCTGCCACAAGTTTAGAGACTTGAAAATAGGGATTTTTTTTTAACCGAAAAAGGAACCTACAGGGATGTAAGGTCACGGCTAGTAAGCCTGACTTTGACTGGATTTTCACAAAATTCTCTTCCAGAAAGCCTAAGGAGTTTTTTCCGAAAAGCTCCTTCTTCCAATCTTTCCCTTCGTAAGCCCGACTTATCAACTGAACTCCCACTTTTTCGGTCTGCATTACCTAATTTTCAAACGTTCCCCATTTATGTAGCCATCAAGCTTTGGAATTCCCTTCCATCTGATGTAGTAGGCTATCTGAAAAATGTTTTCAGTTCACTATACAATAATGTTTTTGGTATCAGATAATGCGGTTGCAATTTCTGTCGGTCCGTCGGTCGGTCGGTCTGTCGAGGTTTTGCTAGTTCGGGCACTTCCAAATAAGCTAGGACGATGAAACTTGGCAGGCGTACAAGAGACCTCACATGATGAAGTTGGAAATTCCTGGATCCGAGCATCTGGGGGGTGGGGGTGGAGAAAGGGGAAATCCGGAAAAATAAGTTATTTTTTTTACTTACGAATGCGTGATCAGATCTCTATGAAACTTGATATGTAGAAAGACTTCGTGTCTCAGACGTCCCATTTAAATCCGGACCGGATTCGGTGACATTCGGGGGAGCTGCAGAGGGGGGGGGGGAATCTTGGGAAACGCTTTGAGTAGAGAGACTGAGATGAAATTTGGTGGAAAGAATAAGCACAAGTCCTAGATACGTGATTGACATAACCTGACCGGATCCGCTCAATGTGGGGGGGGGGGGCCTAATTTCTAGTGATCCCGCGGTACTTCGCTATGTGCTAGAACGATGAAACTTAGGACCTGTCACGGACCCGAACAGATTGACTTGATAATGTAGCTAATAATATTTAGAAACTCCCCGTGCCTCAGACGTCCCATTTTAAATCCGGACCGAATCCGGTGATATTGGAGGGGATGGGGATTACAATTATAGTTATCGCCACTGTCCTCGATGAAACTTTGCAGGTGACTTAAGGACCCGACACAATGCCCTAGGAAAACTTGTGTTCTTGGATCCGACCATCCTTGGGGGAGTTGAGGGAAGGGGAATTCGGAAATTCCGTAAGTTGCAAACGGTGGTCCGATTCGAATGAAACTTTATGGGTGATAAGAACTGATGATCTGGACAAGCAAAACATGCGTCCGAACCACATGTTGCCACAATTGGAGGAGCTGGGGGGGGGGGGGGGGGGGGTCCGGAAACTTGTTGATATGTACAAAAAACAAACGGATGGACAGAATGGGATGCAAGTTGGAAAGTTCCGACTTTATGCGGCCTTGATTTTTATTTTGCGTCCGGATCGGATCCAACCAAGCTAGAGGGGGGGGGGATGTAGCGGGAGCAGGAAATTTGCAGATATGCTATGCTCCGATTCCAGTCAAACCTGACGGACAGGAAGAGGAGATCTCAGAGATGCGACATGTATATTTCTGAGTCGTATTCAGCCACAGTGGTGGGTGGGGGGGGGGGGAGAAGGGGAGTCTCGGAAATGTTGTGGCTCGCGTAGGGGTTAAACAAGTGAAGGGATTTGAATGAAACTTGGAATGTAGAGAGACCGTATGCCCTAGATTACTTATTTTGGGGATCGAACCTTGTCCGATCATAGTGGGGGGGGGGAGTTACTGGAAGAAGTTCCCCGGAAATGCACAGATTCCAGTGAATCTCGATAGTTGGTAAGATAAAATGCTTTAGATGATCCATTCCGTCCAGAGTCCGAACCAGATTCGGCTGCGAAAGAGGGAGTAGTACGGGGGTACCGGAAATCGTGTGGCATGTCTAGGGTCCAAACGAGTGGCCATCCGTTGGGTTGAAACTTGGAAGGTAGAAAAGTCTTTTGATTTAGAGGATCCGAGGCGATGCCAAAAATGCTTAGATTTGTGTGAAACTATATATATCCTATTTCTAGGTCCAAACTGTGTTTTTGGATGCAGGCGGGGTATTTTGTGACGTTCTCATCTACTTTCTTGTACAACCTACTCGTAACAAGTGCCAAATGAGCTCGTAGCTCTTGTTCAAACTACGGTCAGACCGTAGATACCACAGTAATATATCAGATACCACGGTAACAGGCCAGTACCACTTTAAGATACTCAGAAACTGCCAAAAAGACTATTGACCGTGGTACCAGATACTGTGGTAAATGTAAAAACGACTTCAGGCATTGGCGGTAGATACCATGGTTTCTGCAAAAACGCAACTTATGAATTAATCTAGATGACCATCAGATCACTTACCGTTTTATCAGTCATTCCCCTCCAAATCTCTCCAGCTTTTTTGGAGACTTCTGTGATAGAGATGCCCGGATTTTCTGATTTGATCTTCTCTCGATTTTCGTTCAACCAGAGGAAGTAGGCCCCCATAGGCCGCTTAGGCATATTGGCGTCTTTTTCGGTCTTCTCCTTCTTCTTGCGAGGTTTCTCCGACTAGAGTATACAAAAAATAGTCAGTACACAATTCTTTACGTACCACATCGTACGCGAAACCGCGGCCTGATCCGCTGTACAATTCATTTATTTGTTCAGAACATACGCACAAACAGTGTCACAGAGCCAAACAGCGTTTGTCTGTTTTTCTTATTTTTTGTATCCTGTTTCTTTATTTTTCCCTGCTTATTTGACAATTAATTACGATCATTAAAATTACGATCATTATATAAATTGTTAATAATGGGTTGTTCATTAATAAACAGTTCATTACTGCATTATATCATTATACTCCACCCTTAAATCTTTCGGTTTGGATACTAAATGCCTCCTGTGTTATTAAAAACTTATATCCGTCCTCATTTAGAATATGCTTCACCGGTTTGGCATTCTTCTCTTTTTGTAGAGCTCTCTGATCGCCTGGAAAATGTCCAAAAGAGAGCCATGAGAATCATTCTGGGTGATCATAATATCACATACGAAGAGGTTCTCATTAAACTTGATATTCCTAAATTATCTGTACGCAGACATAGTCTTTCAAACAAATTTGGAGCTAAGATAACGTGTTGTCCCCAGATAGCCCATCTATTCTCCCCTCTTCTCCCGTCTTCCGTGCGTCGGTCCGAGAGGAATACTGGCAATCAGCTTTCCCCATATCCCACTAATTCTTCTACCCAATTTTTACGTAGTTTCATCCCATCATTTATTTCTGATAATTTCTTGTAAGTGTATTAGTTAATTTGTTTCATGTGTGTCTGTGTATTTTGTAAATTTGTATTCCTCTTCTAGCTTTTAGCTATTCGAATTAAACGTGATTGATTGACTGATTGGTTATCTTCGCAGCTCCAACAAATGGCTCCTAGAATACTTTTTAACAAGACTTACCACTGTTTTTGCTTTCTTGGGTTTCTCTTTCTTCTCTTCCTTTTTCTTCTTCTTCTTCTCTCCATCGTCTGCGCCTTCTCCTCCTCCTCCCTCAGCATCAGAGCCTTCGGACTCCGACGATTCCGGGGCTGAGTCGAACTCCTCGGCGACGTCACTTCCCTCCTCGCCAGGATTGAAATCTTCGTCAGTCGACTCATCTTCAGAATCACCTAAAAAACAACCAAGTTTGCTTAAGAACGACCGTGGGGGTGGGGGGGGGGGGGGGAAGGCGTACTCCTAAATATTTGAACAAGGACCCCTCTTGCTTATCCTGTGTTTTAGTTTATCCCTCGCTTCCTTATGTAATTATAAGCTTCTGAAATACCCGTCTTTTGCCATTGCTTCGTTTTTTACCTACGTTTTACCCGCTTTTTCTGCCTAGCCAAGTTTTGCTAGGCACAAAACGCAAACTTCGCCGAGACCTTCAAGGTCCGCCGACAACTCTTCACGCACAAGGACATGATAACCTTCAAAATCTTGTTTTCATTTCGGAAGACATGGTACACAGGTATATCTTCTCTTTTGGGCTTCTTTTGTTTGCTTGGCTTTCCCGCTTTTTAACCACGGCGTATTCAGTTTTCAAATATTTTGCGTACAGCCGCCACATCGGAGAACCGGAAGGCTGATTAGAGTCGGCAAGCGCTAACAAGAAAATTACTAATTTCACGTGGAAAGTAATGACGTTTTTCAAAAGAATATTGCTGATTGCTATAAAAGCACAACTCTAACTATCAAAAATGACCTTTTGCCTATGAAAGGGACCAGAAAATAAATTTTCAAAATACCATTACATTCCACCTGAAATTACCGATTTTCTTGTTAGCTCTTGTCGACACTATCCAGCCTTCCTGCTCTCCGAAGCGGTGATAAAAGAAGTAAAAAAAAAGAAGATTCTCATATCATTATGTTTCAAAGAGTTGTCAGCGGACACTGAAGACTCCGGCAAACTGACGGGCATAACTCGGCATGGCCGAAAAAGCGCTAAAATTCGTAGGCAGAAAACGAAACAAATTCCACAAGGGAGCTAGGTATATCATAAAAGGTAGAATAAGCAAGAGGGGCCCTTTAAGACTTGTTCTTTAAGCGTAAGGCTTGGTACACCTCAAATAGCGACTAGTATAGCGACAAAGAGCGAGGCCATGGATTGTGCGGTATACCTCTACAACCGAAGAAAATAACTAATAATAAACTTTTGAAAAAGCTATTGGCAAATGAAAACTATCGATCCTTACCCCTCCCCCCTCCTGATGCCAAGAAAAGTAGAAGGATAAGACAGCAAAATAAATTGGCACGTGTCAGAGGACGAACTTCAAGGTTCATGAACTCGTTTTAAAGAGATTTTTAACAAGGTGTAATAGATTTTATTTTATTACTGTAATGACCAGCGTGGTAAGAAGGCGAGGGTGTAAACTAGCACTGTTTGTCATAGATTTAATCCAGCCGGTGTTTTTTCTTAATTTTATTAGGACTCCTGTTCAACGTACTAGAGCTACTTGGAGCTATTTCTGATGTTTTTTGTCATAATTATGGAAATCCGCGAATATTATTATTATTATCTCTTCTTTCGTTACTCCTTACCACACGAGTAGTCATGATCTGATGTTGGAAGCAAGTTCTGAATGACTGTTCAGATAAATTCAAATTTGTATTATCCTATATACATATATTTTATTTTATTTGCTTTTTGTAACTAAAGACGTTACAACGCCGATAGTAGCATTAGTTATTGGTCGCAAGTTGTGTATAACTTACAGAACCAACTTATCTTATAATACAAAGCAAGAGAAAAGGTTTTCGCCTCTAAATAACTCTAAGAAATTTTGTCGAACTGATCTTTTGAGTAGTCGAACTGATTACCCTGGTTCATTATATCTTATGTTTTATGCTTATTCATTTTATTTTTTTAAACTAAAAATAATCATCGGCCTCGGTTTCTAGAACAAAGTATTGATTGATTGATCAACTGAATGGTAAACGGTCTCGGACTCGACAGATTATTCCATTGACGCTGGTCAGTGAGATACAAAATGAAGAAAACGGTAGATTTTCAGTTATCCCTTAATAAACAGCACTTACTGATTATGTTCCAGTATTTAATCATAGCTGAATAATTCAAAACTAGACTCTGATTTTTAACAAACTCCACAGCTTTGACTGTATTAAAGGACCCATCGCACTATTTACTAGTCAACTTACAGTATTGTAAAATATTTGAATACTTTAAAAGTAGGCTGCTTTCAACAAATAACCCACAGTTTTTGCTGTTTTAAGCCTTTTCCGTGACCCGTTCACTTACAGCGAAAACAGGGAAAAATTTACGTAACCGGTTTCTCTGATGGAAATACTTCTCGCCGACAACCGTCGACAGCGTGATACACATCGAAGGTAGCAAGACACGGCAAGTGAGAACATCAGCGTGGTTTTGTTAGAGGGGTTAGAATGTACCGTATGAAATTTGGATCTCTGGGTTTAGAATAAATGGAGTGATTATGGAAGTAGGTTTTGTTAGTGTTATAGGTAAGACATGTCCTTTAAGGCTTTATGCAGCTACGTTGACTTCTAGCAAAAGCAGGAACAAATTTACATAACCGGTTTTTCTGATGACAGAGCTTCTCGCAAACGATCGTCGGGAGCATGACACGCATCGAAAATAGCGAAAGAACGCAAGTGTGACGAGGGCTACCAGCTCATATGGCACTTGTTACGAGTAGTTGATGCAAGAAAGCAAATAAGAACGTCACAAAATACCCTCTTCCATCCCCCTAGATTCGAACCTAGAAGTAGGATATCTACTTTCACTCAAGTCTGAGCATTCCGGGCATCGTCTCGGATCATCTAGGGCCAATAAGTTTTCTACTTTCCAAGTTTAGATCCACTCGTTTGATCCCTAGACGTGCCACACTACTTCCGGTGCCCCCCTCCAACTCTCCCTACCGCGGCCGAATCTGGTTCGGACACATAAATGGATCATCCAAAGCATCTTCTCTTACACCTGTCGAGTTTCACTCAAATCTGAGCATTTCTCAGAAAACTCCGCCCCCCCCCCCCACACATCGTGCCCCGACCCGGTCCGGACCCTAAAATATGCCTACGACTATGACGTCTCTACTTTCCAAGTTTCATTCAAATCGCTCCACTCGTTTGACCACTATGCGGGCCACAGAATTTCCGGGACTCCCCCTCCACCTCCACCCCACGTTGGCTGAATACGAATCGAATACGGAAATGTCGCATCTATGACATCTCATCGTCCCCTACATCAAGTTTGACTTGAATCGGAGCATATCTGCGAATTTGGGGTTCCCACTTCGTCCTCCTCCTATCATGGCTGGATCCGGTCCGGAACAAGTAACAAATCTAGGCCGCATAACCTCGGTACTGTCCAACCTGCATCCCTTTCGGCAATCGGCACATTCATTTTATGTTGTTACTCACAAAGTTCCCGGATCCTCCACTCCAAATGCCCCAACCATGGCCACATGTGGTTCGGACTTACGTTTTCCATCCCTAAAACAGCAGCTCTTATAGCCATTAAAGTTTTACTCAAATCGGACCACCCATTCGCAAACTACGGAAGTCAGATTTCCTTATTACCCTTTCCCTCAACTCCCCCAGCAATGGTTGGATCCAAAAACGAAAGTTTTCCTAGGGCACTGTGTCGGGTCCTTCAATCTAATTGGTCGGGTGACAAATATGCCTGCTATGTTTCATCATCCTTAGCACACCTGGAAGTATTCTAACTCGCGATCGCCCGAATTCCGGCAAACTCCCTCCAAATGGCTCCAACACATCCCCCCCCCCCCAAAGGGCTTCGATACGATCTGATTCTGTCACGAACGTGTCTAGGGCTTATGACTGTTCTCCCCACAAAGTTCCATCCCAATCCCTCGACTCTAAGCGTTTCAGGAGATTTTCCGGTGGCCCCCTACCGGATCCGGCCCAGAACTGAAATCGAACATATGAGATGATAGCTCTTTCCACTTCCCAAATTTCATTCAATTCAGATAACACCCGTCTAAAAGTTATGCATGCCACTAGATTCCGGATTCCCCATTCCTCCACTCCTCCCACGGTGGCTGGATCGGAGAAGAAAAAAAAATCTCGAGTCGGTCTATTTGGGTCCCTGATATGCCTGCCAAGTTTCATCGTCTTAGTACATCAGGAAGAACCGAACTCGCGCGACCGTCGGAATTCCAGACCCCTCTCCTACTCCCCCCTTAGTGCTCGAATCCGGTCCGGTTTCGTCAGCAATATATCCAGGACTTGTGCTTGTTCTCCCACCAAGTTTCATCCTGATCCCTTCACTCTAAGCGTTTCCCAAAATTTCCGGTTCCACCCTCCGACCCTCCCCCCCCCCCAAAGTAACCGTATCCGGTCCGGAATTGAACTGGGTCGTCTGTGACACGAGGTCGTTCCAAATATCAAGTTTAATATACCTCAAGTTTCCAGATCACTGGACCCCCCACCCCCCAGATGGTCGGATCGGGTAAGTTCGAAGATAATTTGGTCGTGTCCTTGGTGCGCGTAAGAAGTTTCATCGTCCTAGCTTATGCGGAAGTGCCCGAACTAGCAAACCCCGACCGACGGACGGACTGAAATTGCAATCGCCACATCGGCCAAGTGCCATAAAATCATTGAGTCATCGCTAGGAGGTTAGAATGTACCATATGAAAATACGGGTCTCCGGGTATTAGAACTAATGGGGCTATTACCGAAGGCATTGACATTATAGATCCTTTTTCTTTTTTAGGATAGGGTATTCTTTATTTTACACAAAATCAAATTAAACAGTTGTAACAAAAAACACAAAAACTAAACGATACATCTTCAAATAAACCAGTAACCCGAGAACCCGGGCGTCCAGGTTGTACTATCCTATCCAGTTGTCCTTATCTATGTTTTTTCATAGACAATGAAACACGGGGAAAGGGGCCTTCGATTCCCTCATAACTTGTGAGACAACTAAGAATAGCCGAGCATGGTAAAAGGACTAGTGGGAACAGAAATAACTCACCTCCTTCATCCTCATCTCTCTCCTTCGCTTCTCGCTTAACGCGAGCCAAGTAGGCGTCCGGAGCTTTTTCTTCATCTGAATCACCAAAGTCTTCATTAAGTGGCTTCGCATCACCTGTAAAGATTAGGCTATAAGTTTTAAGACTGCAAAATACACGACGTCCTCAGATTCCAATAAGTATAATGAGTTCCTGCCTAATGCAACGGACTTCATCAAACTATAAGAGAAGCCGTTGAAACTATGAAAACCGTTCAGGGATCAACAGAGACACAGGCGAATACTCACTGCCAGAAACATGGAATGGCATCATCAGCGAAAGGAAATTCAAACCCCAAGCTCCTCTCTACAACAAAACCAAAGTTAACCAAAATGCAGAAAAATCTCTACCCGATCAACAACCCAATCGAGTAGCAAAAACAGCAGCCGTGTCCAAAATGAAATCCCAGCTACCTTTTTAACTCCAAGCAACTCTCACAAAGGAATTCAAGGAATTCAGGAAGTCAAATATTTAACGCTAAGCTAGAATCTTTAGTCTATTCTTCCAGAAGTTTGTTTTTCCAACTTGAGCGGCTTTGAGCCCGAAGAGGACCCTTGCCAAGAAGGGCCAAAATAGAGCACTACTAAAACTCAGCTGACGTATCCGTTTTGCAGTGTCAAATATGATTCGCAGTCAGCTTGGGCGGAAGGAATATTTAGTTTCTGTCTAATTATGGACAATCGAGTACGGTAAAGGTATGTAACTTTGAACGTCGATTAACTTTGACGGTGACGATGACCAAATTTTACTAACGGACTAGAAAAGAAAAGGAAAATAACTCAGTATGAAAAAAAAGAAAATAATGAGCTTTCGATAAAGCGATAAATACACAGGATCAAAACAAACAAACGAAATACAACAAGACCAAACGTTTCGATGGGATCCCAAAAATTCAATATCTGATCCAGACAACTGGGTCTTGTCTTAGCCAGATCCAGTCATCGCCAGACCAAATAGGCCAAATAGCTAATCATCTGACAAAACCAAGTTCAGATACCCCTATAAGTCATATCTGTTTTGACGAAAACTTCCTGCCAGTTCTGCCAATTTCCCGGTTTCGGCCGAACTCCAGAACGACTTGTCCGGCGAAAAAAGAAAGCTAAAAAACTAACTCAGGCTATCTTCTTTCCCCAATAATGAACATATAACCAACTTCAAATAAAAATTTAACTTCTAACAATTTTCCGGTTCTGGCCGGATTCCGGGCGAACTACATGTCCGGGTAGAAAATTGTTTTCACATAAGCGTTTGGCATGTCTTCTTGCCCTTAATCGGACATCTGATCAACTCCAAATAAAACTTTTAATTTTAACAAACTTTCCGGTTTGGGCCGGATTCCGGGCGAACTACTTGTCCGTCGAGAAAATGGGTTTCACCATCGTGTTCAGCATGTATTCTTACCCCATAATCGACTATCACATTAGCTGTTTCAAAATATTTTGTTTGCCCCTTAATTTGAACCCCCTTCCCCACACCTAAATGTAGGGCTACAAAGCTCATTTACGAACTCGACTGGTCCGCCGACCCAACGAATCCTCACACCAAGTTTCATCAAAATATCTCATTCCCTTCGAGAGTTATCGTGCTTACAGACGGACGGACGGAAGGACAGACGGACAACTTTGGCGATGTCATAGGTATCCTCCACTTACGTTTTGGGATCCCAAAAAGGGACTATTTGGGCTTAAAAAAAAATGGGTCTTGAATCTGGAGGCGGGAATGAACATAAGGGAAATCAAACCTGGTAAATACTCATGCATAGTATTGATCGTACAATTTCAGTAAAATAAAGTACAAATTGAAGCCTGAAACCGCTATTCACTGAAACCGCTTTCATGGCCGTCCGAAGTATGCCAATAGAGGCAAAAACATATTCAAAAATAAAAAACAACAGCTGGCCAAATCATGCTGACTTGAACATGTTCTCCGTGTTGAAGTCAACAAATGACGTCAACATGTTTCGGCCAACTGTTGTTTGTTGTTTTTGAACATTTAAACATAAATACTTAGAATATTCTTTTGTTTCTGTTAGGATAATAAGGCCGACTTGTGATAATCTTGACATGAAATAAAACATTTTGCAGTAAAGTTGTAGTACTCTTTTATTGTTTCTTCGGTGACTATTCTATGTTAGGGGACGTTAAAAAAATCATACATATACAGTAGAGGTATGCTTATGTGAACAGTGCAGTTTTGGGGTGAATGGTAGAATGAAGATCCAAATACCTATACAGGTGTTTTCAGATGCCCTTAATTATCTACTTTGGCTAACTGTTAGTTAGCTTTAGACACAGCAAGTGCATGAAAATGGTAAAGTCTACTGTCAACAAACGTGCACATAAGCATACCTCTACTGTACTGTATTAGTTCCTTTGGATCGAGACAAGAGTGCGATGTGTTCGGAGAAATCGGTAAAGAGGATTATAGAGGTCCAAGCCCCTAGAGGAACCTTACCTTTGCCAATATTCTTAATCCTAAGCTTCTTCGACGACACGAAGTCATACAGTTTTCCATACTCTCCCTTATCAATGGAGCTGAAGGTATGCATGATCCCACTCTTCGTTTCGATCTCTATGTCAAAAGAACGCGTGCTACCACCGCTACGTGCGAAATTGACCGAAGAGATTTCATCGAATCGAATGTGAAGAGGAGGTTTGTGAACGTAGATGAACCCACGCTCCAAGGGGTAGAGGTAGCCGGCAGCGGCTTTGTATGAGCAACCGACGGCAGGGGTGTTTGAGGTTCTGGGAAATATTCAAATTAGTGACCCACTAATAGCAGTAGAGAAAGAAACAGAAACATATAGCCAAAGCATTGATCACGACCGCAAAACCCTTCTGATTTTAATAAAGTCATAAGTTTTAGGGTAGATGTTCTTTTAGGTATTCTGTAAGTTACTTCTCGTTCGTGTTCTTTTTTCTTGTTCTTCTTTCTTCGTTATTATTTACTCCGTTTTCGTGCTTATTTTGACTGGTTGAAAATAAAGTCAATCAATCGGTCAATCAATGAACTAGTTCCAGGCCGGATCAAAGCAACTGTTAAATACGCGACTTTAACTTGTTCTACCCACAACAAACGTAACTATTCGAACTCCTCCAATAAGAAGCAGCCAACTCATCCAACGGCCAATCCCGGGCTTTGGAACTTAAGCTTATATTAAACCCCTGGAGTATAGTATTGTTAATTCTTCTCAGGTGAAATAAAGCTAATTGATTGATTGATTGATTCACTCATTCATTAAGCTCACGAAAGGAAATTAGGTATTCTGCAATCGCGGAATCGGAAAAAAAAGAGACAGGCGATTGGCAAAGGGGTTAGAAAGGGGTGGCCCGAAGCACTCAGACCTGGGGGGTTGGGGGTGGACCCCTCATTTCAGCGACTTCTGGATTACAATATACGAATCGAATGTACCGACAAAAAGCACCACTGCCGACCCGCGGCAACGGCGCCCATTCCCCAACGACAAATAATAGAACCGGTGTAAAACTAACTGCAATGCATCCGTCGAAATTATTCCTGTAATGAACATTCGTTTGTATAAATTCACACATTCAGCTTTTCATTTTAGCTTTCGCTTAAGAACGAAATTCCCAACGCCTCTACCCAATACAAGACCAAATGTTTCGATGGGATCTCAAATACTGAATATTTATTGCTAATTCATCCAGACAAGCGAATCTTGTAGATTTCCGGTCTTCGCCAAACCCCTTTAACATTTTGCTATAGCCTATAACCAAGTTCGGATATGGATTCAGCCTGCTCATTTACTTCAACATCTCATCTCAAATCGACTCCAAACCAACCTGACTACTTGACCAAATCCCTATATACATGCTGGGATTCTAAGTCAACTACTTGCCACGCAAGAAAACAATTTCATTTTCGGATTCAGCATGTGCATGTCTCTTTGCCCCTAACTCATCAGCTTTATAAAAATATTTTTTTTTACCCTTAATCTGAAACCCATCCCCACCACTAAATGTAGGGCTACCCCTCCGAACTTGACCTGTACTTTGACCCAAAGAGTCGTCATGTCAAGTCTGAACAAAATATCAAAACCCCTTCGAGAGTTATCGTGCTAACAGACGGACAGATGGACGGAGGGAAAAATTATAAGAAATCACAGATATCCCGTCACTTACGATCTGGGATCCCAGAAAAGAGCCTCTAGCCCAGTTAATTGCTCTTTTTCACATCGCTTATGACACTTTGGTGGAATGAAAAGTTTTTAAGCAGAAACACCGTTAAGGACGTAGAGAAACCCATCATTTAATAAAACAATGATGAAAGAGAAATTAACATGGGTTTAAAACACAGTAGAGTAGGATACCAGGCATCATTTTCTGATTTACTTTAATCGCCATTTTAACTCTATCTGACTCTCCTGATGTTGTTTTTATCAGTCTTTGACGTTACAAATGTGTTATTCGTATTGTTCACGGTGATACTGTGATCAGGTGGTGTTCTTCATAAGTCCAGGTGTTCTTTATGTGTTCTTCAAATTAGCAATGCATATCAACTCAATAAATAATAAACCATTGTATACAATATCTAAGTGTTCGTAATATTTTATTATTTATCAAATTGAAACCCAAATTGTGTCTAAATTGCATAAAAGATTTTATAAACTAATAACATACTATGTACTTGCATGTCACTGTATTTTTATTGACAATTTACAAACTTAAAACTTTTCAGAGCATATTTATTCCTCGAAGTACAAAACACTTTTTTGTCTGGCTGTGGACAAGCCACAACCACCCTTAAGCCCCTTTCACATGCATGCCTAGCCAAGCACGGGTGCCTATCATCACTCACACCCATGCCTAGGCCCAGATTTGGGGACAGGCATCAAGTTCTAGGCTCTAGAACTCGCTGCCTCGCTAAGCTCAGGCCCCGGCGTAGACATCTGTGCTTGGTTAGGCATGCTTGTGAACGCGGCTTTAGCTCATCGTTTGATTTGGTTGTTGTCGCGACTAAAATTACTCGCACTTCTTGCTTCTGTTCCTTTCATGAAGTTCCGAGATTCCTTTACAGTTTGGATTTTCAACAAATTAACTTTGTCTTTGAATAATAAAACCCTAGTCTAAGGCGCTAGCTTGAAATAAATATGGAATAGAGAAATACCAGGGTTTCGCCCCCTTTTTGTTCGTCTGTACAACTCGGAGCGCATTTGAACATTCATATTTTATTTTGTGCAACATTTTATTAGTTTTGTTATGTTTCTGACCGCATGTTTACAAGACGTCGATATAATTCTGCAAAGCCAAATATACATGTAGAGTTTTCTTATTGTGAAAAAACAAGAGCTACGAGCTCATATGGCACTTGTTACGAGTAAGCACGGCTCGGTTATGTCAATGATACATCTAGTGTTTGCTAGGTGTCTCCCACCAAGTTTCATCTCGATCCCTCCACTCATAGCGTTTTCCAATATATCCGGTTCTCCCCTCCAGCTCCCCCCAAAAGTCACCGGATCCGGTCCGGATTTTAAGTGGGTCGTCTGAGGCATGAGGTCTTTCCAAATATCAAGTTTCATCGAGATCCGGTCACCCGTTCAAAAGTTATAAATACCTCAAGATTCCGGATTCCCCCTCCCTCCACTCCCCCGACAGTGCCCGAATCGGCTCGGTCATGTCAATGATGTATCTAGTGTTTGCTAGGTGTCTTCACACCAAGTTTCATCTCGATCCCTCCACTCCTAGCGTTTCCCAAGATTTCCGGTTGCCCCCTCCAGCTCCCCCCAAAAGTCACCGGATCCGGTCCGGATTTTAAGTGGGTCGTCTGAGGCATGAGGTCGTTCCAAATATCAAGTTTCATCGAGATCCGGTCACCCGTTCAAAAGTTATAAATACCTCAAGATTCCGGATTCCCCCTCCCTCCACTCCCCCGACAGTGCCCGAATCGGCTCGGTCATGTCAATGATGTATCTAGTGTTTACTAGGTGTCTTCCCACCAAGTTTCATCTCGACCCCTCCACTCATAGCATTTCCCAAGATTTCCGGTTGCCTCCTCCAGCTCCCCCCAAAAGTCACCGGATCCGGTCTGGATTTTAAGTGGGTCGTCTGAGGCATGAGGTCTTTCCAAATGTCAAGTTCCATCGAGATCCGATCACCCGTTCAAAAGTTATAAATACCTCAAGATTCCGGATTCCCCCTCCCTCCACTCCCCCCCCCCCACAGTGCCCGAATCGGCTCGGTTATGTCAATGACGTATCTAGTGTTTGCTAGGTGTCTTCCCACCAAGTTTCATCTCGATCCCTCCACTCATAGCGTTTCCCAAGATTTCCGGTTGACCCCTGCAGCTCCCCCCCAAAGTCACCGGATCCGGTCCAGATTACAAGTGGGTCGTCTGAGGTATGAGGTCTTTCCAAATATCAAGTTCCATCGAGATCCGATCACCCGTTCAAAAGTTATAAATACCTCAAGATTCCGGATTCCCCCTCCCTCCACTCCCCCCACAGTACCCGAATCGGCTCGGTTATGTCAATGATGTATCTAGTGTTTGCTAGGTGTCTTCCCACCAAGTTTCATCTCGATCCCTCCACTCATAGCGTTTCTCAAGATTTCCGGTTGCCCCCTCCAGCTCCCCCCAAAAGTCACCGGATCCGGTCCGGATTTTAAGTAGGTCGTCTGAGGCATGAGGTCTTTCCAAATATCAAGTTCCAACGAGATCCGATCACCCGTTAAAAAGTTATAAATACCTCAAGATTCCGGATTCCCCCTCCCTCCACTCCCCTCCACAGTGCCCGAATCGGCTCGGTTATGTCAATGATGTTTCTAGTGTTTGCTAGGTGTCTTCCCACCAAGTTTCATCTCGATCCCTCCACTCATAGCGTTTCCCAAGATTTCCGGTTGCCCCCTCCAGCTCCCCCGAAAAGTCACCGGATCCGGTCCAGATTTTAAGTGGGTCGTCTGAGGCATGAGGTCGTTCCAAATATCAAGTTCCATCGAGATCCGATCACCCGTTCAAAAGTTATAAATACCTCAAGATTCCGGATTCCCCCTCCCTCCACTCCCCCCACAGAACCTGAATCGGCTCGGTTATGTCAATGATGTATCTAGTGTTTGCTAGGTGTCTTCCCACCAAGTTTCATCTCGATCCCTCCACTCATAGCGTTTCCCAAGATTTCCGGTTGCCGCCTCCAGCTCCCCCAAAAAGTCACCGGATCCGGTCCGGATTTTAAGTGGGTCGTCTGAGGCACGAGGTCGTTCCAAATATCAAGTTCCATCGAGATCCGATCACCCGTTCAAAAGTTATAAATACCTCAAGATTCCGGATTCCCCCTCCCTCCACTCCCCCCACAGTACCCGAATCGGCTCGGTTACGTCAATGATGTATCTAGTGTTTGCTAGGTGTCTTCCCACCAAGTTTCATCTCGATCCCTCCACTCATAGCGTTTCCCAAGATTTCCGGTTGCCCCCTCCAGCTCCCCCCAAAAGTCACCGGATCCGGTCCGGATTTTAAGTAGGTCGTCTGAGGCATGAGGTCTTTCCAAATATCAAGTTCCAACGAGATCCGATCACCCGTTCAAAAGTTATAAATACCTCAAGATTCCGGATTCCCCCTCCCTCCACTCCCCCCACAGTGCCCGAATCGGCTCGGTTATGTCAATGATGTATCTAGTGTTTGCTAGGTGTCTTCCCACCAAGTTTCATCTCGATCCCTCCACTCATAGCGTTTCCCAAGATTTCCGGTTGCCCCCTCCAGCTCCCCCCAAAAGTCACCGGATCCGGTCCGGATTTTAAGTGGGTTGTCTGAGGCATGAGGTAGTTCCAAATATCAAGTTTCATCGAGATCCGATCACCCGTTCAAAAGTTAAAAATACCTCAAGATTCCGGATTCCCCCTCCCTCCACTCACCCCACGGTGCTCGGATCGGGGAAGTGACTATTTCCAACTTAATCATTTGGGGTCCCTGATACGCCTGCCAAGTTTTATCGTTCTAGCTTATGTGGAAGTGCCCGAACTAGCAAAACCTGGACAGACCGACAGACCGACGGACGGACAGAAATTGCGATCGCTATATGGCACTTGGCCGAAGGGCAAGTGCCATAAAAACCAATGCGTCTTTAAATTACTGAACTGAATTGAATTATTGACAAGTAATGAAACAGAAACAAAAGATGGAAGAAACTCACCCAGTAAAGCTTCCAGGCACTGATATCTTTCTACCTACTAGGCCCTTCATAACTTTGGAGATAACTTCATAGGTGGGGCCACTGAACTCCTTGTCTGTTCGGCCTTCGAATTTTTCCTTCATTTCATCATCGGTAAGGGGTAATTCTATGGATGTCTCTTCCTCCATCGGAAAGAGTAGGACGATGTAATGGTACCTACAGAAATTAAAGTCAGTTGAAGCACAACTCTTACTAGAAAGATGTGCAGGTTTTTTTTTTTAAATCCAAATTCTCCGCGTCCAGATGAATTATGGGTCGTCGTGCAAGCAGCGCACATTCTGACCCTTACTACTAGAGCCCCGGGTGAAAAAAAAAATCCACAACCCCTTAAATGAGTCAAAATAATTCAAATATCATTGTAAAAATAAGCTGCCTTTTCAGTTAAACTTTAAGGGAGGAGTCAAGTAGTGAGAAGTGACAGGTAGCCCGTATTAGAGGAGGAGTCAAGTCGTGACGAGTGGCCCGTCTTGGAGGAGGAGCCAAATAGATCACAGAACAGGGCAGACAAGATGCCAAGAACAGGGGCCAATTCCCCTGTCCAGCTTGGAGTAAGTACACCGTCCGGCACAAGTTGACTAGATTAGGCCTAAGAAACAGAGTTTCCTGCCCGATGACTGAAAAATTATATATCTTCTTTATGTGTGTCACTTCTTCAATTAAATGGCAGACCCTGAAGTGTTCGCCACTGTACTATACCCTAACACAAAAATTGACGTCACTTACCTTGTGTTACCCTGTTTAATGGGTGGATCCAAGCTAATTACGAAGAACATCTGACGGCCATCTTTGTGAGGTAACAAGAAAAGACGAATAACGGTGGACATTGGAATTTTGTAGTCGAAAGTTTTACCATGAAGCTGAATAAAGCTGTTGTAGAGCTTGATATCGTAGCGACCACTGGAATGTGAAAAAGGAATATTAGCAACTTGAGAGAAAGCTTCTGACTGTCGCTGACAAATGCGGCATTCCACTCAACACCTCTAAGAACTAGTTTGAAGCTTTGTTGGTCGTTGGCCGTCGTAGCTAACCGTTTGCTTGAGTTTGTATTTTTTGTTCGACTCCGATGATCCTTGCCCGGTCCATGTTTCATCCACGTTGCAGGCAAACTTCGAACTTGCTAGCTCACCAAATTTGACGTTCAAAGTTTGAGGGAAAAGAAGACAAATGCAAAAATTATGGCGGATGATTAACATACAAATTTTGGAATTTATCCATTAGACGAAAAAAGACTAGTACTAGAAAATAACATTAGATTTAGTGAAGGAAGTACTAAATTTCGTGTTTGCTCAAAAATAGCGTTGATTAGCTACAGCGACACGGGGACCGGCAACCAAAAACTTCGTTAAAAACGCAGCTGCTAACAGTTCTGTATGAGTGCCACTGATTCCAAACCGACAACACACGAGACAAATCTTTCTCTTCTATTTTTTCTCTTTTTTTAAATTAATTTAGTAATAAGTGAGTTTATTTTTCGTTTTCAATAATTCCTTGGCAATCAAAACTTCGATCAAAAACTCAGCTACTAACAATTCTGTACGAGTGCCACAGATTCGAACCGCAAGACACGAGACAAATCTTTCTCTTCCATTTGTTCTCTTTTTTTATATTAATTTAGTAATAAGTGGTCCTATCTGTCTTTTTCAATAATTCCTTGGCAGTTTGTTTACCGAAAGAGTCTACAGCGAACATTGTTTTGCAGAGAACGATGGCATATTTTATGCATTGTTTTACGATTATGACTGAAATGACGAACTGATTGATTGTGTAAATATTTATATTTTAGTGTGATTATGTTTGGTGGAAAGGTGAAATTCGGCGCATGCTCTGTGAAAGATATCTTTTAAGAAAAAAAAAGTCTACTCTACTTTAATCAGCTCTACAACTTTACTATCACTTTCAAACATTTGGGTGCGTGCCGACATAAATCGGCTCCTTTTCAACACATCAACATCACAGAATGCAGATAATGATGAGCTTTTCTCGGACATCCTTACAGGAATGGGCGCTCGATATCGCATGGTTGCAGAAAAGTACTTAATAACAATATAATACAAAAATAATAGGCCGTTGTCCTCTACAGAATTGGTCATTGGCCTATACATGATGATGACGAAACTTTATTGCCATCGGACACGGAAAGGGAGTAGTGCATTATACAAAAAAAAAAGGACAACAACTACACAGAGAAACACGATAGAAGAGTACGAAATTGTATTCTTCTTCTTTTTTTTACTTTAAGGCGACCGTAATCAGCGGATCTTTAAGCTACATGGAAGACGCTGAACCTCGTCCAACCGAAACGCCTTAACCCAGGGGACTAAGCATTAGGCCGTGGATAGCTTTGAGCTACTTGGAAAATAAACTTGATTATTGAAACAAACCGTGAAGATCTCCCCGGCCCTGCCGAGTCCCTCACTTTAGATATTTTCCAAAAGAAAAAGTTGGAACTTTTCCCCTTCTCCATTGGCTACATAAACGGTAAACTTCTTAATTTTTACGTAGGGAAACGACAATTTTCTTAACTTCCCGTGCGGAAATGAAACTCTTTATGTCTTTACTTTTCTTTACGAAAATGATGACAATATGAAAATTCGGCCTGATTCCAGCCATACGAATGAGATATTGTATTGCCCATCAACGGCAAAACGGGGAAAAAGATGGATTATGTGAAAAAAGAAAAAAAGAAGAAAAAACAACGACTACAAAAATAAAACAGCATCAACCTAGATACAAAATCAAACAAATATTATCAAAAAAGAATACCCATCCAGGGGTGTACAACATCCTTACTATTAAGGTTCGTGACCAGATTATCGACCTGGGACATACGCGAAAGGCTGAAGTACGTACCGTGGTGTGAGACAGGAAGCTTCTCTGAAAATTGCCACAGCATCTCCCGTGGCGCTGATGACGCTTGCCTTGCTTGTAACCTGATCTGCAAACTTTTCAACGGCATCATCGCTTCCATCCGCTGAAGGAATGAAGAAACGCATCTCCATGAGACAAACAGCTGTGTCATCATTCTGCAATCAAACGACACATAAAATAAAATAATTATATGAGGTTTATCGTTGGTATACATGAATATGCGTAGGCTACCTATTGTTGTAATTGTTTGCATGTTCTTGTGTGTGTGTGTGTGGGGGGGGGGGGGGGGTCTTTGTAATATACTCACCAATTCTGGTGAACAGAAAAAAAAAGTTATGAAAAACCCTAAGGGCGGGACAGGGCTTTTCCAATTTTCGAACTTAACAACTGTCAGAACTTTCATAGCACTTACACAAAGATCACATACAGATACAAGACCTAATAGCTTTCTCAGCAGTTTCCAGGATTCTGTTACCTTTTTAACCCAAACCCAGTATTTACTTGTGCTTGTACTTGTAGCAAGACCAGAAGATTGCCCTCTGATCAGTCGTCCATGATTTGATGACGGGTGGCACTCTTGACTGTTGTTGCCAGCTCTTAAGTGAAATCTGACCAGCAGCTGCACCACCTTCCGCAGAAGCGTCTTTTTTTTTACGGTCGCGAACCAATTCTTGAATTGATCACCCGAGCCTCGATTTTGTTGCAATAGCGCTGCCGCATCGCTGCTGCAGCACTTCTTTGCTTTTGCACAATATGCGTTTTTGGATTCACTTTCTTTCTGCTTGAAGCGGCAGCGCTGCAGCATCTAGCAGGGAAGCACGGACTTGGTCGGTGAGCAAGTCCGCGATTCTCCAGAATCGCGGTGCCGTGCAAAAACGGATGTAGACAGAATCAGTCCCGAATCGGCCGAGAAGTGGACCTGCAGCATGCAACAAAAACGAGGCTCCGGTCTCCTTGGCTAAGGGGGAAGAGGGAGGCAGTTATGCTAGGAGAACTTGCTTACCCAGGCCAGTTTTACCAAATTGGCGGAATTTACGACAGAATGGCTGATTTTTTTTTGCTGGTGTATTAAATTTTTTTAGGTTCTATTGACAAATATTGTGAGTTTCTGGAGACTTCTTGCAGTTTGGGGTTAAAAAGAAATTTGGGCGTATTTTTCAAAGACAGCGGCTTGGATCACAATGTGGCAACACTGACCCAGGCAGTCATTTGGGCGCAGGAGCAAATGTGGTCGACGGGCTTTGATGATTGCTGCAGTTTTTCCTATACTTCAGCAGCGACGGCGGACATCAGAGTTGAAGACTTTGTCAGAATCTTTTGACTCCAAGGATGGAATGGAAACATTTAAGTTTCGACAGCTCGCCTATGTAATATTCTTACAAAACCCGGATTCACCACCGTAAAAACAGGACTGAGCGGATAGCCGCGTCATATATGCTGAATTTTGTCAATAGGACCCAGTGATACGAACTATACCGTAAATTCACAGTGTATGTGGGGGGGGGGGAAGAGTTCCTAAGTAATTGCTTGGGATAGTCATTATCATTCTTCTAAGTTTGCGAGGTACAATGCTGGGGAATGGCCTGATACGCCCTGCAACTATGAAACTTATCTCACCTGATGAAACTCAAGAGCAACTTCGTTCTTTCCTGGGATACACTGAGAAACGTCCAAGAGAGGTATCTCAAATGCAGGTAAACTGTTGACTTCAAACGTTAATGATTTTCCATCAAATTTCGAGTTGCCCCAATTCCAGCCTTTGACGGCCAGCTCTCTTTCGAGCATATCCTTTTTGTAATGCTGTGTGAAGAACTTTCCAAGCTTTTCCTGATCCTAGAGAAGTAAAACAGATGTTAAAGGCGACTATCATAGGCTATACAGACCCTAATGATTGAATTAAAAAATATTTAATTCTTACTTCCTTATCGGTCTTTACTAAAACAGGAGTAAATCTTAAAGTGTTTAATTCTAAAGCTAATCAGTCAGAATGTATGACACACAAAGAGCAAGGATGAGCATTTCTACTGAAGAATCCACTAAACTGAATACATCTCAATATTCCTTACGGTATGCAAACTACACAGTACTGTAAGAAGTTTCATAAGAATTAACACACGGATGAAAAATTGCTAACAGTATAAATCTCTGATTTCAGAATATCCTACTAGTTACCCACGCCAAATGATGCATACCTGTGGGTACCCTACATCCCTAACCCTGATCCCCTCCACTATAAAGAAATTCTGAACAATAAATATTCCTTCAGCCCAAGCCGACTGCAAACCACGATTGACACTGCAAAACGGATATGTCAGCTACATTTTTTAAGGGTCCTCTTCAGGATCAAGACGGTCAAGCTGGAAAACGAACCCGAGGAAAAACAACTAAAGATTCTTCCTTGAATATCTGATTTTGTGAATTTCTTCCTGAAAATTGCTTGGAGTTAAAATTGTTGCTGCAATCTCGTCACGGGAATGGTTGACTTCTTAGCTTTACTGAAATCATCATTACTTTATTGAGTTAGGGTAGCCGGCACTGGGCATAGGCTACATAAAATGCTGAATAAGCCCAGCTTTGGCATAGGCTATCCCAAAGAGGGTTAAGTTAGTGCAATGGTAGCCTAACCATCCTCTCTTCTTTTCATCTCTTGGCACCCCTCTTTATAGGATGACTCGAGTAGCGTAAACAAACATATCCAGAAACCTTCAAGTGTATCTAAACTAGGGATATCATGAGAAACCCAAGACAACAAAAGCAAATGTAACAGCCTAGCGATCACTTTCTGTGTTTCTATTTTCATCTACCATGGGAACCCACAGAAAAATAAGATTCTAGAATGTCTGGTTTATGTTAGATTCTACACATTAGCTTGTTCTACAATTAATTGTCCAGATTTGCTATGCCTCATAATTTTTTTTTTTTTTCGCTCAAACCCTCAACTTTCTGCTGAGCTTCCCACTCACATTCTGAAAACACTTAGCAGGAATTCTGCTTTGCTTTCCAGAGTGTGAAAAAAACTGCAGTAATCTCTTCGGCTTTGTTTTAAGGTGCATGAAAACTCACCTTATTTCTACTGAATAAACAATGAAACAAAGAAAAAACAATGGCTTACTGAGTCTCTAAATCCAGCATATCTGTGTAACTGTCCATTCTTTGTAAAAATTCGAATACCCCATCCACCAGCCAATCTCTGCCAATTAACAACTTCAATATCACTAGAACCGACTTGTTCAACCCGACCTGTTTTGTTGTTTTTGAAAACAATACTTTGGTCTGTCATCTTCAGTCTTCCAGGGACCTATAAAAGAAAACATTTTGTCAACTAATTCATTCACACTGAAACTGTAAACTATGGTGGGACAATCAACACAAGAAATAGATTTGATTTATTCATGCATTGCCGATGATTCACTAAAGTAACTGCAGCTCTCCCCTGGATCAATAAATTAACATTCTAAAACTGCTGCTTCCTGCAATTTTTTGTTGTCCCAATGGACAAAATAGAATATACAATTAATAATTCCTTATCTGCCCACTATAGTGATAAGAAAACTCTTTTACTTCATTTGCAAAGTAAACTTATAGTCCAACATACAAATTTTGCCCCTCCCATGAGTCAGTAACAATGCCCGCTAAATGAGTAGTGCAACAGTATTTGGGTAGCCACACTGAGTCAGTAGTGTGCATTTGGCAATTTTACTAACTGCTAAAAGACGAGTTACCACAAACTATTTCTTATCTATGTTTTGATATTATTCCTATCTGCAACTGCTTCCAAGAATACTGGATCAGCACTGCATTCAGGGTCAAAATATCTATCTAATATGGCCAAAATTAGAAATTTCTGAACCTATTTTTTTCCATTCCACAAAGATCAAGCTAGAAAAATAACTAGCTGAACTTGCCTAGACAAATTTGTTGAAACCAAGGACTGAATGGCCATTACTAATCATACCAATGAACGACCAGCATGAGCAAAAAACTAACAATCAAGTTCAAAATGGCCTTTGTAGGGGGATACCATGATGATGTAACAAATTCTCAGGAACTTCGAGCCTCAAAAATAAAGCCAGGTGCATACAATTTCAACATGGCGTAATGGCAGTTTGTCTAACAGAAATTACTAGCTGCATTTCTTACCAATTCTCTGTCATCCAGTTAACCAACCTATTTACCGCTATAAAATGTTTTTTCTGCATCCCACCCTGTTTGCCTGATAATATAAAACAGCTTATTTCACATTCTCCAGCATAATAAGAAAGTTTCAATATCCTGACTAAGTACAAATGACAAACTGAACTAGGGACAATCAGTCATCCAGTTAACCAACCTATTTACCGCTATAAAATGTTGCTATAAACTGAATGTTACCGCTATAAACTGAACTAGGGACAATCAGAACTGGCTGGTACAGTAGAGGTATGCTTATGTGAATGTTTGCTAACGCCTAACAGTGAACGATCACCGAAGACAAAACAAAACCCAAACCAGGCATTTTTTCCTACAAATACTAGTAATAATCACTCACGCTTTGGTCACTTTTGAATATTTTGCTAATTCACCATTCACCTATGAAAGTGACTCAGCTGACACCTCTGTTTTTTTTATAATTTGAAAAGTTTGCCGGGAGGAACGCACCTTCAATGGCAGTCCGAACCGTCAGATGCCTTCAAAAGAGGAAGGACCTTTTTAATAAATTCAAAATCAAAGACATTTAATTGAATTTCTGCTTCAAGTTTGTGCCAGAATAACCCTGAAATAGTTGGCTGTTAGCTGATATCAAGTTTGTTATTTTTCTTTTCCATTTGACTTTTTTATATGCAAGTAAGAAAGCCAAGGTAGTGGAACAGTTAAAAAAGTGTTCAATTAAGCATACCTCTACTGTAATTTTTACAGACGTCCCCCCTCCCCCCCCCCCCCAGTCATGATGCCCCTGCTGCCAGCATTTAAGAATTTGGTGCTTCGACAAATTCTTACTCTACTGTGATGAAAATCAAATCTTGACAATGCTGGATAGATGGTGGGTGAAAAAAAAAACTACTTTCATAGTTTTTCTACCACTCTTGTGAAAATTCATGAAAGTCTTTTTGGTCTCATTTTGGCATTTAACCAGAAAACATTTAATAACAATGCCTACCTGCCTACCTGACACAGCTACTCAAAAGGATGAGCATAAAGAGAGCATTCAGTCATGCACAAATCCTCAATTTTTGGGCATGGTGCCCCAACGTCTGGGCATGCCCGAACGTATGGGCATGGTACCCATACGTTGGAGCACCATGCTCTGGAGCATGGACATGGTACCCCTGTGAAATTTGGATAAACTGAGACCGGTTACATACCTAAATAGGGCCTTCTCCCTGTCCTAGATCAAAAGATACCTGATTTTACTTTCTATCCAACCTCATTTACCAGCTTGAAGTTTTCGCCCACCGCCCAACCACCCGAAACGCCCAATACCAAATTATGGGGCATTTGGCATTAATATGTGGCAGTGCTTAAAATGGCAAAGAATTTTTTTAGAAATGTCCACCAAATCAACACCCACATTAAAATCTGTGAAAAGTCCAATGACCTCACAAAGTCTGGGCATTGGGCGGTATGGGCGGCAGTTCTTGTAACGCCCAGGCTAAAAATGGAGAAACGCCCACCAAATCACCGCCCACATTAAAATTCACGAAAATTCAGATGACCTGATTTTGTCCAGGCATTGGGTTTTTAGGGCGACAGTGCTTAAACTCAGCTTAGAAGTGGACAACACCCACCAAATCACCGCCCACCTTACAGTCTGCGAAATTTTGGATTTGCTAAGTATGTACGGGTGCTGGGTGGTAAGGGCGGCAGTTCCTGAAACGCTAAAGCAAAAAACGGAGAAACGCCAATCAAATTACCGCACACGATCAGATTCAAGAAAAGTCAAATGAGGTAAATATGTCCAAGTGTGGGGCGGTAAGCGAGGCAGTGCTTAAACGCCCAGGCGAAAAATGGAGAAATGTCCACCGCATCAACTCCCATGTTAAGTTTGGCGAAAATTCAAATGAGCTAGCAATGTCCAGGCTGGTTGGTAAGGTTGGCAACAGTGCTTAAATCGCCCAGGCAAGACATGGTGAACGTCCGCCAAGTCACTGACCACATTACAACTCTCAAAATAGTTAGCTAAGTATGTACGGGCGCTGGGCGGCAGTGCTTGAAACGCCCACGCAGAAAAGGAGAAATGCCCATTAAATCACCGCCCACTTTGAATTTGGCGAAAATTCGAATGAGCCAACAATGTCCAGGCACTGGTTAGTAAGGGCGACAGTGCTTAAACCGCTCAGGCAAGAGATGATGAAACCTCCACCAAATCATCGCCCACTCTAAAATTTGCGAAAAGTCGAATGAGTACTGAGTCGGTACCGCCCAGCGCCCGTCCATACTTGGCTAATCTAAAATTGTAAAGTGGGCGGTGACTAATGGGGACGTTAATTATAATGAGCGTGTTCCATCCTACTTACCGTAGTTACTACGCATGACGTCACGAATTCTGGCTTTTTGCCGTCAAGGCTGGAACGATTTTTCTATTTTCCAGCAGGATCTCACGCCAGGGGCGAATCCGACCAATCACGTTCCAGAGATGCGTAGTTACTACGCTTACCACGCTCCCGAGCATGGTAAGCAAATAGTAACTATTAGTTACTATTCCGACAAGGTTGGAACGGTCAGCGTAGTAACTTTTCGTGAGGATGGAACGGAAATAGTAACTAATAGTAACTATTGTTACAAGGGTGGAACACGCTCAATGTTTGATAATGGGTACATTTTGCCATTTTTTGCCTGGGAGTTTTAAGCACAGACAGGCTTACCGCAAAAAGCCCTTACACAAATAGATATTCGAAATTTTGCGAACTGTAATGTGGGCGGAGATTTGGTGGATTTTTTTTTCCATTTCTTGCCAAATTGAATGTCGCGAATTCTATCGCGGGTGGTGATTTGGTGGGTGTTCCTCCATTTTTCGCCTTGGCTATCAATCAGTGCCACCCAACACCCAAATTTAGTTGGCTTATTTGAATTTTCGAAAATTTTAAAGTGGTTGGTGATTTGGTGGATGTTTTCCATTTTTAACTTGGGCAATTCAAACTCAGTCGCTCTTACCACCCAAAGCCCGGAGATAGTCAGGTCATTTGAATTTTCGTGAATTTTAATGTGGGTGGTGATTTAATGGGAGCTTCTCCACTTTTTGTCTGGGCGTTTCAGGTACTGCCGCCCTTACTGCCCAACGCCCAGAACCAGACTTTATTAGGTCATTTGACTTTTCACAAATTTCACTGTGGTTTTGATTTGGTGGACATTTCTAAAAAAAAGTTCTTTAGCATTTTAAGCACTGCCACCCATTACCGCCCAACGCCCCATAATTTGGTGTTGGGCGTTTTTGGGTGGTCGGGCGGTGGGCGAAAACTTCAAGCTGGTCCTCATTTTCCAATTTACAAAATGTTAGAGCACTTTCAAGATACATAGAATTTTTTGGAGGCCACTTCTCTTCTATTGGGCTTATCCTATCCTTTTTCAGAAAATTGCTGCTAGGTAGCATGGAAGAGGCAAGCTTTTCAATCTGTTCACTGGAGCAAATATTTCCTTTAGATTGTTTGCCTTTTATTGTATTTATTTTGAGTTATTTTTTTTGTTACCTGTCACCATGCCCAAACGTTGGGGCACCATGCCCAAAAATTGAGGATTTGTGTATGACTGAGAGCATTAGTTGCATTTTTGATCAAAGTTTTATTCGCCATTCGCTTAGCCGGTTGCTTAATTTCTGTTTTTGAATGCCGTCGAAGTTCACCGTTTGCTGAATTAGTGTTTTTACGACCCCGGCGATCCTTGCCAGGTCGACGTTTCTTCGACCATTCAAGCAAACTTTGGACTTGCTAGCGTACGAAGTTCGAGGGTCAGAGTTTCAAGGACGAAGGAACTGTGACCGTCGACCAAAAACTGTATTTAAGCAGAGACCTTTGAGGTTGAAGGTAACTTCAAACTTCTATCAAAAACGAAACTATTGTAGCTATTAAAAAACACCTAAGATTGTGAAGCTTACCATCGATCCCTTTATTTCTGCCTGGACATCAGGAAACTCCAACACAAATTCCGACATTGTTGATATTTTGAATTTGCCGGTCGCACTAATCTTTCCCTCTCGAATGTCGAAATGGTGTGTGGCGATGGCTTTATCGATGAAAATGTGAATGAGCGATGGCGCAAGGATAGCAGATAAAACTAGACTACTAGATGACGCACGTCAGAACTGTATCATGGCAACTGGTCCCGCATAAAACAAACAAACTTCATTATTTTGTAGTTTCTTTAGTTCTAACTAAGATGGGCAAGCTTTCAAATGAAGTGGAGGAAAAGTGCCACTCACTAAAACAAGAAAATCAGGTACTGAAGCAGCAGTCGCAAGAACAGGAACTGAAAATCAAACGGTAGGTTTAATATTTCGATTCCTGTGATTACTTACTTTTCGGAGAAGATCCCAAGCTTAGTTAACCTCCAGATACATATTAATTCTACTACGCTTTTTCCCAGCAAACGACCTATTACCAGCATCGTCCCATGGAGTTTTGGAAGTAGTACTGTACAAAGCAGCTTTCAAGTCTTAGGAAACACCTCGTAGTGTGTTAGTGTGCAGAACGTCTTTAAAAGTACCGCATTCGCTCAATGCATGCTTGAACTGTGAGACTCGAATGCAATATGCTACATTCAAAACCTCCTAACGATACCACACTTATTTTTACACCTCCCGTGTTTCGCTACTCTACTAGTCATGCCCCCCAGGACTGTGGGTGAGATGCTCGTTCGTCAGAAAATCGGGTTATGTAAATGGGGTCGTACTTTGTCACAGAACTTGAGAAAGGCTGGAACAAGCCAAAGCCGTCAGAATTTGTTCAAAGCAGGGCCTACATTCAACTATAATAAAAAGTACTGAAGCATAAACACTAAAATAGCGCGAGGTGTCATTTAAGCAGTTTCCTGCTGATTGCTTTTTGTCCGTAAAACAAGCAGTCCCCTTGTCGCTGGCAAAATTTGCATGTATTGCGGAAATCCTGAAACGATTGGCAGATAAGGAACAAAATATTTCAAAACAGTTCACATTTTGAAACCAACTTCTCTATTTGGGATATTTTTTTTATTGTTTCGCGGTTGTTTGACATGCAGAGGATCTCAACGGCGGCTGTCCGGAAGTTTTCATAGACCGCTTTGGTGTTTCAAAAGTATGAAGGGAAAGCCGTAAAAACATTTTATGTCGATTTTTTTGCCATAAAGAAAACAAAAATCAGATTCACATGTTTGGCCCGTGTCGGTGGTAGAAGATTACAGAAAATTTTGCCGTTCGAATGACGAATTTTTGGGTCCACATAAATTATTTTGTTCACCAAGATAAGAGGCGGAGAAATTCAAGGGAAACCTATACACTGATGACGCCCCGATTGGCGCTGAAAATGGCTTGTCTGACATGGACCTGTATGACCAGGTAACACCTCACGGGTTTTGAGCAGGAGCAGCGATCAAAATGAGTAAATCAGACGATGCAGTAGTCCCAGCCTTTATGGGATGGAAATCAAACGGTATGGTTGAAAGATATACAGGCACAGACAGGCTTACCCAGCATGTCCATTTTTCGGCCAAATGGGCTGGGATAAGCGCGGTTCTTACCTTTACTGACACACAAGACCCGTCCGCCCTGACATTAGCATACCCATCTTCAGGTGAACAAAAGGGAAATTTGGCAACCGGAGCAGTGTCAAGTTCAAAATTTACACATTATCATATGAGATAATAACGTAACGGTATATCGCGTTATTCCATTTGGGATTAGATTTGGGTTTGGACGAATGGTGAGAAAAGGGGAAAGAGTAGGTGGTTGCGGGCTCTACCCTCCGATACTTAACAAGCAAGGACGGGTTCATGCGGTTTGTATTCGAAATATATTACTACTCCATGTCACACCCAGAAGCCTCATTTCGTGCCCCACAAAAGAATAGCAAACATACATTATGCGATTTTGGGTTGACGGAAAAAATCGAACAACGGTCTGAAGAGATAACGGTCGTGTTCAACCCTTCTTACAGAAGTAGCTACATGCGAAGAGATAATGGTCGTGTTCAACCCTTCTTACAGAAGTAGCTACGCATGACGAGCGGTATACGCATGGGTTCTGGCTTTTGACTCTTGGCTGGAACGATTTATCTATTTTCGGCAGAATATCGCTCCATGCACTAATCCTACCAATCGCGTCACGGAGATCATAGTTAGCATCAGTGATGTCGACAAGACTAAAACGTCAAGACCAAGGCCAAGACGAAGAATTTCGCACCGGAATTAAGACCAAGACCAAGATTTCAGCCCTGGTATTGAGACCAAGACCAAGAATTCAGTTCTGGTCTTAAGACCAGGGGCGGTTCGAAGGGGGGTCTAGGGGGGATGACTCACTCTCCCATGCTCCAGATAATCTACTCTCAGTCGTATGTTTCGAGCCTGTCAGTGTGACAGCCGCATGTTTTGAGCTTTTCAGACATGCAGGCGTGCACCAAACGTGAATTTCACCCACAAATCCCATTTTTTAGTTGTATGGCCACGAAGAAATTCATATTCGTATGTTCTCAGATGTTTTCTGAGTTTTCCAGAACGAAAGTCGTATGTTTGAGCTTGCCAGAATGACATCTACCGCGAATTTCGCCTGAAAAGACCCGTTTCTTGTCGTACTTTACGAAGAGATTTTCTAGTCATAAATTAGAGACAGTCGTAGGCTTTGACCTTGCCAGATAAGGCAGAGAAAGCAGTTAGCTAATCGGAAACTTTGCCTTCAAATGACCTGTTTCTGGCCGTCTAATTGGGCTTGCCAGATAAGGCAGAGAAAGCAGTTAGCTAATCGGGAACTTTGCCTTCAAATGACCTGTTTCTGGTCGTCTTGTTCCATAGAGATTTTAGTAGTATGTTTTAAGTTTGTCAGATTTTGTCAGAATCTCGTATGGAACTTTCCAGAATGACCTGACCCTGAAAATGACCCATTTCTTGTCGAGTATTACGAAGAGATTTTCTAGTCGTCTTTGAGAGACAGTCGTAAGTTTTGAGCTTGCCATACGAGGCAGATATTACGTTACAAATTGTGCTTTGAGCTTGTTAGAATGACAGTCGTATGTTTCGAACTTGCCAGAGTGACACAATGCGATTAAGAAGTCGTGATTTTCGCTATGTGGTGCGAAAACAGGCTGATTTTCGAAGATTTCGCCTGCGGCGCGACGTTTCAGCATTATCCTATCTGGTTTTGTGCAAAAATCTCCTTATCTTAAAAAGAAACAGGCACAGCCGCCTGATGATTGCACTATTTTTTGTGTAGTCTAAATTCTAAGTGGAAGTACTACCACGTACCAACTTCCAGGAAAACATCCCACTCCGTTTGCGAGTTATCGGGGCACTGACAGATATGTGATATAGTAGGCAGCCTTTAAAATGTTTCGCAAAACTTTACCTTCGCCGTCTTTCATAGTCGCCTACTCGCTATCTGGTTGAACGGCCCGTAATTTAGGTGAGGCAATAGGCCTTAGATTTCAGAGACTAGACAGAAAAAGGTCGGATTACAAAAAAATCGCCTGCTTCACTGAGTTTAAATTTGTCTTACGTACATATGGTAAAAGCTGCTGCTTGGGATCTGAGCCACGTTAAAAGCAAGAGTTTGTGTGGGAAGTAGTCGAATATTACCGAATAAAGGCCCATTTAACAATTTTGCCTGCGGCTCTTTCGTAGTCCTACCCTATTTCTATTTAGTTGGAGTGTGCATCATTTATGTGGGGTTTTAAGCTTGAGATTTCGAGTCTAGGCTACATTAAAAGGTAGGAGTTGTAAAGGAGTAGTTGAATTTTGCTCGGATTGAAAAAATTCCGCATGCGGCGCTCACTTTAGTTTGTCTTGGGTAGATACGGTAGATGCGAGGCTTGTCTTCTCTCCAGCGAAATTTGATATGAACGGCATCTTCTAATTCCTGTAACTTATTGGTTTATTACTTATTAATACAATGGCATTTCCCGTAACATTTTAGAACTTATAACGTTAATATTTCTTGAGCCTGCTGGTGCTGTGTTTTTATTAGCCAGTCGTATATTTTGAAGTCCTCACCCGCCCCTGCTTAAGACCAGGACCAAGAAAGACTAGTTTACTAGATTGAGTGAGGAATTACTTTTCTAGCCTAACTAAGGGAAATAATGAAAAGTAACTGATTATACTTCTGTCAATAAATACGCACATACAATTTACATAACTATATATGTCAATATCTCTGTTGCAGTTTAGATAAACCAATGCTGCCAATCCTTGCTCTGTGCGGTAGCAAATCTAGTGACACAGCTGAAGCTTAAAGTTCAATGGGCAAATCGAACTACCCCAATCCCACTCTGTAACAACCTAGGAGCAATGCTTACCCCCTAGACCAGCAGCTTTTTCAACAGTTTCCTCTCTGTGATATTTCAAAGCGTAATTTTGGGGGCCAGTACATTCTCAATTTACCAGCTTGGACAAAGATAAAAGTGATGTTTCTTATAATACTTAGTAGATCTTTATTTTATGCATAAATCAGCTTGTATAATTCAGATTTGAATAAGTTATTTTTGAATGATTTTTGTAGCTATGTTATTTTTTATAAGCTTATTGCATATGCTGGTATATTTTATAAAGCAAGCTAATCAAGCTTCACAACACTATTCCACAAGGAAAAACTTTTAATAGGCACTTTAAGCCATGGAACTTCCGATGAAACATAGAACAATCAGGTAAACTGCATCTGCGGCTTGACCTTGGTGGCATCTCAAATATATCCTTTTCTATCAAGCATTGCTGGGGCCTGGGAGTTTTTGAATTTCCTGCCACGATATCCCAGCAGAAAACGGCCGACTTTCGTAGCGCTTTTTAAAGGAAGTCGGAAATGTTTATTTGTGAATCATTTAATACAAAGTAAAGCATTAAAAGTGTCCATTGTGCTTTAAGCCAAGCTTATACCAAAATATCAAACAAAACGCGAGAGATTTGGCTGATGTATAAATAAAAAGTGTCATTTGGCAGTTGGCTATTTACATAATTCTACAATTTCATCGTCATTTCTGCTAACTTTCAGCCAATGATCAAGATGAAATGGAATGATTTTCGACCCGCTAAATAAGTCATGTGCGGGGGGGGGGGGGGGGGGGGGCTGCTGCGTATAATTTGAAGGAGAATAATTTCCTCTGTCCATTTCGCATCATGTTGACTGGATCTTAGAAAAGAGGTACATTTCTGTTATCATCAACCATCCCTGTCCATATTTTACGTAGCTAAGAAAAACAAGACCAAAGGTTTCGAAGGGATCCCAAAAATTCAATATCTGATCCAGACAACTGGGTCTTGTCTTAGCCAGATCCAGTCTTCGCCAGACTCCTTGAACATTTTTACAATTAAAATTCAGAAACAGATTAAGGCCAAATAGCTAATCACCTGAGAAAACCAAGTTCAGATTTGGATTCAGCATGTGTGTTTACCCCTATAAGTCATATCTATTTTGACGAAAACTTCCTGCCACTTCTGCCAATTTCCCGGTTCCGGCCGAACTCCAGAACTACTTGTCCGGCGAAAAAAGAAAGCTCAAAGACGAAATCAGGGTATCTTCTTTTCCCAGTAATGAACATCTAATCAACTTCAAATAGAAATTTAGCTTATAATAAATTTTCCGATTCCAGAAGGATTCCGGTCGAACTATATGTCCGGGTAAAATACGATTGTCACACAGGGACTCAGCATCTCTTCTTACCCCTAAATCGCTTATCTAATCAACTAGAAATAAAACTTTGACTTCCAACAGTTTTCCGGTTTTGGCCGGATTCCGGACGAACTACAAGTCCGGGTAGAAACTTGTTTTCACATAAGTGTTCAGCATGTATTCTTGCCCTAAATCGAACATCTAATCAACTCCAAATAAAACTTTTAATTTTGACAAACTTTCCGGTTTGGGCCGGATTCCGGTCGAAATACTTGTCCGTCGAGAAAATCGTTTTCACCATCGTCTTCAGCATGTCTCCCTACCTATAAATCGAACATTTAATCAACTTCAAATAAAACTTTTACTTTCAACAAACTTTCCGGTTCGGGCCGGATTCCGGGCGAAATACTTGTCCATCGAAAAAATAGTTTTCACCATCGTCGCATGTCTTCTTACCCCTAAATCGAACATCTAATCAATTTCAAATAAAACTTTTACTTTCAACAAACTTTCCGGTTTGGGCCGGATTCCGGGCGAAATACTTGTCCGTCGAGAAAATAATTTTCACCATCGTCTTCAGCATATCTTCCTACCCTTAAATCGAACATCTTTCAACAAACTTTCCGGTTTTGGCCGGATTCCGGGCGAACTACTTGTCCGATGACAAAATGGTTTTCACCATCGTGTTCAGCATGTCTTCTTACCCCATAATCGACTATCACATTAGCTGTTTCAAAATATTTTGTTTGTCCCTTAATTTGAATCCCCTCCCCCACCCCTAAATGTAGAGCTAAAAAGCCCATCTACGAACTTGACTGGTCCGACGACCCAACGAACCCTCACACCAAGTTTCATCAAAATATCTCATTCCCTTCGAGAGTTATCGTGCTTACAGACGGACGGACGGACCGACGGACAACTTTTGCGATGTCATAGGTATCCCTCCACTTACGTTTTGGGATCCCAAAAAGCAATATCTGCACACACTGCATGCTTACCTTACAAAAGTAGAAGAAACCCCTTTACTGTCAGTGCCCTTTTCGTTGTAGAACTTAAAAAACAGCGGAAAGCTGAAAGTTGGTAACCGCATACTTCACTACTAAAGGTTCCTTGGTAGCCATTATTTTGTTAACGAAGTAACTCACCTCAAGCCTTTGCTTATATACCAATGATCAATATGAATAGCCTCTACAAATAATAATTTGATCCACTAATCTCTTGACCTTCATGTGGTCCTAATGATGCAATCCGTTATTACAAAATGTACTGCATTACAATGTTGTGATACGTTTCGAAGTTAATTCGGCTGTAATTACGGTCTTGAAGACCCGAACAACACCAAGACCGAGAATTTGCCGCTGGTCTCAAGACCAAGACCGAGATTGTCGGCATCGGTCTTGAGACCAAGATTCAAGACTACATCTCTGGTTAGCAGGGGCGTCACTAGCCTTTTACCTTTGGGGGGGGGGGACGTCAGGTTTGTGCCGACGGAATAAAAAATGTGCCGACAAAAAACACCTAACTGTAATACATTAGTTCAGATTATTCCTTTGATGCAATTTCGGATATTAAAGTTCACATATTTGGCTTTTCAGAACAAGTCAAATAAGCGCCGCAGGTGAAATGTTTTAAATCTGCCTTTTTTCCGTAAAAATTTAGCTATACCTACCATACAAGTTCTAGCTTTTAACGTGTCTTAGACCCCCGCGAATTTCAATCCTTAAACGCCAACTAACTGAAACACTGTTCTTCCAAATACAGAATACTACAAAATGCGCCGGCGGCGAAATTTGGTGTAAACTAACTGTAATTCATCAGTTGAGATTATTCCTTTGGTATAATTTCGTATACCGGTATTGAAGTTAACATATTTGGCTTTTCCTTTTAGTTTTCGCTGAAAAGCGAAGCTTCCAACGACTGTACCAAGACAAGTTAAACCAAGCACCGCAGGCGAAATTTTTTTAATCTGTTTTTTTGTACGGAAAAATTTAGCTATAATACCATACGATTTCCGGCTTTTAACGTGTTTCGAACCCCAAGAATGCTGATCCTAAAACGAAAATAAAATGATACACCGTTCTTCCAAATAGAGAATACTACAAAATCAATTCTGTTTAAAACTAACTGTAATGCATCAGTTGAGATTGTTCCTTTGATGTAAATTCGTCTATTTAAATTCACATATTCGGCTTTTCGTTTCAACTTTAGCCAAAAGGCGACTTTATTTTTTACGTGTAAATAGAAGCCGATGTACCGATGAGACAGACATTTACAGAATGTGATTTTTTTGTGTGTGTAAAAAGAACGCAATGTGCAAACAAAACTGCCGAGCATTTGATTTTTTTGCTCAACTAGACTGTACAGAACTTGATTTCTTACGTGTAAAAATAACCCCTTGTGCCGATGAGACATGAACTTCTCGGGTGCGTCCGAGAAAGTTTGCAAAATTAGATTACTTTCGTATAAGTAGAACCGGATGTGCCGACGAGTCGACCGACGCCCGAAAAAAGCATACAAAATTTATTTCTTCTGGATTCCTCCGATGTGCCGACGAGAATGCCGAGGCACGACAAAAGCATGCAGAATTCGATTCCTTCATGTTTCGCCCGACAAATTTGCAGGATTTCATTTCTTGCGTATATAAAGAACCCGATGTGCCGACGAGCCCGACAAAAACATAAAAAAGTGTTTGTTCTGGATTCCTTATGTATAAAAAGAACCAAAGGTGCCGACGAGAATACCGAGGCACGACAAAAGCATGCAAAATTCGATTTCTTCATGTCTTGCCCGACAAATATTTGCAGGATTTCATTTCTTGCGTATAAAAAGAGCCTGATGTGCCGACGAGTCGACCGACGCCTGACAAAAGCATACAAAATTTTATTTATTCTGTGTTTGCCGGCGCTTCGCGCCGACAAACAAGTGGGCTTCGCCCGACGAAAGTACCTTCTCAAGTCCTTTAGGGGGGGGGAGTCCCCCCCATAGTGACGCCCCTGCTGGTTAGCATGCTTACGCTCACTATGCTCCTAGGCGTGGTAAGCAAATATTTACGATTTCGAAAAGGCTGGAACGGTTAATAATTTGTGGTAATACTAATTAACTTCTAACTGCCTTTCAGGCTAACATCGAAGTTCGCATGGCTTCTCAAAGACTTCAAGAGGGACGACCCGGCTCTGAACGTATCCACTCTGGAACTTCGGCAAAAGTTGGCTGAGAGCGAGAATGACTTGGTCAAGCTCCGGCTCAACTGTTCACAGCTTCAGAACCGCCTACGAGTAACTCAGCAGCAAGCGGCTTACTTTAACCGCCGTCCAAAGATCAACCGATCTTACTCCTGGGTGAACCCCCGAGTCAACAGCGGTTTGCAGCGAGGGCGCAAGCAAAGACCCAACTCGACTTCCCATCAGACTCTTTTTCGGCAGTATGACCGCTCGCCACCACCGTCAGCTTGGACATCGCAGTCGCCACTGGACCAATCACCACCGATGACCCGTGAGCCGACGACTATGATAAGACCCGAAACGGCTCCAAGCCCATCGATGGTCGTCGGATCTGGTCCGCTTCCTGACAAACTGATGGCGATGCTTGAAGAGGCGCAGAACGAGAACAGACGTCTTCGAGAGACTATAACATCGTTTAGAGAGAAGGTCGTCACTTATGAACGCGCCATCGAAAACTTCCAGACGCGTATGCGCGAACGTGAGGCTGAGTTCCAGGAAGAGCTATTCCATGCGCGAACAACACAGCTTGCAGACGCTAGACAGAATACTATCGAGAATGTCGAGACACAACGGCTAAAACGTGAGCTTCGCCAGAAAACATCCTACAGCCACGAGTTGGAGATTCAGCTAAAAGATCTCCGGCAACGTGTTGAAGTATATGAAAAAACAGTCGATCAGCTTACAGCTGAGAATGACTCTTTGCTGACTAAGGTGTCTGCCGAAGAGAGGCGGTCTACGTCGTTGAAACTCCAGAGTGATCAATGTAGCTCTCTTCAGCACCGGGTCAGAGAACTCAACGACACAGTAAGAGAGCTCATGGACGAGATCGTTGTGCTAAAGGACACGAACAACAAGCTGGTCGCTAATAGTCGCAGCCGACCACCAATCCAACCAAGAGAGTCGCTTAGCAAGGAAGAAGTTAACACGATGAACGAGAAAGTTAGCCGTCTGGAAAAGGAGCTCGAAGAGGAGATGCACCGGGCTCAAGAGCTCTCGGGAAAGCTAACTGAAGAGTTAAAAGCAAAAGGTGATTCTCTATCGAAGATCAGCGACCTCGAAGTCGCTCTCGCCATTTATGAAGATACGCTACGAAGCAAAGACAATGAGATAGAAAGGATGCAGCATATGTTAGAGATACTAGACAGGCAGCCGGAGAAGGAACCTCTGACTGACCTAGAAAACGAGCTTGCCCACATCAAAGTACTCGTTGATGGGAAAGACATCAGGATCAATGAGCTTCAGGAAGAAATAGTCCATTATAAAGAAATGGTTCACCATTACGAAGCACAGATGAAGCTCAACAATGGCTACATCACGGAGCTGTCACAGCTGAAAGAGCTACTTCGCAAGGAGTCAGAGGAAAAACTGCAAAGCAATAACCTAGTGGAAAGCTTGAAAGCTGAGCTTGTTCCTCTAATAGAGAATCTGAAACCGAAGCCGGCACCTACAGCAGGGGATAAGCTCACCATAGAGCAGTTAGTCCAGACGGAGCCAGAATCACCGCTTACCAGAAAAGTAAGTCGCGGCGTTGGATCGCCACTTACTCGATCAGACCCAGGCGTCTCACCATTACAAAAACACGTTTTGATAGAAGAGATGGAGTCCCAGATCATTTCAGAGCCAGCTAGTACATCTGGAAACAGCAAGGAGATTCTTGACAAAGATTTGGTAGCACCGGTACCCAAGCCGAGAGGTCTTTGTTTTAGCCCCAAAAAAGAAACGGAGACTCTTCCAGCGGCAGTGACGAAAAGCCAGAAGCTGGGTGGATTCAAGTCGAGCTTGTCCAGTAAAGAGGTGAAAGAGAAGTCGCAATACGAGGCATGCACCGATGATGACGATACTGATGCTAGTGTTGAATCGGTGAAGGAAATCAAGCCATCGGCTCCGAAAGAAGCATCAAAGAGGCCAAAGTTAACTTTGCCGAAGAAAGTCACGGCAGTTAACAGTTGTGCATCAGAGAAAGAACAGGGTTCAGCCGAGTCTGATGTGTCTGAAGACAACCGAAGAAAAACCTTAATACATCAAGATCGGAAGAATCGATCAGAAACGTTCAGGAGATCGCCGGGAGATACCCGCGTTCGACGTGTTGTAACTTCACCAACCTCCCAAAGTTCGACAACGCCAGAAGAATCGGAGACCGAGTCCGAGTCTGTGGTCGATCGCAAGTTCTCAAAGAGCGAAAACAGTAAAACCAAATCCGAGGACGATTCGCAGTCCGACACAGACAGCCAAACAGGAGATTCCATATCGAGCATTCAAGACACGCCCAAGCATGTACCAGCTAAGAAGAACAACGCTGAAGCAATTAACGGAATCAGTCCAGTTATTCTTCCTCCAATAGAGAAGAAAACACTCCAGCCGCCGCGATTAGGGCCTACTAGGAAGGTATCATCTAGTACCGGCTCAGAGATGACTTCTGATACCGAAACTGAGAGCACTCCAGTGAAAAAATTACCCCAATCGCAGCTTCAAATCAAAAGGCCAGTTACTGAGAAGCAGGAGAAAGAAGACACATCGTCCGACACGGACACCATGACTGAATCCACGGAAGAGTCCATTGATTCACTCCAACTACAAAGCGTTTCCGAGTTTTCACGATCGTCCAGTCGAAGCCGGCGAAGGTATTCGGCGAAGAGCAAAACGGCGGAGTCAAGTCCCTCGAAGGTGATTGCTGTGAAAGCTGAAGTGCATCGGGATGATGTGTCTTCCGTGGCAAAAGAGTTGGATCAGTCTGAAGCATTGACGCCGAAACCAAAGGTAAGTGAGCCAAGCCACTCGAAGCGAGGTTTGGGTATTTTTCCATGGCTTTATGTTTCCATAGGGCTTCATGGCTTGTCCAGTTGAGTGACAGAGTGAAGAAGAGAATAAGAAATAATAAGAGAAATTCGCGCAATAAAACTGAAGAAAATTGGATAGCATAGAAGTTCAAGACCTTTCACCTGCCCCGGATGTTAAAAAACATGGTTCTCCAAAACTTTCTGGAAGAACGATTTTATTGCTCACTGGCTACCTTCCACTTTTGAAGCCACGGGAGCAAAATTTAGCAGAGGAGACATGACCGTTCCGATAGCCGGTCTTCTTTGGAACAGCGTAAGCTAGACGCCTTGTGCAATCCCAAACATGAAATATCTTCGTTTACATGGACAAGATCGAGGTGGAGGATCTCGTAAAAAAAGGTTCAGGATATTAAACGAGGATTTTCTATGTTTCCTATTTGATTTTAGGCTCTGCAGTCGAAGCTTGGAATCCGCATAAACTCCATAATCATCAACAGACCGCTCCCTGATTCACGACTCGGTTCGGTTTACGTTGAAGCTTCCTATCTGGACTTTCCCAGCACAGAGCTAGAGACGGAATCGGTGACGTTCAAACTGGACAGCAGCCTATCGCTGGGATTCCGAGCAGGTAAGTATTTGACTGCTTTCCAAGCTTGTACTGGAAGGGAGGGCGTCAGAAATCAGGGGCCCAGTATCAAAGGCCAATAACGACGATCAGTGATTATCCCCACGCTCATCCCAGCTGTTCACAACGGCTTTTTATGAGTTTCTCGGTCTCTCTTTACTCTCACTTTATCTTGCTCTCTATTGAGTACTTTCTTCTTTATAAGCTACTTCGTTCCCTTCAGATGACCCCGCCGTTTCCAAAGCTGACAAACTAATTCACTGGATCGAACAATAAACATAATAGACAAAATTGGACAGGAGGAACAACACCAACACCGGTAAAAGCAAAAGCGGGGATACGAAGTTGAGGAACGACAACAACAATAGCAGATACAACAAAACCAGAGGAGCGAAGAGAGTGAAAAGAAGGGGATCAGAACGCAGGGAGAGAAACATACTCGTAGGGAAGGGCCAACGACGGGCCGATCCTAGCTATCGACAGCACCTTTTCGCTGGCATGGTTTACGGATAACCTTCTTACTCCCTTAGAAGATACCTCGGTTTCCTCTTGGAGACAAAATGTAGATGGTCTTCTGCATGGTCCTCTTTGAACGGTACACAATTTTGTGATTACGGATTATTGAAAACTACTTTGACTATTGTCCGATATGATGACTAAAATTTTATTACGCACTAAAGAAGAAAGGAAACAGTGCGGTATAAAGAAAGAAAAAATGAACAGTTATGATTCGATAATGAGGCCAATGGTGCAAGATCAAAGAAAACAAAGCAAAGTAGCAAAGATGCTAGTCGGGTCGAAAAAAGTCTTCCTTAGTGCAGAAATTGTAAAGGGCAGAGAAGTAAACGCGCGTTCGTAGGGTGTCCAGTTCTGGAAGAAGAGGATCTAGGTTATTAAGTAACCTATTTTTAACCGGGCGAAAAATAAAGTCACTCGTCCAAAACCCGCGCAAGACCATGGACAAAACGCGAGTGTTAAACTTTATCACAAGAGAAAAGGGAATGGGCCACCAAACAATTTTCAGAAAATCTCGAGCCATTGTCGAAAACAAGCTTTAATGTAATAAGGAAATATTCTTAATGCCGGTATTGTTGGTTGCTTGCTCGGCGCTTTCGATCAACATGTCTCACCATGTGCGCTCACGTCATAGTTTTCGGAATAGCACTATAAAAGGAAGAGACTACGCTGACTGTCTGGTCAAATAAATGAATATTACTCGTCAACATCATCATTGTATAGGCTGCGCTTAGTGACCTTGATATTTTCTTTCCAGTCTTGGACGTTGTAGGGAATCGCCGACGACTATTGGTCGACTGCCTGAAGAAGAATCTACCAATCAAGTTCTCCGTAGTGGCAGAACCGAAAGCGGCTTATGACGACACGTTAGACTGCAAGGACATAGGGTAGGTTTTAAAGAGGATCTACCGTAACCGGGCAACTCCATTTCACTGGACACAGGGCCTGGTAAAGCCTCTCACGATTTTCTTTAAAACACGAAATCAAGACGAGAGCTGCGGTCGAATCCCAACCTACTTGATCCTGTCAATACCAAACTGAAACTGTCACTTATCACAGGGTCGACTCCTCCCAAGAGGGGGAGCCAAGTCATTGCAACGGCCAATCCCGATCCTCATAACTACCTGAGTTTGATGGCACTGGCGAACTTCTGCCTCGGTGAACTAGGCAGCTGCCTAGGCCCCAGCCTCGAAAAGGGTTGCCTTTAGTAAATGTAAAAGTTATACTGCACACACAAATATTATTTCATTTACAGGGCCCATCCAGCACATGACGCTTCTTTTCCGGCCGATGAATGAAAAATTGTATACTGTAGCCTATTTGTTGTGTTTTATTTAATTCTTTTAATTTTCTTTTATTTTACATACTCCGCTTTTCAAATGGCGGGTCAGAAATAAATCACTTAATTACTGCATGTTCTCTCATTTATCGGTGAAGGCCTACTACACATGCCACATACCACACATATGACCAGAGAAAAGATCCCCTGAAGCTACTTTGTTGCGGGATCCACTACCTATACACTAGCCTATATTAGGGTATAGGTGTAGTTTGTACTTGCCTATTTTATTTCAAAGTCTGCTTGTCTATATTCGAAAGTCAAAGTTAAAAAAATAAAATAAAAGAAAAGTTGACTTTTTTACAAATTACCAAAAAGGGAGCCCGGACTGCCAAGGGACCCTGAATCTTTTGTCGTGCCTGGTGTCTAAATGTTTTTTTTTTCTTTTCAGTTTTGCGACATTCTCTCTTATCGAAATTTTGAAACAGCGAAGTGACGTCAAGAACTTCAACTCCGACATTTACGACGCAAATAATGCGAAGATCGGAACCCTGAACATCGGGGTCTATGCCTTCAGATTGCTAGGCTCTCTCGCTTCCGAATTTCAATAACGGCCCCTTCCATGTTTCTTGTCGAATAAGAATTAGTACCCTACTTCGCCGCTGAACATTTCGCCGAAGGAAAGATCATCTTTGACAGAGCAAAACGGATACCTCAGCTGAAAGATTATCGTCCTTCTGATACCAGCTATCACCATGTCAACCCATTGGTTGGGCTAAAATCGAAAAGCGAGTTGAGACCTCAGTGATACAATCAGTGTTGACAACGCTCGACAAACCTAGCTAAGTGAATCCCCCCCACCCCTTTATAATGTCGATCACCCCCCCTCCCAAATGCAAATTATAGGAAACACCTCGCGTACCTCTCGTTGACCACTTCATAACTAAGCTACGCTTACAGAAAATTACACACGGCTTCGGGTGTTTTTATCCGCTGTCCATGTCCCTTGCCTCGTATGACGATCTTGGCAAAATCTGCATAACCAGTCTACAGGCGAATACGCTCCTCAGAAACAATGGTGGGTCGCATGAGGTGTCATTCGAAGAGAACAACAAACGTAGCAAGCGATATATTCAGTGTATTGCTAACAAAAGAGATAGGATTCACTTATGAAGTTAAAGAATCCCTGGCACGATAATGCATGGGAGTGCCATGAAGTAGAGCGAATTATTATTACATTTACAACGTGTCCTTGAAGGATTTTTCCATAGACACGCGAGTAAACGAGTGACGGTGGCTCGCTCGCTTTTTCCTTTACTCCGCTTTCTAAAAACGGCGGGTTATAAATAAATTACTTACTTACTTACTTTTGATTTTTGGAGAGACTCGTTTATTCGGTTATGATTTTCGGTGTTCACCTCTATGCAACAGGCACTAGAGCTATGTTGGGGTTGTTTTTTATTTTGTTAAATTTAACAAAAGCGAACTGAACAGAAAGCGAACTCGTCTCCGATTCTCTAATCATTCAACACTTGGGACAGAAATATATGGATCCATAATGCAATGAGCACAACGTGAATCTAAAAAAAAAACTCTTTTTACTCCAAAGACAAAGCTTCCACTTCCATTGCTCGGCAAAATAGGGCAGATTTTCTACTAATCAACTTGCAGATCTAGTTTACTCTAGCTGCCACAAGTGTTCATAATGAAATAACGGTGACTTTCAGAAAGTTATTCGGTTGGAAGATCAAGCTGCCATCGACAAAGTGAAAAATACTACATTATGGTCCATTGTAAGCTTGGAGTACGTATGAAAGAAAAAAAAAACGACGACGGACTCACCTCAGACCAAGTGACGACCCTCCCTACTCCTTTTTCATATATTTGCCTAACAGCCAGTTTCGAAGTTTTTCCCACCATATATGGGAAAAAGCAGTTTTGAGTTTTCTGTTGAATGTAACGCTAACCATGGTTTGTGTTCCAGAACTTTAATATTGTTAAGTTTTTGCGTTCCAGGTTTCTGGTATCGAAATTTAAACTCCGCCCATCTACGATTTCCGTTCCAGAACTTAACGACTGTTATCTGTTTTGTAACGATGGTTGGTGAGTATCGTTCGGAAAAGTTAACAATCGTGAAAGCTGCGGTTAGCTCCACCCCGAAATAAAGGTGACGATTGTTAACAACTGTAAAGTTTCTTGAACGCAACGATGGTTTGCGACGTTACTTTTAGCAGCGATAATGGAAATATTCTGTAACATCAACTGAGATTGTGGTATCTAAAATCCGTTGAAACCCTGTATCCTTGTTGTCTGAATGTTAGAAAACTTCTTATAAATAGTTACTAATACTTTCCACAGAAAGTGAATACTTGACACAAAGTCACAAACAATGTTCATTTAAAATAGTCAGTTGGTCTAGGGGTTTCTCACTCCAAGAAATGGATGTACAGGTGCCCACAGAGGTTTGTCTAGTGGTGTCCAACAAGACAGTAACCCCTCGACGTTGGTCTGAGTTTCCAGGCCATTTCGTTACATCAATATTATGTCGCTTCTTATTGTCGAATAAACTATATACGTTAATGTATTATTAAAACCAGGAACAAATAAGCAACAGAACCTCTGTCTCCCTATCTCTGCAATACGACCGTGCGGGGTCGAATGGATCCCTATACCGAACCGGATGCAAACGAGCGGCGGGTGCGGAACGTCACAATTCATTACCTCTACAGACAGCTATATCGCCGTAAACCCCTGCAGAACAAACTTCCAAAGTAAAAGCCCTGAAGAGCGGGTGGGCGCTCCGCCTGCACCAATTCCTCGTATATGCGCAATGGCGACGAAGGAAGTAGACGGGTACCAACTCAAAGCTCGAGCAAGTACCTCTATCTCAGCTCAGTTTTATCGGGGTATCCATAGTCGCTGCATGAGACCAAAAACGGAGGTTCTATTGGATTATTTGTTCGTGTTAACACCCAATACCTGTAGAAACACTTCCTTCGAATGCAGACACAGAATAATTATACTGATTCGTAGAACGGATTGCCTCGAAGATTTTTGACCATTACAGAAATGTGATCTTGACAAAACGTTTGGCTTCAAAGTTCGGTTCATTGACTGAAATTCGACTAAGCCAGAAGTCGGGGTCTCAGCTGTGTTCGTTGATTGACGGGGGAGTTCCAAGTCCCTCAAGGAACCCGGCTCCCTCCCTCGGACACCCGCAGTCAGCTTGAGCTGAAGGAATGTATATAGAAATGTGGTTTGACTTTAATGGCTGTGCCTCCTTCTTGTTTAAATATATATATATACATATATTTTTTTTTTTTATGCAGAATGTTGGATCATACCAGACATACCAGCTCCTGGTATGTCACGTGGCTCCGACAATGGAGTCCAAGACTTCTAAATTATATTCGAAAAACTTGTTTATGGTTTGTTGGTCACGGTACAAGTCCCTTGTGTAAAGTGCCATCTATATATTGTGTTGAAGGAATATTTATATAGAAATGTGGTTTTACTTTAATGGCTGAGCCTCCTTCTTTTTTAAATGTATATTTTTTGTATGCAGAATGTTGAGGTCGTACCTGTATCTACTGACGAGTTGCGCTCCATCATTCGGAACGGCCGGTAGGGTCCTTTGTTATTATTAGCTGGCCCTGCTCGCGATGTACGAGTGCAGAGGAGTTCATTTTTGTGCTGCCCCGTTATCGAACTGGCAAGGACGCAACCGCAACCTTAAAGTCTAATTGAAAAGCAAGCTTATTTTTGTATCTTGTATTTGAATAAACCGGATTATTTTGACTGTTAAATAATTTTAATTTTTAAAATAATAGGCTTTCGCAGTAATGTTGGAAATGCGGACGGCATCCCAACAAATCCAAATTCACAGGAGGACCACGCAAATTTTGTGTCATCTTAGATGATGTCGTTCCCGAGGGGTTGCTCTCTCTCCGCCACCGGTGTACACCTCGACACGGCACCGCGGCACTGGCACGGCACCGGCGCAACACCGCGGCACCAGCTCGGCACCGGCACGGCACCGCACGGCACCGGCGCGCCTCTAGCACGATACGCCGGCCACGGACAAATTTTCTGCAGATTACTCTTCGCCATCTGGTATCTGGTATCTGGCGCCCAATAACGAAGGTACTTGAATGAAAGAATTATTGAAAACATGCAACCGAAGAAGAAGCTGAACTAGATATGAGGAGATGCTATTGACCAAATGCGCAAAGTGGTCAACCATGGTTTGGTACTGGTGCTTGGCGATACTTGGATTTTTCGATATATCGATATTTTCACTTTCGATATTAGATAATCGATATATCGATATTTCCGCTTTCGATATTCAACAATCGATATATCGATATTTTCACTTTCGATATTCGATAATCGATATATCGATATTGATATTTGCTTACCATGCTTCGTTTCGCCAAAATCTAAGAACCAAATTTTCATTAAATAGCATCTTGGATCATTTCAAACTCAGAATAAATGAGAAATGAATTAGGGAAAACATATTGTCCAATTTCGGATATATAAGTGTAGGTTAGTTCGGATTATTTACAATAATTACGATGAACAAATATCGTTTTCGATAGCGATATTTACGTTTCGATATCGATATTTGGTGCGATATATCGATCGATCGATATCCGATATATTGCATACTGGATCATCTCGAACTCCGGATAAATAAGAAAGGAATTGCGGAATACACATTGCTCCAATTTCGTATATATAAGTGTGGGTTATGTTGGATTAATTGCAATCTTTACGAATGAACAAATATCGTTATCGATATTGATATTTTCTTTCGATATCGATATTTTGTCCGATACATGGATATATCGTTATCGGTATCGAATATCGCCCAAAACTTGAGTCAGCTTCAGTATATTTTGCTTCTGGTGAAGGTAATTCAGTGGCGACCAACTTTTTTTTCATATTTGTAGAGTGTGCTAAGAATGATACTTCGCAGGCATATTTAACTTGGAAAAAGTCAATTTCCCCATCAGACACTCTGGGAGTGCAATAGAGGTATGCTTATTTGAACGTTCGTGCTTCGAACTTTGCCATTTTCATGCACTTGCTGTGGCTAAATATATGTACCAGTTAGCCTAAGTAGGTAGTCAAGGAAGGAAAAGATTGGTTCATAAATTCTTTTATAGAGCCAACCACATTCCTTAAAGTACTCATCATAACCACAAAGTACAGAAAATACTTTGGAGCAAAACATATATTTTCATGATCCCCATGAGCCCACGATTATTTGTGAAACAAGGGTTTTGCTTCAAAATAAATTTCCAGCTCCCTTAAAGGACCCCTCGCACTAATCACTCTTCAACTTACAGTATTTTAAAGTATTTGAATACTTTAACTATGCTGTTCTTTCAATAAATAATTAACTGTTTTGGCTGTTTTAAGCCTTTTCCGAGACCCGTTGACTTCTAGCGAAACAGGGAAACAATTTGCATAACCGATTTTCCTGACGGAAAAAATTCTCGCAGACAACCGTCGCGCAACCGTCTCGAACCGTCGACAGCGTGATACACATCGAAGGTAGCAAAACACGGCAAGTGAGAAAATCAGCGAGGTTTTGTTAGAGGGGTTAGAATGTACCGCACGAAACGTGGGTCTCCGGGTTTAGAAGTATATGTAATGATTACGGAAGTAGGTTGCATTAGTATTATAGGTTGCATTAGTTTGAGCAAAATATACAACTACGTGATCCCATGAGCCCATAGTCACTTTTGCCTAAAGGGTTTTGCTTTCACATGAATTTCTAGTGCCCTTAAAGTGCAAAAATAAAATACTTTTCACCAGATCATTCTCTTGATTTCCAAGGGCCCACAATCATTCTTATTTCAAGGGTATGGCTTATAATTAAACACAAGAAACCCAAGAATTTACAAATTCCTAAATTTCATCCTCTGACCCAGCCTTGCAAGTACCAGATGAGCTGCTAGCTCTTGTATTCAACACACATTGCCGACTTCATTCTCGGCCAATATCTGATGAAATTTGTTTACATGTACATCAGAAATCGTGCTTTATCACAATACTGTAATTTGAAGTAAAAAAAAACCGCGGCACCGGCTTGGCACCGGCTCGGCACCGCGGCACGCGCCACTTGGTGTACATCGTTTTTGGGAGTGAGCAACCCCTCGGTCGTTCCTTTCTGTAAAACCGCAATGGACAGAAAATCAAAGACACTGCTTTATGCCTGATGGCAAAGTAAGTTCAGGATAGCCCCAAAACTAGCAGCCTAGCAAGTTCGTTTATTGATGGCAAATAATTTGGTGACGTAAGGCGTGATCTCGCCGTTCCCCGAGGACTCCTCGGGGAATCAAAGGGAACGGCGAGAATAGATAGAGTCACTCTACGCGGACTTCTCGTACAGAAACAGCCAGAACACGAGGAATGCTTCCAAAATGGATTTTGTAAAAAAAAATAAAAAAATTACGCAGTTAACGAAATTACTCTGGATCCACTTTATTTTTTGTTTTGTTTATTCCGATTGTTTTTATTTAATTTTACATTGCGCCAACACCAGCAAAAACTGATTCCCTTCCGAACCTGAAAGGTATAGTCCTTTTTGATGATGGTGATGATAATCGTAGCATTCCCCGTCCGTGGGGACTCGCGAGAATACGGGACAAGCAAAAACGCGGGGACCCCTCAAGTGGAGTCCTCGGGAAACGGCGAGAATACGCCTGTTGTTGATCCTAAATATCTAACTACACACTCAAAACTGAACGACCTTTCCCACAAACCGTTATTCGGAAATAGCGGACTAACACATTTAATCGGTTTTCAAGCCGGTTAAGTCAAAAAATGATTCGTAACGCGATTTTCGTATGTCAGTCTGCCTTATTCGAAGAGCTTGTGATTATTCGACTAAGCTTCCGGTCAGAGCAAATAATACTAGGGAGTAGCGGCAAAATCTATGCTTGCCTTACTTCGCAAACGGGCCATACTCATAGCGCCACCGTTTGCGCAATTTTAAGCGAGACGAACTTGCCGATTTATAAATTTCTAGTAAAGCTAAGATGCGGTCTGCACACATCGAGGGAACAGAGGAGGTTGTATCTTTTTTTTTTTGCGGTGTTCAGAAAACGAAGTTACTCAAGCCAGGGCTGGTGCATGATAGATTGAGTTTCAGTACGGATGTTCGCTATCGCTAGTGGTGCTAGTGTGAATATTCCTTGAGCCCAAGCTGACTTTGAAACATATATTCAAATAACGTATACGACGGATACGTCAGCTACGATGCTTCATCAGCTAGTGTCCCTGCTATTCGAGTGTGTGTCACTTTTTCCAGTCTTGGCGCTACTCCCCAGTGTTATTTTGCTCTGCTTCTGGTCGGTGCCAGATTTTTTACTGACAGCAACTATATTTTTGTTTTCTATTTGCAGGCTACTTTTGATGAACTGACTGTTTTTGCTGTACTATTTTATGGTACTATGTGGCTCATTATTCTATCAGCATAGATTGACGTGATAATCACAATCACAACAGAAAAGACATTTGTTTTACAGTCTAATAGCACTTAAAATACAAAAATTTCACAGGCACACAAACGCACAGAAGATCAGGTCAGTCAAACCGAACCATACCAAGCTAAAGTATGTATGAATTAATATATGCATATCTGAACTCATATATGTGATTACATGTACACATATGCACTCGCAGGGCTCTAAATACCAAAGATTTTTTTTGTTTGGGCCAACTGAACCCAACTCAAATACTCAACTCACTTTACTCAACTAAAAATAGGTAATTCTAATGAACAGGCTATTGTTAAATTCAGTAATGATACCAACGGGAGAAAGACATTGGCCAAGTAAAAACTGTCGTACCTCTTAGATACCTTGATACAGAAAGTCTTACTCAACTAAAGATCATCCAGGTTAAGCCAAACTAAACAGGCCAACTGAAAAAAAATCGACCACAATTTTTAGTCAGCTAAAAATAAGTAATGAAGTTTCTCTCGAGGTTAGATCCATTAATGCTACCGTGGGGAAAAATATAATGGCCAAATATAGCATATCATACCTCTTACACACTTTGATATAAAAATTCTTACTCAACTAATGATCGCCCAGATCCCCGCTATTTACATAACGCACATTGACACACCCCCACCTCGAAGCTTAAAAAAAAAACACAAAAAAACGAGAAGACGTTAATATTACTTCACTGGTCACAAGCACTGCTGCACACGTAGACTTAATTATGTATTATATTTATTTTTGTTTACTCCACTTTTACTAAATGGTGGGTTATAAAGAATAACTTACTTAATTATCTCGTTGATTTCCGGTATCCCACGAGACCGGTCACTCTTGAAATTCTACTTCCCAAGTTTTTTGAAATAACTTGCGGACCAAAAAATTAGGTAAAGTTGCTTTTCACTGTTTTCACACACTACGTGGCGACTTAAGTGGTCACCTAACCTCTGAAATCTCCCATTTAAAAAAATCCTGTGATGTGAATCAATTTGTTTGAATTTTTCGCTTTTCAGCGCTAGCCGACATTTTCCTGGGTTGCCAGACAATAGCGTTGACTTTGCTTCGAGACGTGAGCGAGCAGGAGCTGCCAAACCCAGTTTCGTCACCGCCGCCGGCGCTGGCGGAGGGAGGCGCCATAGATTCCTCCTATTTGCTGTGCACATCTGTTGCAATTTTTTCGCGAGACAAAAAATATTAGGAATGTTCGCAAGCGCTAACAAGAAAAATATTCTTTGAGCCCAAGCTGACTTTGAAACATTTATTCAAACAATGTTTACAACGGATACGTCAGCTATGATTTTTCATCAGCGATATTTCGGCCCTTCTTGGCAAGGGTCCTCGTCAGGCTGTCAATCCTCTAGCTCAACTTCGGGGAAGGAAACAAAGTTTTTTCATTATACTGGTATTTGAAGATAGTTTACTTTAATAAGATATTTATAGTCGGTAGAAGCTTCAGTTATTTATTACAGGTTTGTTTCCTTCCCCGAAGTTGAGCTAGAGGATTGACAGCCTGACGAGGACCCTTGCCAAGAAGGGCCGAAATATCGCTGATGAAAAATCATAGCTGACGTATCCGTTGTAAACATTGTTTGAATAAATGCTAACAAGAAAATTTCTAATTTGACGAGGCTAGTACCGAGTATTCCTGAAAAACCTTACTTCCGGACGATTTTATTGTTAACAAGGTATTTACAGTAAGAGCTATACTTTAAAGCTTCGAAGAGTCTTATACCGCCACGTCTTATTTGAAAACTTCTGTATTATAACCGGTATCCCAAATCCCAGGAGTGTCCAATCTACGCAATGTGCCCTGGTCAAAGTGACCAACTAAAAGTCCACGACTTCACTCTATACCAAACGGTCGAGGGAACGTTTACTCCTTATGTAACGTTGTAAATTAAAAACGTCTGGGTCCTACTTCGTCTACGAAAGGCTTAGATGCAAACATCGATCATGTTGGAGATCACCTTCGGCGTACAAAAGTACGAGATCATTTTCCCGACAACCCTGAGCGAACACTGACTCAAGAGCTAGTTGCTATACTGTCAAAGGTTTTATAACAGATAACATAAGGATGCAGGGTTTTAACAGATAACACCAAGGATGTTAGATGCTACGTTTTTCACGCGTTACGCAGTAAATTCGAGTCACTACACTCGAATTACCAAGCCTGTTCGATCGCAGAAATGAACATGTAATTTGGCCGAAGCCTTCTCTCGATTGAAAAATACAGAACTATACTCCTACTTGACACCCCAACTAATGGTCGGACCCGTCCCTGCAATAAGCTCGTGCCCTTTAAAATCTGTATTTTCTCGTAAAGACCCGAGTCCTGACCCGTTCGGGAAGGCTATGACAGCTATCTTAGAATAAACAATTACGACAACAAGCATTGCTGGGAAGAGTCGAAAGAGCATCTGCTGACTTTCACGATACCATGATGACAGACAAGGTAAGTTAGCGGATAGTTTTTCGGCTCTTTTTGTATGCATAATATTTCAATGCGTAATGTTTGAAAAACATAACAGCTAACATCCTAAGTGTTACCTGTTGAAACCTCACAACCCTAAGTTATCTGCTATGAAACTCCTAACAGTGTATAGCTTGCTGGTTCATAGCATCAGAGAGGGTCATATGGTGGCATTTTGGGGCCACAAACTGAAACCACGCCGAGCGTATAGATCGTAAGTAAATCCGTTTCATAAATACTTGTACACAAGTCGATTTTATAGTAGCTTAGTGGAGCGTGTCCCTGTTTCCAACTCCAAAATATTTTTTCAAAAACTTAGCTAGTTTGAACGGGATTGGCCGTTGCATAATTTGGCTCCACCTTAAGGGAGGAGTCAACTAGTGACAGCGTGCCCGCCTTGGAGGAGCCAACTGCGTCATAAGCGTTGCCAAGAACAGGGGCCCAGCCCGGCTTGGAGGAAGAGTCGAGTACGCCAGCCCGCATAAGATTTCAATTCCTGTTTTTTGCAAAGCGGAACGCTACACGGTTTACCTTAAACTGCCATGATGTATAGCATGTGTATAGGCTCGACGCAGTACCAATTTTTGGCCCCCAAAAGCCGCCACAGGGACGAACAAATGATCCGCGTTTGTATGATCATAAGCACTCCGGGCGTTCGGTACAAGATCCAAGCCTTTACTCAAACGACCCAGGTCTCAGAAGGACCGTGTTGAACTTCATGGGGGTGTCTTCCGCCGGTTCTAAAAGGACGTCTATCATAGTGAACACGGTAAGAACCTGTGTAAGCCCAACTGGGAAGTCTGTATCTGGGGCCCAGGTAAGAGTAAGCGTTCCAATTCCACAGTTCGAGTCGTGTTCCAGTGCAGTCAGGGGAAGTTTCTGAAAGAACAAGGTAAGTCATGAATCACAACGAACTATGAATGAATGAATGAATTTACTACGCACTGACTTAGGGTGCAAGTGCAGTACAAGAGTAAAAGGCAGTACAAGAAAATACTAAACAAAAAAACACACAAATTGTCATTTGAGCAGCTTATGAAGTCCAGGACTCTTGGTAGGCTCTGGAATCCCTGAAGAAAACATTCATGTAGGCCTCACACAAAGAAGGACTCAAAATTTCAGCATAGCGATTAGAATTGGATGATTAAAGAACGGTTAGAACTTTTTTGGTCTCCAAGATACTCAGGGGGGAGAGGGTTCAACTCGAGCTTGTCGAGTGATCTTTGCTAAACTGATTGTCAGCAGAAATGTTTGTTTTGGCGATACTTCGCCATTTCGGCAAGGGTTCTCCTCAGGCCGTTGGTGAAAATGAAAACCTCTAATGATAAGTTTACTGAACGTCTATTTATCGAACCTTCAATGATCGCATCTCTAATCGATTAGATTCACTGACCGTAAGTTTATATTTTTAACGATGGTCTGAAGAGCAACTTACCAAGAAGGGCTTAAAGGACTCGTCGCATGTTTCACATCGGTTTACTGGTGACGCGTCGTCTTTCGTTTGGAGGGAAGGTGTAGGCTAGATATTATGGTATATAGTGTTTTAGTGTTTTGAGTACATTTTTCTATTTTATTTTTTTTACGGGGTTACTGAGCGAACGTAAAATGTCTGTCGAAGACACAGCAAAAATGTCCCTTGACACGCTTTGTAAAATTGCATCGCAAGTCTCTACCTTCACTGGTAGCGAAGACGTTTTGGTATTTCTTGAGATGCTGGAAAATTTGAAATTCTGGGATAAGTCTATTCAGAGCGATGAACTTATCCGTTTGGCATTCATGAAAACAACGGGGCACGCGGCTAATTTCCTAACAAGCCACGCGGAATTCGAGTCGTTTGACGATTTGAAGAAGGCTTTGGCAAGCCAGTTTGAGCACACATCTCTTAGAGCACGATTGATTCACGAAACTCTTCGTCTAGAGGATGGCGAAGACCCATTTCCATTTTTAGAAAAGCTGAAATTGAAGGTTTTAAAATTAATGGGCTTTGATCAAATGCCGTCGGCAGCCGAAGAAAGTTTTGCCGGCTACTCAAATCTGTTGAAAAACCTCCTTCTTGACAGTCTTTCTCCTAGTCTGGGAATGAGGGTAGTCGCGAAGTGCCCCAAAGATTTTGAGGAGGCAAAACAGTTCTTGATCAACGATTTTCGCGCACGTGAATTTGCAAAAGCTAAATCGCATAATGTGCTTGCTGCTATCGCTCCTATTTCAGTTGAAACTAACCCTAGTGTAGTAGCAAATAGAACCTCACGAGATAGTATGGCTACAGAACACATGCGAAATAAGGGTCGCGACGGCGCTATATTTGTGGGTTCGAGCCGCCAAACATTTCACCGTCGGGAGTCGTCACGAGATAACTGCCCGTCGAATAACACAAGCAGCTACAGGGATAGTTCTAGCGATAAGGGAGGGAATGAGAATGTTCGGGAAGGTCACCGTGGGAGGCCCGAGTTCCGAAAACCGGGTACATCGAGTCAGAATTGCTTCAATTGCAACAAAGCTGGTCATTTTGCTCGCGAATGTCGCGCACCACGTACCATCCGTTGCTATAACTGCCAAAGGATCGGGCATATGGCAAGACAATGTCGCAGTCAGTCCGCCGGATCTAATCCGAAAAAGTGTTTTAATTGTGGGAAAAACGGACATTTCGCAAGGGAATGCCTGGTGTCTGAAAATAGCAGCCGTTTAAACTTGTAAGGGGACGCGCACTTCGTCACGTTTCAGTAAATTCTGATGCGCATCCTGTCCCGGCTTATTTGACTAAAAATATGGGTGGAAATTTTATTGCGTCGTATTTTGCTAATTGCAATGGAGTGAATTGCAATGCTTTGCCGTATTTTAATGCTTCAGTGTGTGATATTCCTGTACGCGCGCTTGGGGATACCGGCGCTTCGATTTCATTAATAAGCCATGATACGTTTTTGCAGTTGCCTGTTTTAGCTAGGTCAAAAATAGTTAAAAACCATAATGATGTTAGTAGTGCTACCGGCCATTCTATGGAAATTATTGGATGTATTTCAGAGAATGTAAAAATTGATGAACATGAATATTTTGAGACTTTTTTAATAAGTGACAAACTGAAGATACCGATGATTTTGGGGTACGGATTTTTAAAGAAGTACGACCTACTAGTTGATGCTAAAAATGACAAATTAATCCGTAGAGGCGGAAATGGGGGAGAGGTTCGGCCTGTTTGTAAATTTTCTGATCCGTCGGCAAATCTGGTTAACCTTAAAGGACAAAGGGAACAAAATTGTTGTTTTACTAGAACTCAGTCTTGCCACAGTCGATCTCTGGTCACCCTGTGGGTCCTGTAGTTAATTTACCTCCTCCTGATTACCCTTGCCCACTTCCCCATGCTGAAAATACTTGTAAAAAGTCTGAAATCGGGTTGGTAAAAACGGAGGTGGAAGCTGTGAAACCACCGAAACGCATACACCGTCTTCAACTCGTTTCTAGGACTAACGTTAAGACAAAAACCAGTAAACGTTGTGTGTTATCTACCAGTAGGGGGCCAATTGATACGGACGGGTTGTTTTTGGTTTCGCCTACGAAGGAAATGAGCGAAAGATTTCCAGATTTAGTCCTACCGGAGCAACTGGTAACTACGCAGGACGGCATGTTTCAGTTATTCATAGAAAACTATTCGGACAAAGATATAAAAATTCCTTTGTTTTATATGGCGAATGCCGAAGCCTGGATTGCAGACGAAAATATTTGCATGAGTGTTACCGACTCATTAAAACCAACAGATGTTAATTTGGGTCCTGGTTTTCTGCCAGACAATGAAGTGGATGCGTTTCTTAAAATGTTCAAATTAGATCACCTCGCGAAAAACCCAGTTCGAAAACAAAAAGTAGAGAAGCTTTTAACTGATAATCATGACGTTTTCGCGAAGGACGATTTTGATTTGGGAACTTGCAACATTGAGCCTTTTGTAATTGATGTGGGTAATGCACCCCCACAGAAAGTTCGTCCCTATCGCATTCCAGTCCACCTTGAACCCGTTGCAAAGGCAGAAATTGACCGTATGTTGGCTTGTAAGGTTATAGAGCCAGCCGCTTCGCCGTGGCTAGCTCCGTTATTGTTGGTCGGGAAAAAGGATGGAAGTTACCGTGCGGTTACCGATTTTCGTCGCCTGAATGATGTGACAGTGGGAGACGAGTTCCCGCTCCCTCATATCGCTGCTATTTTAGACAAATTGCATGGCAAAAAGATTTTCTCTGTTCTTGACTGTTTGAGTGGTTATTGGCAGATGGAAATCGATCCAGAAAGCCGCAAATATACGGGGTTTTCAGCTCCCGGCTACCAGCAGTTCGTATACGCGAAACTCGCGTTTGGTCTAAAAAACGCGCCTGCGGCTTATAGTAGAATTATGCATAGAATTTTGAAACATCTGTTTGATGAAGGGGTCGCCGTCTATCTGGATGACGTTATAAACGCCTCAGAAGACGACGATTCGCACATGGCTTTGTTGATTAAAGTTTTTACCGCTTTCCGCAAAGCCGGTCTGAAATTGAAAGCGCGGAAATGTGATTTTTTTAAGGAGGAAGTTATTTTCTTGGGTCATCGGGTCGATAAGAACGGAGTCCGTCCAGACCCCAATAAGCTAAGTGCGGTTCGTAACATTGCATACCCAAAGGACGTCAGCGAACTGCGCTCATGTATAGGTCTGTTTTCGTATTTTCGCAAATTCGTCCCCCAGTTTTCGGCTATAGCATCACCCCTAATTAAACTTACCAAAAAGGAGGTACCTTTTATTTTTGGGGATGAGGAGAAGAAAGCTTTTGAACAGCTGCGATCTAAATTGTTAGAAGAACCTATACTTGGCCTTCCAGATCTTGGTCGGTCCGCGAAACCGATGAAAATTTTTTGCGATGCTAGCAAAAAGGCATGTGGAGGGTTTTTGACCCAGGAACAGGGTGGGAGGCAAAAGGTCTTACAGTATACGTCACGTACTTTCAACGACGCCGAGGTCAAACATGCCGCGGTCGAACAGGAGACCTTAGCCATAATTCACTGCATAAGGTCATTTCGCCCTTATTTGCTCGGTAGAAAATCCATTGTTGCCTCGGATCATAAGCCTCTTCAGTGGTTGATGAAGAGTACAGGGAAGGATCTTACCGGAAAGTGGGCTAGAATGCAGATGGAACTGCAAGGGTACGAATTCGAGATCACGCACATCCCCGGGACTCAGAACGTCGTTGCAGACGCTCTAAGTAGGCTCCCTACGACTATTCCAACTCCCGCGATAATGGCCGTAATACCAGAGGCGGATAACCAGTTTTCCTCAAAGGAACTGCGGGAATTGCAAGGGAAGGACGGGTTTTCTTCTGCAGTACGTAACTACCTTAAACATGGCAGTGGGTTGCCCTCTCAAATCGAAACTCAAGTCCTGCGTGAAATCGAAAATTTTGTTCTTGACGATGGCTTACTTTGTTACGTTTACACACCGTATCAAAACTGTCGCAGGCCTGATTTGCGGGTAGTACCAGTTTTACCTCGTTCACTCATTCCGGAAGTTCTATTTGATTGCCATGATTCAAAAATATCGGGTCATTTTGGGTTTCTCAAGACATATGAGCGGGTGCGCAACCGTTTTTACTTTCGGAACATGTACAACGTTGTCAAACAATATGTGCAGTGTTGCCTTGATTGTTGTCAACGCAAAGGTCTTAACCACACACCCAGGGCTCCGTTGGGCACCATACCCGAGTCCTCTAGACCACTCGATATGGTCGGTATCGATCTTCTCGGTCCATTACCCGTTTCTAGTCATGGTTCAAAATATATTGTCGTCATCACTGATCATTTTACGAAATACATCGTTCTTACGGCCATAGCAGATAAAACAGCAAAAGCTGTCGCGAGAGCGTTTGTTGAGCATTTTGTTTTGGTTTATGGGGCTTGCGAACGCTTGATAAGTGATCAGGGTTCAGAATTCATAAATGCTGTTTTCAAAGGAATTCTTGAATTGCTTGACATCAAGCAACTTCGTACATCTGCGTACCATCCGATGTGTAATGGGGCGGTTGAAAGGCGGAATAGGGATATAGCAAACATTTTAAGTCTATATGTCAAGGATAGGGGACATTCAGACTGGGAAGACCAACTTTGTTATGTCCAATTTGCTATGAACACAGCTTTTCACGAATCCATCTCGGACAACCCATTTTATGCTATGTTCCTTCGCGACGCCCGTTTCCCGATGGACACCGTCATTAACAGTAGGGTATATTATAATCTGGATTCGGATTACAAATCGGAAATGATAACCAGGCAGAGAACTGCGTATCAAATGATCAGGGATAACTCCGATATCGCTCGGGAACGTCAGCGGTTCTACTACAATAGAACCGAAAATCTGAAACCCTTAAAGGTCGGTGACCTGGTACTTTTGCATACGCCACCCGACGCGAGGTTGCGGAAATTGGACAAGATACGTTGGGTGGGACCTTATCGAATAAATGCAGTTTTGGAAAATGGCCTAAACTTTAAAATCACAAGGCTATCAGACGGACGGGTGGAAATTGTCCATTACAATCGTTTGAAAACGTACATTCCCAGGAGTCTGTGGGAAAGGGACGTTATTCAAGATGAACTGATTATACCGCCTAATTTTGACGAAATTCCGGCACCCATTTCCTCTCCCGCAGAAAATCCGGCCGGAAATAAACCTGAAAGTTCGTGTACCGGAAAAACAGTTACTTGGTGGGACAGTCCACCTGCAGGTCAGAAAACTATCTCAGATTGCGACCCACCAAACCCACCCTCCGTTATACCAAACCCACTTACTGAGGACATGTATGATATTGGCGCGAGTGATTTTGCTTTTAGACCGGAATCCTCGGTTCCGGGTCCGGAATCGATGGATGATTTTCCGAAATTTCGCCAACTTCCTCTATTTCACCGCCCTTTAACATTACAGCCGTATCATACGGATCAACCAAATGAACATGGGGATTGCAAAAGACGTTATTCTCTGGGCTCTGAAGATTTAGAATGGGATGACCCCTATACTGAAACACCTGTTCGCAGGCAGGGGTTGGGAAGCTCCTCGAGTCTCGAGAGCGAATTATTAGACGATGCGCTGATGGAAAGAGAACTTTTCACACCAAGGACAGTTGTTAGATGCTCTCAACTTTTGGCGAGGCACCAGTTTTGAGACAGGGCATCACACCATCTCATGATTTCTACGAAAATCTCGCTGGGGTGGGGATACCGTCATTAGAGGCCCCAAACTACCGTCTAGAGTTCGAGAGCACAGTTGCGCAGGATCCGTTTAGTGATCCTGAGGGTATAAACGATTCACTCACGGGTAATAACTTCCCTCAAGCTAGTACGCGGGTTGACAGGTCCCCAGACCTATCACCTGTTCGACCAGAAGAAGAGTCACCAAATCAAACGGTAATTGAGACACCTCAGTCTCGGGGGGGTAAAGTATCTCGGTTACCAGAATCAGAAGAAACCAGCCCTCAACGGGAAGGTTTTGGAAGGCGCACACTTCAGCAGACACCGGGTCATTCTGGGCTCGGGTCGAATTTTGGCGACGGAGTCAATGATGGGGTCGACAGTTCTGGTAGTATGCCAGAACTGAGAGGACCATTTGGGGAACTCGAATCTGATCACCCAGGGTCGGAATGCCCTATCGATCTTAATAGCCCCCCACCAATTTTAATTCGTGATAGAGCTTTAAGCCACCCTACGGTTCGTTCAGAGGCGCTTAGATTACGTACTCAAGCCGCGCGCCGCGGTGCAATGCAAGGTGTTAGGTTTGATCTGGCTACGAGAGGTACTAGACAAACGTCCAGAGAAGTTCGCCGCCCGAACAGGTTAGGGTATGATAAGCTTGGAAGCCCTTATTTACCCGAAAATCAAAGGCAATAAATAGAGGGGTAAATTACTAAAAGTAAATTACATGTATAGTAGTTGTCAGTGTTTTATTACAGATGAAAGACAAATAAACACGATCAGACAAATATGGGAAATTAACGAGAGGAAAAAGAGGGAGGCGCAGATAGGGTTTCAGAAGAAAAGCTGGAACACGCGCGAACAGAAGCTCAAGTTAGCAAAATAAGCAGAAAATCTTGAACTGCAGAAATAATAAACGTTACAACAGTTGAATTCCGGGGCGTCAAAGGTCACCTTGCAGACGTGCAAGATTTGCTCTTTGAAGCCCAGGATAAACTCGTAGAGCTATTGCGATTTTGTTCATATACAATATAATAGAATAGTCGTCGGTGGTCGCTAAATTAAATTTGTAATGTTGCTGTTTTACTGAGTACTCACTTGGCTTTATCTTGCTTCATTTTATGTTTGGCGTAGCAAATAATACATGGACAAGAAAGTTTAGTTTAGTTCCCTTGTTTCAGAAAGATGGAAGAAATCATAAAGTTTAATAAATCAATAATAGACCCAGAGTTTTAATATTAAGTGCACATTATGTTTTTACTAATGGTCTATTGTCGTGTAATACTGTCGAAAGTGCTTAAGACAGGCTCACACCGGCCGGAGCGACCTGTCTCGGCACTAAAGACGGTGCAGTTTCTAAATATTCTTTTCTCAACTTATAAAGACCTAAAAATATTATTAAAACAAATAGATATTTCAATTCGCGAAGATTTAGTAGGGAGTCTCAAACCCCTGTAACCATTTTATTTGCATTAAGTGTGGTATGAGCCAGTAGGTAAACAGAGAAGCGAAAGAGCAAAAGTTTGTTTGAATTAAATCAGGGTGAGAAAATATTGGAGAATTAAGCAACTTAAAATGGGAAGTAACGTGTAGTGATGTCATGCACTGATAAACCTGGAGTGAGCTCGGTCAATGTTGGTCCCCTTGACCGAAACTACGCGGTATTTTACCTGTCTATTATTTTGTTTTACTGCACCATGTCAGAGGGCTCAGTAATAATCAATCAGTTATAATCCCTAGATTGTATTATGATACTAGATTGAACGAATGTACAAAATAACAATTGTATCAGATTGAATCCCTGAAATACTGAGTAAAGAAATTTTGTTCGATTTTTGCTTGTCCCAAAATTTTCCCTAATTACTTTTGCCCTGAAAAGTAAGAGTTCGCTCCCCTTTGTTGAAAAGAGAAGGTCACGTAGCTCAACTAACAGATCATGCCTAAAAGCTATGACACAAATGAAAACCTGTAGAGACTATACAGCCACGATTTTTCAATTTTGCTTTTGCTGACTAGCTTTGCGGTTTTGCTTCACGCGAGTAGCTGACGTACTTTTGCAGTATAATTGAGTCACAGGATTTTTAAATAATTGCTGCTAGACACGTATTTCGATTGATAGACAAATCGAGTGAGGGTTTTACTAATTATTGTTTTGAGTCTTTCAGAGCTTAGAAGGACACACAGACAGTGTCAACCAATGGTCAATGGTCGGAGATATTAACCGGCATTTTATCCAGAAGCTCTTCATGATAGCAAGTATAGACAGATAGATAGATCTAGACAGATATGGTTGAAGCATACGTCCAACTTCACTTTGTTACCGTGTGCCGTAGAAATCGCGCCAAATTTTGTTTTGCTGTACAGCTAAAAACTACCGTCAGAGGCCATCCAGCTTAAATGGATTAGCATATGTCGCGATTTGAAAGGTCAGAACTTGCGGTCAAGTTACCCTTAGCGTACTTTAAACGCTCAAAGAGAAGTCGTGGGAAATTTTAAAGAGCTCCCGTGATTTGCGGTTTTAGCATCTGATGTGCGTTAAACGTCAGAATTGAGGTGTCTTTAAATTAAAACAGCTCCCGTGATTTGCGGTTTTAGCATCTGATGTGTGTTAAACGTCAGATTTGAGGTGTTTTAAATTTTCGCGAAGCACATATACAAATAACAAGAAACACGGAGAAGAAAGAAACATGAGAATGAGAGGACGCCAAAAGTAATCGTGTAAAGCGATTAAATAAGTATTCCAGATATACTGCGTTTATTTTATATTACAGGTCGAACCGAAGCCGAACCAACTTAGTCCTTACTACGAGTCGTTCTCAGCAGAAATCCCAGTCATGGAGGAGCAGTTCGTCAATCATTCATCGAGGAAGAAAAGAACCAGTCGTCGCTCTCAAACCAATCTTGCCAGTGGCGAGAAAGAAGAGACGGCTTGCAGCGCCATCTGTCTTCCCATTTAGAAGTCACGTACATGCGGACGAGTTATGTCCACATCAGCAGAAGTTCGACTAAGGAGCACAGAAGAGCTTAGCTGATAACGGCCCTGCCCTGCATACAGCATGAAAAGCCAACTAGTTCGACAACGCTTCGCTTCGATAACGCCAACAGAGGAACCGGTAGGGGACGTCAATATGAGCCCTAGGAGAATCGATGAACGGCTTGCTGACCTTTTCGCGGATGAGGAAGGAGAAGAGGATCAGCATCGCCCTCAGACTCCACCCATGCCAATGGAGGACGGCGAACGAGCCGAGTCGCCACAGAACGAGGAGCGGCATCGCCCTCACACTCTGCCCATGCCAATGGAGGACGGCGAACGAGCTGAGTTGCCACCGAATCTTGAAGTAGCCGTAGATGTATTCGCATACGAGGCCATGCCGTTTTCGCCAGCTATTCTACCAGAGGAACCAAGAGGGGACGTAGTCATAAAACCCCTCCCTAGTATTCCAAGTCGGAGTGCTCCCATACCGCATCCGTGGATGAACGGAGCCGTTAATCAACCATCGTTCATAAGAATTCCTGTCGAATTTTCATCAGAACAGCTAGAAGCAGTTTTGCCATAAACCCAGCAGAAGTTATCGACGAGGAACGACTCAACAGAAGTCATCAAGTCAACCGAGTCAGCGTCGAGTCAACCAACCATCATTCGTAACCATTTCGGTCGAGTTTTCATCAGAACAGATGAAGACGAGGAACTACTTAACAGAAGTTATGGACGAGGAACTATTCAACAGAAGTCATCAACGAGGAACTATTCAACAGAAGTCATCGACGAGAAAGAATTCCGATGGAGGTCACCGTGGATCAGCTTAACGATATTTTTATGCGTCCTGCGAATGCCCGTGCAAGGCAAGAACTTATGGTCCGGTTGTACTGTTTCGGAATTTTTCACGGTAGTGGGTGTACACAACAGTACCAGTGAACATCGGAATAAGACAATTATAATTTTTAGTGCTGTTTTGCCGCTTTAACATGTGATTCATGTAAATTATTCGAAGGGCCTCAGGCCACAAATTGTAGTATTTTCCTTTTCAATGAGTGAAGCATGCTTGTTTTAAACTTTCAAACGTATTTGAAGGGCCGAAGGCCACGATTTTTCTATTGCTTTATTTGCTGAGCATGCTTATCACATTATCAAATGTATTCAGATGGCTGAAGAGCCAAGACTATAAATGTATATTAAAAAAAAAAAAAAAAAAAAAAAAAAAAAAAAAAAAAAATATATATATATATGTAATAATAATAATAGTAATAAATTACTAGATAAAATGAAATAGAATAATTAGTTGTAAAATGTTGTGAGCACAATATGGTAATTTTTGCTTAAGTTGAAGTAGATAAAACGAGATAAAAAATAATTAATTGTAGTATGTGGTGTGTATAATACTGTAAATTTTGCTTAAGTTAAATTAAGAACCGATTTTCATTGGTTCCGATAAAACGAAATAAAAATAATTAATTGTTTTATGTCGTGTATATAATATGGAAAATTTTTCTTGTTGTCGGTATTGTAGTGTCGTCGCGAATTAACGTTTGTGTTAACGTAGTTTTCAGTTTGAGTCGTGACCGCAGTTAAACCAAGTTCCAGATGCTCAAGAATTAATTTAATTGGGAGAGGCATTATTTTTCTTTTAATTCAGATTTTCGCGGGTGTCTTAGTAATTTGAACTTCATATTGATTCCATTAAAGTAAAAAAAAAAAAAAAAAAAAAAAATTAAAGTTAAAATCAGAAATCAACTTACAATTGTAAAATTATAAGCTAATTGTGTTGCCATAAATTATAAATTTAACTTCTTTACGGGTGGGTTAGCCAAGTCAGAACTCGATATTGATTGTATAAAATTAGGTCCTACCCTGAACGAAATTTTCGAAAGAGGGAAGGGATGCAGACTTTTATTTAATTGCTTCTATTTTATCAGTACATAAAGTACCCTTTTGTCGGGAAAGTATTCAGCATACTATGCCGGGGAGCAAAAGGTTTCAGGTCTAAAAACTTGCAAACCACCGCTCATGCAAACTTTCGGACAAAAGGAAGGGTAGAGGCTTGTAAAGTTTTGTTTTCATTTTATTGAAAAGCCGATACTGGAAATGGAACATCTGTCGTAACTGAGTTAGACAGGTTGATCAAAAATTTTAGAATGCAAAAATAAAGTAAGCCAAGTAAAGAGAAGTTTATAAAAATCAAGTTCTGGCAGTGGCATAGTTTGTTTTGTCGGGAGTCAAAACCTTGAAAGGGATAACGAGTGTTACGGATAGTATTAGGATATTAAATATCAAAGTTGATTCCGTAATCTGAAATAATGCGGTCTGAGAAAAGCAACTCCATATTTGGTAATAATTCAAGCCTCGGGACGATGGAAGTAGCCTTATCAGTTCCCTGTTGTTGAACATCCTCTTCCTGAGTTTTCAGGCACGTTTGATCAGGACTTTGGTTTAATCTTTTGTAGCGACTGCGGTTAGCTCCTACGCAATAAGCAAGAATAGGAATTTGATGTGAAGCTCGAAGCGAGCAGATGATTCTGGGAGTTGACTGTAGCGAGACATGTGTCTGTATTATTAGATTACCTTACGTGTTAACAGAAGCAGGTTGTACTAAAGGAATAAATAAAGTAAGTGTTAAAAGAAAAGAACCGACCTCCCTAAACGAAAGACTACGATCCCTATACGCCTTCGAAGGGTGAATACTGCTGCCGCTCGAACGCTACCATATAATGATCCCAAGTGGGACATAAGCCGCCGGTCTGAGTATAAAGAGTAATAACACAGGGTAAGAACCTCTCATCGGTTTACGCACCTATAATGCCAATGCAACCTACTTCCCTAACAGCATTCATAATTCTTGAACCCGGAGACCCAAATTTCATTGTTATATTCTAAACCAATGACACCTCACTTATCTTTGCACTTGCCACGATTCACTATTTTCCATGTGACTTATGCTCCCGACGAGTGCTCGCGCATCATACTATTGATGCGAAAACCGGTTTTCTGAGTTTTGCTAAGTTTTCGCTAGAAGTCAATGGGTCTGGTAAAACGTTTAAAACAGCCAAGGAAGTGGATAATTTGTTAAAAGCAGAGCTTGGTTTTAAAGATTCAGATAGGTCTGAATACTGGCACATCGAGTAATTAGAGCGGCTTGCGAGGTCTGCTTCAACACCGCCCGAAAAGTTTTAAAGTTCAACGGGCGGATCAATCAATCATGATGCCAAATTACCTCCCCCTAGAAGACAATGTTTACATCAGAAATCAGCAGATTCCTCGACAACTTGTCTGGCTAATATATCGTTACCTATTTTTTGCTAGACTGCCATACTCGGATTCACTAGCTACGATAAATATAAGCGGTTTTTTTTTCTTCTCTCTATTCGTTGTTATTATATACTCCGGATTACTTGTATTGTTGACAAATAGTCATATTAACGGTGCTAACTGAGAATTCCTTGTAACCTCTGGAATCAGCTGCAGGTAGGTCGGTTATATTTGCACATTTTTGGCAGTGTTGTAACTTTACATCCATCCAGAAAACAAAACTTTTCTTCGGTACTACGAACAACATAAAGTTTCATCAGATAACACTAGAGCAATCTGCCAGCTACAGAGAAGGTTTATTTTAGCAGCCATGGCACTCTTCATCACTCAGCTCTACAAAAAGACTGATTTTCGTACATGGCCTAGAGATTTTGAATTTCCGCGCCTTGCATTACCATGCTCTGAAATCGTCTCCGTTGGTTCGCCGAAGAGTCAATATCAAGCGATAACAAGAAAACGGCTTATTTTTGAAGCGCTGTCTAGTGGAAGTCAGAAATGTATATCTGTGTAGCATATTATAAAATTAAAGCATAGTTAGTGCCCATTGTGCTTTAAGTTTAATTTACCTTCAAAATTTTGGCGTTCATGGGTTCAGCTGCGAGCAAACTTAGGGAAATACTTGGGAAATGAAAATGTTGGGGATCAGGGAAAATGTTTGGGGATCAATTCTACGAAGTTGATGTAGGGGACCTAGCCCATCTTCTATACAAGTGTCAGTAGCTGCCTGTACCACGTAAGAATTTTATGAATGGTACAAATATTTCAGCTAACGGTCTGTTTGACAGTAAAATCTTGAATGCAAGGGCGTCATTTAGGGGGGGGGGGGGGGGAGGGAGCATGAAAACCATGAAACCAATGAAAAACCACTTTATCAAGACCAAAGGTTTCGATGGGATCCCACAAATTTAATATTTGATCCAGACTATTGGGGATTGTCTTCGCCGGGTCCAGTCTTCGCAAGACTCCTTGAATAATTTTACTATTAAAATTATAAACAGATTAAGGCAAAATAGCTAATCATCTGAGAAAACCAAGTTCAGATACGGATTCATCATGTGTTTACCCCTATAAGTCATATCTATTTTGACGAAACTGATCGAAATTTCCTGCCCTACTTCTGCCAAATTTCTGGTTTCGGCCGAATCGCGACGAACTGCTTGTCCGGCAAAAAAAAATCTCACAAACAAATTCAGCGTATCTATCCAACATATATCGATTTTGGATAAGACTTTAACTTAATTTTTTTTTTTCAGTTTCAGCCGGATTCTGGGCGAACATATATCCGGGTAAAAATCGTGTTCAGCATGTATTCTTACCCCTTAGTCGACTATCTCATTAAAGTTGTCCCCTTACGTTGAACCCCCTCCCCCACCACTAAATCTAGGGCTACAGAGCCCATCTACGAACTCGACCTTTCCCTTGACCCAAAGAATCCTCACGCCAAGTTTCATCAAAATATCTCATTTCTTTCGAGAGTTATCGTGCTGACAGTGACAGTTCGGAAGGACAGACAGTAAACTTTTGCGATGTCATAAGTATCCCTCCAATTACGATTTGGGATCCCAAAAACTAGTTGACGAGGCGCAAAACCGAATATATTCTTCATATAAAATGTATTTAAAAAACTTTATCTGAAAATGGTCTTCATGAATATTTTTTACTTTTCATTTGTATGTTGTTATTAACTTCATATTTTCGATCCGACCTCTGTAAGATTTACGTTAAAGAGTACGAAAGGGGCCCGGGTCGACGATGTTGTCTCCCCCTGGTTTCCGCGAAACGATCGATCAGCCTAAATGGGATGTTAGACCAATTAAGGACCTTATAAGCAGGATAATGAAAAGTATGTAGTCTTAGTTCTCGGAACTGGGAAGCTAATTAGTCGTGTTTAAAGTTGAGTTGTTAAAAAGTTCGCCAGTACGCTGAATGTAAATGTTGTATTATTCTTGTTCATGGGCCAAGGGCCCATATCCTACTTCATTTAAATTCGCAGTCAACTCGGCGAAAAAACATTATTTTTTTTTGTTTTCTAGTTTACATGTCGTTGAAAATGCGCTACAGTGGATACTGTGTTATTTATTTTTACTCAATACAATGCAAAAGCATGAACTATGGAATAGGAACAAAAAGAAGTAACAACATAAAAGACGAACGAAAAATCAACTGAGAATTTGAGTAAGACGTCTTAATCGGTTACAAGCCGTGATAAGCATACCAAATATAGAAACCTCAAATCACAGATTTTAGCGAAAGACGAATTCTCTATCCTGATGATCACTCAATTCAATTCAATTCACTTTATTCAAAAAACATGCGACGGACAGAGCCGATTCTTAGTTTTTGAAGAAGCAGTATATATACAATTAATAACTATTTTGCGGACTGAAAATTCAACCCGGCATTAAACAACTTAAAAGACGAAGGCACAAAACTAAGCTCATATCGAGCAGGTAAAGCAGTCACCAGGTGATGATTCAGAAAGCTTTCTATGCAGCTTATCAAGATTCAGCGTGAAATTAGGAGCAACGTAATCATTAGCAAAAAGTTAAATATATAATATATATGCATGTAATAGATAGATTTTGCTCCGATTCAAAGGCAAATTAGTTTTCTAATTCCGTTCTACGAAATTTAACTCTAATTCCAGAAATCTAGATAATGGGTCTTATGCCTACCAATGATCTAGCCAGAAAACACTGACCAGTGACCAGGAGAGAGATGTGTCTTGAAAATAGTTAGAACAAAAATATCAAGAGCTCATATGGCACTTACAAGGCTGGTTCAAAGGATGAAATATAGAATCTGCCCTTTTCTGGGTTTGTTTTGATCATTTGTAAGCAATACCCCTGAGATAAGAATGATCATGGACCCTTGGAAATAACGAAAATGCATCGTTTGGTAAAAAGTATTTTATTTAAAACTTGGCTGTAATGATGCGGACTTTAGACACTAGAAATTCATCTGTAAGCAAAACCCTTGAGAAAAAAACGACAATAATTCCTTTGGGATTATTAATATCGTTTGATAAAAAGTTTTTTTCCCTTTTTGTTTAAGATGCGCACTTTAAGGGTGCTAGAGATACATCTTTTTTAAGCAAAAACCCTTGTGCGTTGTGTCACAAATGATAATGGCACAAAATGCATCGTTTGATCTAAAGTACTTTTTGACAGTTAAAATGCGCACTTAAAAGGAGGTAAAAATTCATTTGTAAGCAAAATCCTAGAGTCAAAAATGATCATGGCCTCATGGGGATCAAATATTCTTTGAGCCCAAGCTGACTTTGAAACATTTATTCAAACAATGTTTACAACGGATACATCAGCTATGATTCTTCATCAGCGATATTTCGGCCCTTCTTGGCAAGGGTCCTCGTCAGGCTGTCAATCCTCTGGTTCAACTTCGGGGAACAGGTTTACAGGTTTGTTTTCTTCCCCGAAATTGAACCAGAGGATTGACAGCCTGACGAGGACCCTTGCCAAGAAGGGCCGAAATATCGCTGATGAAGAATCATAGCTGACGTATCCGTTGTAAACATTGTTTGAATAAATCATGGGGATCGTGTAAATGTTCAGTTTGTTTGAAATTATTTTTTTACTTCCGGTTAAAATTAGTACTTTTGAAAGTGACAACTTTTAAGCCAATCTTGTCAAATCTCTCAATTTTCCAGCCAAGCCTCATCGTCATAGCACATCTGAAAGTACCTTTACTTGCAATCACACGAATTTCGACCCCCCCCCCCCCCCCCTCTAACTTCCCCCTAGTGCCCGAAAGAAGATCAGAGACATGTCTTTCTGTTTAATTATTGAATTCCACTGGAATCCGATCTCCCGTTCCAAAGTTACGCCATGACTCAATACTCCAGAGTCCCCCTCCCTCCACTCCCCCCACGATGACCAGATCGGTTTTTTTTAATCTCCAAATCAGTTTGATCGGGTCCCTGATATGCCTGCCAAGTTTCGTCGTGAAAGTATCTAGAACCGCTTTCACCGGAATTCCGAGGACCCCCCCCCCCCCCCACCCCCAAAGTGTCCGGATCCAATTATGAAAACGATTCTTCTGGTGCAGATGCTTGTTCTTCCCAGCAAGTTTATTTTCACTCCGATCCCTCCATCAGAACCATTTTTGAGATTTCCAGTCTCCCCCCCCCAAAGGGATATCAGAGATACGTCATCTATTCAGTTCTTAAGTTTCCTTCCAATACGATGACCCGTTCGAAAGTTATGCACTTCTCAATTTTCCGGATTCCCCCTCCCTCCACCCTCCCCACCCCCAGATGGCCGGATCGGGAAATTGATTATTTCCAAGTTAGTTTCATCACGTCCCTCATATGCCTGCCAAGTTTCATCGTCAAGCACATCTGAAAGTACCCTAACTCGCGATCAGCAGACTGGCCGACCTTCAGACCGACGGAAAAGTTATCAGATATATGGCACTTGCCTGACATTGAAATCTGTCGATATCGACGGGCTGGACAGAAATATCCCGCGATCTTCGAAGTTTCGGAAACGAGAATGGAGAGGCGAGTTGACAGGGTCAGTTTCGCTGGTACAAAAGACTTTCAACGATCATGACACTTCAAATCGTCCGCTAGGGAACTGAACGAACATGGGTCTTCCTACATTGTCATTATTTCCATAGCAGATAACACAAGGATGCGTGGTTTCAACAGATAACACGTAGGATAAATATTCCTTGAGCCCAAGCTGACTTTGAAACATATATTACGATATATTATAACGTATATTATATATACGATGCTGATGAAGCATAGTAGCTGACGTATCCGTTGTATACAGTATTTGAATAAACACTTAGCATTGAACGTCAAAACGTCATGCATGAAAGAAGAGCCGAAACAGCATCGAAAAAATATCTGCAGACTTGGTCTGTCATCATGATATCGGAAAAGTCAGCCGATACCTTTTCGGCGGCTTTTCGTCTCTTCCTGGAAATGCTTGTTTTGCCTAACGTATAATGCGCAACGTTTGAAGAACATAACAGCCAACCCCCTAAGTGTTATCTGCTAAATACCGCGCATCCTTGTGTCTTCTGTTGTGAAATTCCTGACAGTGCAGATTTCGTAATTTGTTTGTGGTTGTCTAGTGCCCGCTACAATCTTCCTTCCTACGTTGTCTTTTTTCGTTTTTTCTTCTGTTGTACTCCCATCACATGAGGGCCTGCGCGCCTTCTCTTGTTTTTTTCCGGGTTACAAATAAACTGAGCTGAACTGACTTACGTCCATCCAAACACGCTTGATGAGCCCCGAGTTCATCAGTACCACATCCATGGATCTGTCCAGTACCGACAAGACAACTGCACGTGAAACAACGGGCCCGGTAGTCTCAAGAAAGAGGCCAAGAAACATCTCACTGCTCTTGTCTCCAACCCGCTTGGCCGTTGCTTTACGGTCGTTACACCATTCGGCCACACTGAAAGAAAGAAAATACACATGAAAGCTTCAACGAGACTAATATTCCTGGTCGGCTGCGCTAAACGGAAACGTCACTTAATGTTATTCGAACGAAACTTCGGCCAGTCAACCACAAACCCCTGATTTTTGGATACCCTATGCCAAACGTTGGATATGTCTAGCGTTTGGCATACCCTATGCCTAACGCTGGATACACTATGCCAGGTGCTGGATACTGTAACCCAGTAAAATATTGATGATTTGAGTGAAGCTAAAAAATCAACCAATCAGAACTCCTTTATATTGAGGTAGGTCAGGGTTAGGTTACCAACAGGTATCCAGCGTCTGGCATAGGGTATCCAGCGTTAGGCATAGGCTATGCCAAATTCTAGATATACCCAGCGTTTGGCATAGGGTATCCAAAAATCGGGGATTTGTGGTAGACTGACTTCGGCGCTCTTTGGCAGGGGTCCTTTTCAGGCTTAAGCTAAAAAAAATGCTTATCACAAGTTTACTTCTCAAGTTAGCCTTCAGGACGGTCATAACACTGGTATGAAATCTTTGGATCCAATGCTCGTTAGCTGATCTGGGGACGTGTGTCGCATGACGGCAAAAGATTAGTACTAATTTGTTAGTATACCATAACCAACACAAAAATACCACTTTTGTTTACAATTAGAAATGCTTTGACCCAGTATCCTGTTTTAGGATAGAATATAACAGAGTAGTATATTTTGGTACCCATATCATGGACAAGCGAAATATGGTTTACTTATGGTCTACAATAAAAAAAAAACTCGAAAATAACGAACTAACATGCTAAATTTAACCCTTAAGAATGAGCGAGTTTGAAAATAACACACGCCGAATCCTTAAGATGCATACAAAAATATATACAAATATATCTATATACCGTATATATATATCGACCGTATGTATAAATTCTAAGGCAATTGAGTTCTTCTTATTCTAGTTTATCGAAGAAACTTGTTCGCATTTCCTAAATTTGAATAATTGCTCTTTCCGACCAATAATCTTGAATTTGTATAATAGATTTATTGGTACACAGATCGTGGACAAGCCAAACCAGTATAAAGTTGTCGCTGATTTCAGACTAAAGGATTTGTTGCTGGTTTTCTAAGCTTTTCTTTTGATTCTCCGTCCTCCCACCCATTCCCAAAACGGGAAACAAACTAATCATTCTCATTATCACAATCATCCTCGTTCGATCCCTCGTATCTTCTAAAGAAATCTTTTCTCACCTATGCAACTGTTGGCAATCCAACTTCGGCTTATCACAGTACTTCAGCGAGGCAGCCAATAGGCGATGGACAATCACATCCGGGTATCTTCTGATTGGCGAGGTGAAGTGCGTATACAAAGGAACCGCAAGGGCATAGTGTCTAAACGCAGCGGGGTCGTTCTTTGTACCCGAAGAAATGTATTTGGCACACACCATCGGCCTGGCGATAAGGTTGGTCATGACAAGGGCACGACCCACTGATGTCAAGTCTTCGGTCTCAGGGTCGTAGTCTTTTCCTTCGGGTCGGGGTAGCGAAGAGAGGCTACCGTAGTATCGAAGAAGGGAGGCCTAGAAACAAGATAATAAGTCTAAGCTGAGGACTTCTAAGCACAAACCATTTGCTAAAATACAACGCTTACTACCTCTGAACTATGCGCATTAAAAGCACGAAGGGCGCGATGGAACGCGTTTTCTTTTTGGGATCCCCAAACGTAAATGGCGGGATACCTATGACATCGCAAAAGTTGTCCGTCTGTGCACGAGATATTTTGATGAAACATGGTGTGAGGATTCTTTGGGTCAGTAAGGTCGAGTTCGTAGACGGGCTCTGTAGCCCTATATTTAGGGGTGGGGGAGGGGGTTTAAATTAAGGGGCAAATGAAATATTTTTAAACAGATAATGTGATAGTCGATTATGGGGTAAGAAGACATACTGAACATGAAGGTGAAAACCATTTTGTCATGGGACAAGTATTTCGCCTGGAATCCGGCCGAAACCGGAAAGTTTGTTACAGGTAAAAGTCTTATTTGAAGCTAATTAGATGTTCGATTTAGGGGTAAGAAGACATCACCAACACGATGGTGAAAACCATTTTTGCACCGGACAAGCAGTTATCCCGGAATCCGACCAAAACAGGAAAGTCTATTAAAGTAAAAGTTTTATTTGAAGTTGATTAGATGTTCGATTTAGGGGTAGGTCATGCTGAACTTGGTGGTGAAAACCATTTTCTCGCCGGACAAGTAGTTCGTCCGGAATCCGGCCAAAACCGGAAAGTTTGTTAAAAGTAAAAGTTTTATTTGGAGTTGATTAGATGTTCGATTTAGGGGTAAGAAGACATGCTGAAGACTTGTGTGAAAACAATTTTCTACCCGGGCAAGTAGTTCGCCCGGAATCCGGCCAAAACCGGAAAAAATAAAAGTTTTATTTGTGGTTGATTAGATATCCGATTTAGGGGTAAGAAGAGATGCTGAATCCGTGTATGAAAATCATTTTTTACCCCGACATATAATAATAATAATAATAATATAATTGCAATAATAAGGCTTTCGCCTCTATAATATATATATAGTTAGACCGGAATCCGGATGGAGCCCGAAAATTTGTTATAAGTTAAATTTTTATTTGAAGTTGATTAGATGTTCAATATTGGAGAAAGAAGATATGCTGAGTTCGTTTTTTAGCATTCTTTTCTTTGTCGGACAAGTAGTTCTGGAATTCGGCTGAAACCGGGAAATTGGCAGAAGTGGCAGGAAGTTTTCGTCAAACCAGATATGACTTGTACGAGTAAACACACATGCTGAATCCATATCTGAACTTGGTTTTCTCAGATAATTAGCTATTTGGCCTTAATCTGTCTGTGAATTTTAATAGTAAAAATGTTCAAGGAGTCTGGCGAAGACAAGACCCAATTGTCTGGATTAAATATTGAATTTTTGGGATCCCATCGAAACCTTTGGTCTTGTTACTTTAAGGCTTTTAAATCCATGCCCGCACTCGAGAAGTAGGAATACCTGATTGCTTCTAATCCCCGACAGTATATCTTTTTAGGCGTGTTGACTGCATATATCATAAAGTTTCATTGCCACAAGGGGTTATTTTTACACGTATGAATCAAGTTCTGTACAGCCTAGTCCAGCAAAACACAGAACAAATCAAATGTTCTATGGTTTTGTCGGGCGTCGGTATTCTCGTCGGCACATGGGGTTCTTTTTACACACACAAAAACAATGGTCAAAAACGAAAAAAATCAGCTACGATATTCTCAGCGATATTTCGAACCTTATTGGCAAGGGTCCACGTCAGGCTGTTGCCGGATGAAACGAAATCGCAGTCAATAAATGAAGCTTCTAGCAATTGTAATAATCCTATTTTGGTTGGCTTAAGCAGTAGTGGTAGCATCCCGCCTTGCCCCAATAGCGTCCAGTTGTGCAGAAAGAGGGAGCCCGTTTGTGAACCGGCTCCGCACAAGCTCTAGCATAAGGTACTGTCTAGGGAGCCGGGAGCCGTACATTATATCCTACGGGCTAAGGAATCGGTAGCTCTCACGGAAATCAAACCATATGAGCTACGATTCCGGGATGTGACGTCATTCAGTAATGGAAACTTGTATGTGCTGGCTCCCGTTCCGGTAGTGACAGAACTAGTTCTATGGAAGGTTTTATTCGAAGAGTTTGTAAAACATTATGGATTTTTTGAGTTGGCTGTTTTCTGAGTGAAAGCGTCTGCGCTTTCCAAGATGGATGGTTATACATACAAGCAGTAAATTGAAAATATACACAGAATTGTAAATATCTAATAAATAAATATTTGTACAAATACAGTCTAAACACGCACATTTTATCTTTCCTTATTTTACTTTTATCTACATATCGTTCAATCGCATCGTTCTTCTGGTTTTTAGTTACATGTCGTCTTATTGTTCGTTGGTTCCGCATCGTTGTCCTGTTGTTATTGTGGTGGATTTTATGATTTAGTTTTGTTTTCCACTAAGGACAGTTTGCCGGAAGTGCACCCGAAATATCCCAAATTCTATTTATCCTTCGACCATCATCTTAGAGGGATAACTAGCTGATGAAGAAAAAAAACCGAAAATCTCTTTTTTATCTATTTTGTTTGCAATCAATGGTCAGCTTGGCTTCAAGCCGTACGCGCCATCGTACCAGCTTATCGTCCGGTAGTCTCACGGAATTATATATTCAGAAGCTATAGAGCCGGAGAGGTGATACCAGAAACTATATAACTGGAGCTTGTGTTCCGGTAGTGTCTACATGGTATATAGCACTCATGGAATAGTTTGGATGAGAGCTAGGATGCCAGAAAATTTCACTGACTTAGAGAAAATAACATGGGAAAAAATAAACTACCAGGACCCATACGTTGAGAGATTAGGTACCGGTAGCAACAGCTATTTGGTTGATGAACAGCTCACGGACACAAACGACCATGGGCTAGGGTTCCGGTAGTGCCAAGAATTAAAATTACAAACTCACGGACACGTGTCAATATGGTCTTTGATTCCGGTAGCATGTATTATTAGCTCACGGAACCCAACCTCTATGGGTTAGTGTTCCGCTAGTGCGTGATTATACTTATTAATACTTCTTACCCCATGTGTTGATAATATTTGCTACCGGGCCGGACTGATACGTCTCCTTAAGTTCGTTTTTTTTTGCACTACCGGAACCCTAGCGCATGAGAGCTGGGTTCCGTGAGTTAAAAATATTCACTCCCGGACTCCTCATCTGCACTGACATGGGGAGCTCAATCTTTTTTTTTTACACTACCGGAACCCTAGCCCATAGCCATCTGTGTCCGTGAGCTGGTCATTTTCAACCAAATAGTTGTTGCTACCGGTACCTTAGCTCTCAATATGGGTTCCGGTAGTGGTTTTTCCCCATATTATGTTCTCTAATTCAGTGAAAATCCCGGCATCCTAGCTCTCATCAAAACTATTCCATGAGTTCTATATCCCATGTTGATAGTACCGGAACAAAATCTCCAATTATATAGTTTCCGGTATCACCTACCGGCTCCATAGCTTCTGAGAAATAATTCCGGGGGAGTACCGGACGAGAAGCTGGTACGATGAAGTTTCCGTGAGCTATTTCCATTATTACCGGAAATGAAGACAGCACATAGAAGTTTCCATGAGTCAATGACGTCAGATCCCGGAATCGTAGCTCTTATGGTTTGGCTCCGTGAGAACTACCGGTTCCGTAGCCCGTAGGACGTAAAGTACGGCTACCGGTTCCCTAGACAGTGCCCTAGCATAAACATACGTTCAGGTTGAAAGAGAGGCGAAAGAAGGGAACTTCACGTAGGGTTTTGTGTCAGCTCTAGACCAAACTATCCACACTCTCTTCTTAAGCAGACATCCGATTGGCCGGATTTCCCTTACCTGTCATAAAATGGACGAATGGGAAATAACCCCAAAAATATAATTATGAAAAAATGAACCCATTTATTTCGCAGGAAACCATAACCAGGTTGAAAACAAGACCAAAGGTTTCGATGGGTTTCCCAAAATGCAATATTTGATCCAGACAATTCGGTCTTGGCAGATCCAGTCTTCGCCAGACTCCTTGAACATTTTACTATTAAAATTCAGAAACAGATTAAGGCCAAATAGCTAATCATCTGAAAAAAAAACAAGCTCAGATATGGATTCAGCATGTGTGTTTACCCCTATAGGTGATATCTGTTTTGAAGAAAACTTGCTGCCTTACTTCTGCCAATTTCCTGGTTTCGGCCGAATTCCGGAAATACTTCTCCGGCGAAAAAAGAAAGCTAAAAAACAAACACAGCGTATCTTTTTGCCACTATATCGAACATCTAATCAACTTCAAATAAAAATTTAACTTGTAACAAATTTTCCGGTTCCAGCCTGGTTCCAGGCGAACTATATCTCCGGGTAAAAAATGATTGTAATACACGGATTCAGCATCTCTCCTTACCCCTAGATCGGATATCTGATCAACTACAAATACAACTTTAACAATTTTCCGGTTTTGGCCGGATTCCGGACGAATTACTTGTCCAGGTAGAAAATGGTTTTATAAGTATTCAACATGGCTTCTTATCTCTATCGAACCTCTAATCAACCTAAAAAAAAATTTACTTTTAACAAACTTTCCGGTTTTGGCCGGATTCCGGGCGAGCTACTTGTCCGGCGAGAAAATGGTTTTCATCTACGTGTTAAGAATGTCTACTTACCTTTTGATCGACTATCTCATTAGCTGTTTCAAAATATTTTGTTTGTCCATTAATTTGAACCCCCTCCCCAAGAAGACCGAAAAAAAAGAAGGCCAAGAAGGGCCGAAATATAGCTCGAATAAAATGTAGCTGACTTCTCCGTTTTGCACCGTCAAATACCCTCCCCACCCCTAGATGTAGGGCTACAGGGCCCATCTACGAACTCGACCTTTTGCTTGCCCAAAGGATCCTCCCCCCAAGTTTCATCAAAATATCTCATTCCCTTCCAGAGTTATCGTGCTTACAGACGGACGGACGGACAACTATTGCGATGTCACAGGTATCCCTCCACTTACGTTTTGGGATCCTAAAAACAACAAAAAAACACCTACGGTTTCGCCCGGGCCGACCGGTCATATTTTCCAGGCGTGTTAAGTCGTGGAAAACAAGACTTACAATACAGGCAATACGATTGTTGGTTGACTCCACCACTTGTCATCACTAAAAACAATAACGCTTTTGTCTTTCTAAAAACGGCTAAATACTTTGAAACTGAGCTCGAACCCACAGAGGTTTTAGTCGCCGTGAGAGAGGGTGGGATTCATCTTGAGGCCAGATCTCGACGCTGTTTACCCTAGACTGAGATTCATAGCTTAAAAGCGTTTGCCAGCTTTCAACTGCCACAAACAGGTGAACAGCTTTAGCCTGAATCAAGCAAAATTAACTACAAAGTCTTACCTGCAAGGTTGACGATGAAGTGATATCCAGATGGATTCCAACTGAAGCCAGACACTCGGCTACTTCTTGGACCATGAGCTCTTGTGGTGGCGGGTGGTTACGGAGCAGAGCCACCTCTGGGTAGTGGGTATAAATGCGACGGGCCACAGCCATATTGGCGAGCAGCATCAGCTCCTCAATCAGCCTGGAATCAACCAATCAATCAGTTTAATACGAAATCAACCAACAGGGAGCTCTAGGCTAAATATGAAGCATAATAACAAGACCGAAGATGTCGTAAGGTCCTAAACTCGGATGTATGATTTGACTTCACTGATACAGGTTTTAAGAGCCAATGAACATTAGTTTTCAATTCTTATCAGCTTAAATTAATATGTCTTTCTAATAACTATTCCAAGTCAATAGGCAAAGAGGACACATATGGAACACAACACATACAAGAAAGTTTTACTATTAAAGTTGGTTTTAGGAAACAGAACAGTAGTAATTCTTCAAAATTCTAAAATCGAAACAATCAATCAATTAACGTTAAATGGGAGGTGTTGTGGGTTTGTGATGTTGTAAAGGCATTTACGTCTTGTTTTTTGGTGTAGCTGATTTTGCCACCAAAGAAGATCTACCCTATGGTAAAGGGGGACCTCTCGGTGTGGGTTGGACTCATTTGTTCAGTCTATCTTCTTTAATTGTCGTTTAAATCGCTGTTTAAATCGCAGATATTACATTGTATACGTTAACTGTAAGGGTCGACATTTTACTGCCAATTCTGCGCTACAAGTTGGATCATTAGAGAGGAAACATCTACCTATCTATCTATAATCGTCTGAATTTGCGTCTTTTTTTCTATGAAACGGTCGCTTTAGTATTCCTGTACTCCAAACATGTTTTTACGCGGCCCATTACTGTACCAAATATTTCTGCCTATTCTTCGCGGAACACGACTGTGTACCACACAGTTGAGCTACAAGGTGAATCTCGCAGAAACACCAATTTCTTTTATTTTTTGCAGTAATTTCTCATGTCTGGAAATTAAAATAAAATCCAAAATAAGTCTATAAACAGAACTTCAGGCTTACATTCTTACCATTCTGTACTAGCTGGGTCCGGAGTTTAATAAAATAAAAATCACCTTGACAGCGTCTTGTCAAATCCGAGACACAAAAGTCTTGTTGGTTGCGGATATACAATGAGGGTGTTCGACCCTCCCAATAATAGTGACTATTTTCGTTCCAACCTCGTGAAAAGTTAATAGGGCGACCGTTCCAACATTCTCGAAATAGTAACTAATAGCAAATGTTTGCTTACCACGCTCGGGAGCACAGTAAGCGTGGCAACTAAGATCACTGTGACGTGATTGGCCCGATTAGGCAGTGGCCCAGTATTTTGCAGAAAAAAATGCGCACCATCCTTGACGCAAAAGGGCCAGGATCTGTGACGTCATGTGTAGTATCTACCGTAAATAGGGCGGAACACGCTCGATGATGGGCCACACAAACGACCGCAAAAACGCTCTTTCGTGAGCCACGGTGGGATCGCAGAAAAACGCTTCAAGGAATATAACTGTCAGCTTCACCATGAAGAACAAATCATCACCCAAGTTCAACTGGCATACCTATTACTTTCTCGAAGCTCGTAGATTTTAAATCCGGTGGGCATTCCGGTCTGTTTATCCAGAGTCCAGAAGATTTTCGGTAGGTCCAGCCTCAGCGCGCCATAGGCCTGTCTGCGCGCGCGTAGACTTGTGGCGATCTGCTGAAGATTGGTAATCGAGTCGCAAACTTCTCGGGTGGTGAACGGTGCTTCTATCTACAGAGGAAAAGATGGTTATGAAGGGTATATAGTAGAGGTACGCTTCTTTGAAAACTTCTCTAAATTTTAAAGAACCCCTCTTACTTATTCTGCCTTTTCTGTTATCCCTAGATCCCCATGGGATTATAAGCTTCAGAAATCACCACCCTTCCCCAGTGTTTCGGTTTGCAACTACGAGCTTTCAGCACTTTTTCGGCTGAGCCGAGTTAGTCAATCACGTAGTACAAAATTCACCAACAAGCTTCGAAGTCCGAAGACAACTCTTTATAATTAAGCCCATGAGAGGCTACAAAGTGCTTTCTTTTTTCTTTATTTGTGAAAAGTTGGTAAAGGTCGTTCTTAAATATTCTTTCAGTCCAAAGTTTGGTTTTCCCGTCGACAGACGCCAACAATAACATTGCTGATTTCATGTGGCAAAGTATTGGTATTTCTGAAAACGATATTTCTGAAGTATTTTATCGTGAAAAATCATTTCTAGAAAACGATGTTTCTGAAGTATTTTATCGTGAAAAATCATTTCTAGTAAGAGTTGTGTTTGAAGGCCACCTTTCTTGTTGGGATCCCAATACGTAAGTGGAGGGATACCTATAACATCGCAAAAGTTGTCCGTCTGTCCGTCCGTCTGTTAGCACGATAACTCTCGAAGCGGTTGAGATATTTTGATCAAACTCGGCATGAGGACTTTTTAAGTCAAAGTATAACTCAAGTTCGAAGACGGGCTATGTAACGCTATATTTAGGGGTGGGAGAGGGGTTTGAAATTAAGGGGAACAAACAATATTTTTAAAAGCTAATAAAATAGTCGAATTAGGGGTAAGCAGTCATGCTGAATCCGAATATGAAACTTATTTTCTTGCCGGACAAATAGTTCACCCGGAATCCGGCGAAAACAGGAAAATTTGTGAAAAGTAAAAGTTTAATATGAAGTTGACTGGAGGTATGATTTAGGAGCAAGGAAACGTGCTGAGTCCGAATATGAACATTATTTTCTCGCCGGACAATTAGTTCGGACGGAATCCGGCCAAAACCGGAGAATTTGTTTAAAGTAAAAGTGTTATTTAAATTTGATAGGATGTTCGATTTGAGGGCAAGTAGACATGCTGAATTCGTATATGATAATTATTTTCTCACCGGACGTATAGATCGCTCGGCATCCGGCTGAAACCGGAAAATTTGTTAAGAGTAAAAGTTTAATCTGAAGTTAATTAGAGGTTGGATGTAGGGATAACGAGACATGCTGAGTTTGTTTTTTAGCTTACTTTTTCGCCGGACAAGTAGTTCCGGAATTCCGCCGAAACCGGAAAATTGGCAGAAGCAAGAAGGGAAGTCTCGATCTGCCTCGTCAAAGAGAGACTTAAAAGGGTAAAGGCACATGCTGAATCAATATCTGAACTTGGTTTTTCATATGATTAGCTATTGGCCCTAATCTGTTTCCTAAGTTTTAATAGTAAAAGTGTTCAAGGAGTCTGGCGAAGAAAAGACCCAATTGTCTGGATAAATTTGGACTTTTGGGATCCCATCGAAACCTTTGGTCTTGTTGTCGCCACCAAACAGTCAAATAGATAGAATAAATGAACAGCGCAGAACACCTATCCTATGAGCCACGTGTTTCAGCTTTCTTTTTGAAGGACAAAATTCGAACAGGAGTTGTAGTAAGAAAAAGAAAGGGTCCAGCTTAACTTTGAATCTAAAGCCGGTTTCACATTGACGCGTCGTTGCGACGCGTTGCTTATGCGTTTATTTTGCGTTGCGTACAGGTTGCGCAGCGTATCTTTCACACCTGCGCGAGGAGCTTTCAGACTGGATGCTCATTTACATTTTTCTTTCCTGGTTTCTTCAGCTGAGTTTTAATTTCGTTCACTAGTAGCAAGTTTTTCTTTATCACCAGCATGTTTTTTTAGTTTTTCTTCAAAACTTCCATTTTCCACTGACAACTCTGATGCGAACGCGTCGACGCAACGCAAGAATAGATCTTGTTTCTATTCTTGCGTTGCGTTTTATCCGTCTGCGTAAGCTCTGCACTTCGCCGAAGTAAGCACGACGCAGAGGTTGCGTAGGTTAGTGTGAAAGGCTCAACGCGCCAATGTGAAAGCGGCTTGCGGCTTGTCGTCGAAAGAGAATAGGTAAGAGAGCTAACGTCAACATAGCGAGTGTGCCAAGAGATCAATCAGTGAAGGAGACTTCACTTAAAAATTCTCGAAGATGTTTATACTGTCAAAATTTTCATAACAGAGATGCGCAGTTACAACAGATGACACTTATAATGTTAACACTTCATGTTTTTCAAACCTTACGTATTAAAACATTATGCATACAAGAAGTGCTGAAACAACGCCCCAAAAAAACACCTGATGACTTTTTTGTTTGTCATCATGACTTCGGAAAAGCCAGCAGATACTTTTCCGGCCGTATTTTCAGCTCTTTCTGGCAAAGCTTGTTATGCATAACGCTTTAACGCGCGACGTCTCAAAAACTTAACACCTAGCATTCGAAATGCTATCTGTCGAAATCGCGAATCCTGGTGTTATCTGTCATGATACTTATGACACTAGATAGTCCTTCAGCCCAAGCTGACTGCGAATCCTATTTGACGGTGCAAAATGGATAAGTCAGCTACAAATACAGCGGATACGTCAGCTACGATGCTTCATCAGCGATATTTCGGCCCTTCTTCGCAAGGGTCCTCGCCAGGCTATTAATCTTCAGGGTCAACGTCGCGGAAGGAAACAAACCTGTAATCAGAGCTGACTTATGACTTGTAGCTGACTTATCCGTTTGGCAGCGTCAAATATAACTTATGATACTGCAGTCCGACCATCTTTCTCGTGACAACGCCTGAGAGAATTTTGACCCCCTCCCCCATTCTCAAGAACCACCCCTACGAACCTGTGGTATCTCCCCTTCTGTCCAGTCGTATTTCCCCGGGTTGTCAATCACGGACTGGGCATGCTCATAAGCCAGCTTCACACAGGACCGAATCACGCTCCGTCCAAACCACTCCTCCTCTATGTCACCGTTCTCCGAAATGACCCATTCCACTGAAAAACTGAGCCGATCTTCTCCTGGGTTCAAGGAACAAAGCTGCTCGCACAGGATACGAGGAAGCATAGGTATAACCTAGAAGAAATAAAAAAAGAAGGCTGAGTCCTTCTGTCTAGCTGGAGCCGAAAGTCAGAGCGGATCGGCTGGACGGTACTCAAAAGCGTGCTCTTTACGTTATACTTGGACAGGAATATTCAAATGATGATGAAAGTCGTGTTGCCCTTAAAGTTCAATGGGCACATCAAACTACCCCAATCCCACTCTGTAACAACCTAGGAACAATGCTTACCCCTAGCTCAGCAGCTTTTTCAACAGTTTCGTCTCTGTGATATTTCAAAGCGTAGGTTTTTGGGCAAGTACATGCTCAATTTACTAGCTTGGACAAAGATAAAAGTGATGTTTCTTATAATACTTAGTAGATCTTTATTTTATGCATACATCAGCTTGTATAATTGAGATTTCAATAGGTTATTTGTTTTTGAATGACTTTTGTAGCTATGTTATTTTTTGTAAGCTTATTGCATATTCTGGTACATTTTATAAAGCAAGTTAATAAATCTTCACAACACTATTCCACAAAGAAAAACTTTTAATAGGCACTTTAAGCCACGGACTTCTGATGAAACACTAGAACTATCAGGTAAACTGCATCAGCGGCTTGACTTTGTTGACATCTCAAATATATCCTTTTCTATCAAGCATTGCTGGGAGTTTTTGAATTTCCTGCCACGATATCCCAGCTCCTAAGATTTGGATCGCCGGAATGCCAGAGAGGTAAAGACAAGGGATAACAAGAAAACGGCCGATTTTCGTAGCGACTTCTAAAGGAAGTCGGAAATGTTTATTTGTGAAGCATTTAATACAAAGTAAAGCATTAGAAGTGTCCACTGTGCTTTGAACTGTCTATGCTGTCTGGTAGAAGGCGGTCGTTCGTGCTTGCCAATGAAGTTACTAACCCATCTCAGCCCTCAAATAGGCTCCGGCAACATGATAATGACACAAGCTTGTCCGGCCGCCAAGCGGTGGCACAGAACGATACCTCTGATCATTTGGTTCGTATTTCGTTAAAGTTTAACTGAACAGGCAACTTATTTTTACATCTTAGATTCAAACACATTGAATTATTACAACACCCATTAGGGATTTTCATTCTGTCCACAGTAGTCTTCAGTAGGGACGTTGGGAATGTGGACGCTTTCCCATGGTGAATCCGTCCACAATTCGCCCGCGAAAATTTAAAATATCGACCAAACGTGATTTTTCAAGCTCATATTTTGGTCGAGGTCAGATATGGCAAATATCAGTCGTCGCTCAATCCTTGATTATAAAACAGCTCAGAAGACTGCCTACTGACAAGGGTAACAACCAGAAGACTTGCCGTGTCAAGGAAATCTTCCAGCGTTCTTCAACGGAGTGGAGTCAATGGAGGAATTTTTATGAAGTCACATGGTCCTCTTGGAACGACGGATTAACAGAATCTTTACAGGTTTGTAGAATACTCTTACACCAATTTTCCGTAAAGCACCTTCAAATAATACTGAAGAAACAGGACAAACTAGTGATGGACCTAAACTGGCTAAAAATTAACTAGACTTTAGCGTAGCGAAGTCAAGTCATCTGCAAATAAGTCACTTTTAATCCAAGTAAATTGCGCACCCAGGGTTCCTCAAAGAGTTGCAAAGAAGAAAGCCTTTTTTACCCTTGTGCTTTTCAAAAAAATAGGGTAAAAAATGAATAAATAGAACTAAAGCCGAGCAAATACACCACATATGTAGTACCACACACCTATTAATTCAAATTAGTCCTTTGGCTTCTCACAACCTAAAAAGACCAAGTTCATATCATGTCTCAATATACTACGACAAGAATGACATTCCGATTCTATATTTTCAAAGAAAAATGACTGGCTTTGTGAAAAAAAGCCATGGAGAACAGAAAGCCATACAGCCTGGAACATACTCAGCCTTAGGTCCTTGCAAATAGCTAGCCTACCAAGAAAATAGTCAATCCCAGAAGCAATCCTTGGACTTTTTGCCTTCGCAGATCCTGTGATTTCTGGAAATAGCCTACATCTTGTTTATAATCTTGTCTGCATGCTTGTTGTTGTTGTTGTTACCAGCTATAATCTTACACACTGCAACAGAGAAGTCTGTTGCTTTGCCTTCAAATATGAAACAAGCAAGCCTCAATGTACTTTGACGAGAATGTCAGTCCAATTCTGTATTTCTGAGGAAAATGGACTGGCATCGACCTGCCTGTACCATGTGAAAAGAGCCAAAAAGGGAATGGAATGCCAGACAGCCTGGAACATAGTCAGCCTTAGGTCCCTTGCAGAAAGCTAGCACACCAAGCAAATAATCGATCATCACAGCAATCCTTGCACTGTTTGCCTTTGCAGATACCTTCTGTTGATTCTGTCCTATACAGTGCATATTCTATATTCTTGTTTGCTTTATTTTCACAAATGAAATCAGTAAATGAACAGGCTTACAAACAGAACTAACCAGTAAGCCCATAATGGCACCATCTGCACAGACAGTATACCAACATAGATCATGCAGAAGCAGAATGTCAACGTGCAGAATCGCAACTCATGGGTAACTATTGAATATTTTCTTGATAAAAAAAAACCCAATAATAATCGCTTTGTAGTAGGCTAGGCCATAAAAATATACATTACATATGTCAGGTTTTTATGAGAAAAAAAATTAGCAATGGTTGGTTTACTAGGAGGTAATCAAGACTCTCAACCATACCATCAACAGGGGTGACTTTGTTATGTATATCTAGTACCATGCTGATTCGCCGCTCCCTGTTTGAGACCAAACCAGTCTTACTCAGGGTGGGGAATGTGGTCCACCAGTCTCACGGCCGTTTTGAAAATCGAACACACCAGTCTCACTGTTTCGAACCACCAGTCTCATAAAAATGGCGCCGGGAACCAGCAGTCTCGGAAACGAGACCAACAGTCTCAAATTCAGACCAACAGTCTCATCTAATTTCCAATTTTTTTGAAGTAAAAAAGTTTTTTCTTTGTTTTTCTCTGTCAGTCCCTTGAATTACGCGCTTGTGTCAGCACTACAGGTAGAGTGAAGCTTGGGCTTTCAATACATGTATTCATCTCTGCTATTGGCTTGGTACTTCTCAGTGAATAGGGCTCTGAAAAAGCAAACAAAGTTATTTTTTTTGGTTTCTGTGTTGTTTAATAGAATTCTGCTACTCTGCCAACTACAACAGGTAAAGTGAAGCCTGGGCTTTCAAACGATATATGATTCACTGTTACTGGATTACCAAGTGTCACATTGGGTGGCTTTGAAAAAACTGTTTTGGTAAACAAATGTAATTTCTAGGCTGTCTATGCGATTTCTTGGAATTTTCTAACTTTGCGACCAATTTTGGTAGATTTAAGCATGAGTTTTCCACAAATTCATGTATCTCTGATACTGGCTTAGTGAGTTTGTTGCTGGGTTCCTATGGTAAACTCATTAGCTGTTTTTTTTAACTGCCCTGCTTGATACTGTTTAATGTTTTGTCGCCTCACTGTTCAGTTCACCTGACTGACGGTATTAGTTTGTACCATTCTTTTTCCATGCATCTGAGGCTGTCTCTACACAACTACAGTAAGAGGTTAAGTATCGCTCAATGGAACCTATTATCGCTCACCAGAGCTGCGTTTGATTTGCATTGACTGATAGTGTTCGATTTATCCAGTCGACTGAGATTTTGGACTAAAATTTGACTTTAGAGAACCGAGAATAAATGGTCATTCGTTCCATGGTTAAGCGGTTAAGCTACAGTAAGCGGTCAAGTAACGCTCAATGTACCTATTATCGCTCACCAGAGCTGGGTTCGATCCGCATTTCCAGACGACTGAAATCATCATTTCGCTGTTTCATTTGCTATTCTCAGTTGACTGATAGGTTCTATTTATCCAGTCGACTGACATTGTCCACTAAAAGTTGACTTTGGACGACCGACAACAAATGGTCATTCGTTCCATGGATAACTGGTTAAGCAACAGTAAGTGGTCAAGTATCGCTCAATGGAACATTTTATCGCTCACCAGAGCTGTGTTTGATTTGCATTTCCAGTTGACTGAAATAATCTTTTTGCTGTTTTATTTGCTATTCTCAGTTAGCATTCAATTTATCCAGTCGACTCAGATTCTCTTTCTTGAGATTTTCTAACTTTACAACCAGTTTTGGTAGATTTAAGCATGGACTTTCCGCAGATATGTGTATCTCTGATATTGGCTTAGTCAGTTTCTTGCTCATGGTGTCCTTTGATAAACTCATTAGCTGTGTTTTTTTAACTGACCTGCTAGACCCTGTTGAATCTTTTGTTGTCTCACTATTCAGTTCACCTGACTGCCTGGTCCGGTACTAGTTCGTTCCATGCTTAAAATACTATTTTGGGGATGTCTCTACACAACTACAGTAAGCGGTCAAGTAACACTCAATGGAACCTATTATTGCTCACCAGAGCTGCGTTTGATTCACATTTCCAGTTGACTTAAGTTATTAATTTGCCGTTTTATTTGCTATTCTCAGTTGACCGATAGCGTTAAATTTATCCAATCTATTGAGATTGTCCACTAAAAGTTGACTTTGGACGACCGACAACAAATGGTCATTCGTTCCATGGATCACCGGTTAACCAACTGTAAGCGGTCAAGTATTGCTCAATGGAACATTTTATCGCTCACTAGAGCTGCATTTGATTTGCATTTCCAGGTAACTTAATCGTCATTTTGCAGTTTTATTTCCTATTCTCAGTTGACTGTTAGGTTCTATTTATCCAGTCGACTGACATTGTCCACTAAAAGTTGACTTTGGACGACCGACAACAAATGGTCATTCGTTCCATGGATAACCGGTTAACCAACAGTAAGTGGTCAAGTATCACTCAATGGAACATTTTATCGTTCACCAGAGCTGTGTTTGATTTGCATTTCCAGTTGACTGAAATAATCTTTTTGCTGTTTTATTTGCTATTCTCAGTTAGCATTCAAGTTATCCAGTCGACTCAGATTCTCTTTCTTGGGATTTTCTAACTTTACAACCAGTTTTGGTAGATTTAAGCATGGACTTTCCACAGATATGTGTATCTCTGATATTGGCTAGTCAGTTTCTTGCTCATGGTGTCCTTTGATAAACTCATTAGCTGTGTTTTTTTAACTGACCTGCTAGACCCTGTTGAATCTTTTGTTGTCTCACTATTCAGTTCACCTGACTGCCTGGTCCAGTACTAGTTCGTTCCATCCTTAAAATACTATTTTGGGGCTGTCTCTACACAACTACAGTAAGCGGTCAAGTAACACTCAATGGAACCTATTATCGCTCACCAGAGCTGCGTTTGATTTGCATTTCCAGTTGACTGAAATAATCTTTTTGTGGTTTTATTTGCTATTCACAGTTAGCATTCAATTTATCCAGTAGACTCAGGTTGTCAACAAAAAGTTGACTTTTGCCGATCGAGATAAAATGGTATTCATTCCATGGTTAACCGGTTAACCTACAGTACGCAGTCAAGTATTGCTCAATGGAACCTATTATCACTCATCAGAGCTGCATTCTATTCGCATTTCTAGCTAACTTAAATCATCATTTTACTCTGTTATTTGCTGTTTTCAGTTGATTCATATTGTTCGATTTAGCTCTTGGCAAGGGTGTGGAAACTCAAGAAGGTAAGGGAACAACACTAAAACAATATGACAAAGCGACCTAATCATGTTCTATAACATTTAGACAATTACTAAAATTACCCTTTGCTTGTCTCCTTGATGATGCTGTACGTAGCAGCTTCAATTTGAGGGTCTCATGAAGAGACCTCTTACGTGGACCAATTTATAGTTCTTCAACCTACAAACAATAGTATGTTTGTAACATACAACAGAATGTTCCTATAACAAGAGCAACATCTGTAGAGGAGATAGTACTTCAACAATTAGAAAAAGAGTGAGAGGAATATTCATGGAGGACTAGTAAAAAATATGGTATGTGAAAAAAGAATCACCAAAAAGTTGACTTTTGACGATCGAGATAAAATGGTAATTCATTCCATGGTTAACCGGTTAACCTACAGTAAGCAGTCAAGTATCGCTCAATGGAACCTATTATCACTCACCAGAGCTGCATTCTATTCGCATTTCTAGCTAACTTAAATCATCATTTTACTCTATTATTTGCTGTTCTCAGTTGATTCATATTGTTCGATTTAGCTCTTGGCAAGGGTGTGGAAACTCAAGAAGGTAAGGGAACAACACTAAAACAATATGACAAAGCGACCTAATCATGTTCTATAACATTTAGACAATTACTAAAATTACCCTTTGCGTGTATCCTTGATGATGCTGTACGTAGCAGCTTCAATTTGAGGGTCTCATGAAGAGACCTCTTACCAGTCTAGTACACTAGCCCCTTTTCAGGCACGGTGCTCAAACGTCTAGCACCATGCTTGGGTGCCAGACGTTCAAGCACTGTACCTTGGATTTCATATATGGTGCATGGAATTCAGTATACAGTGCATGCATCAAAAACACAGTTTCTGGCATAACAACTGAGCACCAGCTCGGACAGGGCTGAAATTACTACCATGAATTAGAGAAATCAAAGACAATCCTTTATATACTTTTCACAACAAAAACAAAAGGGCTTGGCTGATGACAGATGTGAAAAACCTCATTTCCTTTTCTACATAGTCAAGGGTTTTGCATGCAAAGTGTCCTGTGCCTCAGCTTTTTCTACCTAGCAGCCAACCAGAATATTGGCTCTTGGGGAATAGATAGGGAAAATACATGGAAAATAGATAGGGTGCTGTTAGGTTTTTCATCTCCATCATCATTAGAGCCCTTTTGTTTTTGTTCTGAAAAATATACAAAGGATTGTCTTTGATTTCTCTAATTCATAGTAGTAATTTCAGCCCTGTCCGAGCCGGTGCTCAGTTGTGATGACAGAAACTGTGTTTTTTCTGTATGCACTGTATACTGAAATCCATGCACCATACATGAAATCCAAGGTACAGTGCTTGAACGTCTAGCACCCAAGCATGGTGCTAGACGTTTGAGCACTGTGCCTGAAATGGGGCTAGTGTACTAGACTGCCTCTTACGTGCACCAATCTATAGTACTTGAACATACAAACAATAGTATGTCTGTAACAAACAATAGTATGTTCCTACAACAAGAGCAACATCTGCAGAGGAGATAGTACTTCAACAATTAAAAAAAGAGTGAGAGGAATATTCATGGAGGACTAGTAAAGAACGTATGGTATGTGACAAAAGAACCACCAAAACCAACACAACAAAATTACCAGAGTGGGTGCGTTAGTTCATGTAGGTTAACTTGAACACTTTTAGCTAGGACTTCCATAGCCAGTGTAAAACATTAAGAATAAGCTTATTTTCTTCTTTTTTTAACCATCATTGGATAGGTAGCGTACTCTGTAGCACCAGATTTGTTATAACATGAAAAAATGTCGGCCTCATGGCCGCAATTTGAAATGACCAGTAAAAGGTGACCGGTTGGTTGGATTCCGCAATCTTTTTCTCAACCTATGCTTATATTCTCGGTTAACCATGGAATGAATGACCATTTGTTCTCGGTTGTCAAAAGTCAACTTTTAATCGACAATTTCAGTTGACCGGATAAATCGAACGCTGTCAGTCAACTGAGAATAGCAAATAAAACAGCAAAAAGATGATTTAAGTCAACTGGAAATGCAAATCGGACCCATCTCTGGTGAGCGATAATAAGTTGCATTGAGCGTTACTCTTGACCGCTTACTGTAGCTTAACCGGTTAACCATGGAATGAATGACCATTCGTTCTTGGTTGTCAAAAGTCCGCTTTTAATCGACAATTTATTTCGACTGGATAAATCAATCGCTTTCGGTCAACTGAGAATAGCAAATAAAACGAAAAAATGGTGATTTAAGTCAACTGGAAAGGCGAATCGAACGCAGCTCTGGTGAGCGATAATATGTTCCATTGAGTTTACTTGACAGCTTACTGTAGGTCAACCGGTTAACCATGGAACAAATAACCATTTGTTCTCGTTTGTCAAAAGTCAACTTTCAGTCAACAGTCTCAATAGATTGGATAAGCCAAGAGCTAAATCGAACAATATGAATCAACTGAGAACAGCAAATAAAACAGTAAAATGATGATTTAAGTTAGCTGGAAATGCAAATAGAATGCAGCTCTGGTGAGTGATAATAGGTTCCAATGAGCGATACTTGACTGCTTACTGTAGTTTAACCGGTTAACCATGGAATGAATTACCATTTTATCTCGATCGGCAAAAGTCAACTTTTTGTCGACAACCTGAGTCTACTGGATAAATTGAATGCTAACTGGAAATGCAAATCAAACGCAGCTCTGGTGAGCGATAAAATGTTCCACTGTTGGTTAACCGGTGATCCATGGAACGAATGACCATTTGTTGTCGGTCGTCCAAAGTCAACTTTTAGTGGACAATCTCAATAGATTGGATAAATTGAACGCTATCAGTCAACTGAGAATAGCAAATAAAACGGCAAAATAATAACTTAAGTCAACTAGAAATGCGAATAAAACGCAGCTCTGGTGAGCGATAATAGGTTCCATTGAGTGTTACTTGACCGCTTACTGTAGTTGTGTAGAGACAGCCTCAGAATAGTATTTTAAGCATGGAAAATGCATGGAAAAAGAATGGAACAAACTAATACCGGACCAGTCAGTCAGGTGAACTGAACAGAGGCGACAAAACATTCAACAGTATCAAGCAGACAGTTAAAAAAAAAAGCAGCTAATGAGTTTACCATAGGAACCCAGCAACAAACTGACTAAGCCAGTATCAGAGATACATGGATGTCTATCTACCAAAACTGGTCGCAAAGTTAGAAAATTCCAAGAAATCTCATAGACAGCCTAGAAAGTACATTTGTTTACGAAAACAGTTTTTTCAGAGCCACCGAATGTGACACTTGGTAATCCAGTAACAGGGAATCATATATTATTTGAAAGCCCAGGCTTCACTTTACCTGTTGTAGTTTGCAGAGTAGCAGAAGTCTATTAAACAACACAGAAAACAAAAAAATAAATTTGTTTGCTTTTTCAGAGCCCTACTCACTGAGAAGTACCAAGCCAATAGCAGAGATGAATACATGTATTGAAAGCCCAAGCTTCACTCTACCTGTAGTGCTGACACAAGCGCGTAATTCAAGGGACTGACAGAGAAAAACAAAGAAAACACTTTTTTACTTTAAATAAATTGGAAATTAGATGAGACTGTTGGTCTGAATTTGAGACTGTTGGTCTCGTTTCCGAGACTGGTGGTTCCCGGCGCCATTTTTCTGAGACTGATGGTTCAAAACAGTGAGACTGGTGTGTTCCGCGAATGAGACTGGTGGACCACATTCCCCACCCTGTTACTGCTTGAGACTTTTGAGTAGCATATAAAAACATGGTCTGGCTCTTCAAGGAAACTATCTAGTCATACTTCTTGGTGAGGCCACATATAAATGTTTGGAGGAACTGTGACAAGATAACTACATTGTAAAAGTCTCTCCTACATCGGACGTTGATGGTTGCACATCATCGAATTCAGCAATTTTATTCCGAATTCGGAGAGTTAAAATTCGTATTCGGAGAGTTAAAATCCGAATTCGGAGAGTTAGAATCCGATAGAGGATTAAAACGCTAGAATGCAAAATACTGCAGACTAGGATAACTTAATCTGCAGCATTTCGCATTTTAGCGTTTTAATCCTGTATCGGATTTGAACTCTCCGAATTCGGACTTTAACTCTCCGAATTCGGATTTTAACTCTCCGAATTCGAAATAAAAGTCACCGACTTGGTGATGTGCAACCTCTAAAGACCGATGTAGGAGAGACTTTTTACAGTGTAATTGGCTAGAAATTCCACCCTTTGAAAACTGTTTCTATTTTAGGTTGAAGTGCAGTCGAGCCTTGAGAAATTCAGAACACCCTTCCAAGATCAACCCATAGTTACTACCACCGAGCAATCAGAGGACACAGGTGACTAAAGGCAATCACTTTTCTGCGCCGCATCTACAGAAGCTTTGTTGGTAACACCTGGTTTGAACCAACTTGATGAAGAAGAGTATCACATTAGGTAGGTTTCTAGCTTTTCAGTTGTAGATCTTGCATTGGGATTGTGACACAGGTATAAGGATTCTTTTTTTTTTTTAGGTATTCTGGGGGTGTTAGCAGGGGGACAAATAAAATGGGAGGATAGTCAAACAGGCCAATACTGTTGACTCATTGGTGCGAAAACTGGTTATGCAAATTTTGCCGAGTTTGACATCCAGGGTGAGGGGCTGTAAGGAGAGGCCAAGAAAAGCTACAGCCCTGTGTAATTTTCTGTAAGGAAAGCTAAGTTGTAAAGTAGTCATATATCCCAAAACAGCAGAAACACTCTGTAGTACGAGGTGTCCTTTAAGACATAATAAGGGAATATATGAGAAGAATGCAAAATGAGTTTTAATTGTTTCTGTCAGTGGTTAAAAATGCAACCCCTGTTACAAATGAAACTTCAGTATTCGGAAATTCACCATATTCCGGTTCACCGCTTCTAAGCGGACTAGTTTCTCTAAATCCCCCTCTACCTCACCACCGCAATTGTGTCAGACAGAGTAAAATAGATCCACAGGTTCATGAGCAGAAAACCTGCAATCTGAGTCCCTAATGGACATGTCGCAGAAATTGAAAGTTACCCACTACCTTATGGATCCGACTGCTTAGTGTGTCTATACGAGTACTGATTCCGAGACAATGGGGGATTGGCAGAACCAATCCACTTGGAGCGCTGAACCGGTGTAAGGCAATTGCGAGTTGAGTGTTCACACCTCAGAAGCTTACTTACAAGGGCTTGGATGTTCAAAAAGCCCTTATTCACCTACGTGTTTGCAGATGGTAATTATCATGCCGGTAGCTAATGGCAAGAATTTGTTAGCTAGGATTGAATCTTTGAAGCTTGCTAATTAGCATAGCCCCTCCCCCCTCCAAGGATGTTAGTTACGCCCCTGTCAAGGTGTAAGTCGAAACTAACTCCCCTTCATCCTCACGAAAATCATACATTTCTTCATACTACCTTTCTTGCCCAAAACTAGTATCTACTTTGAAAGCAAATATTTCATACCTGAAACGTTGTATTTTGGTTCAGGATGACCAGGTTTGCTTCGTCCTTACTGAAATTATGTAATACTTCTTTCACTTTTACTCCCTTTCTTGCTCTTCCTGGCAATGCTTATTATGCATAACATTTCACCCATAACGAGCTTCAAACACAACAGATTCAAGGTGTTGTCCATTGAACCTGAGCATCCTTGCGTTATCTGCTATGAAACTACTGTTTTCAGTATTTTGAAAATAACATAATCTATATACCAATAAACAGGGTTATTTTGGGGGGTTAATTAACTATGTGAGGACTGCTCATTGCTCAGACAGCTGTGTATTTGAAGAAGAAGACGGGGAAGCCATAGGGAAACAGTAGCATGAAGCCTTATATTCAAACATAAACTTGCATTCTAATTTTATGATTAGTTTCAGGATAATATGGACCTGGCAAGTTCAGCCTTGCAGGCTTGCTTGTGCCAGTTACATTGGAACAGCTGTGTTGGTCATCATCAGTCAAAACTGCACCTGATTTGATGAAATTTAGTGAAGCATAATAGGCTTTACAATAAAGAGATATACGGTTTTATTCTGAGTGCTTCATTGTGTTTTTGGCGTAAATAGTAAAAAATATAGACTGGTCTTTATTCTGAGCAGCTGCATTTCAGTAGTTTGGCCTAAGAAATGGGCTACTTGTCTAACACAGTTTGTAGACTGATACAATTTTTTAGCATGTTGATGGTTGTCAGGGTTTGGACACAGTGGATGGAAGGCAAACTGAGCTGAAGGTGAAACCTGGAATGTGCTTAGAATGGTGGGTGCTAAAGGTGCTAAAACATTTTTCAGGTAAGGTGCGCTAAATATTGGTCCTTAACCACAAGGTTGAGAGACACCAGCGGTTCAAATCAAATATCAATACTGCATCCAACGTAACAAAGGTGCCAAAGTGCTAGTATATGTACTAATTGCTAGGTTTCATACCCAGGTTTCATCCAAGACTTGAACAGTTTAGGCTCTGTTCCCCCTTGCTCTGTTTCTTCTTTCAAGGTTCCAAGCTTTCACAAAACAACACAACAGTCTGAAACTCGACATATTTTTGTCAATAGGTAACAAGCGTGTACATACTTTATCAGATTTTTTTTTCCTTCACAGATACCTCAAGCACTCAAACCTACAGACAACTGATTCCATTTTTTTTCTTGTTTACCTCACTGTTGGTCGATTTGAACCAGGAAATTAAAAAAGGAAAGAATTTAAATTCAAAGAATGTCGGTAGAAACAACTTTTTATTTTGTGACAAGAAAATTGCTGCAAGAGACTCCTGTTTACTGATACGAAGTTTGATATTACACTATATTGTCAACTGTTTTGTGGACAGGGCCAAGGTATGGAAAATTTAGAGAGGTGTCCAAATAAGCATGCTGCTACTGTTCATCTGCATTGTACAGGCAAATCCTAGGGATTACTGAATGGTGGGAAATAGAACAGAACATTTATAGTATATGGTCCGAATGGTTTTGACAAGGTTATGCAGTCCCACTGAATATTTTCGGCTCTGTTTTTTTTCAAAGCTCCAAGCATTCACAAACAAACGTATAACAGTCTGGAAATTAACATATTTTTGTCAATATGTAAAAAATCAGATTTTTTCCTTGACTGGTAGGTCAGACACCCAAACTAGCCCACAACTTCGTAAAAATTATTTTACGTTGCTGCTAGTTCATTTAAACCAGCAAATGAAAGAAGGTAGAGTTTAGAATTTGCGTAAAAAAAACTTTTTCATAAGCAAGAAAGTGTGGAATACAGCAAAGTTATGGGGAAAAAATGTGGAAGGCGTCGGATCGCATACCTCTGCATTAAAGGAGGGGTTGACAACCTCAGACAAGAATTCAATTTTCCAGAAAAGTCTTTCCTTCAGAATAATCTATCTGGCTTAAAACGGAACAAACAAATATGAAAAACATACTAGACTGAAGCTAATTGAATGGTTTACATAATAGACAGATAAATATTGCTTCAGTATTTCTAGTTAAACATTATTTTTTTTTCAGAAAAGATCAATTCAGTTACCTAAGTCAATGGCCCGAATATACCTTTACAGAGTAGCTTGAAAACAAAGAAAAGGCACCGAATTTGAGTATTTTGAACACATTAATAAGGGTTCGAGCCCAAGAGCCAGAAGTTTTTTTTATTAAAGAAAGTCATATTTTACCTCTTGCCTGTCAGACAGCATGTACATTTCATTTAAACATTTTCGCTACAAAAATTGAGTTAGTGTAAAATGAGGGCAGGTCCTTTCCCTGCATTGTACATTGATACAACCAAATGCTAGTGATTACTGACTACTTTCCATATTTTTGAAAACAAATCTTATTATTAGAGTGGTTCCGACAATGTCAGGCCATACAGTCCCCCTGAATCCTGACTGAATCGGCCATTCTTAGTGATTCAAAGGAATAAGGAAGGATTTACCTCAGACAAGTAATAGGAGGGAAACGTTTGTCGAATGTTGGTCCGTAACCACAAGGTTGAGAGAGACCAGTAATTTAATTAAACACTGTATCTCCCACCAACCCTGTAATAAAGGTGCCAAGACATTGCTGAAGGTGTTCCATCTGATGCAACAGTTGGTGATGATGAAAATCGGGCAGCCAATTTCAATACACAAGACACCTCACTAGCAGACACTTTTTTGTTTATTTGGTACACGTTCACGTTTGTATGGAATTCCGTCACAATTTAGTCGCCACCCGTTTTTATTTGTTTGTTGCTGGTGTTACTGCCAAATGTTCCAGGCACCATAGAGCTATCACAAAAACGGGAAGATCGGCAAGCACAGTGGTATAATCGCTTGATTGGAAATATCAGGAAAACAAACTAACGCTTTTTCATCGGGTTTTCAAGATTATTTAAGTGAACCAGTGATGGGTAACGAGATTGTCGTGTCCTAGCCCTTTTCGGTTAAACTTTAAAGTTTAACCAAAAAGGGGTGAAATGGGACAGTCTAGTTACCCGTCACTTATTCACTAAAATAAGCTTGAAGACCCGATGAAAATACATGACTTCGTTGCCCCATTATTTACGAATAACCGATTTTAATATAGTGGAATTTTCCTGTCAGATTTCCGGTACTTCTGTGCGCTTGTACCTTTGTGTATGTTTGACGAAAATGATTTACGAAAAAGAAGTAGTCACGCAGTGAGCTACCGTCCGCCAGATCACTGGCCACCGAAACAGTGTTTGTATTGAGATTCAAATTTTCCGCGTCATGGCAGAATTTTGCGATGTCAGGACGGCCGTAGACATTCTAAACATTATGCTAGAGCAAATAGTGAAAAATAAATCCCTTAACACAATCCAAGTATTGCAGTTTATTCAGGTAAATGATTCAAACATACGTCGGCTTTTCAGTAAACTTTAAGCGCTTTAACGTTGCAGGTACATTGACAGGTAGGCTTGGGTCAGGTTGTCAAACAGGCTCGAGAAATTCATAATTGTGTTTGCATTAGTTGATGATCCTACGCTAGCTATCGTCAGCAATTGGGGAAATAAATAGTAATATTATTTTACTATTTAGGCCCAGAAACAAATGACTTGAGAAAGCTCCGTAGATTTTACATGCGGGCTCGTCAGTTGTATTTGTGGTGCGTCTGTGCTACGGGTTGCCTTAGCTTACAGATTTGTTGTCACAGGGGGTAAAATGGACCGGTGCACATCCGAGGCCAGACGTGGATATCCCATGGTGAATACTGCATATACCCAATGTTTGGCATACCCTATGCCTAACGCTGGATAACCTATGCCCTAAAGTAAAACCAAATTTTACAGAAAGTAAAATTTTTTACTTTCCTGAAGTTTTTACTTTCCCAGTTTTTCATTCCTGAACCCGATTAATGTGCTTGTCACTGTGTACAAATTTTAAGTCTATTTAGTGTGTTTTTTATTTATACAAAAAGAATGTTGTCGTGTTTATTTACATCGTTCTGTTTAAGTGTTTTAATATGTATATTTTACTTTGTATTTTATTCATACTCCGCTGTTACGCAAAAAGCGGGTCATAAATAAATAAATAAATAAACAAAAATAAATAAAGGGCTTTCTGCCAGCGCTCGTCGAATTCTTGATCTTTACATGTTTGTATTATATTTAAAGTGTCTTGCAAATTATTACAGTTCCTAAGGTAGTCTTCTTAAGGAAGAATTTTCGGAAAAAAAAATAATCTGAATTTGAATTAAAGCCTATAGCATTTTTATGTATTATGTTAAACCATTACGAGTCAACCCGTAAGAAAACTTTTTCTTAAGTTGTCAGAAAATCCTTCCAACCACTCTTGGAGCGGTTTTCTGTTCTAGTTCTGGTTTTGTTGTCCTTGTTGTTGTTCTTTCTTTTTCTTTTTTTTTCATTACTAGGTTAATTTGTTAGAAATTAGTTTCGTGTTGCTTTTTTTATGGTGTTATGTCTTTCTGTATATTAATTTTTCCTCTTTTTGTATTCATACTCCGTCTTTCTCTTTGTGAGTGTATGATGGGTCATAAATAGATTATTATTACCATTATTATAATCGGAACTATCCACCTACCTTCTGCACCAAGTACACGCTGGTAGCTCGCTCGCTGGCTACTTGATCCAGTCTGGTATCTTCAGGAATGAAGTGACTCACATCTGCAATGTGCACACCCACTCGGAACTTGCCACCGCCTAAGGGAATACAGGAGACGGCATCGTCGAGGTCCCGAGCAGTACTTGGGTCAATTGTAAAGACGCACTGCTTCCTAGAAGGAAAAAAATCCGGATTGAAACGATTCCGTCGGCTTGAGGGGGGCGGGGGGAAGGGCTGATCAGGATTCAACATTATAATAAGAAAGAACCGATAATAGTGTACTGAAGAAAAACTACGGTCTTCCTTTTATTTAAATAAATAATAAATAACCTTTTATTTCCTGAATAGCTCATATAAATTACTCCGCCAGCGTCGGATCGTCATACGGTTTGACAACGGTTTAATAGCTAATTAATTCACATAATAGCAAGATATAACAAATGGGGCACCAAAAAAGACGCCTGGGCATCCCAGGTAAAAGCATATATCAGACAAGTGAGGTCTGTCTGAAATGCGGAATAATGTTGATGGACTTGGAGGTTTCCTGTTGGTGAGGTGAGAAGAGTGGTGGAAAGTCGTTTGGTGGACCAGGAAATTCATGTTGGCATGTGGCTAAGGACGGGTCCGCCAAATTTGGGGGAAGGGAAGTTTATTTACAAGCAGGCTTGAAAGGTGAGGATATAAGGGGTTTCACTTGTTGTAAGGTAGACAGTCTGCCTCTGGGGAAAGAAGGCGGCACACTGGGGGGGCAAAGGATCGGTCAGGTCCTTACTAATGTCCAGTTCGTGGTAGGTTGGATCAGAACTCCAACCATTTGTTGTGTGAATGTGAAAATTTCAGCGAGCTTAGGATGGACATTTTTGGAGTAAACAACACAGGGGTGGATGAAGAATGGGTTTGCAGGGTCGTGGAGAATAGTTGTCTTAGTAATGTTAAACAGTTGGTGAGTGTCCTCAGGTTAGCCTTGGCCTATAGGGATAGGTGCTTACATGATGTATTATTTTTGTTTGTTCGTTTATATTTTTCACTTATCTGCCGTTGCCATTGGCTTATAAGAAATCGTATCTTATCATACATTATTCTGAAAATAACCTTCAAGAACCCCTCTTGCAAAAAAAAAAAAAAAATCAACGAAGAAACCAACGAAAATGGGCGTTGATTTCTTCTTTGATTTTTTTTTTTTTGTGATGATATGTCAGGGAAATGTGGTCTACGAAATTATCTTTACCCGTCTTGCCCATTCTGCCTTTTAATATATACCTAGCTCCCTTATGGAATTATAAGCTGCTAAAATCCCCACCTTTCTCCATTGTTCGTTATGTGTCTAAGGATTTTTTAGCGCTTTTTTGGCAGTGCCAAGTTTTGCCCGTTTAACAACGCAAAGTTTGCCTGGATCTTCATCGTCTGCTGACAACTATTTCACACACAAGGATGTGAGAATCTTCTGTTTTTGACTTTATTTATTTGCTTGATATTCCTACTTTTTGGGATCCAAAAACGTAAGTGGAGGGATACCTATGACATCGCAAAAGTTGTCCGTCTGTCCGTCCGTCTGTGCGCACTATAACTGTCGAAGGGAATGAGATATTTTGATGAGACTTGGTATGAGGGTTGTTTGGGTCAAGAGTAAGGTCGAGTTCATAGATGGGCTCTGTAGCCCTACATTTAGGGGTGGCGGAGGGGTTTAAATTAAGGGGCAAATGAAATATTTTTAAACATATAATGTGATAGTCGATTATGGGGTAAGAAGACATGCTGAACACCATGACGAAAACCATTTTGTCATCGGACAAGTAGTTAACCAGGAATCCGGCAGAAACCGGAAAGTTTGTTAAAAGTAAAAGTTTTATTTGAAGTTGACTAGATGTTCGATTTAGGGGTAAGAAGACATGCTGAACACGATCGTGAAAACTATTTTTTTGCCGGACAACTTGTTAGCCCGGAATCCAGCCAAAACCGGAAATTCTGTTTAAAGTAAAATTTTATTTGAAGTTGATTAGATGTTCGATTTAGAGGTAAGAAGACATGCTGAACACTTATGTGAAACTATTTTCTACCCGGACAACTCGTTCGCCCGGAATCAGGCCCAAACCGGAAAATTTGTTAAAAGCAAAAGTTTTATTTGAAGTTGATTAGATGACAGACTAACGGGTAAGAAGATACGTTGAATCTGTATATGACAATCTTTTTTTTTACCGGGAGATATAGGTCGTTCGGAATCCGGTTGAAACCGGATTTCTTTTATAAGTTAAAGTTTTACTTGAAGTTGATTAGATGTTCTTTATACAGATACACTGAATCCGTTTCCGAATTTTTTTTTTTTGTGGACAAGTATATAATAGTTCGTTCGCAATTGTCTGGATCAAATATTAGATTTTTGGGATCCCATCGAAACCTTTGGTATTGTTAACCATGGCGCCTTCAGTTTTCAAATTTTATGCGCCCAGCCGCCGCGTCGCGGAACAGGAAGACTTTACTGAGCGATATCGGAATAGTTTCGTCCCAAAATTTGTTGAAGTTTACAACAAACACTACCGCAAGGGTAGTAATAATATAAGGCTTTTTTTTTTTTTTTTCAATGGATGATTATGATTATTGGTTTGTATACCGTATTATGTCAAGGTTTATAGTATGTATAGAATACTGATATTAGCAGGCCCGTATCCAGGAATTTATTTCGGGGGGGGGGGGGGGTTGCCTGCGGGTCGCACAAAAAAGTAAAAATTTTTTACACAGATCAGAGGGAAAAGCCTATACAAATTAGTATGTTTGTATGTTTCGGGGTGTTTCAACCCCCTACCCCCCCCCCCCTGGATACGGCCTTGGATATTACTGATTTGTTCCGATTTGTTGAAAGTTATGATTTGACAAATACGATTATTTTTTATTTTATATAGCTTCATCTGTTTACTGCGTAAGTACGCTATTTGACACTGTCCCACGATTTGTGCTTATGTATTAAATCAATCAATCAATCAATCAATCAATCAGACTGGACAGAATCAACAAGCGCTAACAAGAAAATCCTTAAATTCAGATGGAAAGTAACGGTACCTCCGAAAAACATTTTTTTTTCTGATCCGTTTCATAGTGAAAAGACCATTTCTAGTAAGAGATGTGCTTTAAGGATCCAGGATTTACGAATAATATTATTATTAGTTCACTTTTTAATTTAATTGTGTATATCACCGAATGTTTAAAATGTAGGGTTCGACTAACTTGAGGTAATAATACGTGTAAGGGTTAATCAGTCTCGTACTGTTTACGGTTGGTGCTCTGAGCCTGGTGTTCGGTCAAGTTAGGTCTGGTGCTTCGTTGTCCGGTAATCTAGTTTTATGGAGATCAAGGGCACTAATTTATTCCGTAACGGACTCCCAACACTAGACTACTGACTGCTATCCTACAGAGGCAACCGGAGGGATCCAGATGAAGAGGGCGACAGAAGAACACTCTTTGCCGCACCTTTGGGCGGAACTCCATAACCCCAACGCGTCCCTCCAGTCCGAATGGGAAGATTAAAAGTTGAGAATCTCAAATGAGTGTATTATTGTATATCTAGTACAATTTGACAAACCAATTGTATATAATTAATCTAGTTGTTCCTTTCGTCGTCTAGTGTATGTTAATATAGTCGTCAGCCTATTCTATCCAATGAAAACTTTGGTATAAACAAATGATTGATTGATGTCTAGCAGTTCTAATTAATTATTCAGAGGCTGGAAAGCCTTGCAGAGCTGAGCGGTCAGAACTTTTCTTCTCCCACATGGTATAGAAACCTGAAAACAAATTATTACAAACATAAGCATTGTCAATTACTTAGCTACTTCATTTTACTTCCTATTCTATATGCCAGCTAAATATTGTATTTCTGATTTTCAGTTAAGGTCTATTTTGAGCTATCCCAGTCGGAGTGCTTCCGAGTCGTACCACTAGATGATCCTAAGGTCGCCCCGTGTCCTCGTTTGTCCTGGTAACTAGCTGGTTTAAAACCCGAAAATATATCCGACCCAAACGGGGCGATCTAGACATCAAAAGCGCTAGAGGGCTTCCTACTTGACTTCTTTGATGATAGCCTAGGTCCACTGAAACAGCATTTTTTATTTAGAGATATAACCCTTCACATCTCTTATGTCTGCCTCAAGATGAATAGCTGAGATACTCCTTTCTTGCTTCTTACCCCCCCCCCCCCCCCGCCGCGAAGCTAGCCATCCATCCAGACTGGCAAAATACTGTTTCTGTTCGAGGAGAGATAAAAGACGATCCTCACACTTTTACTGAAGTGACATGTATCTGGCATTTTCAGCTGCGGAGATAAGTACAAGAAAAACAACTTCTGTCAAGAAAATTGATTCGCCAGCATTTCAGTTTTTCCCTCGGGATCAATACTTCCTTTCTAAGAGATATCCTGAAGGAGAAAGGACAGGCCTAAGCCCCTACTTTACAGATGGGAATATGCAGTGATGTCGACAAGACCAAAACGTCAAGACCAAGGCCAAGACCAAGATTTTCGCACCGGAATTAAGACCAAGACCAAGATTTTGGCCCTGGTATCGAGACCAAGACCAAGAATTCAGCTCTGGTCTTAAGACCAAGATCAACACCAAGACCGAGACCAAGAAAGTCTATTTTACTAGATTGAGTGAGGAATTACTTTTCTAGCCTAACTACGGGAAATTAATGAAAAGTAAGCTGATTATATTTCTGTCAATGAAAACGCACATAAAATTTATATAATCATATGCCAATTTCTCTGTTGCATTTTAAATAAACCAATGCTGCCAATAATTTCTGGGACATCCTCGCTCTATGCGGTCTCATAAATAGTCCACTGTGGCTGAACACTCGCTCCACTGGTGCTGAAGTTGCTGGAACGCAGAAAACCTTCTCGTATAGGGGATTTAGGCGCGAAAAGGCAGGTTGCTACGAATTTTGCTTGTGCCAGGAAATTCTTCACCGCCACTTCCTTTTTCGTGCGTAGCTCCGGAATTCTGGTACCTGATATCGTACTGCGTGCAGGCAAACAAAGCTTCGGATCCATATCGGCGACAAATTTTCGGAAGGATTGGTTCTCAACAAGTGATATTGGCAGGCTGCAGCTGATGATAAGATTTTCCAAGAGTGACTTCTCAAATCTTCGTTGTACGGGGTGATCTCTAGCGTAGTGAGCTCCAGCGGAGTCTGTCGCAGAGTGGAAGCCAAAACCAGTAAGCAATATCTGACTGGAACTGGAAGCTGGAGATTTCGTGATGTACGACTCGTATACAGAAACGTGCTTCCGCCTCAGATGTCTGAAAAAGGTCAACATAGCTTTTAGTCCAAGTTTGTTTAAAAAATTCTCTCCTCGAAAATTAGTGGCCGAAAAGGGGTTGGTCAACCGATTAACCAAGATTTTACTAGATGTTTTGGAGGACGAACGAAAAGAGAGTACAAATTTGAAAATTAGAATGTTGCTCTTTGGTTGCGTTTTCTGGTACTATGTTCTTTAGTTCCGCCAAACTAGAGACAGCTCACCCCAGAACTGATTATCCTCATTCAGATCTCTAGTTCCGACTAGGACCTGATGTGACTTTCGGATTATCTAGCGACACAGCTGAACTTTTAGCAACCAAATAGACATAGCAAAATATCAAACAAAACGCGAAAGATTTGGCTCATGTATGAAAAGAAAGTGTCATTTGGCAGTTGGCTTTTTATATAATTCTACAATTTCATCGTCATTTCTGCTAACATTCAGCCAATGATCAAGATGAAATGGAATGATTTTCGACCCGCCAAATAAGTCATGTGCGGGGAGAGCTGATACGCATAATTTGAAGGAGAATAATTTCCTCTGTCCGTTTCGCATCATGCTGACTGGATCTTAGAGAAAAGGTACATTTTTTTTTACCAGCAATCATCCATGTCCATATTGTACGTTGCTACGAATAAAAAATGTCAGCAATAACTGTACATACTGCATGCTTACCTTACAAAAGTAGAAGAAACCCCTTTACTGTCAGTGCTCTTTTCGTTGCAGAACTTACAAACAGCGGACCACTTCCGAGTTTTTTGACAAAGCTGAAAGTTGGTAAACGCATACTTCACCAATGAAGGTTCCTTGGTAGCCATTATTGTGTTACTGAAGAAACTCACCTCGAACATTTGCTTATATAGCAACGATCGCTATGAATAGCCCCTAAATAATTTGATCCGCTAATCTCTTGACCTCCAAAATGTGTCCTGATGATGCAATCCATTATTAACCTTATCCTGCTTTGCAACATTTTGAAAAGTTTCGAAATTAATCCGGATGTAATTAGGGTCTTGAAGACCAGCCTCGGTCTTGAAGACCAGGCTAGGTCTTGACAACCGGAAGCGCAAGAACAACACCAAGCCCAAGAATTTGCGACTGGTCTTAAGACCAAGACCAAGATTGTCGACATCGGTCTTGAGACTGGTCTTAAGACCAAGACCAAGATTCAAGACTACATCTCTGGGAATATGTTGCATTTTAGATACCATTCAGGATCAAAATACTATAAGTTATGAATAGCTTTATAATACAAAGCAAGAGAAAAGGCTTTCGCCTCTAAATAACTCTAAGAAATTCTGAGTAGTCGAACTGATCAGAGTTAAAAATCTCATCAACAATGCACTTAAAACTATTGATCGATTCAGCATTAACCGCATCTTCGGTAAGGCTGTACCAAGGATCAACAATTCTGTTGCCAAAACCCCACTTAAAAACGTCCTTGTGGAATCTTGACTTTGTAAGCTTGTACGCGTGCCCCCGATGATGACGTTTAATGCTGAATCTTACTAAATCAGTCACTTCAAAATTGTGATAACTTCCATTGATTAGTTTGAATGTTTCAATCAGGTCTCCTCTAAAAAATCTGTATGCAATGGAGGGAAGGCACAACTTGGCCAATCTCACTTGGTAGGGGAGATCGCGGAGATCTGGTACGAACTCCGTAGCTCTCCGTTGGATTTTTTCATAAGCCTCAATGTCACAATTGTAATATGGCCTCACTGTGGTGTGGCCATATTCAATGATCGGGCGAACCATCGACTTGAAAAGAAGTGAGAACAAACCATCCTGCTTAAAAGTAAAGTTTCTTCGAATGACACCAAGGATTCTATTACACTTTTTCATGGTAAGGTTGTAATATTGCGAGAACCGCAGATCCCCATCGATCAGGATCCCTAGATCCCGTTTGGTCATGCATTCGGGTATCGTTTGGCTGTTGAAACTATAGAAAGTTTTAAAGTGAGAGGGTCCCAGGCGAAGATGGTGACTTTTTTCGACGTTGACTTCCATCAGCCACACTTGCATCCAAAGTTCAATTTTGTGAAGATCATTCTGGAGTATCTGTGAATCTTGGAAACTCCTCATGACCCTGTACATCTTGGTGTCATCCGCATACAACACGATATCAGAATCAATGTCGGAGTCATTAATATAGATTCAGTTCATATTCAGTTCAATATAGATTTCAGTTCTCATCGAGCGTCCGTACCAGGTGGATGTACCGTGCACGGCGCCTTAGCTCTATAACCTTGTTTGAACTATGCAGTCTTAAAACACAGTGCTTTTCTCTCAACGTTTTTGGAAAGACATTATGTCGAAACCTACAAGGCACATATGCCCGGAGTGCAGACTACGCGCCGCTAGTGGCACGGTTCAGTGCAGTCGGTGCGAACAGTGGCTACATCCAAAGTGTGCAGGAATAACGATTGAGGAGAGAAAACAACGCGGTGAGTGGTACTGTTTGAACTGTCAGTCTGCCGTTCCGCTGAACGATGTTTCCGAACCACCAATAACGCCACGCTCTCTCCCTCCTGCCAAGGTACCACGTTGCACTCCCAAATCCTCGCTTAAGCCAGCTACTCCGAAGACAGTTTCAAAGAATCAAGCTTCCAAAGCCCTCCCGTGTGTTGATTGTGAAAAGTATACCAAACAATTAGCTTCCCTCCAAGAAAAATACAGTATACTTCTGCAGAATCACTCAAGTCGTGAAACAGCGATCGTCGAATTGCAGAAACAAGTTGAGATTTTTGCAAATGAACTGAGGAAGGGAAACGGCGAACTGTGCGAACGAGATTCAGAATTAAAAAGACTGAGTGTGGAAATCAGCTCGCGTAATTCCCGTCTTCTTGACATGCAAGATGAGCTATCAGCCCTACAAAGTAATCAGTCAACCCTTTCTGCGAAGATTCTCCAATTAGAAGATGACGCGAAAATCAGCGAAGCAGTTATTTTCGCACTGAACGAACAATTGCCAGTTTTCAGTAGCTCCGACAAAGTAAACGAATGCGCTAACTCTGTGTTAAACCCGCAGCCTGTGGATATTTCTGAAGCCGCGCCAAAAGTTCTCACGATCACGAAACGAAATGAATCAAATGTCAGTGTGACGTCAAACGATGTGCAAAAACCTGCTTTTACCTTAGCAACCAAGCAAGCACAGCAGAGCGACACGAATGCTGTAACATGTGATGATGACGTAGTTATCATCTTCGAGAAAAGTGCTAGAGATGAGAGGAAAAACAACGTAACAAAAAGCGGAAAAGAAAATGTGATATGCAACTTTTTTGATCGCGGTTGTTGTAAGTTTCGTAAACGATGTAAGTTTTTACACATTTGCCGTGGTTTTATTTCGGGTGTTTGTAAATATGACAATTGTACTTTTGACCATGTCGACCTTTGTGCCTTTTTATCGTGTTCTGACAGATCTTGCAATTTTGCCCATGTACCGGTAATGGTGGAGGGTAGGCCTACGACCCAGCCTTTTTTAGAGCAGCGCCAGAGCTCGCGCCTAAGGCATTCGCGACTTCCGCGTTTTCTCCCCGCCGCTCAGATGTCATTCTACCCCCCTTCGCGCTCTCCTCCCACATCTCATTCCAATCCCGTGCCTGTAACGAAATCACCTGTTCCTCGATTTTGTATCCCTTACCCCCCACCACTTACCCACCAATTGGCCCCGCCCCGGTTTCCGACTTGTTAGAGTTTTCCCCCTGTGTGTTAGTTTCGAATCGTTTTAGTCCCCTTGATATTGAAGTGTGTGCCCCTGAGTCTCAGGTTTCTGGAACCCCTTCAAAAGTATCAAAGATCCCACCAAAAAAGTTAGAACGTTGCCAATTTAAAGAAAAATCACAGGAAAAACCTGGTGATTATTATCAATTCCCGTCTTTCCTGTATTCAAATGCTGAAAGCTTAAACTCTGACAAGATGGCAGAATTGGAAGGTACTGCCTCGATCCTTAGTTCGGACATCATAGCAGTCAGCGAAGTACAACGCCAGAATAAAAATCAGTTGAAAATAACAGTTGAACTCCGCCTGCATACATGCAGCCAGTCCCAAGCCTGGATAAAGGAGGAGGGTGAGCAGAAACTTTGCAAGTTTCTCTCAGAAGCGTCCGCGCTGAAAACATCCTGCAATTGAAACATCCCCGAAATAGTTTGCTTGTTTTCCGAAGCTTTGTTGAACGAAGCTCTCTGATAAATGACGACGAACATGGACCATCCCCGGACACGATTTCAAACGAAAACGAAAATGGACCGCCCCCGGACACGATTTATGAAAGCAAACGTACCCCTGAAAATCGGATTTTGGAACGTCAGAACCATGTCACAACTCTCAAAAACTGAACAGGTGTTAAAAGAAATGTCACGCTACCGGCTTGATTTGTTGCCCTCGGCCAAACAATCATCTATAGTGGACCCGAAAAAAGAAGGGAAGCAGGCGTAGCTCTTCTGCTATCCAAGCATGCGTCCAATGCGCTTCTGACATGGAAACCGGTAAACGAGAGAATTCTTTGGGCTCGCTTTGTAGGGGCCCACGCCAAACTCTCTGTGGTAGTCTGCTATGCCCCAACCAACGAAGCAGACGACAGCACCAAGGAAGAATTCTACAACACTCTCCAGGCCGTAGCCAAAGACATCCCACGTCACGACGTTACCTGCTTCGTTGGTGATTTCAACGCAAAAGTCGGGTCTGACAGGTCTTACTGTCCAGAAGTTCTGGGCCCGTATGGACTCAGTGATCTAAACGAAAATGGTGCCCTGCTTGTGGATTTTGCGCTGACAAACGACCTGATTGTTGGAGGGACCCAGTTTCCTCACAAGCGGATTCATATGCACACGTGGAACTCCCCGGATGGTAAAACCCACAACCAAATAGACCATTTCCTTATAAGCCGGAAGTTCAGATCAAGCCTAAGCGATGTCAGGACTTTCAGAGGAGCCGACGTATACAGTGACCATGCACTTGTGGTAGCCAAAGTGGCCTTGAAGTTGAAGTCGAAGCCTCGCAAGACCGAAAATCAACGGCCTTACAACTCGGAGAAGCTGTCTGAAATCCCGACAAAAGCCGAATTTCGCCTAGGCCTCAGAAACAGGTTCGAAGCTCTCGATCTCACCCTAGGTGAGACAGGAGAGTCGCTGTGGACCTCTATTAAGGACACTTTCGAACGCACGGCCTCCGAAGTACTCGGTCGAAAACCTTGTGCGAAAGATCAGTGGATCTCCCCCCGGACTTGGGATCTCTTCGAGGAACGTCGTCAACTAAAACAGGATCTTCTGTCAAAAGGCACCGAAACCTCCGACATCACGAAGAACCACCTGTACCAGGCCAAGGACAAGGAGGTGAAAAAGAGCGCAAGGTCAGACAGGCGGACCCACACAGACAACAAAGCCCAATTGGCTGAAAAGGCTGCAAAGAGGGGCGACTCCAGGACGGTGTATAGACTCACAAACGAAATAATTGGCAAAAAGAAGAACTCCAACAGCGCCATCAAGGACGAACAGGGCAATTTGGTGTCCGAACCTGAAGCTGTCGCCGAAGTCTGGGTACAGCACTTCGAAAGAATCCTGAATCGACCCAGCCCTGCTGATCCCCCGGCTATACCCGAAACTCCATTCCTAACCCTACAAATAGGCGAAGATCCCCCATCAGCTGAAGAGGTCAAAGCAGCATCGCAAAAACTGAAGAATGGAAAAGCGACAGGAGACGATCTCATATCCGCCGAGATGATAAAGACTTCGTTGACCGACTGCATGGGTATTTGGCTTCTTCTTTTCGCAACAATATGGACGACGGCAAGAGTACCAGTGGACTGGACGAAGAGCACCCTCATCAAACTCTTCAAAAAGGGTGATGCCATGAAATGCGACAACTACAGAGGCATAAGTCTGATGTCCATTCCGGGAAAACTCTTCGCTCATGTCATACTGAGACGCATCCAAACAGCGATCGATGAGCACCTACGAGAAGAACAGCATGGTTTCCGACCCAAAAGGTCATGTGCTGACCTAGTATACGTCCTGCGCATGATCATAGAGGAGTCCAACGAATGGAACCATAAGATCTACATGGCTTTCATCGACTTCGAGAAAGCTTTCGACTCCATAGACCGCAATACGTTATGGAAGATCCTCGGTTTCTACGGAATCCCGCCGAAACTTGTGGCGCTCATCATGGCCCTATACGAGGACACGGAGTGCTGCGTGCGACTAGAAGACGGCAACACAAGATATTTTCGCATAATGTCCGGAGTCAAGCAAGGGTGTGTTCTTTCCCCATTCCTCTTCGTTCTTGTCATGGACTTCATCCTACGGGACTGCACTGGCTACGGAATCGAGCTTTCCAACAACCGACGCCTCGCTGACCTTGATTTCGCCGATGACGTTGGACTCCTGGAATCCAGTAAGACAAGGCTACAGGAGTTGATGAACACAATCGAAGAGAAAGCCAGCCAGTTGGGTCTCCGGATCAACTCCGACAAAACGAAGAGCATGGCAACCAGCGACTCCCCTTTAAATCTGAGATGTGCGGGAAAGGACATCGAGCAAGTCCTGGAATTCAGATACTTAGGAAGCACCGTGGAAAAGGACGGCTCAAACGCCAGAGAAATTCAACTTCGCATTGGCCAAGCAAGCGGAGCCTTCAACCGCTTGAGACCCGTCTGGAGATCCAGGAAATACTCCACAAAGCTGAAGCTGCGCCTGCTGAACAGTAATGTCCTGTCCATTCTGCTGTGTCACAGTGAATGTTGGAAGCTCAACATGCAGCAGGAGAAGAGGATTCTTGCCTTCGAGACGAATTGTCTCCGGAGAATCCTCAACATAACTTGGCAGCAGCGAGTATCGAACCAGGAGGTACGCCGTCTCACTGGTCAGCCGCTGATAACAGACGTTATCCGAAAAAGAAGATGGCGATACTTGGGCCACGTCCTTCGCATGGACGAATCCAGGTTGCCAAACAACATCTTCCATTGGCAACCAAAAGGAAGACGTCGAAGGGGACGACCGAGAAATACGATCCGTCGCACCTACCAGAGGGACCTTGCAAACGTCCACGCAAGTCTGCAACCTGAGTGGGAAGATGTCCTGGCGGCAGCCCACCAGAGGGAAGACTGGCGCCTATTCGTGGATGCCCTGGGTGCCTCTGGTGGCACAGGAGGATCTAAGGTCTAAGGTAAGGTGAAAATAAAAGGTTATTCCGAGTTTATTAAGTTACGTACGGAAACAAACTCACTGGGAAGTAAAGGAGGCGGAGTAATGTTGCTATGTCGTGAGACATTGGCTCCTAGTCAAATACAAGTTCCGTACATTGAAGAAGATGATGAAATTTTATGGGTCTACGTCAAACCAAAACGGCTTCCTCGACAATACTCCAACTTGGCAATCTGCGTTTTCTACTATTCACCTAATCAGAGTGCCCACGCGAGAAGAAATTTCTTGGAGAAACTTCAGTTAAGTACCGATTTTGTTACCTCCAAATATCCAAACGTTGGGATTTGTTTAATTGGTGACAAAAACGATTTAAATCTAGGATACTTTCTGAAAGGCCAAAGCCTGAAACAGGTTGTTGATTTTCCAACAACGAAAGGTGGAACCCAACTAGACGTCATATGTACGAACCTAGATAATTTTTACAATAATCCAACTGAGCTTCCGCCGCTTGGAGGAAGCTACCATTATATGTTGGAATGGCGACCTTTATCGTCGTTTAAGGTCGATTACACAGTTACAACGGTTACGCATCGACCAATAACAGACAATGGTCTGTTGGAGTTCGGGAATTGGCTTTTAACTGAAAAATGGTTTGATCAAAAAGATGAAAATGGTGTGAGTGAAAATGCAAAAAATTTCCAAAATAAACTCAGAAATAAGTACGAGCAGTGTTTTCCAGAAAAGACTTACAAGCGATGCTCTACTGATCGACCATACATTACGGCTGCCATAAAAAAGCTAATTCGTCAAAAAATTAAACTGTTCAGGGAGGGAAAAACGGAGGAAGGTAAGAAGCTGAGAAATAGAATACGAAAAGAAACTAGAAATGCAGCAGCAAGTTTTTACTCAAATAAAGTTGGAATTCTGTTTCAGTCTAAACCTAGTAACTGGTACAAAAATGTTAAGCGCCTTTGTGGAAAAAGTGAGAAATCAATGGATTTTAATCTTGATCAAGATGATAAAAGCACAGCAAACCAGTTAAATTCCCATCTTTCAAAAATAGTCCAATCACTTCCCCCTCTTGTTGTTGAAAGTATTCCCCAAGAACCAGTTGATGAGAAAGAAGTACCAAGAATTTCACGCGATGAAGTTTCGAAAAAGTTAAGTTCTTTAAAACGTACTAGTGTAACCCCTGTTGACATACCCGTCGAGTTAATCAGGGCTTTTCCCAATGAACTGGCAGGTCCACTTACAGATATTTTTAATTCAATTTCCCTTACAGGTACATACCCTGAAATTTGGAAAGTTGGTTATATTACGCCTATCCCGAAGAAAGAAGCAAAAAATGATTTTGATGGGACTAATGGACGAATGGGACGAATGGGACCAGTTTTTAGCAAAGTTTACGAGAGTTTCGTATCTGCGTGGTTGAAAGCAGAGATAATGTCGCAGATCGACCCGAGACAATTCGGGAACCGTCCTAAAACTTCTACCAGTCATTACTTAATTAGTCTAATTGATTTTATTTTAAAAAATTTGGACGACCCTAATAAGTGGATTAACTTAATAACCATAGATTTTAGAAAAGGTTTTGATCTCATTAATCATACAATTTTGATTAAGAGACTTATCGAAAAGTTCAAGGTCAGTCCTTTTATTGTAAATATTTTAGTTGGATTTTTGAAGAATAGAAAACAAACAACAAAGTACAAAAACGTGTTCTCTGAACTATCGGATATTTTCTGTGGTGTTCCGCAGGGAACTTTACTTGGACCTATCCTGTTCCTTGTCATGATGAATGACATAGCGCAAGAGCACCCGGATCGCTGGAAATTTGTGGATGATTTAAGCTTAACCGAAGTATGCTACAGAAATATTAAAAGCAAAGCTGTAGGCATAATAGAAGACATTAAAGATGAAGCCAGGTTGTTGGACATGCAGGTAAACGAAGACAAAAGTGCAATTTTAACCTTTTCCTTCCTCAAAACTAGCATTTCCTTTGAAGAAATACTGCCATCTGGTTTACAGGTACAGAAGCTAAAGCTCCTTGGTGTAACTATCACGTCTGATCTTAAATGGGAGGACAACACCAACGTAATGCTAAAGCGTGCAAACGCTGGTCTACAGCTGTTAAAACTTCTGGCTAAGTTCCAAGTACCTAATTCCCATCTTGTCCGAATTTACGTTTCTTTCATTCGATCCACTTTGGAATACGCGGCTGCTGTTTGGCACTTTGCCCTTACTGCCGAACAGTCACAACAAATAGAAAGAATACAGAAACGTGCACTCCTAATAATAAGTCGTGAGCCCAAAGTTCCCTATTCTGCTCTCTTAAAAAAGTTTAAGATGGAAACCCTTGAGAGTCGGAGACTGCGGCTGAGCTTAGCGGTTGGTCATAAGCTCCTCCACCATCCTGTTCTATTCGATATCCTTCCCCCTCCTTATGAAAACACAAGAAACCGACAGGAGAGGGTCGCAAGTTCAAAGGTTCCAAAGTTGTCCCCCGTACCTGCAACACATACGCGGTACCAAAAAAGCTTCGTTCCGAGTTTCACCAAAATTTATAATGAGGGTGGTAGCTGTCTGTGATATTATCCCAACGTCCGTGTTCTGTTTTTGGTTTTTATTTATATACTATAATAGGTATGTGATGACGAATTGATGATTATTGTATATACTATAAAATGTGCATTATACGACGTAATAAATTGACGTAATACCCAAATTTGGCATTGCCATGATAGTGGTTTTTTGAAATAAATTCGTTACTTACTTACTCGTTACTTACTAATATAGATATTGAATAGTAATGGTCCCAATACACTACCCTGGGGCACTCCACTTGTTACAGAGACGGAAGAATTACTTAGCTGCCCGTTTACTTTGACTCTCTGTGTCCGTTCGGAGAGGAAGCCGGAAATCCATCTATTCAAGCTCCCACGTATGCCTAGCTTATCGAGTTTCACCAAGAGTCTCTTATGGGGAACTTTGTCAAGGTAAAGGACATCTACTTGGAATCCAGAGTCGATGTACTTCCTCCACTGTTCGGTTGTCATTAATAACTGGGATTCGGCGGACCTTCCTTTGATAAATCCAAACTGCTTCTTTGTTATAAGCTTCCTATCCAGTAGATGAAAGAGAAGGTGATCAGAGGCGATTCTTTCAAAAATGTTGGATGTTACGCAAGTAAGGCTAATTGGCCGACAGTTGTTTGGATCTTCTTTCGAAGCACCATGGGGTAACGACAGCTTGCTTCCAAAGCTTTGGCAATTGGCCAGATGACAAGCTCTTCCTAAGAATCACAGTCAAAGGTTCAGCGATAAGCTCAGCAGTCTCTTTCAAAATTCTTGGGTGTAAACCGTCTGGGCCTTAGACTTGTTTGGGTCCAATTCCTTTAGCTTTTTGCAAACTAGCGCAGGGTCAATTATGAGGTCTGGAAAATCTTGCTGGGAGGCATCACTATCAGGTAGAGCAGATGTGTCTTCGTCAGTATATACAGTAGAAAAATGGTGATTTAAAATGTCAGCAACAGCAACTGGATCCTGGACAGTCTTTCCGGTTGAACGGTCCTTCATCTTGCTTGCGTTTGCTATTACCTTTCTCTGGGAGTTCACATATTTCCAAAAAGCTTTTGAATTAGATTTTATTTTATTTATTTATTTATTTATTTCCCTCTTTGAAGACATTGCCACTTTTCTTTTCTCTTTCATTGGCCGTACAGGTGTTGCCTTACGAGCTTTGTTTGAAATTCGTCTATAACTCTTCTTTAAGTTATCGGCGTCTGGGTTTGCTTGGAATTGCCTCCAAGCTTGCTGCTTTTCTTTTATAAGAAGCAGAGTTGGGCGGCTAACACGAGGTCGCTTTTTATGCTGGGCAACTGGAACAAAAGAGTGCACAAGAGAGGTAAGTCTAGAGACAAATGCTGTGTACATTTCATCGACAGTCGAAGACTCGTGAAACTCAGCATCCCAATCAGTATCCATCAGCGCGTCCCGCAAACCAACATAATTTCCTCTGTAGTAATCCAACCTCGGTTTCGGGTTCGGTTCGGGCAACTGGAACAAAAGAGTGCACAAGAGAGGTAAGTCTAGAGACAAATGCTGTATACATTTCATCGACAGTCGAAGACTCGTGAAACTCAGCATCCCAATCAGTATCCATCAGCGCGTCCCGCAAACCAACATAATTTCCTCTGTAGTAATCCAACTTCGGTTTTCTAGGACTCGTACTCTTTGGACAATTTAAGGCTAAATTGAACATGATGCACGAATGGTCAGACTTCCCTACAGGAGCTGTTACGCGAAGATTATCAGTTGTGTCATAATACTTCCGATATTCTGTTTTTTTTCTTCAACACTGAGGATAACTATGTGAAGAAAGATATTCTTCGTGGACTGGAACATACCATTTTGAAAACCTCGATGGGTTGACAAATTCAGCATTCAACCGTTGGCGAAGAAACAAAACCAAAGTGTTGCTCTCGCAACACTTCACGTTGCCCAGGCAACGTAGGTCTAGTTTATTTTCTGATTGGTTTAATTTATTGCCTTGGCTCTTGGCTTTTTTATGCAAATAAACCTTATCCGATCTTACAGCGAAAGGCTTTAATTTAACTTAATGTTACTTGAATTGTTTTTGCACTCAATAGGGGCTCGAATATTTTTTAAGTTTGAATATCATCACTTTCTTCAGCACCGTCTAAATTTAGGCGACGTTCAAAGAAGCCTACTTCTATTATACTGAAACAACACTGAGCTAAGGAGTTAGGAACACCTCTTACCTGAAGTCTTTCCTATAGGAGAACTCTTCTTCCGGGATGGACCAGGGGGTTTTCGGCAGACATTTCAAAACTTCTTCATCGAATTCTGAGCAGTCTATCGAATTTTCGACCAGCATACCTTCAGTTTCGGCTGCTATATCGCCTTCGTTGCCCAGGGTTCTTACCATCGTCCTAAAATTACAAATATAAATAAATAGCAAGAGCTGGAAGCTCATATGGCACTTGCAATGCTGTTTCAGAGGATGAAGAATTCGACTTCTCGTGGGTTTCTTCTCATCATATGTAAGCAAAACCATTGAGATAAGAATGAGCATGGACCCTTGGAAACCAGAAGAATGTATCGTTTGGTAAAATTTATTTTATTTTTGAACTTGGTTGTAATGATGCGCACTTTAAAGGCGCTAGAATTTCATCTGTCATCAATGCCTTTGAGACAAAAAAAAAATAATAAGAGGCCCTTGGGGATCATTAACCTATATTTTTGGTCAAAGGTATTTTTTTTCTTCAATTTTCGGTTAAGTTACGCACTTTAAGGGTGCTAGATATACATTTTTTAAGCAAAACCCTTGTAGCAAATGATCATGGGCCAAAATGCATCGTTTGTAATCGTACACTTTTGGACTTTGCAGTTAAGATGCGCATTTTAGGGGAGCTAGAAATTAATTTGTAAGCAAAACCCTTGATGTAAAAATGATCATGGGCTCATGAAAATGTATAGTTTGCTTGAAAGTATTTTTTTTTTTTGTGATTCAGACTGGTACCTTTGAGGAATGGTCGGATTTTGGAGGTGTCGACTTCGAAGCCAATCTTGTCGAATCTCTAACTTTCCAGCCAACTTTCATCGTCATAGCAAATCTGGAAGTACCTTAACTTGCGACCACCGGAATTCAGTCCCCGCCCCTAACTTCTCCCCCCTGACCGGATCCAATCTGTAAATGATTTATCTAGAGCATTTGTCTGCTATTCCCACCAAGTTCCATCCCGATCTCTCCAGTCCAAGAAGGTCACGTATTTCCCCCCCCCCCCCCAACAGCTGTCGGATCCGGTTTGGACATGAGAAAGAACATCAAAGACATGTCCTCTGTTCAGTTATTACATTTCACTGGAATCCTATCACCCGTTCCAAAGTTACGCAAGACTCAATATTCCGGACACCCCCGCACCCTCCACTCCACCCACGATGATCGAATCAAGACATTTTTTATTTCCAGGTCAATTTGATCGGGTCCCTGATATGCCTACGAAGTTTCCAAATCCCCAAAACCGCAATCACCGGACTTCCGGGGTACACCCCTCCCTTAAAAAAAGTGTCCGGATCCGGTCCAATTCTGTAAACGATTCATCTAGAGCAGATGCTTCTTCTTCCCAGCACGTTTCGCTCCAATCCCTCCATTTTAACCGTCTCTCGAGATTCCCCGTCTCCCCCCGCCCCCCAACTCGCCAGCAGCTGTCAAATCAGGTCAGGATTTCAAATGGGACATCAGAGATATGTCATCTATTCTGTTATTAAGTTTCATTCCAATCCGATCACCCGTTAGTAGTATATAAAGCCGGGTTCTACTCCACCCTCCCCCCAATTTCAAAACCCCAGTTTAACATCAATTTCTTAAACTTTAACATCCTTTTTACCAAATTATCCCCCTTTTTAAGAACATTTTTATTTTCTTAATTCCAAAATAAAGGATACAAGAAATGAGAATATTACCCTTTACTACATATAAAATACTACAATATACTACTACTTCTTTTTTTTTACATTTTTAATTTTTTACTGAGTAAACAGTTCTAAATCCACATATGTTTCTTTGTTCTTGTTTTCGCGTACAATAGGCTGCAAAACCAGATTTTTCTTTAAAAGTAATTCGTTAGCAATGGCATTATATTTCTGTGTTATAAACAAATCACAGGGTTTGTCATTATGATTAATAACTACAACCAACTTATCACCATATTTTGTCTTAGCAATTCTCATTTTAACGATAGTATATTTCAGTCCTAGAACTAGTTCTTCTTTCCTGATTGTCTCATTGTATTTATTCATTCTGATTGTATTCAAGACTTCCTTTGTGGACTCCATTTATTAGGGGATGATTTTATTAAATAAAAATCCAAAGCTCCTAATTACCGGCAGATCGTAACACCTGTGGTGTGAGAGATGCGTCACACTAAATATTCTCGAATATTCTCGAATATTTAGATGCGTCACCTCCAGCAGATAACAAGAGTCGGCGGAGAAGATTCGCGAATATATATAGTGTCGCGCATCTGGTTAAGGAGACATTTGTAAACAAGTTGAGATTAAGAAGGTGTTGAAGAAAGAAAAAATTTCCAATGTAAGTATTTTTTAGTTTTCTAGCGATAAAAACAAGGATATCTAGCAAGATAGGAATAGCTGCATCTGAAACAAAAAATTACGCAAATATCAAATATACCACACGAGTTATCAGATGACGAAGCGCATCACAGGAGATGACGTAGGAACCAGATGGTCTTGACAGATTCTGTAAAGAATTTTTAATGGGTTAGATAATGTTGCGAAGCGCGTCACACGAGATGAAGTAGGAATCAAATGGTCTTCAAAAATTCTGTAAAGGAATTATCTGGGTTAGATAATGTTGCGAAGCGCGTCACACGAGATGAAGTAGGAATCAAATGGTCTTCAAAAATTCTGTAAAGGAATCATCAAGGTCGTTAAAAGATTTTTATTTTCAGATGAACAGCGAAGGTATTCAGAAGAAAACAGCAACCATTCCGAAAAAGTATATGAATGGGTTGTTCAAACTGGAGAAATCGGAGCAAGAAACATTCCTTTCGCTGTGGAGTAAGGTAGTCACAGCCTCAGATGAAGTCGAAGGTGAAGACCGTACGACAGCGTGTTCCTCTGTTGACAAGAAAAAAGAGAAGAGCGTGCAGTTTTTAGCCGATATTAAAGCGAATTTACATGCTTCGCGAAGGTTTGGAAACTTCAAAGTGGACGTAAGCATCAAGAAGGTGCTGAGCAGCAAAATATGTGGAGTCAGTTTGGAACAAGCAGAACGTTTAATTATTGATTTAAATAAAGTGGAGGTGTATTTGGATTATTTATCAGTGTTACTAAAAGCGAAAAAAGGTGAAGTGTATGCGTACATGCAAAAACTGTTCAATGACAACCCTGAGAATCTGCACAAGTGTTTTCTTGAAGAATGATTTAAGAAATATGGAGAAAGCAAATCAACAATAAGAAGATATCTTCAGTTGTATGGATTAGTCCGCGAATATCCTGGAATAGCTTTCTGTGGGAAAGGGTACTATTGCATCGTCGAAAATGAAAAAGCTATTCGCAAAGCGATCCAAGAGGATGAGATATTGTCTTCATTACTCAAGGAGCATCCTGCGCAAGTTTTCTTATCCGATGAAGTGTTGATTGATTTTGATAATCTGAGTCTATAAATGTTGAATTAAGTTTTCTCAATAAATTGGTGTTTCATTGATTGAGTTATAAGCTAGATTTTGTTGCTAGGTGGTGGTTATGTGTGAAGAGTCACACTGGTGGAACATTCTTCTGAACTATTGATGTATTCTTGCAATATTTATAACCATTCAGACGGACTTGTTTCATGTATTTTTCGCGAGGAAAAAATCGAAAGGTTTTACGCATCTCTGTTTCTCTCTGAATTACCTCCTCAATTGTTAACTGTCCGCATTTTAGCATTGACAACAACTCAGTATAAAAATCATAAATAGTCCTAAATTCTGCTTTTCTATCAGCAATGCTTAATTGCTTTTCAATTATTTCGATGATGACAGCACCCAAACTTAAAGAAGCTAGCGGTAGCACTAGAAACGCAGACATTCCTGCTGCCGAAAAGAGGAATTTGGATACAAGTAAGCTATTACTTATACGATTGTAGTACTTGTAACTGCGACGGTAAACATACATTTTCTTTTCTAATTCTTCCATTTATTATGTAATAAAATTGTTTCAGAAATTATTTGATTGAATGAAAGGTTCGCGATTCGGAACACATCCGCCACCTGCTAAACTGTACGGAATCTTTCTTGACTGATTGGAGAGAATATAGACAGCGCTTGCTCTGTGAAACCAAGAACAAATAAGAGCAAGAACTGCTGTCTCCCTATATCTGTCACACAACCAAGCTGAGACGAGTCGACTCCCGACGCAAACGAGCGGAGGTGGATCTTACCCGGGACATCAAAAGTCGTTACCTCTACAGAGAAGGTGTAACGCAGTAAACCACTGAGGAAGAAAAATCGAATGGAGGCAGCAGTGATAAGCCTGTTCACACTGGGCTGGGCGGGCGCTGAAACAGCGGTTGCCGGCTCATTGATTCAGACAAGCTTTCGGGGGTTGACAAGAAAATTCCTAAGAATATCAAAATATACAGAAACTGCCATTTGATGCAAAGCAGATTTTACAAATGCGTCAAATTTAGTTAAAAGTACGATAAACTGTATATATATCTTATTGAAAAACCCAAAGGCCGTATACAGGTAACGTAAGATATATGGTAACGTAAATTGTATCTTTTCGGGGTCAATTCAATTAAGTAGTGTCAATATCCAGAACAAGAAGAGATAAATTTCATTCCAGGTATTTGCTCTCATATGAGAATATCAGATGAAAACAGGCAGATTCTTTAAAAAAAAAAAGGCCGTGTTTCAGGTTTAATAGGCTAAGTGGAAATGAACAAATATTACGCAGATGGAATAGGCTTCTACTCTGACAAACTAACCAGAAACGTACTAGGACTTCTATGTGGGTCCTAGACAAACTAGAACCCATGTGGCAAGGCCTCAGTACGAAAACCAAAGACTTTCTTTGATGGGAAAATACACCGTTGACATCGAATTATTTGTAATTAGTGAACTAAAAGACAAACGAGATAGACCAAGTTGAGGTGAACTTTTGTCTTTCGATTAACTACTGAATCGAAATCTAACTCACTAAATTGAAATGTATACAATTATACATTTCGGAAAAAAAGAAGAAAAAACACAAAATATACACTCACCTACTGGTATTATTTTGACTATTCCATGCTATTCTACCATTTCGGTAATTTCAGTAATCCTCGAAAGCCTTAATTACGTTACTCTTAGTTTACACTCGTCTGACAAAGTTAATACTACAGATGTTGAAACTCAATGGGTCATGACTTCAGGGAGTGTGCTTCAAATCCCGGTTTGCATTGTATGGTTCTCCCGAGAGACATAAAGGGAATGTCACAAGGGATTAAATCTTTATACGTATGGTCATGGTGTAACAAAAGCGACTATGAATGACCATCGTCAAGTTCGCTTTTTGTTTTTCGCATCACTAATATTCAATAATCAGACGCGAGCGTCTACTCAAACAAAATCAACGCTGTTTCCTTCCCGTGTGAACAGGCCAGAACATCCGCCTCGCTAGTGGCTACGTTGTTTTCTTCGTAAATGACTTAACGGCGGAGAGTCGGAGACCAACGAGTATACACGGGCGACCAAGAAATGGGTCCACCTCCGCTCATTGTTGTCGGAACATTTATAGTCGGTGGATGGACGAGAGACCATTGTTCTTACTCGTTATTTGTTCTTGGTGAAACGCATACTGAAACCAGTGCTTTTCTTTACGGCTGACAAAACTCAGCCGGGAGAAATTTATTAATAAAAATGTTCCCCTATTAAATGATGAATACTGCAGAGGTTATTCAGCTTTGTAAAAAGGTTATATCGAACAACAAATCGGTTATACAAAGATTACCGCTATACACATATAATGAACTGCGGACTTACGCGAAAATTAATAAAATCAAAACAAATGGAGCTAAGAAACATGAAATAACAAATAATATAATAAACCATCTTAGTAAGTATATTTTGATAGCTGAAGATAAAATTAAAATTGAACGCAGAAACGAAAGAACTCATAATAAGAACAGACCATCCGACTACAAACCAGAACCGAGATTACGAACCATTCTGGAAGATGAGATAAAAGAAAATAATATCACCATTACAAAACTAAAACAAGAATACAATGATAACAAAGAAAAAGAGACAAGCGAATTAAAGAAATTTCTGAAAAACAAGAACCTATCAACTCGCGGAAACCGAGAAGAAGTACTAAAAAGAGTTGGAGAATACTATAATAATATTATTACCAAACATAAAGATTCCGTACAGAAAAATAGAGATATCATAAGAGATCAAACAGAAGGACGTGATAACAGTAGACAGAAACCAATTGGTTTATCAACTCTCTTCATAAATAAGAAAAAAATTAAAGAAGAAAAATTAATTCCTGATCATGTATTTAGAACGGAAGAAGAACAGCAGCCTACTATTTTTAGCGAAAGTGAGAATGTATTCACTGTAAACGTTTCAGTTCAAGGTAATGGAGTTGACGAGCATACTCTTATTGCTTTTACTTTCGCAGATATACAGCGGCGAATGAACGAAATAAATCAATATAGAGTTCAGTTTGTAACTCGGGTTATTTTCCATCGACAGGAGAATGATGAAGAAGTAGTAGTATATTACAACAGTACTTCTTGGATTTTAAATAAAAATAGCATTCTTACTCATAATCATTTGAATGATAATAACAAGAGACTTAGTTCTTTAAGTAACACCCCTCGATTTGGGCTACAATTTAGTCGGTATGAAGGAATTGATTATAGGATGACACGAATAGAATCTTACATGGGAGGAACGTTTAAAATACTGCCAGATTTCGTAAAAAATAAAAAAGCGTGCATAAATATAAAAAATTTAGATCAAAAATGCTTTCTTTGGTCCATCTTAGCAAATCTACATCCAGCTAAGGATCATCCGGAAAGAATTTCGAAATATAAACAATATGAGAACGAATTTGATTTCGATGGGGTTACCAACTTCCCAATGGATACTAAAGATATACACAAATTTGAAAATAGATACAACATTAAGATTTGTTTATTTCAAATTGAAAAAGAGAAAATTATCAGAAGTCATATACTAAAAAGTACAATCAATGGCAAAACAGCTAAACATGTTATTAATTTATTATATTTCGATAATCATTATGTATTGGTAAAGGATCTGAGCAGATTAGTTGGTAGTCAAATCTCTAAAAATAAAACAAAGACATACCTATGCACTTTTTGCGGAAGGCATTTTACAAAAGAAGAACACTTTGAAAAACATGAAAGTAAAAATAATTGCGAAGATCCTGATATTATAATGCCTCCTGAAGGTTCAAGTATACAATATAAAAATATTGCAAAACAAATGAAAGTACCTTATTGCATAATAGCAGACTTTGAGTCTTATAACGAAGAATACAATCAGGTAAACGGGAAGAAAACAATAAAAGTGGCCAAACAGAAACCATTTGCTTACGGGTTTCAGGTATGCTGTTCTTTTGATACAAACCAGAACAAATACTATGACTATTTCGGTGAAGACGCTGCAGAACATTTTGTTAGAACCGTTACAAAAGTATCCAAAGAAATTGCAAACAAATATGAAAGCAGACAAAGAAACCATACTTATACCAATGCAGAAATTACCGAAAAATGGAAAAATCTAATGGATAAGACTTGTCACATCTGTACAACTGAAATTACTGAAAATCCTTTGATCACGACCACATGACAGGAGAAGATAGGGGATTTGCTCATGCTGAATGTAATATGAAATACAGGATTCCTAGGCATATCCCGGTAGTAATGCATAATTTATCAAAATATGATTCCCATCTGTTTGTTAGAGAATTGATACCTGATAACGGAATTTTTGAAAGTGCAGAAAGTTTCATATCATTCTCGAAATCAATAAGTATTACAAAAGCGGATACGGAAATAAAATATGAGATGCGGTTTATAGATTCAATTAGATTTATGGCTTCATCTTTAGACAAACTATCAGCAAATTTAGCAACATGTGATTGCAAAGTACCTTGTAATCATCTAAGACAGAATTTCAAGTACACATCTAACAGCTTCAAAAATGAAGATGAATTCAAAGAAATAATTAAAAAAGGGGTGTATCCCTATGAATTCGTAGATAGTTTCGATAAAATGAAATGTACAAAGTTACCACCAATAGAAAGCTTCTATTCTAGGTTGACAGGGAAAGGTATTGACAAAAGTGATTATAAAAGAGCGGTATCTATATGGAAACAATTTAACTGTGAAACATTACTTGATTATACCAAGTTGTACCTAAAAAGTGATGTGTTAATTCTATCAGATGTTGTGGAGAATTTCAGGAACGTTTGTATACGGAATTATGATTTGGATCCACTTCATTACTTCTCAGCTCCTGGGTTGACATGGGATTCTTTCTTAAAGCATTCAAAAGTAGAACTACCACTATTCTCGAAGGAAGACATGTATACATTCATTGAAAAGGGAATAAGAGGTGGTGTATCCCAATGTATAAAAAGATACGCAAAAGCAAATAATAAATATACAAGTGATTATAATAAGCATAAACCATCTAATTACTTAATGTATTTAGACGCTAATAATTTATATGGGTGGGCGATGTCGCAGAATTTACCAGCGAGTGATTTCCAATTCATTTCCATACCGGATGATTTGAAAGAAAGGAATGAATACGAATCAATCGAGTATTACAACCATCTAAAAACTCATATCAATTCGATAATGAAATTACAGAATGTAGGTGCTATATATGAGGTAGATTTAGAATATCCAAAAGAACTACACGAATTACACAAGGATTTACCATTAGCACCGGAACACTTTAACGGTAAGCTATGTACCACAGTATTAGATAAAACCAACTATGTAGTTCACCACAGGAATCTAGAATTTTATTTACAAAAAGGCTTGATATTAAAAAGAGTACACAGAATACTAGGATTCACTGAAAGTGCTTACTTAAAAGGATATATAGACCACAACACAGCACTTAGAACTAAAGGTACAAATGATTTTGAGAAGGACTTCTTTAAGCTTATGAATAATGCTTGCTTTGGAAAAACTATGGAAAACGTAAGGAAGCGAGCGGATATGGAAATAATAACGGATGATACAACAAGAGAAAAAATAATAAAGAAACCCAACTTTAAATCTGAAATAATATTCAGTGAAAACTTTTCAGTAGCAAGAATGTCAAAGGAAAAGATAAAATTAGACAAACCAATGTATATCGGCTTTGCTGTATTGGAACTATCCAAGTTATTGATGTATGAATTCCATTATGATTATATGAAGCCTAAATATGGAGATAAAATTGATTTGTGTTATATGGACACTGATTCTTTCATATATGATATTAGAACTGAAGATTTTTATCAAGATATCAAACAGGATTTGAATGAGAGGTTCGATACATCTGATTATGCGAAAGATAATCCGTATAGGTTTCCTAATGTAAATAAGAAAGTGATAGGAATGATGAAAGATGAATTAGGTGGACAGGTTATGACAGAGTTTGTTGGATTACGATCAAAAGTATATGCTTATTTAAAGGACAACCAAGACCCTTCAAAAGCTAGCAAAAAACTGAAAGGAATAGAACCAATATAGTTAAAGATAAAATTACGATTCAAAACTATAAGGATGTACTGTTTGGTAAAACGGAAAACCTTTCTATAACCCAGTATAACTTAAGATCATACAAGCACAATATGTTTCTAGAAGAACAGAATAAAAAAGCGTTAGATCCTAAGGATGATAAAAGGATAGTAACAAGCGATAAAATACACACTTTACCTTTAGGTTATAAACATTAAATTCAAGTACCTACTTCAAAACTTCAAGTACCTACTTCAAAAAATTCAAGTACCTACTTCAAAACTTCAAGTACCTACTTCAAAACTTCAAGTACCTACTTCAAAAAATCAAGTACCTACTTAAAGAATTCAAGTACCTACTTAAAAACTTCAAGTACCTACTTCAAAAAATCAAGTACCTACTTAAAAAAATCAAGTACCTACTTCAAAACTTCAAGTACCTACTTCAAAACTTCAGGTATATACTTAAAATACTCAAGTAAATCTTATAATGAAAAATTCTTCCTAAATAAATGAATGAAAAGGCTCCAATCAAAGTCTATGACTTTAGTGAAAAGAACACTTATCAGAATAAGCACGACCTTGCACCTCAGTGGCCATTTAGACTCTTAATTTGTGGTAGTTCTGGAACAGGGAAAACTAACCTTCTTTTGAATTTAATTTATGAATATCTTTGTTTCAACCGAATATACTTGTATGCTAAAGATCTTGAAGAAGATAAATATCAAGACCTTATAACCAATTTAACCACTTTGGAGTCACAATGCAAATCGAAAGTCTTAACAGTAAGTAACAATCTTGATGATATTGTCGATGTTGACGACTTAGACCCTGAGTACCAAAACTTGATTATCTTTGACGATTTTGTCACTGAAAAAGACCAGAAGAAAATAGAAGATTTATTCATAAGAGGAAGAAAGAAAAATGCCTCAATTATTTACTTGTCTCAAAGCTATCATAAAACGCCAAAGGTGGTAAGGCTCCAGTGCAATTATTTTGCATTCTTTCAGTGTTCTAATCCAAAAGAAGTAAAATTAATAAGACAAAGCCATGTATCCAGTATAGACAATGAAAAATTTCTCAAACAATTCGAGGCTGCAACCAAGGGCTACGGTTTTTTCTTCATAGATTTAAAAATAAAAGATAAAACCCTTAAGTACAGGAAAAACCTTGAAAAATTTACCGGATAATTTATTTCTATAATAAATGAATAAATTTGGTAGTGTTGGAAAAAAGGCTAGTAACGAATCGAATGAAAAGAGAGTTACTGATGACAACGGTAATATTAACCTACAAGATAAGAGAATTATTATGTTAGGGGATGCGAAAGCTGACCAGGACGCTATTAGTTTCAGATCCATGACTATTATTCTGAATCAATTTAAAGAAGAAATTACCGCACAACAAGTGGGGATAAATCAGTATTTTAGCGAAGATATCAACAGATTAACTGCGATAGATGATTCTCCTGATAATTCGTTGGTAAGGAACAAAGATAAAGGGTTATTTGTAAAAGAAATAGTTCGAGTTAATGATAAAGAGATTAACGCTGAAAACAAGTTGATAACAAATGTTCAGAACCCTAGAAACAAAAATGATGCTGTTAATTTAGCAACGTTAACTATGAATCTTTTAGATTATGACAAAAAGCTTCTTGGGCAACACACCCATAACGGTATAATTGAAGGAAAGATTGCTGGTCAAAAAACTCGTATCGATAATATTGAAAGAGCAGTAGTAAATATTTTAAAAAGGCTTCTAGAGCTAGAGCTAAAACCTGTTGACAAACCATTCGTTACCAGAATAGAAAAAATGATGGCTGGTAAATAAATTTTATATGATAAATTAATTCCCTAATAAATGGTTGAGATATTTGAGTATACAGTTTATTTGTCAAAGCTTCAGAAAGGAAAGCTGAAGAAATGTTTTGATGCTAAACAAAAATGTCAGATACGTGTTAGTCATAGTAGACAAAATGAACGAGAACCAGTTAAGTTACTTTTAAGTAAACGACAAATTGATAAAATTGAAACATGTAAAATGAATAATAAGGGTTGTGACATAGATGTATCATACAAGCAGATGAGAGAAGCGATTCAAAAGGGTGGATTACTTCCATTTTTAATACCGCTAGCAATTACCCTTGGTAAGGCAGCTTTAACAAGTGGTGCTGCTGCTTTGGGTACATTCGCTGGTAAGAAAATTATGGATAAAATGACCAACACAGGTGGTGCGCTAAAACTTCCTGGAACACAAAAAGTTACCGGTAATGGGGTACGTGGAAGGCCTAGGAAGGAAAAAAACGATGATGTCAACACAGGTGGCGCGCTTACACTTCCTGGAACGCAAAAAGTTGTCGGTCATGGGGTTCGTGGTAGACCTAAGAAGTCAAAAAACGGGGACATCAAAAAAGAAGCAAAAGTAAAGTAGGACCTCTAACTAATTTTGATATTATGGATGCATTAGGGAGTATACCACAGTTTCGAGGTGTTTTCTCTTTAGATACGCTACCCAAACATATAAACGATTCGGAATGCGGTGTCATTAATTATGATAAACTCGGAATGCCTGGAACTCACTGGGTTGCCTATTGTAATCTACCTGAATACCCCCATGTAGAATTTTTTGATTCTTTCGGTATTCCCCCAGGAAAAGAAATAATTAAATATCTAAGAACTTCAAAGAAAAAAATAGCTTATGAAAATCTTGCTGTTCAAAATATAGATGAATTAAACTGTGGACTTCACTGTATTTCCTACATTAAGCGCAAAATGAAGTTGGTAGCTTTTCGTTTATAAAAATTGTTTTCTGGAATAATTGGAGATTTATTGTATGAAATGTAAAAAGAGCACTGACACTGAATCAATGTTTAAGGCAGTGTCACAAAAAAATAATGTTCCAATGCTGAAAGGTAATTGCGTTATCTGTGGTTCAATGAAAAATCGCTTTTTAAAAAAAACCTCGACGCAGAAAAAGATATATTAAAGACGTATTATTCTAATTATTCAGGTGTTGATGATATTTACAGAAAATTAAAAGAAAATGGAGTGAACGTGTCTAAAGATACAATAAAAAATGTGTTGCAAAATGAGAATGTGTATACGTTACACAAACCTTCCTATCATAACTTTGAAAGGAGGCGAGTGTATGTTCACTATGTTGATGAGCAATGGCAAGCTGATTTAGTTGACATGCAGAAATATAAAAAAGAAAATAATAAAACAAATTACATTTTAACTGTTATTGATTGCTTTAGTAAATATGCTTGGTGTATCCCTCTGAAAGACAAAACGGGTGCTGAAATAATAAAAGCATTCAGTGTTATATTTAAAGAAAGAATTCCTAAGAAACTACAAACTGATAAAGGTAAAGAATTTGTGATGAGAAATGTTCAATCTTTTTTGAAAAATAACGATATACACTGGTTTGCATCTGAAAGCGAATTGAAAGCACAAATCGTTGAACGGTTCAATAGAACGCTGAAAGACAAGTTATGGAAATATTTTACTCACAACAACACTAGTAAATGGATTGATATTTTACCTGTATTCGTAAATAATTATAATAACTCGTACCACCGTTCAATACAAATGAAACCAGTTGATGCTAGTAAAAAGGTTAATCAGAAAAAGGTTTTTAGTGCTCTGTTTCCTCCAGTAGATGAGTACAAAATCACAGGAAACGTCAAAGTAGGGGATTTAGTCAGAATTAAAAAAGAAAAAAGTATTTTCGATAAAGGATATTTACCTAATTATACGGATGAAGTATTTCAGATAGCAACCATCAGACCTACCATTCCCATTACTTATGAAATATCTGACAAAAGTGGGGAATTAATTCAAGGAGGGTTTTATGAAAAAGAACTTTCAAAATTTATTATGAAATAAAATTACTTGTATATAAATGGATTCAAGACGCTTGAGTGATATGTTATCGGATATAGTGAAGAACAGAGAAGTTCAGAGAAGAAAGGTTCAACAAAATGAGATGGAGAAGGCAGGATTTCGGGAATATGCTTCAGAGTTAAACGCTCCAGTTATTATAGCACAAAAAGAAAACACTAAAGATACCATCAAAAAATTACAAGAAAACACTGAAATGATCATAAATAAACTACAGGAAGGTGATGATAGTTCAAGAACAAGGCTTCTCCAGATAGGTGAAACGAATCAACCATATCAGCTTCCAGTTTCAGGGGTAGAAATGCAGTCAACCGCTTTAGAAGCATCTCCAACAAGTATAAAAGTTGTTGATCTGAATGAAGGTGTTGATAAAGAGTTATTAAAAACACTTAATGTGAAATATAGAGATAATCATAGAAGATATGAAGGGGAATATTTTGAGATGCCTCATTTTTATTATGATAACCCGGAGAATATAGAAGATGCTTTGACTGAATTAACACCTATAAGTCAAAGTTATGGTGGTTTGAAAAGTAAAAGTTATAGTTCTAGTAAGTATGATAAAATTATTTTATTTATACAAGACTATAAGGATAGATTAAGAAAAATTCAATCTAGTATACCCTTTATCAGACAACAAGGAACTGGAATATTTATGAATTGTGATGAAATGATTTCAAAATTATACACTTTGATAGGTAGCAGAGTAAACGGAAATACATCTGATGAGGTGAGAAATGAAGCTATTGATATTTTGGATTCGTTAATGCGAAATAAATTTCTTACGAAGAGAAATTACAATTCAATATATAAAAAATATTTCTAATAAATGGTGTTGTTAAACATTGAAGGTAATAAAAGTATCATTGATATAACATTTAGTCAACCAATCGAATTGAATCGTAATTGGGATTATGAAATAGGTTTGAATCAGTGTACTTTGTGGTATTCATGGCATAATATAAGTGATAAATTTGGAAATAATACATTTCAATACAGGAAAGATGAAGATAATAATGCAACAGAATGGATGAATGTTACTATTCCTAATGGGATGTATAACGATGATTGTTTGAATTATTTTTTGTGTCAGTATTTTGATACCCCAAAAGATAAATGTCCTATTGTAATTTCATCCAATCCAGCATCTATGAGATTTGTCATACTATTACAAGAAAAATATGTGTTTAGATTTAATAGTGACTTGTGTCAGATTTTAGGATTTGAGAAGGATAGTGAGATATCTAAGAAAATCAATGAAGGTACAAAGCTTCCTAATATAACAAGAAGCGTTGATAAAATTCAAATTCACTGCTCTCTCGTAAACAGTTCTATCGTAAACAAAAGTAAATCAGATGTCATTTGGACATTTGTTCCGAATACAGAACCTGGTTGTCAAATTGTTGAGAATCCTAGACAATTAATCTACCTTCCTATTAACACAAAAGACTTTATTTACTCCTTGAGAATGACAATTACTGATCAGTTGGGAAGACCTATCGATTTGAATGGTGATAACGTTGGATACGTACTGCATTTAAGAAAAGCTTAAAGGATTAGTGAAATAAAATTATTTACCTATAAATGTTGATTAATAATAAGCGATTACTTTATAAAAGGCAGTTTGGAAGTGGAATCGGTAGTGTATTCAAAAACATTGTTAATTCCCAGTTATTTCAAACGTCAGCAAAACAAATAAAAGATGGGGCTATGTCAATGTATAATAATATTATTAAACCGAGATTTGAGTTGTTGAAAAACAGAGCAATAGAATATGGGAAAGATCTGATCGATGTAAACAAGAAGGAACTCATTGATGTAATTGGAAACAAAAAATCGATGAAGGATCTTATCGGTACAAATAAAAGGATTTTAAATCAAAGAAGTCAGGACTTGATCAAAACGTTAATGACTGGAAATGGATTAAAGATTCTGAAATAAGTTTTATTTAATAATTTCTTTCTTATATAAATGGCAGTAAATAAAGTTATCAGTCCTCAATGGAACATATTTGACGAACCGCTTGTGGATGATACAGTGGTTAAATATGAATTTAAAGAAATTCGAGAAACAGATGTGAATGTATCTAATAAATCAGAGTTTGAATTCGTAACAAAGAAATTAGATTCCTGGTTTTATCCAAGTGAAAGTTATCTTGATGTCAGTGTAAGAATAGTAAACGAAGATGGGACTCCTATAGCTGCAACCGATGTTGCTACTTTAACGAATAATGGATTTAATTTATTCAGTACCGCTGAGTATGTAATAAACGATGAATCGGTTGAAAAAATTAATCATGTTGGTATTACAACTACCGTTACAAAGTTGATTGAATACTCTGATGATTATTCTAGAAGTGCAGCAAGAAATCATTTCTGGTATAAGGATTATAATCAAGGAAAAGAAATTAATCCTGTTATTGCTTCGTTTACTGCAACTCCAGTAGTAGCAGGGGCTGCAGGGGCTGCAGCAGGGGGTGGAACAGTCAGTTTGAGAAATAATAATAATTATAATAAAGGATTTGAAAAAAGATATAACAGAACAAAGAGCAGTAAATTAGTAAATATGTATTTACCATTATCAGAATTGTTTGGATTTCTGAAAGGAAACAAACGATTCTTCAGAGGTGCATCGCATAAATTATTTCTAAGAAGAAATGATGATAACAACATGATTATAAGAAATGGAAATACTAATTTCAAAGTAGTCATCGAGTATTTATCCTGGAAGATCCCTATTGTAGCTCCTAGTATCGAAATGATGAGTGAATTAGAAAAGGATCTTGCTAAGGATAAAAAGCATAATCTGATGTGGGAAGCATGTAATAGTTATAAAAGTGATGTTAGTCAGAATAAGGAACACACCTGGAAAGTTGTGTCTGAGAGAAATAGTCCTACAAAAATCGTTGTGATGTTACAGAAAAATGAAAAGCATAACAATCAATTAATGAATAATATGGTGTTTGATCATATGAATTTAACAGACATAGAACTTAGAATTAATGGGGATAAATATCCTGAAGAACCACTTAAATGTGATTTTAGCGATGATAAATGTAAATACTCAAATCTTTACAATAGGTTCATACATTTGGGTTATAAACAATTAGCATTTGATACTGGTAGTGTTGTTAGTATAGAAGAATTTAAAGAAGTATATCCACTATTCTGTTTCGATGTTTCCAAACACGAATCAAGTATATATAATGGAACAACTGCTGATATTGAAATAAGTTTAACATTAAAACACGCTCAGCCTGTACCATATAATATTTACTGTGTTATATATTATGAAAGAAAAGCTACATTAGGTATTATTAACAAAAATATGTATGTGAGTTTGTGAGTCTGGATTTTTATTTAATAAAATCATCCCCTAATAAATGGAGTCCACAAAGGAAGTCTTGAATACAATCAGAATGAATAAATACAATGAGACAATCAGGAAAGAAGAACTAGTTCTAGGACTGAAATATACTATCGTTAAAATGAGAATTGCTAAGACAAAATATGGTGATAAGTTGGTTGTGGTCATTAATCATAATAACAAACCCTGTGATTTGTTTATAACACAGAAATATAATGCCATTGCTAACGAATTACTTTTAAAGAAAAATCTGGTTTTGCAACCGATTGTACGCGAAAACAAGAACAAAGAAACATATGTGGATTTAGAACTGTTTACTCAGTAAAAAATGAAAAATGTAAAAAAAAAAAGAAGTAGTGTATATTGTAGTATTTTATATGTAGTAAAGGGTAATATTCTCATTTCTTGTATCCTTTATTTTGGAAGTAAGAAAATAAAAATGTTCTTAAAAAGGGGGGTAATTTGGTAAAAAGGATGTTAAAGTTTAAGAAATTGATGTTAAAATGGGGTTTTGAAATTGGGGGGAGGGTGGAGTAGAACCCGGCTTTATATACTACTCCCGTTCTAAAGTTAGACACTACTCAATTTTCCGGATTTCCCCTCCATCCACTCCCCCACGGTGGTCGGATCGGAGAAGTTACTATTTCCAAGTTAGTTTGGTCGGGTCTCTAATATGCCTGCCAAGTTTCATCGTCCTAGCACATTCAGAAGTACCCTAACTCACAATCACCGGACTAAGCTACCTTAAACTTTTGTCCCGTTACGGTGTTCCATCTCCCCATTTACTACGCGTTTACATTTCTTTTATCTGTTCTAACCTAGAATATGGATATCCGGTTTGGCATTTCGGTCTGACACAGGAACAGTCGGATTTGCTTGAGAGGATACGGTATAGAGCGTTGCTCGTTACATCTAAAGCTCCGAAAGTCCCATACATTCAGTTGCTAAAGCAACTTAAATTATATACCCTTTTATGCCGCCGACTTCAACTTTGTATGAAGTTCGGTACATCAATAGTTCAAAACACATTTCACCGTGATATACTCCCCCCTGATTTTCTCCCCTCCTTAATTCGTCTTCCTCGTCAAACTGCCGACCCTGTGCCTAGTTTAGAGCCGGTGGTAGCTTTGCGAACAAGGTATGCTCAGAGTTTCGTCCCCTCGTTTGTTCGTTTATATAACTCGGAGCGCTATTGAACGCTAATTGTTATTTTATGTGTATTTTATTAATCGTAGTCTAGCATGTTATTGACCATATTTATCATAAGACGTCGGTATAAAATGTCGCAAAATTGTACATATTTGTAGATTGTTCTGTTATGACCTAAAAACAATCCATCGGCTTGTCCGTTATCTATTTTTTAGATTATATTGAACTGAATTCATTTGACCGACAGAACGACGGAAAATTGATCGGCATATCCTTGGATCGGTATAACCAAGAAACTGTCAACACTCAATGGACAAGCCACTACAGCTGCGTCATAAGCGAGATGATTTCTTCTTGAATTTCCGACGTACGACGAAATGTTACGAATGTTCAGGTTCACACCGCAACGCAGACGTTAGAGGGGACTGAGCTTTGAGGTCAAGATCACTCTGCCGAGGGACTACGGAAGATGACCTAGGAGGACCCCTAGGACAATTCGCTACCTGTACATTTTCAGTATGTCATTTGATTACAATCGGTCAAATGAACGGTTGCCCAGAAGTTCTTTTTGTATTTTATTGTGGCTGGGTTTTTTTCAAGGAAAGGTAGAGTAAGTACTAGCCTTTAAAACTCAACAAATCTTTGCTTTTGCTTTAAGATCAATCAATCTTTATTCTTCAAAATCATTCCTTACGGTATTAAAAAAAAGAGCTACGAGCTCATATGGCACTTGCACGAGTAGGCTGTATAAGAAAGTAGATGAGAACGTCACAAAAACCCGCCATCCAAAAATGCGGTTCGGAAGAAATAAGATATTTAGTTTCACTCATTTCTGAGCAGTTCCGGCATCGTCTCGATTGTCTGTGGCAAATGCACATGATTGTTCAAACTTTCATCCCAATAAATCCATTTGTTTGATCCCTAGACGTGCTACACGATTTCTGGTACTCACTCTATTTCCACCTACCGTGGCCGAATCTGGTTCAGAATAAAAAAAAATCGCCACCTAAAGCATCTTCGTTTATACCATCTATCAAGTTTCACTCGAATCTGAGCATTTTTGGAAAGTTCCGGTACCCCCCCCCCCTTCCACCAACGTTGTCGGAGCCGGTTCGGGCCCAATCTCTTAATTCCCTGTTCCTGTCCATCAAGTTTGACTGAAATTGGAGCATAGCCTATCTGCTAGTTTCCAGTACCCCCCCTACCTTGGCCGAATCCGGCCCGGACGCCAAATAACAAATCTAGGTCGCATAAACTCGGCACTGTCGAATTGCATCTCATTCGGTCCATCCGTTTGGTTTTTGTGCATGTCAAAAGTCCCCCCACCCCCAATTCCCCTAATCGTGGTCGCATATGGTTCGAACGCATGTTTTATATGTCGAGGCCATCGATTCGTATCACCCATGAAGTTTCACTCGAATCAGACCACTCGTTCGCAATTTATAGAAGTCAATTTCCATATTTCTCTTCTCTTGCTCCCCAAAAAATGCTCGGATCTAGGAACGGAAGCTTCCGGGGGTATGTTGTGTCGGTTCTTAAGTCAAGACTAGACCTACGTTGCCCAGGCAACGTGAAGTGTTGCGGCAACCTTTGTCCGGCTTCGCCGGCTAAAGTGTTGCGAGAGCAACACTTTGGTTTTGTTTCTTCGCTGTCGGTTAAATGCTGAAATTGTCAACTTATCGAAGCTTTTAAAACGGTATGTTCTAAAAAGAATAATCACATAATCAAAAGCTGTTGTTTAGCGTTGTAAAACCAACAACAAAACAATATCGGAAGAAGGCTATCCGTAACGTTTCAGGATTAAAATACCATAGATGACACTATTAATTATTACAAAACTACCTTCTTGGTTTACATTACCGTATCGTTTGTACCCGTTGCGTAAACAGTTAATCCTAGGTTATAGCGATAGACCATCGATACAAACTTTCTTACTGTCATATTTACAGAAATCGAATACAATGGGCACCAATTTTCAAAAATTTCTAGCCCCTCGTGAACCGATCTTACTTACAAGTCCCATGCATGTCTTACAATTGGGAACAAAATTGTTCTTACCATCGAATACACCTGAGACAAATAACAGGTATACCAGCTAGCAAAAGCTGCAAACTCCTCGTTGCCGAAGATGATTATGAGCTAACAGTCGACTGTTGCTTACAGTCGACTGTTGCTTACAAGTCCTTTACATGTCTCGCAACTGGTATCGCCTATTTTTGGTTTCAGTGTGTACCTTACTCCTGAAGTTGTCAACCCCTTGAAACTTTCAAACTGGTTTATCTCATGAAGGATTTTTGTTCAAAAGAATGGATGGCATATATTTTGATCAGCTCTTCAAGGGCTATCGATTGCCATAACCACAACAAAAGCATATCGGAAAAAGGGACTAAATTGACTTTGCAGTCAGTTGAACTTTATCCTTTTCAATCGTAGACATCGTGAGGGATGAAAACTTGGAATAGTATTCTATATAATCTAGTTGGTATTATAAAGCTATCCGTAACTTCTTAGGATTAAAATACCATAGATGACACTATTAATTATTACGAAACTACCTTGTTTTACATTACAGTATCGTTTGTACCCGTTGCGTTAACAGTCAATCCTAGGTTACAGCGATAGACCAACGATACAAACTTTCTTACCGTCAGATTTAGATAAATCGAATACAATGTGCAACAATTTGCACAAATTTCTAGCCCCTCGTGCACCGATTCTACTGACAAGTCCCTTTCCCGTGATAGACATCAAGTTCACCGGATAAAAATAATGGGTACACCGACTAGCAAAAGTTGAAAACCTCTCATCGCTGAAGATTTGTGTAGCATAACAGCCGATTATTACTTACAAGTCCCTTGCATGTTTTACATTTGGGAACCAAATTGTTCATCAAATGACAGGTACGCCAACTAGCGAGAGCTGCAAACCCCTCATTGCCAAAGATGTCCCCTAAATGTCTCACAACTGGTATCGCCTATTTTTGGTTTCAGTGTGTACCTTACTACTGAAGTTGTCAACCCCTTGAAACTTTCAAACTGGTGTATCTCATAAAGGAATTTTTTTACCAAAAAATGGATGTCATATACTTTGATCAGCTCATCAGCGGCTATCGATTGCCGTCGAAGTTGAACTTTATCCTTTTCAATCGTAGATATCGTGATGGATGAAAACTTGGAAAAATATCTTATATAATCTAGTTGATATTATAAAGCTATCCGTAACTTTTCAGGATTAAAATACCATAGATGACACTATTAATTATTACAAAATTGCCTTATTGTTTTACATTACCGTATCGTTTGTACCCGTTGCGTAAACAGTTAATCCTAGGTTATAGCGATAGACCATCGATACAAACTTTCTTACTGTCATATTTACAGAAATCGAATACAATGTGCACCAATTTTCAAAAATTTCTAGCCCCTCGTGAACCGATTCTTACTTACAAGTCCGTCTCCCGTTATTGACATCAAATTCACGGGAAACAAATAATGGATACACCAGCTATCAAAAGTTGCAAGCCCCTCATCGCTGAAGATGATTATTGCATAAGCTTTTTAAACGGGATGTTCTAAAAAAATTAATCATATGATCAAAAGGCGTTCAGCGTTGTAAAAACAACAACAAAATAATATAGGAAGAAGGGACTAAATTAACTTTGCAGTCAGTTGTACTTTATCCTTTTCAATCGTAGACATCGTGACGGATGAAAACTTGGAACAATATCTTATATAATCTAGTTGGTAATAGAAACCTATCCGTAACTTTTCAGGATTAAAATACCATAGATGACACTACTAATTATTATGAAACTACCTCATTGCTTTACATTTTCGTTTGTATCCGTTGTGTAAACAGTTAATCCTCGGTTACATTGATAGACCATCGACACAAACTTTCTTACCGTCAGATTTATAGAAATCGAATACAATGTGCACCCATTTGCAAAAATTCCTAGCCCCTCGTGAACCGATTCCTACTTACAAGTCCCTCTCCCGTGATATACATTAAGATAACCGGAAACAAATAGTGGGTACTCCAGCTAGCAAAAGCTGCAAACCCATCATCGCAGAAGATGATTGTAGCATAACAGCCGATTATTACTTACAAGTCCCTTGCATATCTTGCCATTGGGAACCAAATTGTTCTTACCATCGAATACACCGGAAACAAATAACAGGTATACCAACTAGCAAAAGCTGCAAACCCCTCATTACCGAAGATGATTATGGGCTAACAGTCGACTGTTGCTTAAAAGTCCCCCATATGTATCATATCTGGTATCGCCTATTTTTGGTTTCAATGTACCTTACTATGAAGTTGTCAACCCCTTTGAAATTTTCAAACTGGTGTATCTCATGAAGGAATTTTTGTACCAAAAAATGGATGACATATACTTTGATCAGCTCATCAATGGCTATCGATTGCCGTCGAAAAAAAAATTTTACCTGTCTTAGTTCAAAAGTTGACTTTTTTGCCGTAGGCCAACTTTCTAACGTCACGACTTAGAAAGGAGCAAAGGATAAGCTCTAGTTTCTTTAGCAATGAGAGAACTTTTAAAGTTTAAGAGGCTCATCTGATACCGTTACTCTACCACAAACCAAAGTGCAAAAAAAAAAAATTATCAACTCAGCTGAAATCGTCGCAGACATGGACAGAAACAATAGATGGCAGCACTTTCGGACCCGTGGGAAAAAGCCACTTTTTTGTCTCTGTAGATTTTTCTATTCATCACTCAAAGAAGATATGTTGGCTGTGGGGCCGGGTAACTGCCGCATATATTTAACACTTATAGATTTTAGTCCATCTTCAATTTGAAACTGGTGCCTGCCTGCTTGCGTGCTAGAACGGAGCTTTCCACTGGAAAGCAGAAACATCTTTTGATGAAACGAAAGGTTCGCTACACAACTTCAGATAGTCCTCTCTGACATAGGCTATACAACTCCACTTCACTTCGCAAACCGTAGGCTCTGGCTCGATGACAAGCAAAAACCATCCTTATTGGCCCCAGGCAAGAGTTCTACGGAGCTTTCCAAAATGTAATGTCATATTCATCAATCCGGCCTAAGGTCCACACTTTCCGTAAAAACCGCACAGGTTAGACCCTTCTCAGTTACCAGGAATAAAATGAAATCGGAGTCATAGGAAAAAAAAAAAAAAAAAAAAAAAAAACAAGAGCTGAAAGCTCATATGGCACTTGTAAGAACAGTTAGCATGTTTGTCAGATACGGTTTGCAGTTTTCAAGGCTGGATCTCTCTCCCGATACTTATTTCATCAGATAACGGGCTCGATCTAGTAAATCTGAAATGGTTATACCACTCATTGAAAATTGTATCTTCCTCCAACGATGATCTGATCGGGGAGGGACTATATTTGCAAGCCGATCTAATAGAGTCCCTAAGATGCCTGCAAAGTTTCACGGTCATAGCACATCTGGAAGTACCTTAACTCGTGATCATCGGAACTAGGGAAAACCCCCTCCTACTCCCCCCACTGCGACACGATCGGTCCTGTTTTGTCAATAATAATAATAATAATAATAATATATTTGCAAATTGAATGGCAGGCCTTTAAGCCTCTACAATGTATCTTCAATGTATCTATGGCTTCTGCTTGTTCTTCTCTCCAAGTCCCATCCCGATCTCTCGACTCTAAGCGTTTCAAGAAATTTCTCCCCCCGCCTCCAGCTCCTCCCGATGTTATCGGATCCGTTCCAGACTTGAAATTGATCATCTGAGTCACTTGTTCTTGACACTTGACAAGTTTCATGCACGTCTGATCACTTGTTCCAAAGTTATGCATGTCAATAGAATCTCCCCCATGATCGTCGGATCGGGAAAAGAACTATTTTCAAGTTGACCTGGAAGAGTACCTAATATGTCTGCCAAGTTTCATGGTCCTAGTACATGTGGAAGTACCCTAACTCGTGATCACCGGAAGTCCGGGAAAACCCCTTCCAACCCCTCTACTGTGACATCCCGATCCCTCGACCCTAAGCATTTCACGACATTTCCGGTCCCCCCTCTAATCCCCTCTCTTCGGATTCGGTCCAGATTTGAAACTGAAAATCTGAGACACTTGTTCTTCACAATTGTCAAGTTTTATACATGTCCGATTATCCATTCCAGAGTTATGCATGTTTCTAGTTTCCGGATTCTGGATTCCCCTTCCCTCCACCCCCCCCCCTCCCCGCGATAGCAGGATCGGGGAAGGGATTATTTCCATGTTAATCTGGTTGGTTCCCTCATATGCCTGTCAAGTTTTATTGTGCTAGCTTATTTGGAAGCGTTTCACCAGATTTCCGGTTCCCCCTCCAGCTCCCCCCCCTCAGTGATCGGATCTGGCCCGGATTTGAAACTGAGCATCTGAAGCACTTGTTCTTGATATATGTCAAGTTTCATGCATGTCTGATTACCCGTTCCAAAGTTATGCATGTTAATAGTTTCCGGATTTCCCATCCCTCCACTCCCCCACGATCGCCGGATGGGGAAAGTGATTATTTCCAAGTTCTTCTGGTCGGTTCCCTGATATGCCTGCCAAATTTCATTGTCCTAGCTTATGTGGAAGCGTTTCATGAGATTTCTGGTGTCCCCTCCAGCCCCCCCCCCCCCCAAGTTATCGGATCTGGTCCAGATTCGAAATTGAGCTTCTGAACCACTTGTTCTTGACATATGTCAAGTTTCTTGCATATCTGATTACCCGTTCCAAAGTTAGGCATGCTACTACTTTCCGGATTTCCCATCCCTCCACTCCCCCCCCCCCAAGATGGCCGGATCGAGGAAGTGATTATTTCCAAGTTAATCTGGTCGGTTTACCAATACGCCTGCCAAGTTTCGTCGTTCTAGCTTATGTGGAAGCGGTTCACGAGGTTTTGGGTGCCCCCCTCCAGCCCCCCTCCAGCCCCCCCCCCACAGTTATTGGATCTGGTCTGGATTTGAAACTGAGCATCTGAAGCACTTGTTCTTGACATATGTCAAGTTTCATGCAAGTCCGATTACCCGTTATAATGTTATACATGTTACTAGTTTCCGGATTTCCTGTTGATCCACCCCCCATGATGGCCGGATCGGGGAAGTGATTGTTTCCATGTTAATCTGGTTCGGTCCCTTATACGCCTGCCAAGTTTCATCGTCCTAGCTTATGTGGAAGTGCCCAAACTAGCAAAACCGGGACATACCATAGTTTCCGGATTTCCCATCCCTCCACTCCCCCCACTATGATCGGATCCGGAATATGATGATATCCAAGTTAATCTGGTCGGTTCCCTACATTCCTGCCAAGCATTTCACTAGATTTGTTTGACTTGGACTGACCATCTTTAAACCGTATGTATTCTCGCATTCGCTTTTTTATACATCAGGGCATGGCTCAGTGGTAGAAAACTGGACTGGCAACACAAAGGTCAAGTTTCACGTATGTCTGATTACCCTTTCCAAAGTTATGCATGTTAATAGTTGTCGGTTCCCTGATATTTCTGCCAAGCGTTTCACTAGATTTGTTTGACTTGGACTGACCATTTTAAACGATATGTATTCCCGCATTAACTTCTGTACATCGTCGCGTGGCTCAGTGGTAGAATACTCGACTGGCAACACGAAGGTTCCTGGTTCGATTCCGCGCTCGGGCAGCGCTTTTTTTGCTCCCGTACTTTTTGCTCCCGTTTTACTTCATAGTTTTCGGACTCCCGGATCCGGGGAAAGTTGGATTGGGGAAGTGATTATTTGTAAGTTGATCTGGTCTGGTCCCTGATATGCCTGTGAAGTTTCATCGTCCTAGCTTGTCTGGAAGTGCCCAAACTAGCAAAACCTGGACAGACCGACAGAACGACAGAACGACAGAACGACAGACAGACAGACCGACAGACCGACAGAAATTACGATCGCTATATGGCACTTGAGTATGCTCAAGTGCCATAAAAAACGAGGACAAAACCAAAGTGTTGCTCTCGCAACACAATAATACGGGTCGCTAATATGCCTGCAAAGTTTCATTGTCGTTTTACATCTGGAACTATTCTAACTCACGACTACTGGAATTCCAGGAAACCCCCTCCAACTCCCCCCACAGAGCCCCGAAACCATCTGGCTCCGTCAATTTCATCTAGGCCTAATGCTTGTTCCATCCATAAAGTTTCGTCCCAATCCTTCTGCTTTTAGAGTTTCTTGAGTTCCCCCCCCCCCCATCTCCACAGGTATCGGACCCGACCCGGACGTGACACTGAACGTCCGAGGCGATAGCTCACCAGACAAGTTTCATCACCCGTTCAAAAGTATTGCACGCCACTAGATTCCGGACTCCCCATCCACCAACTCCCCCCACGATGGTCGGGTCGGGAAAACGGCTGTTCTCAAGTCAATCTGTTCGGATCCCTGACATACCTGCCAAGTTTCATCGCCCTAGGACATCAGGAAGTATGCCGAACTCGCGGGATCGCTAGAAATCCGGACCCCCACCCCAACTCCCCCACAGTGCCCTGATCCGGTCCGGTTATGTCAATGACGTGTCTAGTACCTGTGCTTGTTTTTCCCACCAAGTTTCATCCCGATCCCTCCACTTTAAGCGTTTCTCAAAATTTCCGGTTCCCTCCTCCGACTCCCACCAGTTTCATCGGATCCGGCCCGGATTTAAAGTGAGGTGTCTGAGACACGAGGTCATCCTAAATATCAATTTTCATCAAGATCCGATCACCCGTTCGCAAGCTAAAAATACCTCAAATTTTGGCTTCACCCTCCCTCCACTCCCCCCCCCCCCCCAGATTGTCGAATCGGGGAATTGACGGTTTCCTATTTAAGCTGGTCGGGTCCCAGACATGCCTGTCAATTTCCATCATCCCAGCACATCAGGAAGCACGGAACTCGCGGGATCACTAAAAATTCGGACTTCTCCCCCCCCCCCACCAACTCCCCCAAAGTGAGCGGATCCGTTCCGGTTATATCAGTCACGTATCTAGGACTTTTGCTTGTACTTTCCACCAAGTTTCATCCGGATCCCTCCACTCTAAGTGTTTTCCAAGATTTCCGGTTTCCCCCTCCAACTCCCCCCAGTATCACCGGATCCGGTCTGGATTTAAAATGGAGGGTCTGAGACACGAAGTCCTTCCATATATCAAGTTTCATTAAGATCCGATCACCCGTTCGTAAGCTAAAAATATCTAATTTTTCCTATTCTTTCCGGATTCCCCCTCCCTCCACTCCCCTCCAGATGGTCGGATCGAGGAAGCGACAATTTCTAATTTAATCTGGTCCAGTTCCTGATATGCTTGCCAAGTTTCATTGTCCTAGCTTATCTGGAAGTGCCCGAACTAGCAAAACCGGGACCGACAGACCGACTGACGGACAGAAATTACAATCGCTATATGGCACTTGAGTAAGCTCAAGTGCCATAAAAAAACGAATATTTGTTCTCTCGTCAAACATAAATATATACAATTGTGCTTTAACATAGTCAAATTTTTATAAATTACACAACAACTTAAACCGCTAAACTTCAAACGTCAACACAAAAAAAAAGGAAAAAGATTTTACTCAAAATTTCGCATTGAAAAAACTCACAAAGGAGGGGACAAAACTTCTTTCATACCGCGCATGAATTGCCCGTATGGGTAGGATCTTAGGAACTGGTTGTGCTGCCATTCTCTGTGGCCTTATACGGTCAGGAATGTGGGGAGGGGGAAGTATGTGACGATGGGTGGGGTCTTCCAGTACCTGGTCACCAAACTTAGTAGAAAGTTGGTGTCTGTGGTTTGACAAAGATGTGAGGTCAAACTCGTTAAGAAAGGAAATGTATGAGATTTTGGGGGATTTTGATATTACTAGTAAAGAACGGTACTGGATCCTCTCGAGTCGTTCCGACAGCTCCCGTGTTAAACCGAAGTGCCATACAGGACAGCAGTATTCGAAGGAAGGGCGAAGGAACACAAGGTAAATGCGAAGGAGGGGGTGTTTAGGGGTACCATGGCGGGAGAGCATTTTGAGGGAACTTATGCCCATATTGGCTCTTTGTAGCATAGATTGAACTTACTTATCCCTCTTGAGATATCCTCGTTAACATTGTATTACTTACCCAAATGCGTCTTCGATTGTCTCCCACTGCGTCAATCTGGCAACAAAAATCACCTTTGCATAATCCTCAGCTCTTGTCTGGAAGTCGGAAGGGCATTCCTCCACAGGTATATACATTCTTGGAACTCTCCGATCAGTCGGGCGGAAATGCGCGAACTTATTCGCAACTTCACGATTGTCACAGCGACGAATATGGCCGACGGCACATCGCGTATGTTTCTTTTCTTTAAGATAGACGACTTTGGCGGTTCTCTTCAAGAAAGTCCCGGCGTCCGGCCGTCGCAGAATCAGATCTATATTGAATTCCAGCTTCTGTGCCTCTTTCTTCGTATAGGCAAAGGGGAGCTTTCTTGGACGGTGGAATGGTCTTGATGTTTTTTCCGCTGCTTTTGGCTCTTTTTTAGTCTCACTGTTTTTGCGGTTCCTTTTTTTGTCACTTTTCTTCTGCCCTTTCTGAAGAACTTCGCGCACGTTTTTTTCAACTACTTTCAAGTTGTCGAAGTTTTCGAGGAGCTCGAGTTCATCTTCAAGATCATGCACTAAGCTGTCATCGCTTTTGTCTAACAGACCGTCGTCTTCACTTAATTCGTCAGGGGGGACAACGACCCCCACGCAAGCTTCATCGCTTTCTATCCCCTCCTCTATCTCTATATCACTATCACCTTCCACACCAACTAAATGTTTTCCTTTATCTTTCTTCCCCCCTCGCACTCTCCTTCTAGTTCTCTTCTTACTCAAACGATCTTCCGCTTCCTCCACTTTTTGTCCAGTTTCTTCCACCGGTAGGACAACCGACTCGCCGGGCGCTAGTTCATCTCCAACCGCACCAATCAGAACAGCGGCTTCACCTGGCGTGATTTTCAAATGTTCAACATGTGGTATCTGGCAGTCGGGTGAGATGCCGAAAAGTGAGCACTCGTCCGGGTGGGTAGCGAGGTATTTGTATATGTATTCTTCGAGAATTTTCCACTCGGATTGGGGTTTGATTTGTACCACAACGACATCCCCATGAAGTGCTCGCTTACGATCACGAATTCCGCCAACGTACAGGTCCAGCCCGCCGGCCTAAAGAAGAAAAGAGGATTAGCGACTCACGTTTAAATCACACTCCTACAATCCACAATTCGGATTAATAATCTTTAAAATCTAATACACAAAAATTATACCGTATTTGTCATTATAGTTACAGTCGAAGGGCTTAGACAGGGCAGTCTAGTTACCTATCACTTATTCAACTAGATAGGCTTGAAGACCCGACGAAAATGAGTTACTTCTTTGCTCAGCTTTTCCTATAAAGATTTTGACCGAATACGAACCACATCAAAAAAATAAAATGCGCTGAAACATTCGGATGTTAACTATTAAAAGTTTACTCAACAGGGCTGAGCCCCGACCGTCTAGTTAGTCCGTCTAGACCGTCATTTACTTGAATAGGCCTGGGATCCCGATAAAAATGCGTTACTTCGTTTGTCCACTATTCACAGACGATCGATTTCATCGAATGAAGTTATTCTTTCAGATTTGAGGTACCTCTATGTGCTTATATTCAAAAAATGCATAAAACGGGTACGTGAAAAGAGGTGTTCCGTTTTTGTGCATTGTTTTTGTTTGTGTGCCCTATGTGTGGTGAAATTGATGAGAGTCTGTTACATTTTATGTGTGAATGTGGTCAGTTGGGGGATTAAGGGAGGAAATCTTTGGGAGGAGTGCTTTAGGGGAGAAAGGGTTAGTAGATTTGATTGAAGATAAGTGTTTCGCAGTAATGAGAAATTTGGCAGTGTTCGTCCGGTTGGCAGCGAAGTGTTATTAAAGTTCAATGGACACATCAAACTACCCTAATCTCACTCTGTAACAACCTAGGAACAATGCTTACCCCCTAGACCAGCAGCTTTTTCAACAGTTTCCTCTCTGTGATATTTCAAAGCGTAATTTTTTTGGCCAGTACATTTTCAATTTACTAGCTTAGACAAAGATAAAAGTGATGTTTCTTATAATACTTAGTAATATTTATTTTATGCATAAATCAGCTTTTATAATTCAGATTTTTGTATAGGTTACTTGTTTTTGAATGATTTGTGTAGCTCTGTTATTTCTTATAAGCTTATTGCATATTCTTGTACATTTTATAAAGCAAGGTAATCAAGCTTCACAACACTATTCCACAAAGAAAAACTTTTAATAGGCACTTTAAGCCATGGAACTTCTGATGAAACACTAGAACAGTTAATAGGCACTTTAAGCCATGGAACTTCTGATGAAACACTAGAACAGTCAGGTAAACTGCAGCTGCGGCTTGACCTTGGTGACATCTCAAATATATCCTTTTCTGTCAAGCCTTGCTGGGAGTTTTTGAATTTCCTGCCACGATATCCCAGCTCCTAAGATTTGGATCGCCGAAATGCCAGAGAGGTAAAGACAAGGGATAGCAAGAAAACGGCCGATTTTCGTAGCGCCTTCTAAAGGAAGTTTGAAATGTTTATTTGTGAAGCATTTAATACAAAGTAAAACATTAAAAGTGTCCATTGTGCTTTAAGCTATATCTAGGATTTTCATTTTTTGTTTTTGTTATTTTGTTTTTCTTGTACGTGATTCTTTTGTGGTGTTTGCTATGGCCAGTTAGCTTTTTGCAATAAATATCATATCATCATATCATATCATATACATTTTTCCAAGCTTGGGCTCAAGGAGTATTTTTTGGGATCCCGAAACGTAAGTGGAGGGATACTTATGACTTCGTAAAAGTTGTCCGTCTGACACACGGGTAACTCTCGAAGGGGTGAGATGTTTTGTTCAAACTTGGTGTGAGGAAGAAATAGAAAACCGTGATTTTCGGGGTTTTTTCTTGATCAGCTAATTATCCCTCTAGGATGATGTGCGAGGGATAAATATAAATTCGGATATTTCGGTTGCACTTCCGGCAAACCGTCCTCAGCGAAAAACAAAACAAAACTAAATCATAAAATCCACCACAATCACAACAGGAGTTTTTGTGGAAGATTTTTTATCAAAAGTGGTCAACGTATAATGGATTTTTCGAGTGGGCCGTTTTCTGGGTGAAAGCTTCTGCGCTTTCCCAGACGGATGGTAAATTGTAAATATACACAGAGCTCAGAATTGTAAATAATCACAGATTTGTACACATACATTTTAACACGCACATTTTATCTTTCATTATTTTATTTTTATCTGCATCCGCACCGTTTTCTTCTGGTTTTTAGTTACATCTCGTCTTATTGTCTGTTGGTTCCGCATCGTTCTCCTGTTGTGATTGTGGTGGATTTTATGATTTAGTTTTGTTTTGTTTTTCGCTGAGGACGGTTTGCCGGAAGTGCAACCGAAATATCCGAATTTATATTTATCCCTCGCACATCATCCTAGAGGGATAATTAGCTGATCAAGAAAAAAAAAACCCGAAAATCACGGTTTTCTATTTCTTTCGTAATGAATGGTCAGCTTGGCTTCAAACCTTATATTTGGTGTGAGGATCCACTGGGTCAAAGTACAAACAAGTTCGTAGATGGGCCATGTAGCCCAACATTTAGGCGCGGGGGAAGGGGTTTTAAATTGAGGGATAAAGAAAATATTTAAGCCTATGCGAGAGTCGATTAAGGGGTAAGGAGACATTCTGAATCCAGAACTGAAGTTTAATTTCTCACCGGACAAATAGTTCGCCCAGAATCCGGCCAAAGCCGAAAAATTTGTTGAAAGTGAAAGTTTTATTCGATGTAAGGGTAAGAAGACGTACTGAATCCGAATATGACGATTATTTTCTACCTAGACACATAGTTCGCGGAATCCGGTTGAAACCGGAAACTATTTTTTAAGCAAAAGTTTTATCTGAAGTTGATTAGAGGTTTGATGTAGCGGAAAGGAGGCAAGCTGAATCGGTATGTGGGAATTATTTTCCTACGACAGGTACCCTCCCCCCCCCCCCCCCCCGTCCCTGTGGGTATAAATTAGTTCGAATCTGTCAACTGTGGTAATAACCGTCGTTAGAACCAAAGTCGAAACTCGTATTTGCAATAACTTTACTTGCTTGCCCACTCATAAAATTACATTCTCTGGAAAAAATTGGCGGTGCATTTGTGAATGAATGAATGAATGAAATTTATTTCCCATTTTGTGTTTCCGTCAGTTAGAAATCCAAGCACTAGTGCATTATTCCGAAACACCTCTTGTGCACATGGACCTCCAATGGCATCCAACATGTTATGCCGAGTGTTGTCAATGCCAGCAGTTATGCTTGCCACAACATTAGGAACGTGTCCGAAATCTTTTTGGTGCTCTAAATGCTGCATTAATGCTGCACTTTCTTTCTTTGTTTTGTCCGAAAGCTGTTACCTTTTTTTCTTCTCTGATACTTCCAGAATACCAAAATTTAAGTCAGGAAGAAGAAAGAAGAATTAGCTGTATAAAGCTGACAAAACGGATCAGCTACTGATATCCAACCTTGTTATCTTTCCTTTCTTCGTTGGCCATGGTCGCCAGTTGTCTTAGAATTTCGAATGTTTGCCGACTTGTCAGTTGTCTTTTTGAATTTGTTATGTTTGCCGCCGAAAATACTGAGAGAATCGCCATACTCCCCAGTTTCTTCTTGAAAATTCAGCATAGAATCTAGCATTCTTACTGAATTTCTCGATCAATTTTATGCTGAATTAATGCTGCATTAATTGAGCGAAAATTTAAGTCCGAAAGCGAAATGCTGCATAAATCGTTCGTTTCGAGCTTTCTGACACGTTCTAGGAGTACCTGCTTGAGCCTGTACTGTCATTTCGGCATGTGACATCATACCTCCAAGAGTATTAGATGATGCAATAATCACCTCCAACATGGATATAGTTCTACTAAAGATTTCGATGTGATTTGGGAAGGAGCATTTACTACCATGTTCGTCACAACTTGCTCCAATCTAACGAATCTACTTGGAACCAGTGCTAATCTTGCCAATTCGTAAGACGATAGATAGCTACTGGTGTCACTGGTAGCCAAGGAGCTTATCCAAGTGGTGCTTATTTTTTGAACTGGTTCATTAGCAAGGACGTCCATATTAGAATCCTTTGTCCCATAATTATATATTCTCAGGAAGAATGATTTTTCAAATGTTAAGTGACATTTTCCATATCCAAGACTTCGTGCATGCATCATGAATCCACCAGACCCTGCGCCGCCGCTTCCTTCCGCCACTAGACGAAACTTCCCTGGCGTTAGCTTAGGTATCAAACATACCTTCGTCGCCAGAGTCATTGGCACCTCGCGCCCTTTTATTAGATCGGTCAATTTGATTTCTGCCGTCAGCCATTGGTAAGTTAGGGTACTGAACTCCTGCTATGCATATAGCTGCGTACTTGACTCCGATTCAAACCAATCACGCAGTCTTCGTAACAGCATCTTTGAAACCCAATGTCATTGTATTAAATGTCCGTTGTAGAAACCTCCTATTTGTTGCCCGAACTTGTTCACTAGTTGATGCAGCAGAATGTGATAAGTCTTGTTCTCTTGCAACCTCGTCGAGTTCGTCCATATGGGCAGGGCCTTGTACGGGTTTGCCGGGTCCAAGGTAACTGTACCCGGGAAACAACAAGCCAGGCCTGACAACGTCCAACCGAGTCTGAAACTCCGTAGCGTCACTGGGTGTATAAGGCTTAGTGCGACCACTCTTCTTGGTTGCCTTAAGTATTCTGGTCACAATAATACAACGCACTAGAATTTATACCCACAGGGATGGGGGGTACCACTCGTACCTTATCTTCATCGCGCGGCCATTGGTTCCACCCGAAAACGATTTTAGACCGTGGTATCAAATACCATGCTATATCCAGAAACACAAATATTATCTTTTCCCAATTAAACTGCGTACAAATACCAACAGGCCTACTTGACCGTGGAATTCGCGAATTTTTGTTTGTTGGCACCTGTAGAGTCTGTCAAGACTTCACACTCCGAAGCGGGCAAAATACTTAAAAACTGTACGCGCCGTGGTTAGAAAATGCGAAAGCCAAGGAAAAGAAAAATAGACCAAAACACAAGACCAAGACTTCCACCTTGAAAGGGTTAATAATAATAACAACAATATTAGTAATAAACGAGGCTATAGATAAGCTAATTCAGAAAGTTCTTGGAAAGTCCGCCCACCCGCGGTTACCAGTACTTTGTGCCCAGTGGACGACTACTGATTAACTCGCTCTGTTTTTCTTCATTTGTAATGCTGTATACATTTTGTCATTGGTCGCTAATTGTCTTTTCTCTCTTTCGTTCTTTATTTCTTTTCTTCCATTTACTCCGTTCTAATTCAGTTTGAATGTAACGGGTTATAGAGAATGTACATACATACATAATAATAATAATAGCATGACCAAGGCTTCCACAAGGAGAAACAAAATTTTGAAGCATCCTCACGTCACTATTTTTACAGAGTTTTCGGCGGACCTTGGAGCTCTTGAATAAGTTTCCACTGCTTGGCTGTCAAAAAAAGCTCGGACGAAAAAGCGCTAAAATGGCGAAACACGCTAGGAGGGAAGGAGCTGGGAATCGAAGCGGAATGTGCTTAAGTACTTAAGAATTTATTGGTACTTGAGAGCTTCAAGGAAAGCTCGAGGAAAGCTGTACTTAAGTAAAACTCAAGTACCTTGATTTTGTACTTAAGTAGTACTTGAAGTGCAAGTACTTGAAGTACTTCCCAACACTTCTGGGGATGTATAGACGTACGAGGAGTCCTTTAAAGCTATGGTCTTGCCAGGCTAAAGTAAGTTTAAAATAACTTTCTACTCCTTCAAACGATCATACTAGTCCTCAAAACAGCAGCAATAGCCATGGTGTATAGACTTTCAGGTTGGTGTTCCCAAAAATTAAGTCAGTGATAAGACTTTGAATAGTAGGTTACAGAAGCATGTAATAGAGGAAGAGTTAGGCAAATGCAGGCCTACTGTTGTTTCAGGAGAAATGGAGGATGGACTTGAACCAATATGTAAAATTATTAGAGAGGTAGTAAGTAAAGGATAACAGGCTGACGATAAACGTAGGTCCAAAAAACAAGGTAAGGAATTTTTTTATGTAGAAAGCGAAGATAAGAGAAAGGAGGTTATAGTTGCTCTATCTAGAATTAAGGAAAGTACTTCAGTAGATAAAATACTGTTAGAGAAGTATAGGGGGCAACGAAGGCAGTATAAACAGCTAAAAAAAAAAAAAATTATGAAATTCAGAATCAAAGAATTAAAATTATGGAAGAAGAGTATGTTAAGAAGAATAAGAAAGAATTTTGGGATTGAATTAAGGTTTCATTTCGAGGGGGGGGGGGGGGGAGTCGGGAACTGGACCGTCGGCAAGATCATGGTCAGAATACCTGGAAAATAAACACTCGAGTGAAGATAATCTACAGACGTTAACGCGGAAATTGAGGGAGAAAACCGAATTTCCTATGAGAGGAAGGATTACGCACTGACGGTTCCTGTTAATCCAGAAGAGGTCTGGGATTCAATGAAAAAGATGAGAGGGGGATCTTCACCGGGTCCAGACGGGATACCCACGATTATTTGGAAACGTGTCAGAACGTATCTACTACCAATGTTGGCACTGCTATTTTCGGGCATACTACGAAAGTGTGTGTGGCCGGAGCAATGGAGTTGGTCAATAATGACACCCCTGTTTAAAAAAGGTAATAAGCAGGAGCACGGGAATTATAGAGGGATACATCTAGGGAGTAGTATATCAAAGATATTTCGTAAGGTTTTAGATACAAGGTTAAAAAAATGGTTAGATTGTAGGGAGGTTTTAAACAGGTACAAGCGGGGTTTAGACAAGGATATGAACCAATGGATACTAAGCCTAGAAACGGAAGGCTGTATGTAGCATTTATAGATCTAAAAGGGGCTTTCGACAATGTAGATAGAGTTTTGTTAATGGATAGTTTACTAAGGATAGGACTACCGGCTACATTTATGTTGATGTTAGCAGAGATATATAGGTTAACTCGTTTGATAGTTAGAGTGGGGAAAGAATTGTAAAGAATAATAAGTTACAATTTGGGAGTTAAACAAGGATGTATTCTGTCGCCAAAATTGTTCGGAATTCTTATCAATGATGTTGTTGAGTTCATGCTAAAACAAGGAGCACCTACGTTTCGTTAGACTTATTTGTGTTATGTATGCTCCTTTTCGCTGATGATATCGTTTTGTTAAGTGATAGTGGAAATAATTTGCAGGTTTTACTTGATTTGTTAAGTGTATTTAGAGGGCAAGAAACTGGAGCTAAACACAGGTAAGACGGTAGTGTTAGTATTTAGGAAAGGAGGGAATCTGAGGTCTGAGGATAAGTTCAAGTACGCAGGTAGAGAAACTGAAGTGAAAGAAGAATGGACGTATTTAGGAATAAGGTTTAGAGCTAAAGGTAAGACATTTAGTAAACATATCGAAAAGAGCGTAGACAAAAGAAGATTATGTTAAAATTTGATTTTGAGGAGTGAACTGAAAGACATTAGGAATCTCCGGGCCCATAAAGAAATATTTAGGTCTAATGTGGGGGTAATGCATTACGGGTCTGAAGTATGCGGCTATGAGAAAATAGATAAAATAGAAGTTTTGCAGTTGGGTATTTTAAAAGGAGGTTAGGGGTTAGTAAATGTACAAATAGTGTAGTGATTAAGGGTGAGATAGGTCTAACATCGTTGAGAAATGCAAGATTAGTTAATATGGTTAGATTTTGGGAAAAGATTGTTAGTTTGCCACGTGTTAGAATAATAAAATCAGCATATTTAGAAGCGTTGAAAGCGATTCATCTAATTCGTGGCCATATTTGGTAAAAAAAAAAAAAAAGATATTGGAAGATTGTGGGATTGGTGAAATGTGGAATAACGGAGTAGGAAATGAAGGGGGAGTTAGCAACCTAGTGCAGTAAATACTTAAGAGCCAGGAAATACAGGTTTGGCACGTCCAAAAGGATCAACCGGAATCTCTGAGGCTTTATGCCGCGGTAAGGGAGACATGGGGTGAGAGTACAATGTTTAAAGCGGGTCTTAAGCGGGAGGAATTAAGAATTATTATTGAAATGTTGGCGAACAGCCTGCCAATTGGTGCTAGAAGGCGTTATATTGGTAATTTTAGGCAGAAATCCGGTCCTTACTTTTGTCCGATGTGCGGATGCGAGAATGAGAGTTTGGTTCACGTGGTTTGCGAGTGTATGGAGCTGAGTGAATGGAGGAAAGAACAGTGTGGTGTGAAAGAGTTTGATGAAGACTGGTTAATTAGAGTTGTTAGGAATGAATGTTTATTACGATTAAGAGATTGGGGCGATTCCTGAGGACAGCGATGGAACATGGAAGTAGATTTTTGGATTAGGGAAGTAACAAAGAATTGTTGAAAATGGTCTTTTGTGTTGTTTTGTTTTGTGCGTTTTATTCTAGTATGTGATACTTTTTTGTGATTTTTTGTTACCATGGCCCTCGGGCTCCTTAGCAATTAAAAAATCTATCTACCTATCTATCGTCCCACAGGTGCTGGAGTGGCACAATTTGTGTAATATCGGACGGAAACAATTTTTTTTCACCCATGGGCGTTTTCAGGCATTATTGTGAATTTTTACGACTAAAAACACCGCTTCCATCAAACAAATAAAGCTTTTAAAGCGACATATCCGGCCGATATCAGGAAATAGGCGGAACTGTTTTGGGGCTAAGCAAATAAAAATATCGCCGGAAATTCAAAGACCAACACGTTTTTTGATAAATTGGCGATAATTTGACTGCTAATTAACGCTCTGGCATGAGCAACGAACGGAGGGCAATTAAAGAACGAGTAGAGGGCTGTGTGTAGTATTAAATGTAGTATTTTGGTGCCTATTTTATTTAACTGCTCATTCTTACGAACTGAAATACCCCCACTGTACAAACCAAGCGACGGCTGTCCTTAGGGCGCGGCGCGTATCAGTACTTGAAAGGTATTGAATTTGCCAATTATGGGTTTGTTGCGATAATTTGTAAGCAAATCCCTCGAGATAAGAATCATCACGGGTGACATGATACGCACTTTAAGGGCGCTAGAAATTCGTCTGGACGGCAAAATATTTTGCTCAAAAAGTATTTTTTGTACTTTAAGAAATTCCTTTAAACCCTTTAAACAAAAAGAGATTATGGGCCCTTTTGGATCCTGAATATCGTTTGATCAAAAGTATTTTTTTTTACTGCGCACTTTAAGGGTGTCAGAAATTCATTTCCAAGCAAAACACTTGAGGAAAAAATGATCATGGACTCGTGGGGATCAGCAGAATGTATATTTTGCTTATAAGTATTTTTTTTTTTTTGTTGCGGTTAAAATGAGTACTTTAAGGGATAGTTAAATCTTGGAAGTGACAATTCCTAAGCCAATGTTGTCGAGTCTCTAATGCTCCTGCCAAGTTTCATTGTCCTATCCCACCTGGTAGTTTAGCTCCCGACCATCGGAATTCCGCAATCCCAGCGCATGAATCTTGTCCAGATCTGTCAATAATGTACCTAGTAAAGAACCAGAAACGTCACCATAACAAACGTTTTTGACTGGTTTACATAGGTAAATTTTGAGAATTTGTTGTTCCTTGTTCTTTCCTAGGATCACCAGCGTCTTTCGGACTAAGTCATATAGAGTATTTCACCGCGTCATTTGTGTCCAATGATGCACGGCCACACTCTTTGCAAGCTAAGGGCGTTCTGGGAATCTACGCGATTTTATACGCCAGCTGTTCTTGCGACATCAGCTAAAACCCGCTTCGTTTTCCAGAGCTATATTTGCGCTCCGCTAGTTTTGGAAAGTAACGCGGAAAGCGAATTGACTACATGGAGCGGAAAGTGATCTCGGCAAGTCAGCAAGAAGGTGTAAAAGTGCAACGACTTTCCGGTACTTCTTGTGCCCGGCGGATTCTCGCTTTGCTTTTTTGAAAGAATCCATGAGAAGGCCAGGACCCAATAATATGTCACGCTCGACTATGCACAGTGAACACCACCATATCCCTTAGACCTATACCGAAGCATTTTTTTTTCTCCTCTTTATTTCATTTATAGACATACGTGCTTTGAGAATTCGCTTCGGTCTCATAAAGCTTTTCCAATTGTGAATTCGAAATCGGATATTAATTTCGATTCTATTCTCGTTTTTTTCTTATTACCCAATTGATCTATAGTTTATATTTGTTTTGTTTTCTGGACAAGATTAATAACTGTCCAGCGGACCCTTCTTGTGCTTTCATAGGTTTAGTTTATATTAAATGTATATTTTTTTTTTATATAAATAAATGAAACTGAATTTCTGGGTGCTGAACAAAAACAGAAACCAAACAAACTGACTTCATAAATACTAGCTTACGCATTTACAGAACGAACACATCCAATCAAGAGAAGTGGGTTCTGCCTTAAATTTCCGGGTGCAACAAGAAAGTAGAAGATCTGAAAATACTAGACAAAAATTCTTTGACTTATCTATTGTGATTCTGATTCGACTACTGAATACTTTAACTTTTATCCCAAGAAGTGCAATGACAACGGTATTGTTTAAAGTTGACGTTCAAAGAAGCTTATCTCTACAAGAAAATCGGCTAGGTGTGATCTTACCATAATTCGCCTTCATCACACTAAAATGACCAAATTCTTAAATACTCGAATCGATACTAAATTGGAAACAGTAGAAGTAAAAGAGGACATTTTTCATTACACTTCTGGGTGCTGGACGAAAAAACAAATAAACAAAAAACTTTAAATCGTAGCTGCCGAATTTACAGAAAAAGGACACGAGAAACTCAAGAAGCAAAACGGTGCATTCCGCGTGAAAAACAAGCACAGAAGATCTGTAAAAAACTAGACGAAATTCAAATACCAAGAATTACCGGTGCGCTGATGTAGGCGTCCTCGTAATTCTTCGGATTGATCCGTAAAACGCCCTGAAATAGAAAAAAGGGGTCAAACACATAATAAAATAAATAAAACAGAAAGCACTTTAAGCCCCCCATACTGACTCGTAGCGACTTTTGGGACCCAAATAGAAGTTAGAGATGAATGAACCCACCATGAATTATGTCTTTAGATGTCAATTCTTTTGCTTTTACTTTTGTTGGAATCATTCACTTTTTTTAATCATGGCCCTGGGCTTTTTGGGGAATAAATTCATCCAGTCATCCTAAATCTACCCATCTATCGGTGAACTCCAAAGCTCCAGTAAAGATCGAAATATTCTGCTGAAATAAGTCTACTTGTCTACATTTTTAAGCCGAAATACGTTAAATAAATAAAACGAAAAAGGTTTTTTTTTTGCTAAGTTGTCAAAAAGTGGCACACGACTACGCTAATCTAGGAACACCGAATTAAGAACAGGGCCAATTAATCATATTAAACAAATACATAAAATTAATATATCAACACAATATTCGGAAGACTGTTACGCCTCTTTTTTAAGAAGAAATCAAATTCACTACCCATTTACAGACAACGTAAAAGAAATTTGCAATAATCAAACTACACTAGTACTAGTAACATATATCAATAAGTTGTTAGAAATTTGTACGCGGGTTTCGAAGGTCTTTCCTATCGACTAGGTTAATATGGCAGGGAGATGCTGACAGCGATTATCGAGAAATTCTTCCCTTCTTGGACCGTCGAAAAAAACTATTCCTATTGCCCATTTTATCCGATTACTGTAGTGCTTTGCGCGCTGTTTCTACACGTAGTCAGAAGTATTTGACCCCATGATCGAATATTATTGTAACACAAACGAATTGTATACAATATTAGTATTACTTTATTATGGACCAAATTAAGAAACCAAAATTGTATATTGCAGGAAGATTATGTGACAAATGGTATATTATGTACTGGTATCTTAGTGAATTTTTATTGACATTTTCCTATGCTATTTTTCGTAATGAAGAGTTTTTGTATGATTAAAGTGAATTTGAATATAAAAAAAAAGTCCCTATGTAGCTGAGTGGTAGAGCAGTGGCCTAGAACAGTGGTTCTCAACCGGTGGTACGGGTACCCCAAGGGGTACGCGAAGGAACCAAAATTGATTTAGTCTGTAGCTTCAAAATCTCGCCTCACTCATTTTTGATTGCCGAAAGCCTAATCCAGCAGAGGCATCACCAGCCAAAATGTATCTTAAGGGGCAAGGTATTTTTACCGGCCGAATGTTTTTTTTTATTTAACTGCTTTTACGAAAAATCGCGGCGCTTCGCGCCGACTCTTTTCTTTTAATCGTCTGGCCGACCTTAGGGGGGATGGGTGTTGTCAACCCGTGCGCGACGCCTCTGATTACAAGTCCTAGTGAAAATCAGTGAAATAATATTCATTTAAAAACAGCTAGCCTACTGCCGTAAAATCTGTTCCTGTGTCAAACAATATTGTTTAAAGAAGAATAGAAGACATTGCAAGTGATATTGTCATTCAGGTTGAGAACTAGATTAACGAAAACGTGTGCGATGCAGTTTGATGGAACCACGGAGAAAATCAAACACGGAAACAGGGTCTGTGAAAAATATGCTGCTAATGACGTCGAGCCGAGATCTGACAAAAATTTTGCTACAAAGCAGCTTCTAGTGATCGCCTCATTGATTTTGTATATATTTTACTCATGTATGCCTTATCATTTATGATAATAACTATCGTCTTTTTCACGTTCTGAAAAAGGGGGTACGCAATCTTTTCGAACGTTGATTAGGGGTACGCGGTACGGAAAAGGTTAGGAACCACTGGCCAAGAAAGCCGGAGGGTTCAAATCCCGCCTGAGCTCTTCATCTTACCCAAACCATTAGGCCCCACCCCATGGGCCCTAGTTTGTCTATGAGGCTGCGACTTTCGAGTCCTAGACTTCTAAATTCAATTCAAAAGTTTATTCTCGTTTCACGGTACAAGTCCCTTCTATAACACTTCACCTGTGATATCTTTGTTGTTTTTTAAATATGTTTTTTATTTGCTTCTTATTTTAACAAACTAGGATACACCCCAATATTATTTTCGTTCGGATTTATTTTGTCATCGTCCAGCCCCCTCTCGCCCACTGTCCAATGCGTCAGCTAATTCAGTACATTCAACGTTTTTCCTGTTTTGCTGTGTATTTAATTGTTATGCGTTTTCTTTTTTTGTTTGTATATAGACTACTGTGCAAATCCCTAATTACTAGGCTACATGTAATAAAATCTTTCATTCATTCACAATGTTATTTATTTTGTTATTTTACAAATATATTTCATGTTGCTTATTTTAACGAACTAGGCGAGCCCTGCACTATCATTTTCGTTTGAAATAATATGTTAGTAATTTTTTTTATCGTCTCCTTTTCGATATCAAATCGACCTGAATTGCCATTTTTTCTCAAAAAGCCGTTAACGGGGTTGCGAATTCCTTGTCTTAGTTAATGAGACGCTTGGCAAACTTCCCGTGAACAGAGGCAAAGAACAACAAAAACAGCCAAAAACAAGTTGCAACATGAACCCAATTTTGCACGATAGTTTGGTGAGTAACATTCCGTCGGTTCAATTCTATTGAAGAAAAACAAAGGAACGGTGTCACCCGAGCTCGTATCTGGAGCTTCTGTCCAGCACGATTGCGACACTAAATTCGAATTGCTTAAAATAGAGTCATCTCTATACTTTGTGATGCCGACAATCTTCCACGAAAATATCCCAAACACTAAAACAACTACTCATACATTCACTTCCTTCGGGTTGCTACTTGCAAGGATCTAACCCCTTTGACCCCCCCCCCCCCCCCCCCCCCCGAATATAGTCGGCAACGCCTTGATTATTCACTCCTTTTCTATGCGCATAACGAATCAGCATTGCCATATTCCTGAGAGATACAGTATCAGCATGTTCGTCCTTACGAAACGTGTCCTTTCATTTTTATTTTTGTTTTTGCTCGAAAAGTGCTACTATAGAAGATATCGCCTGAGATCCGCCGGTAGGTTATTGAGGGGGATCCACATGAGAGGCTGAAGAGGTTGTAAGCATCACGAAATGGAGAGAGGAGTTGGTTTTAAGTAGGAAAAAGCATATTTTGAGGCCCTCTTTAATCAACTGCGTTTCTAATTTCCTGTCGGCTAGCACTTTTGCCTGCAATATTCCGACGGTATACCTCTATGTTGCAGACAAATTGTCTTTGGTTCTTTAATTAACTGACCGCAGAAATACTCTTTCACAAAATTCTGGAGCAAAGATAATGAGCGTGTTCCATCCGACTTACCGTAGTTACTACGCATTACGTCACGAATTCTGGCTTTTTGCCGTCAAGGCTGGAACGATTTTTCTATTTTCCAGCAGGATCTCACGCCAGGGGCGAATCCGACCAATCATATTGCAGAGATGCGTAATTACTACACTTACTACGCTCCCGAGCATTGTAAGCAAATAGTAACTATTAGTTACTATTCCGACAAGGTTGGAACGGTCAGCGTAGTAACTTTTTGTGAGGATGGAACGGAAATAGTAACTAATAGTAACTATTGTTACAAGGGTGGAACACGCTCAATGTGTTGTCACCAGATTCCCCCCTTCCGTGCGTCGGTCCAAGAGGAACACTGGCAATCAGTTTTCTCCATATCCTGCTAATGTCTTCTGCTAATTTTTACACAGTTTCATCCAATCATTTAGTTCTGGTCACATCTTGTAAGGTAAGTGTACTAGTTGATTTGTTTCGTGTCTCTGTATTTCGTTAATATTTTATTTCTCTTCTAGCTTTAAGCTATTTGGAAAATTAACTGTTTTTCAGGAATACGTTTATTTTCTGTATGGTATCTTTACAGATAAACGGACAGCTTCACATTTAAATAAATAAACATATAATTGTTATTACATAGTCATATTTAGTGGCAATTTCGCTGCGATTAGTCAGTCTCTATTTAGGTCTACATGTTCATGTAATGTAAACTTGATTGATTGATTGATTTAAAGGACACCTCGCACTACATAGTGTGTTTTTGATAGATGTTAGATGTTTTTGGATAGATGATTTTTATTTTCATAGTGTGTTTTTTTTTTTATAGATTTTTTTTGTTTTTATAGACGTTTTTGGACAGTTGACGACTTTACAGAATATTACACGCGGCTTTGGCTGTGCCCAGAGATCGGCGAATCTAATCATGAAAGGATTCAACTCCGAATCCGAATCCGGTCCTAGGTACGAATCCGATTCCACCACCTCAAGCTGAGGATTCGAATCCGGAATCGAATACGACCTTAACTAAAATCACATTAAGTACATAGTTTATAGTTTAAAACTTTTGACGAAACAATAACTAAGGTCGTAACGGAGATATCCCACAACACTTGTAGAGAGAACAACCTATGTGTTTTCTGTTGAAAATTCAATACCTTGCAACAGAGATGCTCAGTTGTGACGATAAAAACTATTTTCTTTTCCAAATTTTCCAGGTTTTGCAAAATGTTTCCAAATTTTTCAAAACCTTTCGGTTTAAATAAACAGTTAATATTATTCCTGCACACAGGACTGTGTAAGATCCCTTCTTTAATTATTCGATTGTAAAGGTAAAACCTTTTTTCTTTTCAAAATTTCCATTTTTTGCAAAGCGTTTCCAAATTTTTCCATAACCTTTCGCTTTTAATAAACAGTTAATATTATTCTTTAACATGCAACTCTATATGGAGCGTGTTCCACCCATCTACAAATAGTAACTACTAGTTACTATTTCCGTTCCAACCTCACCAAAAGTTACTACGGTGACCGTTCCAACCTTCTCGAAACAGTAACTAATAGTAACTATTTGCTTACCACGCTCGGGAGCGTAGTCAGCGTAGTAACTACGGATCTCTGTAACAAGATTGGTCGGATTCGCACGTGGCATGACATTCTGCTGGAAAATAGAAAAATCGTCCAGCCTTGACGGCAAAAAGCCAGAATTCGTGACGTCATGCGTAGTAACTACTGTAAGTACAATAAATTTGGAGCTAAGATAACGTGTTGTCCCCAGATGACCCATCTATTCCCCCCTCCCCTCCCGTCTTCCGTGCGTCGGTCCGAGAGGAATACTGGCAATAAGTTTTCCCCATATCCCGCTAATTCTTCTACCCAATTTTTACGTAGTTTCACTCCATCATTTATTTCTGGTAATTTCTTGTAAGTGTATTAGTTAAATTGTTTCTTGTGTGTCTGTGTATTTTGTAAATTTATTTTCCTTTTCTAGCTTTTAGCTATTCTGATTAAACTTGATTGATTGATTGTAAGTAGGATGGAACACGCTCATGATCTCAGCCTTACCTCAATCAGCTCTCCCCTCTTCAGCCCTTCCTGGACGTCAGCCAGGCACAAGTAAGGGTCGAATGGGATCGGAGTCTCTTTCTTCTGGTTCTGGCGACGAGGACCTTGAGGCTTCTCTCCCGGGGTGCCTGCGTTCGATGGACCAGACTTAGGGGTAGTCACTCGCGGGCGGGGGGCAGATGAAGCGGTGGTTCTGGAAGTCTGTCCTCCTGCCTTTGGTTGTAGGGTAGTAGGAGTCTCTGATGTGCTGGGTGTTCTGAAATCACAAAAAAAGTGACCAGTGAGAATTGCGGGTCCGTTTTCGTCCGGTCGGACCAGGATAATAAGGCACGAAAGCGGATGGAGTTTTGAACCAACAGGAATCAGTAGCCTAACTGTGAATACCACAAAGTCCGTATTTCGCACACTCACAGGACAATGATAAGCGGTATTGCGATCGCCCTCCTATGACGGCAATACAAGAACTCTCTTAAAGCACACCTCGCAGTATTTACTGTTTATATTCCATTATTCAAAGCTATCTGAATACTGAAAAATTATGCCCTGCTTTTAACAAATTATCCACGATTTTGGCTGTTTTAAGCTTTTTCCCCGGCCCATTGATTTTAGCGAAAACTTGTCAAAATTCAGATGACCAATGTTACGCATCAATAGTATGATGCGCGAACACTCGTCAGGAGCATAATACATGGAAAATAGTGAATCGTGGCAAGTGCAAAGACTAGTGAGGTGTCGTTAGTTGGTCAACAATGTAACTAAAGAAATTTGGGTCTCCGGATTTAAGAATCAATGAATGTAGTTACGGAAATGGTTTTATTGGCATTATAGGTACAACGGGTCCTTTAACTAAGACGATGCAAGTTTAACTACTACCATGCCAAGGTGATACAAGTGGATTGGCACTCCTACCAGGCCAACACAGTCAGCCCTTCTTCCAGAACGATAAAACTTAGTCTGCTTTCATACCAGTTTGAAACTAATTCCACTGTGCTCGTACTAAAGAGACCCCCCCCCCCCCCTGTCAAGCTAGTTGTGGCATCTTGAAAAGAACCCAAACAACACTCAGGGGCGGCTCAGATATCGTCCGAACAACACATAAACTTGTTCACAAAAGTTCGTACGAGTCGTTCGTACGTTCGATACAAGTTCTCTCTTAACTAAGACAATGCAAGTTACACTACTCGCATGCCAAGGTGATACAAGTTGATGTGCACTGCTAAAGGTCAATACAATTTGCACTTTTTCCATTGGAGATCAAATTCCGACTGCTTTCATGCCAGTTTAAGACTAAAGGCGTATTCTCGCCGTTTAGACTCCGCGTACAGAAAACAGCGAGAACACGGGGAATGCTTCCAAAACGAATTTTGTTCGAAAAAAGAATATGCAGTTGACGAAATTAGTCTTGATCCATTAATTTTGTTTTGTTTCTTCTGACTGTTTCTAATTAATTTTATATTGCACTAACACCAGCAAAAATTGATTCACCTCCGAATATGAAAGAGAGTCCTTTTTGGGATCCCAAAACGTAAGTGGAGGGATACCTATGACATCGCAAAAGTTGTCCGTCTGTCCGTCCGTCCGTCCGTCCGTCTGTAAGCACGATAACTCTCGAAGGGAATGATATATTTTGATGAAACTTGGTGTGAGGGTTCGTTGGGTCGTCGGACCAGTCAAGTTCGTAGATGGGCTTTGTAGCTCTACATTTAGGGGTGGGGGAGGGGATTCAAATTAAGGGACAAACAAAATATTTTGAAACAGCTAATGTGATAGTCGATTATGGGGTAAGAAGACATGCTGAACACGATGGTGAAAACCATTTTGTCATCGGACAAGTAGTTCGCCCGGAATCCGGCCGAAAACGGAAATTTTGTTGAAAGTAAAAGTTTTATTTGAAGTTGATTAGATGTTCGATTTAGGGGTAGGAAGACATGCTGAAGACGATGGTGAAAATTATTTTCTCGACGGACAAGTGTTTCGCCCGGAATCCGGCCCAAACCGGAAAGTTTGTTGAAAGTAAAAGTTTTATTTGAAATTGATTAGATGTTCGATTTAGAGGTAGGAAGACATGCTGAAGACGATGGTGAAAACTATTTTCTCGATGGACAAGTATTTCGCCCGGAATCCGGCCCAAACCGGAAAGTTTGTTGATAGTAAAAGTTTTATTTGAAATTGATTAAATGTTCGATTTATAGGTAGGGAGACATGCTGAAGACGATGGTGAAAACTATTTCTCGACGGACAAGTATTTCGACCGGAATCCGGCCCAAACCGGAAAGTTTGTCAAAATTAAAAGTTTTATTTGGAGTTGATTAGATGTTCGATTTAGGGCAAGAAGACATGCTGAACACTTATGTGAAAACAAGTTTCTACCCGGACATGTAGTTCGTCCGGAATCCGGCCAAAACCGGAAAACTGTTGGTAGTCAAAGTTTTATTTCTAGTTGATTAGATAAGCGATTTAGGGGTAAGAAGAGATGCCGAGTCCCTGTGTGACAATCGTATTTTATCCGGACATATAGTTCGACCGGAATCCGGCTGGAATCGGAAAATTTGTTATAAGCTAAATTTCTATTTGAAGTTGATTAGATGTTCATTACTGGAGAAAGAAGATACCCTGATTTCGTCTTAGAGCTTTCTTTTTTCGCCGGACAAGTAGTTCTGGAGTTCGGCCGGAACCGGGAAATTGGCAGAAGTGGCAGGAAGTTTTCGTCAAAACAGATATGACTTATAGGGGTAAACACACATGCTGAATCCAAATCTGAACTTGGTTTTCTCAGGTGATTAGCTATTTGGCCTTAATCTGTTTCTGAATTTTAATTGTAAAAATGTTCAAGGAGTCTGGCGAAGACTGGATCTGGCTAAGACAAGACCCAGTTGTCTGGATCAGATATTGAATTTTTGGGATCCCATCGAAACCTTTGGTCTTGTTAATGACGGTGATGATAATCGGAGCATTCCCCATCCGTGGGGACTGGCGAGAATAAGGGGAGTGAGTCCCCGGGACAAACAAAAACGCGAGGACTCCTCAAGTGGAGTCCTCGGGGACCGGCGAGAGTACGCCTTAAGGCAACTATTCTCGCACTGAGGAGATACTCCTTCCCCCTGTCATGATACTCTGTGGCACTCAGAAAAGTCCAACTTTCGTTAACCTTTCATCAAGTCCATAAGCTTGACCAATAAGAGAAGAGATCCAAGGCGGAGTTTTTGGGATCCCAAAACGTAAATCGAGGGATACCTACAGGCGTATTCTCGCCGTTCCCCGAGGACTCCTCGGGGAATCGAAGGGAACAGCGAGAATAGAGGGAGTCACTCCACGCGGACTCCGCGTACAGAAAACACCGACAACACGGGGAATGCTTCCAAAACGGATTTTGTTCGAAAAAAAAATGCAGTCTTGATCCACTTTATTTTTGGTTTTGTTTATTCTGACTGTTTTAAATTAATTTTATATTGAACCAACACAGCAAAAATTGATTCCTCTCCGAATCTGAAAGGGAGTCCTTTTTAATGATGGCGATGATAATCGAAGCATTCCCCGTCTGTGGGGACTCGCGAGAATAAGCGGAGTGAGTCCCCGGGACAAACAAAAAACGCGGGGACTCCTCAAGTGGAGTCCTACGCCTTATGACATCGCTAAAGTTGTTCGTCTGTCCGTCTGTCAGCACGATAACTCTCGAAGGGAATGAGATATCTTTATGAAACTTGGTGTGAGGATTCTTTGGGTCAAGGGTAAGGTCAAGTTCATAGATGGGCTCTGTAGCCCTACATTTAGGGGTGGGGGAGGGGGTTCACATTAAGGGGCAAACAAAGTATTTTTAAACAGCTAATGTGATAGTCGATTACGGGGCAAGAAGACATCCTGAACACGACGTCAAAACCATTTTCTTGTCGGATAAGTAGTTCGTCCGGAATCCGGCAAAAACCGGAAAGTTGGTAAGAATAATTAAAAGTTTCTTTTGAAGTTGATTAGATGTTCGATTATGTGATAAGAAGACATGGTGAACACCATGGTGAAAACCATTTTCTCGTCGGGCAACTAGTTCACCCGGAATCCGGCCAAACCGGAAAAACTTTTAAAAGCGAAAGTTTTATTTTAAGTTGATTAGATGACAGGTTTAGGGCTAAAAAAAAGATGCTGAGTCTCTATGACCATCACTTTTTACCCGGACATATAATTCGTCCAGAATTCGGTTGAAACCGGAACTTTTATAAGTTAAGGTTTTATTTTAAGTTATTAGATGTTCTTTATAGGGATAAGGAAATACGCTGAATTCGTTTATGAATTATTCTTCTTTTTGCTGGACAAGTAGTTCGCTCCGTCCAAAACCGGAAGTTTGGCAGACGTAAAGCAGGAAGTTTCGGTCAGTATCGTCAAAATAGATATGGCTTACAGAGGTATATCTGAACTTGATTTTCTCAGATGATTGGCGTGGCGAAGACTGGATCTGGCGAAGACAAGACCCAATTGTCTGGATCAACTGTTAGATTTTTGGGATCCCACCGAAACCTTAGGTCTTGTTAATTTTGAGGAAACTGATTATTGCTACAATAAGGTCGGATGATTTGAAGAGATTTTTGTAATAATGGCCACGACATATTTTGGTATAGGTTAACAAGGTCGAATCTCATCTTAGCAGCGAAAAAAAATACGGAACATACTTTGCGAACGCCCTCTGAGCCGTCCTTCAGGGTTTTGCGCTGAAAAACCGAACTACCGGAACGTCAACTTGAATCACGACAAATCTCAAAATGAAGGGTCCATTATACTTGGTCGAAAGAGTGGAACGGGAGTGAAAAAAAGGATCTCCGGTTCGTGGACACTGATTTGTATCAAGTCACTTTTGCATCATTATGCCTCAGCTCAAACTGTAGCAAGGCGCGGCGAGTCGGAACAAATAAATACGAAAAACAGATTACAGTATACGAAAAGATATTGCATGAAGCATGTAAAAAAAACTGGGATAGAGGCATATCAGTCAGATTAAAAAGTTGGCTCTTTATACCGGGCCTAAGGACAGCTCGCAGAGCTGTTTCGAAGTGGACACGGGAAACCTCTTGCTTATTCTTCGTTTCACATTATCCTTAGCTCCCTTAAGGGATTATAAGCTTCTGAATTCCCCCCTTTCCCCATTCTTCCGTTCTATGGCTACGACTCTTGGGGCTTTTTCTTCCGAGCAGAGTTCTCCCTGCCACGCCAGCAAACTTCGCCGAGAGCTTCAAGGTCAGTCGACTGCTTTTTCACACATAAGGATTACCTTACCCTTTTGGATGTTTCTTCGTCGCTATCAAAAATCATTGACAACAGAACCCAACCAGCGCACGACCTTCTACACTGCTTCCTGGCCGACGATTGAAATTAAGTGTCTTTTTGTGTATGTGTATGTTTATGTGTTTTATTTACTTTCTTCATTTACTCCGCTTTCTGAAAACGGCGGGTTGTAAATAAATTACTTACTTACTATTACTATTATAGAAGCTTCAAAGTAGTGTTTTTCATTTTGGAAGGCATGGTATATCATCAGACATATCCTCAGTTTTTGACTTCTTGTTTTCCAATCTATTAACCACGGCGCATTCCCTTATCAAATATTTTGCTTCCAGCCGCGTAAAAGAGAGCTAAGGCTGGGTAGAGCCGACAAGCGCTAACAAGAAAATCGCTTGAATAGAAGTATGCTATTTTCGGAAAACATTTCTTTCTGAGACATTTAAAGATCATAAAAAAAAAAAATCGATTAATTAGTGTTGAAATGAAATTAAGTTACTGTTTAAGTTAAGATGAAGTAGTTTGTGGTAGCCGTCCAGTGCCAGTGCATTTATGTCTTCTCATGGGCGGTTACCTATCACGATGGGTTATTATGAAATTTAGCAATAAAATAATATAATCTAATCTAATCTAAAAATTCCTAGTAAGAGTTGTGATTTAAGTTAAACGTAAGTTAACTTTTGGTCGTGAAGTTCACAACGCTGACCAACAGGAGAAGAGATCCAAAGAAATTTTTAAAATAATGCGGAATCAGCTGATCAGGCTACAGGCTACCTTTCCCTGACTGGTATCAAAGCCAACTGCTGTGCTTCACAACCCGCCAGGTTCAGCTGAGCCAAAGTGTACACCAACCGTTGAGTCAGGACTCCATCTTGTCCTACGTGATAGGGTTCATGACGAAGAACATCCCATCCCTGCACCTGCCAATATTGCAGGAACACTTGATAATTATCTCCTGCCATAATTACACGGAAAACCTGAACATCTTTTTCTCATATTTTATCATTTTGCAAGGATTTACTTACAAAGCAAGTATTTAAAGTTGAGAGGGAACAGATTGGGGGAAGGGGGTAGAAACTGTGGTGAGTTATTCAAAAACTTTGCTTTCGTCAAAGACGAAGTAATTCCATACGGAACTAACGTTCTTGGAAAGAAACTGAACATTTAATGTTTAGGCCACGTTTTGTCAATCAGCATCAATTTCATAATTTCACAATAATCTTATTTGAGAAAGCCCGAAGGCCACTAACACAGGTACTTTGTTTAATGGGGTTCTGTAATAACGTCCATGTTCAAGTTGCGCACCGTGTCAACATCAGCTTGATAATCCTTTTAATATTAGCATTACCTTTGGCATTACCTATATCAGTTATATACAATACTCCTTCATCTCAAACTGACTGCGAATACTACATAAAAAATTACGGCAATAGATAACCTGCAGCTATATCGGATTGCCGGGCTCCGTGCGCACTGCTTGTCAGGTAAGAAAATAGATTCTGGAAATGGATTTAACATCTCTCTTTGACCCTAAATTGACTTTCTCATCGGCGTTTAAAGATAAATTTTTGCACCTTAATTTGAAATCGCTCTCCCACCCCTGACTATAGGGCTTCAGACACTACGAACTTGACATGTGCCCAGGAGGACCCAATGAATCCTCATCAGGCCCGTATCCAGGAATTTATTTCGGGCGGTAGGTTGCCTTTCGGGGGGGGGGGGGGGGGTTTGCCTGTGGGTCGGACAAAAAGTGCAAAAAAGACATAGATCAGAGGGAAAAGCCTATAAAAACAATTATTTTTTTTGTTTCAGGGGGTTTCTCCCCCCCCCCCCCCCCGGATACGGCCCTGATCCTCATGCTAAGTTATAGTTGCGTTTTTGTAGATACCACGGTAACTGAATCTGCAATTAGTCGTTTTTGCAGTTATCGTGGTATCTGACACACGGTGCTCTGCAAAAACGACTATTGCCGAAATTGCAATTTTCGAAGTGACCCCAAAAGAAAAACAGATATCCAGTTACATCACTAAGTGCTAAACTTCTTTCTCACCAATCTGACAAAAAATTGATGAAAGTGAGATGACTTTTTCAGGCACCACGACCAGTTACCACGGTCGGACCGTAGTATCTAAATATCTGATACCACGATAACTGGCCAGATACCACGATAACTGCAAAAACGCCTTTTCGCCGTGGTATCAGATACCACGATAATTGCAAAAACGACTTTAGACCGTGGTATCAGATACCATGGTATCTGCACAAACGAAACTTATATCAAAATAAATCAACCCAAAGACAATTACGATCATTGTCAAACTATATACAACACTACAAATGAAGAAAAATACAAAAGGCGAGTTAATCAGTGGTCATCCATTGGGCACGAAGTACTGGCAAGAACAAATAATCAGATAGAATCTCCGTCTCCCTATCTCTGTACTACTACTATGTGGAGTCGAGTATTCATTTGGAATGTGGAGTCAGTTTTGTCGGGGTATTCATAGTCGCTGCATGGTACCAAAGAGAGAGTTTCTATCTCATTATTTGTTCTTGGTACTGGTAACCACGAGTGTGCAGCCGTACCAAGAACTTTCTGAACTAGCTTGTCTACAGCCTCGTTAGGTTCCACCAGACTGAATTTTCTTACTAGGTACCCATTGTGTTTCCAGGGTGGCATATTTAGAAGTACGGTATTTTAGGTAACGAAAATAAAGCGACCAGACTCGAGATTGCTCGGTAGTTGTGAATAATTTCCAGAATGGAGCGAGATATAAGATGTGTTGTAACGCCACAACGTTGAAGAGTTTATCTAGCAGACTACGGGGAAAGTTACCTTATTTGTCATGGTGGATGCGTAAGCGACTCGAAGGTTCTTTTCCGCGTTTCGTAAAAGAAGAGACGAGTCTCTTTTAGGGTTCTTCTGTAGAATTAAATGTGTTTCATGTGACCTCGGAGTACCATTCATACCCAATGCGGAGAGAAATGTACCGCTGTAACAAATACCCGTTCAAAAGTTATAAATACCTCAAGATTCCGGATTCCCCCTCCCTCCACTCCCCCAACAGTGACCGAATCGGCTCGGTCATGTCAACGATGTATCTAGTGTTTGCTAGGTGTCTTCCCACCAAGTTTCATCTCGATCCCTCCACTCATAGCGTTTCCCAAGATTTCCGGTTAACTCCTCCAGCTCCCCCAAAAGTCACCAGATCCGGTCCGGATTTTAAGTGGGTCGTCTGAGGCATGAGGCCTTTCCAAATATCAAGTTCCATCGAGATCCGATCACCCGTTCAAAAGTTATAAATACCTCAAGATTCCGGATTCCCCCACCCTCCACTCCCCCCACAGTGCCCGAATTGGCTCGGTTATGTCAATGATGTATCTTCACACCAAGTTTTATCTCGATCCCTCCACTCACAGCGTTTCCCAAAATTTCCGGTTGCCCCCTCCAGCTCCCCCAAAAGTCACAGGATCCGGTCCGGATTTTAAGTGGGTCGTCTGAGGCATGAGGTCGTTCCAAATATCAAGTTTCATCGAGATCCGGTCACCCGTTAAAAAGTTATAAATACCTCAAGATTCCGGATTCCCCTCCCTCCACTCCCCCGACAGTGCCCCAATCGGCTCGGTCATGTCAATGATGTATCTAGTGTTTACTAGGTGTCTTCCCACCAAGTTTCATCTCGACCCCTCCACTCATAGCGTTTCCCAAGATTTCAATTCAATTCAATACATTTTATTCCGGTAACTAAGACCATAATTTGAGAACATACATAACGACACTAATAAAATGAAAAACAAAACAAAACCAAGACCATATTACCCTCTATCAATAGGCTCATATAACTTTTTCCATACTGGAAGTGAAAGCCGTAGGAGCGAAGTACTCAATTGACAAATAAGGGTATTGTCGCTTGCAAGAAGCCGTTTTCTCAGAGACTCACGACACAGCCAATGCAGCTCATAAAAATTCGGGACATTATGATCAGAAAACACTTCACTAGCACTTGTAAAACGAGGGAGTTTATGAAAAAATCGAAAAATATCATTGTACGCAATACGCAGCTCGCTTATTCCTTTCTTCGTAAAAGAACAAACAAGAGAGAGACCAAAAATACTTGTACAATACGACCGGAAAAGAAACGTCTTAACGTCGGGAGTACAATGGTGGAAATTCCGCAACAGCATATTTCCACGTGTATAAACCGATTTCAACGAATGACGAATGTGGGTATCATCAACAAGATGCTCATTAAACACAAACCCTAGGTATCGAAATTGTGAAACAAATGAAAGCACACTACCATTCAGAAGAATAGGCGGAATAAACGGGGCGGCAGAACCCTTAGGCCTAAAACAAACACATTCAGTTTTTGCAGAGTTAAAAATGATATCATTTTCATCTGCAAACGATTGGCAAATTCGCAGTAATTTATTCAGGGCATTAGGGCATGTTGTTAGCAAAACTAGATCATCAGCATAACTAATATTATTTATGCAACAAAACCCGACGTGGCAACCAATGCCACTAGCACTTAAACGTTTGTTTAGATCGTCGCAATAAACCGTAAACAAAAACGCGGAAAGCACGCCCCCTTGCCGTACTCCGTTAATAACAGAGAAAGGGGAACTTAGCTCAGACCCCCAACGTACCAAAAATCGCTGGTGCTGGAACCAATACGCAAGAACACGCAGGTAAGGTAGAGGAACACCTCTTTTTCGAAGGATTAGAAGGAGCTTTCGCTGATTCACTCGATCTAATGCTTTCTTAACATCCACGAAGCAAGCATACACGTACGTTCCAAAAAGCCAGTAGTACTCAATGACAGCACGCAAAACGAATATAGCAAACTCAACCGATAACTTCTTTTTATACGCAAACTGATTTTCGGTGGTCCCTAGGAAGTTACTCAACCGACCAAGGAGAAGCCGCTCTAGAACTTTGGACATCGTTGACGCTAGAGCAATGGGTCGAAAATTGTCTGCCTTCGACGAATCTTTTAGTCGATTTTTCTGCAGTGGCACAAGTAAAACTTCCATCAACGAATCAGGAAGAAAACCGTGTCTAACCATTAGAGAAAATAATATCGCAAGGTAAGGCGAAATAACAGTCACGCAAAACTTAAGGTGGTTGGAAGTCAAACAATCACGTCCACCGGCAGAATTACCACGTAAATTTTGTATCGCTAACATAACTTCTGAAGTTGTAAAATCAGCAACACTAGTAGACATAGTACGATCATCAAGAACGTCTGCAAAACCAGCGTGGGGAACAGAACTAAATATATTAGCGAAATGGCTTCTCCAAAAATCGCATATCTGACCAGGAGAATTTCTATCTTCAACAACAACGGGCAGGACTGAAGATCGACGGTTGGAAGCACTTATTTCCGTCCAGAAAACACTAAAATGCTTATTACGGTAATTTGCAGCCATTTGGTTAGCGCGTATCGCCAGCTCTTGAGAACGTACCCAACGGAGCATACTTTTGAAACGGCTTTTCCAGATACGTCGGGTATTATCGAGAAAACCTCCGCTCACACTACCTTCTCTTACCCACTGCAGAAACCAGTATCTGGCCATATCATAACAGGGTTTAACGAGCACGGACCAACCGGGGACGACATATTTCCGGTTACGCACTCTAGAAGATGCACAGGGAATCGACTTTTTAGCAGAAAGAAGTAGAATCGAGCAAATAGACATGAACATATCAAGGATTTCGCTTTTGTGCATATCACAACTACATATAGTTTCACCACAATTTACAAGGTCGTCGAAAATCGGTAGGTTATCTAAACCCGCTGAAACTGCATTTTTATAGTCACTCAGCTGTAACTGGCTTGCATCGGACCAAAGTAGCTTCTCGAACTTACGGGCAGTGCTGGGATCAGTAACTAATTCACAACACTCTACCGACAGATGACACTGCACTGGAAAGTGGTCAGAACCGATTGTGTCAAGGCGAACTTCTACATCGGTCAAAGTGCCTAAAATTCGATCACTGACCAGAAAGTGGTCCAGCCAAGATCGCGCATCGCACGAGTTGCTGAGGAATGTGAAGCTGTCTGGGGGCAGCGCTAGCTGGTCGGCAATGTGAAGACCATTTTCATTACAGTAGTTCACTAACTCGTCATGGAAAACAGTTTTCTTTAGCAGATTGGAGTTGAAATCACCGGCAATAATCACCGCACTTATATTGGGAAAAGCGGTGTGAAATCCAGTAATATTATCCAGAGCGGCTCTTAGCTCAGAGACGTTCTCGGTCGAGCACACAGGCATGTATACATTGAACAGCAAAATGTTTCCAATATCAGTAGAAACATGCAGCACTTGAATGCGATCGTTATCAATTTCTAGAGGCTTAACTGACGGTGCAAGTGATCTGTGCCACATCGCAGAGAGACCGCCCGATGGACGACCTCTACGGAGCTGAGAGTCATAGCACACTGAAGACTTAGAAGACACAATAAAGTCAGAATTCAAATTTTCGAGTTTACCAAATTCAGAAGGAGGGAGCATAGTCTCTTGAAGCAAAATGATGTGATTTGAATTGCAAAGCATCATAATCTGCTGCAGACGAAGACGAGCTGAGCAACAGTTATACGATACTATTTTCACAGTCATTAGTTATCGTTTTGAGACGGGTCACTCTGAGAGTCGCTAGCAGCTGGGTGCTCATAGAACTTTCTGAAAAGGATCCCAGCAGGCCAAAATTTCGCATTTAACAATCTATCCAGATAGATACTAGGCACCTCTATCTTGAAAGAGCAATACGTATTGAACTTGGTGGGAACCGGAACGCAACTAGCTTGACACTTCAGAGCTTTGGCAACGAAATTTTGAACTTCATCAGATGTGGTATTGGGCGCAAAACGTGTCACAAACACCTTAGATGTGCGGATAGCAGCAACGGATTTAAGGCTACATCTTTTATCGAACGAATTGCCAATGTTCTGCGGAACTCTCTTATTGTTCTGTGAAGAGTTATTACTTCTTCCATCCCGTAGAATAACACGAGGCTGCATTCCATTCACTCTCGCAGGTCTCCTAACAGCCCCGCTGTACGTACCATCATTGCCATCTTCCGGTGCAGCAGGGATACTTATGCTTTGACTAGTGGCACAAGGGGGCGTCGCGATCGGGACGGGCTGAATATCCACAGACGCAACCGGTGGAGGCACGACAGAGCTTGGCGCGCCTGAGGGCATAACAGTGCTGACGAGAGATCGAAGGGAATTTATTTCCGCTTTCAGTGTATCATACGACGAGATAATAGTCGCCAGATCAAAATGTGAAATGTTCAGAGCAGGAAGGCGCTTCAGATTTGCTGCAACGAAGACTGGCAAATCTTCCAGATCACACTGAGTCAAAATAGAGTACAGCTCGTTCAGGACAGGTCTCTTAGCGGTAAGACCAGAGCGCGTCCTCAGAAAATCATGGAAGTCCTTTGTGATCTTAGACGTCAGGGCACTGGGTAGGAGGGGAACCAGAACAGCTTTTGCACTAATGATCTCATCGGGCTCATAAAAATCATAGCAAAGTTGCAGAAGAATATCTTTCGGAGTACCATTTTCAATCCGAGAGACCAAAAAGCACAGGAGCTCACTAATAATCGGGGGTCCCGATGCCATTACTTTACGACCAAAGTTATGTCGAATCAATGTCCAAAAAGAATGTCCAAATTCAGGTCAAGGGTCGATAACACTGAGCAGAAATTATCATAGCACAGTAAGATCCAGTAGGTGTGCACTCGTCAAAAATACTGAATGACCTCGGAGTACCATTCATACCCAATGCGGAGAGAAATGTACCGCTGTAACAAATACCCGTTCAAAAGTTATAAATACCTCAAGATTCCGGATTCCCCCTCCCTCCACTCCCCCAACAGTGACCGAATCGGCTCGGTCATGTCAACGATGTATCTAGTGTTTGCTAGGTGTCTTCCCACCAAGTTTCATCTCGATCCCTCCACTCATAGCGTTTCCCAAGATTTCCGGTTAACTCCTCCAGCTCCCCCCAAAAGTCACCGGATCCGGTCCGGATTTTAAGTGGGTCGTCTGAGGCATGAGGTCGTTCCAAACATCAAGTTTCATCGAGATCCGATCACCCGTTCAAAAGTCAAAAATACCTCAAGATTCCGGATTCCCCCTCCCTCCACTCCCCCCACGGTGCTCGGACGGGGAAGTGACTATTTCCAACTTAATCATTTGGGGTCCCTGATACGCTTGCCAAGTTTTATCGTCCTAGCTTATCTGGAAGTGCCCGAACTAGCAAAACCTGGACAGACCGACAGACCGACGGACGGACAGAAATTGCGATCGCTATATGGCACTTAGCCGAAGGGCAAGTGCCATAAAAATGGGTGTCTTGGAGCTCTTTCCGGATAACTTGAAATAACATCATGTCGAGTCTGGAGGGAGTGTGATTTATTTATTTTTTCTTGTTGTTTCTTGTATATGAAATTGTTGTCGCGTCCGACGCGGAAGGGTTGTCACAAGTGATTTTCTTAAAGTTTAACTGAAAAACCAACTTATTCTTATATAATTTAACTGAATACATTGCATTATTTCGATTGCGTTAACGGATTTATTTTTTATTTTTCACTATTTGCAGTATGACGGTCAGAATATAAACGGCCGTCCTCACAACGCAAAATTCTACTATCACGCGGAAAACAAGACAGTGTAAGGTCTTACCTGGGCTTACTCTGGGCTTTTTTCTTGGCCTTTTTCGATTCTATGGATTCCTTCCCCTGTTCCCCTGTCAGCTTCGGTCCTTTGCCCTTTTTCTCCGATCCAGGACGTGACTTTGAATGCGCAGTCTGAGCAGAGCTGGCAGAGGTAGGTCGACTGGAAAGCCCAGAGGGGGTGGAGACTCCGCTGTTTGCGCTTCCCCCGGCACGGCTTGTAACAGATTCTTGAAGGGCGGAGTTCTCAATTACGCTTAGAGATGATGAGCCGGACATGTTGATTTTTCCGCAGTAACAATCTGAAACAGACTGGATCTGAACTCCCGCTCTACAGCTGTCAAATTCTTGCTGAAAGGTTGTTTGAACATTTCTACAGACGTCACATTAGTACCGTTTTTTCTCAAAAGATCTTGGAAAGGCGATGAGCCTATTAGTTTATTCTTCGTCTACAAAGAATAAATAGACTTAGAATAAAAGTAAGCCTAGGTCGACCAAACTGCTGAGCTACATATCATGGTATTTAAATTTTCAAACTACTCCCTACAACAACTGTTACCGCTAAATTGACGGGTCAAACGAAGATGTTCAACTGAAGGATCTTGAGTACAGTGCACTGAATAAAAAAGTCTAAATCAGTCCATTATTTTGTGAGAATTCATGATAAGTACAATGAACAACAGTATAATAAAAATAACCAATGCATACAAATTAACATAGAACTCAAGAGAACAGACGCAGTTCTGCCAAAACTTAGTTGATCAGCGCCATCAAAGATGAAGCCACATTCAGCTTGGGCTGAATGAATGGCCTACTTATTGACTGATTGATACCCCTTCGGCGTAAGTAATGGGATACACTCGAATTACTTTCAAAGGGATTATTTCGCTTTATTCCGCTACAAGCAGGCTAGTTTCTGAAATGGATCCATAAGGTAATGGGCAGAAAGCAACAGCTTTCTGTTTCTACTCCAAAGAAATTGATTAAAAGACCTCTATTGATTGAAAAATGTACATGTCATTGGTAAGTGCCAACGGTAGTTATGTTATGAACCTTTCAAGTACTGGGACAACACTTTTGATACGACCCTTCTAAACGGTATGTTGAGCGAAAATATAACATTTAAGACGAAAAGATATATGCGAGGGGTTAGCAGCTTCCCGGCACATACTGCACACCCTTTCCAGGCACCGGCCGAAATCAGTAATGCCGGCCACAAATTAGGCGATTATGCTTCTACCACATCTTAAGATTATTGTCGGAAAACAGTAGTTAATTGCTTGAAATTTTTAGAAGAAAACTGAATTTACTGAAAAAAATTAGATGTTAGTGTTGGCTCTCGATGAATTTCTTTTTTATATTTGTTTGTTTGTTTTTATGGCACTTGCCCTTCGGCCAAGTGCCATATAGCGATCGCAATTTCTGTCCGTCCGTCGGTCTGTCGGTCTGTCCAGGTTTTGCTAGTTCGGGCACTTCCACATAGGCTAGAACGATAAAACTTGGCAGGCGTATCAGGGACCCCAAATGATTAAGTTGGAAATAGTCACTTCCCCGATCCGAGCACCGTGGGGGGAGTGGAGGGAGGGGGAATCCGGAATCTTGAGGTATTTTTAACTTTTGAACGGGTGATCGGATCTCGACGAAACTTGATATTTGGAACGACCTCATGCCTCAGACGATCCACTTAAAATCCGGACCGGATCCGGTGACTTTTGGGGGGAGCCGGAGGGGGCAACCGGAAATCTTGGGAAACGCTATGAGTGGAGGGATCGAGATGAAACTTGGTGGGAAGACACCTAGCAAACACTAGATACATCATTGACATAACCGAGCCGATTCGGGCACTGTGGGGGGAGTGGAGGGAGGGGGAATCCGGAATCTTGAGGTATTTATAACTTTTGAACGGGTGATCGGATCTCGATGGAACTTGATATTTGGAAAGACCTCATGCCTCAGACGACCTACTTAAAATCCGGACCGGATCCGGTGACTTTTGGGGGGAGCCGGAGGGGGCAACCGGAAATCTTGGGAAACGCTATGAGTGGAGGGATCGAGATGAAACTTGGTGGGAAGACACCTAGCAAACACTAGATACATCATTGACATAACCGAGCCGATTCGGGCACTGTGTGGGGAGTGGAGGGAGGGGGAATCCGGAATCTTGAGGTATTTATAACTTTTGAACGGGTGATCGGATCTCGATGGAACTTGATATTTGGAAAGACCTCATACCTCAGACGACCCACTTAAAATCTTGACCAGATCCGGTGACTTTTGGGGGGAGCTGCAGGGGGCAACCGGAAATCTTGAGAAACGCTATGAGTGGAGGGGTCGAGATGAAACTTGGTGGGAAGACACCTAGCAAACACTAGATACATCATTGACATGACCGAGCCGATTCAGGCAGTGTCGGGGGAGTGGAGGGAGGGGGAATCCGGAATCTTGAGATATTTATAACTTTTGAACGGGGGACCGGATCTCAATGAAACTTGATATTTGGAACGACCTCATGCGTCAGACGACCCACTTAAAATCCGGACCGGGTCCGGTGACTTTTTGGGTGGAGCTGGAGGGGGCAACCGGAAATCTTGGGAAACGCTATGAGTGGAGGGATCGAGATGAAACTTGGTGTGAAGACACCTAGCAAACACTAGTTACATCATTGACATAACCGAGCCAATTTGGGCACTGTGGGGGAGTGGAGGGAGGGGGAATCTGGAATCTTGAGGTATTTATAACTTTTGAACGGGTGATCGGATCTCGATGGAACTTGATATTTGGAAAGACCTCATGCCTCAGACGACCCACTTAAAATCCGGACCGGATCCGGTGACTTCTGGGGGGAGCTGGAGGGGAGAACCGGAAATATTGGAAAACGCTATGAGTGGACGGATCGAGATGAAACTTGGTGGGAAGACACCTAGCAGACACTAGATATGTCATTGACATAACCGAGCCGTGCCTACTCGTAACAAGTGCCATATGAGCTCGTAGCTCTTGTTTTTTGTTGCGTGGTGATGTGGAGGTCGGTTATATTCGTGAGAACACCTGATGAGTTATTTTATTTTATTATAAAGATAGCTGTTTCCCAGCCAACCATAGAGCCCTTGGGATTTTGCTTAATAAATAGATTTTGTTTTTTGTCTATGTTAGTATTATTTTAGTTGTGTATATTTAAGTTTGTTAATAAAAAGAGCTTGGACTTGAACACGCTGATTTGAATGTTCTAGCACGTGGCAACCACTGCCGGCACCGGGCACTCGCTGTACACTCAAATCGAGACTGGTCAACCCCTCGGATATTTTCTCATAAAGTTAATGCAAGGATGCGCAAAAGCGTGTTATCTGTTACCAAACTTCTGAGAGTGAAGTAAAACTCTCCCTGGTAGAATTTTATAGGGTCCTTCCGGCAAAACAATTAGCAAAACATGCGAGACGACGAGAAAAGCTTGTTGGTGAAAGGTGAAAAAAAAACTCTGCACAAGCCAGGAGGCTTCACAGTGAATGCGTTTTTTTATGATTTATTTAAACGTGTGTTTACTAAAATAAATGAAAACTGGACTGAAAAAAATGCAAGAAGACGCCTGATATTTGTTCCCAAGATGCTTATGACAATCAAATGCTATGTAGGGACATTGGAAAGATTGGCTGTCTGCGAGGCAAGCACCTGTGTGAGGGTACAAAGCCTAGCCTTGTACGTTTAAACACTTTACAATTCGAGTATATGTGTAAATATGTTGTTTTTTTTACAGTTTATGTGAATAGAGTAGAATAGTAGAATAGTAATTTATTCACTCACACTTTCACGGTTACAAAACCAAACTAGACCTACGTTGCCGGGGCAACGTGAAGTGTTGCGGCAACCTTTGTCCGGCTTCGCCGACTAAAGTGTTGCGAGAGCAACACTTTGGTTTTGTTTCTTCGCTGTCGGTTAAATGCTGAAATTGTCAACTTATCGAAGCTTTTAAAACGGTATGTTCTAAAAAGAATAATCACATGATCAAAAGCTGTTCTTTAGCGTTGTAAAACCAACAACAAAACAATATCGGAAGAAGGGATTAAATTGACTTGGCGGTCAGTTGAACTTTATCCTTTTCAATCGTAGATATCGTGACGGATGAAAACTTGGAACAATATCTTATATAATCTAGTTGGTATTATAAAGCTATCCGTAACGTTTCAAGATTAAAATACCATAGATGACACTATTAATTATTACAAAACTACCTTATTGTTTTAGATTACCGTATCGTTTGTACCCGTTGTGTAAACAGTTAATCCTCGGTTATAGCGATAGACCATCGATACAAACTTTCTTACCGTCATATTTACAGATATCGAATACAATTTGCACCAATTTTAAAAAATTTCTAGCCCCTCGTGAACCGATTCTTACTTACAAGTCCCTCTCCCGTGATTGACATCAAATTCATCGGAACAAATAATGGATACACCAGCTATTAAAAGTTGCAAACCCCTCATCGCTGAAGATGATTATAGCATAAAAGCCATTTTGGCTTTTTGGGAACAAAATTGTTCTTACCATCTAATACACCTGATACAAATAACAGGTATACCAACTAGCAAAAGCTGCAAACTCCTCATTGCCGAAGATAATTATGAGCTAACAGTCGACTGTTGCTTACAAGTCCCTTACATGTCTCACAACTGGTATCGCCTATTTTTGGTTTCAGTGTGTACCTTACTCCTGAAGTTGTCAACCCCTTGAAACTTTCAAACTGGTTTATCTCATGAAGGATTTTTGTTCATAAAAATGGATGACATATACTTTGATCAGCTAATCAAGGGCATCGATTGCCCTAACCACAACAAAAGAATATCGGAAAAAGGGACTAAATTGACTTTGCAGTCAGTTGAACTTTATCCTTTTCAATCGTAGACATCGTGACGGATGAAAACTTGGGACAATATCCTATATAATCTAGTTGGTATTATAAAGCTATCCGTAACTTTTCAGGATTAAAATACCATAGATGACACTATTAATTATTACGAAACTACCTTGTTTTACATTATCGTTTGTACCCGTTGCGAAAACAGTAAATCCTAGGATACAGCGAGAGACCATCGATACAAACTTTCTTACCGTCAGTTTTATATAAATCGAATACAATGTGCAACAATTTGCACAAATTTCTAGCCCCTCGTGCACCGATTCTACTGACAAGTCCCTTTCCCGTGATAGACATCAAGTTCACCGGATAAAAATAATGGGTACACCGGCTAGCAAAAGTTGCAAACCCCTCATCGCTGAAGATTTGTGTAGCATAACAGCCTATTATTACTGACAAGTCCCTTGCATGTCTTACAATTGGGAACCTAATTGTTCTTACCATCAAATGACAGGTACGCCAACTAGCGAAAGCTGCAAACCCCTCATTGCCGAAGATGATTATGAGCTAACACTCGACTGCCGCGTACAAGTCCCCTACATGTCTCACAACTGGTATCACCTATTTTTGGTTTCAGTGTGTACCTTACTACTGAAGTTGTCAACCCCTTGAAACTTTCAAACTGGTGTATCTCATGAAGGAATTTGTGTACCAAAAAATGGATGACATATACTTTGATCAGCTCATCAGCGGCTATCGATTGCCGTCGAAAAAAAAAATTCTACCTGTCTTAGTTCAAAAGTTGACTTTTTTGCCGTAGGCCAACTTTCTAACGTCACCACTTAGAAAGGAGCAAAGGATAAGCTCTAGTTTCTTTAGCAATGAGAGAACTTCTAAAGTTTAAGAGGTACATCTGATACCATTTCTCTACCGCAAACCCAAGTGCAAAAAAACGAATGATAAACTCAGCTGAAATCGCGTACACAAATGGAACCAAATTGTTCTTACCATCGAATACACCGGAAACAAATAACAGGTACACCAACTAGCAAAAGCTGCAAGGCCCTCATTACCGAAGATGATTATGAGCTAACAGTCGACTGTTGCTTAAAAGTCCCCTACATGGCTCATAACTGCTATCGCCTATTTTTGGTTTCAATGTACCTTACTACTGAAAATTTTCAAACTGGTGTATCTCATGAAGGAATTTTTGTACCAAAAAATGGATGACATATACTTTGATCAGCTCATCAGTGGCTATCGATTGCCGTCGAAAAAAAAATTCTACCTATCTTATTTCAAAAGTTGACGTTTTTGCCGTAGGCCAACTTTCTAACGTCACGACTTAGAAAGGAGCAAAGGATAAGCTCTAGTTTCTTTAGCAATGAGATAACTTTTAAAGTTTAAGGGGCACATCTGATACCGTTACTCTACCGCAAACCCAAGTGCAAAAAAAAAAAAATTATAAACTCAGCTGGAATCGTCGCAGACATGGACAGAAACAATAGATGGCAGCACTTTCGGACCCGTGGGAAAAAGCCACTTTTTTGTCTCTGTAGATTTTTCTATTTATCACTCAAAGAAGATATGTTGGCTATGGGGCCGGGTAACTGCCGCATATATTTAACACTTATAGATTTTAGTCCATCTTCAATTTGAAACTGGTGCCTGCCTGCTAGCGTGCTAGAACGGAGCTTTCCACTCGAAAGCAGAAACATGGTTTGATGAAACGAAAGGTTCGCTACACAACTTGAGATGGTCCTCTCCGACATAGGCTATACAACTCCACTTCACTTCGCAAACCGTAGGCTCTGGCTCGAGGACAAGCAAAAACCATCCTTATTGGCCCCAGGCAAGAGTTCTACGGAGCTTTCCAAAATGTAATGTCATATTCATCAATCCGGCCTAAGGTCCACACTTTCCGTAAAAACCGCACAGGTTAGACCCTTCCCAGTTACCAGGAATAAAATGAAATCGGAGTCATAGAAAAAAAAAAAAAAAAAAAAAAAACGAGGACAAAACCAAAGTGTTGCTCTCGCAACACAATTAGTGAGTACTTTCATAAAATAAACATTTAAAGCACGTATAAAACTATTTTGGTAACGGCTGTGTTTGGCCGCTACTGGTTGGAACATTGGGACCTTCGTAGAGACTGCTCGCTCTTGCCTTTCACTTACATTGTTGTATGGGGGAGGGAGAAACTGATTGTAGATGGGGTGCGAAATAAGTTTTTATTACCGATCTCGAGGCATAGGTTCAGTCTCCGTTTCTCCAAGTGGCAAGTCGGATTTAGACCTCGATTTAAGCAAGGAACAAGCTCAACACTGTTTACATTTATACACGATAACCGACGCGAAGAACATAGGTACTGTAAAAGGTACAATCAATCTAAACGAATAACTGTGAACTCCAGACATCTCCGAAGAGTCGTACGACGACCCATACCCGAAATCTATGAGGAAGCCGTCCTTAAGAGCCGCAGCAGGGGATAGATTACTCCTCTAAGGTTTGAAGACAAGCTGACCATTCATGGCAAAAGAAAACAAAAATTGAGATTTTTGTTTTTTTCTTGGTCAGCTAATTATACCTCTTGTATTAAAATAATTAGTTGTAAATATTCAGTTTGTAAATAAGGTTGTCAGCCTAATCAAGTTTAATGAGGGTTGTAAGTTCAAGTTCAGTAAGTGTCAATGTAAATATTAAGTAGTTTCGGAAATATGTTAAATATGTAAAATGTAAATAAGTGCCCGTGCTTTAGTGTAACTTGTGAATCGAGTTAGTATCCAGACTTTATAGCGAATAGTGAAAATAAATTAGAGTCTGTCTGTCATGTTTATATGACAATCACTCCCACATGATATGTGCGGGATAAATACAATTCCTCACGTCTCATCTTACAGGGATATTTAGCTGACCAAGACAAACCCCCAAAATCTTTTTTTTTTTTTTTTTTTAGAAAACTCCTATTTCAGAAAATAGGTTATTTTTCCACAGTGGAGATCACTCAAAATCACAGGAACGGCTATGGCTACAGGCTAGTCAGAACTCCTTTCAAATTAGCTGGAACTTTCAAATACCTTCGAGTGCAACCTTGAACGTAACCCATGTCTCGAGAGGTGAATCACACATAACATCTGTAAAATCACCAGAGAGGACCAAACCCTGTCGTGAACGTTAACTAAACTCTGGGTCCATCAACTGTGACAATCACGAAAAAAGGCAAGACAAACTCCGTCCAAATCAAAATATTGACTGAGCGAGAAAGGAAGTAGAGACAGAGGCAGCATCCCGGAGCACAGTGCGCCAGAATAGGGCGAAGCTTGGGAGTTTTCTAGGAGAGAGAGAAACAGAACAAAAAGACAATCCAGGGTACAGCGGAGGTTCGGAAAGGGGAGGGGGCGGAGTTATCCCCTGCTTTTGGGATGTCATCGTCGTCCCTTCCCTCAACAACGATAGATGTTAACAATTATCGCTGTTATCAACGACGATAGATGTTATAGCGGAGGTTGGGAAAGGTGAGGGGGCGGAGTTATCCCCTGCTTTTTGGAATTCCATCGTCGTGTTTGCCCTCAAAAACGATGATGCTCTTTCATTCTAAACTTCACGTGCGCAATTCATTAATATGTCTTTTCTATATTTATATTTGTTTTTTGTTTACTACATATTTTCTCTCTTCTATTTTTTTTTTCTGCTAGTAGATTAATTCGGCAGTTGCATTCCACATCCTGGGACCCGGGGAGGTCCCCGGATGGGGAATTCGGAACCTTGTTGCACGCATAAGTTGCATACGGGTGACCGGATTGGAGTGTGACTTGATGGTGTTAAGAGAAGATTATTATAGATGATCCTTTTTTTTGTGTCCAAACCGGATTCGGCCATTGTATGGGGCGTTGGAGGGTGGGGGGGGGGGAGAACTAGGTGAATCGCCTAGGAATGTGGCTCGCCAAGTGGCACAGCTGGAATGAAAATTGAGAAATATACGGTAGACAGCTAAAATGCTCTACTATGATATGATACATTGTGATGTTCGGACCGGAACCGACCACAGCGGGGGGAGGAACCATAATTTCCCAAAATATGCCCAGATTCTAGTGAAACTGATGAGTGGTAATGGAAGATGCCACGGACGATGCATGTATGTATCTGGATCGGATTGGGCAACGGTAAGGGCAGAGCCGTAACTAAGGGAGTGAATGGCCTGAAAAGGAAATCTGTCGGCACAATTTTGCCCAAAATTAGCTTTTCTCGGCGCGAAGCAAATGACAAAAGCTTGTTATGGCGACTTTGTGCTAGTTGTCGTATTCTGTTCGAAATCCATCTTGTCTGAAAAATAAAAAGACGTAATATCGCCTTTAAATATTCTTCGAGCCCAAGCTGACTTTGAAACATACAGGTTTGTTTCCTTCCCCGACGTTGACCCAGAAGATTGACAGCCTGACGAGCACCCTTGCCAAGAAGGGCCGAAATATCGCTGATGAAGATCGTAGCTGACGTATCCGTTGTATATATTATTTGAATATAACATCGCATTATGCAAACAAAAATCGGTTTCAACTTTTCAATCAAACCGATTGGAATCCTCTTGAGGAATTGCATCAGCACAGTTTTGCCCACAATAGTTGCAAGCGCAGACAAAAGATACTGAAATTTTCTGTCGGCACATTTTTGAACAAAAATCGGCTTCTGACAAAAGCTTATTTTGTCAACACTGCTATAATTCGATTATTCTGCTTCGAAATCCAACTTGTCACCAAAATAAAAAAAAATAATTAATTTCGTACTGTGTAATAATATTTCACCTTCAACTTTCTAATCAAACTGAGAGGAATACTTCTACGAAAACACGTCACATAATTTTTCCCACTATTACGGGACACCTGAACAATGAAACCATACTTGAACACACCAAGGAGAATGCATTTACAGGCATGGCCACGGAGAGCATTCTTCTGCTGAGCGTGACGTTTTCAAAATATGGATGTCCGTTTCTTGAGGTTTGCACATGCAGGCTCCAAGACAAAAAGCGCAATTCATTCAAATCTTGCAGAGCGCTGGCCGGATCGTATTGGAATTTTTTTCTAGATATACGTTTGCGTTTAACTGGTTAAAAAATATTCCAGAAGCAGGGTTGATCGGAGACATTTGTTAATTTCTAAAATTGTTCGATAATTAAATAAGGACAGATGCAAAATGGAGCAAAACTTATAGCTTGGAAACACTATTTCGTATTTGGAGTTGGTTTTCTGCAGGCAATGTTAACGGAGGTCATACAGATAGGGATGATACTTAGTACTCTTCATTCAGGTGTCCTTTAACTTTTATCCGGCAAGACACGACATAGGCTCAGGACGAGTTTCCCATCCACAACTTATGGCCCTCTCTCCAAAAGCGGTAATGTAGGAAGTACGAGCTTTTTATGAACTGACCTTACTCATGCCAGCAAGACTCCATTTACCAGTTTCCGTTAAAACATCTCACTGTTTTAATAACAACTTCATTCGGAAGTTATCGGGGTCACAGACAGATTGGGAATATTTATTACTTCAAAGCCGGTTTGACATCTAAACTGATCCAATATTTCCAGAAAATGTTCCTGTATTATCTCTGAAATGGACGAGCATAACATTTAAGTGGGCCGAAGATTAGTATTTTGGGTTTTTCATTGTATAAGAAACTAAAGTACCTCTGGGATGTAGCTGAACTTGAAAGAAAAAAGGTGAATTGAAACCAATTTCAGTTAAAACACAAGCGGAAATGTAGGAAGTATCAGCCCATCTAAGGACTTGACCTCACTCATGCCAGCAGAAGTTCATACACTAGTTTCCTTCAAAACATCTAACTCCATTCTCAAGTAATCGTGGTCAGACAGGAGAGACTATTTAAATCAAAGCTAGTTGTTACTTTTATTTGGAATCCGAAATAAAACAATCTGACGGATCAGAAATATTTCCTGAAATTTTCATCTGCGGTGCCTTTCCCAGTATTATCTGTTTGATGGACGAGAGTGTAATTTATTTAAGGTTGAGTTTTTGCATGTTGGGTTTTGCACTACATCAAAGACTGATGTCTAGGAAATAGGCTAGTTGAGTTTTGCAAGAAAAAAGGCAAACATAAAAATTCACACTCTGTGATTAGGTTAATTTTCCCATGGTGCACTGGTGGCGCATCCCAGGGTTATCCTCAGGAATTTTTGTGAATAGCTTCAACTGCCTCAAACGAGTGAAGCCGCCTGGCTGAATCTTGGAAGGTAGATGCTCATACGCCCTGGATGACCCAATTGAATCTCAAACCGAACTGACGTCAGTGGGGGGAGTTCAGGGGGGACATGGGAACTTTCACAGAATGCTCAGACTCGAGTGAAACTTAATGAATGGTAAAAGAAGATATTTTGTTCCTATTTTAAGTGGAAAACATAAATCGAGAGTGGATGAATAAACAAACAGGTAGATAAAACCTGGGAAACATGTGTGGATTGTCAAGCTACACAAAGTTCATTATCGACATGCAATGCACACTATTAACAAGATCTACGAGCTCATATGGATCAAAGTAGATGATAAAGTAAAAAAAAAAAAACCTCCTAGGATTGGACCTAGAAATAGGATATCTAGTTTCACTCGAGTCTGAGCATTCACGGCATCGCCTCGGATCATCTCGGGTAAATGTCAGGGCACAATATTTCCGGTATTCTTCCCCTCAGACTACCCCTACCGCGGCCGGATCATATTCTGACACATAAACTGATCATCAAAGCGTTTTCTCTTACCGGCTATCAAGTTCCACTCGAATCTGAGCATTTTTCGCAAAAATTCGGTACCTCCCTCCCCCCCCCCCCCCCCCGTGTTCAAACCCGTTTCGGACCATAAAATATGTCATCTGGGGCACATCGTCTCTCTTCTTTTCAAGTTTCATACAAATCATTCCGCTCGTGTTACCCCTATGCAAGCTACAAAATTTCCGGGACTCCCCCTCCAACTCCCCACACTGTGGCCAAATACGACTTCCCTTAGATCCCTCGAAAATGGTCGGATCAAGAAATGGTAGTTTTCCTAGGGCATTGTGTCAGGCCTATTTGGTTGGGTCACTAAAACGCCAGACAAGTTTCATCGTCCTTAGCACATCTGGAAGTATACTAACTCGCGATCACCGGAATTCTGGGAAACCCCCTCTAATTCTCCCCAAAAGGCCCCGATATTGTCTAGTTGTGTCGAGAACGTATCTATATAGGGCTTATGCTTATTCTTCCACCAAATTTCATCCCCTTCCCTCGACGCTAAGCGTTTCACGAAAATTCCGTTGCCCCCTTCAAATCCACCCACAAGTATCCGATCCGGTCCGGACTTGACACGGAACATCTGAAACGACACCTCTTTCCACTTGTCAAGTTTCACTCAAATCGGATCGCCCCGTCCGAAAGTTACGAATGCCACTAGATTTCGGATTCCCCATCCCTCCACTCCCCTTACGATGGTCAGATCATGCAGACGACTATTTTCAAGTCATTTTGTTCCTAGTCCTTGACACGCCAGCCCAGTTTCATCGTCTTAGTACATCAGGAAGTCCGGCACTCGCGGGATCACCAGAATCCCCGACCCCCAACTCCCCGCACAGTGCCCGAATTCAGTTCGGTTATTTCAACGATATATCTAGGACTTGTGATTGCTCTTCCCACCAAGCTTCATTCCGATCCCTCCACTCATAGCGTTTCCCAAGATATCCGGTTCCCCTCCAGCTACCCCCAAAAGTCACCGGACCCGGTCCGGATTTTAAGTTGGTCGTCTGAGGCACGAGTTTTTTTTTCCAAATATCAAGTTTCATTAAGATCCGATCATCGTTTGAAAGTTATAAATACCTCAAGATTCCGGATTGCCCCTCCTTCCACTCCCCCCACGATGCTCGGATATAAGTGACTATATCCAACTTAATCATTTGGGGTTCCTGACATGCCTGCCTAGTTTCATCTACTAGCTTACGCGGAAGTGCCCAAACTAGCAAAACCCGGACAGTGCCATGGAAGAAGGGCAAGTGCAATAAAAAGATTAGTTGCCGCGAAAGAAGATGAAATCCCGGGAATCATCTAGGTTGTTATTGGAATCGGAAAGCTAGGAAACACAATTCAATCAGAGGAAAAACTTAGTCTCCAATATGTAGGCTATCCATTGTGCAATAAATTAAGAGACAAATACAGACTTTGTTCAAGATTTTCCAGCGTGGACAAGGCAGTGATTGGAACCATTCCACTTTCTTGGTGTCAATTTGTATAATGTAATGAGAAAACCTCCCCTAAAGAAGTGGTAGAATGAGTGATGTGGGGGGGGGGGAAATAGACCATCGTTCTGTGATGATGAATTATCCCACTGAAAATTTATACCAGCACCAATCCAGTTAAACGAGTGAATAAAGACAGTTTTGATATTGATCTAAGTGGTTTGTAGATTTGTTTACTCTCTGATGGTCCTTTTGTTTTGATTTTTTATGCTTTAGTGTTGTTTTGTAATGTATGTTTTTAATCTGTATTTTGATAAAGTTGGCAATCTCAGGGGAAAGCTATAGCCCCGGCTGTGCTGACCCTAGAGGGTATGCTGGCAAGCGTGGATGACGTGGGCCTAGGCCAAGAAAGGTGGGTGTTCTGGCTCATGCGAGACTCCCAGACAACAAAGTTGGACCTCTCCCAAGGACATCAATAGGCTATATAGGTCTAGTTCTGACCAAAAAGTTAGGAAAAGAGTTTGGTAGTGTGTTGCCGAGTTTAGGCCCTGGTGGAGCTATCTAGATAAATCCTAAGGATGAATTATTGCCGAATCTCTCCTTCGTTTGAATGGACTGAAAATCAATGACGCTGATGTTGTTTTTAGAATGAAAGGGGAAGGACAGCGGAAATTAAAGACAGGAAAGGTATCTGTTCATTGCAAGACACCCAGACATTAGCCCAAGCAGCACAAATTGAAACGACTGAGAAAATTAAAAAGGTGTCCATCCTCAACCCAGATTCTGTTTCCCGAAACGGGAAAATTTCCCTGACTTATTCTGTTGTGATTGAAATTTCCGAAGATGTGGCTTTTCCGATTAAAATAACAAGTAAGTGAGTACCCTAAGTAAGTACCCTAACAGTAGTGAAACAGTACATTCCTCAGCCTTTGAGGTGTTTCAGATGTCAAAAGTTTGGTCACTCAGCTGCGGATCGCTGGGGTTCTGAACGTTGTTTATTGTGTTCAGGGAAACACAACTACACAGTGTGCCCTGAAAAGGACAAGCTCAGATCAGACCAAAATACTGTTTGTGCAAACTGTAAAGATTCGCATTCAGCAACACCAAGTCTTGCAAAGTTTATGTCGCTCGAGTAGAGTCTCTCCGAAAATCAATGACACAGAAACCATCTTACAAGTAAGCTCTAATAGGCCCAGTGTTGCCAGACCCTCCGGCAGTTGGCACACATGACAAACAGGAAACTCCTCAGGTGCTTCTGGTAGAAGAGTTAGAGCCGGTCTTCACCTCCCGGAACTTCCGGAAATTGGGCTTCCAGATTATTCTTTGACGTCTTCCGTAAATTGTATCTTGAATATGAACCGCTCCAAAAGTATGTCAAAATAATCCGGAAAAAAGGGGCTTTTGAACTTCCAGATTTCCGGAATTTTTAAATATCGCAGAAGAAATTAAAAAAAATCTCGGAAAATCTGGGCACCCAGATTCCGGACGGTGAAGACTCACTCTAACAAAACTGTGCTCTGTCATGATGGATACATCATTCTGCTCTCCAACAAAAAAAGAGAAGGTCAGTAAAATGATCGAAAAAATCACCTCCAGAGACCCCTCCAAATGGAAGAGCGATGATGAATCTGATAGCGATGAAAGCATGGACCTAACTGACCGGATCCCCCAAAGGCCTCCCCCAGGAGCTGAAGAATGGAAGCAGAACATGAAGAGAGGAAAATGCCTGAACAAATGACCTTGAAGATTATTCAGCTTAACAACTCAGTAAGTCTAAGGTCATAGAATTAAGAAATTTATTAGTTAGACCAGATATAGTACTAGCGCAGGAAACATTTCTAGTCGAAGATAAATTGACACCAAAGTTTAAGGGTTAAAGGAAGTTAGATGGGACAGAAAAGCAGGAGCAGGCGGAGGTTTGTTAACTTTGGTGAAAGAGGGGATGGTTTTTAAGGAAATAAAAGAAGAGGTAGAAGGTAAAAATTAAATAGGTGTTATTTCAGTTAAGTTAAATATGGGAAATAACTGGATTTCAGTAGTGAATGTATATAACAGAGCTACAAGTGATTTTGACCTGGCTCATTTTAAGAAAATGATGGAAAAGTGTGAAAATAGTTACTTCATCGCCGGAGACTTTAACCTCCACAAAAAAATGTGGGATACGATATCTCCAGAAGACAGTAAGAATTGGCAGATCTGATCATAAATCCGGCATACAACCTGTGTTTGTTAACCCCAAGAAATTTAGGTACACGGCTGAATTCTTCAAATGGGAAGATTTCTACAATAGACCTGGCAATATCTTCTGTAGAGTTGGCAAAAGAGTCAGAGACATTTGTGCCAGGCCAGTTTGATTCCGACCACTTCTCCGTTACTAATACCCTAAAAACAGAGGTCCAATCAAATTGTTTGGGTAACATCGCGATGTGGAAATTTAGAGAAGATCTTTGGCCAACCTGGAAAACTACAGTGGAAAAGAGGCTCACCCAGCTCAACAGAGATCTCCCAGTTAATGACCTTTGCAATGAAATTATAAAAAAAAACATTGTAGAATCGAGCGAAAAGGTGTTTGGATATGTAAAGATAAAACCTTAAAGTCCTTAAATTCAAGACCAGGCTAGAATGCCGCTTTCCAGAAAGCGTATATCCAGAGAAAAAAAGCTAAAAACCGGTTTGAATGAAACCCAATAGCGTAGAATAAAACAGAGATCAATAAGACTCAAGCTCTTCTGAGAAAAACAATTACTGAAGAGACAAGAGATAATTGGACGAAGCTGATTGACAACAAATTTACAAAATCCACATCAGTTAGGGAACTATGGACCCATAGTTACTCAGATAGTAGCCTACTCGGGACAAAAACAGAGGAACAAAGTCAAATCTGTGATGATAAAAAAACGGTTTGGGAATTCTCCGCAAGTGATCCGGAACACTAGAATTTGCCACACCACTATTCCACCAAAAAATCAAAGCGATCATACCCAGGATACATTAGATAAAATAGATGGCAACCCCACTCTGACATCAGCCCTCTCCATCAACCGCAAACAGATGAAAATTTATTTAGTCAAGAAGAATGGGAAAAAGTAACTAAAAAGTTGAGGAATGGAGCCCCTGGACCAGACAAAATTCACAATATGTTGAACAATTTACCCCCAAATGCAGTCTAAGTTGTACTTGATTGCTGAAGGAATTGTCCCCAAGATCTGGAGGCTAGCTACAATAGTACCAAATGCTAAGCCAGAGAAAGACCCGAAGTCCCCAGACTCATACCGACCAATTGCTCTAACATTCTGCCTGTGCAAACTCCTTGAACATTTGATAAGAAATCGCATCCTCCCCATTATTGAAAATAGCGTCCAACCCGAGCAAATGGGTTTCCTACCAAATCGAAGTACAGCTGATGCCCTAATCAGGCTGGAACACCAGATTAAACAAGGATTCAAATAAGGAAAATATACATTAGTGACATTCCTCGACATTAATTCTACTTTGAAAGAGTAGATGTAAGTATACTAGTAGATAAGTTAAGAAAACTAAATCTTAGTAGAAATCTAGTTAATTGGATTGAGAAATTATTTCAAATAGAGCAGTAGAAACTAGTCTAGGTGATAAGAAATCTAGTCGAGTGTCACAGAAGGACATGGGGGTCCCACAAGGAGGTGTATTAAGCCCTTTATTATTTATAGAGTATTGTAGGGATATAAATTTAGAAACAGTTTTAGGATATAGCCTAAGCTATATTTGTATGCAGACGACATAGCTACAGCAGTGACATCAAGAGACCGAAATCCCCATCGAGCTACGACACAGAAAGCTTTGGACCTTCTTGCACTTTGGGCCAATGAAAATAAGTTGGCTTTTCCCCCAACGAAGTCTGCTTGCGTATTATTCTCGAAAGAGAGCAGAAAACTGCGCCAACAATTTACATGGAAGGTCTACCAATCCCCCAAAAAGATAGTTTTGTTATCTAGGTCTGATACAAGATTCCAAGTTAAACTGGAATGAACATATAAAATATCTGATAGGAATTATTAAGAGTAGGGCTAACTTGATAAATGTAATGTGTCAAGGGTAGCTAATCAGTCCAGGATGCGACAAGCAAAGCTGTGACGTAATGACCACAAATACAGTGAATCGACAGAGCGATTTGAAGGTGACCGACGTAAGTGTAGAGTTTTGCGTCGCAAATAAATCGATTGTGAATGTGAACGACGTCACTGCACACGGCGCAGGTAGCCGTGAAATGAATGTATGTGTAGACAATGTTGATTGCGTAATTAGTCCAGTTATTTGTTCTTGTTTTATTGTTTCGACCCTAGCAAAAACTTTGACAAGGTTTTAGAGCCGCGTATTTCTGAAAAAAGTTTGAAATCGTCAAATTCGGTCCAGACTGAGGAAGAACAGAGAATATGCCGCCGTTATCGAAAAGGGCACTGCAGTTATGGTGTTAAATGCAAGTTTCTTCATACCGAAGGACCCAAACAACCGAGTGTGTGTAATAGTCGAGTACGCAGAATATGACGGATACAGCTTGCAAATTCTACGCCATTGGACAGTGCAACCGTGGTCCTGCGTGCAAGTTTACCCATGTTTCGAAATAGACGAAAGTTTGTTACAAATATTCTAGCGGTCGTTGTTTTAATCCTAGTTGCAAATTTGTACACGTAGTTTTACCACGTAACAGCATTTATACTTCGAATACAAGTATCGGGCAGCGTTTGTCCCCTTCCAGCGATCGGACTAACACGCGGATTGCTGCACCGAGCCAGCCATAGCAGATTCTGTTCTGGGGTGGCATGTTAGTAATATTCCTTCACTTTCTGATCATCGTTTAGTTCCTTTTAGTGTTGGAATAACCCCTAAACAAAATTATACTGTCAAGGATATAAGAAAGACTGATTGGAGAGCGTATTTGAAGAAGCTGAGGGTTGAGCTCAGTGGTTCTAGCATGAGCGACCATGAGATCTCAAGATACGAAAGAATTGGATAGTTATGCTGAGTGGTTGACTACTTGTTTGAAGAAGTCCCTTAATGCGTCGACACCAACTGAATCGAAAGATATGAATGATTCTGGACTCCAAGATGTGAGGAAAGAGTTACGCCGATTACTTAGGAAAGAAAGGTTTTTTGACTGCCGAGAAGATTGAAAAAGATAACAAGAAGCCTTTAGGAGATTCAAAAAGGCTATGAGACAAAAGAAGAGGCGGTCGAAGAGAAATTTTTGTGATTCTATACAGAATGACTCTGGAACTGGTAAGATCCTGAAGATATTGAAGAAGGACAAAACGGTGAGCCTTGGATGTATCGAAGAAATAAAAAAGCTAATCTGGGCGCTCGCAGATCGCCCGAACAAATAAACTAAGCTCATCTGGGCGCTCGCAGAGCGCCCGACCAAATAATTTAAGCTAATCTGGGCGCTCTGAGAGCGCCCGAATACAAGAGTGCAGCTAAACGGGCACTCACCCAGGAAAGACCGTGCTGGGTTCTTGAGCATTTGAAACTTCAGGAATAGGATTCTCAGCCGCATGTTTCGACCTTGCCAGATTGAGAATTTTGTAAAAATGTAAAAACCAGGCCGATTTTGCTTGTGATGTACAATTTTAAGAAGTTGTTAGTTTCTAGTCAGTTAGTTACAAAAATAAATCGGCTTCGTGAAAAATGAGTGACGGTGTAATGAGGGGCCTGATTGTTGCAACATTTCATTTGATTTTTTTTTTTTTTTTTTTTTACTGGAAACTCAGAACAAGTTAGCTCTCTTTCACGTTTTTTTTCTGGATAATCCGTCGGAAAGGGTCAAACTGAAGCACATTGTCAACTTCCAGCTAAAATTCTCACATTTTCTGGATTCGCCATTCGCCCTTAATTTGATTTTGGATCCGAAAAGACGTATTCTGATCATACAGGATTTCACAAAATAATTTTGCCGGAGGCGCCTTTTGTAGTAGGCTATATTTACTGGAAGTTCGCGTCATTTCATTCATGTTTTAGGCTTGAAATTTCGGGGCTTGGATCACCTTAAAATCTAGATTTTATTGCCGGAAGCAATATTTTGCCCGAAAAAAGTCATAGCCTACTTAAAAAAATTTGCCTGCGCCGCTCATTTTCATTCTGTCTGATATACAGTCATTAGGAACTGCTATGGGGCCGGCTATTGCGTTAGCAAATTCCTGTTATTACAAACGACGTTCACCTTAAGATTATGTAATTTCGCAGTTTCCAGCACGCGATACTGTGTTTCTTGGCCATTTTTTTTCAACTGATATGACTCTTGAGCCTTGCTGAAAATCTGTCGTATATTTTGAGGTAGTCACCTCCCACACCCAAGCCCTTCAAACAACCCCTGAGGTCCTAGATACGACTAGGCTTCTTCAGACTTCAACGCTCGCAAGGTATCGCATGTTTTATTACTAAATGTGCGACGTAAAGCTAAAATGGGCGTCACCCCCCCCCCCCCCTCGAGTTTTGGCTAGCAACGCCCCTGATGGTATCTCATGAGCATACCTGAATTAAGTGAAAAACTATTTAATAGACAGTTTGGCTTCCGAGCTGGAGGATCCACAGAGGCCGCAATTCACCAACTCGTCTGGCGGATTAAACAGGCACTAGAAAATAAGAAATTTGCTCTTGGCATTTTCCTTGATATCGAAGGAGCCTTTGATGGGGCTACTTTTGAATCTATAGAAGAAGCGATGGAGGAGGAAGAAGTCGAAATCGCGATTCAAAGATGGAACCCCGATATGATTAGAAACAGAGAAGTCTGCGTAAATCTAAAAGGAGCAAAGCTTAAGCGACTAATTCATAAAGGGTGCCCACAAGGAGGAGTTAGCTCCCCCTGGATATGGAATCTTGTAACGAATAGCCTGTTGAGAGCTGGAAAAACAACCCGGCTATTCGCAAGCGTTTGCAGATGACAGAGCATCGAAATCTGTCCACACTATTAGAGCTTGGCCAGGAAATTCTCAACGTAGCAGAACGATGGAGCCTCAGACAAAAACTATGATTGAGTCCGAGTAAGACAGAAGCTGCTGTTTTTACAAAGAAACGAAATTGGGTGATCCCATTGCCACTGAAGATCTATGATAAGGAAATAAAAATGGCTAACCAAGTCAGATATTTGGGGATCACCCTCAATAGTAAACTATGTTGGAAAGCACACTGCATTGGAAGAGCACGCAGAGCAACAATCACGCTCGTGCAATGCAAAAGGATGTTGGGCAAGACCTGGGGACTTGCACTGCAACAAATGTTGTTTATTTACACTGCTATAAAGTGGCCCATGATTTCTTATGTTTACATAATATGGATGGGAAGCAAAAATACTGATTCACATATGATGCCCCTAGTCAGGGTACAAAGATTAGCATGCTTGATGATTAGTGGAGGTTTCCCAGGGACTGCCACAGCATCACTAGAAATGCTGCTCCGATTAACTCCCCTTGAGATTTGGTTCAGAGGGGAAGCACTAAGGACGAGAGTCTGACTTGAGATCCATGGCATATGGTGCCAGAGAAATTAGATCAGTAAGAGAAGCCATTTGGATATTTGCAATAAATGGATGAATGAGCTCCCAGTGCTGAATATGCCCAAAGATCAAACTATTACTACGATGAAAAGTGGAAAGAGCCTTGAAGTGAAAATTGAGACAAGGTCTGAGACCTTACGATTTCTGGAAAGTTTAACTAATCCAGAAGTGACCGATAACTCCCGATTTAATGAGGACAGGAGTATCATCTATACTGTTTGAAACAAATGTCCAGCCAGAGAGGCTGTTCACTCACCTGGGGGAGTTTTCATCAGTTTACCAGGCTGAGATGTTCACTATTCTGCAAGTTATTGATAGTCTTCTGGATAAAGGAGCTGTTAATGAAGAAATTTTTGTATTTTCGGATAATCAAGCTTGTTTAAAAGCACTCGAAACCTCGAAAAGCAAACAGCCATCGGAGATGGAATGCTTTAATAAGATTAATGCAGTTGCAAATAATGGAAATCAAATTACTTTCATGTAGGGTCCCTGGACACTCTGGTATCCCAGGGAACGAGGAAGCCGATACACTAGCAAAGGAAGCTACCACAAGAGTTACGTATGGACCTGAGCCCTTCATTCCCATCTCGGAAAGTAGGTGGAAAACAGAAATCCAGGAATGGATGAATAAACAGGTAGACCAAAGGTGGAAAAACCGCCTGGATTGTCGAGCCATGGGAAGTTTAATACCCACATGTAACAATGAGCTGACAAGAAGGCTAGTCGCCATGAAAAAAGATGAAATCCGAGGAATCATCCAGGTTGTTACTGGAATTGGAAATACCCAGTTTGTTCACGACTACCCAGCAATTGACAAGGCAACGTCTGGAAGCTTTCCACTCTACGAATGTTGATTTCCATGAGGTAGTGAGAAAAGCCAGATTAAAGGAACGGTCCAGGTACCTTCAATTGACATGGGAGGCTAGACAGGTTTAAAGGTTAGAATGCAAGGAAAAGCGGTACAATAAGCAAAGTTTTTTTATCAACTGTTTCTATACAGTGAAGTTTTGATCACTTGTATTATAGAGTGAGGTATCAGCATAAATTGCGAATTTGGGGATTGAGACAATGGGCCATTTGTGGCCTGAGTTTTGGTAGAGTGCCTGGCCTACCGGGCCTACCCCAAAGAATAAATATAGACACTACCAAAACACAAGCCCAGAACAAGCCCCAATTATGTAGTTTCTGGTATCATCTACTCACTCCCTAGCGTTAAAGTACATAATTCTGTGAGACTACCGGACGAGAAGCTGGTACGAGTCAATGACGTCACATCCCGGAATCATAACTCATATGGTTTGGTTTCCATGAGAAACACTGGTTCCGTAGCCATAGGACATAAAGTACGGCTCCCGGTTCCCTAGACAGTTCCTAATAACACTGGTTAGAGGCAGTGATGGACTAAAACAAACCAAAACATCAAAACTGTACTGTACTTGTCTACTGTAACTTGTACAGTAGAGGTATGGTAGTTAGCTTTAGACCTGCTTTAGACACACCAAGTGCATGATAGTGGCGAAGTCCATTCTCAACCAACGTTCATATAAGCATACCTCCAGAGGCGTCACAACTGGGGGGGATTCCCCCCCAATGCTGTCAGCCAGTCATTAAAAAATAACAGATCCTGACGCAAAGCGCTGCAATTTTTTGTCAGTACAGTAAATTTTTTTCAGGAAAACAGCCAGTTTTTCTGTAAATAGGTCAATTTTTAGTTAAAATAGTCAGTTTTTCTAAAAGTTAGCCTAGTCGATTTTTTTTTAAAATGGTTCCGTAGCCGTAGGACATAAAGTACGGCTCCCGGTTCCCTAGACAGTTCCTAATAACACTGGTTAGAGGCAGTGATGGACTAAAACAAACCAAAACATCAAAGCTGTACTGTACTTGTCTACTGTAACTTGTACAGTAGAAGTATGCTGAGTTGTTACTAGCCAAAATGTTTCAGGGGGGGACGAGGCATTTACCGACTGACATGTAATTTTTACTGACTTGTACTGCAGAAAAAATGACTTTTTTCAACAACAAAATGAGATTTTCAAAAAAAATCGACTAACTTTCAGAAAAACCGACTATTTTAATGAATAATCAACCAATTTTCAGAAAAACTGGCTGTTTTCCTGAAAAAAAATCGACTGTCTTGACGAAAAATTGCAACGCTTCGCGTCAACTCTGTTATTTTTAACGAATGGCTGACAGCGTTGGGGGGCATCCCCCTCTCCCCAGCCTCTCCCCCCCAGTCGTGCCGCCCCTGGAGGTATGCTTATATAAACGTTGATTGACATTGGACTTCGCCATTATCCACATTATCATGCACTTGGTGTTTCTAAAGCAGGTTTAAAGCTAACTACCAGTTAGCCAAAGTAGGTAATTAGCCGAAAGGCATCTGAAAACACCTGAATACGTATTTTGGATTGTCATTCTACAGTTTAGCCCCAAACTAGCCTATACTGTTCGCATAAACATACCTCTTCTACTGTAGGCTACTTGAACAATTGAAAGACCTTTAAATATTAAACTATTTCTAAATGACTTCTTGGTGGCGTTATTTAAATGATCATAATGATGATCATACCTGTATTAATACTGAGTATTCCAGGTCAAATTCCAACTAAACAAATGTAAATTACCTGCGTTGCAAAACTTCTTCTTCTTCTTCTTCTTGAACAGTGCTTCCACTTGCTCATCTTGAAAATCCTGCCGCGAACCCCAAAAATCCTGAAAAATCCTGCTGGGAAAGCCCAAAATCCTGCCAAAAAATCATGCCGTGAAAAAAAAACACAAAAAAAAACACCATAGTAGTTGAAGAGATGGTGTTTAAGACCATAGTCGGAGGATTGGAAAAACCGCAGCTGGATTTGTCTTCTCTATCGTTTGGGAGGGCAAGATGTCACGTCAAATACTGAGAATACCATTCAAGAGGGAGTCGCTAGGATGTACCGATAAAAGGCAGAGCATCAACGATTGTACCAAGGAAAATTACCCTAAGCGCAGCAGGCAAAATTTTGTAAGATACGCTTTAAAATTCAACTTAAATTCTAGCTTTATTGTGTTTAAATCCCCCAAAATTCCTAGCCTTCAACGCCAACTAAATGATGCACCCTTCTTCTAAATATGGAATATATCTTACAAGCGAATTTTTTTGGAAACACTGAAAGTGTCTTTTTGCGACCCGAAACGAATACATAATCTGAAGCATAGCTTATCAGATGGTGAAAGTTGGACCGTTGAATGTAGCCATAGATTGTAGCGAAATCTTGAGGTATTTATAACTAACGGGCGATCGGATCTTAATGAAATTTGACATTTGGAAAGATCTCGTGCTTCAGACGACCCATTAAAAGTCTGGACGGGTTCCAGCGACTTGGGGGGAGGCGGAAGGAGGAACCGGAAATTTCACAGCGCAAACCGGATAAGTGAGCTAAATGTTGTTAGAGAAGGGCCGAAATATAGCTCTAATGAAATGTAGCTGACTTATGAATGAATTAATGAATTTATTGCACGAAAAAAAACATGGGGTCAGCTTGGGCTGAAGGAATCTCTCTCAGTTTTATGGTCCTAGCACACCTGGAAGTACCCTAACTCGAGATCACCGGAATTCCGGTAAAACCCCTCCAACTCCCCCCCTCACCCCACTGTGAGATAGTACAGTCCTGTTTTGTCTTTAAATATTATTTGAGCCCAAGCTGACTTTGAAACATACATTCAAAATTACAGGATTGCTTCCTTCCCCGACGTTGACCCAGAAGATTGACAGCCTAACGAGGACCCTTGCCAAGAAGGGCCGAAATATCGCCGATCAAGAATCATAGCTGACGTATATCCTTTGTAAACATTGTTTGAATATGCCTGTTTTGTCAGTAATGTATCTAGGGCTTAAGATTGTTCTTCCCACGAAGTTCCATCCCAATCCCTCGACTCTGAGCCTTTCAAAAGATTTCCGGTGCCCCCCTCCCAGTTATCGTATCCGGTCTGGATTTGTAAAGGAACATCTGAGGCACTTGTCAAGTTTCATGCACGTCCAATTATCCGTTCCAAAGTTATGCATGTTACTAATGTCCGGATTCCCTATCCCTCCACTCCCCCTACGATGCTCGGATCGGGGAAACGACTATTCTCAAGGCAGTCTGTCCGGTCCCTGATATGCCTCAATTTCATCGTCCTAATACCGAACTCACGGGATCACTGAATTCCGCCCCTCCCCCAACTCCCAGCACAGTGCCCGAACCCGGATTTCAACAATGTATCTAGGACTTGTGCTTGTTCTTCCCACCAAGTTTCGTCCCGATCCCTCCACTCAAAGCGTTTACCAAGATTTCCGGTCCCCCCCCCCTCCAGCTCCTCCCAAAGTCACCGGACAAAGTGTCTAGGGCTTATGCTTGTTTTTTCCTACCAAATTCCATCCCGATCTGTTTCTATCCCAAGATTTCCGGTTCCAGATATTCCTTCAGCCAAAGGTGACTGCGAATCACATTTGACGGTATCATATAGAAGGGCCGAAATACAGATCTAACAAAATGTAGTTGACTTATCCGTTTTCCACCGTCAAACCATCAAACTTGGCAGGCATTATAGGGATTCTACCATATTGACTTGAAAATAGTCCCTTCCGCTATCCCATCATCGGGGGGGGGGGGGGGGGAATATAAGGGTGGCGAATCCGGAATCTAGTGACATTCATAACTTTGGAACGGGTGATAGGACGTGCATGAAACTTGGTAAGTTTTAAGAACAAGTGTCTCGGATGTTCAGTTTCAAGTCTGGACCGGATCTGATCAATGGGGGGGGGGGGGCTAGAGGGGGCACCGGAAATCTCGTGAATCGCTTAAAGTCGAGGGAATTGGAGTTGGACTTGGTTGGAAGAACGAGCGTAAACCCTAGATGCATTCCTGACAAACAGGACCGGATCGTGTCACGGTGGGGAAGTTGGAGGGGGTTACCTTACTCCTGAAGTTGTCAACCCCTTGAAACTTTCAAACTGGTTCATCTCATGAAGGATTTTTGTTAAAAAAAATGGATGATATATACTTTGATCGGCTCATCAAGGGCTATCGATTGCCCTAACCACAACAAAAGAATATCGGAAAAAGGGACTAAATTGACTTTGCAGTCAGTTGAACTTTATCCTATTCAATCGTAGACATCGTGACGGATGAAAACTTGGAACAATATCCTATATAATCTAGTTGGTATTATAAAGCTATCCATAACTTTTCAGGACTAAAATACCAAAAATGACACTATTAATTATTACGAAACTACCTTGTTTTACATTATCGTTTGCACCCGTTGCGTAAACAGTAAATCCTAGGTTACAGCGATAGACCATCGATACAAACTTTCTTACCGTCCGATTTATATAAATCGGATACAATGTGCAACAATTTGCACAAATTTCTAGCCCCTCGTGCACCGATTCTACTGACAAGTCCCTTTCCCGTGATAGACATCAAGTTCACCGGATAAAAATAATGGGTACACCGGCTGGCAAAAGTTGCAAACCCCTCGTCGCTGAAGATTTTTGTAGCATAACAGCCGATTATTACTTACAAGTCCCTTGCATGTCTTACATTTGGGAACCAAATTGTTCTTACCATCAAATGACAGGTACGCCAACTAGCGAAAGCTGCAAACCCCTCATTGCCGAAGATGATTATGAGCTAACAGTCGACTGTCGCGTACAAGCCCCCTACATGTCTCACAACTGGTATCGCCTATTTTTGGTTTCAGTGTGTACCTTACTACTCAAGTTGTCAACCCCTTGAAACTTTCAAACTGGTGTATCTCATGAAGGAATTTTTGGAATGGATTGTATCTCATGAAGGAATTTTTGGAATGGATTTGGAAATGGATGACATATACTTTGATCAGCTCATCAGCGGCTACCGATTGCCGTCGAAAAAAAAAATTCTACCTGTCTTAGTTCAAAAGTTGACTTTTTTGCCGTAGGCCAACTTTCTAACGTCACCACTTAGAAAGGAGCAAAGGGTAAGCTCTAGTTTCTTTAGCAATGAGAGAACTTCTAAAGTTTAAGAGGTACACCTGATACGATTTCTCTATCGCAAACCCAAGTGCAACAAGACCAAAGGTTTCGATGGGATCCCAAACATTCAATATCTGATCCAGACAACTGGGTCTTGTCTTAGCCAGATCCAGTCTTCGCCAGACTCCTTGAACATTTTTACAATTAAAATTCAGAAACAGATTAAGGCCAAATAGCTAATCACCTGAGAAAACCAAGTTCAGATTTGGATTCAGCATGTGTGTTTACCCCTATAAGTCATATCTGTTTTGACGAAAACTTCCTGCCACTTCTGCCAATTTCCCGGTTCCGGCCGAACTCCAGAACTACTTGTACGGTGAAAAAAGAAAGCTCAAAGACGAAATCAGGGTATCTTCTTTCCCCAGTAATGAACATCTAATCAACTTCAAATAGAAATTTGGCTTATAACAAATTTTCCGATTCCATTTATTCAAACAATGTTTACAACGGATACGTCAGCTATGATTTTTTATCAGCGATATTTCGGCCCTTCTTGGCAAGGGTCCTCGTCAGGCTGTCTCTGCAGTTCTGGGCTTTGAAAGTTCCGTACTTCCTAGATAAATATTCTTTGAATATTCTGACGACAGCCTGACGAGGACCCTTGCCAAGAAGGGCCGAAATATCGCTGATGAAAAATCAGAGCTGACGTATCCGTTGTAAACATTGTTTGAATAAATGTTTCTAAGTCAGCTTGGGCTCAAAGAATATTTATTTCCGATTCCAGCCGGATTCCGGTCGAACTATATGTCCGGGTAAAATACGATTGTCACACAGGGACTCAGCATCTCTTCTTACCCCTAAATCACTTTTCTAATCAACTAGAAATAAAACTTTGACTTCCAACAGTTTTCCGGTTTTGGCCGGATTCCGGACGAACTACATGTCCGGGTAAAAACTTGTTTTCACATAAGTGTTCAGCATGTCTTCTTGCCCTAAATCGAACATCTAATCAACTCCAAATAAAACTTTTAATTTTGACAAACTTTCAGGTTTGGGCCGGATTCCGGTCGAAATACTTGTCCGTCGAGAAAATAGTTTTCACCATCGTCTTCAGCATGTCTCCCTACCTCTAAATCGAACATTTAATCAACTTCAAATAAAACTTTTACTTTCAACAAACTTTCTGGTTTGGGCCGGATTCCGGGCGAAATACTTGTCCATCGAGAAAATAGTTTTCACCATCGTCTTCAGCATGTCTTCCTACTCCTAAATCAAACATCTAATCAATTTCAAATAAAACTTTTACTTTCAACAAACTTTCCGGTTTGGGCCGGATTCCGGGCGAAATACTTGTCCGTCGAGAAAATAATTTTCACCATCGTCTTCAGCATGTCTTCCTACCCCTAAATCGAACATCTAATCAACTTCAAATAAAACTTTTACTTTCAACAAACTTTCTGGTTTGGGCCGGATTCCGGGCGAAATACTTGTCCATCGAGAAAATAGTTTTCACCATCGTCTTCAGCATGTCTTCCTACTCCTAAATCAAACATCTAATCAATTTCAAATAAAACTTTTACTTTCAACAAACTTTCCGGTTTGGGCCGGATTCCGGGCGAACTACTTGTCCGATGACAAAATGGTTTTCACCATCGTGTTCAGCATGTCTTCTTACACCATAATCGACTATCACATTAGCTGTTTCAAAATATTTTGTTTGTCCCTTAATTTGAATCCCCTCCCCCACCCCTAAATGTAGAGCTACAAAGCCCATCTACGAACTTGACTGGTCCGACGACCCAACGAACCCTCACACCAAGTTTCATAAAAATATCTCATTCCCTTCGAGAGTTATCGTGCTTACAGACGGACGGACGGACGGACGGACGGACGAACAGACGGACAACTTTTGCGATGTCATAGGTATCCCTCCACTTACGTTTTGGGATCCCAAAAAACAGAATGATAAACTCAGCTGAAATCGCGTACACAAATGGATAGAAACAATAGATGGCAGCACTTGCGGACCCGTGGGAAGCAAGACCAAAGGTTTCGATGGGATCCCAAAAATTCAATATCTGATCCAGACAACTGGGTCTTGTCTTAGCCAGATCCAGTCTTCGCCAGACTCCTTGAAAATTTTTACAATTAAAATTCAGAAACAGATTAAGGCCAAATAGCTAATCATCTGAGAAAACCAAGTTCAGATTTGGATTCAGCATGTGTGTTTACCCCTATAAGTCATATCTGTTTTGACGAAAACTTCCTGCCACTTCTGCCAATTTCCCGGTTCCGGCCGAACTCCAGAACTACTTGTCCGGCGAAAAAAGAAAGCTCAAAGACGAAATCAGGGTATCTTCTTTCCCCAGTAATGAACATCTAATCAACTTCAAATAGAAATTTAGCTTATAACAAATTTTCCGATTCCAGCCGGATTCCGGTCGAACTATATGTCCGGGTAAAATACGATTGTCACACAGGGACTCAGCATCTCTTCTTACCCCTAAATCGCTTATCTAATCAACTAGAAATAGAACTTTGACTTCCAACAGTTTTCCGGTTTTGGCCGGATTCCGGACGAACTACATATCCGGGTAGAAACTTGTTTTCACATAAGTGTTCAGCATGTCTTTTTGCCCTAAACCGAACATCTAATCAACTCCAAATAAAACTTTTAATTTTGACAAACTTTCCGGTTTGGGCCGGATTCCGGTCGAAATACTTGTCCGTCGAGAAAATAGTTTTCACCACCGTCTTCAGCATGTCTCCCTACCTATAAATCGAACATTTAATCAACTTCAAATAAAACTTTTACTTTCAACAAACTTTCCGGTTTGGGCCGGATTCCGGGCGAAATACTTGTCCGTCGAGAAAATAGTTTTCACCACCGTCTTCAGCATGTCTCCCTACCTATAAATCGAACATCTAATCAATTTCAAATAAAACTTTTACTTTCAACAAACTTTCCGGTTTGGGCCGGATTCCGGGCGAAATACTTGTCCGTCGAGAAAATAATTTTCACCATCGTCTTCAGCATGTCTTCCTACCCCTAAATCGAACATCTAATCAACTTCAAATAAAACTTTTACTTTCAACAAACTTTCCGGTTTTGGCCGAATTCCGGGCGAACTACTTGTCCGATGAAAAAATGGTTTTCACCATCGTGTTCAGCATGTCTTCTTACCTCATAATCGACTAACACATTAGCTGTTTCAAAATATTTTGTTTGTCCCTTAATTTGAATCCCCTCCCCCACCCCTAAATGTAGAGCTACAAAGCCCATCTACGAACTTGACTGGTCCGACGACCCAACGAACCCTCACACCAAGTTTCATCAAAATATCTCATTCCCTTCGAGAGTTATCGTGCTTACAGACGGACGGACGGACGGACAGACGGACAACTTTTGCGATGTCATAGGTATCCCTCCACTTACGTTTTGGGATCCCAAAAACCACTTTTTGGTTTCTGTAGATTTTTCTATTTATCACTCAGAGAAGACATGTTGGCTGTGGGGCCGGGTAACTGCCGCATATATTTCACACTTTTAGATTTTAATTCATCTTCAATTTAAAACTGGTGCCTGCCTGCTTGCGTGCTAGAACGGAGCTTTCCACTCGAAAGCAAAAACATGGTTTGATGAAACGGAAGGTTCGCTACACAACTTCAGATAGTCCTCTCTGACATAGGCTATGTAACTCCACTTCACTTCGCAAACCGTAGGCTCTGGCTCGAGGACAAGCCATGCAAGAGTACTACGGAGCTTTCCAAAATGTAATGTCATATTCATCAATCCGGCCTAACGTCCCACTTTCCGTAAAAACCGCACAGGTTACCAGTTACCAAACCGCACAGGTTACCCCTTACCAGTTACCAGGAATAAAATGAAATCGGTGTCATAGAAAAAAAAAAAAAAAAAAAAAACGAGGACAAAACCAAAGTGTTGCTCTCGCAACACAATAATCAATGACCAAAAGCAGTTCTTCAGCGTTGTAGAAACAACAACAAAAGAATATCGGAAAAAGGGACTAAGTTGACTTTGCAGTCAGCTGAACTGTATCCTTTTCGATCGTCGTCCTCGTGACGGATGAAAACTTGGAACAATATCTTATATAATCTAGTTGGTACTATAAAGTTATCCGTAACTTTTCAGGATTAAAATACCATAGGTGACACTATTAATTATTATGAAACTAACTCATTGTTTTACATTATCGTTTGTGCATGTTGCGTAAACAGTTAATCCTAGGTTACACCGACAGACCATCGATACAAACTTTCTTACCGTCAGATTTATAGAAATCGAAAACAATGTGCACCAATTTGCAAAAATTTCTAGCCCCTCGTGAACCGATTCCTACTTACAAGTCCCTCTCCCGTGATAGACATCAAGTTCACCAAAAACAAATAATGGGTACACCAGCTAGCAAAAGTTGCAAACCCCTCACCGCTGACGATGATTGTAGCATAACAGCCGTTTATCACTTACAAGTCCAACTGTGTCAATTGCATGTCTTACAACTGGGAACCAAATTGTCTTACCATTGAATAAACCGGAAACAAATAACAGGTACACCAACTAGCAAAAGCTGCAAACCCCTCATCGATGATTATGAGATGATTATGAGCTATCAATCGACTATTGCTTACACGTCCCCTACATGTCTCACAACAGGTATCGCCTTATTTTTGGTTTCAGTGCGTACCTTACTAATGAAGTTTTCAACCCCTTGAAACTTTCAAACTGCTTTATCTCACGAAGGATTTTTGTTCAAAAAATGAATGACATATACTTTGATCAACTCATCAAGGGCTATCGATTGCCCTAACAACAACAAAAGAATATCGGAAAAAGGGATTAAATTCACTTGGCAGTCAGTTGAACTTTATCCTTTTCAATCGTAGACATCGTGACGGATGAAAACTTGGAACAATATCTTATATAATCTAGTTGGTATTATAAAGCTATCCGTAACTCTTCAGGATTAAAATACCATAGATGACACTATTAATTATTACGAAACTAACTCATTGTTTTACATTATCGTTTGTACCCGTTGCGTAAACAGTTAATCCTAGGTTACAGTGATAGATCATCGATACAAACTTTCTTACCGTCAGATTTATAGAAATCGAATCAGTGCACCAATTTGCAAAAATTTCTGGCCCCTAGTGAACCGATTCTTACTTACAAGTCCCTCTCCCGTGATAGACTTCAAGTTCACCGGATAAAAATAATGGGTACACCAGCTAGCAAAAGTTGCAAACCCCTCATCGCTGAAGATGATTGTACCATAACAGCCAATTATTACTTTCAAGTCCCTTGCATGTCTTACAATTGGGAACCAAATTGTCCTTACAGTACCATCGAATACACTGGAAACAAATAACAGGTACACCAACTAGCAAAAGCTGCAAACCCCTCATTGCCGAAGATGATTATGAGCTAGCAGCTCACTGTTGCGTAAAAGCCCCTATATATCTCATGACTGGTATCGCCCAATTTTGGTGTCAGTGTGTACCTTACTACTGAAGTTGTCAACCCCCTGAAACTTTCAAACTGGTATATCTCATGAAGGAATTTTTGTACCAAAAAATGGATGGCATATGCTTTGATCAGCTCATCAACAGCTATCGAACCGTCTAAAAAAAAAAAATTCTACCTGTCTTCAAAAGTTGACTTTTTTGCCGTGGGCCAACTTTCTAACGTCACCACTTAGAAAGGAGCATAGGGTAAGCTCCAGTTTCTTTAGGAATGAGAGAACTTTTAAGCTTTAAGATGCACAGATGATACCGTTTCTCTACCACAAACCCAAGTGCATAAAACGAATGATAATCTCAGATGAAATTGCGAACAGAAATGGATAGAAACAATGGATGGCAGCACTTTCGGACCCATGGGAAAACGCCGTTTTTTTGTTTCTGTAGATTTTTTTATTTATCGCTGAAAGAAGATATGGTGGCTGTGGGGCCGGATAACTGCTGCATATATTTAACACTTATAGATTTTAGTCCATCTTCGATTTGAAACTGCTGCCTGCCGGTTTGCGTGCTAGAACGGAGCTTTCCACTCGAAAGCAGAAACATGGTATGATGAAACGATAGGTTGGCTGCACAACTTCAGATAGTCCTCTCTGACATTGGCCCCAGGCAAGAGTTGTACGGAGCGTCCCAAAACGTAATGTCATATTCATCAATCCGGCCTAAGGTCCAAACTTTCCGTAAAAACCGCACAGGTTTGACCCTTACCAGTTACCAGGAATAAAATGAAATCTGAGGTCTAGGAAAACAAGACCAAAGGTGTCGATGGGATCCCAAAAATCTAATATTTAATTCAGAAAATAGGGTCTTGCCCTGGTCTTGCCTTCGCCAGATCCAGTCTTCGCCAGGCTAATCATCAGAGAAAACCAATTTCAGATATAGATCTATAAGCCATATCTATTTTGACGATACTGACCGAGACTTCCTGCTTTACTTCTGCCAAGTTTCCGGTTTCGCCCGAATTCCGAGCAAACTACTAGTCCAGCTAAAAAAGCTGAAAATCCAGCGTCGAATCCCTATAAAGAACATCTAATCAACTTTGAATAAAAGTTCGACTTAAATCCGGTTACAACCGGATTCCGGACTAATTATATGTCCGGGTAAAAAATGATTGCCATATACAGACTCAGCCTCTCTTCTTACCCCTTAATATGTCATCTAATCAAACTTTTGCTTTTAACAAATTTTCGGTTTTCGGCCGGATTCCGGGCGAACTAGTTGTCCGGCGAGAAAATGGTTTTCACCATCGTGTTCAACATGTCTTCTTACCCCTAAATCGACCATTTGATCAACTTCATATAAGACTTTTGCTTTTAACCAGCTTTTCGGTTTTTGCCGGATTCCGGACGAACTACTTGTCCGGCGAGAAAATGGTTTTCATTATCGTGCTCAGCATGCCTTCTACACCATAATCGACTATCACATTAGCTGTTTAAAAATATTTAGTTTTTCCCTTAATTTGAACCCCCTCCCCCACCCCTAAATCTAGGGCTACAGAGCCCATCTACGAACTTGACCTTACCCTTGATCCAAACAATCCTCAAACGAAGTTTCATCGAAATATCTCATTCCCTTCGAGAGTTATAGTGCGCACAGACGGACAACTTTTCCGATGTCATTGGTATCCCTCCACTTACGTTTTGGGATCCCAAAAAACAACAAAAACAAGACCAAAGGTTTCGATGGGATCCCAAAAAGTCAATATTTGATCCAGACAATTGGGTCTTGTCTTCGCCAGACCCCTTGAACAGTATCAACATTAAAATTCAGCAACAGACAAGGTCAAATAGCTAATCATCTCACAAAACCAAGTACAGATATGGATTCAGCATGTGTGTTGTGTTTACCCCTATAAGTCATATCTGTTTTGACGAAAACTTCCTGCCACTTCTGAAAATTTCCCGGTTTCAGCCGAATTCCGGAACTACTTGTCCGGCGAAAAAAGACAGCTCAAAAACGAACTCAGCGTATCCCCAATATTGAACATCTAATCAACTTCAAATAAAAATTTAACTTATAACAAATCGAACTATATGTCCGGTCGACAGGGGCGTCACTATGGGGGGGAGGGGGCCCCTCCTAAAGGTCCTGAGAAAGTACTTTTCACTTGTTTGTCGGCGCGAAGCGCCGGCAAACACATAAGAAATAACATTTTGTATGCTTTTTGTCAGGCATCGGTCGACTCGTCGGCACATCGGGTGTTTTTATATGCAAGAAATAAAATCCTGCAAACGTTTGTCAGGCAAAATAATAAAGAAATCGGATTCTGCACGCTTTTGTCGTGCCTCGGTATTCTGTCGGCACATCAGGTTCTTTTTATACAGAAGGAATCCAGAAGAAATAAAAAAAAATTAAGTTTTTGTCGGGCGTTGGTCGACTTGTCGGCACATCGGCTTCTTTTTATACGCAAGAAATGAAATCCTGCCAACATTTGTCAGGCAAAGTACTGGAGAAATCGAATTCTGCATGCTTTTGTCGTGCTTCGGTTCGTCGACACATCGGGTTCTTTTTATACATAAGAAATCCAGAAGAAATATTTTTTTTTTTTTATGCTTTTGTCGGAAGTCGGTCGACTCGTCGGCACACCGGGTTCTACTTATAGGTAAGAAATCAAATTATGCAAACTTTGTCGGGCGCACCCGGTAAGTTTAAGTTTCATCGGCACAAGGGGTTATTTTTACACGTATGAAATCATGTTCTGTACAGTCTAGTCGAGTAAAATGCTCGATGGTTCTGTCGGGCGTCGGTATTCTCGTCGGCACATCGGGTTCTTTTTACAAAAACAAAAAAAAATCAAATTCTTTAACTTTTTATCGGCGCATATCGAAAGTTCAAGTCTCGTCGGTACGTCGGCTTCTATTTACGCGCAAAAATAAAGTTCTTTACAATCTTGTCGGGCAAAACACAGAAGAAATCGAATTCTGAATGCTTTTGTCGGGCGTCGGTATTCATGTCCGCACACCGGGTCTTTTATACGTAAGAAATCAAACTCTGCAAACATTTGTTGGGATCAAATTTTTCCGGAAAAAATACAGATTTAAAAAAAATTTGCCGGCGTTGCTTAGGTCAACTTGTTCTGGGTATAGTCGTTGGAAGCTTCGCTTCGTAGCAAAAGTTGAAACGAAAAGCCGAGTAGGTGAAGTTAAGTATATGAACTTACATCAAAGGAACATCTCAACTGATGCATTACAGTAAGTTTTACACAAAATTTCGCCTGCGGCGCATTTAGTCGTATTCCCTATTTGGAAGAACGGTGTATCATTTAGTTTTCATTTTAGGATAGAAATTCTTGGGGTTTGAAACAAGTTAAAAGCCGGAAATTGTATGGTACTATAGCTGAATTTTCAGAAAAAAAAAAATTAAAAAAATTTCGCATGCGGCGCTTGGTTTAACTTGCCTTCGTACAGTCGTTGGAAGCTTCGTTTTTCAGCGAAAGTTAAATTGAAAAGCCGAATATGTGAACCCTAAATACGAAATTATACCGAAGGAATAACCTCAATTGATGCGTTACAGTTAGTTTACACAAAATTTCGCCTGCGGCGCATTTTGTAGTATTCTTTATTTAGAAGAACAGTGTTTCATTTAGTTTGGTGTTTTAGGATTGAAATTCGCTGAAACACGTTAAAAGCTAGAACCTGTATGGTAGGTATAGCTAAATTTTTCCGGAAAAAAGGATGATTTAAAAAATTTAGCCTGCGGCGCTTAGTTTAACTTGTTCTTGATACAGTCGTTGGAAGCTCCGCTTTTTAGCGAAGGCTAAAATGAAAAGCCAAATATGTGAACTTTAAAATACGAAATTACATCAAAGAAATAATGTCAACTGATGCATTACAGTTAGTTTTACCCCGGTTCTATTCTGTGCTGGCGGGAAATGTACGCCGTTGCCGCGAAGCGTCAACGGCGTTTTCAAAACACTTGAGGCAAAAATGATCATGTGCCCTTGGCGATCATGAATATATATCATTTGGTTAAAGTATTTTTTGAATTTTTGGTTAAGAAACGCACTTTAAGGGTGCTAAAATTAGTATTTGATCAACATCCTTGAGTTAAAATGTACACTTTGCTTAAAAGTATTTTTTGTACTTTGTGGTCAGGATTAGTACTTTAAGCGATGGTCGGATCAGAGAAGTGACTAATTTTCATCAGCAAATTGGTAATTTTGTGTACAGTGTATTAAATATTTTAACAATTTTTTTAGTCTGAATTCAGATTACCATGATTATGATACGAGGAATAATGATAGACTTGTTAGTGAGTCGCGTAAGAGTAGTAGAGCGTCATTTATAATTAGAAATAGTGGTGCGATTGTTTGGAATAATCTGCCGGCAAGCATTAGGGAGTCTGATAATCATTTATTGTTTAAGAATAGATTAAAAAAATATTTGTTGGGTAATTGAGTTGGTTGTTTAATGAAGATCGGGGCATGATTGGGGAGGGGAATGGGAATTGGGTAGGCTAGGGGTGTTCGAGTGAAGAAAGCTGATTTGGAGTGAGTTGAAGTCTCACTAAGTGTATTAAAAAAAAATTAAAAAAATTGATCAATAGATCTTGATAATTTGATGTCCGTCTTGCACAGGTGACCTGTTGTCACATATTGACGGGCTATTGGTTTTAAGAATATGTTCAGTATGTTGTGGAAATGTTGAAGAAATAAATTCCTTCCTTCCTTAAGCCAATCTCGTCAAGTTTCTAATGTTCAAGCCAAGTTTCATCGCCCTAGCACATCTGGAAGGACCTTAATTCGCGATCACCGAAACCCCCCCCCCCACCAACTCCCCCACAGTGCTCCAAAACCGGTCCGGTTTTGTCACTGATGTATCTAGTTCCTGTCCCTGTTCTTCCCACCAAGTTTCATCCCTATCGCTCCACTCTAAGCGTGTCACAAGATTTCCGGCCCCCCCCCCCACCACATTCGTCGAATCCGGTCCGGACTTAAAGGGGACGTCCGAGACTCGAGGCTTTCCAAATATGAAGTTTCGTTAAGATCCGACCACTCGTTCGAAAGTTATGCATACCTCAAGATTTTAGATTCCCCCTCGGATCCCTCCACTCCCCGAAGATGGTTGGGTGGGAGAACTGACTATTTCTAAGCCAATCATGTCAAGTCTCTAATGTTCAAGCCAATTTCAGCGTCCTAGCACATCTGGATATACCTTAACTCGCGATAGCCCCCTCTACCTCCCCCCACAGTGCCCAAATCCGATCCGGTTGTATCAGTGACGTATCTCGTTCTTGTGCTTGTCCTTCCCACCAAGTTTCATCCCAATCGCTCCACGCTAAGCGTGTCACAAGGTTTCCGGTCCCCCCCCCCATATTCATCAGATCCGGTCCGGACTGAAAGTCCGGACTTTAAATGGGTCATCAGAGACATGAGCTCTTATAATCGGTGGGACGGGGGAAGTAAATAGGTAGCGCGAGCAAGGCCCCCGGATGCTAAAACCCTCCCGGAAGGCCACCCCTCCGCCCAGGAATTATAGCAGAACCATACAAGAAGAATAACTAGACCTACGTTGCCCGGGCAACGTGAAGTGTTGCGGCAACCTTTGTCCGGCTTCGCCGGCTAAAGTGTTGCGAGAGCAACACTTTGGTTTTGTTTCTTCGCTGTCGGTTAAATGCTGAAATTGTCCACTTATCGAAGCTTTTAAAACGGTATGTTCTAAAAAGAATAATCACATAATCAAAAGCTGTTCTTTAGCGTTGTAAAACCAACAACAAAACAATATCGGAAGAAGGCTATCCGTAACGTTTCAGGATTAAAATACCATAGATGACACTATTAATTATTACAAAACTACCTTATTGTTTTACATTACCGTATCGTTTGTACCCGTTGTGTAAACAGTTAATCCTAGGTTATAGCGATAGACCATCGATACAAACTTTCTTACTGTCATATTTACAGAAATCGAATACAATGTGCACCAATTTTCAAAAATTTCTAGCCCCTCGAACCGATCTTACTTACAAGTCCGTCTCCCGTGATTGACATCAAATTCACCGGAAACAAATAATGGATACACCAGCTATCAAAAGTTGCAAACCCCTCATCGCTGAAGATGATTATAGCATAAAAGCCGATTATTACTTACAAGTCCCATGCATGTCTTACAATTGGGAACAAAATTGTTCTTACCATCGAATACACCTGAGACAAATAACAGGTATACCAACTAGCAAAAGCTGCAAACTCCTCGTTGCCGAAGATGATTATGAGCTAACCGTCGACTGTTGCTTACAGTCGACTGTTGCTTACAAGTCCCTTACATGTCTCACAACTGGTATCGCCTATTTTTGGTTTCAGTGTGTACCTTACTCCTGAAGTTGTCAACCCCTTGAAACTTTCAAACTGGTTTATCTCATGAAGGATTTTTGTTCAAAAAAATGGATGGCATATATTTTGATCAGCTCTTCAAGGGCTATCGATTGCCCTAACCACAACAAAAGCATATCGGAAAAAGGGACTAAATTGACTTTGCAGTCAGTTGAACTTTATTCCTTTTCAATCGTAGACATCGTGACGGATGAAAACTTGGAATAATATCCTATATAATCTAGTTGGTATTATAAAGCTATCCGTAACTTTTTAGGATTAAACACTACTAATTATTACGAAACTACCTTGTTTTACATTACAGTGTCGTTTGTACCCGTTGCGTTAACAGTAAATCCTAGGTTACAGCGATAGACCAACGATACAAACTTTCTTACCGTCAGATTTATATAAATCGAATACAATGTGCAACGATTTGCACAAATTTCTAGCCCCTCGTGCACCGATTCTACTGACAAGTCCCTTTCCTGTGATAGAAATCATGTTCACCGGATAAAAATAATGGGTACACCGACTAGCAAAAGTTGAAAACCCCTCATCGCTGAAGATTTGTGTAGCATAACAGCCGATTATTACTTACAAGTCCCTTGCATGTTTTACATTTGGGAACCAAATTGTTCATCAAATGACAGGTACGCCAACTAGCGAGAGCTACAAACCCCTCATTACCGAAGATGATTATGAGCTAACAGTCGCCTGTCGCGTACAAGTCCCCTAAATGTCTCACAACTGGTATCGCCTATTTTTGGTTTCAGTGTGTACCTTACTACTGAAGTTGTCAACCCGTTGAAACTTTCAAACTGGTGTATCTCATAAAGGATTTTTTTTTACCAAAAAATGGATGTGATATACTTTGATCAGCTCATCAGCGGCTATTGATTGCCGTCGAAGTTGAACTTTATCCTTTTCAATCGTAGATATCGTGACGGAAGAAAACTTGGAACAATATCTTATATAATCTAGTTGATATTATAAAGCTATCCGTAACTTTTCAGGATTAAAATACCATAGATGACACTATTAATTATTACAAAATTACCTTATTGTTTTACATTACCGTATCGTTTGTACCCGTTGCGTAAACAGTTAATCCTAGGTTATAGCGATAGACCATCGATACAAACTTTCTTACTGTCATATTTACAGAAATCGAATACAACGTGCACCAATTTTCAAAAATTTCTAGCCCCTCGTGAACCGGTTCTTACTTACAAGTCTGTCTCTCGTGATTGACATCAAATTCACCGGAAACAAATAATGGATAAACCAGCTATCAAAAGTTGCAAGCCCCTCATCGCTGAAGATGATTATAGCATAAGCTTTTTAAACGGGATGTTCTAAAAATATTAATCATATGATCAAAAGGTATTCTTCAGCGTTGTAAAAACAACAACAAAATAATATAGGAAGAAGGGACTAAATTAACTTTGCAGTAAGTTGTACTTTATCCTTTTCAATCGTAGACATCGTGACGGATGAAAACTTGGAACAATATCCTATATAATCTAGTTGGTAATAGAAAGCTATCCGTAACTTTTCAGGATTAAAATACCATATGATATGATATGATATTTATTTGTCTTCAGAGCCCAAAGGCCATAACAAACACACATAAATAACAACATGTAAATACAAAATAAACGGTCACACTACTGCACTAAACCCCACTCAAACACTTTTCCCTGTGCCGATTGGCCACTCTGAGGAACCTCGCCAGGTTTCTTATACTAAGAAAATCCTTACTCCGCATAATATTTACCAACCACTTCCTCCCATGAATCCCTCCCTTAAAAATTTCCTCCCTCAGATCCTCAATTTCATCACAACCAGACATAAAATGAATTAGATCCTCATCTCCCTCACCGCACATTGGACAAAAGTAAGGACCAGATTTCTCCCTTACACTTCCCAAATACTTTCTTCTTTCACCAAGTGGCAAGCTATCTGCCCTCATATTTAACATTAGTTTCATTTCCTCTTTTTTTAGACCCGCTTTAAAATAAATTTCTTCACCCCAAATCTCTTTAGCCTCTGCATACAAACTCAAGGATCCACTATCTCTTATCCTAGCTAACCAAACCTGGATTTCTTGGTCAATTAACCTACTACTAACTTCTTTTGAAACAAATCCTAACTCTCTCCCCGGACCCTCCCCTCTATTCCACATATAACCAAGCCCGCAACTATCTAATATTGAACGAATCTGGAAAGCCCAGGAATCGTGTGTTTCATCCTTCAACGACTCAAGATACGCATCTTTCAATAGTCTACCAGCTATCAAAAGTTGCAAGCCCCTCATCGCTGAAGATGATTATAGCATAAGCTTTTTAAACGGGATGTTCTAAAAAAATTAATCATATGATCAAAAGGTATTCTTCAGCGTTGTAACAACAACAACAAAATAATATAGGAAGAAGGGACTAAATTAACTTTGCAGTAAGTTGTACTTTATCCTTTTCAATCGTAGACATCGTGACGGATGAAAACTTGGAACAATATCCTATATAATCTAGTTGGTAATAGAAAGCTATCCGTAACTTTTCAGGATTAAAATACCATAGATGACACTATTAATTATTATGAAACTACCTCATTGCTTTACATTTTCGTTTGTATCCGTTGTGTAAACAGTTAATCCTCGGTTACATTGATAGACCATCGACACAAACTTTCTTACCGTCAGATTTATAGAAATCGAATACAATGTGCACCCATTTGCAAAAATTCCTAGCGCCTCGTGAACCGATTCCTACTTACAAGTCCCTCTCCCGTGATATACATTAAGTTAACCGGAAACAAATAATGGGTACACCAGCTAGCAAAAGCTGCAAACCCATCATCGCAGAAGATGATTGTAGCATAACAGCCGATTATTACTTACAAGTCCCTTGCATATCTTACCATTGGGAACCAAATTGTTCTTACCATCGAATACACCGGAAACAAATAACAGGTACACCAACTAGCAAAAGCGGCAAACCCCTCATTACCAAAGATGATTATGAGCCAACAGTCGACTTTTGCTTAAAAGTCCCCTACATGTCTCATAACAGGTATCGCCTATTTTTGTTTTCGTGTACCTTACTACTGAAGTTGTCAACCCCTTTGAAATTTTCAAACTGGTGTATCTCATGAAGGAATTTTTGTACCAAAAAATGGATGACATATACTTTGATCAGCTCATCAATAGCTATCGATTGCCGTCGAAAAAAAAAATTCTACCTGTCTTAGTTCAAAAGTTGACTTTTTTGCCGTAGGCCAACTTTCTAACGTCACGACTTAGAAAGGAGCAAAGGATAAGCTCTAGTTTCTTTAGCAATGAGAGAACTTTTAAAGTTTAAGGGGCACATCTGATACCGTTACTCTACCGCAAACCGAAGTGCAAAATTTTTTTTTTATAAACTCAGCTGGAATCGTCGCAGACATGGACAGAAACAATAGATGGCAGCACTTTCGGACCCGTGGGAAAAAGCCACTTTTTTGTCTCTGTAGATTTTTCTATTTATCACTCAAAGAAGATATGTTGGCTGTGGGGCCGGGTAACTGCCGCATATATTTAACACTTATAGATTTTAGTCCATCTTCAATTTGAAACTGGTGCCTGCCTGCTAGCGTGCTAGAACGGAGCTTTCCACTCGAAAGCAGAAACATGGTTTGATGAAACGAAAGGTTCGCTACACAACTTGAGATGGTCCTCTCCGACATAGGCTATACAACTCCACTTCACTTCGCAAACCGCAGGCTCTGGCTCGATGACAAGCAAAAACCATCCTTATTGGCCCCAGGCTAGAGTTCTACGGAGCTTTCCAAAATGTAATGTCATATTCATCAATCCGGCCTAAGGTCCACACTTTCCGTAAAAACCGCACAGGTTAGACCCTTCCCAGTTACCAGGAATAAAATGGAATCGGAGTCATAGGAAAAAAAAAAAAAAAAAAAAAAAAAAAACAGGACAAAACCAAAGTGTTGCTCTCGCAACACAAATACCGGCAATTGGTTTTATTTACAAAAAGAAGCGAAGAAATAAAAAAAATGGAAAGATAAGAGTGATCACGGTATATCACTGAATTTATGCCCAATGAATTTACGCCTAAGCCTCGATAAGCACGTACGCAGGAACTCCCCCTCGCAAATCTGCGCCGCTATGACCACCCTTGGTACAAGACAGAACAGACTACTCAAAGGGAGCTAGGGCCGAGGCACGCCTTAGTTAATCAAGACCGCTAGGCCCACCCTTGGTACCAGACAGCTTGAAGAACCGCAAGGCGCCCAGGACCCGTGCAAAGAAAGGCTTTGTCTAACTGATGTCACTTGCTGCTCCTAGAAATTTGCCCACTATCCAAAAAGAAAAACACTGAACCCAGATAACAAGAATCACAAAAAGTTGTAGATCAAGAAAACACTATCGCCTTATCCAGAGAGACAGGAAATAAACAAGAAATAATAATTCGTGTGATTTTTACTGACTTAAAAGTTACTGCTTATTTTTACTGTGTACAAACACTTCATATGTGAAAAGATGGTTACTTTACCTACAAACTACATTCTTACAAGAGAACTGAACTCTTTGAAAGCCAAGACAAGTCTGCCGAAGGATTCTCAACACGAAACATACGAAAGCTGTTGTTATTGTTGGTCTGAGGCAACGTTGGCCCCTCTGTGTTTACAGCTATATTTTTAAGAAGGCCTTGGCTATACCTAGCCTATGTGTTTACAATTTACGGTTTCGAGAACCTTCGCCACTCTGGTCTAGACGGATGTTTATGCACTGTATGGGAAATATTACTTTGTTGACAAAATACTACAAGAAACGTATAGCTACTATTTCTGTCATTGATCTTAAATAATTAATAGACATAGTTGACTGATATTTAGAATAAGTCTTTAATCGAAGATTACACTCTTTCCAAATATCAAGTTTCGTTAAGATCCGATCACCCGTTCCAGTGTTATACATTCCTCAAGATTCCGGATTCCCCCTCCCTCTACTCTCCCCGAGGTGGTCGGATCGAGAAGTAGACTATTTCCAGGTTAATCTGGTCGGATGCCTGACTTGTCTGCCAAGTTTCATTGTCCTAGCCAACCTGGAAGTAATAACACATGATTCCGGTTCCCCCCTACATTCATCGGATTCGGTCCGGACTTGAAATGGGACATCTGAGACATGACGTCTTTCCAAATATCAAGTTTCATTAAGATCCGATCACCCGTTCGATAGTTATGCATGCCACTAAATTCCGGATTCCGACTCCCCTCCCCCCCTCAACGATGGTCGGATCGAGCAAGTGACTATTTCGAAGCTAGTTTGGTCGGGTCCCTAATATGCCTGCCAAGTTTCATCGTCCTAGCACATCTGGAAGTACCTTAACTCGCAAACACCGGACTGACCGACCGACCGACGGAAAAGTTATCGGTAGGACTATATGGCACTCTGCCGGAAGACAAGTGCCATACACACTGTTTATGGTTTAATGGTCATGGTACAAGTCCCTTGTGTAAAGTGCCGTCTGTGTATTAATATCCGTGACATGGAGATGTGAACTAGTTAGATGAATTTGCCTTCGGGCGGGATCACTGTTCCTATGGCCGGCTTCTACCAGACTATTTGTAGTGGTTTGCGAACTCTGTTCACAAGCCCCTCGGTAGTTTAGATGGTAGAGCGACTGCCTTGTATTGTAAGTTGACGGTAATGGGTTCAAATCCCGGCTGAGGAACATTCTTGTCTATCAGTTCACTAATAAAATGAGCTTCAGCTCTTGTTTATATGGTGATTTTAATTTCTGTCCGTCAGTCGGTCTGTTGGTCCTGGTTTTGCTAGTTCGGGCACTTCCACATAAGCTAGGACGATGAAACTTGGCAGGCATATCAGGGACCTGACCAGATTAATTAGGAAATAATCACTTCCTCGATACGACCATCTACGGGGAGTGGAGGGAGGGGAAGCCAAAAAATTAAGTTATTTTTAACTTGCGAACGAGTGATAGGATCTCGGATGGTCTCATGTCTCAGACGTCCCACTTTAAATCCGGAACGGATCTGATGACACTGGGTGGAGCTGGAAGAGGGAACCGGAAATCTTGAGAAACGCTGAATGAAACTTGGCGGGAAGAAGAAGCACAAGTCCTAGATACGTTATTGACATAACCGGACCGAACCCGGGTACTGTGGCGGAGTTAGGGGGGGGGGGGGGGGTGCGGACTTCGGTGATCCCGCTAGTTCGGTACTAGAACGGTGAAATTTGGTAGGCATATCAGGGTCCCGAACAGACTGCCTTGAGAATAGTCGTTTCCCCAATCCGGCAAATGTAGGGGGAGTGGAAGATGGGGAATCCGGAAACTAGTAACATGCATAACTTTGGAACGGGTAATCGCCAATCGGACGTGCATGAAACTTGATAAGTGTCAAGAACAAGTGCCCCAGGGGCGTCACGACTGGGGGGGGGGAGGGAGGACGCCCCCCCCCCAATGCTGTCAGCCAGTCGGTAAAAAATAACCGAGTCGGCGCGAAGCGCCGCGATTGTTCGTCAAAAAAGTTGATCTTTTTCATAAAAACAGTCGTTTTTCTGAAAATCGGTCGATTTCGGTTTTTCTGAAAATCAGTCGACTTTTTTCAGAAATGTCATTTTTGTTGTGGAAAACAGTCATTTTTTCTGCAGAAAAAGTCGGTAAAAATTACCAGCCAGTCGGTAAATGCCTCGTCCCCCCCCCCCAAACATTTTGGCTAGTAACGCCTCTGAGTGCCTCAGATGTTGCTTTTCAAATCAGGACCGGATACGATAACTGGAGGGGGGGGGCTGGAAGGGGGCACCGGAAACTTCTGAAAGGCTCAGATTCGAGGGATCGGGATGGAACTTGGTGCGAATAACAAGCTTAAACCTAGATACATTACTGTATCGTGTCGCAGCGGGGTGAGTTCGAGGGGGTTTACCGGAATTCCGGTGATAGAGTTAGGATACTTCTAGATGTGTTAGGACCATGAAACTTGGCAGGCATTTTAGAGATTCTACCATATTGAACTGAAAACAGTCCTTTCCTCGGTCCGATTATCGTGGGGGGTGTAGAGGGGGTGGGGAATCCGGAATCTAGTAACATTCACAACTTTGGAATGGGTGATCGGACGCCCATGAATCTTGGTAAGTATTAAGAACAAGTGTCTCGGATGTTCAGTTTCAAGTCTAGACCATATCTGATCACTGGGAGGGGGCGAGGGGAGCTGGAGGGGGCACCGGAAATCTCGTGAATCGCTTAAAGTCGAGGAATCGGAGTTCGCCTTGGTTGGAAAAACAAGCGTAAACCGTAGATGCATTCCTGACAAAAAGGACCGGATCGTGTCACGGTGGGGAAGTTGGAGGGGGTTTCCCGGAATTCCAGTGAACTCGAGCTAGGGTGCTTCCAGATGTGCTAGGACCATGAAACTTGGCAGGCCTATTAGGGAGGGAGTGGGGGGGGGGAATAGAGGGATAGGGAATCCGGAATCTGGTGACATTCATAACTTAGGAACGGGTCATCGGACGTGCATGAAACTTGACAAGTGTCAAGAATGACTGTCTCAAATGAACAGTTTCAAATCCGGAGTGGGTCTGATCACTGGGAGGGGGGGGGGGGGGGGGGGGCTGGAGGGGGACACACTTCCTAACTGTTCCGACAAGTGGCATATGAGCTTTCAGCTGTTCTGATGGAAGAACTTCTCCCAGACAACCGTCAACAGTATGACACACACAAAAGGTAGCAAAACACGGCAAGTGAGAAAATCAGCGTGGTTTTGTTAGATGGGTTAGAATGCACCGTACGAAATTGAGTCTATGGGTTTAGAAATATATGGAGTGATTATGGAAGTAGGTTGCGTTAGTATTATAGGTAAGACAGGTCCTTTAATATCTCAAACTCTACCCTGTCAACCACCCAATCAAGCAGCAAAAAGAGCAGATGTGATCAAAATGGAATCGCAGCACCAGCTTCAACTCCAAGCGGCTTTCACGGGGAAATTAACAAAATCAGATACTTGAGCTAGAATCTTTAGTTGTTTTTCAACAAGTTGATTTTCCAGCTTGAGCGGCTTCTGCCTGAAGAGGACCCTTGCCATGGCGGGCCGAAATATAGCTCTAATAATGTTCAGCTGACGTATCCGTTTTGCACTGTCAAATTCTTAATATTTCTAGAAAACAGCTTCTTGCATATTATGTTTTTTCTTATGGCTATGCTGACTTTTCATTACTAATATGCCAGCAAAAACAGCTGATCGCACAGCTTTTCGTGGTCGCGGACGGATATCCCGGTGGTTGAGTATGTAGTTTTTAAATCCCTGGTCTGATGGTTTTCTTCTTCTTCTTCCTTTTAAAAATATCAAATTTGGCAGTTTGCTTTGATAAGCCATATTTTTGAATTAAAGTTTTATTATATTCTAAGACAGGTTCTAAGGTAATAAACCCGTCATATCTCGCTTTGCTTTTGGAGCGCCACAACCGCCCTTTCCGCCACAACAGCATAAACCAGCGGAGCCTTCCAGACTGGTCTGGCACACGCTGAATAATGACTGTGCGGAAGACCCAGACATCTGGTGACACGGAAATTGAAGCCTCGCTTTAAGAGTAATTTCCTCTGGAAAAAAAACCCACCAAAATAACTGAAAGAATTATTTATTGGTAAAAAAACAAGTATCAAAACTGATAATAATGGGATTACTAGGGCTTTATCAGGAACGGGTGCACAGAGATGGGCGAATCCGACTGTGAAGGATTTCAACCGGAATTCAGAAATAGTTGACAACCCAACTTATTACTCTTAAAGGTTCGGCTTTGGACACTGAAGCTTTGGTTGTTGATTCTTAGTTCGAATAAACCCGTTTGTTACAGCAAAACCGACCATAAAGTGTGCCGGGCTGATTTTTTATTCTATGACAAATCCTATCAGGAGTTCGAGTTAGGGAGAGAGACCCTGGTCGTCAGTCAGCCAGGGATCCAGGCCTGAGTCCCAATCCGACAAAAGGCCTTATACCTAGAACTGGGATTCGTCCGTCTCCGACCATTTAGAATCCCGCTGCAAAATTAGACAGATAATTCAAACGCTCAACATAAGATTCACAGCCTTGACAAGCTCCGATTCGTCATCCGAGGTCATCATATTCCGGTACGCTCGAACACACGTAATCTCCTTTTCAAATTCACGCGCCGCTCTGTGCGCCTCCCGAATGACGTCATCTTCTAAACCAGCCAATCGTGCGGCGTTGAATCCGTAGGATTTTGGACAGGCGCCAGGGACGAAACGGTATAGGAATGTGATAGTCTCCTGTAAAAATAAATCATGTAAATACATACATAGTAGCCTGTCTAATAAGCAACAACAAAACAGGGTATTAATATTAGAAAACACCAATCAGTTTAAGACCGTCACCTGGCGGACATTCAATTTAGTGTTAACAGTGTCGTTAGAAATTTATAGAGCCGAAAGCCTTTTGGTGGAAAAATATTATTGTATATTATATTATTAGGGGCAAAATAGTCAAAGAATTAAACCATAGTATTCGGAGTACAAAAGAAAAAACAGAAACAAGAAGGAAACCACTGATTAAAATATAAAAAACAAATATTTTTGGGATATGAAAGCGTTAGTGACGGGATACCTATGACTTCGTAAAGATTGTCCGTCTGTCTGTTTTTCTGTTAGCACGAATGCTCTCGAAAGATTTGAGATATTATTGAGATATTATCCCGTTACGGCGTCCCTACTGAGCACCTTTTAGAAATTTTCTTGTCTTTTATCCGCCCCACTTCAGAATATTGTTGTCAGGTATGGCACTTCGGTTTGACACGGGATCAGTCGAATTCGTTGGAGAGATTGCAATTCCGAGCCCTCCTTGTTACTTCCAAATCGCCAAAGGTGCCATAGATTGAGCTTCTTCGGAGTTTCAAGCTGGAATCTTTGGCCCAAATGTGCCTTAGATTTGGAGTTAAGACACTTGAGAATCCTCGTCTGCGAGACATTTTCCCGCCTGAGTTTGAACCCGTTAGGCCTAGACCTGCGCGAATGGTTTCGCAGCCGATTCCTAAGTTACATCCTGTTTCTGCATCTCATGACCGATACAGAAAAAGCTTCGTACCGTCATTCGTCGAAATGTATAACTCATCTTGATTCTTGTATAATTCGTAATTCGTGCTTATTTTATAATTGTTTGAATCCTAGTTCTGACATACGTTTAATGTGACGTCATTCGTCGAAATGCATAATTCGTTGTAACTCCTGTTTATGTTATAGTGATTTGAATGTCAGTTCTGATATAAGTGTAATTGTAAATGATCACTTACAGCGATTCGAATTGTATATAAGTTTATTATTTATGACAAAATCATGCCAAAGGTGTTGATGTTATTATGTTTATGACGAAAAATCCAATGTTCGGCTTGCCCGTGAAGGAATTTTGAAAATAAATTGAAATTGAAATTGAGATGTTTGTTCAAACTCTTTCGGTCAAAGTACAGGTCAAGTTTGTAGATGGGATTTGTACCTCATCAAGGAAAGCTTGGTGAAATTGTAATAAACATTTGGAGTTCAATATTTCGTGTCGTTACATCCGAATATGAAATTTATTTCCTCGCCGGACAAATATTTCACCCGGAATCCGGCCAAAACTAGAAAATTTGTTAAAAGTAAAAGTTTTATCTGTGATAGAGGTTCGATATAGGGATAATGAGACATGCTAAATCCGTTTTAGAACTTTATTTCTTGCCGGAGAAGTAATTTGCCCTGCATTCGGCCACCACCGGAAATCTGCCAGGAAGTTTTAAAAGCAATGAGATAGTCTATATATAGAAGGAGACACACTGAATCCAGATGCGAAACTAATTTTCTTGCCGGACAAGAAGTTTACCCGAAACCCGGCCAGACCAGAAATTTGGTAAAAACAAAAGTTCATTCTCAATTCGATTAGAAGTTCGTTCCGTGGATAACAACGCTCGATGAATCCATCTCTGAAATTTTTTTCTCGTCAACAAGTAGTTCCGCAGAAATTTGCCAAAACCTTATTTAGATTGAAAGGTTCTTGGTTCGCCTCTCAATGTCACCATCTCTTTGGCTCTGTATGCAGCTCGGTCGGAATGCAGCTATAATAAGAAATTTTGTCGAAATAAAAGACGTCGATTAGAGATGAGATGTAAGGGTAAACATGCATGTTGAGTTCATTTCTGAACTTGGTTTTCTGATCTGATTAGTTGCTTGGCGAACTAATGTGTAAGAAAAAAAAAAAAAAAAACACACACACAATTTTGTAAATTTTCAAGCGGCTAATTATGGATAAATAGTAACCTGTTAAAGGGGTCTGGCGAAGACCGTAAATCTACAAAGCCCGGTTGTCTGGATCAAGAAAGTCCAAGAAATATTGAGTTTTGGGGATCCCATCGATACCTTTGGTCTTGTTTAGTAGAGAGTTCACTTATGAGCAATCCACTCCTGCGGCCGCTGAAGCCGGTTTACGGTTTTCAGTTTTCACAGTTCATAAGTCGTGAACCGTGACAGGTATCAAATTGAAATTTGATTACACTCTTTGGTACTGGAGAGCCAAGATGTGCCTTTGAAGGTCACCCCCCACCCCCACCCACACCACCTAGTTCAGTGGTAACTTGACTTATTGCAATATTTGAAAATCTGGAGTTAGAACGATGAAATGGAGCACTTATAGATCCTGGGGCATAGGTATGTCTTGTCAGGGTCTACTGCCCTTTTACTGTCAATAAAAAGAGGGCTCCTGCCATCATCAAACCAGCAGGAATCCTACACCTGAACAGGGATCCTGTCAATAAGGAAGAAGAAGAAGAACAGGGGTCTGTACTTCCTTGCTTTTCGCAGCGACGCGGTCTAGGTATGTCTTGTCAGGGTTCCACCCGACACCACAGGTTCAGGACCAAGTGGACCCAGATTGTCTAGTGACTTAATTGGGCCCAGATTGACCAGTGGCTTAAGTTCGGAAATTGGCAACGGGTGCAGGCATTGTCGCTGTTGTTCAGTGGTTTGTAAATAAACGGATAACAAATCGAGTGACAGCTAGGTTACTGAGTGATTGAGATTATACCACATATGTTCGACATCTGAACTTGACTCGTACTTTTGCACTCCACATTTGAAAGCTTGCGCGCTTGTTTGCTGTGTTGCCGAATTTCTCCGCGTCCGCCTTTTTCTTTTTTCCCCTTGGTTTTTTCCGTGCTCATTCTTGTATTAAAATAAGTAGTTGTAAATATTCAGTTTGTAAATCAGGTTATCAATATTTTCAAGTTCAATCCGTTTTGCACTATCAAATCTTACCTGAGTCGGGTCATCATCATTTTCATTCTCCACCATGCACGCCATATGACCCAGGCCGACATTTGCCTGACTGTGAAATTCTTCAACTAGAACATGATAGTGGGTGGAGAAAAGGCTTCTGGCACCAAGCCGAACGAGTTCGCTGACAACGGCGGAGGCGATAGCCGTCCCGTCATAAGTGGCCGTTCCGCGCCCTGAAAATAACGCAGAATTATGGTTAACCATATTGATTATTATTTTTTTACATTTATTTAAACTAAGAGACGACCAACTAGGGTCAAAAAATACAAAATAAATAAGAAACACTCACATAAATACAAAAAACAAACAAAACAAAATTTACATACATCAATCTGGACAAAACCCACAGTATAGTAGGTTACCCCACGATAGCCAAATTGGCAACCTCAGTCGCATATAATAATAACAATAATAATTTACTTGTAAGCCACTGCACAAAAACGGTGTGAAGATAGCGGAGTAAAGAAGAGAAAGACAGAAACAAACAACTGAAGAAACACTAACACAACAAAATAAACACAAAAAATCAATGGGTCGCCGCCACTACCCCCACCCGTCGATTCACCCACCCGTCGATTCGCCCAACTGCTGCTTCGCCCACCCGCTGATTCATCCACCCGTCGATTCGCCCAACGTCGATTCACTCAACGTCCTGTTGCTTGAGCGTCGATTCACCCAATTCTATGATTCGTCAATTCGCCCAACCGTCATAAGACCCAAAAGATCCGTCCATTCGCCCAAAAAATCCGTCACAAGCCCCACTTTTTCCGTAAGTTCGCCTACCCGTCACAAGACCCAAAATATCCGTCGATTCGCCCAATTTTCAAAACTGAACTTTGATCCAGCGCGGCTCTTTAGATTGAACGCGGTAGAAGAAAGCGACTGAGTCACAGGGGAGAAATTAAGATGGATACGATACCGTCCGATGTAAACAAGGGTGAAAACTAGTCAATACAGCTTGAGCCAGAATGATGAGAAGCATGATATAAGACCTCGGTGCTGATAAGAAAGAGGAAATGGAAGATGAATGCAATTTCAATGAGCTACCATATTTTTAGGTACAACATGTACGTCCCTTGTGACTCGGTTTAATCTTAAAAATTAAATCTCAGGACTAGTTTTTTCTTTACAGTGGTATTTGAAAGTAATATGCCCTAATAAGATATTTATAGTTGGTAGAAGTTTCAGTTATTTATTACAGGTTCGTTTCCTTACCCGACATTGACCCAGAAGATTGACAGCCTGACGAGCACCCTTGCCAAGAAGGGCCGAAATATCGCTGATCAAGAATCGTAGCTGACGTATCCGTTATATTCATTATCTGAATTAATGTTTCAAAGTCAGCTTGGGCTCAAAGAATATTTAATTTCTACTATGACGCACAAAATTTGAATCTCAAGACATACGCGGCGTTTCAGTGGCCAGTGATCAGCTTACGGAAGGTAGCTCACTGCTTGAACACATATTTCTCGTAAATCTTTTCGTCAAGCATACAGCAGAGATACAAGCGCATAGAGCATACAAGTCAGACAAGGAAATTGCACTATTTGAAAATCGATTATTCGTAAAAAGCGGAGCAACGAAGTAATGCATTTTCGCCGGGTTTTCAAGCTTCTTAAGTGAACAAGTGATGGTTAACTAGATTGTCCTATCTAAGCCCTTTTCAGTTGAACTTTAAAGAGGCTTGAAGACCCGATGAAAATGCGTTACTTCAGTTTCAGTTTATTCTAAAGCATTGACACAAGTCGATACAATTTATAAGTTGTACTCCTCAATTTTGAGGGAAATAAATGAATAAATAAATATATAAATAAATAAATTTGGCTTGGGGCCAAATGGCGTGTCGTCGTAAGTCAAGATACATGATATTAAAACAATATTGTCAGTAAAGTGGAACAAAATCATACAAGTAAAAAACACACAAGACAGACTAAAACTCATTGTTGAAAACGTGTACAAAACTAGGGATAAAACTATTACAGTACCCTCCGTACGGTAGGAACGGGGTTCCAGCTTGGGTACTCGCTCCGCACATTCTCTTTGTGGACGAAAACACCGAGGTTGGAAGAGAGGTGGGAGGAGGGAGCGGAAGGAGGGGTTCTGTACTGTACTCCGTTGTTCGGCTATTAACGAATAATCGGTTTACGTTCAGTAGAACTTCCCTGTCGGATTTGTGGTACATTCGTGCGTTTGTACCTGTTGCTTGACGAAAACGTTTTGCGAAAAATGAGTGTTCACGGAGTGAGTTACCTTCCTAGAGCTGATCAGTGGCCATTGAAAAGTACTGATATTCAAATTTTCCGCGTCATATTAGAATTTTGCGTTGTGAGGATGGCCGTAGATATTCTGAGCGTCGTACTAGAGCAAATAGTGGAACACAAACAAGAATCCCTTAACACAATCCAAATAACGCAGTATATTAAATGATATAAAAATAAGCTTGCTTTTCAGTTAAACTTTAATGGAAGGAATTTACCCGTCAGCTACTTTCATCACCCTATTCGATATATCGGCTATCGTAGCTTACATCATCGTGTTTCAGAAACCAAAAGACGATTCTAGCGGTATGGAAAGCTCCGCGAGTTTATGCGCCGGCTGCTCTTGCGACTTCGGCTAAAAATCGCTTCTTTCCAACGCTGTTCTTGCGCTAGGCCGCTATTTTCCAGTGACTCGGAAAGCGAATCCACAACGCGACTAGAAAGTGGTTTAAGGCGTATTCTCGCCGTTCCCCGAGGACTCCTCGGGGAATCAAAGGGAACGCCGAGAATAGGTGGAGTCACTCCACGCGGACTCCGCGTACAGAAACAGCGAGAACACGGGAATCGCTTCCAAAATGGATTTTGTTACGAAAAACAAATACGCAGTTGACGAAAATTAGTCTGGATCAACTTTATTTTTGATCTTGTCTATTCTGATTGTTTTTTATTAATTTTACATTGCACCAATAACCAGCAAAAATTGATTCCCCTCCGAATCTGAAAGGGAGTCGTTTTTGATGATGGTGATGATAGTTTCCTCGTTTGATTTCAAATAGGTCCTCTTTCTCAATTATTTACAGAGCGTCTAAGCTTTGGAATAAGCTTAGTAGAAGTTCAAAGGAATTAGGTAATTTTGATCAATTTAAATCAGAGCTACGTATGGAGTTGCTTGGTTGGTAGGCTACACTTTCGAAATGGATTAAGGAAAGTTATTTATATTTTTTCTCTTTATTTTTTTGTTGTTGTTTTGGGATTAGAAAACATAATGTTTTTTTGTAGTGTAAGTAATTGTGTGAAGTGTTTTGGTACATGGTTTCATCCTCTCATCCTCTTATCCCTTACTTCAGTAAAAGAAAAATTCTTCTTTTTGTGTTGTTTAATAGCAAATCCTCGCAAGCAGTGCTTTTGCTGTGCTATTTATGGATCCTCGATTGTCTTGTTAATAAAAATTCTACTACTACTACTAATCCGTGGAGATTACGGGGAGCGAGTCCCTGGGACAAATAACAAGAGCTGCAAGCTCATATGGCACTTGCAAGTGCTGGGTCAGAGGATGAAAGTAGGAATTCTTCAGTTCGTGGGTTTGTTGTGATTATTTGTAAGCAAAACCCTTGAGATAATGGGTCCTTGGAAATCACGAGAACGTATCGTTTGGTAATGCATTTGGCTGTGATGATGCACTTTAAGGGCGCTAAACATTCATCTGTAATCAAAACTCTTGAAGCAAAAATGAAGATGAGCTCATCGGGAGAATGAAATGTAAATTTTAATCAAAAGTATCATTTATACGTTAAGAAATTTAGTTATAAGCAGAACCCATGAGGCAAAAATATTCTAATCATGTCAAGTCTCTAATGTTCAAGTTTCATGGTCCTAGCACATCTGGAAGTACTTTAACTAGTGATTACCGGAATTCCGGACCCCCCTTCCTCCCCCCACAGTGCTCGAACCCGATCCAGTTCTGTCACTGATGAATCTAGGGCTTGTGCTTGTTCTTCCCACCAAGTTTCATCCCAATCGCTCCACTCTTAGCGTGTCACAAGATTTACGGCTCCCCCTCTGACTCCTCCCCCCCCCCCCCCCCCACAATAATCGGATCCGGCTCGGACTTCACGTGGGAAACCCGAGATACTTTCTAAATATCAAGTTTCATTAAGATCTGATCACCCGTTCCAAAGTTATACGTACCTCTAGATTCTGGATTCCCCTTCCCTCCACTCACTCCACGGTAGTCGGATCGGGGAAGTGACTATTCCCAAGTTAGTTTGGTCGGATCCCTGGTACGCTTGCCAAGTTTCACTGTCCCAGCCCACCTAGAAGCAACTAACTCCGTATCACCGGAATTCCGCCCCCACCCCCTCCAACTCCCACCACAGTGCACGAATCCCGTCCGGTTCTGCCAATGATGTACCTACGGCTTGTGCTTGTTCCTCTCACCAAGTTTCATCCCGATCCCTCCACTCTAAGCTTGTCATGTGATTTCCGGTCCCCCTTGCCCCCCCCCCACATTCATCGGATTCAGGTAAGGCAGCGAGGTTCAGGTAAGGCAGCGAGAAGTTGTAAAGGTGCAACTGCGGCGCAACGACTTTCCATTTGTTCTTGTTCTCGGCGGATTCTCGGTATGCTTTTCGGAAAGCGAACCCAAGAGATTGCCAGAATCGCCCTCCACTTACCTAGCTCGTCCATGAGTACCAATGAGTGGACAGTGGCGTGTTTGAGAATAGCGGCAGTTTCGTTCATCTCTACGAAAAATGTACTTTCGCCCATGAAAATCCTGTCCGTTGCGCCAAGTCGGGTAAAGAGGCGATCGACGAGCGTCATTTGGCAGGATTCAGCAGGAACATAACAGCCCTGGAAGAAAATAGACGGCGCATGAACAGGGTAGGCCAGATACTCGAGCCCTATATTGGGTATAATCAAAGGGTTCACAATTTGTTTAGTTGGTATGGTACCAAAGTTTCGTTTTTTCGGATATAGTTTCGGCGTAGTTTGACGTACTTTATCTGAAGCTATGAAAACTAAAGTATCTGGAATAGACAAATAAAAGGTACGAAGCCACTACGAAGCAAAACTTTTGGACGAACTAAAAAGAAGAGAGAAACTCCACCGAAACTACATCCAGTAAACGCGACTTAAACCACGCGAAGACTTTTTTCACTTCATGGCGTGCTATTCCACGACCCCACTCTCGACAACGAATGCTCTTTGGAAGAACACTTCAGTCGTGGGCACTCTCACCTACAGACAGCCGAAGAAAACTTACCATTTGAGCAAGGATGACGGTCAGGCCCACTTGTCGCATTAGAGTGGATTTACCACCCATGTTCGGTCCAGTGATAATAAGCACATCGACGCTGCTGCCATCTTGTTCTCCGACGACAACTGAATTGGGGATGAAACTGCCACCAGTGGCAGTCTGAGTGAGACAGGGATGGCGGCCCTCTTTGATGGACAAGAATGGCTAAAAGAAAAGAAGATTTTTTTTTTCTACAGATTCATTTATTTCCTTCAGAACTGAGGAGGAACTATACCTAATTCAGCTGATCAGTTGAGATACTATGAATTTTTTTACACAAGGTCTGAACAGCTAGATAAAGATTGTTACCACGAAATATGAAGCCACACTAAACACGTTTCTGGCTTTTTAGCTAACTTGGCAAGCTTTGAATGCTGTTCTATCGGCAAATCGTATTTCTTTTGATTAATGCATATTTGTATAAATTTTATTTTTACAGATATTTTAGTTACATAATATTTTATTTTCAACGGTTTTAGCCTTGTTGCTGTTCCCTCGCTAGCCGCTCAAGCCTATTAATTTCAATACCGACCGAACCGGGGTAAGTTCGATTCAGGAGTAAGAAGAGCCGCCGCTGAATCCATATATGATAATCCTTTTTTTACCCGGACATATAGTTCGTCCGGAATCCGGCTGAAACCGAAAAAAATGTGTTACAAGTTAAATTTTGTATGAAGTTGAATAGATGTTGGATGTAGGGGTACGGAGATACGCGAATTGGTTTTTGAGCTTTATTTTTGCCGGACAAGTGCTTCCGGAATTTCGCCAAAACCGAAAAATTGGCAAAACTAAGGCAGGAAGTTTCGACCGGTTATGTCAAAATAGATATGACTTAGAAGGGTACACACATGCTGAATCCATATCTGAACTTTGTTTTCTCAGATCTACCAGTTATTGTACTGTTTTTGAAAATTTACAAAAAACGATTATTTTTTAGTTTCGAAGGTGTTTGAACCCCCACTATAAGCCTTGCTTTGTTTCTAAATTTTTAAAATAAAAGTATTTAACTGTCTGGATCAAGGATTAAATTTGTGGGATCCCGTCGAAACCTTTGGTCTTGTTAGTTATACTCGTGGGTATGGCCTCTTGGACGGCTGCTGCTCCACTTACGCTCTTCTTCTCTATCATCAGTCAGGCGATGCGTTTTCGGCGATGAGATGGTCTAGGTCTATGCTTCGGAGGAGGTTGTATATGGCTAGGATAAGGGGTTCCTCCACCTCTCTTGGCATTCTCGATTTGGCTATCAAGCGGACGTCATTGTTGCGGCAATGTCTTTGAAACGTGTTTTCTGCAAGCCGTCGTTTTTCACCATTGAAGGGGTTGTCGCATTCGAAGAGTAGGTGGTTCAGGGTTTCACCTTTTGTCTTGCAGAGCCGGCAAGCTGGGGGTCTCACGCGTTAAAGAGGTGAAGCGTTATTTGTGTCACACGATCTCGGACGCGCTCTACGTGGACTACTATGAGCTTATTCCACCCTTCTAACAATAGTAACTATTAGTTACTATTTTCGTTCCAACCTCGTAAAAAGTTACTACGCCGTTCCAACCTTCTCGAAATAGTAACTAATAGTAACTATTTGTGCGTGGTAAGTACGCATCTCTGTAACGCAATTGGTCCGATTCACCCGTGGCATGATATTCTGCTGGAAAACAGAAAAATCGTTCCAGCCTTGACGGCAAAAAGCCGGAATTTGTGACGTCATGCGTAGTAACTACGGTGGAACACGCTCTATGTCACATCGAGTCTACGCATTGAAAAGTCACAACTATTATACCGAGGCAAAACTTTAAAATTTTCTCTCCCTTATGTTATTCTGTTTTCTTGATTTAAGTAAATATATATAAAAACCTGTTAGGTGTAGATCCGTGCTGTAGCGACTGTTAGTAATCACCTTATCGACACTAGGCAATTAAAACTTTCCGCGTTCAGATTTCAAGATCTTCTTCCTTCTTTTTCTTCTTTACTCCGTTTTGTTCTGCGTGAAGAATACGTGTAAACAATTACATTACTTACTTACCTACTACCATGCCATCTATTGAGAGTTGATAAGTAAAAAGACTAAGGCGTATTCTCGCCGTTGCCTGAGGACTCCTCGGGGAATCGAAGGGAACGGCGAGAATAAAGGACTCACTCCACGCGGACTCCGCGTATGGATAACAACGAGAAGACGGAGAATGCTTTCAAAATGGATTTTGTTCCAAAAATAAATATGCAGTTGACGGAATTAGTCTGGACCCATTTTTATGTTTGGTTTTGTTTATTCTGATTGTTTTTAATTAATTTTACATTGCACCAACACCAGCGAAAATTGATTCCCCTCTGAATCTGAAAGGGAGTCCTTTTTGATGATGGTGATGATAATCGGAGCATTCATCGTCCGTGGGGACTCGCGAGAATACGGGGAGCGAGTACCCGGGACAAACAAAATCGCGGAGACTCCTCAAGTCGAGTCCTCGGGGAACGACGAGAATAGAGGACTCTCTTCACGCGGACTCCACGTATGGAAAACAACGAGAAGACAGGGAATGCTTCCAAAATGGATTTTTTTTTAAAAGTAAATATGCAGTTGACGAAATTTCTCCGTATCCCCTTTATTTCTGGTTTGTTTATTCTGCTTTGTTTTAATTAATTTTACATTGCACCAACACCAGCGGAGTGAGTCCCCGGGACAAACAAAATCGCGGAGACTCCTCAAGTCGAGTCCTCGGGGAAAGGCAAGAATACGCCTCTAGTTTCCCAATAGAGGAGACTCAGCTGCCTGGAAGCCATGGAAGGTCAGAGCAGAGGCATTTGAATATTTTTACTCACTTTTCTTCCTGAATGTTCGAGAAGGACTGGCTTGCACATCTCTCCTCCTTCTCCGCTTGTAGAATAATCCACAAGGGACATGAGGCAATCCAGGATAGCCAAGCATCCAATAGCTGCCTCCCAAAGTCTCCTGGAATAAACAAAAGAAGATAGAGCAACTGGACAGAAGTTTCAGAATGTGAGGAGTTTTATATTTGACGGAGCAAAACGGATAAGTCAGCTACATTTTATTAGAGCTATATTTCGGCCCTTCTTGGCAAGTGGCCTCTCAGGCTCAGTTAAGTAAGTAATTTATTTATAGCCCGCCATTTGAAAAAGCGGAGTAAATAAAATTATGAGATGAGATACGATTCGCAGTCAGCTTGGGCTGAGGGAATAGTGAGGAGTTTCATAACAGACGCACTCAACAGATAACACTTGGGATATATATAAGATTTGATGTAATCTGTTTTTTGGATGTAATCTGTTGTGATTTTTAAAACGTTAGGCATGAAATGTTATGCATAACAAGCACTGCCGAAGAGACGAAAAATGCCGAAAAAGCAATTGCTGACTTTTTTGTCAGTCGTCCTGATATCGGAAAGTTCAGCAGACTCTTTCTTGGCGGTTTTTCGGCTCTTCCTGGTAATGCTTGTTATGAACAACGTTTTCAAAATCGCAATAGATTACATACCAAGTGTTGTGTGTTGAAACTGCGCATCCTTGTGTTATATGTTATGAAACTTCTGACAGTGTATTTCGTCTGAAAGTGCCTCTTTTTTTCGTTTATCTCATTTGCCATCCTAGCTTGGAACTGCTATAGGCAGTGGAGGGTATGTTATTTCTGACGGTCATTTAACCTGGGACAGCGCACTTCTTGCTAAATAATAATAATATAAAAAAAAACAAAAACAAAAAAAAACGCAGACGTCTTAGCAGCTATTGCGGAGTGTTTCAGCTAAAGCTGACTGGAAACTATGGGTTGGGCTAAAAATAAAACGGGTGCCCCCCTCCCCCCCCTGGCGAAAACCCTCCCGGTATCAAATCCCCCACACAGCGAGTGCATTTAAAAGAGGCGAAGACACACGTTTAATCTTAAAGTGCTTGCTGTCCAAACTGCATTTTTCAACAAGATTTTTTATTTTCCATATAATTTTGCATTCGGGGCTTACGGGATTTTAGCCGGGGGAGGGTAGGGGGGTCGTAAATGACTCAAAAGGGATAAGTAACCTAGGGTATTCGTCAGCGATACCTCGGTCATTCTTAGCAAGGTTCCTCGTCAGACTGTGGCTGGAAGAGATGAATCTATCATCGTACTACTTTGACTCACAAGTAGCACGTAGTGTAGGATGCGTTCCGCAAACTTAACAATTGTTAACAATCGTTAACTTTACTTCGGGGCGGAGGTAACTGCAGCTTTAACGATCGTTAACTTTTCCCAGTTCCACAACTGTTAACTATTTTGTAACGATGCTCTCCGACCATCGTTGCAAAATAGTTAGCAATCGTTAAGCTCTAGAACGGAAATTGTAGGTGAGCGGAGCTTAAATTGAGAAATCAGAAACGTTGAACGCAAAAAGTAAACGATCGTAAACAAGTTGTTAACGATCGTAAACAATTTGTTCACGATCGTTAAGTTCCGAAACGTAACCCTAGTGTCTATTTTATATGATGATGACTCAGGAGTCTTATGGCTCTTCGACTGACTCCCAGTTGATATTGTGCATTTCGACACCAACGAAAGCATATTGTGATATTTTCTTTGTTTGCTACTGCATTAATTTCGATTACGAAGACATTTAATTGGGCTCAACTGGTTTCTTTCTACCATATTCTTATTTTTTTTTATATTGTTCATTTAACACGCTAATAAAAGCTTATACGAATTTTTCTTTTTTTTTTATTATTGCACGATTTTCGAGTAAGTTAGCAATCTAAGTTCCTTTATCGACTATTAACTGACTGATTTATTAATCTTTAAAGCACAAGAGTTTTCGAAAATATCATTGCTTTCCACCTGGATTCAGCTATTTTCTTGTTAGCGCTTGTCGATTCTATCCAGCCTTCCTGCTCTGCGGCGCGGTGACTGGGCGCAAAAGATTTGAAAATCGAACGCGCCGCGGTTAAAAAGTGGAAAAACTAAGCAAATAAAAGAAGTCAAAACAGAAGATTGTCATATCCTTGTGTGTGAAAGAGTTGTCAGCGGACGTTGAAAATTCTGGCAAACTTTGTGTTGTGTACGACCCAAAACTCGGCACGGCCGAAAAACCGCTAAAAATTCATAGGCACAAAACGAAACAATGACGAAACGTGGGGATTTTAGAATTTTATAGTTCCATAAGGGAGCTAGGTACATTATAGAAGGCAAAATAAGTAATAGGGGTCCTTTAACTTAAATCTATGCAATAACGAGAAAAGCTTGTTTCTCCTCTAAAAGTGGAAACGATCACCTAAGCAAGGAAAAATCACTTGCAATCAAACTGTAATAACAAATATAAACTTGTAAATATATAAATACAAACTAAACAGATATTACCGCTTGGTCCCTACCTGTGAGAGTCAAACCGCTCAAACAATCTCCTTGCAATATCCTTCAAGAGATCCTCCTTTCTATCTTCCGCGTCCATCATGGCCTTAAGCAAATCCTTTGCCTGGGGAGTCCAGTAGCGCTTGAATCCTTTTCGACTTCCCTGCAGCTCATGGTCACCAGTAGCGCGCCGTGCGGCAGATTCGGGAACCTCAATCTGGAAGCGTTTCTTGTCGCTCCCTGTGAATGTGACCTGACAAAGAAAGTCTTTTAACAACATTGCCGTGTATTATGCTTGAAGAGTTCGACATGTCTGTCCAGTCCATGAGCAGGGTATTGGTTGTTATGTTTACTCAAAAATAAACTAGGAGAGTATAAAAAGTTAATAACACAAAAAATCAACGAAGAAACCAACGAAAATGGGGTTTGTAAAGGCCAACGAATATACTGAAATAAAAGGCGAATATTTCGGGAGGACAACCGCCTCCCTTCTTCAACGCAGACAGAGAATTTCGAGGGAAAATGCCAAAACGAGGATGAAATCAACAACCAAGAAAAACGAAACAAAGCAGAAAACCAACAATAAACCGAAAATCACAACCAAATTTGGATTAACTGAAAGCCTAAAGTAAAGACAGCGAGTCACTCACCAATACCTGCAAATAACAATTAGGACTGTTCTCGCTCGGTACTAAAAATAAATAAATACAAAAATTTACGAGATTCGTTTGGCACTCTGGCCTGACGACAGATCAGTCTGATAGGCTTGAAACTATTCAGAAGAATCTTGAGAATTGTCTACTGCCAGGGCACAGTGCCTTATATCCTCCTTATCGATGAGCCTCCCAACCTTAGCAGCCCGACGTCTTATTCTTTGCACCAAGTTCGGGAATAATCTGCGTTCTCGCCCAAAATTTCAGCACCTATTGCCCACCAAAACGTCGATTACCTCGAGCTACAGCACACAAAGTTCCGGTTCTCAACCAGGCCAATATACGAGCGATACAGAAAGAGCTTTGTGCCAGCGTTCGTCGAAGTCTTGAACAAGTGACAAACGTATCCCCCACGATGTTTTAACTGTTTAGTGCTCTATTTTGATTATCATTTTTTTTGTATTGCCTTATTATGTATAATCACCTTATTACGAGTTACCTGACAAAAATGGCAAGTTCGGGAATCCAATGGTGGGGAAGTTCGATTGCAATACAATTCAGTATCAGATAACTTAAATGGCAGCGTGCAGCAAAACCTTTGAAAGAAAATGCATTATTGTCTGAAGAACAGATTATACGTAGCGGTACACTTCTGCCAAGGTAAAATAGGCAGCTGCCTAGGAGACCTAAACTTGGAAGTGGTACTTAAGTTTAACCGAATAGGGCTGAGATCAGACAGGGGGAGGGGGAGTTCGGGGGGGGGGGGGGGGATCATGTGACACCAAACTTGGTAGGAAGAACAAGCACAAGCTCTGGTACATCACTGAGAGAACTGGACTGGATTTGGACACTGTGGGGGGAGTTGGAATGTCCTCCCAGGTAGGCCAGGACGATGAAAGTTGGCAAGTATATCAGGGACCCAACCAGATTAACTTGCCTGATCCGACCATCGTGGGGGGAGAGGGAGACGGCAGAATCTGGAAATTAGGGGCGTGCATAACTTTGGAACGAGTGATAGGATATTAATGAAACTTTATATCTGGAAGACCTCGTGTCTCAGAAGTCCCGCTTCAAGTCCGGACCGGATCCGATGAATCTGGGGGGGGGGGGGGCGGGGTCCGAGGTCGGAACCGGAAATCGGGTGACACACTCAGAGTGGAGCAATCAGGAAACTTGGTGGAAAGAACAAGCACAAGTCCTAGGTACACCACTGACGGAACCGGACTGGATTCGGACACCGAGGGCGGAGGTGAAGGGGGTTTCCGGAATTCCGGTCATCGCGAGTTAAGGTACTTCCAGAAGGGCTAGGACGGTGAAACTTGGCAGACATATCAGGGACCCGACCAAATCAACTTGGAAATAGTCATGTGCCCGATCTCCAGTGAACCAGGGCAGCCTTGCATAATGGTGTTCATGCCCATTGTTACGGTGGTGCCAGGAGCTGGCAGCTAGGGCAGCTGATATGGTTCACGATATGGATCTCTTGAGTAGTCATCAGTGAAGGAAACAGTTGCCTTCAAGATTGTTTCAATCCACGGCAATGAGGCTCTGTCAGCTGAAAATTACTTAAAAGCCTGTAAGATCTCTCATATCCAAGGCAATTTGAGTCCAGCAACGAACAGTCAAATTATTGACAATGAGCTGGAACCCACCAAAATGGCCAAGAAAATTGTCAAAAGATCCAGGAAGATCCTGCAAATCAAGCAATAAAGAATTTTGGGAGATAATCCCCAATTAAAGAGTGGTGTTTTCATCAATTGGTTCACCATCAGTTGTATTTAGAGTGATGGTTTACCATCGATTGTATATTCAGCTTCAGTTTATTTCAAATATCAACACATATCGTGGCTTGGGGCCAAATGGCGTGTTGAATACGTCAATATACATGAAGGCAATTCAATAATGAAAATCAAATCAAATCAATAATTGGGGGATTGAGCAATGGCCCATTTGTGGCCTCAGTTTCGGCCAGAGTTTTTGGCATACCTCAGAATAATAATAATAATGCCCGATGCGACTATCGTGGGGGTAAGTGGAGACGGCGGAATCCTTGAAATTAGGGGCAGCATAACTTTTGAACGGGAGATCGGATCTTAATGAAACTTGATAACTGGAAGGACCTCGTGTCTCACATGTCCTGTTTCAAGTCCCTACAGGACCCGATGAATCGGGGGGGGGGGAGGTCGGAGGGGGAAACCGGAAACCTCGTGACACACATAAAGAGTGGAGCGATCGGATGGAACTTGGTAGAAAGAACAAGCACAAGGTCTAGGTACATCACTGACAGAACTGGACCGGATTTAGACACTGTGGGGGAGTTGGAGGACGGGGGGGGGGGGTCCGGAATTGCGACGATATGGAATGAGATTCTAGGTAGGCTAGGACGATGAAACTTGGCAGGCGTATCAAGGAACCGACCAGATTAGCTTGGAAATAGTCACTTACCCGATCCGACCGTCGTGGGGGAGGGGGAGACGGCGGACTCCGGAAATTAATGGCAGGCATAACTTTTGGAGAGATTATCGGACCTTATGAAACTTGATATCCGGAAAGACCTCGTGTCTTAGACGTCCCACTTCAAGACCTGACCGGATCCGATGAATCTGGGGGGGGGGGTCGGAGGGGAGAATCGAAAACCTTGTGACACGCATAAAAGTGGAGCAATCAGAATGAAACTTGGTGGGAAGTACAGACACAAGTCCTAGGTACACCACTGACAGAACCGGACTGGATTCGGAAACCGAGGGGAGAGGTAAAGTGGGTTTCCGGAATTCCGGTCATCGCGAGATAAGGTACTTCCAGATGGGCTAGGACGATGAAACATTGCTGGAGTATTAGAGACTTGGCATCCTTGGCTCAGACATTGTCACTTTCCCGATTCGACCATCCCTTAAAGAACTCTTCTTAACTGCTAAGTACAAAAAATACTTTTAAGCAAAATTTATTTTTCCACGATCCCCATGAGCACATGATCATTTTTGCCTCAAGAGTTTTGTTAAGAAATGAATTTCTAGGACCCTTAAAGTGCGCATCTTAACAAAAAGTGAAATTTTTTTTTTTTTTAACCAAACGATGTATATTCATGATCCCGATGAGCCCGTCATCAATTTTGCCTCAATGAATTTTCACAGCCAAGTGCAAAAATAAAATACTTTTTATGAAACAATACATTCCGTAATTTTTATGAGTCCATGATCATTCTTATCTCAATTGTTTTGCTGACAAATTATCCCAACAAACCGATGAATTGGCAAATTCCTACTTTCATCCTCTGACCCAGTCTCGCAAGTGAGCTTCTAGCTCTTGTTGAAAATTCAAATTCTCTGCGTATGGGTTCGGACAGCTTTCTCTACTTCTTCCCGGTGATTCAACGGTGAACCGAGAAGGACGAGTTCGCCTTGTTCCGGCACGATCTCGAAAGTCGCCAGGAGAGCCTCGGAACAAACAAAAAGCTTGAAGATATATTCAAAATCCCTCGTGAATTGAAAGATGTCTTACCACTAGTATGAAAAGCGTTCAAGCTGGCTAAGACAATCCCTGTCAGAGGCGTCACGTATCAATCAATCAATCAATCAATGTTTATTTTCCTTAATATTTATGTTTTCACAAAAAATAGCGTAGGATTGTCAACAAATTTATACACTCGAATTATATATACAATTATATGATGCATTTACAAAATGTCACTGTAGCTGATTATAAAATTTGACAAAGTATGGCACAAATGAGTTAAGGTATCTGTCCGATGAGTGAGTTGGTGGGGCAATTAGTTTTTGTTTCCCTGCGTTTTTTTGGGATGTCCGGGTAGCTGGGTTGTCAGTTCTTGGAGCAATGAAAGCAGGTAAAATATCGCGGTGCTGCTCACTTGCTAGGCACGTCATCCCGAAGTTCATTACCAACTGGTGGCGTCTTTCGGACAAAGTGACCAACTGAAGTGTTGTTAGGCTATTTTTGTAGTCGATGTAATTTGATCCAAGAATTATTTTGCAGGCTCTCTTTTGAAACACTTCGAGTCGGTCGCTTTGTTCTTGAGTGATCCCAGCATTCCATACCGGGGCATCCATATTCGAGTAGTGGACGGACGTATGTCAGGTAGCATATAAGGAGATTTTTCTTGTGAAATCCAAACCGTCTCAGGAGAGTGAAAGACCGAAGTGCTTGATTGGCAATTTTATAAAGATAGGCCATATGTGTAGTCCATCGCATGTCGTTGTCAAAGAACACCCCCAACACTTTAACAGATTTGGCAATTGTTAGCCCAACTTCTCCAACTTCGGGAATTTCTCGCTTCAGAAAGCTGACTCGGAAGATGACTGACTTCTCCAGGCTAAGCGTGAGCTTGGCTTCCATTGCCTGAGAATTAATATCTGCCAAGAGATTTTTCACGGGGTTCACACCCGGTGGGTCCCCCAGTGATCTGAGTAAGGCGGCATTAAGGTCATCAGCATATTTGTATCGGTGCATGAACTCAGCTAGCAATTTGTTGATTACCATTATGAAGGCTAATGGTCCGATTTTGCTACCCTGCGCTGCGCCACACGTTATGTCAAGTAGTGACGACGTTTCGCCGTGACTTAGCTTTACGCACTGTGTTCTGTTTGTAAGAAACTCTGCTAACATTCGAGTGACGATCTGTCTGGCTCCCATTTCGGTGGCTTGCGTCACGACGATGTTATGGTCCAAATAGTCAAACGCTTTAACAAAGTCGGCAATGATTGTGTCCACAAATGTTCCTTCTTCTTCAAGGTGCCAGAGAATGTCATGCAAGAATTTTACCAAATAGTGTATTGTACTACAACCTGGGCGAAACCCGTATTGCCTCGGGTCAAGCTTATCTTTGATGTCACTGTAAAGCCAGTCATAAATAAATTGCTCAAAAACTTTGGAGAATACCGAAGTTTTTGAGATGGGTCTCAGATCCTTTACAGATGTAGCGTTTTTCTTTTTGGGGATCGGAGTAATATATGCCAGTTTGAAGTGCTTCGGGAAAACACCTTCTATCAGAGATTGATTGAAAACCGCTGTCAGTGGTGTTGCCAGCTCGTTTGCGCAGTGTACCACGAACCGAATAGGTATCTCACCGGGATATGTGGCTTTTCTGGAATCAAGCTTTGATAGGACGTCTGAAACTTCGGCTGGTTTTATTATGGGTATTTCTGTGAGTGGTGGTAATTCAGGCATTGAAGTGAGCCCGGGATATTGAGTGCAGATGTCCGCAAAGTGCTTGTTTATGCTCTCGGCAGTTATCGCATCACCTTTTTCATCCAGAATTTCCAGGTGTTTCCTGTCGCGCCCTAATAGCTGTTGAACAGAAGAGTGAAATTTACGAGGGTGGGTGGACAGTAATTTTCCTACAGATTTTTTGCCATAATCCTTTCTTGATCGTTTCAGCTTCTTCGTGATGATGTTGCGGAGCTTCTTTGCATTCGTTATATCGCCTGTTTGGAAGAGACCATCTCTTTCCCGAATTAAGCTCTTAATCTCGCTTGTTACCCACGGTTTCGTGATATTTTTAACAAGGATTGTTTTCTCAGGAAACACTTCATTGTATATTTCGTTGATAGTCGTGCAAAATGCATTGGCCATCATATCAGCATTTGACTGACCGTAGAGATTGCTCCAGTTGTGTGTAGTTAGCTTTTGCTTTAGTTCTGTTGTTTGTTTGTCTGAGGTTGGTCTATATGTGATTTTTTTCTTTGGGGGTATCGGTGTATTTTGATGTGGCTTCCATAGAACTGTTATGTGGTCGCTCATCCCCAGGGCGGGAAGCGCAGTTGGGTCGTTGTAGAAGTCACTCGTTGACGTGAATATTAGGTCGAAAGTTTTACTTTCACGCGTGGGAATTTTGACGACCTGCTGAAGTGATATCGATTTTTCAATCCATTTGGGTACGATATCATTAAAATCGCCACAGATTACGAATCCAGCATAAGGGAATTTGCTTCTGAAGTAGTCAATACTGAACTGCAAGTACTCCATGAGCTGTTTCCTAAATGGACCTTTCGGTGGATAATAGACTATACCGAATATGAGCGATGACACGGTTTTAGGCAGGTGCCGCGGCTTCGTCCAGACCCATAAGACTTCTAAGCGAAAGTCTTTTTCCACCGGTGGAGTGACAATGCGTTTGGGAATTTGACTTCTACAGACAAATCCAACACCTCCTCCATGCTTTACTGGGTTGCCGGAGGCGTCAACTCTCGGGGAAATCATGCAATCATATCCATCTATTTGTAGAACGTCTGAATTTTCTGCCCAAGTTTCAGTGAGGCACGCCACATCTACTGCATGATCAGTTAACATTTGGCTTAGCTCTTCGGTTTTATTGCACACTGACCGGACGTTAGAAAGTATGATGCTGGGGAAACTATATGTTGCACGGTGTAGAACTGGTTTATTTTGCAGAAACTTCGGGTAAGAACCATTTCTTGTTGCATGTGGTGTAGTTGACTTGAGTTTCCTTGAGTCCGTTTTAGATGGGAGGTTCTGTCGTGGGGGCTGGTAGATCTTATGTAGTTCGCACCAATGGTGAAGTGCTATGCTTTGAACATGTGGAACTTGGAGTTTATATAGGTACGGGTTGTACGCCAGCGTGTTTTGTTCCAATGTTGCTCGTTTTTTGGAGCGGAAAAATTGTCAGTGACTACTGCAGGGGCTGCTATTCTATCAGAAGAATAGACATGATTGTATTTGCAGGCATCTCCATGCCGGCAACCCTTCTCTGTCATGAAAAATTTACATTGGCGCTGCTGCTTAGAAGGGTTGGGTTCGAAGGATTCAGTTGTCTGCCATGGGCGCCATATCGTTGTTGTGGGTCGGGTTATATTTAGTACTGCTCTGTTATCTTGTCGGTTATCGGTCGGTGGTGGCTGTTGTGCGAGACGATTGCTATGAAAGTATTTGCAGGTCTTCCCCCGTCTACATTGGCCTAATTCGTATTTCCGGCATTTTTCCGGATGGAGCTGAGGGCATATGGACATCGCAGAACAGCCTTCGGCTTGGAGATGGTCAGCACAGACTTCGGGAATATCGGCTGGGTGGACGAACGTGCATTTACTTCCTTTTTTGCAGTGGCCTTTTAAAAAATAAATGCATTTTTCCCTGTATGCTTTTACTGTTATAGCACCTTTTTGTGCTGGATCAGAGACTTCTGAGGAAGGTATCATAGCGTTATCGGGATCCTTTGAACCAACAGTTTCGCAGTTAGGGCAGATCCGAGCTACCTTTCTGATTAAATACTGATCCTTGGCACACTTAGCTTGATCCTGGAGTTCTCGAACTCTGTTTGAAAGTACCTCGTTTTCGTGTTTAAGCTGAGCTATGGTTTCATCTCTCGATTCTAGCAGCTTTGAGAGACATCCAAAAAAGGTCGTTTCACCTTTTCCTCCGTCTTCATCCATGGTGTTATCAGGCGGGGGACCATCTCCGGCTAAGACGGAATCCCGTAGGAGCTGTTGCGACTCCGCTAGTAAAGCACTGTAATTTTGAATCATGATCCGCTGGGCCTCAATTATTTCGCGTTCTGGACCGGATTGATGAGTGTTGGAATTTGTTCTATAAGGTGTTAAATTATCGGCTGAGTCGCAGTTTGTGCTCCTCCGGTTTTCACCAAGCCTGGAGACCGGGGTGGTTCCAACGGCATCCCACTCCATTGATTCACCTTCGTAGTTTGGTTCCAGTCCGGCTGTTAATCCAGGTAGGTTTGGAAGGCTCGAACATTTTGATTTACTGTCGACAAGATTAGCAGTTTCTTCTTCAGCACATGTCCGCCATCTGTCGGGTTTGCTTGTAGTTCCTGTAGTTCCGGTAGATGGACTTACTAAAGACAGTGTAGCACAACACAGTCCCTCGTCTTCTACTTTCTTGTTTTCTGTTTCTTGTTCAGCACATGTCCGCCATCTGCCGGGTTTGCTTGTAGTTCCAGTAGTTCCGTTAGATGGCCTTACTAAAGACAGTGTAGCACAACCCAGTCCCTCGTCTTCTACTACATTTTCCTCTTTTCCTGTTAAAGTTATGAATGGATATGACGATACCTGGATGGAACTTTCATCCGACAGCAATTCCTCGTCTCTAGTTTTGACAGGCGCAGCCGGTGTGGAGGAAAATAGTTCTTTACTCTTGAAGCGAACAGTTCTAAGACCAGTTTGCGTGGTGCAGGGAGTGACGTAAGTCAACCGCGCAATCGGGACACTTTGCATACATGCAGCTGATTGCACTAGCTTACTGTTCTGTATAGCACTGTCCATTGAGAGCTCATTTTCCGGCATCTGTTGTGTTCTTGGGGTTGTTTTGGGGCTTCTCCTTGATCGTAGTTTACAAGCATTGCAGTTCCACTCAGTCACGCCACTTGCTATTTCCTCTAGTCTTTGCTTCACTGTGTAGTCTGCACACGAATGTTTGGCTGACTTAGCATGAACGTACTTTTTGCATTTAGTACATGAGATAGAGTTAGAAGTAACCCTTTTGTTGCAAACTGCGCATGTCGAAGAGGGCTTGCTCGTCATCTTAGATGGCTCAAGAGGTGGCTACAGGAGGGACTTGGCTATGTACGGCGTCAGTGCTCGAGACGGAGGGGGGGCCGCTTCCGTTCGTTTACGTCCACCGTACCAACCTGGAAAAGGTAAGGCACGGCAGGAAAAAGTTCAAGCTATTCAGAACAACAAATCTTGTATGTTTCAATGCACTATCTGACGAAGGTACATTAGGCTTACAAGCAATCAAGCATGCCATCCACTAGTCGAAAAAGCAGTTGTGCGCGCCATCTAATGGTCCGATTTCACACAAGAAAAAACCTCTGATTACCGAGGAAAATCCGAGTCAGATGTCACTGTTTATTTGATGAATTAAAACTCAATCACTGAGGAATTATTTGGTTCCAAAAACGAAAAAATACGAGAAAAGTAACAAAACTCGCTCACCTGAGGAGTTTTTTTGAAGATCAGGCCCCCCGCGTAGGTTCTTGCCGACAGTTTAGTTATGCAGGAAAATACGGTGTGACCGCCGTGACACCTAGCGGCTTATATGGGGGGGCGGGGGACGCCCCCTCCCAATTTTGTCGTCCATTCGGTAAAAAATAACTGATCCGGCGCGAAGCGCCGCGGTTTTTCGTAAATGCAGTTTTTTTTTTTTTTTATGAAAACAGTCGATTTTTCAGAAAATCCGTCGATTTTTCATCAAAAACAATGTGTTTTTTTATGGCACTTGCCCATCGGCCAAGTGCCATATATCGATCGAAATGTCTGACGGTCTGTCGTGTCTGTCGATCGGTCCGGTTTTTGCTAGTTCGGACACTTCCACATAAGCTAGGACGATGAAACTTGGCAGGCATATCAGGGACCCTAAATGATTAAGTTGGAAATAGTCACTTCCCCGATCCGAGCATCGTTGGGCGAGTGGAGGGAGGGGGAATCCGGAATCTTGAGGTTTTTATAACTTTTGAGCGGGTGATTGGATAGCAATGAAATTTGATATGTGGAGAGATCTCGTGCCTCAGACGACCCACTTAAAATCCGGACCGGATCCGGTGACTTTGGGGGAGCTGGAGGGGGGAACCGGAAATCTTGGGAAACGCTTAGAGTGGAGGGATCGGGACGAAACTTGGTAGGAAGAACAAGCACAAGTCCTAGATACATCGTTGACATAACCGGACGGGATTCGGGCACTGTGGGGGGAGTTGGGGGGGGGGGGGGGAATTCGGTGATCCCGCGAGTTCGGTACTAGGACGATGAAATTTGGTAGGCACATCAGGGACCCGAACAAACTGCCTTAAGAATAGTCGTTTCTCTGGTCCAGCCATCGTAGGGGGAGTGGAGGGATGGGGAATCCGGAAGTTAGTAACATGCATAGCTTTGGACCGGGTAATCGAACGTGCATGAAACTTGACAAGTTTCAGGAACAAGTACCACAAACGTTCCCTTTCAAAACCGGACCGGATACGATAACTGGGGGGGGAGGGGGGCTGAGAGGGGGCACCGGAAATCTTCTGAAAGGATCAGATTCGAGGGATCGGTATGGAACTTGGCGAGAAGAACAAGCTTAAACCCTAGATACAATACTAACAAAACAGGACTGAATCATGTCACAGTGGGGGGTTTACCAGAATTCCGGTGGTCTCGAGTTAGGGTATGTGCTAGGACCATGAAACTTGGCAGGCATTTTAGGGATTTTACCATATTGACTTGAAAATAGTCCCTTCCCCGATCCGATCATCGTGGGGGGAGTAGGGGGTGGGGAATCCGGAATCTAGTGACGTTCACACCTTTGGAACGGGTGATCGGACGTGCATGAAACTTGGTAAGTACTCAGAACAAGCGTCTTGGATGTTCAGTTTTAAGTCTGGACCCGATCTGATGACTGGGGGGGAGCTGGAGGGGGCACCGGAACTCTCGTGAATAGCTTACAGTCGTGGGATCGGAGTTGGACTTGGTTCGAAGAACTAGCGTAAACCATAAATAAATTCTTGACAAAACAGGACCGGATCGTGTCACGGGGAAGTTGGAGCGGGTCCTCGAGCTACGGTGCTTCCAGATGTGCTAGGACCATGAAACTTGGCAGGCCTATTAGGGACTCTAACATATTGATTTGAAAATAGTCCCTTCCCCGATCTGACCATCGTGGGGGGAGTAGAGGGACAGGGAATCAAAAATCTGGTTATATTCATAACTCAGGAACGGGCGATCGGACGTGCATGAAACTTGACAAATGTCAAGAACGAGTGTTTCAAATGTTCAGTTTCAAGTCCGAAGTGGGTCTGATCACCTGGGGAGGTGGAGCTGGAGGGGGACAAACTGACAAACATGCTAACTGTTCCGACAAGTGCCATACGAGCTTCAGCTCTTGTTCTTAAACAGTGGGTGTTTTTTGAAAATCAGTCGATTTTTCGTAAGATTGTTGTTTTTTCTTCAAAACAGTAGTTTTTGGGGGGGGTAAAAACAGTCGTTAAAATGACGAATTGCAAATACAGTTACCGTGGTATCTGCTAAAACACTACTAACAGCTTCACAACCTTAAAACTGCGAAACGTCAGACTAAAAGATAGAGAAAAAGGAATTAAATACAGTTTTCCGGCCAAGCGAAAAAAAATGACGCACAGCTGTATGTCGTAAAACTGAGACGCATACTTCTCAGTTTATGTCGAAGTCAAAGTTAAAGGTGACAGAATTACAAGTATTGAGCGAAAAGTGAGTGGGCGCAGTTTCATTGACCATCCAGTGTCCTGCGGTAGAGGAGATCAACTGTGATTAGGTTCGGATGCATTAATATTATTTTATATAAGAATATCGTTCGTAGGTCTTTCATTTGATTCACTGTTCATCGTCACCACTGCCTAAAAATTATTCTTTTAAAATAACGTAGCCTATTGAATACTAAAAAAGACTTTAATAAGAAACAGTTTCTGTTCCAGTCAACGGCTTGAATTTCTCAGAAAATAAAATTATCATTTAATGTCGCTTACACTTGCTAGAAAACAAATTTTCTGTACTTTTCGTACATCACAAGCAAACGCTGTTAAGATCCGTCGTCAAACATCGCTTGTGAATGAAAGATCTAACTAAACGCACTCGTCACATATGCGTCACACGTTAGTCACATAAGCAGATCACATGCGCCGATTTCTATCGTTTTATATTTATTTATCGCTCTTCATTCCCGAGTTCCAGTTGAAGAAAATGAATAATGATTTTATCCTGCTAGTCCTGCTTCAATGTACACAGGACAACCATTTTTTTCCAACGGCTTTAATGCTTAATGAACCATCGAATCCATAAAACCTCAATACTACACGTCTGAATTCGGTAAATTTGTGATTCATATTTAAATTTCAAGAATACTTGAAATGAGAATTTGTTACTTACCAATGCTATACTGACCAATCAAATCCACGAATCTCAATACAACACGTCTTTTGAATAAAGCTCCCTTCGGATCTCGGCAAGTTCCGGTAAATTTATGACGATAATTGTTTTTTCTTTCAGGGACACTTCGAGACGAAGATGTACCCTTACTTCTCCCTATGCTTTCTGCTCTTCCCACCAGAAGCAACTAGCAGACCCATCCAGTGGAATTTCCCGAATCCATTTGAAAACGCTCAAAGCCACCAGTCTTTCTCTGAACGAACTAATTTTGAACTACCATATTTTGATGAATTCGACTACGATTCCGACATAGAATCCATGTCCTTAACGATGCCAATATACTTACCGGGGGATATAGAGAATATTGGCAATGCTTACTTCGACGAAGCGTTTAACCATGATGTCTTACAACCGGACGATAGCGACGATTTACAACCCCTTACCCCGATCTTACGAGGAAATGACGCGGGTGAGGATGAACCTCCAATTGATAATGCCTTCTTCGGCGTCCCTGAAGTTCACGAAAACGAACTATTCGCGACAGAGGATAACGGGCCAGAAGAGCCAAACGTTGAGGATAGCCGTCCTACCGAAGGCATCAATCAAGTCCTGCCGGAAGCACAGAGTGTCGTCACTGATGATTACAGAAAGACAGAGCACGACGACTCACTCTACACATTGTACAACATCTTCGACCGAATTAACGTAAAAAAAATGGACTCCCAATTCTTTCATCTTTTAAAAACAATGTTCGATCCCAGCCCTTCAGCTACTATCATACCCAGTAAAGAAAGTCAACCAACGCAAATTGAACCAAGTGTTCCTGAGCAAGATGCTAAACGCATCACTGATGCCGTTACAGAAATGGAGCCGAATAAACTTTCCGATACAGAAGAAATAGCGGGAAGCAGTGTGCTCGCTCAGGCCGAATCTGATATTACTGACAACCAGCCCAAGGAAGAGTCTGGTCCAACCGGGAGCGAAAACAAAACACCCAAAGCGCAAAACAATTTTTCGGAAAGTCTAACAGGTGGTGACAAAGAGCAAGCAGCTGATACAAAAACAGAGCCAATCGGTGTTGCTGTTGACGGTGTACCTGATAATTGGGAAGAAGTCACATGGGACACGGCTAATTCTCAACAGGAACCAAGTATCAGCAGTCACACCAGCTCTGCTGTTCTTCCAAAAGAAGACAAGACAGCAGACGAGAGCGCGGATACGATAATATCAATCCAGATTGATGGCTGCGAATCCGGTGACATCACCGGATCTGATCTAATTTTGGGCGAAAGTACACTACAAACTCTAGAAGAGTCCCAGACGGACAATAACGATACCGGTGATTCGATATCGAATGATATCGGAGAAGACCCTATTTCAGCAACAGATCCTGCTGATGCAAACGAACAGTCCAAAATCGTCGATACAACTGACAATGCATTCAAAGTTGAAATAGGGAACGTCGGAAATTCCATCATGCACATGACTATTCAGCCCAACAAAGAAACAGAAGACACCGATGCCGCTATGGGCAGTATCATTAGTGGTGTCTATTATATGAACATCGCCGAAAAAGTCAAGCCATCAACAGACCTATCTGGCAACGCTGACTATACCTTCTCAACAGGTTTGAGGGGTAGCTTAGTCACACAAACCGATGAAAAACTAAAAGGTCTTCAGTCTCATGTCGATTCCGAACGAGAATCAACTGAGCCCCAAAGAGAAACTAAGCCAGAAGTCGCAGAACTAGACAAGGGCGATTCGTTGACACTTGAACTGGGCCTGCGAGTCCCGTCTAATGAACGTGAGCTGTATGAACCGGTCCCGCCGAGAGCTCATTTAGGTCCCTACTTCAGCGACAACAACCTCGTTCCAAGTTCACTGGACAATGATGGAGGACCAGGAGTTCGGGGAGAATTAACCTCTTCAGACGACTTCCATATAAAATCGCAACGTTATGGTGATTTATTCACTAGTCAGCTGTTACAATCACTAACAAACAGCGTTCCCAACGACGTTACGAGTCAGCCCGCACTAACCACGTCCGGTCAGAATAACAAAAATGAAGGACAGATAGATGTTTGGTTTGAAATGACAGAGGACTTCGACGGACTGGTATCTCACCATGACAAAGCAGCTATACCGTTCACTGGAGATGTCACAGAAGATAGTTCGCTGAAGCGTGACGAAGAAGCGAGGGATATGGATAGTTTCAAGGGAGATCCAGAGCTTACGCCTGTGAACGACAAAAGTAGCACGGGCGACTTCGTTGACGAAGCAATAGCTATTGCAGACATCGTATCATCGGAGGGTGTCTCCGGCGGCTTGTCCAAAACAGAGAAAGAGCAGGACCGGGATGCCGCGTTGTCAACAAATTTTATGACCACAAGACCCCTCCTTCACACCGACAAAGAAGCAGCTCATCCCTATCCGCAGATCAAACTATTTAGTGAAAAGCATACCCAAACCGAAGGAGGGGTCGATAGTACGTTATTCTATGAAGGTACTTCAGACAATACTGATGTGACCAAGACAAGAACTAAAGATGGGACTTCTAGCCCAACACCAACGGATGCTGTTATTGAATACATTGCTCCCGCTAGCATGGACGACAACCAATACGAAAATAATCACAACACCACGAACAACCTTCAAGCCATAAATGAACCTATCCGATCGCACGACCTGCTTTGGCCAAACATAAATCATGTTCATGAAGAAGTTCATCAGCCACCTGATGATCCTGTTAAGCCAGAGATGCAGACTATCAACAGGAAGGTGGATCAGGAAGGTGTTATATCGTTGCCTAAAACCGACTCTGAGCAAATTGTTCCAGTAGACAGAACCGGGATTAGGGCAGGGGCCATTCATGATGATTTAAGCGGATGGTTATTGACCGCAGCCAAATTCGACGATTCCGGAGACGCTTTTCAACCAGACAAAGGGGGGATAAGTCCCCAGTTCTCTGACAAAACGCAAGATCTTGGAAGCTGGTTTCTTCACAGAGACAAGAAGCTTGACGATAAAAATAAGTCACGAGAGCTTCACGCAACACCCACTGACGGCAAAAATTTATCCGCTGATAACAGAAACTTCCGACAGAATTCATGGTCGACGATGAATAATATCTGGGACACAATATCGGAAACGGAAGCAGTCGACAATGTACCAGCAGAGGAGAGAGGAACGCCCGCTCCTGGCAAGAATAGCAAGCAGACGGAAAAGAAGAATCCAAGCGAGATTCATATACGTCCCAGGGACATGGGAGAAGCTTCCACCGACACCAACAAAAAGGCAGGCGAAAGCGAGGAACGATTAGAAGAGCTGTTCACCTGGGACCAAAAACCTGCGAAGAACTGGGACTGGTGGATGCAGAAGTAGACAAGTGTAACTGATTTTGATATATTTCTTTCAGTTGCGTACAATATGGATATAAAATACATATTATTTAATCAATACGTAGGGTATTTTTGTAGGCGTTTATACAAGGAGAGCCAAAAGCGCTAAGACATTAATACAATAAAAAATGTTCTTGGGGTACAGATAATGATTTATTACAGTGGAACAAAGAGTGCATAGTATTAACTGGAAGAACTAAGTGGTCCTCAGCCGGGATTTGAACCCAGTACCTCTCTATCACTGAGCTACATATTTTACATAGTTCGCAAACCAATTAGATAAGATTTTATTTGCGCTAAAAGCCAACGGCCATGGCAAATACGTATATAACAAAAAAACAACACCACACACAAAAAATATTAAACTCCTATAGGCACCTATCCCTATGGGCTAAGGCTACCCTGAGGAACCTCACCAGCTGTTTTATATTTCCAAAACAGTTATTCCCTATTACACCACACATCCATTCTTCATCCATTCCCCTTCCGTTCACACCAAAAATTTCTAACCTAAGTTCACTCAAACTTTCACATTCACACAATAAATGCTTTAAATTCTCGTCCATGCTGCCACACATCGGACATGAATAAGGACCGGACCGACCCTTTGCCCTCCCAATATACCGTCTTCTCTCCCCCAGTGGCAGACTGTCTGCCCTACAACTAATCAAATCCCGTGTTTCCTCCCTTTTAAGACCCGCTTTAAAATACACTTCCTCCCGCCGACGGCAAATTTATCTTAACTGTTCACAGCTTATAGAAGTTATTCAATAAATTTCCATCCCATTGATTAGACTGATATTACGTAGAGGATTTGTGATACAAGGTACTTGTACCGTGAGAATCAAACCAGAAGTGAATTTCTTAACTCATCTTTGTAGACAAACCGGGACCCACAAGACGGGACTTATGATGAAAACCAAATAAGACCAACGTTTTAATTTGCTTATCCCACAGACAATATCATCTGCATTCGTAGCACCACGGGGCTAGAGGGTTCAGCCTTGCAGAGAAGTGATAATGAAGAAGTTTCGGTTCAAGGAAATAATTCACTCGGGTCGGGAATTTCGTCGGTCGGAGCAAGGATAAATTGAGAGAAAGTCGAGAAACAAACCCCGGGTCGTTAAAGTTTAATTGAAAACCCAACTTCTTCTTTTGTTCACTATTTGCTCTAGTTTGACGTTCGGAATATCTACGGCCCTCCTCACAACGCAACATTCTACTATGTTGCGGAAAATCTGAATCTCAATACAAACGCGGCTTTTTAGTGGCCAGTGTGAGCTAGGCGGTCACTGGCCACTGTGTGAACACTTACTTTTCGTAAATCGCTTCCGTCAAGCACAGGTACAAGCGCACAGTGGTACCACAGATCCGAGAAGAAAATTCGACAAGTGAATAGCGGATCAACGAAGTTACGAATTTTCATCGGGTCTTCAATCCTCTTTAAGTGAACAAGTGTTGGGAACTAGATTGTCATACTGAGCGTGTTCCACCCTTGTAACAATAGTTACTATTAGTAACTATTTCCGTTCCATCCTCACAAAAAGTTACTACGCTGACCGTTCCAACCTTGTCGGAATAGTAACTAATAGTTACTATTTGCTTACCATGCTCGGGAGCGTAGTAAGCGTAGTAACTACGCATCTCTGCAATGTGATTGGTCGGATTCGCCCCTGGCGTGAGATCCTGCTGGAAAATAGAAAAATCGTTCCAGCCTTGACGGCAAAAAGCCAGAATTCGTGACGTCATGCGTAGTAACTACGGTAAGTAGGATGGAACACGCTCACTGTCTGCTCTTTTCGGAGGGACTTTAATGAGAAGTGGGGACCGGGACTATCTATGACCGTCTGATATTTTGAACCATATTTATAATATGTACTTCTTATTTAGTTATTTCCAATGACCAATAATCGAGTGGACGGCTGTTCTAGTACGTCCCTCTTGGCTGAATGGTTAGCCCGCTGAACTCACAAGCGAAGGGTCCCTGTTTCAAACCTCGGCGGTGACGACCTTTTTTTTTTGGGGGGGGGGACGTGGTTACTGGTGTGACCCTGTAAGACAAGCCGAAGCCCATCCAGATTCAGATGGGACCTGGAGAAATCTGGGGAAGGCCACAGGAAGGGTGTGTGAAATAGTCCCCGAAGCCGCGCCAAATCTAAATTCTGCGGCGGCGGAGAGAATTTGGGTCGGCGGCGGTGCGCCGAAATTTTGTTGATTTTAGCATTTTTTCGGCTATTTTTCCGTTTTCCAACAAATTTTTGCAATTTTGCTACCACAAATTGTCCGAGTTGTTATGGTACTTGCAGTTTTCGGTTCAAGTGCCGTACAGCGATCGTAATGGTGATCCATCTGTCTCACTTTTCGGTAAATCCGCTCCGCGTAAGCTAAAGACGATGACACTTCACATGCTTAAATGCACAGCGAAACTCGTGTTTTGCCGGATTAAATCCATTGTCCATGTTGCGGTGGAGGGAAGGGGAGTACGGAAACTTGTGACTCGCGTAACCCGATTCAGAGGAGCAGAGCGATATTCCATTTAAAAGGCCAAATCACATCCGACCACGGGGCGAGGGGGACTTCGGGAATTTTGGGATGCTGCGACGGAATAGAAGGATTCCATATTTGGAACATGCGAACAATTTCGGAACATTCTTTGCAAAGGAATAGGGATTGGGACGAAACGTGGACGGAACAAAGGTTATCGGGCTCAGATGTGTGATTTTGAAGCCCGGCTGAATACAACCTTGGTGTGGGGAGCTAGAAGGGGCGTGACTTAAAATTTCCGGAAGTACTTCGGTTCGGGAGAAACTTGGTCGTTGCTCCAGATGCGACAGGAATTTTTCGAATCACATCCGACTTGGGGGGGGGGGGGGGGGCACGAAATCGGTTAACATTTTGTAGCGTCCAAAGGTCATGGAACCTAGATATGTTTGAGACCAGATCCGGTCTCGTCGGGGGGAGTTGTGTGTCACCGAAAATTTTCCGGATGTTCTCCGAATCAAAGGCAAATTATTCGGTAGTTATGTGCCGTAGATGAAACATATGCGTGTCCGAATTGCATACGACCATGGTGGTGGGGATGAAAGAAGAGGCTCGGTAACAAACATAGGAACCAGGTGGATAGAATGATTGCGATGAAACTTGGATTGTGCAAAGGTAACGGGTCCAAAATCCGGAAGTGCTACCATTCGAGTGACACTGTGGGTGATCAGATAGGATATTTACGTGTCAGAATCGCATGTGGACATGGTGGGGGTTGAGGGAGGTTCCAGACATTTTTTGATGCGCATGGGGACAAAAAAAAAGATAGTGAGAATCTTGGAAGGCACACATGCCATGGACCCAGAGGTGCCGTTTGAGGTCTGTACCGGATGCGACCAGATACTACATAGACGGAATACTACTCAAGTGACTTTACCTTGAAAAATGAGCTGCTTTATTTAGGCTTATTCCTGTCGTTTCCCGAGGACTCCTTTTGAGGAGTCCTTGCGTTTTGGTTTGTCCACGGACTCACTCCCCGTATTCTCACGAATCCCCATGTACATTATCATCTTTATTCAAACAATGTTTTCAACGGATACGTCAGCTACGATTCTTCATCAGCGATATTTCGGCCCTTCTTGGCAAGGGTCCTCGTCAGGCTTTCAATCCTCTGGTTCAACTTCGGGAAGGAAACAAACCTGATTACAGGTCTGTTTCCTTGATTACAGGTTTGTTTCCTTCCCCGAAGTTGAACCAGAGGATTGACAGCCTGACGAGGACCCTTGCCAAGAAGGGCCGAAATATCGCTGATGAAGAATTGTAGCTGACGTATCCGTTGAAAACATTGTTTGAATAAATGTTTCAAAGTCAGCTTGGGCTCAAAGAATATTTGCATTATCATCGCCATCATCAAAAAGGACTCCCTTTCAGATTCGTAGGGGAATCAATTTTTGCTGGTCTGGGTGCAATGTAAAGTTAACTACAAACAATCAGAATAAACAAAACCCAAAATAAAATGGATCTAGACTAATTTCGTCAAATGCATATTTTTTTTTATATCAAAATCCATTTTAGAAGCATTCCCTGTGTTCTCGTTGTTTTCCGTAAGCGGAGTCCGACTCCTCGGGGAACGGCAAGAATATGCCTTTTGTCACAGGACAAGTCCCTCGTGTAAAATTCCATCTATACTATTTAAATCCGTGACATCGGCATGTGAAGTGCTTAGATAGATTTGTTTTCGGCGGGATCACTGTTCCTTCGGCCTGCTTCTTCGTAGCCATTATAGTGGTTTGCAAACGAAGTTCAAAAGCCCCTCTATACCTCAGTGGCAGAGTAGTTGCCTTGAAAGCCGAAGGTCCTAGGTTCAAATCCCAGGCTGCCTAGGACCCATGACCGTTTACACACTGCACGCAGGTCACAAGGTCCTGTATTCCCCCACCCTCCATCCACACACGGATGATCGGATCCGGAAAATAAGTTTTCATTGCGTATCAGGCGGGTCCTTTATACCCTTCATAGTCCTAGCTTATATGGAAATGCCGGGACTAGCAAAATTAGACAAAGGAATACACGAACCGACGGAGAGACGTCATGGTCGCTACGAGGCGCTTTAGTCGAAGGCTGCAAGTGCCATACAATCCCTGAATATATAAGCTACCTGCTGTGGTACTATAAATACAATTTCTTCAACCGGGAAATCTCCAATAATCGAGGGTATTTCTAGAGAATTTGGATTCCTCCAGCAATGGAGGTTTTCAAGAGTTTGCCAACGTTCACTGAAACTACGGTACCGTCCAGAAGGAATGACAAGTTTCACCGACCTAGCTTGTCTGGACGTGTCTGAACTAACAAAAGTTGGACAGAATGACGAACCGACAGGCAGCACGAACGCTATTTGGCACTTTGTTTACACGGTTTGAAGCCAACATACAGTTTTTAGTAGAAAGTGTCATTCTTGCACTGCCGCTACAATCGAAGACTTTTCTGTTAGCGCACTTGCTGATTAGCAAAAGTCGAACAACAACCTTGAGCCTAGGGAAGATAAAGCTCAATGGAAATAGAATCTGATACATATCACCTAAAAGACACAGCGTCATAATTTTACCGGCTGGCCGCCAACGCGCCGAAATGTTTTCGGCGGCGGCCCACCGCCGACTTTCGGAGCGGCTTCGGGGACTAGTGTGAAAGCACTAGGATAGCTTGTCGCCGGCACCTTGTACTTACTGACTGTACGCAGAGTTTCGAAGATCCACCACCCAGTGTGGCCTGAGAAGGCTAACGCTGCACCTTTACTATAACATACTACGCAGTAGTATTACAAACTCTTGATAACATCAACGACCTGTGACAAGCTGTTCAAACCTATTCGAATGGTCTTTATATTTCTAGAAGATCTTCTCCCCCAATAAGAAGTCTTTTTTGTTAGCGCTAGATGGCGCGCAGCTATATCAAAAGAAGAATGTGCTGCCCGCGCTCTTCTTCGAAGACGCGGAGAATCGATTACTTTTGCGTAGAACTGATTTTACTGTCTCTGAACTCTCAAGGAATACCATGAAGAAAATTAGAACAGGGGTCCTGCCTCCCTCGTTTTTTGCCAGTTCTGTTGGTCTTCGTGAAAAGAAAGACCAAAGTTATGAGAAAGAAATTCCTCTTTTGAATATAGGTAGTTACGGCACGTGCAAAAAGTAAGTTACAGACTACCATTACTTCCTGGTTATATAGGGCGTGGATAAGCGGAGGTTTTAATACACCTGAAAAGCGACTTTTCGAGGATCGGTCCCATACAACGACTATGGATACCCGGGCAGAAATGGACAGAGCAAGAGCTACTTCCTGAGCTTTGAGTTGAAGTTCGTCTACTTCCCTCTTAGCCGCTGCATTAAGAGGAAAATTCCGTAGCATAGTGACGTCATGTTAAACAACCAACAGTCACTTACTCTCGATTTTTCTTCTACGGGTTTACTGCGAAGAGCTGTTTGTAGAGTTAACGAATTGTGATGTTCCGCGTATCTCCTAATCTCCGCTCTTTTGCATCGGGCAGGGCATCAGAAATCCATTCGACTCCGCTGGTCGATCGGGAGACGGAATTTCTTTTGCTTAATTAATGTTCTTGATTATAGGGAGAAGAGTGGCAAGTTTTATTAGTACCCCTTTTCTTCTAAGGTGTGGGAGGTGGAATTAAAGCCTCGAGGGAATGAAGTTTAACGGAAAAGAGATAGGACAATCCAGTTTTCCATCACTAATTCACTTAAAGTAATGCGTTACTTCGTCACTCCACTATTCAAGAATAGTCATTTTCATATAGCACAATTTCTCTCTCGGATCTGTGGTACCTCTATGCGCTTGTGCCTGTGATGTATGCTCGACGAAAAAGGTTTACGAGAAGTAAGTCTTCACGCAGTCCGCTACCCTCCACGAGCTGATCACTGACCACTGAAAAGCCGCGTTTGTATTGAGATTCAAATTTTCTGCGTCATAGTAGAATTTTGCGTTGTGAGGACGGCTGTAGATGTTCTGAAAGTCATATTAGAGAAATAGTGGGAAACAAAAATCGCTCAACACAAATCCAAATAATGCAGTGTGTTCAGTTAAATGATACGAAAGTAAGTTGTTTTTTCAGTTAAACTTGTAAGTTTTATTATCTATTTTAAATACACTAGTTAGACTATTAATTTTTCCGTTTAACATATTCAAGAAAAGAAATTTTTTTACGTTATTAATATACAGAATATAATGGCTAGATAAAAATCCTCCAAACTTGTTTTCGAAAACGTGGAAATCCAGCCTTTTTCTTGTTTGTGTTTTTGTGAAGTAAGGGACGTGAAAACACCATTATATTACTTCATTAATTTTAGTTTATTTTTCTTCTGGACGAATTGCAGGTTGAGAAAGTACCTGAAGTCGAGGAAATAAAGGTACCATCTGTCAGACATTAAAAAAGTAAGGCAATAAAATTGTCGGTGCTAACAGTAGCATCTAGAAAGAGTGACACGTTACAATATGTTTTGAATATTGGTAAATATTTTATATTTTTTCTTCAAACGCAAGATGAGGCTGTTGTTGAATGCAATGTTTCTCTGCATCGCTCAACTGTACATCTGCTCGGGAAGACAATCCCCTTGCATCTTTAAGCCTTAACAAAATTACAGTGTTGTGACTCAACAAGTATTAAGACACTGGCAGAATATCAAAAATATTTTTTTTTTCCGTGCTATCAAGAAACAAGAGCGGAAAGCTCGTACGGCACTTGCAAGGTCCTTAATATCTATAGATAGATATATCAACGGCTCCTCCGAGACCCCCCGCCTCAATTTCAAAAGACCAGGAGTCGTATCAATCGACAAACTTGACAGGCTACGAATTACATGAGTAGACGCAAAAATAGCTAAAACAGTGTTCGTACATCACAACCGTGAATCGATGAGAAGCGTTCCGTAGGGTGGGGTGGAGGTATGAGCCAGGTGAGGAAAGATGAGGAGACTGGTGAGGGGAAAGGTGAGAGCGGGAAAGCAGTATTTGACTAAGAGGCGATCAACCGTTAAGCAACTCGTAAAACTAAGACAGTGGAACTGAAATGTGTCCTTGATACCACTCGTTAAAAAGTTTAAAGGAGATCTCGCACAAATAAAACTGTCTGCTGAGGTGTTTCGAGATGAGCAATTGAAACTCGTCTGCTTAGTGCTTACACCCGGGCCTTGGCATCTTTTTTGTTTTTGTTTTAGTACACAGTCTCGCAATAAGAATTGATTAAGGAAGGGAATTAGCATCATAGGTACAGACGAGTCTTTTAATTTACCTTTGCTATTCTTAGAACGCCTCTGCAAACGATGACACAAGCAATCTTCCCCGCATTCATCTTCGTCCTCGTCACCATCATCCCCGCCAAATCCCAACTTTCTGGCTCCCACGATGAGGCCCACATCTTCAGGCGTCACCCCTTCTTTGAGCTCCACGGTTTATCTCCTCCAGACTTCCAGTCAATCCCACCTCAAAAGCCCTTCATTGACCAGCAGACGAGAGACAACATCGTCCGTACGTTTGGGACTGTCACAACTAAGCCGGCAACGATGAGAGTCGTGACGGCCATGCAGAGAAACCAGGAATTTCTTCTTCAGCGCGTGGAAACCCTCGAGGAGGTCGTTGAAAACCTCGCATATAAAGTCGGTTTTCTAGTACACATGTTGTTGAAGGCCTTCGAAAACTCGACATCCGTCGATCAACTTGAGAAGAATCAACCAGGTGAAAACTTATCGCAGACTTCCAATGCCAACAGTGTAGAGGAAAACAACAACGCAGGGGACCTACCGGCAGAAGACAAATCCCTATTGGCTGACACTAACATGGCCGGAAAAAAGGCAGCAGATGAACTAGCCAGAGATGTGGTGTCAGAAACAATCGAAAAGCCAGAGGACAACTCATCGGCAGACGATATATCTCAGCTGGTGACTGTAATGACCAACAACCTTGCAGCAAGCATTCAAGAGCAGGCGGTGCAAAACCCCCAGCCCGTTGTCGAGCACTACCAAGCCACGCTGGAGGTCAACACAAATAATGTCCAGTATCCAGATCAATACGGAACCCAGATCGAAGAAGACCAGGGGCCCTGGGGCCACTATTTTCTAAAGGAGGAGAAAGGACCTGGGCACACTAAGAGCACAGTTGTAATTAACATCAGCGGCAATGGAGAGGAAGCAGGGAGCCAAGATAATCGCTCTCAGCAACAGCAGCAGTACAATCCTCGACCAGCTCACGGGCCCGGGATCGAGAAAGTGTACACAATGGGTCGTCCCATATTCTCGTTCGAGGATGACGAATTCTTCAACTCAGGATACAAGCCAGGTCACTATATTAGGCGTGTCAGAGGTGTCAAGGGAAGGGACATGAAAGATGAAGGAATAATAAGAAGCGGATTAGAAGATCAGCTCCTCAGTACATTTCCCAACGGTTTGGCTGATCTGGACGTCGTCAGCAACGAGGAAGCCAATAAGAAAGAAGAGGCAACAGAGGTGGAGGAGGTGGCGCAAATCAGAAAGAAAAGAACATAGGAGCCCGCTGTAGGTTTGAGATAACACTAATACATGTTACATTATGGTTTGGAATAAAATCGAAATTCAACCTATGGCACTGGCGGCGCCTTCCCTGCTCGAAGTTCCCTTCATAGCAGGTTCATATTGTTAAGGTATGGACTGAGGGGGATCCTCGGCAAGACGGGACGAAGTATCGCCTAAATAAAATCTCAGTTGACCAGACCGTTTCAGAACCACCAAACACGAGTTTTATGTTCTGGCAGATAAAATAAACCCCGGGGGTCTCCCCTATCAGATAAACTTTGGTTTCATTTGGTTTTCACGAAGAGGCCCCGCCATCTAGACCCTATTTTGTCTACGAGGCTCCTAGACTTCTAAAGCCGATTCACAAATTTAGCTATGGTTTATTTGTCACGGTACAAGTCCCCTGTATATCGGTAAATCTGCTTAAAGGACCTGTCTTACCTATAATACTAACGCAACCTACTTCCATAATCACTCCATATATCTCTAAACCCGGAGACTCCAGTATCGTACGGTACATTCTAACCCCCCTAACGAAACCCCGCTGATTTTCTCACTTAGCGTGTTTTGCTACCTTCGATGTGTATCACACTGTCGACGGTTGTCTGCGAGGAGTTCTTCCATCAGAACAAGACCAAAGGTGTCGATGGGATCCCAAAAATCTAATATCTGATTCAGACAATGGGGTCTTGTCTTCGCCAGATCCACTCTTCGCCAGGCTAATCATCAGAGAAAACCAAGTTCAGATATACCTCTATAAGCCATATCTATTTTGACGACACTGACCGAGACTTCCTGCTTTACTTCTGCAAGTTTCCAGTTTCGACCGAATTCCGAGCAAACTACTAGTCCAGCACACAATGAAAATTCAGAAACAAATCCAGCGTCAACTCCCTATAAAGAACATCTAATCAACTTTGAATAAAACTTTTACTTGAAAAAAAAAAATCCGGTTACAACTGGATTCCGGACTAACTATATGTTTTAGTCAAAAAACCTAGTTTCATCGAAAAACCTCATTCCCTTCGAGAGTTATCGTGCTCACAGACGGACGGACGGACGACTTCTGCGATGTCATAGGTATCCCTCCACTTAAGTTTTGGGTTCCCACAAACTGGTTATGTAAATTGTTTCCCATTTTCAAGGCTTAAAACAGCCAAAAACGTGGGTTATTTGTTGAAAGCAGAGGCTAGTTTTAAAGTATTCAAATATTTTAAAATACTGTAAGTTGAAGAGTAAATAGTGCGAGGGGTCCTTTAAAGAACTTCTGCTTTTTATTCCACCCCTAGCTCCCTTATGGAATTATAAACTTCTGAAATCGCCAACTTTCGCCACTGTTTCGTTTTTCGCCAGGCACACAACGCGAAGTCCGTCAAAAGCTTCAAGGTCTGTCGACAAGTCTTTAACGCATAAGCACATATTATTTATTTTTTTCATTTTGGAAGACATGGTAGGCCACCAGGATAACTTTTCTTTTATGCTTCTTCTGTTTTTGTTGGTTTTCCCACTTTTTAACCACGGCACATCCAGTTTTCAAATATTTTGCGTCCAGCCGCCGTCGGAGAGCAGAAGGCCGGATAGAGTCGATACGCGATAACAAGAAAATACGTAATTTCACATGGAAAGCAATGGTGGAAAGCAATGGTGTTTTCGAAATACAGTGCTTCTGAGCTATGTTATCGTGGAAAGATCAATTCTAGTAAGAGCTGTGCTTTAAGACGAACCCGCAGGTGGACGAAAGTCTATTAGCTACTACACTTACTAAACTGGCGGAAGCACAATAAGTGTCACAGAGGCTATTAGGACTCGTGGCATCTTTATTTTTATCTTTATCCAACTCTGCGGCCCTAATCATTCCATCCGTTGTCATCCCCGAGATTCCCCGTAATGTCTATCCATGCTGACGGCCGTCAAGCTGATTCTTGAGTTTTTCGTGTTGGGCGCTTTTCCAGCCAGATCAGGCCCTCTCGTGTCGCTTCCCTGATTAGCAATACCGGCTATGCAAGTTTCTCGTGTTTCTCGTCAAAACCAAAGGGGTTACACGAGCCCGAAAAATATATTTGACGGTGCAAAACGGATCAGTCAGCTAGATTTTATTAGAGCTATATTTCGGCCCTTTTTGGCAAGGGTCCTCTTCAGGCTCAAGCCGCTGAAGCTGGAAAATTAACTTGTGAAAAACAATTAAAGATTCTTCCTTAAATATCCGATTTCGTGTACTTCTTTGAAAATTGGTTGGAGTTAAAGCTGGTCCTGTGATTTCCCGAAAATAGCCGAGCCGGATGTTTAATCTATCGGAAAACCAGCAGAGTTCAAAGGGGTCACGTACGCTCAAATGATGAAACAGAAAATGTAATTAAACTGTCAGAAGTTTCATAACAGATAACACAATGATGCGCGGTTTCAACAGACAACACTTGGGATATTATTTGCTATGATTCTAGAAACGTTATGCATTAAAAGTCATGCATAACAAGCATTAAGCGGAAGAGTCGAAAAACCGCCGAAAGGCATTTGCTGGCCTTTCCGATATCATGATGACAAAAGAAGTCAGCAGATATTTTTCGGCGGTGTTTCGGCTCTTCTTGTACGCATCACGTTTCAATACGCAATGCTTAAAATCATAACAGCTAACATCCTAAGAGTTATCCGTCGAATCTACGCATTCTTGCGTTGTCTGCTATGAAATTTCTGACACTGTACTGCGACTTAGAGCGTGTTCCACCCTACTTACCTTAGTTAGAACGCATGACGTCAAGAATTCTGGCTTCTTGGCGTCAAGGCTGGAACACAATTTTAAATTTTCGGTAGAATATCACTCCACGGCAGCTCCACCGGGTAATCCAGCCAATCACGTTACAGAGATTCGTACTTACCACGCTTACTACGCTCCCGAGCATGGTAAGCAAATAGTTACTATTTCGAGAAGGTTGGAACGGTCAGCGTAGTAACTTTTCATGACGTTGTAACGGAATTAATAACTAATAGTTACTATTGTTAGAAGGATGGAACACTCTTCTTATATACGCCAAAGTATGTCCTTACCTTGCATCCGAAGTGTTTCTGCTGCTCCTTTAGATATGCGTCAAGTTCACTTTGTATTTCCGCAATGTGGTCTATCACTTCGTCAAACTCAGTGTCGGCGCCAGAGTTTGGAACGACTTTACCATCTTTCTTTGCCTTCGAGTGGTCAAATGCTTTGTCGAAGTGAAGGAGGGTTTCTTCCAAATTAGGAAATCGACCTCCATTGGCTGTGAGGTTGAGGATGCTCTTCAGGAGGTTTGAAGTGAAGGAGTCGACTGAATCTAAAAACCGTCCAATTCATGAAAGCCATTGCCTCTAAACTGCTAGTCGGAAACAATGGTCTTAAAGTACTGAAAAGCCTGCTTATCTTTACATCTTGGACTTCGAGTTATTTAGATAAATGTCTTAGAGTTATTTTTAAAATTTCATAAAATTTCTTAGAGTTATTTACAGGCGAAACCCTTTCTCTTGCTTTGTATTATTATTATTGAATACACCTGAATTATTTTGTCTCTGCTGAAGGACTTTCGATCATTTCCTCTTGGGCTTTAAATTTCTGCAAAAGCGTGCATTTCAATGGCTAATGAAGCGAAGCTGAGGAAATGATCAATTCCAGATTAAGTAAGTAAGTAAGTAATTTATTTATGACCCGCCATTTTGAAAAGGCAGAGTAAATGAAGAAAATAAACAAAACACATAAACACACAGAATTGCAAGGTCACTTCTGAAGAACGTTATTTTCGATATAAACTATGCAGTTATGTTAACTAGTATATCTTTTTCGAGGCAAGGACCGTGGTATCTGAATGTCTGAAACTGAATGTCACTGTGCACAGTGTTTCACGTTTAATCGTTTGTTATTTACGTCATAGGTCAGGTGGATAATTGTAAGTTATTGTGTTTATTTCTTTATTTATTAGATACAAGTAGTATTAACAAATTGCAGTACAAGCCCTTAGGACTTTCTTTTTGCTGCAATATGATATTAGTCATGCTATTTTAACTTATATTTTCAATGTTTTGGTTAAAAATAAATACCCCCGCACTAACTGCCTAGATACGCCTTTCATAAAATCCAGATGAATTGCCGCCAGATGCGCTACAGAAACACCAACAATCACACGTGAGTATAAGCTATCTGAAGGGGGAATAAGCAATTAGGCTTTCGGTTCATAAGGAACCGCGCATTATCCCAGTAAAAGGTCAACCAGTCGCCAGCACTGAAGTAAACCAGAACTGACAAATTTGATAAAGTTTAACAGAGAGAGTTGGGTAGGGCACACATGGCGGCAGAGGTGTTTTAAACAATTCTAAACATGGCTAGGCGTAAGAGGAACTTAAAATACCCGAACAAGCCTGGTTAAACGTTCACTAAACTGTCAGAAGTTTCATAACGGACAACACGAGGATGCGCGGTTTCAACAGATAATGCGTAACAGATAACACTTCGGATGCTATCTGTTGTGTTTGAAATCATGCATGTCGTAACAAGCTTTGTTAGGAAGAGCCAAAAAGGCATCTACTGACTTTATTACTTATCGCCATGTCGGAAAACTCAGCAGATACTTTTTGGCGGTTTTTCGGTTCTCCCTGATAGTAACGCTTATTATGCATAACATTTTGAAACACAACAGATAACATCTGATGTGTGATCTGTTACGCATTATCCGCTGAAACCGCGCATCCTCGTATTTCTGTTATGAAACTGCTGACAGTGTAACAAGTAACGTGTCTAGCGGCTAAAAACGAACTAATCTGGACGGAATTTAATGAAGGGCGTATACACTGTAACCGTGGTATCAGATACCACGGTACCCGCAAAAATGCAACTAACGTACATACCTTCAAACAGGGATATTATTTCCTGCGCAGATTTGAAGCCATTCAAAACCGACAATAAGCTACCAATTTTCTTCTTCGAATACGTAGCTTCCTCGTAGAAAATGGCTCGGCTGTCTGGATGAGTTAGACTCTTCCCCAAGTGACCCTATAAAAAGTTAGCGTAAGAACATAGTCAACGACATATATTATAGGTAGCCTATGCCCCCGTTTTAGGCAACACTTTGGCAATACTCTTGATGACTACCTCTCCTTGCCAATGCAAAATCTCCGGCCTCTCCGGGTACCTAGCGGAAGAAAGGCAGAAGTGATGTCACAACTGCTCCCAAAGATCAATCAATCAATCTTTATTCTTCAAAAACTTTCCTTACGGTATTAACAAAAAACCGAATATTTGTTCTCTCGTCAAACATGATTATATACAATTTGTGCTTTAACATAGTCAAATTTTCCTAAATTACACAACAACAAGATACAACAAATTAAAACGCTAAAATTCAAACATCAACACAAAAAGAAAAAAGGTTTTACTTAAACTTTTGCATTGAAAAAACTCACAAAGGAGGGGACAAAACTTCTTTCATACCGCACATGAGTTGCCCGTATGGGTAGGATCTTAGGAACTGGTGGTGCTGCCATTCTCTGTGGCCTTATACGGTCAGGAATGTGGGGAGGGGGAAGTATGTGACGATGGGATGGGTCTTCCAGTAGCTGGTCACCAAACTTAGTAGAAAGTTGGTGTCTGCGGTTTGACAAAAATGTGAGGCCAAACTCGTTAAGTAGGGAAATGTATGGGGTTTTGGGGGATTTTGATATTACTAGTAAAGAACGGTACTGGATCCTCTCGAGTCGTTCCGACTGCTCCCGTGTTAAACCGAAGTGAAACAGATTGCCGTGACTGTTTGACACAGGATTTGAGTCGTTGAGTTTGAGTCAATACGAAGACACTTACTCCTTCTTCCTGAGGATCAGTGGCGTGTTTTGGACTTATCATACGGGTATAAGGTTCAATGGAAAAACTGCCATAATAGCAAAAGCTAAATAATAGGCAACAAAAAGAAAATAAATAAACACACATTAATAACTACTGAGTATACTGACAGTTGAAACAAGCGTGTAAGTTCTGTTAGGCGTGTCATCATCGACTAGAAACTCGTTGATTTATGGAAGACATTGCGTTATCGATCCGATCCATACAGGGCCATCCAAAACCGGCTTTCTCGTTATGCCCATTGGCTTAGCACGGAAAACGCCCCCTGTATGGTGCGATACAGTCTTCTTTTCATGATAGTTCTATTTTCTTTCTTTTCCTAATTACTATTTTTATTTATTTATAAGAGTGATGTATAAAACAAAACAAAAAAACATGTCAGTCAAACCCACACCCACTTACATACAAACAAACTGCTCACCGTTAAAAACAAATTAGCCTTCTAAACTTACAATGAAATACACTGGGAAAAACAAAGGGGGGACTTTCAATTTTCTAAACGGGCCAAAGATAGAATATTTTCTGAGATAGTAGGTAAAAGGATTGACTTTTTGTAGAGTGACTTACCGAGCCAACTTCCCGTCATGGTCAATAGTTGCCGCTGGCAACGATATGGTCTCACACCGGAAACCTTAGAAGCCGACAATAATAATAATAATAATGATCTGTATAAAGCCAGAGGCCATATACACGGACAAGTTATACACTAATTAAACTAAATATAACAAAATTTCAACTTCTATATTCTCACAAAACTTCACTCCTTCATCGAACTTCAGAACTTTACTTGTATCATCAAAATTTCCATAATTTCAAAGTGGTAGAACCGTGCCAGTGTATCTCGTGTTGTTGTTGTTTTTGTTTAGTCATTTACATATCTTTGTATCAGTGCTGTCGTGATTATTACTTGTTACTGTTAGCGACAAAAATCTAGCTTACCATAGTTGCGTTTTTGCAGATACCATGGTATGTGATACCGGTCTAAAGCCGTTTTTGCAGTTATCGTTGTAATCTGGCCAGTTATCGTGGTATCTTAAAAAAGTCAACTCACTTTCATGAGTCTTCGTCAAATTGGTGGGAAAGAAGTTTGGCACTTAGTGATGCTACTGAATATCAGTTTTCCTTTTGGGATGACTTCGAAAAGCGCAATTTCGCAAATTGTCGTTTTTGCAGAGCAACCGTATATTAGATACCACGGTAACTGCAAAAACGACTAATTGCAGATCCAGTTACAGTGGTAACCGATACCATGGTATCTGCCAAAACGTGACTCGTGTTTCTGGAAATACTAAATACAAAAAGCATTATTAAGGGCGTACCTGACTATGAATCTTGCTGACTAGCCTCTCGAGATCTGGTAGCGTTTTGAGAAGTCTCTTAACATCCGAGTTGATCGCTTGTGTCTTCATCAAATCATCAATAGCGTTCTGCCGCTGCACAATCGCTGATATGCTGCACAAAGGGCTGCAGATCCACTGCTGGAACAGTCGCTTACCGAACGGCGTGCTGCATCGATCAAGACGCTCAATCAGGGTGCCCTCAAGACCTCCTGCAAATGGATTTGAGTCGTTTAAAGCATCCATGAACGTAGTTTGGTTCTACAGATAGTTTCAGAGATAGTTTTTAGGAAGTTCACCATTGATGATCCTATGGTCTCAACGGAAAAACTTGAAATTTAAAGGTCGACCCTAACTTGTTCCATCGATCCGCTTCCTCCATTTCTCTAATAAATTTATGTGGAGGGTATTGTCTGTTTACTTTTTCTGTGTAATAATAATAATATAATGCAAAAAAGGGCCATTACACTGTCAGAAGTTTCGTAACAGATTGCGCATAACACTTTCAAGAATAACACCTTTTCACTTAGAAATAAAGTGCTATGATGAATTAAGTTTATACTTTTCGTGCCTAGATCTCCAACAACACCTTCAATAGGTAAAAATACTACACTGTCAGAAGTTACATAACGACAACAGAAGGATGTGCGGTTTAGACAGATAACACTTTGGGATGTTATCTGTTATGTTTCTTTCGTTCCCGTTAGTATTTTTGCCAATTGAAGGTGTTGTTGGAGATCTAGGCACGAAATAGTGTAAACTTAATTGGTCATAACACTTTATTTCTAAGTGAAAAGGTGTTATTCTTGAAAGTGTTATAGGCTATCTGTTGTGAAACTTCTGACAGTGTAGTCTCTTAAGTGTCTAACACCCTTTTCATCATACATTTTTCAGCGTACAGGTTGCCGAGGGAATTCTTGAAAAAGTAGACGCCGTCATTCAGAACTACACTGTAAAAAAAATCTTGCAGTATTTGCTACTGAGATTAATCGTGTCTCTAAAAGATAACCTTATCTCGAATTCCGATTAATCTTATCTCAGTAGAGATAAGATCAATAAAAGTAGCAAATACAGCTACTCGGAGAAACTTTTTACAGTGTATTTGAGATGGCGACAGTCATGGCGACAAGCTAAATGCTTAACGCCAAATTTAATCATAAAAACAAATAAATGGTAATATATAAATGAATGCTGCCACCCATTAAGGGAAGTTGTCTCTTTGGGTCGAAGCTTTGCTGTGTTTAAAGACCTAATCCAAACATTATGTTTACCTTCTCTTACTGATCGCAAGCCACCAGTTTATTTAGATTTGAACTTGATTGCCAGGTTATTGTTCTGGCTCGAGAAAAAACCCACGCAGAGCTTCTTTTTTTCCAGATGACGAAATTTTCCACGTTTGATTAGCAAAGAATTATAAGACACTACTGATTATTTTGTGTATGTCTTCAGAAGTACCACACTTGTCTTGGGCTTGTAATTTATTTGTATTTGTAACAAAGAGTTGGAGCATTATATGGAATTATTATTTTGATCCTTGGCTCCCTACGTGCCATAACGGCTGTCCCGGATAATCGGCTGAAATTTAGTCTAGACTCTAGACCGAATAATGTCAAACCTAGGAAATTTTTTTATTTGTGTTTATTTCCTTATTGTTTGACGGTGTTTTTCTGTGGTTTTGAACATTCATAGTGACAGTAGGGATAGTTGTTGTAGAAAGTAGGGATAGTGTAGTAGAAAGACCATTTTTTCTGGTCCTTCTTTGCCTTCAAGCTAACAAATTGTCAATGGAGCAGCAGATTTTCATCTGGTTTTCAAACCTGTTTCTGTGAAAAAGTTATCTGTTACCAGGTTTTGTTATTTCAGTCCTATCCACTGAGCATTGAAGGGGGAAAGGATCTTTTGTGCGAACTAGTGCACTAATTCGATGATAATAGCAAGAACCATATTTGACGGTGCAAAACGGATAAGTCAGCTACATTTTATTAGAGCTATATTCGGTCCTTCTTGGCAAGGGTCCTCTTCAGAAAAAGAAGAGACCGGTGACTCCAAACCCAAAATGCAGAAGAATCTCTACCATTTCGACGACCCAAAGTTCGCACAATCAGATATTTAACGAAGAATCTTTAATTGTATTTCCACAAGTTTCTTATTCCAGCTTGAGCCTGAAGAGCACCCTTGCCAAAAACGGCCGAAATATAGCTCTAATAAAATGTAGCTGACTTATCCGTTTTGCACCGTTAAATATGATTCGCAGTCACCTTCGGCTGAAGGAACAGCAATAACCTTAACGTGGACAAAACTTAGCAGACCTTACCTAACGCACTATTCTCCAGGACATCCAGATTTTTCAGCGTTACAGAATCCAAAACCATCAGCCTTCCCAGCTCCTCTTTATTCTTTTCTTCCGTCACCTCGTCGACGGGTATATAAGGCACGAAGTTCTTCATAGACAACAGTTCCTGATCGAGCTTACAACTGATCAGATACCAGATTAGAGCTCCCAGTGAGCGGATTCCAAGGGCTGTGTCGCGCTTCGGAACCAAACCCAGAGTCGAGCCTGGAAAATTGCTTTGAGGTATAGAGGCACTGACGGACGAATAGTACAACAGAAGTATGCTTAGTTCAACGTAACTCTAAATTTTTCGATGAATCGAGCAACTAGATTATAAATCAAGAAGAACGAGATGACAATATAATTTGTATTTCCTTTTTGGGATCCAAAACGTAAGTGACGGTACAGACGAGATGCCTATGACTTCGCAAAAGTCTGTCTGTTAGCATTATAATTCTCAAAGGGAATGAGATATTTCGTTCAAACTTGGTGTGACGATTCTTTGAATCAAAATACAGGTCAAGTTCACAGATGGGTACCCCATATTTCGGGGCAGGGGAGGGGGTTTCTGATTAAAGTTTAACCGAAAAGGGTCGAGATAGGACAGCCTAATAACCCCTCACTTATTAACTTAAAGAGTCTTGAAGACACGACGACAATCGTTACTTCGTTGCTCCACTATTTACGCATAATCATTGTTCAAATAGTGGAACTTCCTGTCGGATTTGTGGTGCCTCTTTGTGATTGTACCTGTGTTGTACGCTTGACAAAACCGATTTACGAAAAATCAGTGTTCACGCAGTGAACACGCTGACACTCAAGCTGACAACTGGGCACTGAAAAGCTGAATTTGTATTGAGATTCATATTTTCCGTGTCATAGTAGAATTTTAAGTTGTGAGGACGGCCGTCATATTAGAGAAAATAGTGAAAAATAAATAAAAATCACTTAACACAATCCAAATAATGCAATAAACCGGACAAGTAGTCCGCGCGGAATCCGGCCGAAACCAGAAATCTCGTAAAAAGGAGAGTTAATTTTCAAGTTTTAAAACCCAATGAAATAGTCGATACTGAAACGAGGGGACGCTTAATCAAGAACTGAAACCAACTTTCTCACCGAACAAGTAGTTCGTCCGGAATCTGGCCAAAACCGGAAATTTGGTAAAAAACAAAAGTTCATTTTTAAGTCGATTACAGGTTCGTAACGGGGGTAAGAACAAGCAACAATCTATTTCTCAACTTTATTCACTTGTCAAATAAGTAATTCTGCCGAAATTCAATATCAAATTCAAATTTTGTACCATCAAAGTCAAATTTTTAAGTCGACTACTGGAATTGTCTACTGCAAAGTCGGCAAGTCTCAACAAAACAGATATTTTCCTATCAGAGAAGTAGTTCGCCCGAAATACAGATAAAAACAAAAAATCTTCCAAAGTCGATTAGGGACCATATATAGGGGGTAAACAGACATGTCTAATCTTCAGCTAATTACCTGATCGGCGGTAATTTGTAAAAAAAAACACAAAAAAAACAATACGGTATCATTTTTGCAAATTTTCAAGCGATTGGTTAGACATAAAAGTATAATGTTCAAAGGACCTGTCTTAACTATAATACTAACGCAATCTACTTCCATAACTACTCCATATATTTCTAAACCCCGAGATCCCAATTTCATACGGTACATTCTAACCACTCTAACAAAATCCCGCTGATTTTCTCACTTTGCCATATTTTGCTACGTTCGATATGTATCACACTGACGACGGTTGTCTGCGAGAAGTTTTTCCATCAGAAAAACCGATTTATGTAGATCTTTTCCCTGTTTCCGCTATAAGTCAACGGGTCTCGGAAATGCTCAAAACAGCCAAAACCGTGGGCTATTTGTTGAAAGCAAGCCTAGTTGTAAAGAATTAAATATTTTAAATACTGTAAGTTTAAGAGTAAATAGTGCACGGGGTCCTTTAAGGGGTCTGGCAAAGACCGGAAATCTACAAGATCTGATTGTCTGATCAAGTAGTCCAATGACTATCAAATTTTTGCGATCCCACCGAAAACTATGGTCTTGTGTTTATCCTGAAAAAACAAGAGCTACGAGCTCACATGGCACTTGTACAAGTAGGCTGTACAAGAACGACACCTCACTAATCTTTGCATGTGCCATATTTCACTATTTTCCATGTTCGTTATTCTCCGAAAGAGTTTTCGCGTTTCATGCTACAGATGCGTAAAACCGGTTATCTGGATCTGGATATTTAGTTTCACTCATTTCTGAGGAGTTCCGGCATCGTCTCGATTGTCTGTAGCAAATGCACATGACTGTTCAAACTTTCATCCCAATAAATCCATTTGTTTGATCCCTAGACGTGCTACATGATTTCCGGTACTCACTCTATCTCCACCTACCGTGGCCGAGTCTGGTTCGGAATAAAAAAAATCGACCACCTAAAGCATCTTCTTTTATACCATCTATCAAGTTTCACTCGAATCTGAGCATTTTTGGAAAGTTCCGGTACCCCCCCCCCCCTCCCACCAACGTTGTTGGAGCCGGTTGGGGCCCAATCTCTGAATTCCCTGTTCCTGTCCATCAAGTTTTACTGAAATTAGAGCAAAGCCTATCTGCAAGTTTCCAGTACCACCCCTACCTTGGCCGAATCCGGTCCGGACGCCAAATAACAAATCTAGGCCGCATAAACTCGGCACTGTCGAATTTGCATCTCATTCGGTCCATCCGTTTGGTTTTTGTGCAAGTCAAAAGTCCCCCCACCCCCAATTCCCCTAATCGTGGTCGCATATGGTTCGAACGCATGTTTTACATGTCGAGGCCATCGATTCGTATCACCCATGAAGTTTCACTCGAATCAGACCACTCGTTTGCAATTCATAGAAGTCAATTTCCATATTTCTCTTCTCTTGCTCCCCAAAAAATGCTCGGATCTAGGAACGGAAGTTTCCAGGGGCATGTTGTGTTAGGTTCTTAAGTCAAGATAATTCGGGTCGCTAATATGCCTGCAAAGTTTCGTTGTCGTTTTACATCTGGAAAGATTCTAACTCACGACTACCGGAATTCCAGGAAACCCCGTCCAACTCCCCCCACAGAGCCCCGAAACCATCTGGCTCCGTCAATTTCATCTAGGCCTAATGCTTGTTCCATCCATTAAGTTTCGTCCCAATCCCTCTGCTTTTAGAGTTTCTTGAGTTTTCCACCCCCCCCCCCCCATCCCCACAGGTATCGGACCCGACCCGGTCGTGACACTGAACGTCCGAGGTGATAGCTCACCAGACAAGTTTCATTCAAATCCGATCACCCGTTCAAAAGTTATGCACGCCACTAGATTCCGGACACCCCATCCACCCACTCCCCCCACGATCGTCGGGTCAGGGAAACGGCTGTTCTCAAGTCAATCTGTTTGGATCCCTGACATACCTGCCAAGTTTCATCGCCCTAGGACATCAGGAAGTATGCCGAACTCGCGGGATCGCTAGAAATCCGGACCCCCACCCCAACTCCCCCACAGTGCCCTGATCCGGTCCGGTTATGTCAATGACGTGTCTAGGACTTGAACTTGTTTTTCCCACCAAGTTTCATCCCGATCCCTCCATTCTATGCGTTTCTCAAAATTTCCGGCTCCCTCCTACAACTCCCACCAGTGTCATCGGATCCGGCCCGGATTTAAAGTGAGATGTCTGAGACACGAGGTCATCCTATATATCAACTTTCATCAAGATCCGATCACCCGTTCGCAAGCTAAAAATACCTAAAATTATGGCTTCACCCTCCCTCCACTCCCCCCCCCCCAGATGGTCGAATCGGGGAATTGACGATTTCCTATTTAATCTGGTCGGGTCCCAGACATGCCTGTCAATTTCCATCATCTCAGCACATCAGGAAGCGCGGAACTCGCGGGATCACTACAAATTTGGACTTCTCCCCCCCCCCAACTCCCCAAAAGTGAGCGGATCCGTTCCGGTTATATCAGTCACGTATCTAGGACTTTTGCTTGTACTTTCCACCAAGTTTCATCCGGATCCCTCCACTCTAAGTGTTTTCCAAGATTTCCGGTTTCCCCCTCCAACTCCCCCCAATGTCACCGGATCCGGTCTGGATTTAATATGGAGGGTCTGAGACACGAAGTCTTTCCGCATATCAAGTTTCATTAAGATCCGATCACTCGTTCGTAAGCTAAAAATATCTCATTTTTCCTATTTTTTCCGGATTCCCCCTCCCTCCCCTCCCCTCCAGATGGTCGGATCGGGGAATCGACCATTTCTAATTTAATCCGGTCCAGTTCCTGATATGCCTGCCAAGTTTCGTCGTCCTAGCTTATCTGGAAGTGCCCGAACTAGCAAAACCGGGACCGACAGACCGACAGACCGACTGACAGACAGAAATTACAATCGCTATATGGCACTTGAGTAAGCTCAAGTGCCATAAAAAATTAATGGTGCATTCATCAATCGTCGAGAGAATGATGGAGCATATTGTTTTGGGGGACTCAGACAATGGACCAAGTGTAGCCTGAGTTTCGGCCAGCCTATCCCGGCGTTGACTAAAGTTTGGCCGATTATCTATGGGTCGTAACTAGGCATGGGCACTGTTCTGTTTTACTTTCAAACAGGAACAGGCAGAAACAGGTCACATAAGAACAGAAACAGAAAGAAAACAGGAATCTTGAAAACAGGTCCTGTTCTGTTTTAACAGAAATGATGACTTCGAAAACAGAAACAGCTGTTAAACAGGCGGAAAAAAGCAGAACCAGCTGTTTAAAACAGGTTTTTTTTTTATTATTTGATTTCCCGTATTTTTTATTATTTTTATCGTTGAGTTCACGTATAGTTTGCCTTGTACCAAGAAGTATCTTAAATAGTTCTTCCTTGCACCGCACAGATGCCTTTCTTCGAGTTCTTTTCATAGAACAAGAAATATCTTGGTCCAGAATTCCAGCTGCCTTTATCAATGAATTACACTTTTTCCCGATGGAAAATGAGCCATGGAAGTTTCGTTTGTCTTAAGAAGAAATTTTCGCATAGCCTACCTTTCCACTTGGATTGTTTGTGATAGTGATCGGTAATAAACTAAAGTTTACGGATCATACAAACTCAAAGTTAAGCAAGCTTCACTTCGTGACAGTGGTTGGTGACGATGGTCATTTTTTGTGAGGGGAGGGTCGCGAGGGATCCATATTCAATCAGAATACCGAATAGTTTTTCCTCGGTGGTTTCTTTAGCATGGCCATACTAGGCTCAAAACGCGCGGATTTCTCGGCTGAATATGAGTCTACTATTTTGCGAAAATCCGTGTAACGGAGTTCCACTTTCATCATCAAGTTGAAAAAATCTCAACTTTTCCGTATAGAGGTTTTGCCAAAAATACTGTCAGGAATTCCAGTTATCGTTTGTTTACATCATGAACCGGTGCGGATGTTGTGATGTCGCTAAGCTAATTTCAACCTTTCTAGCCTTTTTGAAGTTGAAAGTACTAGTCTTTTGAAATCACATTTAAATTCGCTGAACAGATAATACGTCGTGTGAGCCCTTCTTGGTGATCACATGTTCGGTTTTAGTGGAAAGTTCATATTATAAACACTCGAATCTTGCAGCCGCGATAGCCGGTTTTCCGTTCTCGGTTTTCACCGTTTTATTTTGGCACTCTTATCTAGTGAACCATGACAGATACTAATTTGAAACTTGGTGTAATTATGGGCCTTGGGGTCTAGTTGTGACTTTTGGGAGTCAACCACCGATACTCTCGGTTCAAGGGCAATTGGTTACAATTCGCCCAGTGACTAATGTTTCTTTTAAAGTTTAACCTAAAAAGGCTGGGATAGGACAATCTAGTATTATCTAGTTACCCATCAGTTATTCACTTAAAACAGCTTGAAGAGCCGCTGAAAATGCGTTACTTCGTTCTTCCACTGTTCACGAATAATCAATTTTCAAATAGTGGAATTTCCGTGTGATCTGTGGTACCTCTATGCACTTGTATTTTTGTTGCACGCCTTACGAGAGAGGTTTATGATTTTTTTTTGTTCCGGCACTAAACAATCTTCACCAATCTCACTACTGACCAATGAAAAACAGCGTTGTGTTTAGATTAAAATTTCCCGAGTCATAGTAGAATTTGCGTTGTGGGGACGGCCGCACATATTCTGAACGTCATAACTAGAGCAGATAGTGGAAAATAAAAAATTCCCTTTGTAGAATCCCAATAATTCAGTATGTTTAATGAAATGACACAAAAATTAGTTGGCTTTTCAGTTAAATTTTAAAGGCTTATCACTGTTTTGCGAATTCTGTGCAACTGGGCCCGGATTGCCCAGAGTAAATTGCCTGACCAAATTCGCAAACTTGCTAATCATGCCTGGTACTAAGGTGGAAATTTGGAATGCGTGAACATCATTGTCCAGATGGGTCTTTGGACCCACCCAAAGACCCATCTAGATGTATCTTTCGGTGATACTCCACCCCCCCCCCACATCCAAACGCTGGTAACTGGTCCCATATTGACCAATGAATTAAAAGTCAAGGGCGAATGGTTATTAGGCTGTTCGTACACAATATATGATACAGAGCTGGGCGAATCCGAATCCGGATTCAGATTCGAATCCAGGATTCGTCCTCTTGGCCGGATTCGAATCGTCTGCTTCTCAGGCTGGATTCGGATACGGACTCGGATTCCAAACCCTCAATCTTAAGAATCAGCTCAAATTTCTATTCTACATCCTTTCAGTTTCCGTTTTCCCAATTTTTTACACAGTGGGCTTTAGACAATCAAATTGTTTGGTGTCCACCACCAAATATGTTAAGTAATCTATCACATTATCTGATTACCTGAAATATCAGTGTTTTTGTCACCTCTGATTTTTAAACTATAACCTATGAACATGATTTAATTTTTGTTAAGGTCGGATTCGAATCCGGATTCGATTTCGGATTCGAATCCGGATTCGATTTCGGATTCGAATCCTCAGCATGAAATGGTGGATTCGGACTCGGATTCGTACCTAGCCCTGGATTCGGATTCGAATCCTTTCATGATCGGATTCGCCCATCTCTGATATGATATACGTTTTACTTTTACACATCACGTTTGAGCACTTGCGCACTTGTTCATAATGGACCCGAAGACTGATTCTGCCACGAAGGGTCGGAAAGCTGCAACAGTAGTCCATGACTTAGCTGACTACGTATCCATTTAGCTCAGTCAAATGCAATTCGCCGTCAGCTTGAGCTGAATAAATATTTATAGTATCTGAAGTTCCCATTTTTTGCTGTTGTTCTTACTATTGCTTGATTTTTGCTCAATATTTTTGATAGCCGTCATCGCATCCACAATTCGCGTGGGTCACTGGTAAGGTTGAAAAATTGGCCTCTTTCGGAATGTGGCATTTCGAAATGATGGAAATCTTGAATTAAAAGATGTGTTGTACTGATAAGGCGGGTTGCCCCCAAAAAACAGATTTGGCTGTTTAAACAGGTAAAAAAAAAAGGAACAGAGCAAAACAGGATACACCAAAACGGAACAGTGCCCATAATCGTAACGTCACATGAAAAGTCTATATTTTCCATTTACCAACGGATCTGATTGTCACTAGAACGGTTTATAAGTGTAAACGCGTCCGGCGCCTCGCTGGCCGCTCGGCTCTCTCTATGTATACAAATCTATATTCTGCAACATTAATTTAATCGAATTTCCTCTTTTTCATGACGTCATGAAAACGTCACGGGCCGTAGATAATCGGCTAAAGTTTAGTCAATACCCCTATCCCACACTAACAATAACAACTATATGACTCATTCTGAGCGGCACTACTCTATTAGAAGTTTGGTAGCAGCTAACACATGTTTGCGAAATGAGTCTTCTGTTAACTCCTTGAGATTCTTTATCATTCTTGAATGAGAATTTATGTCTCTTTTGACCATTTTATGTATTGTTATTCACGAAAAGATAACATTTGAAAGGGTAATAATACAAATATATATATATATCTATTTTATCTCGTTCTGGCGCAACGCATGTATTGCGAAAGAAGGAGTTACGAAAGATGAGAGAGAGCTATTTTATGTTTGCGAAGCACCTGCTTTAATTATCAAAGTTATATCATAGCGGAGCAATTCCGAGTTAAAGACATCAGTGTTACACTTTTGGAAATTTCGTCGACTCAGCCAAAAATCCTGGACAACCGCTTGACTTTTCCTCGCCGAAGACTGGAAAACTGTATTATATATATCTGTTCTTTCTTTCCTTTTACATACTCCGCTTTTGAAAATGGCGGGTCATAAATAAATTACTTACGTATTTTCATTACATGATATTTTGATATGATATTTATTTGTCTTCAGAGCCCAAAGGCCATAACAAACACACATAAATAAGACATAACAAACACTACATTCAACAGAAGGATGCGCAAACATGTGTTATCTGTTGTCAAACTGAGTGAATCAGAAACTATACAGAAATCAGAGCACAATAAGACTAACGAGTCTCAACAAACCTTGTGTTGTATTTCCTATTATTGCGAATCCCGACACACCTTGGTTTAACAAGACCAAAGGTTTCGATGAGATACAAAAAATCCAATATTTGATCTAGACAATTGGGTCTTGTCTTCGCCAGACTCCTTGAACATTTTTAATGTCAAAATTCAGAAACAAATTAAGGCCAAATAGCTAATCATCTGTAAACCAAGGTAGCGTTCCAGCAACTTATTATTAGTTACGATCGTTATTATTCTTGTTATTGTACCGTTCCAGAGCCCGCCGTAATAAGTAAATTGGCTCCTTCCACTTACTATTTTCGTTCCACGACTGTTACGATCGTTACAATTTACTTATGATGGTCGCGAGCATCATAAGTGATAATAACTATCGGTTCTGCAGGAACTACCGTAAGAGTGATGCCGTATGTTCGCATTGTTATTATTTTCGTTCTAGAGAGCGTAATAACTACCAAAACACGGCGCTCGCCGATCCTCTTATCATCATAACCTGTAATGACTTCACTGGAACGCTAACCAAGTTCAGATATGAATGAATGAATGAATTTATGACGCACTGCCCAAGGGCGTAAGTGCAGTAAAAAAGATAAAGAAATATAAAATAATCGCAAAAACTCAACAAATATTTTCCATGAAGGTTCACTAATTTAGAATCACGTTGATAGGATCATGGACAGGTAATTTTCCAATCGGAGAACACAAATTAGAGGAGAGGGCTTCAAGCGTCAACAACGAGTCGGAAACTAACAAACGGCGGATCAGGTAGCGGTTCCGTGTGCGCCGGGGTAGGTAGAGAAGAAATCTCAGATATCTGAAGTATGTCGAGCGTATGCGTCGAAGGTCCTTTCTTCTGAGTATAGTATGTAATCCAGCAAGGAAGTTAACATACGGTGCGCAAAAGGCAGTATATAACTTTCCAAGCCCAGGTCTGCTATACCTCGAACGGTTCGGCACAATTTTGCAGTAGCCATATTTAATTCCTTTAGCGGCTGATTTAACTGCTTCCTCACAAATCTTTCGCATTGTTTCCGCAATTGTTATACCAAGCCACCGAATTTTTTCCTCGGTTACGAGAACATTGCCTCCAACATTCAGAGACGGCTTCCGAAGAGTAGCAGGAGCGTTGAAACAAACGTACTGACATTTACTAGCGTTGACTGATAGGCCAATCTCGCCAAGCGTTTGGTTCAGGCTAGCAACGTTTGTTTCAAGGCCCTTCCTGGATCGGCTGATAAGGAGGACGTCGTCAGCATAGGCCAGGTAGCTAACATCGATGCCACGGAAGTTAAAAGTTGGCGTAAGCTTTCTTAGGCACTGAGCAATTGCACATTTAAAAATCTGGGGCGATTGGACCCTGCCCTGAGGGACTCCCTTTTTCACTGTAATAGGGTGACTCAGCCTGTCTTGCCATTTGACTACCTAACTGTTTCAAAATATTTTGTTTGCCCTCTAATTTGAACCCCCTCCCCCACCCCTAAATGAAGGGCTAAAAAGCCCATCTACGAACTTGACCTGTCTGATGACCCGACGAATCCTCACACCAAGTTTCATCAAAATATCTCATTATCTTCAAGATTTATCGTGCTTACAGACGGACGGACAACTTTTACGATGTCATAGGTATTCCTCCACTTACGTTTTGGGATCCCAAAAACACTTCGGAATTTCGCCACAAGATCAGTCCACGATCGTACCGAGTCTAGGTTCGAACTAGCGATCTGAATATGTGTTGATCTATATACTGCAAATGCAAAAATGTTTCCGAATTAACTTCTTTTAATGACCTCGCGGCTCATTTTCTTTCCCACTCACAACCGACTGAAGGAATCCGAGTTGCTACGTCTCCAACTGTATTCAGCAGCATGAAAACCCAGACGAAAATAACACGAGGCAGTAGCGCTAAGACCTACGCTTTCCATGCTGTTAAGAGGATGGACGAGTGGAGGCGAGGTTTAATGAAGATAAGGCTCCTGGGGTGTGGGCTGAAGACATTCTGACACCGTAGGTGCCCACTAGCCCCAGGACCAGTCAGGAAACCGGACAAAAGAGACAAGGGAAAGTCTCAGGGAATTCTATAGCTCAGCCGCAGTCAATCCAGAAATCCCTAATCAAGCTGGTTCACACATCCTAGCGAAGCTGGAATTCACATATCCAGTCAAGCCCGAGGCCTACTAGCCGAGATGGACCATAACGTCTTTAGTTAATTTATCTATGTAAATCGTGTACAAGAGTGTGACACATATAATATAGCACTAATGGGTCCCTAACTAAATATGTAAACTGGTTCTTACCATAAATTATAATACAGAGTAACGGAGGTCTTACTCCGACCAAGGATGAAAGAGAACTACTTTTGGCTGCCGATTCATTACGCAGCCAAAATACTTAGAATGAAATGGATCAAAGCCTGACCTCGGATTAGCGAGCAGCTAACTGAAGCTAGGATAAAGACCGAGTGACCTATTGTCACGATGCCGGGAAATTAATGATGGTGATGGAAACCGAAGAGATATATAGAAAAGTAGGCGATAGATGGAGGGAATAACTAGGAGGACTATTGCAGAGCAAAGTGCTATGGGATGTCTCCATAACACTCCTCCCCCCCTTGGGCAGAGTGGTGTACGGGCAACAAAAGAGTCTACAATGTTTCCATTCCAGCCCCACCTACTAACATACCATCGATAGCTAAGCCATCGCGGCAACCCAGGTTTCTGACAGAGGGGGCAATCAAATAAGTGTGAAAAAATCAAAGCCCACTCTCTGTTCAGTTAGTTCAGGGTCCTTTATTGAGCTTCAGTCCTACTGACCTTACCCTGACCACACGAACCAAACCAAAACAAATATAAAATGCGAAATAAAGGCAGAATTAATATTTGAAGCGTCGATGCCTTTAAGTTCTAAAATAAATTAGGGCTGGAAGAAACTTTAAAAAGGGATTATCAGGGAAATGTTGCCAGTACCACAACTCGTCCCAAAAGAGAAGTCTCTGAGATTTGTTAAAAATAGAAAATGGAAAAGGGGAAAACTAGGAGGAATTTGGGAGGAAAGGGAAAAAGAAAGGCCGCAATTTTAAAAATTACTCCAGTTAGCTGTCGCAACGACCTAAGGTAAGACCTTGATGCAAAAAAAACTTTGAAGTAGAAATGGGGGAGGTCCTACGCACTCTAAGCCGCAAAATAAAGCACTAAAGGTAAGGGCACGCAAGTAATGAAAGCGCAAAAGACAGGCGCAAAGCATTTTTAAGAATGATGGCCGAACACACGGCGTCAATATGATTTTTGATAATATATACATTATGTGCATAAACTTAGGGCAATAAAGCGCGGAAAACAAAAGCTAGCGGTGGCCGACAAACGGCTTCAGTCAGATCGACCGAAAAGTTGAAGGAACTGCATGAAAAGCGCGGAAGCAGAAAAAGCAATGCTTAAAGGAACAGTGCAGTTATCGCAAGGACTAGCGAAGCGAAACCGAAATCAACATATGTACAAAAGCGACTTTAAAGAGGGCCTACACAATTAAACTATGAAGGGGGGGGGGGGGGACGAACATATATATACCTAACCGGAAATATTTATAGCCGCACTTGCGAGCGGGAAAACGCGGACCTAACACTCCTACCTAAATATTTACATTTCCACTTGGCTGTCGTGGTGTCCAGTCCAGGTGATACGGATTGATGGAGGTGGATTTGGAGGATTTGACTAGTGATGGGGGTTGAGTTGATGGTGGAATAGTTGATGGTTGTTGGTTTAAAGTTGGAAATGGCGTTGTTGATGACTTACGACTCTACGAGCTTGTATCGCTGGAGTGAGGATACGTAGTAGAGTAGGTTCTTCCTTTCTTAGTTGATTGTTGCGGGTAAGTTGGTTTGGTGGCTTTAGGTCGTGGCACATCGTGTGAGCGGGGCCGTGATGCGGTACGGAAGTCGGCGGACTGGTACCGATCTGGTGGTCTCTGCAGGCGGTTGGATTTCCGGAGGGGAAGGGTAAGCTCGACCCGTGGAGGGGAGACAGGAGAATGAGCGTCTGGAGCGCCGGGTGAGGAGGGCGGATACGGATGGCAAGGCGTGCGTGTCATAGGTGGCGTAGTGACGTGCAAGGTTGGCGGCGTCGGTGGCGTGACGTACAAGGTTGGTGGCGTTGGTGGCGTGATGATGACTGTCGGGGGCGTCGACGGCGTTACGGGCTCCGTTGGCGGCGTTGGCGATGTGAGTTGTCCCATCGGTGGCGGCTTGACGCTCGAAGACGCTGGGACCTCAGCGCCATGGCATCTTCTGTCGCAACCTGCGTGACATACAAAAAGTCTGTCCAAAGATGTAAATATAAATAAATATTTGAAAAAAAAAAAAAAATCGAGCACTCTAAATTAAAGATTAATTGCTAACGTTTGAAAATTTTGAATCAGAATTTACAACAAACTGGAAAATTTACATTAGAATTGGAAACCAACTGGAAAATGGAAATTTTTCCAACAATCTGGAATATTTTTCATTAGATTTGTTTTAGTTAAGGTGTATTGTGGTAGAATTAAAGAAATGGCGTCAAAACGAGACCGAAAGTCGGTCCGGTTGCTTGCGCCATGTGAACCATTACATACTAAACATCATCAGTACCAATTCAGACGGTACGGCACGGGGCGGCGACTGGCGTGGGTCCACCAGCGGCGATGACACCTGGAAGAGAAAAGTGATTGCTCGGAGGGACACTCCGGCGTTACTGGCCGGGGCCAGTCGCTTCTCATAGTATCTATTTGCCCTGTATATACTATTTCGTGAGGGGACAGAGAGAAAAGCGTACCACTATGGGGAGGGAGAATATGATGACTGGTAGGCCTTGACACTGGCTCTACCGAAGGCTGAATCAGTCGTGGCCTTACCACTGTCCGTTCCAGTTTTGGGAATGGAGGAGACGGGTAATATTCCCTAGGTGATGCAAACGGCGGTGAAAACGGCTGTTTCCAAACGAGAGCAGTTGGTGAGCTAGCTACACCGACTCTTGGCTCTACGAATGTAAATCTTGGACCAGATTTTTCCAAGCGGTCATAGTGGACGACTTGTTTTTGTGATCCGAGTTTCTGAATTTCGTAGTTTCTACCTTTGTTTAGAACGCGAACAACATGATAGGGTCCATCCTGGCGCATTTCGGAAATTTTTGACCCTATACCAGAAGCGGGGGGAAATTTGAGAAAAACCATGTCACCAGTATCATGCGGGGTAAATTTGTTGCAATTTCTATCAATGGAAAGGAGGGAGAGGTCACCTTTTCGTATTCGGATTTTTAAAGGTGAATGATTCTCTGCGATAAAGAACACATTACCGTCGGGGAGAATTTGGACGAACTGGGGGTTAACCGTAATCTGTCGGGCCCGTAGGGCTGCATTGCCCTTGATCAAGACTGTTCTCGTACCAGGGGGTAAACCGACAATTTTGCAACAAATGTGTCTCGAATAATTCGGCCTGATACGATGAACACTCTTTACCGGAAGTACTTTTTCTCCGTCCGGTATAACTTGACAGGTTTTTGGTTGGTTATGGATACTAAAAAGAGTCAAACCTTGTGAAAGGGAAAGAGGTGATGCCGGGATCGGTTTGACGGGAAAGACGTTTGGAAGTTTACTGGACACAACTTCGTGCAAAGGTTCTATACCTTTGTACGATGAGAATTGTGGTTGGTCCTCAGTATGCGAGTCTGGTAGAGGTTGGCATTCTCGCAGATACTGAGACCAACCAAACCAAGGATCTGGAAGGGGAAAACATTGGGGATCTCGTGAACATTCATTTTTGATGTTATTTTTAGAGAGAAGTAGCGATGTGCGTGGTCGAGGGACAGGGGGGCAAACGGGGTAATTGTCCATTTCGAAAATCCGTCATGAGTGTAGGTGACCTCAATTGCGGAACGACAAATCAAAATATTCGCCAAGACCACCGAAAATCTTCACTAAAAAATTCACTTGAGATGTAATATGTAAGAAAACCGAAAAATAACACTTATACAAAAATATTAAAGTTTACAAGGAAATGGGAGGGGAACAAGCTCAACTGGACGTGTAAACTCAGACTAAACTAAGACGCGGAACCAACTTGATATCTAACCAATGTTTTTACTTCATGAGGGAAAAAAAATATGTGGCATGAATAAATGGCATTAACCTTCAATTTATTATTAAAAGAAAATAGGCCAGAGGCTTCATGCGAAATCGCCACATCCGGATGGCGAATAAACACACATACGCTAGATGGCGATCAAAACGCAAGAAAACCTGAAAAAAAAATATGGTGGTGGGGGAGGGATGACAGAGGGGACGACTGGCGAAACGCACACAACGTCTATGTGGCAAATTACTACACACATTTAGACCGAAACCAATCGAAATTCCACGAAAATGTCACGAATGAAGCGTGATGTACATTCTTGAGAGAGTATCTATCTCCACAAGAAAAATATACCAACAGATCAGCACCAAACAAAAAAATAAACTGGCCGATAGGGGAATATGAAAAATTAAGGATAAGCCGAAAAATTGCCACAAATAGAAATACGACGTCCCTGCATCACTCCATAGGGCTTGAAAATCATGCCATAAAGACAACGTCGAAAAAAAAAGGCGAGAAAGGTTGATTTTATTCCGAATAACCATGGCTTTCATGAAAAAAAAAAAATATGTCGGGGAACTAAACGAAAGAATCATCATGGAATTGGGAATAATCGCAGGCAAAATTACGTTTCCGGGTATGTGAAAAATGAAATCATACGCAAGTGCTAGTTTATCAATGGTACCGCAAGCACGCATTGTCAGTGTTGAGAGCACTGATCTAAAATAGACACTGCGAAATGACGCAATGATGTACCCTGGTGAATAAATTATTTTGCCGATGCGATGACGATTTGCAGTCTGTGGCGCGAAAAACACTCACTTGACGACAAGTAGACAATAACAAATACTGAAGGGATGGACAAATCGCGATCTGTAGTGCGGCGATACACATACACGACGACCGGAAAAATCCTGGAAGGGAAAGGGGCAGGGAACAGAAAATCTGCAATCAGTGGCGCGACACACACACACATGAAGACTGCAAAATTCCTGTAAAGGCCAAGAGGGCAGGAGAAAAGAAAATTCGCGGTCAGTGGCGCGAAATACACTCACATGGCGACCGGAAAAATCCTTAAAAGGGAAGGGGGAGGGACAAGAAATTTCTCAATCAGTGGCGCGAAACACACTCACATATAGATCGGAAAATTCTTAAAACAAAAAAAAGTAGGAGGAAAGGGGGAACGAAAATTCACAGTCAGTGGCGCGACACACACTCACATGTAGACCGGAAAATTCTTTTAAAAAAAGTGGGAGGAAAGAAGGAAGGAAAATTCACAGTATCAGTGGCGCGACACACACTCACATGGCGACCGGAAAAATCCAAAAACTATACAAGGGAAAACAAAACCAAAAGGATAAACCCGACATAAATAATTTTCATATGTGAAGAAAGCCGACGGAAATATCAAAGAGCAAAAATGGAAAAACCTAAACCTACATTTTTGTTCTGGACTGACCGAGCTGAACCATAAAAAAAAATGAAATAAAATAAATAAGGGAGTTATTTTTATTTTGCTAAATTAAAGGGTAGGGCGGGTGGGTGGAAAAAAAGTTTAAATGTCGTGACTACGAACAAAAAAATTTGGACGTGGGTCCTCCTTATTATGAGAAAATAAGGGCTTACAAAAGTAAACATCCCACTTCTGACACCATTGTTAAGAAGATGGACGAGTGGAGGCGATACACATACAACGACGACCGGAAAAATCCTGGAAGGCAAAGGGAATTCTATAGCTCAGCAGCAGTCAATCCAGAAATCACTAATCAAGCTGGTTCACACATCCTAGCGAAGCTGGAATTCACATATCCAGTCAAGCCCGAGGCCTACTAGCCGAGATGGACCATAACGTCTATAGTTAATTTATCTATGTAAATCGTGTACAAGAGTGTGACACATATAATATAGCACTAATGGGTCCCTAACTAAATATGTAAACTGGTCCTTACCATAAATTATAATACAGCGTAACTGAGGTCTTGCTCCGACCAAGGATGAAAGAGAACTACTTTTGGCTGCCGATTCATTACGCAGCCAAAATACTTAGAATGAAATGGATCAAAGCCTGACCTCGGATTAGCGAGCAGCTAACTGAAGCTAGGATAAAGACCGAGTGACCTATTGTCACGATGCCGGGAAATTAATGATGGTGATGGAAACCGAAGAGATATATAGAAAAGTAGGCGATAGATGGAGGGAATAACTAGGAGGACTATTGCAGAGCAAAGTGCTATGGGATGTCTCCATAACAATGCTTTGCAAAGGGGGGATACTCATAACACTTCCCACTACGCTTGCAGCATTTAAAGCGAGACAAACTTGAGGGTTTAGAAATTTCTAGTAGAGCTAAGGTGAAAGACTAATTGAGTTCAGCTGGGACGGTCTCTATCGCTAGTGGTACTAGTGTCGCTGCTATTCGACTGTGTGTCACTTTCTTAAAATGTCAAAAATTAAATCTCAGGACTATTTTTTTCCTTACAGTGGTATTTGAAAGAAATTTACCCTAATAAGATATTTATAGTCGGTAGAAGCTTCAGTTATTTATTACAGGTTTGTTTCCTTCGCCGACGTTCACCCAGAAGATTCAAAGCCTGACGAGGACCCTTGCCAAGAAGGGCCGAAATATCGCTGATGAAGAATCGTAGCTGACGTATCCGTTGTAAACATTGTTTGAGTATATGTTTCAAAGTCAGCTTGGGCTCAAAGAATATTCATCTTGGTGCTACTCGCTGGTGTATTTTGCTCTGACAGAAATCCATACCTTCATCAAGAAGCGGAACAAGCCCCTCAGGCCACTGCGTTTTCCCTTTGGACTCCTTGGAATCGTTGAAATAGTCCCCTTCTGCCAAATACTTAAGTGTTTTGTCCGCTTCCCAGAACTCCTTCTGTTGGGCGAGTGTTTCCAACGCTGACTGCCCAATGGTAGATGTCAGCACGTGCAGAGTAGCTTTAGACAGATTTTGACGTTCATGTAAAACCTGTAAAATAATTTTGTCCGTGAACTATGTACAGGATGAACGTAGAGGCTTTGTCGGCGCCCTATGCACCACCGATGGCTCTGGAGGAACCAGAGAAAAATAACACTAGAGAGTAGTGCCAAGACCTATGCTTCCCATGCTTTGCAAACTGGCCGCACTCGTAGCGCCACCCGCTACGCTTGCGGCATTTAAAGCGAGACAAACTTTGTTGAAATTTCTAGTAAAGCAAAGGTGCCGCGTACACACACCAAGGAAAATGGAGGCTGTATCATGTTTTTGCTATCTTCAGAATATGAAGTTATCAGAGCCAGCGCTAGCGAACGATTGCACTATTTTCAGTAGGGACGTTCGCTAGTGATACTATTATCGCTGTTATTCGAGTCAGTGTCAATTTTGTCAAGTCTTGGCGCTACTCCCTAGTATTATTCTGCTCTGGGAGGAACTAAAGTCTAAAGGTCAGGTGAACTTTTGAAGTACAGATTGCAATACGTGCAGAGGACAGTTTTTTTCATTTCCTGCAGAACCTGCAAAGAAAACTAAGTCGAGGAACGAAACAAGAAATAAGATTATAAGATATAGCGTACATGAGTGTGTGTATTTGTCATTACAAAAACATCGACAGATGAGCCAATATTTTGTGTTTCCCATAAATAATGACAATGACAAGATAAATATTCCTTCACTCCAAGCTGACTGCGAATCATATTTGGCAGTGCAAAACGGATGTCAGCTGAGTTTCATTAGAGCTAAATTCGGTTCCATAATTCAGACCCAAGCTCTCCTCTACAAGAAAACCAATGTCAACCCAAATTCGGAAAAATCCCTACCCTACCAGCGACCCAATCAAGCAGCAGCCGTGTCCAAAATGAAATTCCAGCACCAACTATAAATCTAAGCAACTCTCCCAAAGGAATTCACCAAATCAGATACTTAAGGCTAAGCTAGAATCATTAATCTGTTTTTGTCAAGTCCACTTTCCAGTTTGAGCGGCTTGAGCCTGAAGAGGACCCTTGCCAAGAAAGCCGAAATATAAATCTAATACAACTCAGCTGACGTATCAATTTTGCCCTGTCAAAAATTACAAGATAGCCTAAGCATTAAAAACATGTCAACGAACAATGAATATGCTTTTTATACACAAATATATTGTAATCAAAATTATTTGTCACTTAACTGTCATTTCTTCCAGTCAACAATGATACTAAACTGAATAAGAATTTCAAATCGGGTTAATATAGTATCTAAAACTACTAAAACTTTTTGGAAAGGGTACTCTTCAGGCCCAAGCTAGACAAACGCTAGCTAAAATACAAGCTAAAGGTTTAAAAAAAAAGCTATAGGTTAAAAAATAAGCTAGACAAGCTTGAGGCAAAGAAGAGCCGATATATCGGTCCAATAAAATTAAGCTGACGTATGGTTTAACGTAGTTAAATATGGTCATCATTACTGTTACTGAAAACGCGCTGGGTCGAGACCTAAAGTGCGTAATCCTTTCCAAACCTGGGTAGATTAGGTATTACCAAGAACAAATAATCTGATAGAACCTTCGTCTTTGGTCCCACGCAGCGACTATGGATACCCTGATAAAACAGAGCGGAGCTAGAGGTACTTGCTGTGAGGTTTGAGTTGATCCTCGTCTACTTCCCCCTTCGCCGTTGATGCCTGCAGGGGTGGAGAACCCGGTCTAGAGCTTGTTTGACGTGAAGTCACAATGGTAGACAACCAATCATCTGTAAAGGACAACTCAAGACGGCGTTCGGATTCTTCTGCAGAATTGTACTGCGATACAGCTGTTTGTAGGGGTAACAGATTATGGTTTTCTGTGTAGCTCGTCCTCCGCTCATTTGAATCGGGTAAGGTTTACGAATATATTTGACTCCGCATGGTCGTATTTGCGATATAGGGAGACGGAGGTTCTATCAGATTATTTGTTCTTGGTATGAGAGACAGTAACCCTTTACCTGGACTGTATTGTAATGCGCTACAAGAGTGCGAAGTCTAGAACGGTAGCGGTCATCTTCAAACTCGCCAACGTGGAACTGACCAATAGACGTATCGATGAAAGCTACGCCGATCCTTGCCAGCTCACCCGCTCCATCCAACTCCTGAAAAGCGGAGACAGCACTTAAAGAACTCCTCTTGCTTATTCTGCCTTTTACATTTCCCATAGCTCCCTTATAGAATTATAAGTTTCTTCCTGCCTCCTCCGTTTCGTTCTGCACCTACGGCTTTTTGGCGCTTTTTCGGCCGAGCCAACCTTTGCCAGGTCACGCAACCTAAACTTCGCAAAAAGCTTCAAGGTCCGCCAACAACTCTTTCACACATTAGGATATGAGAAGCTTCAAAGTATTGTTTTCCATTCTGGAAGAAATGGTAGGCCATCAGGTCTATCTTCTGTCTTGGAATTGGTTTTCCGAGTTTATTAACACGGTGCGTTCAGTATTCAAATATTATGCGCCCAGCCGATCGAGTCGCTGTCGAGTCGCAAATACTTTCAGTCCCTTATTAATAACAAAACCGAAGTTGATCAAAATACAGAAAAAAACAAGAGCTACGAGCTCATATGGCACTTGTTACGAGTAGGCACGGCTCGGTTATGTCAATGATATATCTAGTGTTTGCTAGGTGTCTTCCCACCAAGTTTCATCTCGATCCCTCCACTCATAGCGTTTTCCAATATTTCCGGTTCTCCCCTCCAGCTCCCCCCAAAAGTCACCGGATCCGGTCCGGATTTTAAGTGGGTCGTCTGAGGCATGAGGTCTTTCCAAATATCAAGTTTCATCGAGATCCGGTCACCCGTTCAAAAGTTATAAATACCTCAAGATTCCGGATTCCCCCTCCCTCCACTCCCCCGACAGTGCCCGAATCGGCTCGATTATGTCAATGATGTATCTAGTGTTTGCTAGGTGTCTTCCCACCAAGTTTCATCTCGATCCCTCCACTCATAGCGTTTCCCAAGATTTCCGGTTGCCCCCTCCAGCTCCCCCCAAAAGTCACCGGATCCGGTCCAGATTTTAAGTGGGTCGTCTGAGGGATGAGGTCTTTCCAAATATCAAGTTCCATCGAGATCCGATCCCCCGTTCAAAAGTTATAAATACCTCAAGATTCCGGATTCCCCCTCCCTCTACTCCCCCCACAGTGCCCGAATCGGCTCGGTTATGTCAACGATGTATCTAGTGTTTGCTAGGTGTCTTCCCACCAAGTTTCATCTCGATCCCTCCACTCATAGCGTTTCCCAAGATTTCCGGTTGCCCCCTCCAGCTCCCCCCAAAAGTCACCGGATCCGGTCCGGATTTTAAGTAGGTCGTCTGAGGCATGAGGTCTTTCCAAATATCAAGTTCCATCGAGATCCGATCACCCGTTCAAAAGTTATAAATACCTCAAGATTCCGGATTCCCCCTCCCTCTACTCCCCCCACAGTACCCGAATCGGCTCCGTTATGTCAATGATGTATCTAGTGTTTGCTAGGTGTCTTCCCACCAAGTTTCATCTCGATCCCTCCACTCATAGCGTTTCCCAAGATTTCCGGTTGCCCCCTCCAGCTCCCCCCAAAAGTCACCGGATCCGGTCCGGATTTTAAGTAGGTCGTCTGAGGCATGAGGTCTTTCCAAATATCAAGTTCCATCGAGATCCGATCACCCGTTCAAAAGTTATAAATACCTCAAAAATCCGGATTCCCCCTCCCTCCACTCCCCCCCACAGTGCCCGAATCGGCTCGGTTATGTCAACGATGTATCTAGTGTTTGCTAGGTGTCTTCCCACCAAGTTTCATCTCGATCCCTCCACTCATAGCGTTTCCCAAGATTTCCGGTTGCCCCCTCCAGCTCCCCCCAAAAGTCACCGGATCCGGTCCGGATTTTAAGTGGGTCGTCTGAGGCATGAGGTCGTTCCAAATATCAAGTTTCATCGAGATCCGATCACCCGTTCAAAAGTTAAAAATACCTCAAGATTCCGGATTCCCCCTCCCTCCACTCCCCCCACGGTGCTCGGATCGGGGAAGTGACTATTTCCAACTTAATCATTATGGGTCCCTGATATGCCTGCCAAGTTTTATCATCCTAGCTTATGTGGAAGTGCCCGAACTAGCAAAACCTGGACAGACCGACAGACCGACAGACCGACGGACGGACAGAAATTGCGATCGCTATATGGCACTTGGCCGAAGGGCAAGTGCCATAAAAACTTTTCCTGTCATCGACCCAATCTTTCAGCAAAAATAGCAGACGTGTCAAAAATTAAATCTCAGGACTATTTTTTTCCCTACAGTGGTATTTGAAAGTAACTTGCCCGAATATGATATTTATAATCTGTAGAAGCGTCACTTGCTTATTACAGGTCTATTTCCCTGCCCGAAGCTGACCCTGAAGATTGACATCCTGACGAGGACCCTTGCCAAGAAGGGCCGAAAAATAGCTGATGAAGCATCGTAGCTGACGTATCCGTGGTATACAATATTTGAATATTTGTTTTAAAGTCAGCTTGGGCTCAAGGAATATTTACGATTTTCTTGTTGGCGCTTGACGACTGTGTCCAGACTTCCCGGTCTCCGAAGCGAAGGTTCTACGCAAAATATCTCAAAAGTCAAAACTGTGCGCGCCGTGGCTACAAAGCTGGGAAAAGCCAAGCAAAACAAAAGGGGTAGGCGCCAAACGGGGCTACCAGAAATTTCCAGCACTAGTGCAAAAGAAAATTTTGTTTCGGGGTGTCTGAATAAAAAATCTCAATCAGGGTTGAGGCTTCGAGAAACTTTGAACGATATTCTGAAATGGTTGCGGGCTGGATTAGTCACTTCAGAATCGAAGCAAGACAGGCCTGGCCTGTTGGTCAGCGGTTAAAGTGATAGCAACTGAAGCTGAAAGGTAGCGAGTTCAGATCCCGCCAGAGGAACATTTCTGTCTTCCAATTCACTACTTATAATAGTTGCGTTTTTGCATATACCACGGTATCTCATATCACGGTCTAAAGTCGTTTTTGCAGTTATCGTGGTATCTGATATCACGGTAAAAAAAACGAGCTTGGAGTTATCGTGGTATCTGGCCAGTTAGCGTGGATACAGATACTACGGTCCGACCGTGGTAACTGGTCGTGGTATCTGAAAAGCCATCTCACTTTCATCAAATTTTTCAGATTGTTTAGAAAGAAGTTTACCACTTAGTGATGTGACTGAATATCTGTTTTCCTTTTCGGATGACTTCGAAAAGCGCAATTTCGGCAATTGTCGCTTTTGCAGAGTGACCATATATCAGATGCCACGGCAACTGCAAAAACGACTACTTGCAAATTCAGTTACCGTGGTAACAGATACTATGGTATCTGCAAAAACGCAACTAATGTAATCGTGGTTACAGACGGACGGACGGACAGAGTATTCGACACCGCCACTTCCATCAGAAACCCCCATAGGACAGCATACCTTTTCACAAACAGCCAGCAGATAATTAGCAGTCGACTCGCAGACTTCTGCGTCCTGGACGTTAAAGGTCCGCGTTCCTTTAGTTGTTATTTGGCACAGTTCCCGCGTGACAACTCTATCAAATTTTGTCGGTTTTCGCGTTGTCTTCAATCGTTCCGCCATCATTTCCGGCGTTTCCGTCTGCTCGACGCGGGCGATTTTATATCCCTTCTCGACCAGTGCGGAGGAATACCGGCCAAATGCGGTTTCAGGAAATCCAGCATGTGCATGCTCGCCCTGAAAAAAAAATACAGCTTCACCAAGGATCTGTAAAAGGCGCGTCCGATTTATCTCGTCTCGATCCTTTCAGAGAAATGCCGTTTCATTTAATTATACCTTGTCTCCTTAATGCCGTTTTATTTGTCTTGTAAGCTGACACTGTTAGTACCCTGTCAAACAGTACCCTGAACTGTGCAAAAGCTTCCGTCCGATTACAGTATCATATACACCCAGTAAAATTTTTGAGTATATCTTGCTCCTCAAATTTCTTCAAAAATGTAATCTCGGAAACATGCAATTGGGTTTCAGGGTTGGTACGGGTTGTGCGCATGCTCACCACGTTCTGACCAAAATAATGCGACAGGCCACCCTAAACAGATCAACCATTACATTTGTTACATAGACATCTCTGGGGCTTTTGATAATGTTGTCCACTCTCAAGCTTTGTATTCGCTTGCTCGTTCTTGAGTCATTTTTTCTATTCTTTCCCTTTCAAGTATTGGTACGCAAATTCTATTATTCGCGTAAAATGGCAGCGCCAGTTTTCGGAAAATATTCCAGTGAACCATGGAGTTCGCCAAGGTGGAGTTTTGTCACCGTATGTATTTAAGTCTGCGATTTCTGACTGCTTGGATTCTCTTCTTCCTGAATATTTGTTCAAGGAGATTTCGATCAGCTACACTGGCGTATGCTGATGACATCCTCCTAGTCAGCCATACAAAATCCACTAAAATTATGAAAATTTCAGCAAACAACTTTCGGACAGTATACTTGAGATAAATCTGTCAACATGTGAATATCTTTGTTTCGGTCGCACAACAACCTCTGCGCCCTTCTGTTGCAATTGGTTCGTTTTCTATTTTCTTTTCCGAGTTGCTGAAATGGCTCGGGTTTACCTTCAAATCCACGTTATCTTTAAATTGCTCCTCTGCTCTATCTTAGCTTTTGCAAGCTAGGATAATCTTGCGGGCTTGCAAGATTATCCTTGGGCATGATTATTACACATATGAAGATAGCCTCACAAAACTTAGTCTTCCCACTTTGGCGTGCCGTAGACACAAGCTCACCACGGATTTTGGACTGAAATGTCTATTCAGGTAATCATAGATCCATTCTCAGTCAATCAATCTTTATTCTTCAAAAACCCTCCTTACGGTATTAACAAAAAACCGAATATTTGTTCTCTCGTCAAACATAATTATATACAATTGGGCTTTAACATAGTCAAATTTTCATAAGTTACACAACAACAAAATAGCAACAACTTAAACCGCTAAACTTCAAACATCACACAAAAAAGGGAAAAGGATTTTACTTAAAATTTCGCATTGGAAAAACTCACAAAGGAGGGGACAAAACTTCTTTCATACCGCGCATGAACTGCCCGTATGGGTAGGATCTTACGAACTGGTTGTGCTGCCATTCTCTGTGGCCTTACACGGTCAGGAATGTGGGGAGGGGGAAGTATGTGACGATGGGTGGGGTCTTCCCGTACCTGGTCACCAAACTTAGTAGAAAGTTGGTGTCTGCGGTTTGAAAAAGATGTGAGGCCAAACTCGTTAAGAAGGGAAATGTATGGCGTTTTGGGGGATTCTACCTGATTACCAATCGCCCAACCCCAATCGGCCCGTCACTAGACTAAGGACTGAAAACAAAAATCGGCTTCAAATTACCCCGCCCCTAGTAAATTCGTCTGACCGATATTTATCATCATTCGTACCTTATTTTATTTTTCATTTTAACTCTTGATATTTATTTTATTATTCCCATTTTAATTCTTGTTGTGTGATATGTATTATATTATGTAGGCCTATTCATTATTATCATATACTGTATATATTGTACGTCACTGCTTTGACATGTGTTACGTCATGACGATCCTCTGCTAGCCATATTATGTTGTGCTATTACGGAAATAAAGAATATAGTTATTTATTTAAGTGGAACACAGATTTACAAAATATACACAGACACGAAAAAAATTAACCAATACACTTATAATATTTTACCAGAAATAAATGATGGGATGAAAAGACGTAAAAATTGGGATTGCAGATTAGCAGGATATGGAACAAATTAATTGCCAGTATTCCTCTTGGACCGACGCACGGAAGACGGGCGGGGAGGGGGGAATAGATTGGCCATCTGGGGACAACAGATTATCTTAGCTCCAAACTTATTTGAAAGAATATTTATACGTTCTGTAAATTTAGGAACGTGAAGTTTAATGAGAGCTTCTTCGTATGAAATATTATGATCACCCAGAATGATTCTCACTGCTCTCTTTTGGACATTTTCCAGGCGATCAGAGAGCTCAGCAGAAAGAGAAGAATGCCAAACCCGTGAAGCATATTCTAAATGAGGACGGATATAAGTTTTAAAATAGCAGAGGAAGCATTTAGTATCCAAACCAAAAGATTTAAGAGTGGAGAGGGATTTAATTAAAAAGTTGGTTTTACGGATAATATTGTCAACATGAGAATTCCATTTCAGATCGTCATCGATTATTACCCCAAGCAATTTAACGGATTTACACTGCCGAATGACGATGGATATTCAGCAGTTTCTCTTCGCAGTCTACTAAACCGCATGACCGAAGACTTGCTATCATTAATTTGCATTTTTCTTGCTTGACAGTTGAGTTCTACGGGAAGTTATGGAGTCTTGCACCGGATTAGAACTGCTCGGAAGTGTGGAAGAAAGCTTAGAAATAACGAGAAGGGAGAGATCATCTGCAAATTTGTACCTATGAAGGAAATCTTTAGCAACATTATTAACAGAACAAAGAAAAATCAGAGGAACCAACTTAGTACCTTGGGGGGTACCGCAAGTTATTGTTTCAACTGCGGAGACAGATCCATTCAGTTTAACAACTTGGCTCCGGTCTCAGAGAAAACTGGCAATCATACACTGAGAAAATTGACTTGCACCCATTTCAGAAATGGCGTCCAAAGCAACCGCGCGATCCAGGAGATCGAAAGCTTTTTTTGGGATCCCAAAACGTAAGTGGAGGGATACCTATGACATCGCAAAAGTTGTCCGTCTGTCCGTCCGTCTGTAAGCACGATAACTCTCGAAGGGAATGAGATATTTTGATGAAGCTTGGTGTGAGGATTCGTTGGGTCGTCGGACCAGTCGAGTTCGTAGATGGGCTTTGTAGCCCTACATTTAGGGGTGGGGGAGGGGGTTCAAATTCAGGGGCAAACAAAATATTTTGAAAGAGCTAATGTGATAGTCAATTATGGGGTAAGAAGACATGCTGAGCACGATGGTGAAAACCATTTTGTCATTGGACGATTAGTTCGCCCGGAATCCGGCCAAAACCGGAAAGTTTGTTAAAAGTAATAGTTTTATTTGAAGTTGATTAGATGTTCGATTGAGGGGTAGGAAGACATGCTGAAGACGATGGTGAAAACCATTTACCCGATGGACAAGTACCTTCGCCCGGAATCTGGCCGAAACCTGAAAGTTTGTTAAAATTAAAAGTTTTATTTCGAGTTGATTAGATGTTCGATTTAGGGCAAGGAGACATGCTGAACACTTAGGTGAAAACAATTTTCTACCCGGACATGTAGTTCGCCCGGAATCCGGCGAAAACCGGAAAGCTGGTTAAAAGTAATAGTTTAATTTGAAGTTGATTAAATTTGATTTATGGGTAAAAAGACATGCCGAACACGATGGTGAAAATCATTTTCTCGCCGGACATCTAGTTCGCCCGGAATCCGGCCAAAACCGGAAAATTTGTTAAAAGCAAAACTTCGATTAGATGACAGATTAAGGGGTAAGATGAGAGGCTGAGTCGGTATATGACGATTTTTTTTATACCCGGACATTTAATTATTCCGGAATCCGGTTGTAACCGGATTTTTTTTTTAGTCAAACTTTTATTCAAAGTTGATTAGATGTTCTTTATAGGGGATAAGGAGATACGCTGGTTTTGTTTCTGTATTTTCTTTTTGCTGGACTAGTTGTTCGCTCGGAAATTGGCAGGAAGTCTGGGTCAGTATCGTCAAAACAGATATGGCTTATAGAGGTATATCTGAAATTAGTTTTCTCTGATGATTAGCCTATCCAAGACTGGATCTTGCGAAGACAAGACTCGATTGTCTGAATCAAATATTAGATTTTTGGGATCCCATCGACACCTTTGGTCTTGTTTTGCCAGCGAGGATTAGGTCAATAATTCATTCAGTATTCATTCAGCTCTGAAAGGGTGCGCATACCCGGAGAGAAATTTGTGAAATACATAACGTGAGCGAATTAACGGTTTGCTTGGCGAAAATTCTGGACTTACACGAGCGCTTGGATAAGGACTTAATTTTATTCACAATCAAAGCTTGTAAGTGTAAGCATGGCGAATCAAGCAGGAGAGTGCGAGAAAATGCGCAGTGCCCAATTTTTGGAAGAAATTAACTTTAAGTTGGATCTGGTCCCTGAACTTTTTAAGAAAGTAGATGCTATTTCTGGATTATGCTATTAGTCAGTCTAATAGCCAGTGTCGCGATTACTACCGTTTTGCATTTTCCCAAGTGATCCTGATCAAGGAACAAGTGACGAACCCCTCGAAATAGTTACTATTAGTTACTATTTCCGTTCAATCCTCAGGAAAAGTTACTACGCTGACTGTTCCAACCTTGTCGGAATAGTAACTAATAGTTACTATTTGCTTACCATGCTCGAGAGCGTAGTAAGCGTAGTTACTACGCATCTCCGTAACGTGATTGGTGGGATTCGCCCTTGGCGTGAGATCCTGCTAGAAAATAGAAAAATCGTTCCAGCCTTGACGGCAAAAAGCCAAGTTCGTGACGTCATGCGTAGTAACTACGGTAAGTAGGGTGGAACACGCTCCATGTGTCAAGCAATCACGGCGATCTTTGTGAGCAGCTGTGACACCACTTCCGCCTTCCTTCCGCTAGGTACCCAGAGAGGCCGGAGATTTTGCATGGGCAAGGAGAGATAGTGATCAAGAGTATTCCTCGCAGATGTTAAATACAGAAACTTACTTTCTCTTGAGCTATACAACTTCCACATTGTCCACCTGAATCATTCGAGTGCTCGCTCACTTCTAAGCTCTAATTCATTTCATGAACATGGCAATGAAATAAAGAGCGCGTTCAACCCTTCTAAGAATAGTAACTATTAGTTACTATTTCGTTCCAACCTCACGAAAAGTTAGTTCTCTGACCGTTCCAACCTTCTCTAAATAGTAACTATTTGCTTACCATGCTCGGGAGCGTAGTAAGCGTGTTAACTACGGATCTCTGTAACGTGATTGGCTGGATTACCCCTTGGAGAAATATTGCACCGAAAATAAAAAAATGCGTTCCAGACTTGACGCCAAGAAGCAAATATTCGTGACGTCATGCGCAGTAGCCATGGTAGATAGGGTGGAACACGCTCATAATCCATCCAAAAAGAGCGTCGTGCGATCGAGGCGAACGTATTCAGGTGGACGCCTTGGCCAGTCCAAGTCATTGGGGGTTGGCGTCAATAAGTAAGTAAGTAAGTAATCTATTTCTGGCCCGCCATTTGAAAAGCGGAGTATGTAAAATAAAATAAAAGAGTTAACTAAAACACAACAATCTGAAATCTGAATCTTATATCTCCAACTGAACGGTATTAGCAACAGAGCTGCTATCTCAGTTTAAGAATGGAAGCAGTGATAGTGTTATGGAGACATCCCATAGCACTTTGCTCTGCAATAGTCCTCCTAGTTATTCCCTCCCTCTATCGCCTACTTTTCTATATATCTCTTCGGTTTTCATCACCATCATTAATTTCCCGTCATCGTGACAATAGGTCACTCGGTCTTTATCCACTAGCTCCAGTTAGCTGCTCGCTAAGCCGAGGTCAGGCTTTGATCCCTTTCATTCTAAGTATTTTGGCTACGGAATGAATCCGCAGCCAAGGAGAGTCCTCTTTCATCCTTGGTCGGAGCAAGACCTCAGTTAGTCTGTATTATAATTTATGGTAAGGACCAGTTTATATATTTAGTTAGGGACCCATTAGTGCTATATTATATGTGTCACACTCTTGTACACGATTTACATGAGATAAATTAACTATAGACGTTATGGTCCATCTCGGCTAGTAGGCCTCGGGCTTGACTGGATATGTGAATTCCAGCTTCGCTAGGATGTGTGAACCAGCTTGATTAGGGATTTCTGGATTGACTGCGGCTGAGCTATAGAATTAGCTGAGACTTTCCCTTGTCTCTTTTGTCCGGTTTCCTGACTGGTCCTGGGGCTAGTGGGCACCTACGGTGTCAGAATGTCTTCAGCCCACACCCCAGGAGCCTTATCTTCATTAAACCTCGCCTCCACTCGTCCATCCTCTCAACAAGGTGTAAGAACAGGGGTTGGAAACTTCTTCCACGTTTAACATACATAACAATGGTGTCAGAAGTGGGATTCGATCTCACACCTTCTTAACAATGGTGTCAGAAGCGGGATTCGAACCCACGACCCCGTATGGGGACCAACAAAAAAAAAAAAAAAAAAAGGGACATCCTCTTAACAATGGTATCAGAAGTGGGAAGTTTATTTTTTTAAGCCCTTTTTTCTCAACAAGGTGTAAGAACAGGGGTTGGAAACTTCCTCCAGGTTCAACATTCTTAACAATCGCGTTAGAAGTGGGATAACATTCTTAGCAATGATACTCATACTTGCCTCGTCAATTTAGGGATTCGCTTGTTAGCCCTTGCCTATAGCGTGCATCAGTATTATAGGAACAATGAGTCCTTTTAAGCACAGCTCTTACTAGAAATAGCTTTTTCATGATAAAATAATCTGGAAGTAGTGTTTTTCAAAAATACTCATACTTGCCTCGTCAATTTAGGGATTCGCTTGTTAGCCCTTGCCTACTCTGGCCAGGCTTCGCGCAAAAATACTCGCAAAAATTTAAAACAAATGCGTGCCGTGGTTAAATACTGAGTAATCATAGCGAAGGGGTTGGGAAGGTGTAAGAACAGGGGTTGGAAACTTCCTCCAGGTTCAACATTCTTAACAATCGCGTTAGAAGTGGGATAACATTCTTAGCAATGGTCTCAACGGTGGGATATAACATCTTAACAATGATGTTAGAAGTGGGATTCGATCTCACACCTTCTTAACAATAGCGGAAGTAGCGTGCATCAGTATTATAGGAACAATGAGTCCTTTTAAGCACAGCTCTTACTAGAAATAGCTTTTTCATGATAAAATAATCTGGAAGTAGTGTTTTTCAAAAATACTCATACTTGCCTCGTCAATTTAGGGATTCGCTTGTTAGCCCTTGCCTACTCTGGCCAGGCTTCGCGCAAAAATACTCGCAAAAATTTAAAACAAATGCGTGCCGTGGTTAAATACTGAGTAATCATGGCGAAGGGGTTGGGATGAAATAGCGTGACGATATCAGGTTTGGACGAAATCAATTTATTGTCTGGCAACAGAGAAAAATCGGGCTAGCGCTGAAAAGCGAAACAATCAAATAAGTAATTCAGTACCATTTTGTAATAAGGGAGATTTCAGAGGTCAGTATAGTAGAAGTCAGTGTGAACAAGACCAAAGGTTTCGATGGGATCTCAAAAATTCAATATCTGATCCAGACAACTGGGTCTTGTCTTAGCCAGACCCAGTCTTCGCTAGACTCCTTGAACATTTTTACAATTAAAATTCAGAAACAGATTAAGGCCAAATAGCTAATCACCTGAGAAAACCAAGTTCAGATTTGGATTCAACATGTGTGTTTACCCCTATAAGTCATATCTGTTTTGACGAAAAGTTCCTGCCACTTCTGCCAATTTCCCGGTTCCGGCCGAACTCCAGAACTACTTGTCCGGCGAAAAAAGAAAGCTCAAAGACGAAATCAGGGTATCTTCTTTCCCCAGTAATGAACATCTAATCAACTTCAAATTAAAATTTAGCTAATAACAAATTTTCCGATTAGAGCCGGATTCCGGTCGAACTATATGTCCCGGTAATATATGATTGTCATACAGGGACTCAGCATCTCTTCTTACCCCTAAATCGCTTATCTAATCAACTAGAAATAAAACTTTGACTTCCAACAGATTTCCGGTTTTGGCCGGATTCCGGACGAACTACATGTCCGGGTAGAAACTTGTTTTCACATAAGTGTTCAGCATGTCTTCTTGCCCTAAATCGAACATCTAATCAACTCCAAATAAAACTTTTAATTTTGACAAACTTTCCGGTTTGGGCCGGATTCCGGTCGAAATACTTGTCCGTCGAGAAAATAATTTTCACCATCGTCTTCAGCATGTCTTCCTACCCCTTAATCGAACATCTAATCAACTTCAAATAAAACTTTTACTTTCAACAAACTTTCCAGTTTTGGCCGGATTCTGGGCGAAATACTTGTCTGTCGAGAAAATAGTTTTGACCATCGTCTTCAGCTTGTCTTCCTACCCCTAAATCGAACATCTAATCAATTTCAAATAAAACTTTTACTTTCAACAAACTTTCCGGTCTGGGCCGGATTCCGGGCGAAATACTTGTCCGTCGAGAAAATAATTTTCACCATCGTCTTCAGCATGTCTTCCTACCCCAAAATCGAACATCTAATCAACTTCAAATAAAACTTTTACTTTCAAATAACTTTCCGGTTTTGGCCGGATTCCGGGCGAACTACTTGTCCGATGACAGAATAGTTTTCACCATCGTGTTCAGCATGTCTTCTTACCCTATAATCGACTATCACATTAGCTGTTTGAAAATATTTTGTTTGTCCCTTAATTTGAATCCCCTCCCCCACCCCTAAATGTAGAGCTACAAAGCCCATATACGAACTTGACTGGTCCGACGATCCAACGAACCCTCACACCAAGTTTCATCAAAATATCTCGTTCCCTTCGAGAGTTATCGTGCTTACAGACGGACGGACAGACGGACGGACGGACAACTTTTGCGATGTCATAGGTATCCCTCCACTTACGTTTTGGGATCCCAAAAACGCTAAAAAGTAAGAGGGCTAATACATAGATGGCACTTTACACAAGGGACTGTACCGTGACCAATAAACCAGAAACACTTTCTTCGAATACAATTTAGAAGTGTAGAACTCCATTTTCAGAGCCACGTAGACATACCAGGACCCACAAGGCGGGGTCTCGTGGTGAAAACCAAATAAAACCAGATATAGTTTTAATGGGACGTGAACTGGTTGGATAAATTTGCCTTCGGGCGGGATCACTGTTCCTATGGCCGACTTCTACCAGACTATTGTAGTGGTTTGCGAACTCCGTTCACGAGCCCCCCGGTAGCTCAAATGGTAAGAGCGCCGAAGAGCAGAGGAGCAGAGGGTCCTGGGTTCAAATCCCGGCTGAGGAGCATTTTTGTCTTTCAGTTGACTACTTTATAAAACTTGGCTTCTATTATATATATTATGATTCGCAGTCAGCTTGGGATGAAGGACTATCTATTGGCTTATATTGCAATTATATATATTATATATAATATATATATTACATATAATTATATTTATATTGTATATAATTATAATATATTAATATTATATATAATAATATTGTTATATTGCTCCTTTACGAATCGACAACAATGATCGAGCTAACAATAAATAGACCAATTTTAATTACCTTCATGTAAATAATTCCAAGTTCCTGTACAGCAATAGCGGCATCCATGTGAAAGAGCTCGTAGAACTTTCCCATCTTGAAGAACAAAATTGTATCGAAATTCGCAGCCTTTAATTTCCACCACTGAGACATACCAGGGGTTTGCTTTTCAAGGAAGCTTTCCGGAAGTTTCAGAGTCCGGTGGTCGTACTCCGGATGGTCAGGTCGTTTTCCGTTGGCGTCACATACCTTTTCCGGTCTGAGGAAATCGTAGGTGAGGTACACAAAGGATCGAGCCTCATCGTCAACTGATTCCTGCAGAAGATAACTCGTCAAAGAAGGAGCTACTTCGACGGGGATACCCGAAATTTACAAAACGAAAGAATCCAAACACTCAAACTTTTAGAGCAGAATAGAAGTTTATTTTTCAAAAGCAGCTGTCACAGCGTTACCGCCGAATTTGACCTTTTTGTCATAAAAAAACGAATAGTACTATTATTATTATGACATTATTATTATTATAAATAACATAACAATCTTACAGTCACGAAAGAAAAAACACTAAAAGGACTAACTTATCGGTTATTGCACAACTCAACAAATGCTGGAACACAACTCCTTCTATATCTTTCACGAAGAGGGGCCACATGTGCTAGTTTGGGGATTTTCTGGGATTTCTCTCGCTGGGGCCTAATACGTATAGGAGAATAGGGAGAAGGAGAATATTACGTAATCGGGGAACAGATAGGGTTTTAATACCGAAATCGATGCTAAGCCAGGTTCGTCTCTCTTCTAGGGTAGCCAGCTTGAACCTTTTTAGTAGGTAACTGTAGGGCACTTTAACCTCCCCTTTAATAATCATGAGGGCCCTTTTTTGAATGTTCTCGATGTGGTATGTGTGTTCTGAAGAGAGCCAGAAGTGCCAAACAGGATAAGCGTATTCAAGAATAGTTCTGATAAAACTAACGTAATTTGGAGGTCTTTAGAAGGGCAAGAAAATGTTATGAGTAGTTTCAAAACATCAGTACATGGGGAAGCTTGTTTTATATGTTTATGCTTGCCCAGAGGGGCAGAGCGCACTGACCATTGACCAAAAGCAACAAAATCGAAAGACTGCCAAAAAAGGCATGCAAAATAATATTGGGAAGTGGTTATGTTGATTATGAGACGAGCCTCAAAGTTCTAAAGGTAGAGTCCCTCAAAGAGAGAAGGCACAAAGTGGTTCTGGATTTCGGTCCAAAAATCCTTGACTCGGAAACACACCGCGATCTTCTTCCGGGTTTTGAGACACGCCAAACTCATTATTCGACTACGCTCAGAGAGAGAACAAAAAACACAGCAAAGCTGGAACAACTGTCGATCCACTCATCCGACCGGTACCTGAAATCATTTGGTTCGTACTTCGTAAAACATTAGAAAAATTGTAACTAAATTGCTGTGAATAATTTAATTTTGTAAGTGTTTTAAAATGTTTTTGACTTCCGCTGTTATTTTTGTCATCGACAAGAATATTAAGGTAAAATAAAGTGAACTTGAATTTGAATTTTAGATCATTGGTTAAAGTAACTCCGAGTAGTTTAAAAAGAAATCCTGGCCAGGATCACCGGGTCTGCTGCGTACGGAGCCAGTGACATGGATCACATGGATAAATTCGTGAACTTATAGTCGTTCAAAGGCGATTAGACACAGCCAACTTTTAGCCATAAACGATAACGCAGGCAGACACTGGAAAACAGGGATCATCTGACAAATTAGTGAGCTGATCGTGGTTCGAAGATGATCAGATAACGGACTAGTTCTAGCCATAAGCCATCCCATCAAGGGTCTGCAGATGTTACTTCAAAGAATCTGCAGGCAGATTTTGGGGAACCAAAGATTTGGGACGCTGAAACTTCTGAAAATTTTACTGAAAGGTCAACATATTGTAATAATAATAAGTAAGTAAGTAAGTAAGGTTTATTAGAAAGAAACTTGCTAGCTAGCTAATTTGGTTGTCTTTATAAAAATTTAATTCTTTTAAACACTCACGAGTTACATAAATACTGAATACGGTACTACAAATATTAAAGTTACACTGACATTTTATTGAACACGTTAACGAAAAATGGCACAAATGTGTTACCTGTCTCCTTGTTTTGGTTTTTACCGTTTTTAGTTTCAGCTGCGAACGCGTGCGATTGTGTATTGGTGCATTAGGTGGGAGGATAGTTCGGTGTTGGACAGATGCAAGGATTTTACACCCAAACTTTAAATTGGCAATCTTCAGAAACGCCTAAAGAGTGGAGGGAGCAGGATGAAAATTGGTGGGAAGAACAAGCACAAGTCCTAGAGTCCTATATACATTGTTGACATAACCGGACCGGATTCGGGCACTGTGGGGGGAGTTGGGGGGGGGATTCTAATGATCCAGCGAGTTTGGTACTTTCCGATGTATTAGGATGATAAAATTCGGCAGGAATATGAGGGATCCGAACAGATCGACTTGAAAATAGTCGTTTGCGCGATCCTAACATCGTGGAGGGAGTGGAGGGATAGGAACTCCGGAATCAGTCGCACTTATAACTTTTGAACGGGCGATCGGACTTGAATGAAACTTGGCAAGTGGAAAAAGCTATTGTCTCAGATGTTCCACGTCAAGTCTGGACCAGATCCGATACTTGAGGGGAGGGGGAGAGTCGGAAGGGGGCATCGGAATTGTTGTGAAACGCTTCGCGTCGAGGGATCGTGATGGAATTTGGTGGGAAGAACAAGCATAGGCATCAGATAAGTTCTTGACAGAACCAGAACGTATCGGAGCGCTCTGGGGAGAGCTGGAGGGGGTTTTCAGAAATTCAGGTGATCGCGAGTTAGGATAGTGCTAAGGACGATACAAGTTGGCAGGCATGTTAGTGACCCGACTAAATAGACTTAAGTACTCGACACAATGCCCTAGGAAGACTTCTATTCCTGGATCCAACCATTTTTCGGGGAGTTGAGGGAGTATTCCGGAGTATCCGAGCCCCATGCGGCCATGGTTGGGGGAGGGGTCCGGAAACTTTGTGACAAGGTTCAAGGTTTAATTTACACTTCTGTATAAAATCAAAGTAAATAGAGGGTTAAGCCGGGGACACAAGGTCGATTGACCAAAACCCGGTACAATATATAACAAACATATTTTACATATAACTAATTATATAAATAAATGTTAATAACTCCATGACTCACCACCAGACGGGAACCCGCCCCACAAAACCACCGACACTCGGCAAGATCAACCCGAAATCCCACAAAAAAAATACCCACCCATGGCCGACATGCACAAAAACCGAACGGATGGGCCGAATGGGACGCAAGTTGGACAGTATCAAATGGGGCCCAGATTTGTCATTTCGCGTCAGAACCGGATCTGAGCAAGGTAGGAGGACGACGCGGGAAGCGGAAATTTGCAGATATGCTCCGATTTGAGGTAAACTTGATGGACGGGAAGAGGAGATGTCAGAGATGCGAAGTTTACGTGTCTGAGCGGTATTCGACCACAGCGGGGGGGAGTTGGAGTGGCAGTCCCGGAAATGTAGTAGCTCGCACAGGGAAATAAAAAAAGGGGAGTGATCTGAATGAAGCTTGGAAAGTATATAGATCGTATGCCTTAGATGACATATTTAAGGGGCCGGAAATAATCAGATTTACTTTCTCGTTTTCGTAATAATTGCCATATCAGCTCATAGCTCTTGTTATTTAGTATAATAGCGAATGACATAAAGTAAGCGACGCAGCTACATCCTTACCTGAAGAATGCTGGATTTCTAGTGGTTCGGTTAAAAACAACTCTTACTAGAAATGAGCACGATGAAAAGGTTCAGAAAATATCGTTTTTCGAAAACATCTTTACTTCCTCGTAAAATTATCAATTTTCTTTTTAGCGCCTGTCACTCCATCCAGCCTTCCTGCTCTCCGACGCAGCGGCTGGACGCAAAATATTTGAAAACTGGGTGTGCCGTCGTTAAAAAGTAAGAAATCCAAGCGAAACAAAAGAAATCGAAAACAGAAGGTAGACGTGATGGTCTACCGTGTTTTTAAAAAGATTTTTTTTTTGTTTACCTTCTAATGTCCTTATATGTGAAAGAGTCGTGGGCGGACCTTGAAGCTTTCGAATAAGTTTACGTTGTCTGATTATCAAAACTCGATAGGCAGAAAGAGCGCTAAAGGTCGTAGGTACATAACAAAACAATGCCGTAAGGCCGGGATTTAAGATGTAATCTTCGATTAAAGACTTATTCTAAATATCAGTCAACTACGTCTATTAATTATTTAAGATCAAGGACAGAAATAGTAGCTATACGTTTCTTGTAATATTTTGTCAACAAAGTAATGTTTCCCATACAGTGCATAAACATCAGTCTAGACCATAATGGCGAAGGTTCTCGAAAGTATAAACTGTAAACACATAGGCTAGGTATAACCAAGGCCTTCTTGAAAATATAGCTGTAAACAACGTTGCCTCAGACCAACAATAACAACAGCTTTCGTACGTTTGGTGTTGAGAATCCTTCGGCAGACTTGTCTTGGCTTTCAAACAGTTCAGTTCTCTTGTAAGAATGTAGTTTGTAGGTAAAGTAACCATCTTTTCACATATGAAGTGTTCGTACATAGTAAAAATAAGCAGTAACTTTTAAGTCAGTAAAAATCATTTAAATTATTATTTCTTGTTCATTTTCCTGTCTCTCTGAATAAGTCGATAGTGTTTTCTTGATCTACAACTTTTGTGATTCTTGTTATTTGGGTTCAGTGTTTTTCTTTTTGGATAGTGGGCAAATTTCTAGGAGCAGCAAGTGACATCAGTTAGACAAAGCCTTTCTTTGCACGGGTCCTGGGCGCCTTGCGGTTTTTCAGGCTGTCTGGTACCAAGGGTGGGCCTAGTGGTCTAGATTAACTAAGGCGTGCCTCGGCCCTAGCTCCCTTTGAGTAGTCTGTTCTGTCTTGGACCAAGGGTGGTCATAGCGGCGCAGATTTGCGAGGGGGAGTTCCTGCGTACGTGCTTATCGAGGCTTAGGCGTAAATTCATTGGGCATAAATTCAGTGATATACCGTGATCACTCTTATCTTTTCATCTTTTTAATTCTTCGCTTCTTTTTGTAAATAAAACCAATTGCCGGTATTTGTTCTTCTTGTATGGTTCTGCTATAATTCCTGGGCGGAGGGGTGGCCTTCCGGGAGGGTTTCATAATCCGGGGGCCTTGCTCGCGCTACCTATTTACTTCCCCCGTCCCACCGATTATAGTATTTGGTGACAGCTAAACGAAACGAAACCCGCCTATTTTTTTTACAACGCTATCGCTATTTTTTTGAGAGACTGGAAGTTGTCGTTGCCAACATTTTGCCAAATTTTCACAAATCTTGTTCTTTTTGATTGTTTGAGTTTTATTTGACGAAAATGATTCATTTTGGTGACGACAAGATACTTTTTGTCTTATTTCTACAAGTCGACCGTATATTTAAAATTGTGAAATGTGGAAGCAGTGAAATGTGAAAACAGTGAAAATGTGAACATCAAGCCAGCAAAACAACCATCGAGGTAGTCAGTGGAATTCGTGGACTTCGTCGTGGGACAGAAGAAAAGATGAAGTTTTTAATATATAGCAATCCTTACAGACAAGGCTTGCAACCGTGAGTACGAATGTAAAACAGCAGTATAGTCAGCAAATTATCTACATTTGTTGTTTTTACCCTAAGAAGTCCCAAGACACTAGAGTTTCCACAAAGTTTTGCTGTACTTTTTGCTATCACTGTATCACCTCTAAAAACCAAATAATTCCTTAGAATTTATTTTCTATATTTTGTTTCAATTTTCATTTTTGCGCCATGTATTTGCGCAAGAAGATTATTTCATTGCGCCTTGTACATCCTTGTCACGAATTCAACATACCTTTTCATTAGCTGTCAAACTTCCCGCCATAAAACGAACGACCTCACTTTAAATGGTCATTCAGAATTCCATCAATCCCAAGTCAGTTAAGTATATCTTAAGTAACCTGACAGGTTTATTGACTAGTATCAAAGCATTGCACAGTCGATAGTACGTTCCCCTTTTCGTCATTTTACTGATGTTTTTCATGGTCTGGGTTGAACAGTTGGTAGGGTTGACAAGTGATTTTCGATCGATCGATCATTTTGGCGTGTGTAAGGTTACGTAGCAAGACAGGTCTCCGACACCAGTAATTCCCGTGTCGTTAAATTAGGGAATAATGATACCAAGAAAGCCCATGAGGTTCGTTCTCGAGAAAGGTACTGTTATGAAATGTAGGTTTTGTCTGCCATCCTCAGTAAAGAGTCGCGGTTTGTCCATTTCCGTGAGAGAATAGGTGCCCAGCGTTGTCGTTGTCCAGTGCTGTTTTTCCGACCTGAAAAAGAAAGGTTTGTGGCCAGCCAGTCACTAATGTGCAAATAAGATTGCCAATTTGCCTATGACGTTGACAGCAATGTGTCAACTGTCAATGAGGAATTCGCCCTAGCTTTGACGAATTTTGTAGACAGTGCTTTGATGAGCACTTTCGTGCAGTAGAGCAAATGAGATGAGGTTGCAGGTTATAGAGATTGGCAGAGTATATTTTTTTGTTCCCTCTTATTTTTGCTTGTAGCCAGTCTGCTATTTAGGTTTCACCTAGAGCTTTGTTGACATAGCTAACATGGTGACGGAATTGATCTAATTTTGGAGATCAGTTTATTGATACAGATCTTATCCTGCAACGATTATATTTTTATTTGATTTTTTTGTTTCTCACCTCATTTTGTTCTAAACAAAGGATTTGACTATACCGATTATGACGTAACATGTCTAATGAACACGTGAGTTCATGTTTACCCATTATTTGACCTAACAAGAGCAGTAATGTTGCTCAAACGCGTGAAGATTTATTACAAGGTTCATTACCGTGTATAAGAAAAAAAAAACACATATCATTTCACGTAATCTTACGTGCAAGGTTTCCTTTCAAAAATAAACCATTCAAACTTATTAGTTTTTTTTTAACCTTATTTTTTTTATTCAAGTTGCAAATTCTTGAAATTACTGGGTTTTTTTATTTTGATTTATTAACTATTTTTTTTTTAGCAGTTTTTCCTGCTTTCTCCTTTATGTTTCATCTTTTCCTCATGGCATTACGGAATTAGCTACTCCTTTTCCATGAGAAAAAGTGAAACTATTTTAACTAATATCTTTGAGTTCCAGGAACAGCTTTCATAACAATTAATTCATAATCTGATAATTAATGGGTTTAAGTGAGTGATGAATAGATTGACTTCAAGGTCACAAGGATTGTTCAGTGAAACAGTCCTTACGCTATCATATACCCAGAATTGCCTATGTGGGCTGTGAAATTTATTGTATCACCAGTTCCAGAACTTTTCTATCAAAAAAGGGAATTTTCTTTAAGTTTTGGCTCTAGATTAAAATGGTGAGCCTTATTTTCAAATTTCATGATCCCTTATCAAAAAGTTCAGTTGTTCCGTGTTATTGCAATATCTTTCCTGTCCTACTATCATGTCCAAAGACGGAATTAATTGCTCAGAATCAGTCCGTTAAGTTGTCAGAAAATTAAGCGGAGTTTTGCCCGCGTGATCTTTCCACGTCACGGATCCTCTTCTTGGAGATATAAGGCCAAATATCTCTAAGAAAAATCCAAATTTTGATCTATCTATTTTGCAGATTTTATTGAACGTGGAAAAGTGTAACGAATTATACTAGACAATTAATGAAGTCGTTGGGCAAACGTTTACGCCAATGTGGCGTAGGCACTGTAAATATCGAGTCATATGACTCATTTCCGTTAGAACTACCGGTAGAAATAGACTTTTGTGGCGAAATCAGGTTCTGCAATGCAGGCTGATACGGATCCAGCCACCAGCCGGAGTGCGTAATGGGCTAGGAACATGCCATTCCGACCGCTCGCAGCACTATGACATTTACCGGACTGCCGACCCTGACGGCAGTGTGACGCGGAGGGTAGCTGAATGTCACAGCTAGTTCCAAAATCCGCAATTGAAAGTCCCCGCGAATACCAGACGTCTTGGTTTTAATCATCAATATGATGATGATATATTTGGATGGATTATAGGCCTAATTTTATGAATTCAGGATGACTTTTGTGAAGGGGCAAATAATATGATGCTTGACTAGCTAGCAAGCACATTTTTGTTTCGAATTAGAAACAAGAGAAAGCTCGACATATTGAGCCGACGAGGCATTTCGTCAGTTATTAATTGCGCGTGCTCTAATTGAAAGAGCTTTGATGACTATGACGTTTCGGACTTGGTCAAGTCCGCAGTCTCTTCTTTTAGTCTACCAACAGGGGTGTAAAATATAGGACGTCCTAACAACGAAAATTGAATTCCCTGGTTGGGTAGCAAGAAGCAAATGACTAAGAACTAGGATAACTAGTTTTGTTTTTGATAAAACGTCAAAATACGGGATCTGAGGTGTTCCCAGGTGAACGAAAGTTTCACATTTAACGCGCATAGCGGCAATTTGAATAATAAGACCGCGGTTGATCCTTCAAGTAGATATGAAGGTCCTCACATTTGAGCGAAGGAAAGAGAAAATAACGTGAGTATATGGCAACCAAAGTTGACCATTTTGTGGAATATAATCCCTCATGTATGAGCAATAACCCGCGAGTTCCAGCGGCAAAGCCGCCAGAATATTTTTCGGACCGTCTTTTAGCTATATAGTCAAGAGACACCACTGGACCGTTTTCATTATGAGTGAGTAAAAACAGGTATGTCCTAATAGCCGTGGAAATGCTTTCCGGCCATGTTGTTTGCGATTATTCCGCATCATTGGTGCAGAAACGATATACAGATTTTGTAGGACTATATTTTTGCCTGTTATAATTCGCCGCAGTGCATTTTTAACCGGTCATGGTAATAATCTAGACTCCAAACTTTTTCGCGGCATGCGTGTGACAAGCTAGGTATTCGTAAAATATACAACCCAAGAATTTTTGATCACGCCTGTCCTGAGATAACAGGTGATTGGGACAAAATTCTGCGTCAGGTAGGCTAGTTTTGAGTATGAAATGATTCGCTGAATATGGCGCGTATTTTCGTGTTGCTCCACAGAGTTCCAGGCAGAACTCTTCTGGACCGCAAATATTAAGGTGAATTATAATGATAAGAACGAAACTCACGGTACCAAGCTAGTCCGCACTATTTCTGAACTGCATTAAATATGCCTAAATGAACTCAAGAAAGAACGATAAAACAAGTGAACGAAGTAAATAAAGAAAACAAAGGAGTTCCGAGTCTATGGCCGGTGATTTGGTTTGAATTAAGGAATTATCTCGTGGGGGTAAAACGGAAAGAATATATTGGTCCAGTTCTGTTGAGTCCGGTTAGCATTGTACAAGAATGTTCATTTCTTGGCCTCTGTACAAATTAGATGCGAAGCAGAGAACCGCAAAGGGTAGGCTCTTGAAAAAGAAGTATTTTTGAAGCGGAAGGAAATAGGCCTATGTGTAGAGACCTACACAACAGGTTGGTCCTTATAAAAACAAGGCAAGTATGACAGAGATAAGCGTGACTGACAAACTGACTATAAGAGAATATTGTTGACAAAGAACAATTGGTACAGATACACGACAGATAGTAAGATTTCAGAAATGGGAACGAAAAGCAGACAGACTTACCGATTTAAAGTGAAGACGACGACGCTGACCATTTGTCCAGATCCAGTGGCTGTCGGTCTCGTTGATCCATTCACGAGAATAATGGAGCCTCACAGCAAAAGACAGGAGTGCTGGTTTGACTGTTGCTTCTTCGGGGTGAGCAACAGAGGCCTTCCTGTTACGTGTGCGTTGCAAAATCCCCTACAGAACTTTGATGCGAGATGTGTCACTTTTGAGGCATTTCGGATGAAAGATTAATTTTTGTTTTAAAACAAAAACAAAAAAAAAGTAAGAGAAAGAAAACCATGGTTGTTGTATGTCTTGTTTGTGAGCGTGGCTGTAACGTGTTATTAGTAGAAATGTTCCCTAATTCAAAGTGACGCGTTTTCGCAGTGTGGTTTACCTAGTAAACATATTATCTTTATTTAAGATATTATACATGATTTAGTGTTTTGCAAGTTCTTAGGCCTCACACTTCGTTCGTACTTCACAAGCAGGATTTATGTCGTGTATGTACTTAGGAAAGTGCTTTATTTCATGGAAAACAAAACAAAACAAAATATAGTATTTAGTATTTGTTAGACAGACGACGAAGGAATTGTGAAAGTAATTACAGAATGATTGTAATCGATGTCTATGATTAATTGGACCATAACTATGCGGGAAAACTCATGAATAACACAAACTACATGAACACAACTATTCACATTAAAACATGCTTCACTTGCGACATGTTATATGTATCATATTGTCTATATCGTAACAAAAAAATAAGAAAAAAATAAACTGCATTGTAACTATGAAAACAATCCAACATGCCTCGAATTATTCATTGATGATTCCTTCACCTTGGTGTGTTAAATTTGGAGTTTGATAGATGGCTCCACGTTTTATTGCAAGCGTGAAACGCTTGTGCAGATTTTTCTTGATGACCTTATTTGTGTGGTCTTCCAAATTTGCTACAACAGACCGTTATATACAATGTATATAACTGCTACAGTCATATTCCGTTTGACTGCTGTAAGCTATTGCTACTAGATTCTGGCGTCGTGTTTAAGCGCTTCTCAAGGCGATGCTTATTCTTCACAGCCGAATATTTCCATTTTTACAATTGGGTTAACAAAGCTCGGATATCCAAGTCGAAACGAATTTCTTCGATTTTTGGGAGGATTTACTGCTTTGATGAATTACGGATGATTAGCCGCTTGTTCTTTCAGCTTTACGAGTTGGTTTTCCCAAGTATTTCATTAAATGATTATCCTTATACATATTGTCATCGAGGCTGATCAGATCACTTCTGGCGTGAGCGTCATAGTCTACATTTTATTCTTCATGCGTCAGATTCCTTTGCTTAACCAAGCTCTAGTGAAGGTGTATTAAGGTTTAGCAAGAGTCAAGACCATTCTGATTGTTCGCCCTTTGAATTGAGCATCTAAAGAAGCAATGTTGCTTTCCACAACTTTTCTGCCCCCAATCAAGTTCAGCCTACTTTTGGGGAGCATCATTTCAGAGTGCTCGGTTTCAGAACGAGCTTGGCCTTGATCGACTGAATCAATCGGCACTGAAGAAGACAAGCGAAACTTATTGAATTCTTCCTGCAACGGCGATGTGAGATTTCCGACACACCATCACTGTTCGAATTACTACTTGGGGCTTTCAACCTCAACTTTGGAGCTGGAACGTTTTCTTTAACCACGCGCAGAAACAACAGTCGCTGTCCAGAACTTCATTTATTTTTGCAAGTATATCGGATACGATATTTCTTATCCCCTCGTCATCCAAATCGTCAAAAAGAAAAAAAAAAATATTATGCATTCTTCTTTTCACTTGACTTGATCACACTCATTCATTCATCAGTCATTCACAAACAACCCGAATAGTTAAATTGTATGAGGTCCATTGTCATATTTGCAGTTTTGTATGATGTTTTGATCGCAAGATCGGGCGTTCAATTTTACGGTCGTATGTGTAATCCTAGTGAGTGCCTTGTTTGTATAATTTTGAATCCGTTTAGGGTGCTGGGTAGATGGATGGAATTTAGAATAGCTAGAGAGGGCTTATATTAAATTGTAATTGATGGTGACTAGATATGATGTTATATTTCTTCAGAAATTATGGGTAGATGTGCTCATTTAGGGTATCAGGATAGTGCAAGATTTTGTAGCAAACGGCAATTTATATCTATATGTTTGTATCAGTGTTTCTTGACTCCGTCAAATTTAAAAGGAGACCGGAACTTGTAATCTTCGATTAAAGACTTATTCTAAATATCAGTCAACTACGTCTATTAATTATTTAAGATCAAGGACAGAAATAGTAGCTATACGTTTCTTGTAATATTTTGTCAACAAAGTAATGTTTCCCATACAGTGCATAAACATCAGTCTAGACCATAATGGCGAAGGTTCTCGAAAGTATAAACTGTAAACACATAGGCTAGGTATAACCAAGGCCTTCTTGAAAATATAGCTGTAAACAACGTTGCCTCAGACCAACAATAACAACAGCTTTCGTACGTTTGGTGTTGAGAATCCTTCGGCAGACTTGTCTTGGCTTTCAAACAGTTCAGTTCTCTTGTAAGAATGTAGTTTGTAGGTAAAGTAACCATCTTTTCACATATGAAGTGTTCGTACATAGTAAAAATAAGCAGTAACTTTTAAGTCAGTAAAAATCATTTAAATTATTATTTCTTGTTCATTTTCCTGTCTCTCTGAATAAGTCGATAGTGTTTTCTTGATCTACAACTTTTGTGATTCTTGTTATTTGGGTTCAGTGTTTTTCTTTTTGGATAGTGGGCAAATTTCTAGGAGCAGCAAGTGACATCAGTTAGACAAAGCCTTTCTTTGCACGGGTCCTGGGCGCCTTGCGGTTTTTCAGGCTGTCTGGTACCAAGGGTGGGCCTAGTGGTCTAGATTAACTAAGGCGTGCCTCGGCCCTAGCTCCCTTTGAGTAGTCTGTTCTGTCTTGGACCAAGGGTGGTCATAGCGGCGCAGATTTGCGAGGGGGAGTTCCTGCGTACGTGCTTATCGAGGCTTAGGCGTAAATTCATTGGGCATAAATTCAGTGATATACCGTGATCACTCTTATCTTTTCATCTTTTTAATTCTTCGCTTCTTTTTGTAAATAAAACCAATTGCCGGTATTTGTTCTTCTTGTATGGTTCTGCTATAATTCCTGGGCGGAGGGGTGGCCTTCCGGGAGGGTTTCATAATCCGGGGGCCTTGCTCGCGCTACCTATTTACTTCCCCCGTCCCACCGATTATAAAGAAGCTTATAATCCCATAAAGCAGCTACGAAGAAGCTTATAATCCCATAAAGCAGCTCCGGGAATATAAAAGGCAGAATAAGCAACTTTCTGACAAACTATTTTGGAGGCAGTTATTTGATGCTGTTGTTTTCTTAGTTTTTGTTTTCAAAAAATCTCATAGTCAGTCAGTGGCCGACATAAAGCATTCATGTCTTAAAGCACACGTCGTACTATTTACTGTTTATGTTCCAATTTTCTAATCTTTTTGAAAATTATCCAAGGCTTTGGCTGTTTTAAGCGTCTTCCCAGGTCCCATGACTTCTAGCAGACTCGGCAAAAATTCAAATAACCGATTTTACGCATATTTGATGGTGGAAAACGGACGCGTCAGCTGAATTTTATTGGTGCTATACTTCGGCCCTTCTTGGCAAGGGTCCTCTTCCGGCTCAAGACCGCTCAAGTTGGAAAAACGAACTTTTGGGAAACACAAAACTAAAAATTCTAGATTTAGCCTATTGCGATAAATATTTAACTTCGTAAATTCTTTCGTGAGTCTTGCTTGGAGTTAAAAGGGTTGCTGTGATTTCATTTTGGACACAGCTGCTGTTTTTGCTGCTCGATTGGGTCGTTGGTCGGGTAGAGATTTTTCTGCATTTGGGTTGAATTTCGTTTTGTTGTAGAGAAGAGCTTCGGGTCTGAATTTCCTTTCACTGATGATGTCTTTCCATGTTTCTGCTAGTGAGTATTCGCCTGTGATTTTACGCATCAGCAGCATGAAACTCTAACACTCCCTGAGAGCATAATGCGCATGGAAAATAGAGAACCGTGGCAAAGAGCAACGATTTAGTGGCGTCTTTAGCGGGTTTAGAATGTAACATATGAAATTTGGATCTCTGGGCTTGAGAATCAATGAATGCAATTACGGAAGTAGGTTGCATTGTCAACACAGGCACGACGTTTCCTTTAATGTTCAGCTGCGATGTTTTCTTTTCTTCCTTTTTCCCTTTTCTTTCCTTCCTTTCTTACAACTAAACTTATTAATTCAGTGATTCAGATAGGTCCCAGTCATTGCTTTTATGGTACGAATACTATTAAGTATAGCTCCCCGGGGGAAATAATAGGCTGGGGCAAAGAGCTTACCTCCTTTGCAAATGAAGATAGCCTTTTCAGAGTTCCGGCCCCTACAGCTGGGGTTTTAGGGGTAGAGGGGTCTCCTCCGTTGTTATTCTCCATATCTCTTGGGGTCGGAGTGCCCTTCGCTTTTGCGGATCCGTTTGACTTCGGGGTAGAGAAGCCACTAGTAGCGCTTTTAGACTTGGCCGTTTTTGGTTTTTTGATAGGAGATTCATCTTCAGATATGTCTTCAGGTTCATCGGATATGTCTTCAGGTTCTGAGCCCGTTGCATCTGTAAGACCAAGAACTCAATTGTTGTATTGATTGACTGATGATCAGAAAAAGCAACAGGCAAATCCCACAACTGCAAACATGCCAAAGACTCTAAACGGCCAGTTCAGTTTTAATAAACATTGCAGTTCTCTAAAAAGAAAAATTACCTCTCTTAATTTTTTTTTTTTAAATCACTTGTTATAATCCTTCAGTGCATACAGCCGATAAGAATAACTCTCATTAACAACCGTTACACAAAGTTTTGTCAGAGGTTCAGCATTCGCGGAGTCTACCCAAAACAAATGAGAATACGTCACTGTGAAGTAACCGACTACATTATGTATGACCGGCTATGTTTTTAAGAAGCTGAAGCAAAAATTACGTCTCTGATGACGAAATTACGTCAGCATGGCTGACTTTGGCAATGCGAACGGAGCTTCAGTCTCGGACAACCGCCACTACAACAATCCGGCAATGCATTGACTGAGACCGAAATCCATCATTGTATGTCTACATATTAAAAAAGCAAACTGGCAATCCTACAGAAGTAAACACTGGAAAAAGACTAAAATCGCGGCATACATTGTGAGCTGAACGGGAGAAAAGATATAAAATCCCTTAGATGGGTCAAAATACTTCAGCATATTCAAATATGAAGACAAGCTTAGAGAAATTGACTACTGATTGAATTAAAGTGTAAATATAAGATTTGAGTAATTGTAAATATATTTTTGATTTTGATTTAGTTTATTTATTTATAAGTTTCAATATCTTTGCCTGGTCTCAATTGTGCGTGTTGTGAGATTTGTACCATTGTCTCCTTTGTGACGCGTCAAAACTATCTTATGATGATTGATTTGAATTGAAAAATATCAGATGTAAAAATAAGCTGCCTTTCAGTTAAACTTTCAAACGGGAAATAAAATAAGCTATGAGTGACGACAGTCCACAAATTGAGTAAAAGAAAACAAGAAACGCGTCATGGTGCAAGCTAGGGTAATTCCCAAAATTAGTTACGAGTCAAAAACACTTACCAGATTCCTCCTCCCCATTCGGATCGACGGTTGGCTTGTATTCGTCTTCGGAGTCTCCACCTCCTATGTCTTCGTCGCTTTCGACGATTATTCGACGACGCTTTTTCTGCGGCTCTGAACTCTCTGGCGATTCGACTAGAAACACAATATCTATATATAGAGAGAGAGATATAGAAACATATATAAATAAATATACAAAGAAATGTATATAATATGCATAATTAGAAACAGAAAATGTCACAAACTCTAACTTGGGAGGAAGGGGGGTATTCAAATCTGTTCACCCACCAGCAACATCCTGCCCTGCCAGCCCACGACATTATTAGCCAGTTTTTTATTCCTGAACCCGATTTAATGAAGGCTACATGTCATTATGTCAAAATTTTAAGTGTAGGCCTATTTAGTGTGTTTTTAAAGTGTATGTCAAGAACAAAGACATGTTAATTTATTTTGTTTTGTTTACTGTTGTAATAGGTGACTTTTACTTTATTTTTCTCCGCAGTAACCTATATAAATAAATTATAAGGTAAGGTGTCTTATACCTTCCGATCTTCCAATCTATTTTCATACAAAGGATAAAAAAGGAAACGTCAGCTATATATGCTTTGGCACCGATATTTCGTCCTTCTTGGCAAGGGTCCTGGTTAGGCTGTCGAACATCAGGGACAATGTTGGGAAACATAAGAAAAGAACCTGCATGGCAGTCAAAAAGCGTGTCATAAACAAATAAATTTACAAGGTAAGGTGTCCCATATCTTTCGATCTTCCAATCTATATTCACACAATGGATAAAAAAGGAAACGTCAGCTACAATTGCTTTGGCACCGATATTTCGTCCTTCTTGGCAAGGGTCCTGGTTAGGCTGTCGAATGTCACTAATGTCAGGGACAACGTTGGGGAACGAAAAACTGCAATAATCCCTTTCCTTTTTTTTCGTTTCTTCCGTCCCCCAGCGTTGTCCCTGATGTTCGACAGCCTGACGTTTCATTGGAATGTATGTTTCCAAGTCAGCTTGGGCTCAAGGCCCCCTACTTACCGTGGATACTACGCATAATGTCACGGATCCTGGCTTATTAGCGTCAAGGCTGGCACGCATTTTTCTATTTGCGGCAAAATATCGTGCCAATTTTTCTATTTGCGGAAAAATATCGTGCCACCGGCTGATCGGGCTAATTACGTCATTAAAGATCGTAGTTACCATGCTAACTACGAGTTCCGTCTAAGACCCCCCCCCCCCCCCCCCCCCACCCGCATAAATGAAAAAGACAATCCCAAAAAGAGTCTCCTAGTCCCAAATAACCCTACGCCACGGATAGTACCAGGGATTAGCTGGGTACCCGGATTAGCTTATGTACCTTTTGACGGGTATTTAAGAGTAGCAAAACTGGACACACCTTCATTCGCAAAATTGACTCTACAATAATGTCCGAAGTACAGAAGGTATCCAGTAACAAGTGTAAGAATAAGCTTGTGCACAAAGGGTATAATAATAATAATATAACTGCAGTAAAAAAGGCTTTCGCCTCTGTTAATTTCTCGGGACACTGTGTACACTAAATTCAATTTCAGCCAGGTGTCGGTCCACGCCTGCTTTAAACTGATTGATATTTTCGGCATTTACGACATTTTCGGGGAGATTATTCCAGTATTCCACTATCCGGTTTTTGAAGCTCCATTTTACATGTGATGGCGGTTCTGCGGATTTTCACGACGAAACTTGGGAGGCATATCAGGGACCCTATCAAACTGACTTGTGAATACAAATTTACTCGATCCGATGGTCGTGGGGGAGAAGAGGGGGAATCCGGAATATTGCGTCATGCGTAACTTTGGAACTGGTGATTGGATTTAAATGAAATTTTGTAATCGAACAGCGGACATGTCTATGGTGATCTTTTTCTGGATTCGATTCAGAGGTAGGAAGACATCCTGAAGACGATGGTGAAACCCATTTTCCGGTTTAAACTTCCGGTTTAAAGCAAAATATTCAAAAAGTGCAAATGGCGTGAATGATTATTATCAGTATTTATTGAAAAAAAATCCCTTATTTGGGTTTTAGTTTTTTCTTCGGCGATCGACTTACCAGACGTTCACATCAGCACAGGCCCCCAAGCGCTTAAGCAAAACTGCGAGCCACAGTTTCGGAAACTGATTGATACACGTATCAATCTTCAAATTTACATGTGTATGTGTATGTGAACAGTGAAGCAAAAAGTGCTGGCTGGAAGTGTTATTAGTTTTGAATTCGTTAGGCGCAGGCAGAATAATTATAAACAAGGGGAGTGTAAAGCGAAGGTGAAGGTTGATGGGGACTGAATAACTGCTGAAGTGAACGGACACACGCATTCACCTAAAGCTGTTTCAGTGAGGTTTTGAAAGTGAAAGATCAGATCAAAATCCGTGCCACTCAGTGTAACATTAGAATCATTAGAATCATTTATTTTACACAAGCTATCGTAGTCAAGAAGAGGCTCAACTAAATGGCGCTTGGGCTTACAAATTAAAAAGAGGACACAAATAAGAACAGAAACTTCAGCACTTATTAAACACTGACGTGTAATACGGAACGAACGTGTTTGAAAACCTATTTGTTGCTAACGACCCCCCCCCAACAAATCTTTCACAATCTCTTTCATTCTTGGCGAGGAAGCTACAGTTAGGATGCCACCCTTTAGTACAATGCAAAGGGCAATCAGACAGTTTGAACAGTCAGCCGATTGCCCTCTCCACTTGCCTGACTCCCATTCCTCTTTAGTTATCCCTGATTCATACCAGTAACTCCAAGATGGGCAGCAGCTTTTACTGTACGACAAGCAGCGTTGATGGTGATAATCGCATTCTTGTGTTTGGGATAGGGCGTAGCCTGGAACTACTTGGGCTGTACCGTCACTGGTTTTGTTATGGCAGTTCCAAGATCGTTCCAGAAATATTCTACCAGCTCTTCACCATACACTTGCTTGTCAACGGTAAACTGCCGTATGCTTGTTTTTTTTTGTTGCCCAATATATCCCAGTCTACATATGTAAGGATGTGTAACCAACTGGAACAGTTGTGTCCAAACTTGAGCCCGTCTTCTGTGATGGTGGATACCGAAGCTAGTGATATTCGGACTGTGTTTCCTTCTGCTGAAGTTAAAGGCTACTTTTACCACCTGAGCTACCAGAGTTTTATCGGAAAATCCCGAATCTCGGCCTCCAAGAAAAGTATCAGACTTGCACTGAGTTCAGAGTGAAAGCGCGGATGATCCCCGCACTAGCCTTTGTGCCGAGGGCAGATGTCTTAGAAGTGTTCGAGACTCTACAAGGAGAGACGGATGCCGAGTTTGATGGCCTTCTCAAGTACTTCAAGGACTCCTACATCGGTCGTCTGAGGAGAGACCGCCGAACTGTTCTGTTGTTCTCAATTGAACTGTGGAACATGTTCGAGCGGTGCACGGACAAACTACCCACAAACAACAACGCAGATGAGGGATGGCATCGCAGAATGAAAGCTACGGTTGCTTGCCATCATCCCAGCTTATGGAGGTTCCTTGAAATGCTGAAGAAAGAGCATTCTTTCAACCTCCTTGTCATGGCCCAACTGAACGGCGGCCATTCCTCCGATCGTCCAAGACGAGATATCTCAACCCTTAATGCCAGATTGCTTGGCATCGTGGCTGATTAGCCTGTACCTAGCCTTAGCCTGACCAAACTAACAAAAAGAAAAGAAAAAATGCCTATATAGTTGTTGTACTTGAAACTAAACTAAACTAAACAAAAAAAATGCCTAGTTGTTGTACTTGGAACTAAACTAAAATAAAAGAAGGCCCCTTAATGGTATGACTTGAACTTTCATCGCTGCAACCCGTAAAATCTTCACAGGGAGCGAGTCCTCGTCGCAAGGGGCGGATTGATTCCAGTGGAAGTACAACTGAGTGAGAACTGACTAAGCTTCGTTTCCTTGTTGTACCCTGTGTAGTGAGTTGGGAAGTCAAGTTAAATGTTTCAGATTCGTATTAAATGTAAAGGATTCGTGTTTTTTTTTGCCGGGGGAGGGGGGTTTGGTAACGGGGGGGGGGGGGGGGGGGGGGGGGGTCGTACCGGTTTTTTATTGTCCAGGGCGGGTTCTCGCCTAGACCCGTTAACTACGCTACCGAGCGTGGTAAGCAGACATTACTATTCGTTAGTATTTTGAGAAGGCTGGAAGGGACGGTCAGCGCAGTAGCTTTTCCCGAGGGTGGAAGGAAAATAGTAATACTAATTGTTACTGTTCTTAGAAGGGTAGATCACACTCACAGATTAAGTTGTATGATTTTCTGAAGCAACTTTCGAATTTTTTTATTCTTGCCAAAGTTTCAGTCGCGGATTCGACAAAACGCTGTTTTCCACTAATTTTACCCCACACCCCTCCCCATATGATCCGATATCCATCGGAAGGAAAGCATATCCATCGGAACGAAATTTCCCCAAAAATAAGTTTTTGTGAATTTGTTGAAAGTATTATAAAAGTAGCGTTTTATTTCTTGCCCACTGTTTCTACTTGGTATAACTAAAGTGATGAGTCGTAAACTATATACATCTGCTACAACTGAGCAACAATAAGTACTGAGTCCTGCAAAAAACATTTTAGGTACTTTTCTCAGAAGCAGCCTCATCATCAGTTCCGAACCCTTGCCCGTAAAGCCCCGTTCACAAGCATGCCTAGCCAACCACGGATGCCTAGCATCTCCTTCTCAAACCCATGCCTAGGCGCAGATTCTGAGCCAGGCATGGAGTTCTAGAACTCGGTTCCTTGCTAAGCTTGGGCACGTGCCTAGACAGCTTGGCTAGCATTGCTTGTGAACGCGGCTGAACAGAAATAACGTGTACCTTCATTCTCGTCATCGGTACCAGTAGTGCAGACAATGATTGAAAGCCGCTCTTCATCACTCTTTCCCCTCAACGCAGCAGCTTCTTCACAAGCTCTTCTCCACTCAGGGTCATCCGGTATGACGAATCCGAACTTCTCAGCATCTTCTTTGCTCGTAAACGGCTTGACATTCCTGAAAAATATCACATGAATCTCGCCTTAAAACCGTCAACAAATATTATCAAGAACAAATAAGCACCAGAACCTCCGTCTCCCAATCTCTGTAATACGACCATGCGGATTCGACTATATTCCTATACCCTGCCCGATGTAAACGAGCGGAGGAGCTACGCGGAACATCACAATTCGTTACCTCTACTAAGAGCTATATCGCAGTAAACCCCGGGAGAAGAAGATTGGTTGTCTGGACGCGCTGCAGAGTGGGTCAGCGCGCCTACTGCACTAATTTCTCTGATATGCACAACGACAATGAGTGAAGTAGACGAGCAGCAACTCAAAGCTCAGCAAATACCTCTAATTCAACACAGTTTTGTCGAGGTACCCATAGTGCTGCATGGGACAGATGGAGGTTCTATTGGCTTATTTGTTCTTGATATTATGCCAAAATTGTAGCTGGCTTAAAACCGCTCAATTAGTACTTCAGTATAGCAGTCAGGAACAGCTCGCTATCTTGGAAGAAATGTTAGCAATAAACCTGTCCAGAAACTGACAAGAATTAGGTGCAGTCCAAAAACTGACAATAATTAGCAATAACAATTACAAACTGACAATAATAGCTAAGCGTGTCCAGAAACTGACAACAATTAGCTAAGATCAAAACGCTGGAGCGAAAGTGAAGGGTTATTTAATTTCAAACCCAAGCTCTCTGGAAAGACGTCTTGTCATACGCTGATTCTTGGCTTCTAGCGGCAAACGTGACCGTATATGCCGTCGTATTGGCCATGTTGCTAGCTTACAGACAGTTACTGATCATAATTTCGTGCACAAGGAGTTGGTGCATGACTATTGCTTTGGCAATTGCACTCACAGGAACTAGAGACCCGCAGTCGACTGTCTTGATCCCACGAGACCTTTCCATACTGAATTGCAGGGAGTCCGCTAGTCCAGGACAAGGCCAAGCTAGGACTCAGTAAAAAGGGGTCGAAGAAACAATATCAAACCACTGGTTTTTAGCCTTGCACTCTTCTGGATGTTGAAACCCAGCGCACCCGGTCCACACTCAAAGGGACCTGCCAAACATGAAAATAATATATATTAATTAATCTATATCGAAACCGAAAACCTCTCAGATGACTTGGGGACATCGCTGTAGCGGCTTCCTCTTTAAAAACGGTCAACTATCCAGCCAGAAAGTAGTTTCCACCAATGACAATGAGAAAACGAAGACCTACTGTCAAGGCACGAACGACCAATCTAACTAGAGTTTCCTGATAATCTTATGCTTATGTTACTTACTTGGCATCAACCCAGGCCCGTGATGGAGGGCTATCGAAGAACTGAACATTAACTTTATTCTTCTTGACTACTACATTCTGGGTTGGATGAGGGAAGGCTACAGCAGGCCAGAAAGGGTACGATGACAACTTTGCCCAAACAAGTGTCCCTGACACAACTTTGCTCTTCTCAGCTTCTGAAAAATGTATTCTTAGTTCCTATTTTTTGATAGCTCAGTAAGCTAGCTTAAATACTCCTTCAGCCCAAGGTGACTGGGACGCATATTTAAAATAACTCAAAATCTGAAAGTCAGCTAGGATATTTTTCAGCAATATTTTATCCCTTCTTGGTAAAGTTCCTATTCAGGCTGTAGCTATGCTAACTTGTTATGTAATTCAAGCTGCTTTTCAGTTATTTCTATGAAATATCCACAGTAGGAACTGAAAAATAATCTCACGAGTCAAGATAAGTGACAGCTGCATTCTAAGGTAGAACCAGTTTTCTCTAGTCGAGCAGCATGAATTAGTGTGCGCCTACTGGTCTATTCTAAAATAATAGAAACTAAGAACACCTATTCCATATAGTGAGAGCAGCAAAACTGTGTCCAGCAACTTGTTCAGTCCTTCAGTTTTGAAAAGAACAACAGTTTTAAATGAATCAATAGGGTTATAATATCCTAAACTGAAGGAATGAGCAAGTTGCTGGATGCAACTTTGCTCCTCTCAACGTCTGGAAAAGGTGTTCTTAGTTTATACTATTTTACAATAGGCCAGTGGGCCTTTCAGAGGTGTTACTAGCCACAATGTATTTTTTGGGGGGACAAGGTTTGTACCGCTGGCTCGTTATTTTTAACCACTGTTTTTGCACAAATTTTTAAAGAAAAAAACGACTGATTTTAAGAAAAAATCGACTGTTTTTACGAAAAACCGAATGTTTTGAAGAGAAGGCTGTTTAAAAAAATCGACTGTTTTTTACGAAGCGCCGATTTGTTTATTTTTTACCGACTGGCTGACCAAATTCGGGGGTGACGTGACGCCCCTGTGGCCTATACTAATTCGTGCTGGTTTAGGATTTACTACTATGAAATATCCAGGTAAGGTACAATTTTATTGACAACCTTTCAAAAACTGAAATTGCATAAAAGGGACAGACATGCCAGTGGCATAACAAAATGACGCTTCATTACTCCAGACTGATTTGTAAAAAAAAAAAATAATAAAACCCTAGCCTAGGGTGTGATCCCCTAGCCTAAAGTGTGATCCCCTGAAGGAACTGAAAAGTAGGTCATGGCAACTAATTGACTTGGCACTAGTACACAAAATCGTATTCAATCTGGACACAGCATTGAAATTAGTACGTTTTACCATTTATTCGTGACTTTCTGGATCCATATTAGACTAGGCTAGTTTGAAATGAACTTTTCTTTGTGCTGGTGCATAAAGAAGCTGAAAATTAGAAACAAGATATTCTGTCCTTCCAGCAGTTTCGTCTGGGTGGCACAGTCATCTGTTGGGTAAAACTAGTTCCTTAATGTCTCACCAGAACATCAAATTGTTAGGGTTTGCATTACTTAGCTGACCTATCCAACTTTCCAGCCATTTTTGTATATGCTGGAACTGCATTGACTCGAAAAAAAACACAAAGACAAGCATAGCCTAGCCCTGGCTCAACAGCTTAGTCAGTTATGAGTCATCAGTGACTCATAAGCCAAAGAGGTCAGCATGCCAGGAGTTGGTGTCCTAGCGTGCAGACCTTAAGTTAAAGGAGAAAATCATGCAAAAAAATTATACTTTAATGCAATCATGACTGGATGGAGCATAGGTGGTAACTGACAGGCACTTGGGTTATGCTGGGTTAGACTACCAGAAAACACTCAACCAAGGAACAAGAAATTTTAAACAGATATAGAAACTTTCGAAAAGACATTACCTTAAATTACCTTAAATTGCAGCTTGGAGCAAAATAAGGATTTCTCCTGTAGATTTGCTCCGTAGTTGACTCCGGTTGGCAGGTCCGCGTAACGATTTGACTTGTGGTTAGCTTCAAACATTGACAATTGCATCAACAGCATCCCAGTTCAACTTCCACTCGATGTCAGCCCACTCCTCATCAACGGATTTTTTGAACGATTCAACTGTTTGGCAGTTAACTGTTTTTTGGGAGAGGGCATTCCAAAGGGGTATGGCTCTGGTAGAGAAGAACTGATGGCGTATTCTAGTTGAAGCGTGGGGTTTTTGGATCCTTCTACTATGTCCTCGGGTTTTAGTGGCTGGATTTGGTGAGAAGACATTGGAAGACTGGCTAGATTGGAGGATCTTGTAGGCCTGGATGACATCTCCTCTTTTTCGTCTGTATGTTAAAGTTGGGAGCTTCAACCTCTGCAATCGCACGTCATATGGGAGATCTTTCAAGCCATGGACCATTTTTGAGGCTCGCTTTTGCACACGCTCAAGAAGGAATTTATCCTTTTTGAAAGCAGGACTAGCCAGAACCATGCCGAACTCAACCCTCGGCCTGACCATAGATTTGTACAGCTTGGATATAACAAAGGGGCTACGGCTTGTGAATGTCCGGCGGATAGTTCCCAGGGCCTGGTTTGCACGAGACGCGGAGTGCTTTGCATGCAGATCGAATTTCATTTTGTTGTCGATGATGACACCAAGGTCCCTCTCATGTGTGACCGACTCCAGGTTTCGTCTAAGACCATGTTTATCGACCATTGAATATTCGTTTTCTGGATTCTTACTGCCAATGTGTAGCACTTTGCATTTTTCAATGTTAAATTCAAGCAGCCAGGCGTGCGCCCAATCGGAAAGGCGATCTAGATCATTCTGCATGGATGAGATCCTGGTAGCGTTTTCGACTGGGCCAATAAGCTTAGAATCGTCAGCATACAGGTTTATGTTGTTTTCAACCACCTTAGGGGCATCATTGAAATAGAGGTTGAAGAGGGTAGGTCCCAATTTGGTGCCTTGCGGTACTCCACTTGTAACTGGTTGGAGGCTTGAGAACACAGTGGTTTCAGTATCAACGGCTATTTTGACTCTCTGTGTTCTATTGGTTAAAAATGCTTGTATCCAATCAACCACCTCTTCGTGTACCCCAGCTGCTTTCAATTTTTGGATAAGAAGCCTATGGCAGACCTTGTCGAAGGCTTTGGCCAGGTCAAGTAGGATGATATCTACTGGTAAACCTGTCTCTACCATCTGTGATACCCAGTTGTAAGCTTCAATGAGATTGGTTTCGACAGACCTTCCACTTCTGAATCCATGTTGGCTATCGGTGAGTATGTTATTCTTTTCGAAGTGTGCAATAACCGCTTCATTCACTATCCCTTCCAGTAGCTTGCTGACAACTGAAGTTATACTTATTGGCCGATAGTTTGCAGCTTCATCTTTCCTACCCTTTTTGTGAATTGGTGAAATGTTAGCTGTCTTCCAATCTGACGGCAGTGCTTTCCTCGATAGTGACAGCTTGAAAAGAGCGGCCAATGCAGGTGCTATTTCCTTGGCAGTTTCTTTTAAAAGTCTTGGGTGAAGGTTGTCGGGGCCTTTGGACTTATTTTGATCTAGAGCTTTGAGTCTCTTCAGTATATCTGCTTCGCTAATTTCAATGTTGGCCATTGGATCATTCATTTCGTATGTTGGAGGGTTGGGTGCAGGCGTAGAGTTGACGTTGTATGAGAAAGCTGACACAAACTGCTGGTTAAGTACTTCTGCTTTGAGGGTTGGGTCACTAATGCAATCACCATTGCATTGCAAATCTGGGATTGAGTGCCTGCTGGGTTTTGTTGAAGAAACATACTTCCAGAAAATTTTAGGGTTAGCTTTACTTAGTGAGGCTACCTTTTCTTCATATTTCTGGGTGATCGTCCTTGTTTCTTTCCTTAGTTCGTTTCGTACCCTCTTGAAATTCTTAAGGTCAACTTCAGTTTTGCTCTTGCAGTATTTTTTCCATGTCCTCCTTTTTTTGTTGAAGAGTTTTCTTATGGCCCGAGAGAAAAATGGCAGTGTTTTTGGTCTTTTTTTCCATGTAACGGTAGTAAACTTTTTTTCAGTACTCAAAAGTTTATCTCGAAAAGCAGTCCATGAAGTTTCGATATCGCTATGCTCATCTGTCAAACTATGTCAAACTGTCAAACTATCGCTATGCTCACATGTCAAACAAGAACAAGAGTAGGGTAGCTACTATACAAATAATTGGGCATTTGATACAAGTTCTGAGGCTTTCGGCACTGGAATATGATTCTCTTTGGTTTGAGTTCAATAATACCTCTCTAGCATGCTGTAAGTTTACAAATTCTTGATTAGAAAAACATTAATTCTTATGGGAATATTGTGTTTAAATCATGTGTGTGTTTTTGTATTTTAAATCATTGTGTATCACAATGTGTTTAAATTGTGGGTCACATATTAATTTGGCACATCGCAAATTCTGAGAATCATGACTTCGTACCAACAAAAGTATTGCCAACAAAAGGTCGTCACCATTTTGTCTTGTGATTTTTATTGAAACTGGGCGTTAGTTTTTTGCACTGGTAATAGCTTTCAAATAGATCATAACAAAAAGTGTGAATATGATGCTCAAGCGCTAAGAACAGGCAATTTACTGCTGTAGCCACTCATGGATATTCATCCTCGGTATCAAACAATTTCTAGGCAAGTGAGTTACTTTTTTTATACCTGAATTTTCATGTAATATTGATGATGGTATAAATTAGTAAGGAAATCTACCACTGGCCTTATTCAATAGATTCTTTAGTCCTGAATGCAGTGGAGCTTTTTTAATATTTTTGGATGATGATTTAAATATTAAAAAACTGAAAAACAAATAAGACATAGGCTATTCATGGTAATCCATCTTTAAATTTTTTAAATTGGTCTAAACCGGTCACGAACCGGTTACCATTAAACTGGCAAATTTGTGCTACAGCGGATGACACTTTTGGGTACCCTAGTGGCCTAGCAGGAGTGCAACAAAGAACAAAGCTTTTTTCTGTAAGTGTGGTTAGCGAGTGGAATGCCACTGTGGAATCCAGTTTTACTGTAGTATCAACAACTTCTCTGAAGCTTTCAAAAAGTCATTGGGTAGAGTGGAAGGAGGGGTGAAGCAAGACAGTTTTTGCACTGGTAATAGCTTCAAATAGATCATAACAGAAAGTGTGAATATGATGCTCAAGCGCTAAGAACAGGCAATTTACTGCTGTAGCCACTCATGGATATTCATCCTCGGTATCAAACAATTTCTAGGCAAGTTAGTTACTTTTTTTATACCTGAATTTCATGTAATACTGATGATGGTATAAATTAGTAAGGAAATCTACCACTGGCCTTATTCAATAGATTCTTTAGTCCTGAATGCAGTGGAGCATTTTTTATATTTTTGGATGATGATTTAAATATTAAAAAACTAAAAAATAAATAAGACATAGGCTTTTCATGGCAATTCATCTTTAAATTTTTTAAATTGGTTTAAACCGGTCACCAACCGGTCACCATTAAACTGGCAAATTTGTGCTACAGCCGATGACACTTTTGGGGTACCCTAGTGGCCTAGCAGGAGTGCAACAAAGAACAAAGCTTTTTCTGTAAGTGTTGTTAGCGAGTGGAATGCCGCATTGGAATCCAGTTTTACTGTAGTATCAACAACTTCTCTGAAGCTTTCAAAAATTCATTGGGTGGAGGGGGAGGAGGGGTGAAGCAAGACAGTTTCCTAGAGTCTCTAGAACTGAAATATGAAAAAAAAATTCTAGCTTCACTGGTCTCGTTCACAGCGAAAATCAATACAAACAGGGGATTCTTTTTCACCTCAGTAAGAGATTCCCTTGAGCAGGGGAATTCTCCAAAAAGTCTGGTGCCCAACTGGTGCACAACAAGTGGTGAAGAACAAGAAATAGAATGGAAACTGGGCCAGGCTGCAGTAAAAGATTAGTCAGATGTCAGCTATCACCACCCGAGCAACACCAAACATGCGCCAAACACCAACCTATTTGATCTTAATTGCTCTGTTGCTCCAAACTGCAAATTAAGGTGCAGTACAGGAAGGGTATCCAACCTCGGACTTAGATCAACTTAGATAACCTCAAAGTCTGAAACTTAGCCTAAAAATCTTGCAAGGAAACTCCTGTCAAGTCCAAAACAGGCCTAGGTCATTCAGGTTTTTCTGTTCTTGTTCACGGTTAGGAGTTTGATAGGTTTGCATTGGGATTTTCCTTTTTAACCATTTTATGCCAGGTTCAACATTGTACAAATTTGAGGTTGGATATCCATCCTGTGATTAAGGTCTTACAAAGTCCAACTTAGCGAGTAATCTGGTAATGAATTAATTACTTCTTTTCGGAGTAGCTTCGTTACTCCTAGCTTTTACTGTATTATCTGAACCAGTTGACCTGACAGGAATAGCTGGAGATGCACCACCATTTACATTCGATGTTTTGGGTGTTGCTGGCGACTTTGCGAAGAAACTGAAAAGAGTTGCTTGCTTCATGACCAGGAAAGGGCAAGCATTTGAGAACAGTTTGTATCTTCCCGCCTGTTTTTACTTCGCCAGCGTTGCCAGAGAACAAAACAGAGAAAGCTCAGTAAGCTGGCGCGAGATTTGAAAGTAATCTGGAGCGTGGACTTTAGATGAAAGTATGGATATGTCAAACGCTTTTCAGACGGTGAATTCCTTCAACGGTTTAGCCAAAGATTCATCCAACAGAGGTGCTTTGCTTCAGGTACGTAGTTGTAGAACCTGTTCCTAACTTACAGCAGTCTGTAGAGGGGGGGAGGGTGACTCACCCCCCATGCTCGAGAGAATCTACTCTCAGTCGTATGTTTTGAGCTTTTCTGTATGACAGTCGTATGTTTTGTGGCTTTTCAGAATGGCATACAGGCAGTTACAAAACGTGAATTTCACCCATAAATCAGATTTTCTAGTTGTATGGCTATGAAGAAATGTATTCGTATGTTTTCAGATTCGTAGTTGTGTGTTCTGAGTACTCAGTATGTTTTTGTTTGTTTGAGCTTGCCAGAATGACATCAACCACGAATTTTCCCTGAAAAGACTTGTTTCTCGTCATACTTTACGAACAATATTAGAGACAGTTGTAAGTTTTGACCTTGCCAGACAAAGGCAGACAAAGCGCAGTTAGCTGATCGTGAACTTCGGCTTCAAATGACCTGTTTCTGGTTGTATTGTTCCATAGAGATTTTAGTAGTGTGTTTTAAGCTTCACTGTATAAAAAAATCTTGCAGTATTTGCTATTGGGATTAATCTTGTCTTTATTGAGATAAGATTATCCCTAATTTGGATTAAGTTTATCTCAATAGAGATAAGATCGATCCCAGTAGTCAATACTGCACCCTTATTCTGAGAAACTTTTTACAGTGTTGTGTTATCAGTTTATCCGAATTACAGTTGTATGGAACTTGCCAGAATTACATCAACCACAACTTTTCCCTGAAAATGACCCGTTTCTTGTCGTAGTCTATTTACAAAGATATTTTCTAGTTGTATTTTATAGACAGTCGAAAGTTTCGGGCTTGCCATATGAGTTAGGTGAATTTCGACAGCAAATGACCTTTTTCTGGTTGTATGGTTGTATAGAGATTTTCTATAAATTTACATGAAATATCATGTGTTTTAAACTTGTTAGAATGACAGTCGTGTGTTTCGAACTTGTCAGAGTGACATAAATGCCATTACCAAAGCATGGTTTTCACACTTTGGCTCTTAAAACAGGCTGATTTTTGAAAATCTTCGCCTGCGGTGTGAGGTTTGAAGTCAAGACTTGCGGAGTAATGTTTGCACATAAACAGGCTTTGTAAGTACTGTATGACCATCCTGATGATTGCACAACTTTTTTTGTTGTCTAAATTCAAAGTGGAAGCACTACCACATACTAGCTTCTGGGAAATTATCCCACTCCGTTTGTAAGTTATGGGGGCTCAGGCAGATATGTGGTATCCTTGGCAGCCTTTAAAATGTTTTGCAAAACTTTACCTGCACCGTCTGTCATAGTAGCCTACTCGGTATCAGGTTTAATGGCCCTTAATTTATTTTGAATTGTTCGGCCTAAGATTTCAGCCACCTTATAGGCTAGAAATGTAAGATTACCAAAAAATCGCCTACGGCGTTGAGTTTAAATTTGCCTTGGGTACATACAGTAAAAGAATATTGCCAAATAAAAGCCAGTTTAACAAGTTTTGCCTGCGGTTCTTTCGTAGTCCTACCCTATTTCTGTTTCGTTGCAGTGTGCATCTTTTGTGCGGCTTCAAGCTTGAGATTTGGTGTCTAAGCTACATTAAAAGGTAGAAGTTGTAAAGTAGTACATAGTTGAATTTTGCTCGGATTGAAAAAATTTCGCCTGTGGCGTTCACTTTAGTTTGTCTTGAGTATAAATTGCAGACCGAGGCTTGTCTTCTCTCCAAAGGAATTTGATATGAAGGGCATCGTCTAATTCCTGGTACTTATTTGTTTATTACTTTATTACTACAATGGCATTTTCCGTAACGTTTTAGAACTTATAATGTTAATATTTCTTGAGCCTGCCGGTGCTGTGTTTTTAGCCAGTCGTATATTATGAAGTCCTCACCCCCCCCCCCCATGCCCAAGCCCTTCGAACCGCCCCTGATAGTGATTTAAATCACTTGTAATTGCTAAGACTGAGAAAATGGGCCATTTGCAGCCTGAGTTTTGATATCTTTACAGAATTTTTTTTACAGCCAACTCGCCAGACATTAGTTGAAGAAAATTAAAACCTCTTACTTTAGGTTTCAAACCTATACCTAGACTTAAACTGCAAAGACCTTCTAAAAATGTCTATCTTAACGGTCTATTTCATTATTATCCTAAGGTTTAAATGGCATTGAGTTCTGCTTCATGTTTACATCTCTTTCTTTCTGTATCTTGGTTGTTTGTTAGTGGTTTACTTTCAGTCCGAACTCTTATCTTGTCTTTTCATGTGGGGTTTGAATATGCTTGGCTTTTGCCCTAAATGCTGTCTAAAGTCCTGCTTAGTAGTAGCATCCTGTGCATACTCTATACTTTATATTCTGTCTAGATTGGGAGTCGGTGATGTCTTGAAATTGTTGTAGATCGTCTCACAGTTTAGTTGTTTAGTTTTTACTTGTAGGTTTGGTGGTCAAAAAGGAAAATAGATTTTCATATATTCCTGTTACTTTCCATCTTTTTGGGATCCCAAAACGTAAGTGGAGGGATACCCTTGACATTGCAAAACTTGTCTGTCTGTCTGCACGATAACTGTTGACGGGACTGAGATATTTTGATGAAGCTTGGTGGGGATCATTTGGGTCAAAGTAGGCTACAGGTCAGGTTCGAAGATGGGTAGGGTGGGAGGATCATTTGGTTCAAAGTACAGGTCAGGTTCGAAGATGTAGCCCTATATTTGAGGGTGGGGGAGGGGTTTCAAATTAAGGGGAAACGTTTTTTTTATAAAGCTACTGAGATAGTTGATTTAGGGGTAAGGAGACATGCTTAATTCGAATATGAACTTTATTTACTCGCCAGACAAATAGTTCACCCGGAATCCGGCGAAAACCGGAAAATTTGTGAAAAGTAAAAGTTGACTTGAGGTTCGGTTAAGGGGCAAGGATACGTACTGAGTCCGAATATGAAATTTATTTCCTCGCCAGACGATTAGTTCGGCCGGAATCCGGCCAAATCGGGATAGTTTGTTAGAAGTAAAATTTTTATTTAAATCTGATAAGATGTGAATATTGTCAAAAGTGACTAGTGTCCGAGGGGTGGGTAGGTTGCCCAGGCCCATGGTGTAGGTTGGTCACACTGTCATTCGATCTCTGCATCTACTTCCAGAACCAGGTATTGTTACAGTACTGGTCTTGTTTTAACTGTAATGTGTATATTTTACTTCGAATAAAAATGATTCAACTAGTAGTTCAGCATCAAATACCAAGCAGCATCAAATACAACTAAAAACTCGCTCAGAACAATTGTCAAAGACCAGTCCTTTTGCAATGTGTTCAATCCCTCCAGAGACCCTGGGAACCAGGTCCGTATGTAGGAATTTATTACCGGGGGGGGGGGGGGGGGGGGGGGCGCGTCGTACAAAAAGTACAAAAAACACATAGATCAGAGGTTAAAGCCTATAAACAACCGTTATACTTGTTTGTGTCGGGGGGGGAGAGGGGGCTCAAACCCCTTAAACCCTCTTCTAGGAACGGCCCTGCTAGGAACTCGAATCTTCCGAGGAACGTCACTTTAATCCGTCAATTTCCTGATTCAGGAAAAATAAATTCCCTCTTCAGCTGTAAATTTGTTGCATGTTTTATACTGTGTGAAAAACATGCTTCTATATTATCCTACGTAATAGCCAATCCGGTAGCCTATATGCATCTTGCATTCAGTGGTTTAAAACTTTCTTTATTTTTGACAGCTTAGCTCAGAACTTAAGGGGAATAGTCCAATTTTAAACTTTTCTATTACAAGTTCTCAATTCTACGGAATCTCACCTAGGACGATGGCATTATTATAAACAAAAATGTATGTAAATTCTCTATTTAACCAGCTTACGAGCGGAAGACAATATGATTTTCACCTTCTTTCGCCTATGATGCAGGTTGAACAGAGTGGCCAACCTGCCCCCTAAAAAAAAAAGACCAACCTGCCCCAGAGCAGAAACCTAAACAAAAACATGACTACTGAAACAAGACCAAAGGTTTCGATGGGATCCCAAAAATCTTAACATTTGATTCAAACAATTGGGTCATGTCTTCGCCATTCTGTCTTTGTCAAGTTCCTTGAGTATCTTTACTGTTAAAATAAAGTTCAAAAATGGATTCAGCATGTCTCCTTGCCCCAATACTGAATCTCTAATCGATTTCAGAAACAACTTTGAGCTTGGACCAAATTTCTAGTCTCAGCCGAATTCGTGATCAACCATTTGTCCAGCAAGAAAACTAAGTTGACATATGGGCTCAGGGGACCTATTTACCCCCTCAATGAATATCTTATTAGCTTATAAAATCTGCATGTTTTTACCGTAAATGCGAAATTCCTCCTCTGCCTCTAAAAGACCCATCTACGAACCTGACCTGTACTTTACCAGTAAATCCTCATTGAACAACATCCTCGCTTGAACAACATATTTCCTCGTTTGAACATTATATATAAACCCCTTCGACCTTCCATTACACTAGATCTCTCCGACGTCCGTAGAGTAAACAAATAAATGTCGTCATCCAACGCGCAGAGCTATACAGGTCTGAGAATAAGGGGTAGGGACTGCTATAGCCGATAATTGGTCGACAAATTTTCGTGTCCAGTTTTTGCCAGAATCCGGATGAACTACTTGTCCGGCAAGAAAATAACTTTCATATAAGGATTCAGCATGTCTTCTTACCCCTAAATCAATCAATAGCTTTTAAAAAGTATTTTGCCCCTTAACTTGAATCCCCCACCCCTAAACGTAGGGCTGCCCATCTACGAAGTAGACCTTACCGGCCCTTGACCCAAAGAATCCTCACACCAAGTTTCATCAAGATATCTCATTCCCTTCGAGAGTTATCGTACTGACAGACGGGCGGACGGACGGACAGACGGATAACTTTTGAGATGTCATTGATATCCCTCCACTTACGTTTTGGGATCCCAAACACTGTTATTGTTAAGAACTCAGATTCCTGCGTAAATTAGACCCCAGTAGTTGGTTCCCTATGTGAACCTGCGATTGCCCTTCTCCATTTTCTCTCTAAACGACATGACGTCTAGTCACAATTTTCAGAAAAAACTACTTAAAAAAGCAAAATGTTTGTATCACTCTTTTCATGAAGAAGATAAAGCCGTCATTCTTTCATAGCATGATCTTGATGTTACTCGCTACATTCTTTAGCAGTTTCAGATGAAGAGATTGCGGCGCCGCTGGCAGCAATATTCAATCAAAGTCTTATTGAAGGACAGTTTCCTGAATGCTTCAAGACAGCGCACGTAACGCCTATCCCGAAGAAGAAACAGCCAGCCAGCATCAACGAGCTACGACCAATCTCAAATACTTCGTTGTTCTCCAAACTACTTGAAGGCTTCATCTATAAAAAGCTCTTTGAGGAGATACAACAAAAACTCGACCCCCAACAATATGGATTCTGCCCTGGATGCAGTACCAATCACTATTTGGTCCAGCTTCTCGATGAAGTTCTGTCACACCTTGAAAATGACGGAGCTTTCGTCGACACCATTATTGCTGACTTTGTGAAAGCGTTCGACCTCATGGACCACAAAACTGTTCTACAAGAAGCGGCTAAAATGGGAGCAAGTCAGCACTCATTGTGCATGCTGGCTGGTTTTCTCTCTGGCCGCTCCCAAAGAGTCATACTAAAGAACGTCATCTCGGAGGTGAAAGCGATAACTTGCGGAGCGCCTCAAGGAACTAAGCTAGGATCGCTGGTCTTCCTGATCGTGATCAACCGACTCCTTCAAGACATCAAAAACAAATACAAATTTGCTGATGATCTTTCAATCAATGTACTCCGCAAGTTAAGCGACCCGACAGGCGAAGATCCTCTGGTTTCGAGGATTGAAACACTGACAAGTGATGCCGAGGATGTCAAGCTAACGCTCAGCACAGAGAAGAGCTCCATCCTCAGGTTTTGCTTCCTGAAAAGAGAAGTACCGTGTATCCAGAGCCTTGGTCTATCTACAGTAAACTCGGTAAAAATCCTTGGCATTCACATTGACAGCGACTTGAGCTGGAAAACCCAAGTAAACAATATAATCAAGAAAGGCGGGTTACTTCTTCAACTATTTGCGGTGGTTCGACGATTCTCCCAGGACCGGAAGGTTCTCTTAACAGTGTACAAGACACACATTCGGCCCAACCTTGAATATGCCTGTCCGGTATGGCATGCAGCATTATCACAGGATCAGACGGACAAGCTTGAGGCACTACAAAAGAGGGTCTGCAAGATCCTCTTGGGTAGCCAGTATAACGACTACGAGTCAAGTCTAGAAACGCTAAGACTGCAAACGCTTTCCAGCCGCAGGCACTGCCTACTGATGGACTTTGGCAAGAAATGTCTTGCTTCCCCGTTACACCGAAGCATTCTGCCAGACTTCACGGACAAAATAGTTACAAAAAGTCGCCCAAATACAAGACTCAAATCAAAGCTGAGTGAAGTGGAGCAGCTACAAACGCCTCCTTGCAGGACAAGCCGCTATGAGAAGTCGTTTGTGCCTTATTTCGTTCAGAATTTTAATGAAAACAAGCTCAGAGAAATTGACTGCTGATTGAATTAAATTGTAAATATAAGATCTGAGTAATTGTAAATATATTTTTGATTTAGTTTATTTATTTATAACTGTCAATATTTCTGCTTAATCTCAATTGTGCATGTTGTGTGTTTTGTATCATTGTCTTCTTTGTGACGCGTCCAAACTATCTAATAATGATATTGGCAAAATAAATTGATTGATTGATTGATTGATTGATTGATTGATTTTTTTTTTCTACAGGTGGCAGACCAGCATCCAAGTGTTCAACCTGCCACACTGGCAAACCATCCCCACTCTCTCCTACCTCTTTTGTGTTATTTTGAAAAACTTCAAAAAATGGATTTTTTAAGACATTTTTCAGTAGCAATTGAGATATTAAATAAAAACTCAGCCTTATGTTACAGCCATATGTTGACATAAATATCTAGTTTAATTTTCTAGGATATTTGTTTAACCTAGGCTAGTCTTAATTCTATTCTGTTAGGATTGGTTACCTACTTCTAGGCTGAGTACCTCTTCTGTTTTACTTTGGCAGTCATTTTGTTTACTTCAGATTGTACATTATCTGGCTAAATATAAAAATTTAAACAGACCTCTCATGAGACATTAAAGTTTAATGAAAAGCCAACTTATTTTTTTATCATTGAATTGAATACAATGAATTGTTTGGATTCTGTTTACAGATTTTTCGGTTTTCCACTATCTGCTCTAATAGTGACGTTCGGAATATCTATGAACAACGCAAATTCTTCTATAACGCGAACAATTTGAATCTCAACACAAATGTCGATTTTTCTGTGGCTTACGGTGCGCCAGATGCACTACTCATTGCGTTTCCTAAATCGTGTTGCTTCAGCATACAACACAGGTACAAGCGCATAGAGTTACCACAAATCCGTCATAGAAATTCCACTGTACGAAAATCAGTTATTCTCCACTGTACGAAAATTAGTTATTCTACACTGTACGAAAACCAGTTATTCGTGAATAGTGGAGCAACGAAGCAACGTATTGTCATCGGTGCCTTCAAGTCTATTTGACTGAAGAAGTGGTGGGTAACTAGATTGTCTTTTCTCAGCCCTTTCCGGTTAAACTTTAAGTAATATAACTCCAGTAGAGCCACATTAATTTGACATGCCTAACTTTGAATGTTAACGAAGAATATGGGGCAAACCTGGCTAGAATTTATTGAAAAAATGAATGAAAAATAATTAGAGGAAAAAGATTTCATCATAAAGCAGTACAATTAAGAATCTTTAGTCTTTTACTCTTTTTTTCTCAGCCTGTTTTTGGCACACTCGAACAGCAAAATTACAGATTCTATTATTGCAACAGTTCTATGTTACTTTCGTGACTATCCAAAGTGTCACAGTAGAAGATAAAGTATAATCAAGAAAGGATCAGCAAATGAAGTGACAGACTGAAAGGATTTGACTTGTTCAAGCGTACCTCTACTAGCTTATTCTTCTACTCACGGTTAAGGCACTGTTTGAAAGCATCTAAGCTCTGCAGGCAGTATTGAATGTCAAAGCACATATCAGTTAAGGTATCGCCTTAAATTGGTTTGCTTCCAACGATACTGGTATTAATTTAAAAACCATACTCACTTCTGATTTAACTTGTGGCTTTCCTGTGGCTCCCATCCCTAGGGACTTCTAAGCGTTCTTGAAGATTTGAAAATTGATCTAATGGAACTTTTGGTCCCGAAAAAAATTTTCCAAACGTTCTTGAAGATTTGAAAATGGATCTGATAGAACTTGATAGAAGATGTTCCTCTTTTTGAAGAAAGAAAACTTAGTCAGTAAGTTCGTGGATCTGCTTACCTTCCCTGGTTGACCCAGTTGGCTGTATTTAGTGTTGTATGTGCATACCAGCCTGCAGTACCGCTCTCTTTCTGGCCTTGCAGCAGAAGATTCAAATTTTAAATAAATGATGATTTAATCCGTAATATCTTTAAATACATAAAATATCTTTAAATACATAAAATAACTGTCAATTCAAATAAAGCCATTTTAAGCACTGTCAGTCAACTCGACAGGTCGATATTACATACCTGATAACATTAAAATTTCTAAATAAAATAATCAAGTTCATAAATAAACTAGGTACATCGACAAACAATTGACAGGTCAAAATTACATGAGATGACTTAATAGTGAAACCTGTCTCAGAAACATTAGTAAATAAAGAAAAGAATATAAAAACTTGCTAAAGCCTGTTTGGAGGATTTTAGAGGAATAGCAGTCCGAATAGCTCTGGATTTCTATCAGTTCTAAACGTTCATTTTTTAATTTTACTTCCAGGACGTCACGTGCCCTCAGTTTCTAGCATACGCACTGGGAGAGAACGATGCGAATCTTTTGAAGCTATCCCTTGAGACTTTGGCGTTGTTGGCCGACACGCACAGGCATAAGTTGAAGCTTGGGTCAATCTTCGGAATCTTTGAAGCTCTCCAGGCGACAGCAGAAAAGTAAGTCTTGATTTGCCAGTTTTTCTTAAAAGCTAGAAACCGTGCAACGCAAATCGTTGATTTTTGTGGATGCTGTTCCAGACGTTCGGCATACCTACAGTAGAAACTGTTGGCAAAGTTAACTGCTTGAACTCTCGTGTCGACAGCAGAAAAGTAAGCCTTGAGCCTTGATAGGCTAGCTGTTGTTGAAGCAGCGTACCACAAATCCTCATTTTGTATATGCTGTAACAAACGTTGGGTAGATCCATAGTTTAAACTGCGGCGAAACGTAACAAAGTAAAACGACGATGGCGATTAGCCTATGCCCCAAAACCATAATCCACTGAGAAAGAATTTAAAAAGTTTTTGTTTTCAGAATTTGACTGGTATCATTCAAATTTTGTTGGGTTAGATGCCCAGCATTAGTAAAGTCTAATAATGATAATAATAACAATAATACAAAGCAAGAGAAAAGGCTTTCGCCTCTAAATAACTCTAAGAAATTTTGAGTACTCGAAGTGATCAGAGTTAAAAATCCCATCAACAATGCACTTGAAACTATTGATCGATTTAGTATTAACCGCATCTTCGGTAAGGCTGTTCCAAGGATCAACAATTCTGTTGCCAAAACCCCACTTAAAAACGTCCTTGTGGAATCTTGATTTTGCGAGCTTGTACGCGTGCCCCCGATGATGAGGGGTTCATGCTGAATCTTTCTAATCAGTCACTTTAAAATTGTCATAACTTCCATTCATTAATTTGAATGTTTCAATCAGGTCTCCTCTGCATGCAACGGAGGGAAGGCACAACTTGGCTAATCGTACTTGGTAGGGAAGTTCGCGCAGATCTGGTACCAACTTCCTAGCTCTCCGTTGAATTTTTTCATAAGACTCAATGTCACAATTGTAATATGGCCTCACTATGGTGTGGCCATATTATACGATCGGGCGAACCATCGACTTGAAAAGAAATGAGAACAAACCATCCTGCTTAAATGTAAAGTTTCTTCGAATTACACCAAGGATTCTATTACACTTTTTCATGGTAAGGTTGTAATGTTGAGAGAAACGCTGATCACCGTCGATCAGGACCACTAGATCCCGTTGGGTCATTCATCTGGGTATCGTATGGCTGTTGAAAGTATAGAAAGTTTTAAAGTGAGAGGGTCCCAGGCGAAGATGGTGACTTTTTCGACGTTGACTTCCATCAGCCACACTTGCATCCGGAGTTCAATTTTGTGAAGATCATTTGGAGTATCTGTGAATCTTGGGAACTCCTGATGACCCTGTAGATCTTGGTGTCATCCGCATACAACGCTATATAGGAATCAATGCCGGGCACTAAGTCATTAATGTAGATATTGAAAAGTAATGGTCCCAATACACTACCCTGGGGCACTCCACTTGTTACAGAGACGGAAGAATTACTCAGCTGCCCGTTTACTTTGACTCTCTGTGTCCGTTCGGAGAGGAAGCCGGAAATCCATCTGTTCAAGCTCCCACGTATGCATAGCTTCTCGAGTTTCACGAAGAGTCTCTTATGGGGAACTTTGTCGAAGACTTTTCGAAGGTAAAGGTACAGGACAACTACTTGGAATCCAGAGTCGATGTACTTCCTCCACTGTTTGGTTGTCAGTAATAACTGGGATTCAGCGGATCTTCCTTTGATAAATCCAAACTGCTTCTTTGTTATAAGCTTCCTATCCAGTAGATGAAAGAGAAGGTGATCAGAGGCGATTCTTTCAAAAAATTTGGATGTTACGCAAGTAAGGCTAATTGGCCGATAGTTGTTTGGATCTTCTTTCGAAGCACCACCTTTAAACACTGGGGTAACGACAGCTTGCTTCCAAAGATTTGGCAGTTGGCCAAACGACAAGCTTTTCCTAAAAATCACAGTCAAAGGTTCAGGGATAAGCTCAGCAGTCTCTTTCAAAGTTCGTGGGTGTAAACCGTCTGGGCCCTCAGACTTGTTTGGGTCCAATACCTTTAGCTTTTTGCAAACTACTGCAGGGTCAATTATGGGGTCAGAAAAGTCTTGCTGAGAGGCATCACTGTCAGGTAGAGTAGATAACTAGCGTTTGGCGTAATTCCAGACTGTGGATATATCTAAAGTTTGACATAACCTTTCCAAAAATAATGTTCTTTTGGGTGAGTGGCAACGACACAATCAGTCCTTAATGGCGATTTATTTTCCTGAAGCAAGTATTTCAAGCTCTTCAGAACCATCATCAGATTTAGTGCTCGATAGTTGTCATTAACCAATGGCTCGCATAGAAAGCTCCCTTTTCATAGCCACAGAAACCATGTTCAAACCAAGTTCAAACTGCGACTTAGCTAAGCACCTTAGAAGCAGCCTATGTAAAAGCAGCGTATGGTATAACCGTCTAGAGAAGGCATTTCGCTTTTCAGCCGAAGGTAACAAATATGAGGCCTGGCCTGTAAGTAAGTTAAGAAGTAATTTATCTATACCCCGCCATTTTGAAAAAGCGGAGTAAATGAAAGAAAATATATAAAACACATAACACACACAGAAAATTTTCAATCTTCGGCCAGGAAGCAGTGGTGTAGGCTCACCTAATCTAAGAAAGAGTTTTAGGACATTAGCCTAGACATGAAGGGAATTGTTTAGCATGGTAACTATGGTTGCGTTCCAGAACTTAACGACTGTTAAGAGATTATTAACTTTTTGCGTTCCAGTATTCTGATTGCAAAATTTAAGCTCCGCCCACCTACGATTTCCGTTGCAAAACTTGACGATTGTTAACTATTTTGTAACGATGGTTGTTGAGCAAAAGTTAGCAACTGAGGAATTAGAAAAAAGTTAACAATCGTTAAAGCTGTCGTTAGGCTTGCCCCGATATTAAGTTGATGATTGTTAACAATCGTTAAGTTCCTGGAACGCAACCTATCTAAAACCTTGGAGGCTATAATGTTTTGCCTTTTATGTAATCCTTCAGGATACGTCGCTTATACGGAACAAAGAATCCCCCCCCAAAAAAAAGTTCCAGCTAGACCAGGGGCCTCACAACTAGGGCACCCTCCCCCCAATGTTGTCGGCCAGTCGGTAAAAAAAATGGCTGAGTTGGCGCGAATCACTGCGATTTTTTCGTAAAACCAGTCGATTTTTTATCTTGGAAACAGTCGAATTTTTTTTTAAATACTCAGTTTCTCGTATAAATAGTCGATTTTTCCTTAAAAATAGTAGATTTCTTAAAATCACCAATTTTTCGTCAACATAGTCATTTTTTTTCAATAATAGTCGTTTTTTCTGCAAAACCAATCGGTAAAAGGACCAGCCAGTCGGTAAATACCTTGCCCCCCCCCCCCCAAACATTTTGGCAAGTAACGCCTCTGATCTAGACCCCAATGACACAACCATTCCAAACTTCAACTTAATACCTCTCATGGGTCGTATCGCAAGTTATAATCTGGGTCCAGTTTCTCCTGAAACGGGTGGGGGGGAGTGGGGAGCGCAGTATCGTCAAGTGTAGCAAATTTAAATTCTATACATGTAACGATGCACATTCGATACATAAGAAGCTTGTAAGATTATTCTTGGTCAAAATTATTGTACATACAAAGATAGGATCAAAAACTTTGTCTTCCTACTTCGGCGTGCCGTAGACACAAGCTTACCATTGATTTCGGACTGAAATATCTATCTTCAGAAAACCATAGATGTATCATTCCAGATTATCCATCGCCGAATGCTACTCAGCCCAACACTAGGCTAAAACTGAAAAAAGAAATCGGCTTCAAATTACCCGCCCCTAGTTCATTCGTCTGACCGATATTTGTCATCATTCGTACCTTATTTTATTTCCCATTTTAACTCTTTGAGTATGACTTCTATTTTATTAACTAGGCATTATTATCATAAATTGTTTACTTTGTACAGCATTGCTTTCACATGTGTATAATGGACCCTTTCCTGTTATGGGTCCTTTAACTCTTAACCCACTGTTACGAACTTTTTAATCTCACTGTTTATGCAACGCTACTCTGTACATGGCCGCCGAGCGGTGTAGACCATGCTTAACGGTACAAGTAACGTGCAAAGAAACTAGTGTCTACCTCGTTTGTCAGCACTTAACTGTTCATGCTCTTCGGCAAAGACCTTCGACAGGTCCAACTCCAAACGAACTGAATTAAATTTCTCCCAATTCTCCACCTCAAACTTGAATGACTGAGATTAGTCATCGCCGTGAACCTGAATGTTACCTGGCAGATTAAACTGAAAGAACCAAGGTGTAGCCTGCTCCCTCGTGAAAGTACACCTTGGTTACATGTGTTACGTCATGACGATCCTCTGCTAGCCATACTCTGTTGATCTATGTTGAATATATATTTATTTATTTATTAGCAGTTCCCAGGCTTCACCTTCCGATTGCCATTTCGGCCTTTCAGTAAAGCCAACCCTGCCAGGTTCACATTCTAGATTCTAAATTATTGAACCTTTATGGAAAATAATTTTAGAGTGTTTTGCGATTATTTTTCATTTCTTTGTCCTTTTCTACTGTATATACGGCCTGGGTAAGTACGTCATAAATCCTTCATTTACTCACATGATCATGTGATTACCAAATAGGCAGATTAGGGGCCAGTAGAGGGATAGAGAGCATGTTCCACCCTCGTACCAATGTCCAATAGTAACTATTAGTTACTATTTCCGTTCCATCCTCACGAAAAGTTACTACGCTGACCGTTCCAACCTTGTCGGAGTAGTAACTAATAGTTACTATTTGCTTACCATGCACGGGAGCGTGGTAAGCGTAGTAACTACGTATCTCTGTAACGTGATTGGTCGGATTCGCCCTTGGCATGATATCCCGCTGGAAAATAGAAAGATCGTTCCAGCCTTGATGGCAAAAAGCCAGAATTCGTGAAGTCATGTGTAGTAACTACGGTAAGTAGGATGGAACACGCTCAGAGTCTCATCATTGTTTCCGTGTCTTATGTAGCGTTTACGCGGACAAGAAATCCCGTGAGTAGAAAGGAATTCTGCTCGGCTCGAAAGGATTCCGTTCGGAAGAGACTAGAAAAAAAGTCTAGCTGGACGAGAATCCTTTCACGATGAAAGGAATTCCGGGCTACTTGAAAGGAATCTCGTCGGCGGCGCTGGTAAAAAAGACTAAAAAAAAGTCTAGCTAGCTTTTGAGAGCAGCAGCTATCAGTACCGAGACATAAATGCTCTCAAAACCTTTATTGGCTAGTGAATTTATTTTTGTCAGATTTTCTGGTTTGAAGAATTTAATTTTTTCCCTCTGCGTGTAAACATAATGTTGTCGCCAAGATCGGATTCTGTTCAAGTTTTCTTGTACTTTTAAACGCTAACTTTTAAACGCTGCATTAGTTTTATGAAAGTATCAGTTGGATACTGTATCGTCAACGTGATTTTTCTAGGGAAGAACTCGGAGACGAAATCAACTCCACAGCATTGAGTCTTCTCACGGATTTGAAGTTTGCACGCAACAACAAACCATCGAGAATAGCTGCCACCTTTTCCGGGCCTCTGAATAAAGAACCTCAGAGCCCAACCGTGGAGTCAAGAAACTTGTATAACAACAGCACCAGAAGATCCAAAATCGTCACCCTGCATATCAAAGCGATGAAAACTCTGGTAAGAACTTTGTGTGTTTTGCGCACTACATTAGCTAGAGAGTTCCTGTCATTAGTTTCGTTTTTGCAGATACTATGATATCTGAAACCACGGTCTAAATTCGTCTAACGGAGATTCGTCCGGAATGATGCAGACAATGTCTGTTGACCACGTACCTCTGGATATGGGGTTTCCCCTAACTAATCGCTCCGATCAGGGTGGCCTCAACCTCATGAGGTGGGTGGAGCCCACCCCAGGATTCTCAGTATCCAGGTAAATCCTGGCTCTAATCAGAATCCAGGCCTAGGGTCGGTTGGGCTTGCAACCCTCCACCTGAAACCGATTGCAATGAATAGCTTAGCAACTGCCTCGGATGACCGATCTTCTTTTATCCCATCACGACCCTTGCTTGCCCCTGGACTGAGAAATGACCAGCGTTTGAATCTCCTTGACCAAGGTGGCCTCCGTATTGCCACCTGGAATGTATTGACATTGAATTTTCCCGGAGCAAAGACGCTTCTGGCGACGGAACTGAAGCGATTCCGCATCTCTATTGCTGCAATAACAGAAACCCACCTAGTCGGGAATGGGACTGATCCCATAGGTGAGGGATACCACCTTCTATGGTCTGGACAGACAACGACTAGGAGAAATGGGGTCGGACTAGTTCTTGATAACAAGTCCATAAAGTGTCTACTGTCATTTACTCCCGTCTCGGATAGAATAGCTAATGCTCGACTGAGTCACAAGCAAGGAAAAATCACAGTCCTTGTCTGCTATGCTCCGACAAATGAAGCCGACGACGAAGCAAAAGAAACTTTCTACTCTGCCCTGGCTAATGAACTGTCCAAGATATCCCCCCACGATATTGTCATCCTTTTGGGTGATCTGAATGCAACAGTGAGCGACAACCACGACCTATGGCGGCAAGTCATCGGACCAGTTATTCCGGACCCTCTATTTGATAATTTTGTAGCTAAAGCTAATAATATTCTGATTCTGAAGAATCTGTTTCCGTTTTTCGCTAAAAAGCCAATAGTTAAGTAAGTACAGTGCTTTGTTTAATGTACGTCAATTGTTATTTATTGTTATGAAAGTTATTTGTATCAGTGTTTTTTAAATTTATTTTAGTACTCCTCATTATATATTCTTTGAGGGAAATAAATAAATAAATAATAAATAAATAAATAAATGACAATGGGCTAAGGCTCCTTCAACTGTGCAGCATGCATAACCTTGTCATTACGAACACGCTGTTCGCAAGGAAGGATGTTCACAAATACACATGGTACAGCAACGACGGCCGTACCAAAAAAATGATCGACTATATCATTGTCTCGCAGAGATGGAGATCCTCGATTAGTAACTGCAGGACGTACAGGTCAGCCGAGATTGGTAACACTGACCATCGCCTCGTTGTAGCTAATATGCGACTGAGGCTCCAAGCCCAGCGCTCGCAACCTAGACCGACCAAGATTGATGTCTCTCGTCTCTCCGATCAAGAGATACGGTCCAAGTATGCCATTGATGTCTCGAACCGCTTCGACGCACTCCTGCCATTTGCAAGTTCTGAGGACGCATGGATCTCGTTTAAGAAGAATGTCCTGGAGTCAGCGACCGCAAATATTGGACGGGCGAAGCGTGCTAAGAAAGCGTGGGTTCAGTTCGATACGCTTGACGTCATTGAGCAGAGACGCAAGGCAAGGCTCCTGGGCGACATGCCGACCTACAGGCGCCTCAATGGTGTCCGCAACAAGCTGATACAGCGAGACAAGAAACTGTTTGTGGAAAGGAAGGCAAACGAGCTGGAGGACGCAGCCATGAAAGGGGACGTCGGGAGCCTCTACAAGCACCTCCGTGACCTCACAAGCGACAAAGCCCCCTCAGTTGCATCTGTTGTCTCTGCGGACGGCCAGCCACTTAGTGACGAAGCTGCTCAGGTCAGTCGATGGAAAGACCACTTCTCAAGTCTCCTCAATGCCGATGCTGTAGCACAGACTGACCAGGAACTCGCACGCCTAGCTGCCAGCACTCAGGAAGTGCCGTCAAACGAACCAGAGACTTCCTTCACGACAGCAGAAATCCACTCTGCTTTGAAACGTCTAAAGAATAACAAAGCGGCGGGCGTATGCGGAGTATCCGCTGAGCTCCTGAAGTATGCTGGACCGGCGATGTTACTTTGGCTGCAAATGCTGTTTTCCGTGGTGTGGCGCACTGAATGGGTCCCGAAGGACTGGCGACTTGGCATAATCTTGCCCCTTTGGAAGAGAAAGGGGAGCAAGAGCATCTGCTCTAATTACAGAGGTATAACCCTTCTCTCAGTCCCTGGAAAGCTCTTTGCCATGACCCTGCTAGACAGATGCTCGAGTATCCTCCGAAGAAAAAGGAGAGTTCAGCAGGCCGGATTTATGCCAGGGAGGTCCACTGTCGAACAAATCTTCACTATGCGCCAGTTAATTGAGAAAACTAGAGAATTCAGGAGGAACGCATACGTGGCCTTCGTAGACTTCAAAGCTGCTTTTGACTCCGTCGATCGCAACTCTGTTTGGCTAATACTTAGATCGACGGGTCTACCAGATAAATACTGCAAGCTTTTTGAAAAGCTGTACGAAGAGACCGAGAGTTGCGTCCAAGTCAATGGAAAACGGAGCACGACATTCAATATCAAAACTGGCGTTCGCCAAGGGTGTGCCGCCGCCCCGGAATTGTTCAATTGTGTGATAGACTATGTGATGACAAGAACTACAAATCGCCTGCCCTTTGGTCTGCAGTTTGGAGATCGCATTCTGACGGATGCGGACTTCGCAGACGATCTTGCTCTCGTTGCCGACTCAATCGACCAGCTGACTGACGCTCTGGAAGTCCTGAAGGAAGAGGCAGCAAAAGTGGGGCTGAAAATCAACTGGCTCAAAACTAAGATTATGGCAATTGAACCCCCAGGTCCAGTCTCGCACCCTGATACCATAACTGTCTGCGGAACACTTGTTGAAGTCGTTAAAAACTTCACTTACCTCGGCTCTGTGCTGTCCAATGATGGCTCCGTAGACGAAGAGGTATGCAGCCGAATATCGAAAGCCTCTTCCATCGTCGGTAGACTCAACAGTCAATGGAGAATGCCGCACATCTCAAGGCGTACGAAAATGCGAATCTATAACGCATCCGTAAGCTCCGTCCTGCTCTACGCGGCTGAAACCTGGCCCCTCAAATCAACCATCCTTAAAATGATAGACGTCTGTCAGACGAAACAGCTTCGCCGGATTGAGGGATTCCGGTGGGATGATTTTGTAAGCAACGCAAGGTTGCTTACTCTCACCTCCCAGGTGCCATTCTCCGTCCAAATAGCGCAGAGGTCTCTCAGATGGTTCGGACACCTCCTACGAATGCCGACATCAACGCCAGCCCGAATAGTGTACGATTTCGACCCAAAAGCACATGGCTGGTCTCGCCCGAGGGGCAGACCTCGGACAAGGTGGAAAGACAGCCTCGACAAATTCTTGGTGATGGCCAACATTGCTGTCGACGAGGCGTCTCATTTAGCAGCAGACCGGTCCGCCTGGAGAAGTCAAGTTGCGAAGCTCTCTACGCCGCACCCCATGCGGCAGGAGCCTTAAGTCAAGTAAGTCAAGTTAGCTGACACCACGGTCAGAAGACGTTTTGTAGTTACTGAGTACCTGGCTAGTTACCGTGGTAACTGATGTTGAGAGACCAGGTCCGGACCGTAGCATCTGCAAAAATCATCTCACTTTTATCGTCACCAACACAAGGGCCTCGGTTGTTTTTTTTTGTTTTTTTTTATCAAATTAGTAGAAAAAAAGTTTGGATTTCTTTTGGGTTGACGTGATTTTTGCTCAGTTTGACTCATGCAGGGGGTAAAGCGAAAAGGTCTTTACTCGCCAGGGTTGTAGATAGTTCGTCGTGGACGTAAGATTCTACTTTCGGTATCGCATGTATTGACAGTTTACTGATTTATGGGTCATTTACATCTGGGGTTTCACAACTGTTGATATAATGAAAGCATTCAGGGGGGACTCCCCCCCCCCCCCCTGAATGTTTTCGGCAATTTGGGGAAAAATAATAGCCGAGTCGACGGAAAGCGCCGCGATTTTTCGTAAAAACAGTCGGTTTCTCGTAAAAACAGTCGACTTTTTGTTTGGAAGCCGGAATAGAACTAAGATCTGAGAGAAATGAAAGCTACCGACAGTTATAGTATAGTCCCAAATATCATTTGTGCGATTTAGTATTGTACGAAGGATGCGGTGATGAAAATCTCTAACCTGGTGTTATCTGTTGCTTTAAAAGCTGTTTTTGGGATACGAGTACTAACATTCGTTGTTCTTTGTATTCAGACTAAAACAAAGTCACTTACACGTAGATCAAAGGATTCCATAAAACATTTTTATAACAACAACTTCTGCTCACTCCTCCAACTCTCTTGCTTTCTTATCTCCAACGCCTATCCGTCAGCTCCCCCCTGGCCCCCCACCATCTCCCCTCCCCAGTTTCAAAGCCCCCTTCCCAGACTAGTCAGGATTAAAAAAAAAACAGCGGATAACTCTGTTGTTGTCTCCTTGTTGTTTGTCATCATGATGTCGTAGAAGTCAGCAGATGCTTTTCGACGGTTTTCTTGCTCTTTCCTGGGAATGCTTGTTAGGCATAATATTTAATGCACAACTTTTTCAAAATCACAACAGATTGCATCACAAGTGTTCTCTGTTGAAACTGCTCATCCTTGTGTTATCTATTGTGAAACTTCTGACAGTGTTGTAGCCTATTTTTCGCCAAATTCAAATTCACTTTATTTTACCTGAATATTCTTGTTGATGACAAGAACAACAGCGGAAGTCCAAAACAGTTTAAAACACTTACAGAATTAAATTATTGATTATTGAAGATTTGTCCGGGTCACCGTTATAATGTTTTACGAAGTACGAACCAAATGACTTCAGGTACCGCTCGGATGAGTGGATCGGTGGTTGTTCCAGCTTTGCTGCGTTTTTGTTCTTTCTCTGAGCCTAGTGGAATGTTGAGTTTGTCGTGTCTCAAAACCCGGAAGAAGACCGCAGTGTGTTTCCGAGTCAATTATTTTTCGACCGAAATCCACAACCAATTTCTGCCTTCTCTCTTTGAGGGACTCCAACTTTAGAACTTTGAGGCTCGTCTCATAATCAACATAACCACTTCCCAATATTATTTTGCAGGCCCTTATCTGCAATCTTTCGATTTTGAATTATCTTTCTTTTCAATTGTCTCTTATTTTTAGGATGACCGAAATAGAATCGAGGACGAGCTGATTCGCATACGTGGTGTTATTTCGATCGTTTGTGACATACCGACGTGCAGAGCCACCTTGCGTGTTAGGGATCATATTAAGCCCGAACATCTCTTTGCGAAAATCCAGGCGGATGAACCAGAGCTTGTAGTCAAAAACGAAGACGGTAGAGAGGTAAGTTTTTAGCATATGCTGAGGAGGAATAGGATAGAATTCAGTCGACACACTTTTACAGTAAAACACCGAATTTGACTTTTTTGCTTTTTTTTCATGAATTGAATTTGAATAAAAGGACTAAGAAAAAAAGGGAAAAGGGAACGTGACTATAGGTTTGTTGGAAAGGTTGACAAAGAGGCGAACAAAGCCCTTTCTGTATCTTTCATGTGTTAGAGCAATTAGATTCACCTTGGGACTTTTTAGGATTTTCACGTTCTGGTCTAAGCCTTCTGATTGACATCCAGAAAATTTCAACCCTTTATAAATAGAGAATGGTCTTTTAAATTTAAATTGACGCTGGAGTGCGAATAAATATTCCCGTCAGGCCAAGCTGACTGAGAACCATATTTGATAGTGCAAAACGAATACGTTAGCTGAATTTTATTAGAGCTATATTTCGGCCCGTCTTGGCGAGGGTCCTCTTCAGGCTCAAAGCCGCTCAAGCTGGAAAAAACGAACTTGTGGGAACCAAATATAGAACCAAACGAAATATAGCTGTAATAAAATTCAGCTGACATATCCGTTTTCCACTATCAAGTATGGAGTGAGAATTTTTCAAGGGGGATATTGCGCAGTCTGGGGGGGGGGGGGCTTAAGGAGTTCTTGTAAACTCGATGGGTACTGGGTAGTAGGAGAAAATAGCTCTAGATGTGTAATAATATTTAGACCTGCAATTTGTGGAATCAGATCTTTTCCGGCCTCTATCAAGGTTCGGGGGGGGGGGGGCTTCGGAAGAACCATTCAGTTTTGACAGCGCGAAGCTTAGCTGATATAGATGCATACTACCCTTGCAAGCGCCATATGAGTTTTTAGCTCTTGTTGTAGTTTGTATCAAGCACGCTTATCAAGGTTTCCTATAGATTCCCGAATCTTTGGAGGTCAATTGGGTCGGGGATTCCAACTTTCAGCCAAACAGCGACTAAACCCTCATGCATTTTAGAGAAGACATTTCATTGTTATTGTTCGTACTTCGGTCATCCAGTGAAGTCATTCGGACATCCCCAGTCGTATAAAAATTCTGATCTTCGGCACGGTGCCCCAATATCTGGGCATGCCCCAATGTATGGGCATCATGCTCATACGTTAGGGGTACTATGCCCTGCAGCACGGCTATCGTCTCCCTGTAAAAATTTAAAGCAAATTTCCATTCCTGATTCTCAATTGAACAGATTTGTATGGGGGTACTATGCTATTACCGTACCCTTGTTACAGGGCATGGTGCCCCAACGTATGAGAACCCTGCAATAGGGTATGCCCAGGCGTTGGGCATCGTGCCCAGAAATTTAGGATTTGTGTGTGACTGGACCTCCCGTGTTTGCGATCGGTGTGACGTAACAGAGCTTCCAACAGGACGGATAGGTCCCTGATTTACTTATGTCACTAAAAATACTTCCAAGAGGTGCCTTCAATCTCTATTGTCGTTTAAATATTAAGAAAGAAATATTACCCCCCCCCCCCCCGAATAGTTTCGGCATCGAAAAATTACCAAATGATTTCAGTAAATTCTCTCGCCAAATTCGTGATAACTACCGAATACTGGCAATTATACCGAATCCCGATCATTATACCGAAGAGATTTGTACAGATAGCCTATTTAGGATTCTGTATAACTACCGAATCCCCGTAAATCGGAAAAATGCCGAAGAATTTTAGTGAAATTGTCCCCCCCCCCCCCCCCCTTCTCTCGTAAAAGGGAAATGGGTAAAAATATTCATGATTATGTTTTTTTGTGACGATCTCCTTTCAGACATTGAAGAGCCTGGCTAATGCAGAGGTGCACACCGACACGGTCGATGCCCTACCGGATTACCTACCCGAAGACGACCCCCCTGTTGACAACAATGCCGTCACGAAGCACCCTGTCTCTGATGCCGGATACAGCTGGATTTCGTCTGCCGCGAGTTTCGTAAAACGATCGTTCTATTGGTGAATTTTTCGGTAGGATTTTGTGCGCTGTAGTGTTTGCTAACGGTTAACTATTACGCGTCAGTCTGGTTATGACAACAGTACTAAAACAATAGTTGTGTTTTTGCATATGCCATGGTATCTGATACCACGGTAGCTGGATCTGCATTTTGTAGTTACCATGGTACCTTATACTACGCTTGCTTCGAAAGAAACGATAATTGCCAAATTTAAGTCACCCAAAAGAAATACCTAACCCACACATGTCAGAATTTTCATAACGGATAATACAAGGATGCGCAGTTTCAACAGACAACACTTGAGATGTAACCTGTTGTGATTTTGAAGACGTATGCATAAAAATCATCGCCAGGAAGAACCGGAAAAGCATCTGTTGACTTTTTTGTTTGTCGTCATGATGTCGGAAAAGTCAGCAGATGTCTTTTTGATGGTTTTTCCGCTCTTCCTGGCAATGCTTGCTATGCATAACGTTTTCAAAATCACAACAAATTACATCCTAAGTGGTGTCTGTTGAAACTGCGCATCTTTGTGTTATCTGGTATAAAATTCTGACAGTGCACTTCCATCATAAGTGTCAAACTTCTTTCCCACCAATATAGGAAGGGGGCTCTAGGCACTTGTCTTGGTGATGATGAAAGTATATGACGTTGGTGATGATGAAAGTAACGGTATATAACGGTCAGTTACCACGGTCCCGAACTGAATATCAGATAACACGGCAACTGGCCAAATCAGTAACTTTGACCCGCTGACCGCAGATTGTTGTATCAGACACCATGGTATCTGCAAAAACCAACTAATGCATTCGAAGAAGGGTGGCAGAATGTCTTATTGGTAATGTCAAGCGCGCAAGACTTCCGTCTTCGTTTTCGGTTTTCGAGGGCATGTAACTGCAGCAACTTCTGACCCCCAGATGCACCACACTCTCGTCGAAAATTCCGCACATCGGACGGAAGTATACCAGGCAATGGGCAAAATTGACTCTAATTAAAAGAGAAAGAACACGAGTTATTGAAGGACAGCTATTGGAAGACCTTGTGTGGGTAACTACGCTGTAATCTTGCAGGATTTGCTACGGGGATTAATATTGTCTCTACTGAGAAAAGATTTTCTCTTATTCAGATTAATCTTATCCCAGTAGAGATAAGGTTAATCCCAGTAGCGAATACTGTAGTTAACTTTAATTCTTACTCGGAGAAACTTTTTACAGTGTAAGTTACAAAGAACTGCTAATGGTTCCTTGGTCTTAGCGAGAACGGATCAGATAGGATGATCAAGTATGACCGAAAGTCACCGGCATACCATAGTATAGCCGGTCCTTTGCCTTGGTGGATCCTCTTTCGTTGCCATGGAGGGCTTTGTCAAGCGATGTCACGCAAGTTGTAAATCGCTTTGTCGGTCCTTGATCATAACGCATGGCTGTGATTCGTTAGATAAAGCCGTTAGTGCCAATAAGTAAGTAAGTAATTTATTTATAACCCGCCGTTTTCAGAAAGCGGAGTAAATGAAGAAAGTAAATAAAACACATAAACATACACAAAAAGACACTTAATCTGGAGTGTTACGCAATGTGGAGTGTTACGCAAACGTGGAAGCTACATGGGCTGCAGACAGAGGCGTTACTAGTCAAAATGTTTTGGGGAGTGGCAAGATATTTTGACAAAAAATCGACTGATTTTCAGATAAACCGACGGTTTGTAGAAAAAAAAAATGTACCGTTTTGATGAAAATCGACTGGTTTTCAGAGAAACCGACTGGTTTCATGAGAAATTTAACTATTTGTACAAAAAACCGTGGCGCTTCGCGCCATTTCGGTTATTTTTTAGCGACTGGCCGACAATATTGGGGAGGGGGGGGGGTGCGTCCCCCCATACGTGACGCCCTTGGCTGCAGAACATCGTACTATATGCGGTGACATGTCTTCGAAAGCATAAGCGACGATCTAAATATCATGGGTCGTTAGCGAAAGTAAGTGACGCTTGATGTCGGATTATTGCTTTGTTTTGGAATAACTTCATTTTTACTCACTGATAAAGGTTTTTCGCAAATTCCAGTATTGTTCGGCCTTATCTTTTAACTCTGTGTTAGCTTGAGATTTTAACTGATGTCAAGCTGTTCACAGTACTTTTTTCTTAGCTCAGATGTAAACTGGATGGCGTATGTATTGGGATTTCCAGGGATTGCCCCCCCCCCCCTTCCTTCTGTAAAGCATCAGGAAGGGATCTCGGCTTTTTAACTCGATGCAAAAAATCTAATGCTTGTCCCGTAAAAATAACTCTACCCCCCCCCCCCATCCACTAGTTCCTCAAGTAAGATATGCCGGTCACTAAATTCCATGAATCTTTCCACAGATTTTTCTGATGCCCGGGCCCCACTACGGACACACCTGTTCGTAAATCGTTCTTGACCCGTTTTCAAGACCAGTTTTAGACGTTCCTCCTTAGACCCGTCCATAAAATCTGGGATGGACAAATCCATCTCCCGTATTTAATTTGTTATAAACAACCAATGAGAGAAGAGCGTCCTAAAACGTCTTATAAAAGCCGGTCTTAAAAATGTCCAAAACCGATTTACGAATAGGTGTGTCCGTAGTGGGGCCCGGGCATGATTCTTTTTCATAATTTGTTTTTAATCCTATTTTGCACTTTTAACATGCGGAAATATACAGTCATCTTTGTGTGTGGTCTTTATTAGCATATTGAAAAATAAATTTTCTGAAACAAGTAAAAGTGGCTCCGAATGTTTTCATTGGATGTTTGATCAGCGACCGATGGTCGCGGAGGAGACTGCGGAGTGCCGACTTCTCAAAGAGGTTTGTACATCGTCCATGCACTAAACTGTCAGAAGTTTCATAATAGATAACATGAGGATGCGCGGTTTCAACAGATAATGCGTAACAACAGGTAACACTTCGGATGTTATCTGTTCTGTTTCAAAATATTATGCATAATAAGCGTTACCATCAGGAAGAACCGAAAAACCGCCAAAAAGTATCTGCTGAGTTTTCCGACGTCATGACGATAAGAAACAAAGTCAGTAGATGCTTTTTGACTCTCCCTAACAAAGCTTGGTATGCATAACATTTCATGCATAACGTTTTCAAACACAGCAGATAACATTCGAAGTGTTATCTGTTACGCATTATCTGTTGAAGCCGCGCATCCTCGTGTTATCTGTTATGAAACTTCTGACTGTGTATCTACGCTAGGCATGGACGTACTAGTTGGTCTGTTTCAACCTCTTACCGATAGTCCAACTTTGCCGAACCTTTGGAACCTTGTTGGACAACTGCGGAACCTTTGGAACTCTGCCACATTTCTTGATGAAAGTAGGATTTCCACTGTAACCCCCTTTTCAGCCAACAAGAGCACACCGGGTCTGGACAAGCACGGTTCCGACAGCCTTAGTGGAAACCCTACAAAAGTTTTGGGATCTGCCGACTTTTTGACGAATATTCGATAAAGAGATTTGCTCTCTGAACTGTAAAACAAATGCACCACACTCTCCTCGAACGTTCCGCACATCGGACAGAAGTATACCAGACAGTGGACAAAATTTACTCTAATTTAGGGAGGAGATCAGTCTATAGTTGCGTTTTTTATCGAAGTTCTGTTCGCCGTTAGCGTAGCCGGTTGCTTAATTTCCGTTTCAAACGCCGTCGAAGTTCACCGTTTGCTTAATTACTGTTTTTACTACTCCAGCGATCCTTGCCGGGTTGACGTTCCTTCGACGATTCAAGGACGACTCAGACGGCATTCCTAAAGTTCGTAAAGCTTATCGCAAAGTATACTCCGTAAAGTTTGTCGCCGCTTAGACGGGAATTTCACCTAGATAACATTACGAGAATTGTTTGTGGAAATTTGTTCTAGAAAAAAAAATATATATAACTGTTAGAGATAATGATTATCATATATGAACCATAGGTAGATATTTATTAATACTAAAAGCCATAATGGGCCATCAAGCAAAATTCGAACTTGCTAGCTCACGAAGTTCGACCGTCAGACTCACGAGTTTGAAGGACGAAGAAACTGTGACCGGCGACCAAAAACGGTAATTAAACAAAGACCTTTGAGGTTGAAGACAACTTGAAACTTCGATCAAAAACGCAACTTAGATTCAAGAACAGGCTGAGGGGTTGCTTTGCTCACCAACAAAACGGCTGTACAGTAAGTTCCGGGTGCCGACGGAGGCTTGTACAGTGGTACCCAAAAAGAAAGTAACCCTAAGGACATGGAACATTTATGGGTAAATAAGCACCTCTAATGGTTGCGTGGTCGGAGCCAGAACTGATCAGCTAGAATGATCAAGTCTGGTTGTAGCGGCACACTTATCTCGCTTTGCGCTAAATAAAGATACATGCAAAAATTCTTGGCCCTATCAAGTAAAGAAGATTCCGGAGCAACTTGGCCTTCGGAGATGTTCGGGAGAGCACTACCTCCCTAAAGCATTGTCCTAATAGGTGTAATAAGCTGAATAACGCTACACGCGATGTTTACGTCTTAATACACACGCCCGTTCAAATACGAACCCGAGAGGCTTTTATCAATGCAGCGAGCGGTGTTGCCAAGGACATACAGTGTTTCGAGTTTCTGAAGATCAGAAAAGTGTTCTTAGTGCCACTTGAAGTACACCAGTACAATTTGACGCCCAGTATATTGTAAAAAGCAGTTAAATCTACGGATGGGCAACATTGGTCTTCGAAGTAGCATTAAGCAGTCGCAACAGAACAAAACATGTTATTTTGAAGAAAAGTTGTTTCTTCAGCTTCCAACAAAGTAGAACTTTACTGCTTCCCGTGGCAACTCTGACGGCGCTGCTCCTTCCTCGGCCCGCTGGCGGAACCAACCAAGCGATCTGATTGGCCCTGCATAAGCCAGAATAGAACGCTAGTCTATTCTCCTTATTCACCTTATTACAGCGCGCTCCGAGGAAAAGAGGAATCTGTAATAAGTCTTATACGCGGTAATACACCTTATTACACCTGTTAGGACAATGCTTAAAGAACTTGCTAACTGAACGCGCCGTCGTAAAAAGTGGAAAACCAAGCAAAAGAAAAGTAGTCTAAAATAAAAGATAGATCTGATGGCCTACCCTACCATGTCTTTCAAAATAGAACACAACACTTTGAAGCTTCTCACGTTCCTATGTTTGAAAGAGACCTTGAAGATTTCGACGAAGTTTCCGTTGCAGGACTGGCAGAATTCGGCTCAGCAAAATGAAAGAATTTCCAAAGGCGTGGATTTTAGAAGCTTGTACTTTGATAAGGGAGCTAGGGATAGTATAAAAGGCAGAATAAGCGAGAGGGGTCCTTCACAAAAACATTTATGTTTGGTCGGTTATTCTATTGGTTCTACTGGCCGACGTGCAAAAACCGACCAAGAAGAGAGACTTCGTTTTTGTGGTGAAAGTTTAAAACCTTCAAGCTCTCATTTGCGATGAAACTTTTCTACAAAACTGGGAATTGTTTTATTGTGTCCCTTTCCGTTTTCGTCGGGTAGGTTGCATTGTATAATGTATTGTGCAAGCTGCTGCTCAAACAACTACAAGCTAAAAATAAAGCAGTATGCATGACGCAACTTCGACACAAACTTCCAAAGCAGCGCTTTATTGGCAATTCCGGCATTCAGTGTGTATTCCTACATTCTCAAAAAAAACAAAGTAATAAGGATGACGTAATTTTGAAAGAAAATTGCAAAGCCAGTCCACGGTTTAGCAGGAATTCCGGAACATTACTTCATCCAGTAGAATTATATAAGCCGAGTACCCGATTATCTTGTTCAGTTCTCCCTTTTATTTTGCTATTCTGGTTTCTTGTTAAACCGTCGATTGCTAAAATTTTTGCCGTTCTAAATGCTAAACTTTGGCTTCACCGTTTTAATTTATGCTAAAATAAAGTTTACTGTCCCCTTTTGTTCCTTCATAAATAATTGCCCTTCGCCAACCTGTATTTGACTAAAAAGGAATTCCTAATAAATATACTAACGCTAGTAATTTGTTCTCACTTGGCTAAAATGCCGGCGCGGTGGCTTATGCCGAAAAGCGATAAAGTAAGAATCCCTGTTCTTCTGAGTTTCTGCTTCCTTAAGTCAGGATCCCTGTTTTTCAACAAACCCGGCTCCTACTCTGGACTTGGGAAAATTGTGAGTAGGTAGGTTTGCTGGAATGGAATGGAATAGAGAAGTCAGAATAATCTTTGCGAAACAGTGGATGGGAGGCTGGGAGCTAGCAAATCTTAGTGGACTGAAAAAAAGAAAAAGGTACCTCAAGTTGGATTTGACCCCGTCTCGTTTGACGTACTTGGTGAATATTCTAATCACGAAGGAAGGAAGAATGATCTAGCTCTAGGTCAATTTATTTATAGTTCACCGATTCCGTGTCACGGGATCGGTGAATATTTAGGTGGAGATCGAATGTTTACACGGGGAAACAGAAATAAATTTTTAATAAAAAAGTCCGGGGCTGGAATGTCGGAATCTTGTAGGTAATCCAAGGCGCACCTGACTGGGCCTCAGGGGGAAAACCAAAGGGAAACCACATCTGAGTTGACGACAGTAAATTTTCAAATGTGCAGCTCGAGAAGGATTTGACGCCGTCTATTTGGCTTACAGGATTAGTACTCTAACCATATGAGCTATTGCGGGATGTGTGAACTGCGTTCGCAAGCCGCTACTATCGCTACCGCTCCATTGTCGGAGCATCGTAACAATCCAGGGCCCACGTTGCTACGATTGGCTTATTCAGTGTACTTCTGTTTTTCAGTTCACTAAACAATTTAACGATTCCAACTCGAGAGCTATTCAGGGGCTATTCCCTCTTCAGAAGGTCTGATCTTCTTTTGATTTCCCCCCCCCCCCCCCGAGGCCTCGCCATGTCCATGAGGGCCCTAAAGTGTATACGAGGCTTGACAATCGAGCCCTGTGGCCTAAACTCCTAAAATTTACTTCTGGTGTGTCTGTCACGGTAAAAAGTCTCTTGCATAAATCTCCACCTAAATATTTAAAGCGTATTCTCGCCGTTCCCGGGGGACTCGAAGGGAACGGCGAGAATAGAGGGAGCCATTCCACGCGGATTCCGCGTCCGGAAAACAACGAGAACACGGGGAATGCTTCCAAAATGAATTTTCTTCTTAAAATAAATATGATGTTGACGAAATTAGTCTGGATCCACTTTATTTTTGGTTTCGTTTATACTGATTGTTTTTAATTAATTTTACATTGTACCAACACCGGAAAAAATTGATTCCCCTCTGAATTTGAAAGGGAGTCCTTTTTGATGATGGTGATGATAATCGGAGCATTCCCCATCCTTGGGGTAAAGGGAGTGACTCCCCGGGACAAACAAAAAAGCGGGGACTTCTCAAGTTGAGTCCTCGGGAAACGGCGAGAACACGCCTTTAGTCTGCTCGGAGTCGTACGTATTCTAACGATTGAAATGTGGCTAATAAGTTGACCTGTTCGTGACGCGCATATCCTGTCACTAACTTTGCATAACCTCTATGTAAACACAAACACTTGCCACAAATCGTAGAATGCTAGAAGAAATAGAAGAAACCTCTGAATACTTAGCTACAGCGGCAACATGTCTGACCAGCAAACTACTGACAAACTTTCAAAAAAGTGAGAATTTAGGTGAATTTTCGTACCTAAAGCTCGGAACATCCATCTTGGTGTAGGCTAACTGCTTAGGATCGCTTGACTTTCTTGATTGCCTTTGTTGGATCCATTCAGGACTGGTCAAATTTGCTGATGCAACAGTGCATGTTCTTTAATTAACTTAAATATATTTTGAAATGTCGCCCAGATGGATTTTTCAGACGATTCTGAAGTGCCCTACAAGAGCAAATTCAAGTGTTAGAAGTATTTTGAGTGAACATGGTAACAGAAGCTGGCTTCTTTCTATGAGTGACAAGACTGGTCGTAATTGTCTCCTGAGCCAAAAGAAACAAATTCATCTTGGGACAACATGGTGTTCAAAGAAAAGGTGTGAATTGGTTAAAATATATGTCTCTGCCACAGCCAGTCTAGTACACTAGCCCCTTTTCAGGCACGGTGCTCAAACGTCTAGCACCATGCCTGGGTGCTAGACGTTCAAGCACTGTACCTTGGATTTCATGTATGGTGCATGGATTTCAGTATACAGTGCATACGTCAAAAACACAGTTTCTGTCATAACAACTGAGCACCAGCTCGGACAGGGCTGAAATTACTAGCATGAATTAGAGAAATCAAAGACAATCCTTTATATATTTTTCACAACAAAAACAAAAGGGCTGGGCTGATGACAGATGTGAAAAACCTCATTTCCTTTTCTACATAGTCAAGGGTTTTGCATGCAAAGTGTACTGTGCCTCACCTTTTTCTACCTAGCAGCCAACCAGAATATCGGCTCTTGGGGAATAGATAGGGAAAATACATGGAAAATAGATAGGGTGCTGCTAGGTTTTTCATCTCCATCATCATTAGAGCCCTTTTGTTTTTGTTGTGAAAAATATATAAAGGATTGTCTTTGATTTATCTAATTCATAGTAGTAATTTCAGCCCTGTCCGAGCCGGTGCTGAGTTGTAATGACAGAAACTGTGTTTTTTCTGTATGCACTGTATACTGAAATCCATACACCATACATGAAATCCAAGGTACAGTGCTTGAACGTCTAGCACCCAGGCATGGTGCTACACGTTTGAGCACCGTGCCTGAAATGGGGCTAGTGTACCAGACTGGCCACAGCTGATCCTTGCCTGTTAGTTTTGGAAGTGCCATTGGCAGTAGCCCGTATTTGCTGATTTTTGTGAGGCTGAAAGACAAATTGCTGTGAATATTTTCCATCTATTTTTCTATTTCTTGCCATCGAAATTGCTTCAGAAATATTTGAAATACACCATTGCATTCAGGAAAAAATACCATAAAAAGAGTGTCCAGACACTTCCTTTATTTTATTTATACTCATACAGGAAGGTTTCTCCAATCTCATACAAGGTTTCAAATTTTCAGAGTAAGTTTTTCCATGAGAATAATCTGTCAGGCTTAAAAAGGAACCAACAAATATGAAAAATATACTAGATTGAAGCTAATTGAATGGTTTACATACTGTACTGAATAATAAATATTGCTTCAATATTTCTAGGTAAACATATTTTTCCTTTCAAACAAGATCCCTTCATTCTAACCTTACCTAGATTGAATACAAAATGTCTAAAAAGGTTGAGATAGCAAAGTCAATAGCAGCTTTTTCAAAGCAGCTTCAAACCAAAAAAAAGGCACCGAATATGATTATTTTTGGACAGATGACAGCTCAAAAAAGTTGTATTTTGAGTCTTGACTGTCAGGACAGCATGTACATTTAATTTTAACATTATTGCAGCAAAAACCGAGGTATGGTAGTGTCAACACGAGTTATTATGCAACCTCAAATGTTGCCACAAAGATGCTAAAATTAAATTTCCATCCTGCCCTGACAGTCAAGAGGCAAAATCTTTTTTTTTTTTTCAACAGCCATCTGTCCAAAAATATTCAAATTCACTGCCTTTTCTTTGTTCTGAAGCTGCTTTAAAGAGGGATTGTCTCTTTATTAACGTAGGTAGCTGTATTCATCACTTTGTAAACTAGGGCCATGGATACAAGCTCAAGTAAAAATGAGGAGGTATTGTTTGAAAATAAAAATATGTTTAACCAGTGTTATTTCATACCAGCCAATACCTCCTCATTTTTACTTGAGCTTGTATCCCTTGCCCTGTGTTTAACTGGAAATATTGAAGCAAAACTTATTCACCAGTATGTAAATCATTCCATTAGCTTTGATCTAGTATGTTTGTCATGTTTTTTGGTTCCATTTTAGGCGAGATAGATTTTACTTCCCTGGAAATGTGAAATCTTGTTTTAGGTTGGTTACCTCTCCTGTACATGGAAGCAAGCTTTACATAAACTAACTGGACCTACATCCAGTCCACGGTACGTCCAATGTAAAAAGTTATATCAAGGACTGAATGGTGATTATTAATCATACCAGTAAATCACCCATTCTTAGCACTTGAGCAAGTTTCACACTTTCTCTTGCATTCCATCTGCAGTGACCTCCCATGCAAAACTCTAACAGCCATTTCAGTAAAAATCACAAAGAGAAGATGGCAGCAGTATGCGTTAGCATGATGATACTGTGATGACATAATGATTTCCTGGAATTTCTCCAGCTAAAATCGAAGTTTGCAGCCTATGATTTAGACACTTGTCATGGCGGTGTGGTCTTATTGGGATTAGTATTTTTCTAAGCAAGAATTTGGATACTTAGCAGCTAGGTAGAGAGGTAATATTGAACTCCAGCCAGTCTACCACAAACACCTTTTTTGGTGTATATCTGAGATTTGGCATAGGTACCCTATGCCTAATGCTATTTAATTTACCCTATGCCAAAGATTGGAACCCTGACCCTGACTAAATTGAAAATAGAGGAATTCTAATTGGTTGATTTCTGGCTTCACTAAAATCATCAATATTTTATTGGGTTAGAGTATCCAACATTGGTCATAGTGCATTGATTATTAGGCATAGGGCATGGGAACTAGATATACCTAGCGATTGGCATTGCCTATCCAAGAATTAACAGTTTGTGGTTGACTGACTCAAACATAACCTAAATTTCAGGAGAATGATTATCCAATAAGAAAAGGCCCAGAATTTTAAATTTTTTTAATTAGTAGCATACCTAATAATGGCATCAGCTCAGAGGAAGTGACCATTTTCTGATTCGCTTGCAAATTAGAACCATCAGTCACTGGCAGGGGCATCACATATTGGGGGGGGGGTCGGTCAGTCGGTAAAAAACAATTGGGGAGGCACGGGTTTTCGCAACAACTATAGTTTTTTGATGAAATCGTTAGTTTTTTTCTGAAAATCTGCCGATTTTCATCAAAACAAGACTTTAGAAGTAGAAGTTCAATCTGAAGTTGATTAGAGGTTCGATGTAGGGGCAAGAAGACATACTGAATACGCTTTGTTTTGCCAGAAAGGTAGTTTCTCCGGAATCCAGCCAAAACCGGAAGTTGGGCAGAAGTAAGGAAGTTAGGAGATACGACGTAGGCTATAGGGTAAACCATATGCTGAATCCATATCTGAATATTTGACAGCACAAAATGGATATCTGAATGTATCTGAACTTGGTGAAATTCAGCTGGGGTATCCGTTTTGCACTGTCAGATATGAACTTGGTCTTCCCCGATTATTACCATTGGCCTCAATGTGTTTCTAAATTTTAAAAGATCTGAATTGTCTGGAGCAAATATTAAAATTTTGAGATCCCATCGAAACCTTTAGTCTTGTTGTTGTTGTTGACGCAGCATAAACCAAGGAGTAACCTATGGTTAACTGGATTATAAAAAAGGAATTATGTATATGGTCATCAGGTGCTAAGAAAGGCAGATTTCGCAGTATAATTTGCTGCTACTTTTTATGGCACTTGCCCTTCGGCCAAGTGCCATATTACCTTACCTTAGACCTTAGTTCCTCCAGACCTATCGGTGACGTATAGGGCATCGACAAAGCCTCTCCATTCGTCCCGCATTAAAGGGGACGAATGGAGTGCCATATAGCGATCCCAGTTTCTGTCGGTCGGTCCTGGTTTACATAAGCTAGCACGATGTAATTTGGCGGGCATATTAGGGACTCGACTAGATTAACTTGGAAATGGTCAATTTTCCGATTTGACGATCTGGGGGGGGGGGTGAAGGGAGGGGAAATCCGGAGAAATTGAGGTATGTATAACTTTCAAACGGATGATGTAATCATAATGAAACTCAGTATTTGGAAAGACCTCTTGCTTCGGGTGAACCATTCAAATCTGAACCGGATCCAGTGACTTTGGGGGGAGTTAAAGGGGAGAATTGGAAAACTTAGGAAACGCTTCGAGTGAAGGGATCGTGATGAAAACTTGGTGGGAAGAACAAGCACAAGTCCTAGATGCAATGTTGACGTAACCGGACCGGATTTGGGCATTGTATGGGGGGGGCTGGGGCTGGATTTTGGTGATCACGCGAGTTTGGTACTATCAAACTTGGTAGGCTTATCAGGGACCCGACCAGATGAACTTGGAGATATATCTGACCATCTGTGTGGGAGGGGGTGGAGGGTGGGTGAATCCGGAAAATGAGGTATATATAACTTTCAAACGGGTAATCAGATCTGAATGAAACTTGATGTTTGGAAAGATCTCACTCTCGGACGACCCACTTCAAATCTGGACCGGATCCGGTAACTTTTGGGGGAGTTGGAGGATGGGGAACCGGAAATCTTCCGTGTCACTCGTGCTTGCCCTCTGCCGTGTGTATTTGATAATTTGTGTGTGTATAATTAGTGAAAAGAATAAATGAAAATTAACCCGAGTTCAGATCGGATCCAGTACGCTATCTGTGGGAAAGGGATTGGAGATGGGCACCGGAAATCTCGTGAAACGTGTAGTGTCGAAGGATGGGATGGAACTCGGTGGGAAGAACAAGCATAAGCCCTGGAAACGTCCTTAACAGAACCAGCTCGTTTCGGGGCTCTCTGGGGGGAGTTGGAGGGGGTTTCACGGAATTCCGGTGATCGCGAGTTAGGACACTTCGAGACGTGCCAAGGACGATGAGACTTGGCAGGCATATTAGCAACCGGACGAAACATCGGACACAATGCCTTAGGGAATCTTCTGTTCCTAGATCCAACCATTTTTGAGGGAGTATGGAGAAGGGGAATCTGGGACTTACTGTCTTCTGTTGGTTGTGAACGGGTGGACCAATTCGAATGAAACTTTATGAGTGATGAGAATCGGATGACCTAGATATGCAAAGCATGTGTCTGGACAACACGCAGCCATGGTTGGAGGAGTAAGAGGGGGAGAGCCGGGAAACTTTTTGACGTGCACAAAAAATAAACGAATGGGTCGAATGGGATGCAAGTTGGAGCGTACCGAGTTTATGCGGCCTAGATTTTGTTATTTAGTGTCCGGATCGGATCCAGCCAAAGTAGGAGGATGAAGCGGGAACCGGAAATTAACAGATATGCTCCGACTCTAGTCAAACTTCATGGACAGGAAGAGTAGATGTCAGAGAGGCGAAGTTTATGTGTCCGAGTCGTATTCGGACACAGGGGAGGGAGTTGAAGGGGGAGTCCTGGAAACTCTGTGGCTCGCATAGGGGTCAAACGAGTGGAACGATTTGAATAAAACTTGGAAACTAGAGAGCTCACATGCTCTAGATATAATATTTTAGGGTCCGTACCAGATCTGACTACGGTGTGTGTGTGTGGGGGGGGGGGGGTACCGGAATTTTCTGAAAAACGCTCAGATTCGAGTGAAACATGATAGGTCGTATGAGAAGATGCTTTAGATGGCCCGTTTATGTCTCCGAACTAGATTCGGCCGCGGGGGTGGGGGGTTACGAAAATAGTGCGGGATGCGTACGACCTCTATGGATCGAACGAGTGGATCCAAACTTAAGAACGTAGAAAAGTAATTTGCCCTAGATGATCCAAGGCAAATGCCAGACATACCCAGAATCGGGTGAAGCTAGATATCCTATTTCTAGGTCTGAACCTAGGCTGGTTGAAGTGAGTATTTTGTGAAATTCTCATCTACTTTCTTGCACCACCTACTCGTAACTAGTGCCATATGAGCTCGTAGCTCTTGTTAGTCCTTGTTACTACCTAACTTTTCAAGGAAAATTCAGTTCTTGCCATACAAAAAAAAACAAAAAATAACAGCTTTGACACTTCCTCTTTTCACCATCTAAAATAAACAATTCAGTCCTGATCGCAGTGGACTAGCGTAGAAGTCCTGATAGGAGTGGAGTAGCGTAGAAATTCATGTAACTGCTGCAGATACAAGATGATAGGGAACAGGGAACTTCACCATGTTTCCAACAAAGCACATATTAGCAAATGTAAAGAACAGCCAGCGGTGCTCCATAGTTGAATGTGCAAATTGGATATATCAGCTGATTTTATTTGAGTGATAGTTGAGCCTTCTTGGCAAGGGCCTTCTAGAGGCTTAAGCTAGAAAAGTGAACCCTGTGACCACAGTCTCACTTGGAAAAGTGATGTGCAGTTAGTTTGAACTGAAGAAATAATTGTAATCGAGCTCTGTGTAGCCAACCTTCTAGTCATGAAAAGAATGATGATTTATATGTTGCATGGCCTACCCAGTGGCGAAACTAGCCCATTGTCGTGGGGGGGGGGGGGGGGGCAAGCCCAGATTTTACCGACAAGATTCAAAAATTGAACGACAAAAAGCACCGTTGCCGCTGCGCTACGCGGCAACGTCGCACTCCCACGCGAACACATCTTACAACCGTTGCAATAATTAGTTGTAACACAGGTATCAATTGAGATGGTTTTCTAAAGAAAGTTAATGAATTCGCCATTCACTTCCTGGCATCAATGGTTATCACATGGAGCCAGGACCATAATATGCAGTCAATAGTCTTGCACTGCAACAGTGCACTGCAACAGATTACTTCACTGCTTGAAGATTTACGCGGCTGTCTTTTTCGCTTGTAAACTAAGCAACTTTGTGGGGCCGAAAACGTTAGCACATATGGGTTCGTAAAGTTTGTCTGTCCGTCTTTTACCATGATAACTCTCACAGGGGTTTTGATATTTTGTTGAAATTTGGTATGGATTCGTTGGACCAAAAGTACAGGTAAAGTGAACAGGCAATCTAGTTTTCTGGAAACTTGATGGCTGATGGGAGCAGATTTGCTGCTTCTGTGTCCGAACGAAATCCGAGAACTGAGTGGAACGTAGGGGTCAGAGTAACTTTCTTTGTACTCCTCAGAAACCAAACGGGTTCATGGGCCCTAGAAAGTGCTCGGATTCGACTGAAACTTGCCCAAGATGTTCAGTTTATCCGCGTCCGAGAACAGTGCTGCAAGGAGGTCTTGGAAATATTGTAATACGGGTAGGGGACGAATGGATAGACTGATTGGGATAAAACTTGAAAGGTACACAATTCATGGGACCCAGACACGTAATTTAAAGCCCAAACTGGATCTGACGTCCGTGGGGTGAAGGTGGGGCTGAGGGGTACCATTCTTGTAGGCTTACTGGACGTTTTTCGGAAATGCTCCGTTCGAATGATGCTTGATAGATGGTAGACGCAGATACGAAATATGTGCCATTTGTGTGTCCGAACCTCTTCTTGCCATTGTGGTAGTGCTGTGTGGGGGTGGGGGATTAGAGATGGCGATACTGCCCCAATGTGACCTAGTTGTGTTATTCAGATTCCAACTTCGTTGGGACGAGTTGGTAGGGGTATCACTGACGGGAATTTGAAGCTCATAAGTCAGTGAATAAAGTAAACCAAACCATGTACAGCCAGATTAGACAAGAAGCTTCCTGATTACCGACAGAGCTCTGTGGGTATCAGAAAGGGTATGAGGAAACTGTTTTATCAGAGCTCTTGCCAGTTTTGAAAACGGAATCTGCGCACCGTCTCCGCACCGACAAACAGTGCCGATTTCCAAACAAGAATTTTACTGATTTACCTAAACAGCTCTTGTCGGTACTGAAAATCGAATCCGAGTACCGACAGACGTTGCCGATTTCCCTACGACAAGTTTCATGATTTACCGACAGAGCTATTGTCGGTATCAGACACGAAATGAGGAAAGTGTTAGTCAGAGCTCTTATCGGCACCGAAAACCGAATCTGAGCACCGAGAAACGCTGCCGATTTCCCAGCAAGAAGTTTCCTGGATTACCGACAGAGTTTTTGTCGGTATCAGAAACGGAATGCTACAGCGTGCCAACCGACAAACGCTGCCTACTTCCCAACAGAAAGTTTCCTGTTTTACCGACAGAGCTTTTATCGGTATCAGAAACTCCGATTTACCGACAGGATTTTTCGTTGGGGGTGGGCATACTTATTGTATCCATCGTTTGTGTGGTTGAGTTGCTTTGTAATTCATTATTTTAGTGAGCTGAAGAGGAGACAGAAAGCCGAACAGAAGGCTTCGGAAAAAGCAGCCAAAGAATCTCAAGTTGTTGTGGATGGGCCAAAGAAGGCAGCAAAAACAAATGAAATAAGCGAAGAAGAAATCACACCCAATGTAAGTAAAAGACCCCTAAGAGGTTACAAGCATTTAAGACGGAATTGAATGCCTAAAAATCTGTTTGTTTTCTCAGTTCCCACTAATGGTTGGCATCACCAAACCCACAGAAAGTTCATCTTCGGAAATACTCCTTCAGTATTGAAAACTCAAAATAGAATGGCTCAGTTGCTTAGAACACAAAGGTTATCTAAGGGGAAAACTAGTGCTGAGAATTCATTTTTGACATGTTAATAATCTAAATTAATCTAGGGGAAAAAACAACCAGTGTGGTCTAAAACTGTGTTCAAAGAAGCTTACCTTTACTGTACCTTAGAAGACTATTTGTATCGGGTTGTAGAACACCCATATTTGATTACCTTAAATTAACTTAAGCCTAAAGAAATAGAAAACGGTGATTTACGGGTTTTTTTCTTGATCAGCTAATTATCCCTCTAAGATGATGTGCGAGGGATAAATATAAATTCACGGTTTTCTATTTCTTTCGTAATGAATGGTCAGCTTGGCTTCAAACCTTATATTTAACTTAGGCCTACCTTAAATCGCATTGTCCAGCGCATTCTTCGCATTGTGCTCCTGTGGTTGTGCTGGTTTCAGTGATGTAAGTCACAGATGATGTATATATTTAGTTGTGTATTAATTTGCCTGTTAATTACTTTTTTCGTTTATTAACGAATTTATTGTCCCCCTGCTTAATGTCAACTTGCCACTCACTGCCTCTTTTAGCTGTAAGCTATTTGACTAATTAGGTTGATTGAGTATCGCCGTGTATACTGGAAGTTTAGATCGGAGGTAATTTGGCAATAATAGAAGGGTAAAAAGAAGTGATTTTATTGTATGTAATTTGAAGTTCAATTTTGTTAGTTAAGTGCAATAATGAATACTGTTGGATGGCCCTTTGTTGGCTTTAATAAATTATTATTATAGTTCAGTTCAGTTTCTAGATTGTCTTTATTCCCAGGAATACCTCAAGCTTCGAAGTCTGGCAGTGCAATCCCTTAAGGGAACAGATACAACTCCCTACCCACATAAGTTCCACGTCTCCATATCCTTAACCGAGTTCATTGAAAAGTATAGTCATTTGCAGGATGGCCAGACCTCTGGAGACAAAGTCTCATTAGCAGGTTAGTAGGCTACGTACTTATTTTAATTACAATTGTTAAAGTTTATCCGAACAGGGCTGAGAAAAGGCAATCTATTTACTCATCACTCATTCACTCAACTAGGCCTGAAGAACTGATGACAATGCGTTACTTCGTTGCCCCGCTATTCATGAATAATCGATGTTCATGTAGTGGAATTTCCGTATTTGATAGTGCAAAACGGATACGTCAGCTGAATTTTATTGGAGCTATATTTCGGCCTTTCTGGGCAAAGGTCCTCTTCAGGCTCAAAACTGCTCAAGTTGGAAAAATGAAGTTGTGGGATAAAGCTTGATGGGAATTTCCGTGTTGGGTTTGCGTTAGCCCTATGCATTTGCACCTGTCTTATTTGACGGTGCAGAAACGTATAAGTCAGCTAAATTTTATTATAGCTATATTTCGGCCCTTCTTGCCAAGGGTCCTCTTCAGGCTCAAGCCGCTTAAGCTGGAAAATGAACTTGTGGGAAAACAATTAAGGATTCGTCCTTAAATATCTGATTTTATGAACTTCTTCTCTGAGAATCGCTTGGGGTTAAAGCTGGTGCTGTGTTCGATTTGGTCGTCGAAAGGGTAGAGACCATGCCGTCGACAGGTATCCATCTTAGCTGGAAAGGAGAAGAAGCGACAGGTGACTCCAAAACCAAACTGCAGAAGAATCTCTACCTTAGATATTTAAGGAAGAATCTTTAATTGTTTTTCCACAAGTTCTTTTTCCGGCTTGAGCCAGAAGAGCACCTTTGCCAAGAAAGGCCGAAATATAACTCAAAATGTAAGTAAGTAAGTAAGGTTTATTAGACAGAAACTTGCTAGCTAGCTAATATGGTCGTCTTTACAAAAAATTCATTCTTTTAAGCATTCACGAGTTACATAAATACTAAATACTACAAATATTAAAGTTACACTGACATTTTATTCAGCATGTTAACGAAAAATGGCACAAATGTGTTACTGTGTCTCTTTGTTTTGATTTTAACCGTTTTTAGTTTCAGCTGCGAACGCGTACTATTGTTTGTTGGGGCATCAGGTGGGAGGATAGTTCGATGTTGGACAGATGCAAGGATTTTACATCCAAACTTAAGAATTAGTATGCTACGACGTTCATGCAGTGAGGGGAGCGATAATTCTGTTAGAAGAGATTCATAGGAACTTGTAGTTACTTGCTGACCTAGTATAACTGAGACTGCTCTCTTCTGTTCACGCTCTATTTCGTCAGACACGTATGCTGTATTTTGGGCGAAAGGGACCCATAAGGGGCATGCGTACTCGATTACAGGTCTTACGTAACACAAGTAAGCAGCCTTCAGACTATCACGGTCGCAACCAAACTGACTCATCTGTATGAGTGTTTGGAGTGATGCATTTCCCGATTTTATTACAGTCTGAATGTGATCAATAAATGAACAGTCACTCGACAGGGTGACCCCTAGAATTTTTGCTCACGTTACTACACGGAAAGGTACATCGGGACATATGTAACTGACTTATATATATACTTTATTTATAACCCGCCAAATACAGAATGTGGTAGCGGAGTAAAGGGGATAACGCGAAATAATACAAGATAAATAACACTATTAACACACACACAAATTTAGACATAAATACTAACTGGGCCTGAAAAATCCGTTTTGCACGGTCAAATATGATTCGCAGTCAGCTTGGGCTGAAGGACTATCTATGCACCTGTCCTGTATGCTTAACGCTAAAGATTTACTAGAAGTAAGTGTTTGCGCAGTGAGCAGTGATCACCTCCTTCACCGCTGGCCAATGAAAAGCCGCGCTTGATGCGATTCAAATTTTCCGTGTAATAGTAGAATTTTGCCTTGTGAGAGCGGCCTTCGATATTCTGACGTCATGTTAAAGCAAATAGTGAAAAATAAAAAAACATCCCTTAGCAGGATCCAAAGAATGCAGTGTATTCAATTAAACTGTGCAAAAATAAGTTGGCTTTTCAATTAAAACTATAAATGTACTAGAGGAGTGTGGAAAGAGACAATACAACATAAACGAACTACATCACAGACAATCTAGATGACATGATATGACTATATAAAGACGCATATAGTTAAATTAAAGACTTGTACTTGGTTCAGGATACACATTGACCAGTGGCTCATGGACCTGTGATGTGTTTTTAAACTTAAAAGGACCTGTAGCACCCACATGTGATTAACTCTTCATCCCTACTTGTTCCGTTCATTGTTATTTCTGAGATTTCAGACTATGATGTATATACGCGCTAACGGCAGTTACATTTTCCGTGTTTGTCTCTTTTCGAGGCGGTTAAGGTTCCCGCTTATCGTACCTCGAGGATAAATATTCCTTCAGCTAAATCCAACTGCGGATCATATTTGACAGTGCAAAACGGATACGTCAGCTGAATTTTACTAGAGCTATATTTCGGCCTTTCTTGGCAAGGGTCCTCTTCAGGCTCTAAGCTGCTCAAGTTGGAAAAACGAACTTCTAGAAGCTTTAAGAGGACCCTTGCCAAGAAGGCTTGAAATATTAGCCCTAATAAAATTCAGCTGACGTATCCGTTTTGCACTGTCAAAATTCTCCTGCTTATCCCTTACGAGGAGCCCATTGGTCAGAAATACCAGTTAAGCAAGTTTTTCCAGGTGTCTCATTAAAGTCAAAGGGGCCGAGGGAGGCTGAAAACGGCCGGGACGTGTTTGTAACGGTTTGAAAAACATCACAATTTCAAAGTAGTAATATTTTCCAGAATATTGGAATATTACATATCTACGTTAAAAACATGAGAACAAATCGTGGCAAATGCCAAATAGCGTACTTACTTAGGCCTTCCGCTAACGTGACTTCTCTGTGACCCCCCCCCCCTTTAGAGTTCCCCCAGCTTCTGCTAGGTGACGAGCAGCTACGACGCGAAGGATACGTTGCAGCCTCCTACCAACGGTTACTAAAAGATAAAAACTCACTTGTAGTAACTGACGGTAGGATGTTGGGACGCACCCAAAGATGCTACTGAAGGAATGGATGACGCTGCCCGAGGGGTCTGTCCTAAAATGTGACAACAGGTCACCTCTGCAAGACGGAATACAAGTTACCAAAAGTATTTATCAGCAATTTTTTTTTTTTTTTTTCAAAAACTTACTTCAGCTCACTCCAAATCAACCTTCTTCACTCTTGGCTATTCGCCGTCAGAAAAAATGGTCATGTAAATTTTGCCATGTTATTTCTAGTAGTCAGTGGGTCTGAACAAAGGCTTAGAAAAGAAAAATATTAAAAATAGAAAACGCACCTTCACGTAGATTTTGCCCTGTTTTTGCTAGAAGTCTATGGGTCTGGACAAAGGCTTAAAACAGCCAAAGCTGTGGGGAATTTGTGAAAAGCAGAGCCTATTTAAAGAGATTTGAATCGTCATAAAATACTTGAACACAAACAATATGAGGGAGGCTTTAAATAATTTCCAGAAATGTTCATAACAAATGGTGAGAACTAAGGTAATGGGGTAGACAGGTAAATGGCCAATCGGAGAAGATAATTTTGAGGACAGGTTTTTAGTTGTCAGTAGTGGGTCAAGAATTGACAAACGGCGTATCAGGAGCAGTTACTCGCGTTACTCGCTATGACGAAGAGGATGTGTTCCAAGGCCGTAGGTGGACCGATTGATTTATTGCTGAGAAGGCGAGGTCCATGGGAAATTAGAAAAAAACATGGAAAATGCCCCAAATCTCTTCCAAAATTCTTCTTCTGTGTACCTAAATCATAGTTTTCGATTTTAACAAGAGCGGTCTGCTCGGACAAGATTTTAAGCTGAATGGCGGGCCTCTTTAAAAAACTGAGGGATGAACTGCTGGAACGCTCTCCCGTCTGAAGTAGTTTGAGTGATATGTCAACGCCTTCAAACATTCCCTGGACAAAGTGTAGGCTGAAAAAAATTATTATGAAAAAGTGTTTTATGCGTATAGTTTAGACGGAAATGGCATTGTATAATTATTATTGTTGTCATTGATTGATATTGCGAAGAAGCCCGAGGGCCATACCAGAATTACACATAGAAAATCAAAATAAAACTAAAAAAAAATGTGCTTCGCCGCTAACCTCATGAAACGCCCGATTCTCTTCCTACTAGCAAACACTCACCCTCCACAACTCTTTTCGTCCACTCATTAGAAAAATAATACTCTTTAGAAGTTAGAAGAGCCTTCCATTGGATATTTTCTGATATTCAAATTCCGGCTCAGATTTCTGAAGCAAGGACGACCTGCCATGTATCAGAGGGCTCTCATTCCTCAGTGTGTCGTAATTGGAGTTCCGATACTAGTACCGCGTCGGATCTGAAGATTTATGGCAAAAAAGTTATTAAAAAGAGTTGGTACAACTAGTGGAATTTTCTCTGTCATAGATGGCATTCTGATCAAAGGGAAATCGAACGGTAGTGGTAGTTTTGACGCAAGGGTGGCTCGCGTCTCCCTAAAACACACGCAACCACGACCTGCCATGGCCCATATCCCTTACATCTTGTCAATGAAAAAAAAACACAAACAACTGGTATACTTCCGCTGGTCCTGTAACTAATAATTAATAGCTTTGGTTCATGTTCATGAAGTGCGTTGTTGAAAGCGTCGACAGACTGGCTGGTATGAACGTTAAGCGGAATTCACACAGAGGGCGTCCAAATATTTGCAGGTAAAAAGACGCTTCGCGACGTCTAGGCGAATTCGCAGGGTAGGACCGACAGGGAACAAATTCGCTAATTTTGTTTCCAGTAACGCATTTTGTCTTATTCCGTTGTCTCTATAATCCCTTGATCAATATCAATATCGTAAATGACTGGATTACTCTGAACTAAACTGATTAGCTGTTTTACACCCATCGTTTCTGTATTCAAATTATTTGCCTGGCCGTGCGAATTTTTTCGGCTCCGAGTCGAACCCTGACGAAAGTCGACCTGGCGATGCCTTTTTCAACGCCTGGCGTAAGGTGTGGCGAAATTCCCTCTCTGTGTGAATTGGGCTTTAGACTAAAGTTTGGCTCTATGCCTCCACGGTGTGTTATACAAATTTCCCCTTGCCGAAGTCTGTCTTGAAGCGCTCTTAGCCAACCTTGAACTCGTGTCCCCTAATGTTGTAATGATTAAGTGCACGAAGTTCACATACGAGCCGATGTCACACACTCTACTTCGAACCTGGTATGAACAAATCGTGTCTCTCTGATCGTTGATACATCGGACCTTTATCATTTCTAATTTTTAGGTCGTATCCATGCTATTCGAGAATCTGGAGCCAAGCTCATATTTTACGATGTTAGGGGTGAGAGTACAAAGATTCAAGTCATGGCGAACGCCAAAATGTACCAATCAGAAGAGGCCTTCGTAGCAGATATTGCCAAAATCAAGCGGGGCGACATCATCGGCTGTGCGGGGTATCCATGCAAAACTAAGAAGGGTGAGCTGTCAATTTGCCCGGAAAAGATGGAGCTACTATCCCCTTGCCTTCATATGTTGCCGCATTTGCATTACGGTCTCAAGGACAAGGTTAGTATTTGTTCCCACTTCGTCCTGCAGTGTCAGGGTTCTTGGGCATAGCATTATAAGGGTTCGAGGATTAAAGATGACCGACGGTTGGTTTTTACCTTAAACGAAATGCAGCTTGTGTGCCAGAACGAAGAAGAAACTGCGGCCTCTATTAGGGGAATCGGGACTTCACCGTCTGATCTCGGTTCCAGGGGTCAGAAAATTGGCCAATCTAGTTATTCAGTAGTACTCTAAAGTTTATCCGAACGGGCTAAGATATGGCAGTCTAGTTACGCTTCACTTATTCACTTAAATAGGCTTAAGGACCCGATGAAAATACGTTACTTCGTTTGCTCGGCTACTCGGATAACCGATTTGCGTCGAATGAAATTTTTCTTTTGGATTTGTGGTACATCTTTGGGCTTGTGCCTCTTTGCCTAAATATTTAGCAACCGCAATGGGAAACGATTGTCGAAAAATACGTAATTTTGGGTGACCTTACCTTACCTTCGCTCCATTATCCATTGAATTGCACTTTTTGTTGTCGTTTTTTTTGTCAAATTGATTTTCTACACGTCAGGAAGAATTTTGTCTTATTGAGCCAGCACTGAATGATGTTAAACGTTACTACTGGAGCCTCAGGCGAAAATAACAAAAAATCCCTGAACAGAGTCAAAATAATTCACTGTCTTCCAATCCAAGAAAAGCTGGATTTTCCCCTGTACTTTGAAGTTAAACTAAAAGTCCAACTTATTTTTGTATCATTTAACACATAATCATTGGGATTCTGCTAAGGAATTTTTTTATTTTCAACTACCTGGTCTAGTAGTGACGTTCGGTATATCGACGGACGTCCCCTCAAACCAAATTCTACTGTGACGCGGAAAATTGGAATCTTAATACAAACATGGCTTGGGCTTGCGACAGGTAGCTCACTGCGTAAATACTTCTTTTTCTTAAATCATTTTTGTCAAGCATACAACAAAGGGACAAGCGCATAGAGGCACCACAAACCCGACAGAGAAAGTCCACTATCCGAAAATCGATTGCTCGCGACTAGAGGAGCCACGAAGTAACGCTTTTTCAGATTGTCCCATCTCAGTCCTTTTTGGTCAAACTCTAAGGTTTCCGTTTGTTCCAGGAAACTCGGTACAGACAACGGTATCTCGACCTTATCATCAACAACGAAGTCCGCCAGAAATTCCAAGTCCGCTCTCAGATCATCTCTTTCATCCGACGGTACTTGGACAACCTTGGCTTCCTCGAAGTGGAGACACCTATGATGAACATGATCGCTGGTGGCGCCGCCGCCAAACCCTTCCTGACCTACCACAATGACCTGAGCATGCCCCTCTTCATGAGAATCGCCCCGGAACTCTTCCTTAAGATGTTGGTGGTCGGGGGAATCGATCGGGTCTATGAGATCGGGAAGCAGTTTAGAAATGAGGGAATTGACCTTACTCATAACCCTGAGTTCACAACCTGTGAGTTCTACATGGCCTATGCGGATTACAATGATTTGATGACGATCACAGAGGACATGCTGTCAGGTAAGAAATTGGCTGCAGGTTAGCTTAAAGTTTAACCGAAAAGGGCTAAGACCCCACAGTCTAGTTAGAAATAATTTATTCATTTAAAGCGGACCACAAAAAATGGTCTTTCTAATACACACACAATGATAACCAACCCTACTGCCACTATGTAAGTTCAAAACCAAAAACAAATACCGTCAAACAATGCGCAAATAAAAAAAAAAACACCAAATTTACTAGGTTTGAAATACTTCGGTCTGAACTAAATCTCAGCCGGTTATCCGGGACAGACGTTATAGAGAGATATATTGCACCATACCCGACGAAAATGGACGGGATCGTAACGAAAAATTTAACATTAGGAAGTATAGGACTTTCAACTTTGAAATTAAATTATCGGCGATTTATCATCATTCTGAGCCAGGGATTTGCTGGAAATGTTAATTGGGCTATTCCTTAAAGGACCCCTCTTGCTTATTCTGCCTTCGATAATATACTTAGCTCCCATATGGAACAATAAGCTTTTAAAATCCCCACCTTTTTCCATTGTTTCGTTTCGTAACTACAACTTTTTTGCGCTTTTTCATCCTTGCCGAGTTTTCAGCCCTACCCAACGAAAAGTTTGCCGGAATCTTCATTGTGCGCTGACAAATCTTTCGCGCATAAGAATGTGATAATCTTCTGTTTATTACTTCTTTTATTTGCTTAGTTTTCCCACTTTTTAACCAAGACACGTTCAGTTTTCAAATCTTTTGCGCCCAGCCGCCGCGTCGGAGAGCAGGAAGGCTGGACATAATCGACAAGCGCTAACAAGAGAATCGCTAGTTTCGGGTGGAAAGTAATGGTATTTTCGAAAATGTTTTCTCTGATCCATTTTATAGGGAAAAGATCATTTCTAGTAAGAGTTGTGCTTTAACCGTAGAATTCTATTTTTGCAAAAGAGTTTCCATCTAAGTAAGAGTTTGAAGGTGTCAATGTTTGTAAACAAAGACGGAGTCTCGTCTTATTGGTCGATTATGACACATTTTTTCAAATCCGCGTCATCGCCGACCAATAGGATTCGAGACTCCGTTTTTGTGTCTCTTGCTTTGTATTATTATTATTATTATTATTATAATCATATTTAAAATATACTTGACGAAAACGAAAAAATTCGGCAGTGAACGCTGTAGGGTTACCTTGGGTGGGTAAGAATCGGTTCTGGATTGCCACGAGGTTTATTTGTCTATATTTATCTATAGTATTGAATATTTTTTTTGTATATATAAGTTGTTTATGTATAGTATTGCAATAATGTTTTTCCCTTTTCTTTTTTTTTCCACAAAATAAGTTTGCTAAGGGAATTGAGTCCTGTTAACGATATTGAACTTTTTTTGTGAAATTCCATCATATAGTAAATTCTTCTCTCTCTCTCAATAAAAACTCGTTTCATCAAAAAGTATCTATCTTAAAAACTAACGATTTTATCTTTTGTAGGCATGGTTAAATCCATCCACGGCTCTTACAAGATCACCTACCACCCCGAGGGACCAGAGGGGCCTGCTCAGGAGATCGACTTCACACCTCCGTTTAGAAAGATTTACATGTTCCCCGAGCTGGAGAAGTTGTTGGGGGTCAAGCTCCCACACCCCACGTCACTTGAAAAGCCCGAATCAGTCAAGTTCTTGAATGATCTCTGCATTAAACATAATGTAGACTGTACACCTCCCCGAACTGCCACGCGGTTGCTAGATAAGGTAAGTGTTGGTTGCGGTTGGGCGTAGAAAGTAATACAGAAGTCTAGAGTAATTATAAGAATATACGTTAAATCGCACTTCCAGAGAGAAGCTGGAGTCTTCCTTTAGAAACCGACATGAAAAATTACGACTACCCAGTTTATCTTACAGATTTATCCGAGGTGATTTAATCGAAGCTTTTAAGATTTGTCATAGTTACTATGATAACATAAGGCCCGATCATGTCTTCAATTTCAATCACAACGGTCTCAGAGGACACAGCTTCAAAATTTGTGGTGAGGAATTCCGAAAAGACATTGGAAAATGGAGCCTCAAAAACCGGATAGTGGAACACTGGAATAGTCTCCCTGAAAATTTCGTAAATGCCGGAAGTATTAATCAGTTTAAAGCAGGTGTGGATCATCACCTGGCTGAAATTCAATTTAGTGTACACAGTGTCTCGAGAAATTAATAGAGGCGAAAGCCTTTTTGCCGCAGTTGTATTATTATAATTAGATTCCCGCGGGTTTGTAGCTTGGTGGATAGGCGTTGTTGTTACATCGGCTCACTAGCACTTCAGTGTAGCCGACATTCCGTGTTTTGCAGATGTTGTTGTTATATCGGCTAACTGGCATCCCAGCATAGCCGACATTGAGGATGTTTCCAGTCTTCGTCCACGCCTTTTTTTGAAACGATCCAGGGTGTCAGAAGCGTTGAATGTTTTTTTTCGAAAAGTTTTTCCAGAGTGGTATTCCCCGTGTGGAGAGAAAGACTATGCCGGTAGGAGTTGCCCGTAAGCCTAGAAATGAATATTATAGGAGATCTCGAATTTGGTCATAGAATAACTTTCAAGACTAGTTTAGCTTCTTCACCTGACCCTTCACTAATATTTATTTTGGTTTCAATCAGTTAATCAATCTTTATTTTTAAAACCATAACGTAGGTATTACCAAAAAACGAATGTGATATGATATGATATTTATTACTCTAAAAGCCCGGGAGTCATGGCATGGCAATACAAATAAAAACATACAAAATAATTAGAACGATCACTTAAGACTACACAAAAAAATTCTCTGTGAGTCATAGACAACTTGAGGAATCTACCCACCTTCTTCAGCATTTGCTCCATCCATTCCTGATCACACCCATTTACTCCAGATATTTCCATACGTTCACTCATAATATGTCGCACACACTCACTCATATCTCCACACATCGGGCAGAAGTAAGGACCAATCCTCCCAACCGGCCTACCCTTGTACCTCCTCCTATCCCCCACAGGTAGCAGGCAAGCATACTAATTATTAATTTCAATTCCTCTCTATTTAAACCCGCTTTAAAACGAACACATTCACCCGATCTCTGTTTCGCCTTTGTATAAAACTTCAGAGATTTCGAATTATATTTGTTCTGTCGGCAAATATAACTATAGATAATTACGCTTGTACATAGTCAAGTATTCATTAATTACAAAAAAAGCAAAAATTGCAACAATTTAAAATACTATCAACTTAATCTTAACTACGCAATATTTACGTAAATACTGCTTGAGCTGGCTCGGAAACATACATTTAAACAATGAATAAAACAGATATGTCAGCTACGATACTTTGGCAGCGATATTTCGGCCCTTCTGTGCAAGTGTCCTCGTCAGTCTGTCGAGGAAGCGATATTTAGAGCTTTGTTATTTATCACATTGCAGTTTTGCTTATTTGAAGGTCGCCTAACAGTGTATGTTCAGCGAAGAGAAGACTAAAATGAATACCAGGCAAATTTTACTGCATAATGCTTCCAAACTCGGTTATCAGATCAGTTTAACCATTTGCATAGCTTGCCATTCTTTTCTACTGTTTCTTCTTTTAAGGATTCAGTCGGTCACAAAATTAAATATTGAATTTAAACACTTCTGTCAATAGGTGCGGTGAAGTTTAATCGGAATTTTATCTTTTACTTATAGATAGCTTTCAGAAGAACAGATATCTCCATCCGAATATCTTTACCTCGTTGCTAGACTGTTCAAAAAAAGCGGATGGAAGAAGGAGAGGTTTGAAAAATTGAAATAACTCATGTAAACGCGACTTTTGTAATTTACTTTGGTGCTAGAAAGATTGCTGAAACAGTTAGCTGTTCATTGATTCCAAGCTTGCTATTTCCCCTTGACTGTTTTATAAGTAAGAATGGAAAAAGTTAGAGGGTGCTCAATTGTTTTTTTTTTTTTTTTTTTTAGAGATAGAGAAACTTATTAAATAAACAAATAAAACCCTTCCGTTTGACAAAACCCCAAAAAGTAACGACACCTTGTCCTGGGGGGGGGGGGGGGGCAAAAAACGGCACTAATGCAGAGCAACCATACTGAACAAAGAGTTAACTTCATTTATCCCAATCGAGACCGTGAAACCAAACCAGAAAAAAAAAAATGAAACGGGTAGAGATAATAATCATCCTCAGAACACCCACAACAAATAATAAATCACAACCTTAACATAACAAAAATTGATACTATTTCTCAAAATTCATACTTACTAAACAGGTTCTGTTTAATTTGACGCTTAAATGAAGGAATATCACGAATGTTCTTTAGATTTTGAGCTAATTGGTTCCAATTTCTAACACCCCTATGAAGCACAGAAAATGTAGACCGTGTTTTAAAAACTAAGGGATACTTATCTGTTAAGAATTTCGGGTTTCGTGATCGTGGATCGATGACGCTAAGATAATTGAACATTCAAAACATGACATTTTCTCTCTATTTTTTTACTTAAAAATTAACAAAACCGTATACAGTTCCCTTAACCCAGAAGCTGGTAATGTTTTTAACCGCTCATAAACATCATGTGCTGATTCATGGGGTTGAAGTCCAGCCAGCAATCTAATAGCGTTGTTCTGTATAACCCGTATTGGCCGAAAAATAGAAGAAAATGTCCCGAGCCAAGCGCTACAACAGTATAAAATGTAAGGGTGGATGAGGGGAAACTATAAGCATACTTCTACCTTATTTCCATGTTTACTAAATGAATCTGAACTTCGCTTACAGCTAGTCGGTGAATTCTTGGAAGAGCAGTGCATTAACCCCACATTCATCTGCGACCATCCTCAAGTCATGAGTCCTCTAGCCAAGTACCACAGGTCGGAAGCTGGTCTTACAGAGAGGTTTGAGCTCTTTGTCTCGAAGAAGGAAATCTGCAATGCGTACACAGAGTTGAACGATCCGTTTGTGCAGAGGGAGCGGTTCGCCCAGCAGGCAGCTGTGAGTTATTTCATTTCTTCTTTTCATCATCTTTGGGGTGAAGCCTTGAGTGCACACGCGTGGGTTTTTTTACTAGCGGTTTTCACTCTGGGGTGGAAAAGTTGTATAGGCCTAGATACTAAATACATAGTAGAAGTAAAAGATCAAGATTTAATTCTAAAGAAAAAGTTGACAAACTTGTATCGCTTTGGAAGCCCACAAACTATACCCATTAGTTACAAGTGAATAATGTAAGACGTTCATAATCATAATTTATTGTTTAAACCTTGTGTATGTTTTCCATAGTATTTATAGTGTTATTGAATGGATCAGTTAATTTAAGTATAGTTTAGTTTAAAGTTAATGAAGGAAAAGCAGGTCGCGATAGCTAGTTTGCTTCCGAACTTCCTAACAGTTTTGCTGTTTTCTTGCAAAGTACTTGTGTGTGTGTGTGTGGGGGGGGGGGGGGTAGCCGTCTATAGGAGAGGATACGGACCATAGATACAGCACGTCTCAGCAAGGTCGACTTTTTGGTAGGGTATTGTTTTTGCTTCTTTTTTTTTCTATTTCTTTGATATACTATGCTAATTTTATTTAAACTAGGATACGACCAACTAGGGTCAAACACATGACAAATAATTAGCACACTGCATAAATATAAACTACAAATAAAATAAACATTATCAGAAGTTTCATAACATATAACACAAGGATGCGCAACATAACATTTGTTATGTTATCTGTAATGATTTTGAAAATATTATGCATAACAGGCATTGCCAGGAAGAGCGGAAAAAACATCTGCTGACTTATCCGATATCAAGATGACAAACAGAAAAGCCAGCAGATGTTTTTTCGGCGGTGTTTCGGCTCTCCTTGTATGTGTAACGACTTAATGCGTACCGTTTGAAAAATATAATAGCTAACATGCTAAGTGCTATCTCTTTTGAAACCGCACATCCTTGTGTTTTCTGTTATGATATTTCTGAGATTGTAGTATCCAAGTATTAGGTAGCGCGTAGTCAGTTCATTCATTCATTCACAATATATTTCAAAAAGCTGGGCAATTGTTTGCCTGAGAGTTTCGTTGCAGTTGGGGTTATGTATTGGTTTTGGATTAGTCTTGGTTAAGATGTTGGTAAGTCTACGATTTTGTAATCTGCAAAGATGTGATCAAGCAGTAACACTGATTCTTCTTCTTCTTCTGCTTAGGACAAGGCAGCTGGCGACGATGAAGCACAAATGATCGACGAAAACTTCTGTACCTCCCTGGAGTATGGCCTACCTCCAACCGGTGGTTGGGGTATGGGTATCGACCGAGTGGCGATGTTCTTGACAGATTCAAATAACATCAAGGTAATCCATACCCATTTAATTAATTAGAATATTTAATCAATTAATTAGCTAATTCAGGCTTTTCTCAAGATCGATTAGCAAGCTTAGCACGGTCGTCCGTTATACTGATCACGCGTAAGCTATTCAATTGAATAATATAGAATTGGCAAATCACTTAGTCAGTTAATAATTGATTGGGAACCGGAGGTTGTCAGAGTCTATTAGTGGCTTATGTTTAGTAAGTGAATATATACGAACATGGAATCAATAATTCAAACATCATTCTTGAAACAAAAAAATCCAAAGGTACAAAATCAAATTTGTTGAAGCTCAGTTGTGGCAGAAGTGGTAGAAGCAGAGACGGGCGAATCCGATCATGAAAGGATTTGAATCGGAATCTGGATCTAGGGCTAGGTTCGAAACCGAATTTCATGCTGAGAATAAGAAAAATCAAATCGTGTACATAGGTTACAGATTAAAAAAAAAAAATCAGAGAGGACAAAAAAGCACTGCTCCCTAAGGTAAATGAGATGATTGTAGACTAGACGATGTAAACCATATTTCTAGGTTTTGATGTGTGCATTTTGTAGTAAAGGTTTCCTCTCGGCAACCAGGAATGGATTTGGGACTCATAAAGCACAATAGTGCATAGTGCGTGTTGGAGCGGATTCGTATGATTCAGGGTTTGGAATCCGAGTCGGAAACCGATCTAGCCTGTCAAGCAGACGATTCGAATCCGGCAAGAAAGACGAATCCTAGATTCGATTCCGAATCCGGATTCTCCCATCTCTGGGCAGAAGTCGCCGTTTATCAGAAGCAGACTTTATCGGAGGACGTAAGTGGGGAGGATGTCTTGATTTTTTGGGAGTCTCTATTAGCTTTAAGCCAAACACGAAACAGCTTTTCACGGTTGGAAGGGTTTTTCCTTCGAGACCTTTCGAAAAGCAATAAACTTTTAGAAATTATGAGCATTCTCGGACTGATCTGCTAGGTCAGTTTGAAAGGTTCACCAAATAGGCTAAAATACGAAAATCTGAGTGAAAATTACTTACTTAAAGGACACATCATATTTACGATAGTAATTCGTTCTGCTTCTATAGTATTTCCATCCATTCTAGTTCCCTAGATTCTGCAAGTGTATCCTAGCTCGTCTATTTGCATTACACTGAATATCACGCTTGCCAAGTTTCTTCTCTTTACGTGACGTATAACAGGCTGCTGACCATTCTTTCGGATAATCCTATTTTTCCAAAAATCGGTTATGCAAATTTAGCCAAGATTGTCATCCAAGGTAAGGGACATGGAAAGTGGCTAAAACAGCTGAAGTCTTGCTTAATTTTTAAAGTGTTCAGCAATCTCAGAACAACTTTGCAGAAATACAATATAAATAATGTAATTAGAAGTGCCCTTTAACTGAAACGGCTTTAAAACCCAATGAAAATACGTTAGTCCATTAAATTGTACTAAAGATCTGTCGAACTTCTGGTAGCTCTGTGTGATTTTGAATATTTGGGACCAACAAAAGCAATTGCCTGCTGTCAGTAAACTTGATACGCTGATAGTTTCGGGGCTCATCTGAACTTAGTTTTGTATATATAGCAGCGTCTTTGATTTTCTGGCGTTTGCGATTAAACCACGTACTCGATGATTCAAATTGCGCGGTTTAACTGTGTATTTGTCTTGTTAGGACGCCGTCCATATTTTCAACGGTACTACGAAATAAAAACATTGTCAGTTCACTATTGCAGATTTACAGATATCAGATTATATACAATTTAAACATAACCGAAACTATATAAATCCAAATGGAAGAAAATGAATTCATTCTTAGTCTTGAGAACTAAAAAGTATCACGAAAGATGGAACGAAGATTTTCCGGCATCTTTCTTGAGTGCAATTTACTGGTGTCAATCTGGGGACTTTTTGAAATTTTCCCGTGGGGGGGCGTCTTCTTGAGGGTGGACGTAAGAGATCAAACAAGTGGATCGGCACTGTAGGTACTGCGTTTACTAGGATTTGCGTGCTGCAAATAGCTTACCTTTCTAGGATTCGCGTGCTGCAAACAGCTTACCTTTCTAGGATTTGCGGGCTGCAAATATCTTACCTTTCTAGGATTAGAGAGAGGGAGAAAGGTTTATTTACACAACAAACGTACCCCGGTGGCTAATTTTATACTGTACTGCAAAACATGTTATTATACACTATTATACAAAGACGTGAAAATGGGCACGAAAGAGTTCTGGTAGCGATTTGTCTGAGCATGCACAGGCACAAGCGTGCTGCAAATAGCTTACCTTTCTTTGTCCATTTCAGGAAGTTCTGTGTTTCCCCGCAATGAAACCGGAGGATAACCGACCAAAGGAACCGGCAGTGGAGGAAAATGGAAAGGAGCCGATTCAGTAAAGCAAATAATTATCGTAATTGTCATGGAAGGGGTGCTAATTAAAAGCATGCTTTTGGTACTTGTGTCGTATACTTCCCACGAGATCTTGTTTGGTATTGGGTCGGTCATATTAAGTGAATTAGGCAGAAGTTAAGGAGAGATGCAGGCTCGCGAGATTGAGCGGAGAGTCCGGCACAATTTGGCTAATAATGTAGGGCGAGGTACAGACTAGTGTGTCGACTCCCACGCGTATCGGTGTCGGAGACGCAATTTTTATTTACGCCGCGTTCAGTTTCTGTTTACTTCGACAAATTTCGAGTTTATTAAAAATCAAATGTTTCATTAGAAAACTTTCGCGTTAACGGAAATATGAGATGTTTTTAAGAAAATGTTTGCATCTGAAGAAAAACAAAACATTAACTGGGAATGTTTTCCATTTACAGACAAAGGAAATATCTGCAAAATAAAAATATCAGAAACTAATCCTAAGAACAATGAAAAGAAAGTAAATTAGAAGAATAACAGTTCAATCAGTTTTTTCACACTAATATCTATTCCTTTTTGGGGAGATTTCCAATTCACCTTCTTCCAGTTCACCGCTCCAAGCGGACTAGTTTCTGAAAGTCCTCCACTATCTCATTATCAAAACTTGTGACAGAGACAGGCCCGCATCTAGGAATTTATTTCGGGGGGGGGGGGGGGGGGGGGGGGGGGGGGGGGGGGGGGGGTGCCTGCAAGTCGGACAAAAAAGTACAAAAAGACATAGATCAGAGGGAAAAGCCTTTAAAAATTTTCACGTATCTTTCATAAGTGGTGGTAATGAGTCCTCAGAGTTGTTGATAATGACTGGTCACTGAAAGTCTCCATTATCTCATTATTAACACTTGTGACAGAGAGATGGTAAAAGCTGGGTAGGGTAGGGTAACGAGCATAATAGCTTTCAATTTCTAATCCTAAGAACTGTTGAAAACTCTAAAACCCAGGAAGCAGATTTTCTACCCATCAACTCGAGGGGCTATTTTACTGTATCTGTAACAAATTTTGAGAATGGGGCAACGGGGACTTTACTCTTATTGCAATACAAATATAAGCAGAGACTGGGTCTTCAAACACCCAACACCAATAATAGAAATCGCATTTAACTCCCCGCCGGTTACAGCCAAAAGACACTGCAGATATCAGTCGAGACAAGATAACACTAGGGAGTAGCGCCAAGACTTGAAAGAACTGACACACACTCGAATAGAAGCGACACTAGTACCATTGGCGATAGTGATGGTCCCAAGGGGGGGGGACGCCCCCCCCCCCCCTCCAATGCTGTCGGCCAGTCGGTAAAAAATAACCGAGTCGGCGCGAAGCTGCTCGATTTTTCGTCAAAACAGTTGATTTTTCTAATGAAAACAGTCGGTTTTCTGAAAATTGGTCGGTTTTTTCTGAAAATTAGTTGATAATTTTCGAAAATGTCAATTTTGTTGTTGACTTTTTTTCTGAAGAAAAAGTCGGTAAAATTTACGAGCCAGTCGGTAAAATTTACGAGCCAGTCGGTAAATGCCTCGCCCCCCCCCCCCCCCCCCCAACATTTTTGCTAGTAACGCCTCTAATGGTCCCTACTGGAACTCAATCAGTCGTGCCCCAACGCTGGATCCAATAACTTCATATTCTGAGAAAAATTAAATGCAAATACAACCCCCCTGTTTCTCCGATGTGTGCAGACCGCCCTTAGCTTTACTAGAAATTTCTAAACCCGCAAGTTTGTTTCGCTTTATATGCTGCAAGTGTAATGGGTGGCGCTCTAAGTATGGCCCGTTTCCGAAGCAAGGAAAGCATAAGTCTTGACGCTACTTCCTAGTGTTATTTTAACTGTCGAAACAGACGAAAAGTTAACAATGCTGGACTATTTATTTAAACTTCGAATAGTAGAAAAATACAAAAATCACAGTTTTATCACCTGCTTCTCACGGAGGATTAACACTCTTGTTAGCTGATGCAACACACTTGTCAATATCACCCGAGCTGCGATCAGCCGACCCCTTGCTTAAATCAGCTGATTCGTTCGCACTGCTCTGCGACGTAAAGTTACTATCACTCGACCCAGACAGAATCTCAACCGAAGTGACGATGAAACTTGAGTTGAGTATCTCTCCGGTGTAGTACGATTTGGCCGATTTCGGAGACGCACTTTCAGCTTTGGATACATTCGACAAATTAAGGTTCTCTGATGGACTGGCGAGAAACTCGCCTAGTGTGGGATCAAACGTTTCCTTGGTTGCTCTCGAGATATTCATTGGGCTAGACATGAGTAGGTCACTGCATAGGATAGAGTCTGATTGACTGTCGGGTGTAGCGGGAGTTGCTGATTGGCTATAATCTGGCTTCACAAGCTCTTTGGGAGGCGAGCTCCGGGGTGTTTGAGGAGAAGCTTGTACCGCTTCCTTTTCTTGGTCTGCATCACTCTTTCTGGAATTTCCTTCTAAAGTCACGTTGCATGACTTCTGTGAATCGTCCGGACGATTCTCCAAGTCCTGCCCTATGCTGCTTGAGGTTTCCTTCAACTTCTTTTCTTCTTCTTCTACGCTCGATCTGTCTTCTTTCTCGGCCAATGGCTGAGCTGTTTGCCCTCTCTCAGACTCCTGCTCCCAGGGCTGCTTAGCTTGCTCCCTCCATGAAAGCGCGTCAGCAGATTTAGTTCCATATTCCACATCTGTTACTTGGGAGGCCAAGTCTTTTGGTTCCCCAGTCTGCCTGTCTGAACCGGACTGCTCACCGATTCTTTTGCTACCTTCTGTGATTCCTTCCCGAGCACTTTTTGCGATTACGACAGCTTCAGGTTCCGTCTCACTTCGTTTTTCTTTGTCCATCGGCTCCTTACCATGCTCCTTCTTAGAGGATTGCTCTCCCAAACCTTTGCTCCTCTCTGCAATGGCTACCTCAGATCTGTCAGTGGCAACATCCGGTTCCGTCCCACTCCGGCTGTCTTCCTCCACGGACTCCCTGTTTTGCTCCTTCGAAGAGAACTGCTCCGCGGAAATTGCTCTTCTCTCTCTTGTAGCATCCTTACAGGATAAGTCGACTTCTGAGCCAGTCCCACTTCTACTTTCTGTCTCAGTAACGAGAGATACTACAGACTCCTCCCCCTGCTCCTTATGAAGCGTCTGCTCCTCCGAGTGTTGGCTCCTGTCTTGAGGAGCCTCACCAGCGCCACCTTTCTTAAGCACATGGGTTTTGGGTTTCTTCATCGGGTAAGGCTTTTTCGGTTGTCTATTTTCACTATTCCATTGCTTGGTTCCGTGAGAGTATGCTTTTGGAAGGTTCTTCATAGGTGGAAGTTTCTCTGGGTGGTCGATGAAATACTGAAAAAAAAAAAAATCTGTTTATATTCCGGTGGTGCTTTTTCAGTTTAAATAGCGTCAATAAATTACCCGAGGAACTCGTTTTGTCGGAGGTCACTAAACAGAGGGTGACGAGTTTCGCAGCAAAGAATGATGAATCAGTCAGTAACAACTAACTAGAGTAATGCGAAGACCTATCCTTCCCATGCATCAAAAATGGGCCTCCGTCACAGCGCCGCCCTGTTCATGTGAGCAGTGGCGGACGTAGAAAATTCTAGCAAGGCTAAGATGCGGTGCAAACATCGAGGATCAGATCAGAGCCAGCGCTCGTTAACGACTGGTTGAGTTTCAGTAGGGATGTTCGTGTCCTCTAGTGGAGCTAGTGTCGCTGCGGTTTGACTGTGCAGAGCATGTCGGAGTCAGAGACGAAAGTCACTCTCACGAATCAAGACGAGGTCGAGTTCTGGACAGAATCCCTCGAGGCGACCGAGACCATCAATAAATGTTCTCGAGACCTTGTAACGAACCTAGTCCTAACAAGTACTAGCCGGCCGAGACGTTTAGTCGCCCCATAAGCGGCAAGTCCATGAAAAAGGCGTTTCGACACGAACTCTGGTAACAAGTCTCAATACGCCTCTCATACAATCCGATAACGAATTGCCGCCAGGTGCGCTAGAGGAACAATAACAATCACATGAGATCTTGGTATAAGTTATCTGAGGGGTGAATAAGCGATTAGGTTTTCGCTTCATATCGAGTCGCGTATTAGCCCAGTGGAAAAGTCAGCCAGCACTCAGCACTTGAAGTCGGAAGCCAGAAATAACAAACTTGATGAAGCTTGAACGAATAGAGTTGGGTAAAGCAAAAGTAGAGGAAGAGGCATTCTAAACGGTTTTAAACATGGCTAGGCCTAAGAGGAACTGAAAATAACCAAACAAATCTGGATAAACGTACACCAAGAAGTAACGTGTCACTGTTTTCTTTACGATAGCACAGCTAGCGGCCAAAAAGAACTAATCTGAGAGGAATTTTATGAGGGGCGTATCCGGGTTTGGTACAAACCACCCGGTCATATCACATCTAAAGTAGCCTAAGGAGCCGTGGACAAATTTGTCTAAAGGAAGTTGTGATCGGTCACATACTGAAACGAAGTTGATTGAATAGATATAGAGGGGTTTCGTGTCGAGTCGGTCGGTAATCGAGATTTTTACAGCTTTTGACACATTTCCGATTCCGCACAAACAAATACGTAGCGACACGAGATAGGGTTAGGCCAGCAAAACCCTTACTGTGTGGACAGATGATCAAGTTTTCACACTGTCAGAAGTTTCATAACGGACCGTTGTGACTTGATGAAAACAAAAAAGTCAGCAGGTTTTTTTTGGCGGTCGGCTCTTCTTGTATGCAGAATGTTATAATGCGTTTAATCCTAAGTCATACTGTTGAAACCGCGCATCCTTGTGTTATATGCTATGAAACTCTTGACAGTGCATTACACCATGACGTTTAAAAACTCTCTCAACATTTCCACAAGTCAAGATAGTGCGGAAAGCCTGGTGCGGAATAAGTCCGCACCCCCCTAACCCTGATTGTCTGTCCGCAGCATAAGTTGGCAAAAAGTCAGGCTCATCTTCCACATTTTCCTTCCGGATTCATTTTTTGTCAGGTTGCCTAGATACCGGAATCCGGGAGGCAACCAGTTTGAGAGACACACATAAATATAAAATTAACTCGGTATGAGAAAAGGGAAGAGTGACCGACAGTTGTGAAAGGGAGGCAAAGCAAATTTGAAGAGGACATCTAGAAATTTTTAAGGATAGCAAAAATTAGCTTTCACCACGGCTGTGTGAATCTAGAAGGTAAAGCCTAGCCTAAACTGGTAGCGACGGAATAAATGGTTTTACCTGATCAACGAAGGGCTTGAGAATATTCTTCAGCTTCCAAGCAGGAGATTCGCGTATATCCATGCTGGAAAACATCACCAAATCTTCAACTCCCCGAGAACTGTTTCTACTGTGATAGGCTCCAACAAGGTCAAGGACCTCAAGGCAGGAAGCTTTGGCGTCATCGGAGGATTGTTCAAGCATGGCTCGAGTTTCTTCCTCAATAATGTCGATCGGCGATGAGTTGAGAAACTCCCCCGCCCAGTTATGGCGGTATCGCTAAACAACACAGAAACGTATGAAACAGGAAGTGACAAAAATAACATTATTTGGGACCCATCAAAAAGCACAAGGCACAGAAGGATTAAAGTTATGGGAGAACAAACACTACTATACGAAGCAAGACCAAAGGTTTCGACAGGATCCCAAAATCTAATCTTTGATCCAGACATTTCGGTATTCTCTTCGCCAGATCCAGTTTTCGCCAGGCTAATGAAAACCAAGTTATCTTAAAAAAAAGATTGTCATATAGGCTACAGACTCAGCGTCTCTTCTTACCCCTACATAAGTCATCTAATCAACTACAAATAAAGTTATGCTTTTAACAAATTTTTCGGTTTTGGCCGGATTCCGGGCGAACTAGTTGTCTGGGTAGAAAATGCTTTTCATTTAAGTGTTCAGCATGTCTTCTTACCCGTAAATCGAACATTTAATCAACTTCAGATGAAACTTTTACTTTTAACCAACTTTCCGGCTTTTGCGGATTCCGGACTTTTGCCGGATTCCGGACTTTTTACCCCATAATCGACTATCACATTAGCTGTTTAAAATATTTTGTTTAGCCCTTAATTTGAACCCCCTCCCTCATCCCTAAATGCAGGACTACATAGACCATCTATGAACTCGACCTTACTCTTGACCCAAAGAACCCAAGTTTCATGAAAATATCTCATTCCCTTCGAGAGTTATCGTGCTCACAGACGGACAACTTTTGCGATGTCACAGGTCACCCTCCACTTACGTTTTGGGATCCCAAAAAGAAAATCCCCGAACACAGAGATCCTAGACATTCTACAGTCGGCTTATTCCTCCGCCGGTTTATTCCCCCTTTTATTCTGAAGAGTAGGCTTTATAACGATTATTTATTTTACTATAATGCCATTCCCATTTACAACAAGACCAAAGGTGTCCCTATTAGCCATATCTATTTTGACGATACTGACCCATACTTTCTGCTTTACTTCTGCCAAGTTTCCGATTTCGCCCGAATTCTGAACGAACTACTAGTCCAGCAAAAAAAGAAAATTCAGAAACAAATCCAGCGTACCTCCTTATCACTATAAAGAACATCTAATCGACTTTGAAGTCCGGTTACAACCGGATTCTGGACTAATTATATGCCCGGGTAAAAAATAATTATCATATACAGACTCAGCCCCTCTTCTTACCCCTTAATCTGTCATCTAATCGAACTTTTGCTTTTAACAAATTTTCCGATTTTGGCCGGATTCTGGGAGAACTAGTTGTTCGGCGAGAAAATGGTTTTCACCATCGTGTTCAAAATTTGTTTGTCCCCTACATCGAAGATTTAATCAACTTCAAATGAAACTTTTACTTTTAACCAACTTTCCGGTTTTTGTCGGATTCCGGACGAACTACTTGTCCGGCGAGAAAATGGTTTTCACCATCGTGTTCAACATGTCTTCTTACCCCACAATCGACTATCACATTAGCTGTTTAAAAATATTTTTATTGTCCCTTAATGTGGACCCCCACCCCTAAATGTAGAGCTACAGGGCCCCAACTCCAACTCGATCTACGAACTCGACCTTACTCTTGACCCAAAGAATCGTCACACCAAGTTTCATCAAAATATCTCATTCCTTTCGAGAGTTATCGTGCTCACAGACGGACGGACGGACGAACAACTTTGCGATGTCGTAGGTATCCCTCCACTTACCTTTTGGGATCCCAAAAAGACATAGTCTTAGAATAAAACTGTAAATTTGCTCCCAACGGTCCTTGACGGGAGCCTCTACCCAGTTAAGCCATTCCCTCCTTCCCTACTGTTTTCCAAGTATCAGTCTACGAGGAATACTGGCAGTCGGTTGCATAATCACTAATGGAGGGTAAAAAAAGAAGAAAATTTTCTTACCCTTAAAGTCTCCCTTGCAAGGTCCGCTCGAAGCAATTTCACCCAATCTTTCACGCCCCCTTCGCGATCCTGGAGCGCAAAATATTTGAATCCGCCTCTTTGGAGGAGAAAGTTCGCATCTTCCCCTGCTCCCTGCACCTGGTTGACGATGCTCTCGAACGATTCACTTATGCTTTTCAAAGTGCCTGGTACAGCGTCGGGATTTTTCAGCCTTTCTTCTCGAAGTTTGTTGGTGGCTAAATAGACGAAAGCTTTCATGGTCCCGCTGTCGTTGGCGTTTACGGCTTTAGCGATGTACTTCATGCCTGCGAAAATTGCCGGTTTAAAGCATAACTGAAATCATCTAAAAGCGACGTCAAAATATGCTGTTTCCACTCCCGGTTTAGATTTACCTTCCTGAACACTTAGTTTTATAATTTTTTTTTATCACAAAAGACAGTTTTTGATCATCAGCGTAGTAGGTACGGAAGGACTAGAAAATAATTAAATAACGGTATTAGATTCGTAGAAGATCGAAATAAATACAAAGCTCAAATAAGATTGTTATACTCCAGTTACTGCAGATGAAACCCAAGTTCACTATTAGTTTAGAGACAACGTCCCCATAAACTTAAAATAATCGAACTACAAATTTTGAGCCGAACGCAAAAGTAACTAGACCAAGGGTTTCGACGGGATCCCAAAAATGTAAAATTTGATACAGACAATTGGGTCTTGTCTTCGCCAGATCCAGTCTTCGCCAGACTTTTGAAAATTTTTACAATACAAATTTAGAAACAGATTAACGCCAAATTCACCATGTGCGTTTACTCTTATAAGTCAATTTCTATCTATTTACGGAACGGGTCGAAACTTCCTGTCTTACTTTTGACAAATGTTCGGCTTCGTCCAAATTCCGGGCGAACTGCTTGTCTGGCAAAAAAATAAAGTTCGAAAAGAATTCAGCGTATCTTCTTACCCCTAAACAGAACATCTAATCAAATTCAAATAAAACTTTGACTATTAACACATTTTCCGGTTTCAACCAGATTCCGGGCGAATGCCAGCTTATCGGTCAAGGAAATAAAGTTCAAAATTCAATTCAGCATGTCTCCTTATCCAGAAATCGAATCTGTATTCGACTTCAGAAACAACTTCGATCTTCAACCAAATTTCCAGTCTTGGCTGACTTCCTGGAGAATCATTCGTCTGGCAAGAAAACTAAGTTCAGGTACCGGTTCAGTGAGCCTACTTACCCCTTAAACGAATGTCTCATTAGCTTATAAAACATATTGGTTTTTACCCATGATTCGAAACCCCCTCCTCTACCTCTAAATATAGGGCTAAAGGACCAATCTACAGACTTGACCTGTACTTTGTCAGTGAATCCTTTTACGAATTTGGCCAACATATATCAACCCCTTCGACCCCCCCCCCCCCCCGACAATCCAAAACCCAAAGAATACGTACGCTAGGGTTAAACAGTCTTCTAATAAATCCAATTAACTTTGGTTAGGACTTTAGAAATATCTAAACCGATCGCATACACTTTTTGTTTATCACTAGTATGTTCGAAAGTTGCAACAGCATTTCTCCTAACTCTATATCGACTATGTTAAAGCACAATGGACACTTCTAATGCTTTACTTTGTATTACTTCCTTTAGAAGGCGCTACGAAAATCAGCCGTTTTCTTGTTCTCCCTTGTCTTTACCTCTCTGGCATTTCGGCGATCCAAATCTTAGGAGCTGGGATATCGTGGCAGGAAATTCAAAAACTCCCAGCAATGTTTGATATAAAAGGGTATATTTGAGATGTCACCGAAGTTTAGCCGCAGATGCAGTTTACCTGATTGTTCTAGTGTTTCATCAGAAGTTCCATGGCTTAAAGTGCCTATTAAAAGTTTTTCTTTGTGAAATAGTGTTGTGAAGCTTGATCTGCTTGCTTTATAAAATGTACCAGAATATGGAATAAGCTTATAAAAATACAAAAATCATTCAGAAACAAATAACCTATTCAAATCTGAATTATACAAGCTGATTTATGCAAACAAAAAAAGATCTAATAAGTATTATAAGAAACATCACTTTTATCTTTGTCCAAGCTAGTATATTGAGCATGTACTGGCCCAAAAATTTACGCTTTGAAATATCACAGAGAGGAAACTGTTGAAAAAGCTGCTGATCTAGGGGGAAGCATTGATCCTAGGTTGTTACAGAGTGGGATTGGGGTAGTTTGATGTGCCCATTGAACTTTAAAGCTTCATGCTAAATTTCCGGATTCAGCGCGAACTACTTGTCCGACGTTGAAATAATTTTCACATTTGGGTTCAGTATGTGTTCAATCAAACATCTAATCAACTTCAGATACAGCTTTTACTTTATCCAAAATTTCTGGTTTTTGCCAAATTCCAGGTGAACTACTTATCCGGCAAGAAAATAATTTTCACATTCGAATTCAGCATGGTTCATTACCCATAAATCGACTATCTGATTAGCTTTTAAAAATATTTGCTTGTCATCCCTTAATTTGAAACCCCTCCCTCACCCGTAAATATAGGGCTACAGAGCCCATCTTCGAACTTGGCCTGTACTTTGACCCAAAGAGTCATCGTGCCACATTTGAACAAAAATATCTCAACCCCTTTGAAACTTATCGTGCGAACAGACGAACGGACGGACGGACAACTTTTGCGATGTCGCGGGTTTTTTGGGATCCAAAAAAGGAACAAGAAGGCATCCCAAAAATCTAATATTTGATCCAGACAATTGGGCCTTGTCTTCGCCAGATCCAGTCTTCACCGCGCTAATCATCTGAGAAAACCAAGTTCAGATATACCTCTATAAGCCATATCTATTTTGACGATACTGACCGAAACTTCCTGCTTTACTTCTGCCAAATTTCCTGTTTCGGACGAATTCCGTGCGAATTACTTGTCCAGCAAAAAAAGAGCAATTCAGAAACAAATTCAGCGTATCTCCATACCCCTGCAAAGAACATCTAATAAATTCAAATAAAACTAAACTTATGCAATTTTCGGTTTCAACCGGATTCCGGACGAATTATATGTCCGGGTAAAAAATTATTGTCATATACAGACTTAGCGTATTTTCTTAGCCCTAAATCTGTTATCGAATCAACTTCAAATAAAACTTTCACTTTTCTGTGTGGTACTGTTTCGTCAATTTTAAAAAAGGGGAAAGTAACCGATCGACTGTTCCTGTTCCTCTTATCGACCTATTACTGTTTCTTGTAACGTTAGCAAGGTTTTTTAGTACATTCTTCTACCTTCTTTGACTAAAAATATTAATGAGGGTGAGAACCAATTTGGTTTTCGGCATGGGGTGAGTTGTCAGCATGCGCATAGGATTATGTCTTCTTTACTTCTTGATAATTCTTCCAAAGGAAATGGTCTTTATATTTGTGCTTTGGATCTTTCGAAAGCGTTTGATAGTGTGGTTCAATAGTCAGCTCCTTTTTTCTCTTTACAATTCTGGGATCAATCTTTCTGTGATTATGCTCCTTAGGTTTTGGTATTCAAATTCTTTTCTTCAACCAAAATTTACACCAGGCACTATTATAAGGGCACGAAGAGGAGTTAGGCAGGGTGGCGTTCTGTCCCCTACGCTTTTTAAGATTTGTATTTCTAGTGTGTTGGCTAAGACTTCAGGTACTTGCCTTTCTGGTCTTGCGGATGTTTCTTACCTTGCGTATGCTGATGACTTGCTTGTGATTAGCCGTTCCAAAAATGGTCTTTCCAAAATGGTTTCTACAGTTTCTGGTGCTTTTTCTGATATTGACCTTTCGCTTAATATACCTAGATAAGTGTGAGTTTCTTCCCTATAATTGTACTAGCCTACTGCTACTCCCCTTCACTGTAATAATTTCACTATCCCTCGTGTAGATTGTATCCGGTGACCTTAACAATCTTTCGAATTTGCGTCAGCGTACTGTTTCTGATATCAGTAAAAAGATCCAACTTGGTTATGCAAAGATTGTTGCAAACCAAGGGAAGTATAACAGACGTGCGCTGGCCAAACTTTATTCTACTTTCTGTGATCATTCTGTCCTTTATGCTTCTGGTCTTTTCCCCCTTCTTTGTAATCTTCGATTAAAGACTTATTCTAAATATCAGTCAACTACGTCTATTAATTATTTAAGATCAAGGACAGAAATAGTAGCTATACGTTTCTTGTAATATTTTGTCAACAAAGTAATGTTTCCCATACAGTGCATAAACATCAGTCTAGACCATAATGGCGAAGGTTCTCGAAAGTATAAACTGTAAACACATAGGCTAGGTATAACCAAGGCCTTCTTGAAAATATAGCTGTAAACAACGTTGCCTCAGACCAACAATAACAACAGCTTTCGTACGTTTGGTGTTGAGAATCCTTCGGCAGACTTGTCTTGGCTTTCAAACAGTTCAGTTCTCTTGTAAGAATGTAGTTTGTAGGTAAAGTAACCATCTTTTCACATATGAAGTGTTCGTACACAGTAAAAATAAGCAGTAACTTTTTAAGTCAGTAAAAATCATTTAAATTATTATTTCTTGTTCATTTTCCTGTCTCTCTGAATAAGTCGATAGTGTTTTCTTGATCTACAACTTTTGTGATTCTTGTTATCTGGGTTCAGTGTTTTTCTTTTTTTGGATAGTGGGCAAATTTCTAGGAGCAGCAAGTGACGTCAGTTAGACAAAGCCTTTCTTTGCACGGGTCCTGGGCGCCTTGCGGTTTTTCAGGCTGTCTGGTACCAAGGGTGGGCCTAGTGGTCTCGATTAACTAAGGCGTGCCTCGGCCCTAGCTCCCTTTGAGTAGTCTGTTCTGTCTTGGACCAAGGGTGGTCATAGCGGCGCAGATTTGCGAGGGGGAGTTCCTGCGTACGTGCTTACCGAGGCTTAGGCGTAAATTCATTGGGCATAAATTCAGTGATATACCGTGATCACTCTTATCTTTTCATCTTTTTAATTCTTCGCTTCTTTTTGTAAATAAAACCAATTGCCGGTATTTGTTCTTCTTGTATGGTTCTGCTATAATTCCTGGGCGGAGGGGTGGCCTTCCGGGAGGGTTTCATAATCCGGGGGCCTTGCTCGCGCTACCTATTTACTTCCCCCGTCCCACCGATTATAGTATTTGGTGACAGCTAAACGAAACGAAACCCGCCTATTTTTTTTACAACGCTATCGCTATTTTTTTGAGAGACTGGAAGTTGTCGTTGCCAACATTTTGCCAAATTTTCACAAATCTTGTTCTTTTTGATTGTTTGAGTTTTATTTGACGAAAATGATTCATTTTGGTGACGACAAGATACTTTTTGTCTTATTTCTACAAGTCGACCGTATATTTAAAATTGTGAAATGTGGAAGCAGTGAAATGTGAAAACAGTGAAAATGTGAACATCAAGCCAGCAAAACAACCATCGAGGTAGTCAGTGGAATTCGTGGACTTCGTCGTGGGACAGAAGAAAAGATGAAGTTTTTAATATATAGCAATCCTTACAGACAAGGCTTGCAACCGTGAGTACGAATGTAAAACAGCAGTATAGTCAGCAAATTATCTACATTTGTTGTTTTTACCCTAAGAAGTCCCAAGACACTAGAGTTTCCACAAAGTTTTGCTGTACTTTTTGCTATCACTGTATCACCTCTAAAAACCAAATAATTCCTTAGAATTTATTTTCTATATTTTGTTTCAATTTTCATTTTTGCGCCATGTATTTGCGCAAGAAGATTATTTCATTGCGCCTTGTACATCCTTGTCACGAATTCAACATACCTTTTCATTAGCTGTCAAACTTCCCGCCATAAAACGAACGACCTCACTTTAAATGGTCATTCAGAATTCCATCAATCCCAAGTCAGTTAAGTATATCTTAAGTAACCTGACAGGTTTATTGACTAGTATCAAAGCATTGCACAGTCGATAGTACGTTCCCCTTTTCGTCATTTTACTGATGTTTTTCATGGTCCGGGTTGAACAGTTAGTTGGGTTGACAAGTGATTTTTGATCGATTAATGATTTTTGGCGTATGTAAGGTTATGTAGCAAGACAGGTCTCCGACACCAGTAATTCCCGTGTCGTTAAATCAGGGAATGACGATACCAAGAAAGCTCATGAGGTTCGTTCTCAAGGAAGGTACTGTTATGAAATGTAGGTTTTGTCTGCCATCCTCAGTAAAGAGTCGCGGTTTGTCCATTTCCGTGAGAGAATAGGTGCCCAGCGTTGTCGTTGTCCAGTGTTGTTTTTCCGACCTGAAAAAGAAAGGTTTGTGGTTAGCCAGTCACTAATGTGCAAATAAGATTGCCAATTGCCTATGACGTTGACAGCAATGTGTGAACTGTCAATGAGGAATTCGCCCTAGCTTTGACGAATTTTGTAGACAGTGCTTTGATGAGCACTTTCGTGCAGTAGAGCAAATGAGATGAGGTTGCAGGTTATAGAGATTGGCAGAGTATATTTTTTTGTTCCCTCTTATTTTTGCTTGTAGCCAGTCTGCTATTTAGGTTTCACCTAGAGCTTTGTTGACATAGCTAACATGGTGACGGAATTGATCTAATTTCGGAGATCAGTTTATTGATACAGATCTTATCCTGCAACGATTATATTTTTATTTGATTTTTTTGTTTCTCACCTCATTTTGTTCTAAACAAAGGATTTGACTATACCGATTATGACGTAACATGTCTAATGAACACGTGAGTTCATGTTTACCCATTATTTGACCTAACAAGAGCAGTAATGTTGCTCAAACGCGTGAAGATTTATTACAAGGTTCATTACCGTGTATAAGAAAAAAAAAACACATATCATTTCACGTAATCTACGTACAAGGTTTCCTTTCAAAAATAAACCATTCAAACTTATTAGTTTTTTTTAACCTTATTTTTTTTTATTCAAGTTGCAAATTCTTGAAATTACTGGGTTTTTTTATTTTGATTTATTAACTATTTTTTTTTAGCAGTTTTTCCTGCTTTCTCCTTTATGTTTCATCTTTTCCTCATGGCATTACGGAATTAGCTACTCCTTTTCCATGAGAAAAAGTTAAACTATTTTAACTAATATCTTTGAGTTCCAGGAACAGCTTTCATAACAATTAATTCATAATCTGATAATTAATGGGTTTAAGTGAGTGATGAATAGATTGACTTCAAGGCCACAAGGATTGTTCAGTGAAACAGTCCGTACGCTATCATATACCCGGAATCGCCTATGTGGGCTGTGAAATTTATTGTATCACCAGTTCCAGAACTTTTCTATCGAAAAAGGGAATTTTCTTTAAGTTTTGGCTCTAGATTAAAATGGTGAGCCTTATTTTCAAATGTCATGATCCCTTATCAAAAAGTTCAGTTGTTCCGTGTTATTGCAATATCTTTCCTGACCTACTATCATGTCCAAAGACGGAATTAATTGCTCAGAATCAGTCCTTTAAGTTGTCAGAAAATTAAGCGGAGTTTTGCCCGCGTGATCTTTCCACGTCACGGATCCTCTTCTTGGAGATATAAGGCCAAATATCTCTAAGAAAAATCCAAATTTTGATCTATCTATTTTGCAGATTTTATTGAGCGTGGAAAAGTGTAATGAATTATACTAGACAATTAATGAAGTCGTTGGGCAAACGTTTACGCCAATGTGGCGTAGGCACTGTAAATATCGAGTCATATGACTCATTTCCGTTAGAACTACCGGTAGAAATAGACTTTTGTGGCGAAATCAGGTTCTGCAATGCAGGCTGATACGGATCCAGCCACCAGCCGGAGTGCGTAATGGGCTAGGAACATGCCATTCCGACCGCTCGCAGCACTATGACATTTACCGGACTGCCGACCCTGACGGCAGTGTGACGCGGAGGGTAGCTGAATGTCACAGCTAGTTCCAAAATCCGCAATTGAAAGTCCCCGCGAATACCAGACGTCTTGGTTTTAATCATCAATATGATGATGATATATTTGGATGGATTATAGGCCTAATTTTATGAATTCAGGATGACTTTTGTGAAGGGGCAAATAATATGATGCTTGACTAGCTAGCAAGCACATTTTTGTTTCGAATTAGAAACAAGAGAAAGCTCGACATATTGAGCCGACGAGGCATTTCGTCAGTTATTAATTGCGCGTGCTCTAATTGAAAGAGCTTTGATGACTATGACGTTTCGGACTTGGTCAAGTCCGCAGTCTCTTCTTTTAGTCTACCAACAGGGGTGTAAAATATAGGACGTCCTAACAACGAAAATTGAATTCCCTGGTTGGGTAGCAAGAAGCAAATGACTAAGAACTAGGATAACTAGTTTTGTTTTTGATAAAACGTCAAAATACGGGATCTGAGGTGTTCCCAGGTGAACGAAAGTTTCACATTTAACGCGCATAGCGGTAATTTGAATAATAAGACCGCAGTTTATCCTTCATAAGTAGATATGAAGGTCCTCACATTTGAGCAAAGGAAAGAGAAAATTACGGGAGCGTATGGCAACCAAAGTTGACCATTTTGTGGGATATTATCCCTCATGTATGAGCAGTAACCCGCGAGTTCCAGCGGCAAAGCCGCCAGAATATTTTTCGGACCGTCTTATAGTCAAGAGACGCAACTGGACCGTTTTCGTTATGAGTAAGTAAAACAGGTATGTCCTAATAGCCGTGGAAATGCTTTCCGGCCATGTTGTTTGCGATTATTCCGCATCATTGGTGCTGAAACGATATACAGATTTTGTAGGACTATATTTTTGCCTGTTATAATTCGCCGCAGTGCATTTTTAACCGGTCATGGTAATAATCTAGACTCCGAACTTTTTCGCGGCATGCGTGTGAAAAGCTAGGTATTCGTAAAATATACAACCCAAGCCTCAAAAGAATTTTTGATCACGCCTGTCCTGAGATAACAGGTGATTGGGACAAAATTCTGTCAGGTAGGCTAGTTTTGAGTATGAAATGATTCGCTGAATAAGGCGCGTATTTTCGTGTTGCTCCACAGAGTTCCAGGCAGAACTCTCCTGGACGCGAATATTAAGGTGAATTATAATGATAAGAACGAAACTCACGGTACCAAGCTAGTCCGCACTATTTTTGAACTGCATTAAATATGCCTAAATGAACTCAAGAAAGAACGATAAAACAAGTGAACGAAGTAAATAAAGAAAACAAAGGAGTTCGAGTCTATGGCCGGTGATTTGGTTTGAATTAAGGAATTATCTCGTGGGGGTAAAACGGAAAGAATATATTGGTCCAGTTCTGTTGAGTCCGGTTAGCATTGTACAAGAATGTTCATTTCTTGGCCTCTGTACAAATTAGATGCGAAGCAGAGAACCGCAAAGGGTAGGCTCTTGAAAAAGAAGTATTTTTGAAGCGGAAGGAAATAGGCCTATGTGTAGAGACCTACACAACAGGTTGGTCCTTATAAAAACAAGGCAAGTATGACAGAGATAAGCGTGACTGACAAACTGACTATAAGAGAATATTGTTGACAAAGAACAATTGGTACAGATACACGACAGACAGTAAGATTTCAGAAATGGGAACGAAAAGCAGACAGACTTACCGATTTAAAGTGAAGACGACGACGCTGACCATTTGTCCAGATCCAGTGGCTGTCGGTCTCGTTGATCCATTCACGAGAATAATGGAGCCTCACAGCAAAAGACAGGAGTGCTGGTTTGACTGTTGCTTCTTCGGGGTGAGCAACAGAGGCCTTCCTGTTACGTGTGCGTTGCAAAATCCCCTACAGAACTTTGATGCGAGATGTGTCACTTTTGAGGCATTTCGGATGAAAGATTAATTTTTGTTTTAAAACAAAAACAAAAAAAAAGTAAGAGAAAGAAAACCATGGTTGTTGTATGTCTTGTTTGTGAGCGTGGCTGTAACGTGTTATTAGTAGAAATGTTCCCTAATTCAAAGTGACGCGTTTTCGCAGTGTGGTTTACCTAGTAAACATATTATCTTTATTTAAGATATTATACATGATTTAGTGTTTTGCAAGTTCTTAGGCCTCACACTTCGTTCGTACTTCACAAGCAGGATTTATGTCGTGTATGTACTTAGGAAAGTGCTTTATTTCATGGAAAACAAAACAAAACAAAGTATAGTATTTAGTATTTGTTAGACAGACGACGAAGGAATTGTGAAAGTAATTACAGAATGATTGTAATCGATGTCTATGATTAATTGGACCATAACTATGCGGGAAAACTCATGCATAACACAAACTACATGAACACAACTATTCACATTAAAACATGCTTCACTTGCGACATGTTATATGTATCATATTGTCTATATCGTAACAAAAAAATAAGAAAAAAATAAACTGCATTGTAACTATGAAAACAATCCAACATGCCTCGAATTATTCATTGATGATTCCTTCACCTTGGTGTGTTAAATTTGGAGTTTGATAGATGGCTCCACGTTTTATTGCAAGCGTGAAACGCTTGTGCAGATTTTTCTTGATGACCTTATTTGTGTGGTCTTCCAAATTTGCTACAACAGACCGTTATATACAATGTATATAACTGCTACAGTCATATTCCGTTTGACTGCTGTAAGCTATTGCTACTAGATTCTGGCGTCGTGTTTAAGCGCTTCTCAAGGCGATGCTTATTCTTCACAGCCGAATATTTCCATTTTTACAATTGGGTTAACAAAGCTCGGATATCCAAGTCGAAACGAATTTCTTCGATTTTTGGGAGGATTTACTGCTTTGATGAATTACGGATGATTAGCCGCTTGTTCTTTCAGCTTTACGAGTTGGTTTTCCCAAGTATTTCATTAAATGATTATCCTTATACATATTGTCATCGAGGCTGATCAGATCACTTCTGGCGTGAGCGTCATAGTCTACATTTTATTCTTCATGCGTCAGATTCCTTTGCTTAACCAAGCTCTAGTGAAGGTGTATTAAGGTTTAGCAAGAGTCAAGACCATTCTGATTGTTCGCCCTTTGAATTGAGCATCTAAAGAAGCAATGTTGCTTTCCACAACTTTTCTGCCCCCAATCAAGTTCAGCCTACTTTTGGGGAGCATCATTTCAGAGTGCTCGGTTTCAGAACGAGCTTGGCCTTGATCGACTGAATCAATCGGCACTGAAGAAGACAAGCGAAACTTATTGAATTCTTCCTGCAACGGCGATGTGAGATTTCCGACACACCATCACTGTTCGAATTACTACTTGGGGCTTTCAACCTCAACTTTGGAGCTGGAACGTTTTCTTTAACCACGCGCAGAAACAACAGTCGCTGTCCAGAACTTCATTTATTTTTGCAAGTATATCGGATACGATATTTCTTATCCCCTCGTCATCCAAATCGTCAAAAAGAAAAGAAAAAAATATTATGCATTCTTCTTTTCACTTGACTTGATCACACTCATTCATTCATCAGTCATTCACAAACAACCCGAATAGTTAAATTGTATGAGGTCCATTGTCATATTTGCAGTTTTTTATGATGTTTTGATCGCAAGATCGGGCGTTCAATTTTACGGTCGTATGTGTAATCCTAGTGAGTGCCTTGTTTGTATAATTTTGAATCCGTTTAGGGTGCTGGGTAGATGGATGGAATTTAGAATAGCTAGAGAGGGCTTATATTAAATTGTAATTGATGGTGACTAGATATGATGTTATATTTCTTCAGAAATTATGGGTAGATGTGCTCATTTAGGGTATCAGGATAGTGCAAGATTTTGTAGCAAACGGCAATTTATATCTATATGTTTGTATCAGTGTTTCTTGACTCCGTCAAATTTAAAAGGAGACCGGAACTTGTAATCTTCGATTAAAGACTTATTCTAAATATCAGTCAACTACGTCTATTAATTATTTAAGATCAAGGACAGAAATAGTAGCTATACGTTTCTTGTAATATTTTGTCAACAAAGTAATGTTTCCCATACAGTGCATAAACATCAGTCTAGACCATAATGGCGAAGGTTCTCGAAAGTATAAACTGTAAACACATAGGCTAGGTATAACCAAGGCCTTCTTGAAAATATAGCTGTAAACAACGTTGCCTCAGACCAACAATAACAACAGCTTTCGTACGTTTGGTGTTGAGAATCCTTCGGCAGACTTGTCTTGGCTTTCAAACAGTTCAGTTCTCTTGTAAGAATGTAGTTTGTAGGTAAAGTAACCATCTTTTCACATATGAAGTGTTCGTACACAGTAAAAATAAGCAGTAACTTTTTAAGTCAGTAAAAATCATTTAAATTATGATTTCTTGTTCATTTTCCTGTCTCTCTGAATAAGTCGATAGTGTTTTCTTGATCTACAACTTTTGTGATTCTTGTTATCTGGGTTCAGTGTTTTTCTTTTTTTGGATAGTGGGCAAATTTCTAGGAGCAGCAAGTGACGTCAGTTAGACAAAGCCTTTCTTTGCACGGGTCCTGGGCGCCTTGCGGTTTTTCAGGCTGTCTGGTACCAAGGGTGGGCCTAGTGGTCTCGATTAACTAAGGCGTGCCTCGGCCCTAGCTCCCTTTGAGTAGTCTGTTCTGTCTTGGACCAAGGGTGGTCATAGCGGCGCAGATTTGCGAGGGGGAGTTCCTGCGTACGTGCTTACCGAGGCTTAGGCGTAAATTCATTGGGCATAAATTCAGTGATATACCGTGATCACTCTTATCTTTTCATCTTTTTAATTCTTCGCTTCTTTTTGTAAATAAAACCAATTGCCGGTATTTGTTCTTCTTGTATGGTTCTGCTATAATTCCTGGGCGGAGGGGTGGCCTTCCGGGAGGGTTTCATAATCCGGGGGCCTTGCTCGCGCTACCTATTTACTTCCCCCGTCCCACCGATTATATCTTAAGAAAGGTAATTTAAAAAGAATCCGGATAAATTACTTCAAATTCTGCCAATTTCTTCTGTATCTTCCACCTTGGACAAAAACCGCATTCTTATTTGCAAATTTTCAGTTCCTGGTATAACTTGTTGGAGATACTGCACAGAAAACTCTCCGGTGCGGCTTATGCGCGCCTATCCCCTCACCACCGTCTTATCCGTTTCTTTCGTTCATTTTGTGTATATTTCGTTGTTTTTTTTTGTTTCTTTACTTATTGTATCGTGTGAGTGATAAATAAATTAAATTAAATTTGGCCGGATTCCGGGCAAACTAGTTTTCAGACGAGAAAATGGTTTTCATCATCATCTATGAACTTGACCTTACCCTTGACCCAAAGAATCCTCACACCAAGTCTCATCAAAATATCTCATTCCCTTCGAGAGATATCGTTCTGACAGACGGACGGACAACTTTTGCGATGTCATAGGTATCCCTCCACTACGTTTTGGGATCCCAAAAAGAACCCTACCCTTACGGCGACTCGGAACCCTTCAACATTTAGTAAAATGGGCGAAATAAACACGAGGGTCTTTAAAAGACGTGGCCAGCGTTTGCCGGAAAATAAAAATAGCTGATTGTTAATAGATAGATGGCGCTCTATACAAGGGACTTTTACGTGACAACTAAACCAAGGGCGGGATCACTATTCCTATAATAATAATAATAATTTTATTTAAACCCTCCATATAAATAGTAAAGAAACAAAAGAAAAAAAAAGGAAATCTCACAACACTACGAGACAAAATTAAGCTGCGATAACTAAAAATAACCAAAACAAGAACAAACTTGAGTCACATGATTATACCAGGCTAGCCAGTGGAAAATCGTGTAGTTTTCTACTTCGATTAATGAAACGACTGGTTGGCTCATTCATTTTGTCACTTATTTCAAAAATACGGTACCTTTGTGATACGTAAGAGTTTCGGAACCATATGGGAATTCCCAGTAAATATTCGCAGTACCGGAAAAAGTTAGAACGGACTTGTTTACGCTCAGTTTCTATCTCACTCAGCTTCTATCTCAGTAGAGTAGCGGTTTGCGAACTATGTTCACAAGCCCCTCGGTAGCTCGATTGGTAGAGCGGCTGCCTTGTAAGCAGAGGGTTCTGGGTGCGAATCCCGGCTGAGGAGCATTTTTGTCTTTCAGTTCACTACTTATAAAAACTATTTGCTGTTAATGCAATAAAATGATTAAATAATATCAATAATAATAACAAATTTTGATAACAGAAATCTATCTAAATTAACGCACACGATTTAAATATTAACTAACACCCACCTTCGGTTTCATTACGTAACACACTCCGCAGAAATTTTCCATAGAAAAACCCCAGCTTCGTACTAGTCGGGTAGATCTTAACGTAGCGCTCAAGAAAAGTTTTGACCTCGTCTTGCAAGTCTCGGTTATTACAAAATTGGCTCGCCAGATAACGGGCATGACCAGCTGACAAAACTCCGCCCTTATCTGAAATCACAAGATCCCTAAACAGGGCCTCAGTATAGTGTTTCATCCCATGGGTGAACTGACGATCTTCGGCCAGTCTCGACTCGATTTCAACTTGCTTAATCTCCTTTATGACGTCTAACAGAGCCATTAAAAGTACTGCTTTAACGAGAGTCTGGTCCAGGTCTTCCCACGGATCTTTTTGGAATTCGAAAAAAACAGTTAGAGATCCATACGCGGGCTTCGCCTTATTTCCATGGTCACTGATGTGTGCACCCCATGTGTATTTTGCGTTCATAAACTGAAGTACTCGATTGTCAGGTCGCAATGCCAGTGCTTGTTGAATACAGTTTTGGTGAGTGCTAAGATCTTTTACAAGGGGCTTGTACAGCCCAAGAAATGTCTGATCGGCCATAGCTTTTAAGAACAGTAAACCTGCCGTCTCAGTTACCTCCTCTTCAGGTCGGGGTTCGCCAGTTATCACCGAAGATAAATTATTCCAAACTTGCAGGTATCCCTCGCGCAGATCCGCGTGCACCTTTGGAATCAAATTTCCCGCCTCAGCGAGACGTAATTTTGCACTCTCCGGTTGGCCTTTAGTGAAGAGGTAATAGGCCATGTTCATTTCACTCGCCGCTTTAAGCCAGGCTTGTTCACTGTGGCACTCGAGCTCTGATTGGTCTTCGAACTTGGCAAAGGGATGTTGTTGGAGATCTTTAAGCCACTTGAAGTGGCACTCCGGGAATTCCTCGTCCGTCACTGGCATTTTAGCTGAAAGAGACAGGTTTTCAAGAGCAAAGAATACTAAGAAATCCAATACAAAATAGTTAGGATTCCGCCTCAAAACCTCAAAATACTCTAATGTGACACACGCCAGTGAACCTCACGAAGAACGGGAAACGTCACCCAAACGAATCATCAAAACTGATTCATAGCTTGTTCACACGGGACCGAAATAAGCGTGTAAACAGCGGCTGATCTGTTCAGACGACGGATAGACTGTTTGGGGTTGAAGGGAGAACTAAAAAGAAAAACCTAATTCCGAATATTCTTTATGTTTGTAACAAAGCATATGAAATTAAAAAAAAACATCTTGTGAGATACTCAAAGTCAAATATTTAGATAGGAAAAAGTCACAAACTGAACATTGAAAGATTTCAGGCGACTTGACAATTTTAAGTTAAAAAGCAAATAAAATGCACTTAATTTTTTTTTAAATGAGAACATAAAATGTAATTAACAATAAACATTAATAATATGATAACAGAATACAATCATTTAGTGTTGTTCAGTCACTTTTGAGTGAGGGTTGAATGGAAAAATTAGTCAAATTATTAATTTTTTTAAAGAAAAAGAACAAAAATATAACATTCGCTGACGTAAGCTGTTGTAATTGGAAAATTATTCTACCTTTTTATTTAATAATCGTGGAATCGTTAGTGTAAAAATCATGTTATGTTCACGTCTGACAGAATTTCAACTGGATTGACTTAGAGTTCGCAAAGTTTGACCTAAATCTCCTATTACAGTCTGTTTACTCTCCCTAGAGTCATCAAAGGTCACATTCCAAAGGATTTAGTTTACCCCGATCGGTCATTGCGATGAAAATAAGAGCATGTGTTCTGCTAAAACGAAGGGATACAAAAATAGAGTTTTCACAGAACCGAGATAAAACAGTAGGATAGGCTACTCGAGGTCTACGACAGATTTTCTGTTTTTATTGGAGACTAGGCGTTAGCCACTCCCCGGCATCTGGTGTACACCTTGCCCTTGCACCGATCGAAACCAGCAGCGCCAGCGATAAATTAGGTAATTTCCGCTAAAAACATGCTGATTTTGATGTTCTTACACGTGGCAACCGGTGCTGGCATCGGGCACTTGTTGTACATACACTAAAGTCGAGACGGCGCAACCTCTCGTTTACTGAGTAAGATGATGACCTATTTACAAGGGGATACCCACTCCCAGAACCCGTGTATACTGGGTGCTGGTGCCGGAAAGGTGCCACGAATGAGTACACCGTGTGCCGAAGTTTGAGTATCCCCTCGCCTACTGAAACTGCTATAGGCACTTTAAGCAGACGGGCTACTTAATTCCCGAAATGTAGTACATAGTTCTAAGCGCCGCGGCGGAACGCAAAACTATTCTTATTAGTTAGCAAATTTGAGTGGAATCGAGCAGAAAATAGCAAAAAGCGGGGCTTCACCTATTCCAGATTTTTCTTCCGGATTCCGTTTTCGTCGACATGAATTTGAAACCAGACCAAAGCCGTCTGGCAGTTCGGGGTGTACAGAGCGGCGTGTGAGACATCCCGAGGTGTTGCCAATTCACCAGCACCTGAAGTACACCCTTTCACGGCACCGACCAAAAAGAGATTCAGGAATATGGAAGGTGTGGATGTAATTTTCTTCTTTAGAGGGGAATTCATTAGTTGCGTTTTTGATCTCAGTTTTGTTCGCCATTGGCTTAGCTGGTTGCTTAATTTCAGTTTTCAAACGCCGTCGTAAGTTCACCGTTTGCTTAATTAGTGTTTTTACGACTGCGGCATCCTTGCCCGGTCGCCGTTTCTTCAACGTTTCAAGAAAACTTCGAACTTGCTAGCTCATGAGGTTCGACAGGCAGAGTTTGAATGACAAAGAAACTGTGACTGGCGACCAAAAACGGTATTTGAGTTTGAGTTTTAAAACCTTCGAGTTTTAAGGTAACTTAAAACATTGGTAAAAAACACAACTATTCTTTTTAGGTTCCTGAACTGGCCGCTTAGAGCCTTTGGCATGTTGGAAGTCCTGGGATTCGTCTGTTGATTTTTTTGTTTCGTATATGAACATATAAATCCAATCAAGGGTCAAACACAGAGGTAACAGATTTGAGAGACCAAATAAATATGCAAATTAACAAAAAAAAAAAGAGGGAGGGACATTGATCAACAGTTGTTACTGAAAGGCAGAAGACCTACGCAGGGGACATAGGCTAGGCTACAACAGGAGATTTTCAAGAATAGGTACTAGAATTAGCCATCATTAGTCTAATATGATGAAAACCGGGAGGGCGGGCTGACTATGATACCTGATGCAATGGCACTTTCAAAATTCAATGGTGTCAAAGAAGCATAGCCAACCCTACTATTGTACCCTGTATTACATATTATCGTAGCCTTCTATATCGAACATCATAAATAGGCTTTACTGCACTATAGGCTACATACCGAGCTTCTGTACTACACAATAAACCCAGACACAAGGTCCCTTTCAGACCCAAGACATCCTCTACTTTCCAGAACAGTGCAGCAAAGCTGACGATACACTAAACAACAAACGCACAAAACGGAAATACTAAAGCATGTTTAGCTTCAATGTGGCTCTTATTTCCCTGCAATCGGCACAGCCTGAGGCATTTGCCTCTCAACCAATAAGGAAGCTCAAGAGTTTAAGATCAGTCGGTAGGTCGGTAGCTGACTGCCATCTAACGAGTTTAAGAAATAGGAGTTCGGTCTGATTTCACAGATGACAGATAACTACACTGTCAGAAATTTGGGAAACGTAACCAAAAAGAACATAATAGATTCGACTCTACATGGTGGCATTACAGAGACAGGGAGACGGAGGTTCTTAATTATCTGTTCTGGCTATGACACATGTTTCTACATACTTGTGTTAATTACATCCATAATGACCACGCTCAGAGGCGTTACTAGCCAAAATGTTTGGGGGGGGGGGGGGCGAGACATTTACCGACTGGCTGGTAAATTTTACCGACTTTTTACAAAAATTACATTTTTGAAAAAAATCGATCGATTTTCAGAAAAACCGACTATTTTGACGAACAATAAACCAATTTTCAGAAAAACCGACCAATTTTCAGAAAAAACGACTGTTTTCATGAAAAAAATCAACTGTTTTGACGAAAAATGGCGTCCCTTCGCGCCGACTCGGTTTTTTTTACTGACTGGCCGACAGCATTGGGGGGGGGCGTCCCCCCTCCCCCCCCGTCGTGACGCCCCTGACCACGCTATGTTTTATGCATGGAGACAAACTTCTGTTATGACCCTTCGTCGTATGCTTAGCAAAGATAACATTTATCCGACAGTCATATTGGTTCTTATTTATCATATCTTTGTAAAGATCCGACAAGCACTTCCTCGATTATAATTATTAGAACGTTCTAATTGTCTAAATATAAGTATTAATTATTCAGATTCCGGAGTATCTGAGAAACATCTGATTTAGGAAATGTGTTGAAACCGTTGGCCCAGAATCTCGTCAACCTCCCATCGCATTTCTTTATCGCACTTTGCTTCTTGACTTTCTGTATAGTCTTAGTGTTCATCATACATTCGTAGAATCTTTTGTTTCATCGCATTTTATTTACTCCTCTGGTTTGCTCCTTTTAGCGGGTGAAAAAATAAATGTACAGAAATTGATTTTTCTGCACATTCTATTCTGCTGGTTTTATTGTGAACAAAAACAAAATCTCAAAATCTGATTCGACGCGTCACATCGCTCGATCTTTCTGTGCACAAGAGGAATACAGTAAGTTAAGTAAGTAAGTAACGAATTTATTTCAAAAAACCACTATCATGGCAATGCCAAATTTGGGTATTACGTCAAGTATACTGCACATTTTATAATCTCATTTTATTCGGTAGCTTCCTTGCAAGAAAAGGAGAAAATGGATTTATTTCTTCCAATGTTCATAAATTCGGCTTCAAATACGATACTTTGACTTAACACTAACCAGTAACGAACTCCATTTCTTCGGAATTCCCCTCGCCATTTATTGAGATATGCAGTCACGTTTTCTGAAGGGTAAACCGAGTATTTGTATTCAAAACATGACGACTTTCGTCATTATTCTCATCGTTCAACAAACAGACAACTTAGCAGTATAGCATAATGCCTGTCACTTTCGTAAACTTTTATGTACCAGGCCTTTCGCCATTTTTTGTTGGCAGAATTGCTGATCGTTAATTTTCCCTGCAGGTTTTTATTAAAGTAGTTAATCTTTCGTCGCATAGGGGCTTGCGTTGCGACGACGACAGGTTGCTCCATAATATAAATTGTTTTCAGTTAAAATATGTAGTGTAATATGCCCTGCAATTGACTCGTAACTGATCAGTCTTAGATCATTTGAAGCAACATGTCTGAGGAGCACCAATATGCTCCTCAGATAAAGGGGAAGCCCGCTGTGGCTCAAAGAGTCAAACTAGGAGAATATAAAAATTAGCGTAGTGCCGTTACACTGGGTAAAAATGACATAGGAAACGAAAGCGGTAATCCTGAATTTCTTCTGTTAGCCATTAGTAAGACCTCGGACACAGAGCCGAAATAGGCTGGATAGCTTTTCAGGAAGGTAGGCAGTTTTCGGGACCAGCCATGCAGACTTGAAGACAACGCGGGCCGTATTATTGTTCTGCCTGAGATCGCGAGGTTTTTGGGATCCAAAAACGTAAGTGGAGGGATATCTATGACATCGCAAAAGTTGTCCGTCTGTCCGTCCGTCTGTCAGCATGATAACTCTCGAAGGGAATGAATGAAACTTGGTGTCAGGATTCTTTGGGTCAAGGGTAAGGTCAAGTCGTAAATGGGCTCTGTAGCCCTATATTTAGGGGTGGGGGTTCAATTAAGGGGAAAACAAAATATTTTGGAACAGCTAATGTGATAGTCCATTATGGAGTAAGAAGACATGCTGAACACGGTGGTGAAAATCATTTTCTTGCCAGATAAGTAGTTCGTCCGGAATCCGGCAAAAAACGGAAAGTTGGCTAGAATTTAAAGTTTTATTTGAAGTTGATTAGATGTTCGATTATGGGGTAAGAAGACATGCTGAACACGATAATGAAAAACACTTTCTTGTCGGACAACTAGTTCGCCAGGAATCCGGCCAAACCGGAAAGCTTGTTAAAAGCGAAAGTTTTATTTGAAGTTGATTCGATGAAAGATTTAGGGCTAAGAAAAGACGCTGAGTCTGTGTTTGGCAATCATTTTTTTACCCGCACGATGAAAAATGTGTAGCCTGCGTAGTAGTATGGTAGTAGTACGAAAACGTTGCATGTAAGACTATGTAATAGCAAAGAATACTATCATTTAATATGCCTCAGACTGGTCCAATCTTATGTAGTAGTATTCAGTAGCATCCTGTCTTGCCATAGTAGCATCCAGTCTTGCTAATAGTAGCATATAGTAGTATGCAGTAACACGGTAGCCTTGAAGTAGAAGCATGTAGTAGCATCGTTAGTACTACATGCAACTTTTTCGTACTACTTCATAGTACTATTTTGAGATAAATTTTTCATCGGGCGGGCATATAATTCCTCCGGAATCCGGTTGAAACCGGAAATTTTATAAGTTAAAGTTTTATTTGTAGTTATAAGATGTTCTTTATAGGGATATGGAGATATGCTGAATTCGTTTCTGAATTGTTCTTTTTTTGCTGGACAAGTAGTTCGCTCGGAATTCGGCCGAAACCGGAAATTTGGTGGAAGTAAAGCAGGAAGTTTCGGCCAGTATCGTCAAAAGAGATATGGCTTATAGCGGTAGGCTATATCTGAACTTGATTTTCTCAGATGATTAGCTGAGAAAACCTGTTTTTGCCGGATTCCGGACGAACTACTTATCCGGCAAGAAATGGTTTTCAACTTTGTGTTCAGCATGTCTTCTTTCTTACCCATAATCGACTATCACATAAGCTGTTCAAAATATTTGTTTGCCCCTTAATTTGACCCCCCTCCCCCACCCCTAAATGTAGGGCTACAGAGCCCATCTACAAACTTGACCTTACTCTTGATCCAAAGAATCCTCACACCAAGTTTCGTCAAAATATCTCATTCTCTTCGAGAGTTATCGTGCTGACAGACAGACGGACAACTTTTGCGATGTCATGTCCCTCCACTAACGTTTTTGGATCACAAAAACCTCGCGATCTCAGGCAAAACAATTATACGACCCGCGTTGTCTTCAAGTCTGCATTTGTGGCTGATCCCGAAAACTGCCTACATTCCTGTGAAGCTATCCAGCCTATTTCGGCTCTGTGTCCGAGAGCTTACTAACGGTCAACAGAAGAAATTCAGTGTTATCACACACCAGCTGATATTAAATCACCCTTTTTAAAAATAAAAATCCAAAAGAAGAATATGCGTTTTGGTGAGAAACCAGGAAAAAGTTGCATAACCGGCATTTCTGACCAATCAGCTTTTCAGAACCGAAATGCGAGAGCCTTATCTGTCTCGAAAAGAGCCAAACATGGCAAATGCAAAAGTCAGCGTAGTGCCATTGATAAAACTGACATAGGAAATGGAAATGAAAACAGATGGAACGACTAGGGACGTAGACTGGAACAATAATCTGAGACTGGGTCTTTAAGCGCCACAACACCGATAATGGAAATCGCATTTAAGGTTACAGCATAAGGACACTGCAGGTATCAGTCGAGACGACGTCCGCCCCTTAACACAGCGAAATAACACTAACGAGCAGCAACAAGACTTAAAAGAAGTGACACTTGCACTGAAGCATCACTAGCGATAGAGAACGTCCCTAATGAAACTCAATCGGTCGTGCACCAACGCTGGCTCCAATAACTTTTCTGAGAAAATAAAATAAAAAATAACCTCCCCCAGACCTCCCCTATTTCTCCGATGTGTGCAGAAATACTAGAAATTTAAACCCGCAAGTTTGTCACGCTTTGAATGCCGCGAGCGTAGTGGGTGGTGCTATAAGTATGGCCCATTTCCGAAGCAAGGAAAGCGTAAGTCCTGACGCTACTTCCTACTGTTATTTTATCTGTCAAAACAGATGAAAAATGAACCATGCTGGACTATTTATTTAAACTTCGAATAGTAGAAAAATACAAAAATCACTGTTTATCAACTGCTACTCACGGAGAATTAACACTCTTGTTAGCTGATGCAACACACTTGTCAATATCACCCGAGCTGCGATCAGCAGAGCCCTTGCTTAAATCAGCTGATTCGTTCGCACTGCTCTGCGACGTAAAGTTACTATCACTCGACCCAGACAGAATCTCAACCGAAGTGACGATGAAACTTGAGTTGAGTATCTCTCCGGTGTAGTACGACTTGGCCGATTTAGGAGACGCACTTTCAGCTTTGGATACATTCGACAAATTAAGGTTCTTTGATGGACTGGCGAGAAACTCGCCTAGTGTGGGATCAAACATTTCCTTGGTTGCTCCCGAGATATTCATTGGGCTGGACATGAGTACGTCACTGTGTAGGATAGAGTCTGATTGGCTGTCGGGTGTAGCGGGAGTTGCTGATTGGCTATAATCTGGCTTCACAAGCTCTTTGATCTGCGAAATCCGGGGTGTTTGAGGTGAAGATTTTACCGCTTCGTTTTCTTGGTCTGATGCTAACAAGGCATCACTCTTTCTGGGATTTTCGTCTACAGTCACGTTGCTTGACTTCTGTGAACCTTCCGAATGATTCTCCAATTCCTGCCCTATGCTGCTTGAGGTTTCCTTCAACTTTTTTTCTCCGTCTACGCTCGATTTCTCGGCCAATGGCTGAGCTGTTTGCTCCCTCTCAGACTCCTGCTCCCACGGCTGCTTAGCTTGCTCCCTCCACGAAAGTGGAACAACAGATTTAGTTCCATATTCCACATCTGTTACTTGGGAGGCGAAGTCTTTCGGTTCCCCAGTCTGCCTGTCTGAACCGGACTGCTCACCGATTCTTTTGCTACCTTCTGTAATTCCTTCCCAAACCCTTTTTGCGATTAAGATAGCTTCGGGTTCCGTCTCACTTCGTACTTCTATGTCCACCGGCTGCCTACCATGCTCCATCTTGGATGATTGCTCCCCCAAACCTTTGCTCCTCTCTGCAATGGCTGGCTCAGATCTATCAGTCGCAGCTTCCGGTTCCGTCCCACTCCGTCTGTCTTCCTCCCCTGAGTCTCTACTCTGATCTTTCGGAGAGGAGTGCTCTCCTGAAGTTTCATTCCTCTCTACGGAGACAATGTGTGCTTCCGATTCCGTGTCCACCGACTCCCTGCCATGCTCCTTCTTAGAGGATTGCTCCCCCAAACCTTTGCTCCTCTCTGCAATGGCTAGCTCAGATCTATCAGTGGCAGCTTCCAGTTCCGTTCCACTCCGGCTGTCTTCCTCTACGGACTCACTGCTTTGCTCCTTCGGAAAGAACTGCTCCCCGGAAACTGCACTCCTCTCTATTATAGCATCCTTACAGGACAAGTCGACTTTTGAGCCAGTCCCACTTCCACTTTCTTTGTCAGTAACGAGAGATACTACCGACTCCCCACCCTGCTCCTTATGAAGCGTCTGCTCCTCTGAGTGTTCGCTCCTGTCTTGAGGAGCCTCACCAGCGCCACCTTTCTTAGGCACATGGGTTTTCGGTTTCTTCACCGGGTAAGGCTTTTTCGGTTGTGTGCTTTCACTATTCCACTGCTTGGTTCCGTGAGAGTATGCTTTTTGAAGATTCTTCATAGGTGGGAGTTTCTCTGGATGGTCGGTGAAATACTGAAAAAAAAACAAAAAAAATTGGTTTGCTAAATAGAAAGATTGCACACTACCCGACGAAAACCGATCGAATGTAATGGCGGTACTGACCATTAGTAAGCCAGCATTGACTCCAAGGTCAAAAGCCGATCAACAGGATGCGAGACTTCTTGTGACGTTCTTGCGGTAAAAGTTTGAAGCCTTCTGCATTCTCATTTCCACTATTAAACTTTGCTCCAAACTGTGATAAAATTGTCAAGAGAGATCCGGAAAAACATTTCCAACAGCTTACAGGTCCAGAACAGTTAGCCGACCGAACGCTAGTAACTCAGTCTCACACCCGGAAAGCGTTTTGAAATATCAGTTTTCGTCGGGTAGGCTGCACCCTTTCTACAGGCGCTTTCCTCGGTGAAATAGCGTCAATAGAAGACTTAGGAACTTGTTTTTTAGTCTGTAAATAGGACTAAGGGAGTGGTCGTAATTGTACGGTGTACAAATTGCCAGTGTGTATATCCATGGCCATTTTTCTTTTTTTCTTTTTCTTGTTATGTGCACAAAGCGGGGGTGGGGGGGGGGGGATTTCATAGCGAACCCGGTGAATACTGTTGACTGAGCGGTTTTTCTGCATCTCAGAATCAGTTGGTAATGGAGATTTAAATAAATAGCCTTTAGCTCAAGCTGCTTGGAAACACATATTCATACAATGGATAAAAAATGGAAACTTCAGCTTAATATGCTTTGGCAGCGATATTTCGGCCCTAAAAACTAGTGCCGAGTTTTCACTAGTATTTTCCCTACACTGATCTCCAAAAAGTAAATGACCAACAGGATATTTATAGCTGGTAAAAGCTTCAGTTATTTGCAGGTTCGTTTCAGCCGTGCCCCAACGTTGCCCCTAGACGTTCGACAGCCTGGCGAGGACCTTTACCAAGAAGGGCCGAAATAGCACTGCCAATTCATGCGTAGTTACATTTCCGTTTGTATCTATTGTCTGAATAGAGATTTATACAGCTTTGACGACTCCGAAACATTTTTGTTTAGCTGTTAAAAATACGCGAGAGAAAAGTGCCCCACGAAAACGGCCCCAAACACAGATTTAGTAATTCGCCTTGGTTTTCAGGCGCATTATCTGGGTAAAAGCCTTCGAAGAAAAGATGCGTCCTAGATTTGACGATCTTGAGAGTTTGAACAATTTGTATTGACGATCCTACAGCATTGTCCAAATAGGTGTTGTAAGGTGTATTACGGCGTATCAGGCTTATTACAAATTCCTCTTTTCCTCGGGGCGCGCTGTAATAAGGCGAATAAGGAGAATACAGCCAGGCTACATTTTCCCTTATGCAGAGCCAATCCGATCGCTTGGTTGGTTCTGCCACCAGGCCGCGGAGAGGAGCAGCGTCGTCAGGGTTGCCACGGGAAGCACTAAAGTTCTACTTTGAACGTGTCCGAAAAGATCGAAAATGCTGAATTAAGTCAGCATTTTATGCAGCATTTCGCTTTCGGACTTATATTTTCGCTCAATTAATGCAGCATTAATTCAGCATAAAATTCATCGAAAAATTCAGCAAGAACACTAAATTTTATGCTGAATTTTCAAGAAGGAACTGGGGAGTACGGCGATTCTCTCAGTTTTCGGCGGCAGACATAACAAATTCAAAAAGACAACTGACAATTCGGCAAACATTCCAAATTCTAAGAGAACTGGCGATCATTGCCAACGAAGAAAGGAAAAGATAAGAAGATAAGAAGGTTGGATATCAGTAGCTCATCCATTTTGTCAGCTTTATACAGCTAATTTTTTTTTCTTCTTCTTCTTCCTGACTTAAAATTTGGTATTCTGGAAGTGTCAGAGAAGAAAAAAAAGGTAACAGGTTTCGAACAAAACAAAGAAAGAAAATGCAGCATTTAGAGCACCAAAAATCTTTCGGACACGTTCTTTGTCAGAAGCTGGAGAAACAACTTTTCTTCAAAAGAACACATTTTGTTCTGTTACGTCTGCTTATCGTTAGTTCGATGACCAATGCCTGTCCATCCGTTAATTTAATAGCTTTTTACGATATAAAGGGCGTTAAAATGTATTCGAGTCCTTAAGAACACCTTTTCTGATCTTTAGATGCTCGAAAATTGTATTAGCGTGGCAACGCCAAACGCTGTATGGATAAGAACCTATCGACGTATCGAGTTCCTATTTGAACAGGAGTGTGTATTAATACGTAAACATCGCATATACCGCTATTCAGCTTATTACACCTACTTGGACAATGCTTACGATTGTAAGTACATATTCTTTCAGTCCAAGCCGACTGCGAATCATAACTGAAAGTGCTATACGGATCCGTCAACTGAACTTTATTAGGCTGTATTTCGGTCTTCTGGCAAGGAGGGTCTAAAGTTTCAAGTTCTCTGTCTTTTCTTCTACTGTAAGGTAGTCTGGAAATAAACTGATACTAAGATTATTATTATTTACAGCTTAAACAGACGGATGTATGACCAGTAGTTTAGGACGTTGATCATTTACCCCAAGTATACAATGACACATATCTTGTCCAGGGGCGTCACGACTGGGAGGGGGGGGGGAGCCCTCCCCACCCCCATGTTCTCGACCAGTCGGTAAAAAATAACCGAGTCGGATTTTTTTTTCACGGAAACAGTCGTTTTTTCTGAAGATCGTTCGACTTTTTCAAAACTGTCGTTTCTTTGTTGATAACAGTCAGTTTTCCTGCAAAACAGTCGGTAAAAGTTACCAGCCAGTCGGTAAATTCCTTATCCCCCCCCCCCCCAGACTATTTGGCTAGTAACGCCTCTGGTCTTGTCTAGGTGGTGTACCAAAAAAGAAGGTGAAGTAGTCTCGAAGTCAGGCTCTAAATACCCGCAACTCCAAGAGCCCCGGGTAGTTCCGAACACCTAACTGATCATTAGCAGTTAGGTGACCTTAAAGTTTAACTGAAAAGCCAACTTATTTGTGTACTGTTTAGTTGAATGCATCGAATTATTTGGGATCTAAGGACTTCTTGATTTTCCACTATCTGCTCTAGTAGTGACGTTCAGAATATCTACGGCCGTCCTCACAACGCAAATTCTTGGCCAAACAGGGGTTACTATGTTATATTTTATCATAATTCTTCTGTATGGAAGTCTTTGAAACATACACGGAGCTGCCGTGACCCTCGTTGTCAAGTCTGTTTCACCTTTTTGTGTCATTATAATCGATGTTCAGCGCATTTTAATGGCCCTATACTTCTTTATCGAAGTCACGTCATTGCCGGGTGAGTTTGATAATGGCGTTGTGAATTCGAAAAAAAATTCTTAATAACATGACACAATTCTGGGCAGTTTAGAGAGCCATCTTCCACAGGATTTAGCATAGTTCTCAGAATTTGAACTTGCGGTAATGACGTACAAGGACTTGAACTTGGAAACCTATCAAAGTCCAGTTTAACAAATTAATCAATCACAAAGTTGTTTCGGTGGTGCCATCTGCAGCCCCCACTGTGCTTCTGCCGCTAGGAAGTGTTAAAGCCAGGCACCACCGTCCAAATTCCCTGATGCCCGGGCCTTCCGCATGGTCAAACGTACCTCTCCAGATTTTCATGACAATGATAACAGTTAATTTTGACATTCTTCAGCAGATGTCCCCTTCGCAGTTCAAGTATCTCTTCCATCCCAACCACAACCGCCAATCGCTTTCCCTTTCTTCCTACATTTGCATAATTTGTTATCTCTCTCGAACGAGTTGCCTGTATGGCACCTTCCAGACATCCGGATAAAAGCCAGGCTTCACCTTCCAGATTACAAGATGTCCGGGGCTTCCGCATAGTCAAGCCAACCCTACCAGATTTTCATGATAATGATAATAGGTAATTTGCTGTTCTTCAACATTTCCTAGATGTCCCCTTTACATTTCAAATATCTCATGCATCAAAATCACAACTGTCAATCACTTTCCCTTTTCTTCCTCCATTTGCATACTTGGAGTGTCTCTCAAACGGGTTGCCTCCATGGCACCTTCCAGACATCCAGAATCTGGGGTGTCCAACACCCCGGACTTCCAGACGCTTTTGGCCTAGCTTCATCTTCCAGATCCGTCTCGACGGAAACGGCTGTCTAGAATCCGGAAGAAAAATCTGGAAGGTGAAGCCTCGCTTTAGCTTGACTATGCGGAAGACCTGAACGTCTGATAATCTGGATGGTGAAGCCTGGCTTTAAGCGATGCTTCTCATTTTTCTTCCGGGTTCCAGACAGCACGTTTTCGTCGAGGCGAAAGAAAGTGAAGACAGTCCAAATACGTCTGGAAGTTCTGTGTGTTGGACTCCCCAGGTTCCGAATGTCTGAAAGGTACCATAGAAGCAATCCATTCGAGAGACAAAACAAATATAATTAATTAATTAATAATTTTTTTACCCATCATAATGTATAAATACACAAAAAATGGAGTAGGAAAAATAAGGAAAAGCTACACAATACACAACACTACGTAATTAACAACACATTATCAACTATTTCAGGACTCTATACATATCGCTTGTCGGATCAAGGTCTTCCCTATACCGCAGTAAACGTTTCTGCACAGCAATTACGGGCTGGGCTACTCCGTACTTCCTTGATATGCTGCTGTTACTTGACCAAGGCGGAAGTCTCACCAGATATTTTTTAAACTTACAAAAACACTTGCATAATGCTTTGATATCTGAATCAGTGAAAATACACCAAAACGATGCTAATGCAAGGAGGTGGGGAATAACGAACGCATTATACACTTTACCTAGAATGCTTCTACAAAACTTATAATTTAATGCAATAAGAAGGCCAGCTGTTTCAACGAGTTTTTATATGCAAATGTGGTAAGAAAAGGGAGAGGGATTGACAGTTGTGACTGGGATGCAAGAGATATTTGAAATGCGACGGGGGTCTAGGAAATATTGAAGAATAGCACAAGTGGCTGCCATTATTATCATAACATCTGGAAGGGATTGGCTTGACTATTCGGAAGATCCGGAGGTCTGGTAATCTGGAAGATGAAGCCTGGCTCTGTCCAACACCAGGCGTTTTTGGCCTGGCTCCACCCTCCAGATCCGTCTCAACGAAAACGGCTGTCTGGAATCCGGAAGAAAAATCTGGAAGGTGAAGCCTGGCTTTTACCCCCCTTCCGTCAACATTCTTAATCTCTTATACTGCCCACAGTCTGTGCGAAGTGCTTGAAGTACCTTTTTACCCTGGGTTGACCACGAACCATTTCATCATCGACGCACCTCTTTTCCCGGCTTCGACCTGTCAACAACTCTTTTAAATGTAAAGGTTGTCCTTTTGTTCGTAAGTAATAGCGATTAAAACCTTTTGTTTATATACGGACCGTAGGTCATTGTTATGAGTCTTATTCAAAGTTCCTTAGAGAGGTTTAACGGGAGCGTCTTATCATGGGGCATTATTTCGGAACTTTTGCGAGTAGGCTATAGACATTCGCAGACAACCCAACAAATTTACGGACACAAGAAGGCGTTATGCCCAGTGAAATCCCTTGTCGGCAAACTATTTACGACCCGATACAAACTCTTCTCGATGAAGATTCAGTCAGAACTACTAGGAAATTACTGATAGCTCATTTGCCGAAGCGCATCAGTGGAGCCCATGCACGGAAGTTTCGGAAAGCTGCGATTCAACCGGATGATACTAGCGTACTTCTACAACACCACGGCTCTTCCCCACGTTTTATATCTTTCTCCTTTCTGGACATTCTTCAGTAACGAAAATCTTCGGAAATTCGTTCAAATTTCTTTCGGTTTACCAAATATCTGCTAGCCCCCCCCCCCCCCCCCCCCTCCTGGACAAGGAACAGCCATCTCGTTCAGAAGTTTTGTATAGCTGATCCGTCAGCGGCTTTATTGAGATCCGTCAACAGAATGAAACAAAATTGTAGTCATCCCTGGAGCTCCATGATGTTTCGGTTTAGTGACTTTTAATTATTTTGGTTATTGTTGTTGTGTTTATGTCTGTTTTTAATTTTTTCATACTCCGTCTCTACCTAGACGGGTTACAAATAAAACTAATAAAATTATTAATAAAAGGTTTTACCTGATCAACGAAGGGCTTGAGAATATTCTTCAGCTTCCAAGCAGGAGATTCACGTATATCCATGCAGGAAAATATTCCCAAATCTTCAACTTCTTGAGAACTATTTCTCCTGCGGTAGGCTTCAACAAGGTCAAGTACCTCAAGGTAGGAAGCTTTTGCGTCATCAGCTGATTGTTCAAGCATGGCTCGAGTTTCTTCCTCAATAATGTCGATCGGTGATGAATCGCGAGTCTCCCCGGTCCAGTTATGGCGGTATTCCTAAAGGAAAATGAGATAGGTGGAAATACGGAGAACCTTTTTATCACGAGTCATCTGTGGAGGTGAGACGTAGCTCCTCCCTAGCTATCCAAGGGAGACCAAGAGCGTGTTCCATCCTACTTACCGTAGTTACTACGCAAGACGTCACGAATTCTGGCTTTTTGAAGTCAAGGCTGGAACGATTTTTCTATTTTCCAGCAGAATCTCACGCCAGGGGCGAATCCGACCAATCACGTTGCAGAGATGCGTAGTTACTACGCTTACTACGCTCCCGAGCATGGTAAGCAAATAGTAACTATTGTTACAAGGGTGGAACACGCTCCAATGCTACCCATGAATAGGACTCTTAAAATCTGCGAGAAACAAAGTGATTCGACAAAGTTATGACAAGCTGGAAAAGTGGATCTTAACAACTTCGACCTTTTTAGGCTCAGGAACGAGCTAATGCCCTGGTTTGAATCAGCAAGCCCAGCCTTGTTCTCGGCAGCTTGTTCTGAGTACTTAATCAAGAATCTTTAGTTGTTTTCCACAAGTTCATTTTCCAGCTTGAGCCCAAAGAGGACCCTTGCTAAGAAGGGCTAAATACAGCTCCAATAAAATATAGCTATCCGTTTGATAGTGTCAAATAAGTTTCTTCAGTCCTTATTTCACTAGGCCAAAGGAAATTCAGTACTCATGCATAGTACGGTAGAGGTCTGTTTGTTTGAACACTTTTCAAAATTTCATTCCATCTTGGCTTTGTTTTTCGCCCCAAATTTCCAAAATAGTTACAAAATATGGATATCCAAGTCTCAAATTCAAAACTCCTTTACCTCACAATGTTCAATTACTCTTTTTATATCTTTTTCCGTTTTTGTCGGGTAGGCTCCAACCTCTCTATAGAGCCTCCATCCTTTGTCCCATGCAACGACTACAGGGATACCCCGACAAAAATTAGCAGAGCAAGAGCTACTTCTTGAGCTTTGAGCTGACGCCCCTGTACTTCCCTCTTAAGGCGGCTTCACACTGACTTAAGACCCCTTTCACACTGGAGTACTTAGACCTCTTAAGTGTACTTAATGCGTCTAAAGTCGCACTTAACGTAAGGAATCTCACTTAACTTTAGTATTTTTCCAAGTGGAAAATTTTTCAACTTTACACTCAAAGTTAAGTGCACAAAACAACAAGACTAAAGGTTTCGATGGGATCCCAAAAATCTAATACTTGATCCAGACAATTGCGAACGAACTACCATACTTGTCCAGAAAAAAAAGAAAGCTTAGAAGAGAATTCAGCGTATCTCCTTATCCGTATAAAGAACGTCTAATTAACTTCAAGTAAAACTTCTTATAAAAAAAAACCAGGTTTCAACCGGATTCCGAACAAGCTATATGTCCCGGTAAAAAAAAGATTTGTCATATACAGATTCAGCGCGTCTTCTTACCCCTAAATATGTCATCTAATCAACTTCAAATAAAACTTTTGATTTTAACAAATTTTCCGGTTTCGGCCTGATTCCGGGCGAACAAGTTGTCCGGGTAGAAAATACTTTTCAAATAAGTGTTCAGCATGTCTTCTTACCTCTAAATCGAACATCTAATCAACTTCACACAAAACTTATACTTTTAACAAACTTCCCGGTTTTTGCCGAATTCCGGGCGAACTTCTTGCCCTGCGAGAAAATGGTTTTCACCATCGTTTTCAGCATGTCTTTCTACCCCTAAATCGAACATCTAATCAACTTCAAATAAAGCTTTTGCTTTTAAAAGACTTTCCGGTTTTGGCCGGATTCCGGGCTAACTACTTGTCCGGCGAAAAAAATGGTTTTCACCGTCGTGTTCAGCATGTCTTCTTACCTCTATATCGAATATCTAATCAGCTTCAAATAAAACTTTTACTTTTAACAAATTTTCCGGTTTTGGCCGGATTCCGAGCGAACTACTTGTCCGATGACAAAATGGTTTTCACCACCGTGTTCAGCATGTCTTCTTACCCCATAATCGATTATCACATCATCTGTTTAAAAATATTTCATTTGCCCCTTAATTTAAACCCCCTCCCCCACCACTAAATGTAGAGCTACAGAGCCCATCTGCGAACTCGACCTCACTCTTGACCCAAAGAGTCCTCACACCAAGTTTCATCAAAATATCTCATTCCCTTCGAGAGCTATAGTGCGCACAGACGGACGGACGGACAGACGGACAACTTTTGCGATGTCATAGGTATCCCTCAACTTACGTTTTGGGATTCCAAGAAAGCTTTGCAGAATCCAAATAATTCAGTGTGTCCAATTAAATGACACACAAATAAGTTGACTTTTCAGTTAAAATTTAAAGACGGTCTGAAAATGCGCCGTTTGGCAAAACCAAATCTAGTCTTCATTTCCTGACACCAGTAACTTTTCCTTTTACCGAAGTGTCATAAACTCATAATATTTTGGCAAAACTGTAAACGCATTCCCTTCCTTCAGTTCTTTATTGTAGTGTCTCTAACCACCATACTGATCGCCTGCTACTCTTATTGTACTAATTCCTAAATAGCTCCTGCAGGGAAAACGCATAATCCGCAATGAGTTTTAGAGATCATCTTGTAAACAGTTAATCCCCCCAAATTCGGTTGATGTCTTGTTAGTTTTATGTCCTTTACGTCCCATAGTTGGCCAAGAGTGGTTGCAAAATCGTTCCGATTTAACTGACAAGACGATTAACAGAAAATGTTTAGTCGCTAATATAACATATTTACAGACGACCCCCGGGTCAGTGATTTGAACCAACTCTGGATCGGCATGTAGCCAGATCGCTTGCCCATCGCTACGAACAAAACCAAGCGGAATGAATTACACTAACTAGTCAACCGACAATGATGAGTCATGACGGCGAGCGCGAGGGGTTGATGCCTTCTGTAAATCGCAAGAAAGGCAAAAGTTGTGCTTTAATTAATGTTTTCTGTCATCATCGAAAGTGGTTGATGTTGAGGATAGAATGTTTAATGTCTGCAATATTGATGTCTCGCCTTGACGTTGACCCACAGGTTCCAAAGGTTGTCCCCCGTGCCTGCAACACATACGCGGTACCAGAAAAGCTTCGTTCCGAGTTTAACAAAAATGTATAATGATGGCGGTAGCTGTCCTTGATATTATTCCAACATCCGTGTTTTATTTTGGTTTTTATTTGTATACTGTAATAGGTCTGTGATGACGAATTGATGATTAACTGTATATATTATAAACTCTGCATTATGCTTGACGTAATACCCAAATTTGGCATTGCCATGATAGTGTTTTTTTTAAATAAATTCTTTACTTACTTACTTACACCAGAGGTTGGATCTGCGAGAAGCAAAAGCTGAAGAAATGATTGAGCTTAAAGTTCAAGTTTTGATAAGGACTTTCAAACCGGCCAGCCAAAGGCGCGGGCTCAAATCCCGATTGAATGTATTCTTTGTATCCTTGCTCTCCAGGTTTTCACAAATATATAATAATCACCATGATATATTTATTGCCCTCGTACGACAGAGCCTCTTCTTACAGAAAGTTTAAAGAAAGAGAGACAAATATAAGAAAGCAGAGGAAAATAACACTAGGGAGTAGCGCCAAGACCTATGCTTTCCATAGTTTGCAAACGGGCCATATTCGTAGCGACGCCCACTACGCTTGCGGCATTTAAAGCGAGATAAACTTGCGGGTTTAGAAATTTCTAGTACAGCAAAGTGCGATCAGCACACACCAAGGAAACAATGTAGGCTGTATCATTTTTTTGCTATGTTCAGAATATGAAGTTAACTGAGTCAGCGCGGGTGAATGAGTTTCAGTAGGGACGTCCTCTATCGCTAGTGAAGCTAGTGTCGCTGCTATCCGAGTGTGTGTCACTTTTTCAAGTCTTGGCGCCACTTCCTAGTGTTACTTTGCTCTGGAAAAAAAAACACACTTGAATAGCAGGGACACTATCACCGTAGCGTTAGAGACGTCCCTCGTCTGGCTCCAATAACTTCATATTATGAACACAGAAAAATAAAGGTACAACCTACCGTGTTTCCTCGGTTTGTGCAGACCGCACCTTAGCTGTATTAGAAACATATATTCAAATAATGTATACAACTGATACTTCAGCTACGATGCTTGATGAATGAAGCATCGCAGCTCGTATCCGTTATATACATTCTTTGACCATATGTTTCAAAGTCAGATTGGGCACAAGGAATATTTTTCTTTACTAGAAATTTATAAGCCCGCAAGTTTGTCTCGCTTTAAATGCCGCACGCATAGTGGGCGGCGCTATGAGTAAGGTCCGTTTGCGAAGCAGGGAAAGCATCGGTCTTGGCGCCAGTCTCTAGTGTTATTTTGCACTTTTAAGAAAGGAAAAAAGATTAAAGAAGGACACAAAAACATGCTTACTGACAAAGTCCTCCTTGCCAGGTCCATTCGCAGCAGCTTTATCCAATCTTTCACGCCTCCTTGACGATCCTGGAGCGCAAAATATTTAAATCCGCCTCTCTGGAGGAGAAAGTTCGCATCTTCCTCTGCTTCCTCTACCTGGATGACGAGGCTATTGAATGTACCACTAATGCTATTCAAAGTGTCCGGCAGAGCGTCGGGATTTTTCTTCATTTCCTCTCGAAGTTTAGTGACGGCTAAGTAGACAAGAGCTTTTGTGGTTCCACTGTTATTGGCGTTGACAGCTCTAGCAATGTATTTCATGCCTAAAAAATAGTTGGTTTAAAGAACAACTTAAGCAGATGGGGGATATCGGCGCAGTAGATAGGCCTACAGTATATTCCAATATTCTGACATGTGTGACTCCTTTAAAGGAGTCGTCGTACCTATAATACGAATGCAAACGAGTTCCGTAACTACATTCATTTATATTTAAACCCGAAGACCCAAATTTCATCTGGTACCTTCTGAACCCGTTAACGACATCTCATTTATCTTTGCACTTGCCTCGATTTATTATTTCTATGCGCATTCTACTCCCGACGAGTGTGCTATTGATGCGTGGAAGCGGTTACGGTATCTTAATTTTGCCGAGTTCTTGCTGCAAGTCACTGGGGCTGGGAAATGCCGTTAGGATGAGTGAACATTGCAAAGGAATCAAAATACTCAAATAAGGATTGAAATAATTTAGGGTGGTAGAGCTAATCAGTAGTAGCCTAGGTCATATGTACGACAGATAAAATAAAAAAAATAAAAAAAACCAAGGGATTTCCTATTTTCGAAAATAAATCAGAGTTTTAAAGGAGAAGGTTGAGTGACAAAGGAATAAATATTACCCGCACCTCATGAGCATCCAGTGATGACGTAGGACTATCTTCATGCAAGCGTTCTGTGCTCAGGCCTCAGGCATCAATTACTCAAAGCCTTAAAGTTTAGCTGAAAAGCCAACTTATTTTTGTATCATTTATTTTAATTCGCTGAATTCTTAGGATTGTTTCAGGTATTTTTTTTTTTTTTTTTTACTATTTGCTCCAGTATGACGTTCGCAATAAGCTATGTGGCGCTATAGCCTACGTGGTGATCACGCTTAATACGCACCCTTGTTATAATTGATAGTAAGGTTCTTACGCATGTGACCGATTCTCCTTTCTTTCCTCGGCTCGCCGGCACAACCCAAACAAGCGATCTGATTGGCTCTGCATAAAAACAAAATAGAACCAAGGTCTATTCTCCTTCTACAGCTTACTAGAGGGCGCCCCGAGGAAAATACGAGAATGCAGACGCTGTATTCCCTTATCTATTTGAACAATGCATTACAGTAGAAGAAACGAGAACTTTCGAACAAGAGCTACGAGCTCATATGGCACTTGTTACGAGTAGGCACGGCTCGGTTATGTCAATGATATATCTAGTGTTTGCTAGGTGTCTTCCCAACAAGTTTCATCTCGATCCCTCCACTCATAGCGTTTTCCAATATTTCCGGTTCTCCCCTCCAGCTCCCCCCCCCAAAGGTCACCGGATCCGGTCCGGATTTTAAGTGGGTCGTTTGAGGCATGAGGTCTTTCCAAATATCAAGTTTCATCGAGATTCGGTCACCCGTTCAAAAGTTATAAATACCTCAAGATTCCGGATTCCCCCTCCCTCCACTCCCCCGACAGTGCCCGAATCGGCTCGGTCATGTCAATGATGTATCTAGTGTTTGCTAGGTGTCTTCCCACCAAGTTTCATCTCGATCCCTCCACTCATAGCGTTTCCCAAGATTTCCGGTTGCCCCATCCGGCTCCCCCAAAAGTCACCAGATCCGGTCCGGATTTTAAGTGGGTCGTCTGAGGCATGAGGTCTTTCCAAATATCAAGTTCCATCTAGATCCGATCACCCATTCAAAAGTTATAAATACCTCAAGATTCCGGATTCCCCCTCCCTCCACTCCCCCCACAGTGCCCGAATTGGCTCGGTGATGTCAACGATGTATCTAGTGTTTGCTAGGTGTCTTCACACCAAGTTTCATCTCGATCCCTCCACTCATAGCGTTTCCCAAGATTTCCGGTTGCCCCCTCCAGCTCCCCCCAGGAGTCACCGGATCCGGTCCGTATTTTAAGTGGGTCGTCTGAGGCACGAGGCCGTTCCAAATATCAAGTTTAATCGAGATCCGGTCACCCGCTCAAAAGTTATAAATACCTCAAGATTCCGGATTCCCCCTCCCTCCACTCCCCCGACAGTGCCCGAATCGGCTCGGTCATGTCAATGATGTATCTAGTGTTTGCTAGGTGTCTTCCCACCAAGTTTCATCTCGACCCCTCCACTCATAGCGTTTCCCAAGATTCATCTCGATCCCTCCACTCATAGAGTTTCCCAAGATTTCCGGTTGCCCCCTGCAGCTCCCCCCAAAAGTCACCGAATCCGGTCTAGATTTTAAGTGGGTCGTCTGAGGTATGAGGTCTTTCCAAATATCAAGTTCCATCGAGATCCGATCACCCGTTCAAAAGTTATAAATACCTCAAGATTCCGGATTCCCCCTCCCTCCACTCCCCCCACAGTACCCGAATCGGCTCGGTTATGTCAATGATGTATCTAGTGTTTGCTAGGTGTCTTCCCACCAAGTTTCATCTCGATCCCTCCACTCATAGCGTTTCACAAGATTTCCCGGTTGCCCCCTCCAGCTCCTCCCCAAAAGTCACCGGATCCGGTCCGGATTTTAAGTAGGTCGTCTGAGGCATGGGGTCTTTCCAAATATCAAGTTCCATCGAGATCCAATCACCCGTTCAAAAGTTATAAATACCTCAAGATTCCGGATTCCCCCTCCCTCCACTCCCCCCCACAGTGCCCGAATCGGCTCGGTTATGTCAATGATGTATCTAGTGTTTGCTAGGTGTCTTCCCACCAAGTTTCATCTCGATCCCTCCACTCATAGCGTTTCCCAAGATTTCCGGTTGCCCCCTCCAGCTCCCTCCAAAAGTCACCAGATCCGGTCCGGATTTTAAGTGGGTCGTCTGAGGCATGAGGTCGTTCCAAATATCAAGTTTCATTGAGATCCGATCACCCGTTCAAAAGTTTAAAATACCTCAAGATTCCGGATTCCCCCTCCCTCCACTCCCCCCACGGTGCTCGGATCGGGGAAGTGACTATTTCCAACTTAATCATTTGGGGTCCCTGATATGCCTGCCAAGTTTTATCGTCCTAGCTTATGTGGAAGTGCCCGAACTAGCAAAACCTGGACAGACCGACGGACGGACAGAAATTGCGATCGCTATATGGCACTTGGCCGAAGGGCAAGTGCCATAAAAATTGTTTGGTAATCCTATTGACAAAGAAGGCTTAGTAACAAAGATCAAAATGATGGAGTTGCGGAAGCTTTAAAGTTTAACCGAAAGGGCTAAGGACCGACAGTCTACACTGTAAAAAAAAGGTCTTGCAGTATTTGCTACTGGGATTAATATTGTCCCTACTGAAATAAGATATTTCTAATTCGGATAAATCTTATCCCAGTAGAGATAAGATTAATCCCAGTAGCAAATACTGTAGTTAACTTTGATCCTTACTCGACGGAACTTTTTACAGTGTAGTACACATCACGTATTCACCTAAATATGCCTGAAAACCCGATCCGCTGTCCACAGATAACGGATTTCATCGAACGAGCTTAATCGTCAGGATTTGCGCTAACTCTATGTCCTCTGTACTTGAAATATTTACCAACTACAAAGGAAGCCATTGCCGAAAAAATAAGCCGGGGCTAATCGGCTTTAATTGGGACTAAATCTTGCAAATACAGGCTTGTTCTCAAATTAAAAATCTCCGTGTCTTCTGAATTTTCGGTTGCCGTCCAAGCAGCGCACATTCTTAAAGCACAATGGACACTTCTAATGCTTTACTTTGTATTACATGCTTCAGAAATAAACATTTCCGACTTCCCTAAGAAGGCGATACGAAAATCGGCCGTTTTCTTGTTATCCCTTGTCTTTACCTCTCTGGCATTTCGGCGATCCAAATCTTAGGAGCTGGGATAACGTGGCAGGAAATTCAATAACTCCCAGCAATGCTTGATAAAAGGATATATTTGTGATGTCACCAAAGTCAAGCCGCAGATGCAGTTTACCTGTCTTTCATCAGAAGTTCTATGGCGCCTATTAAAGTTCTAAGTGCCTATTAAAAGTTTTTCTTTGTGGAATAGTGTTGTGAAGCTTGATTGGCTTGTTTTATAAAATGTACCAGAATATGCAATAAGCTTATATAAAATAATATAGCTACAAAACTCATTCAAAAACAAATAACCTTTTAAAATCTGAATTATACAAGCTGATTTATGCATAAAATAAAGATCTACTAAGTATTAGAAGAAACATCACTTTTGTCTTTGTCCAAGCTAGTAAATTATTATAGTAAAAAATTACGCTTTGAAATATCACAGAGAGGAAACTGTTGAAAAAACTGCCGATCTAGGGGGTAAGCATTGTTCCTAGGTTGTTACAGAGTGGGATTGGGGTAGTTTGATGTGCCCATTGAACTTTAACGTCGTTAGATGAACCCGAATGAAAAAATGCAAAATCCCTTAGATGTGGCAAAATTTTTCAGCTTATCCAAATATCAGATGTAGAAATAAGCTGCCATTTAAAGATCAGTGAACACCTACCTTCGGCTTTATTTCTTGTACTGCAAAGAAATCTTCCGTAGAAGAACCCCAGCTTCGAATTATTCGGGTAGATCTTCACGTACCGCTCAAGAAACATCGCCATCTCATTTCGCAAGTCTCGGTTAAAGTACAGCTGACTTGCTAGGTAACGGGCATTTCCAACTGACAAAACTCCGCCCTTGTCTGAAATCACAAGATCGAGAAACAGCAACTCAACGTAATGTTTCATTCTATGCGTAAACTGGCGATCTTCGTTCAGTCCCGATTTGGTTTCAACTAGCTTAATCTCCTGTAGGGCGTCCAACAATGCCATTAAAAGAACTGCTTTGACGAACGTCGGGTCCAGCTCTTGGCGCGGATTTTTTTCGAAGTCGAAAAATACGGTAAGAGATCCATAGGCGGGCTTAGTCTTGATTCCATGGGGGCTGACATATACATCCCAGGTGTATTTAGCGTAGATAAACTGAAGAATTGGGTTATCAGGTAGCAGTGCCAGTGCTTTTTCAATACATTGTTGATAACCACTAAGTTCCTCCACAAGTGGTTTGTACAACCTACGAAATGTTTCATCAGCCATAGCTTTCAAGAGAAGTAACCCTGCCGTCTCGACTTCCTCCTCTTCAGGTCGGGGTTCGCCAGTTATCACTGAAGATAAATTACTCCAAACTTGCAGGTATCCCTCGCGCAGATCCACGTGCACCTTTTGAATCAAATTTCGCGCCTCTGAGAGACGTAACTTTGCACTGTCGGATTGTCCTCTCGTAAATAGGTAATAGGCCATGTCCATTTCACTCGCCGCTTTAAGCCAGGCTTGTTCACTGTGGCACTCGAGCTCTGATTGGTCTTCGAACTTGGCGAAGGGATTTTGTTGGAGATCCTTAAGCCACTTGAAGTGGCACTCCGTGAATTCCTCATCCGTCGCTGGCATATTAGCTGAAAAAGGCAGGTTTTCAAGAGCAGAGAATACTAAGAAATCCAATAAAAAATAGTAAGTACTCCGCCTCAAAACATGAAAATATTCCATGTGACTACTAAGAGCTTGGTCACACTGGGCTCATTTCCTGGCTTTTTGGGTTGCATAAGTAGAAAAAAGAAAAATAACAAGATACAACTAATTCTGGACGCTGTCGTTTTAAAATCAGAAGATCAATTAGAGCAAAGCAGCGTCGATAATTATGTTACAGGAACCCTCATTGATCCGTAATTGCAGTCTCCTCATTATATTTTATATTTTATTTGCGTGAATGACGATCCAGTGCTAGCGTGTATAATACAAGCTGTTAAGGAAATAAAGTACATTATTATCCCCAAGCTGCCACAAAGCCGATCAAATCTCACGTCCCTAAGGGATTTTCAGTTGTTTGTCGAATAGGCGGCTTTTTGAGCCCAGTGTGACCAAGCTCTGATAGTGCGAATACACGATCAGGATCGGGAGCTCCCGGACTAAGAATTCCTGCCCGGATTTTTGGCACCATCATCACTTCCATATTAAAATATATGGGACCAAATATCGATATCGAAACGTAAATATCGATATCGAGAACGATATCTTTTCATTCTTAATTATTGTAAGTAATCCAACCTAAGCTACACTTATATATCCGAAATTGGAGCAAGATGTTTTCTGTAATTATTTCTAATTTATTCGGAGTTTGAGATGATGCAAGATACGATATATCGGATATCGATATCGGAAAAAATCTCGATATCGAAACGTAAATATCGATATCGAAAACGATATTTGTTCATTCGTAATTATTGTAAATAAATACTCTTTGAGCCCAAGCTGACTTTGAAACATTTACTCAAACAATGTTTATCGAAAACGATATTTGTTCATTCGTAATTCATTTCTTATTTGTTCGGAGTTCGAGATGATCCAAGATACGATATATCGGATATCAATAGACCTATATATCGGACAAAATACCGATATCGAAAACGATATTTGTTCATTCGTAATTATTGTAAATAAATATGCTTTGAGCCCAAGCTGACTTTGAAACATTTACTCAAACAATGTTTACAACGGATTATTAATGACAGTTATTAATAATAATGAGGCTATTAATGAAAGAATATTTAAGTTTTCAGTCCCTTATTAATAACAAAACCGAAGTTAGTCAAAATGCAGAAAAATCACTTCCCTGTCATCGCCGCAATCGCGCAGCAAAAACAACGGCCGTGTCAAAAATTAAATCTCATGACTAGTTTTTTCTTTACAGTGGTATTTGAAAGTAGGCTAATCTGCTTTAACAAGATATTTAGAGTCGGTAGAAGCTTCAGTTATTTATTACAGGTTTGTTACCTTCCCCGAAGTTGACCCAGAAGATTGACAGCCTGACGAGGGCCCTTGCCAAGAAGTGCCGAAATATCGCTGATGAAGAATCGTAGCGGACGCATATCCGTTGTAAACATTGTTTGAATAAATATCGTAAATAATCCAACCTAACCTACACTTATATATCCGAAACTGGAGCAATATGTTTTCAGTAATTCATTTCTTATTTATTCGGAGTTTGAGATGAACCAAGATGCTATTTAACGAAAAAAAAATTCTTAGATTTTGGCGAAACGAGACGTATCCTATATCGAAACATGGTAAACCAATATCAATATCGATATATCGGCTATTGAATATCGAAAGTGAAAATATCGATTATTGAAAATCAAAAGCGAAAATATCGGATATCGAAAGTGAAAATATCGATACATCAAAAAATCCAAATACCGCCCAACATTGGCACAGAAACATGGTTGGCTACTTGGCGCTTTTGGTCAACAGCATCGTCTTCATGTCTAGTTCTGCTTATTTTGCGGCAGCATGTTTTCAATAATTCTTTCGTTCAAGTACCTTCGTTACTGGGCGCTAGATGGCGAACAGTAATCTGCAGAAAATTTGTCGGTGCCCGGCGGTATCGTGCCGGTGCCGTGCCTGTGCGGTGCCGTGCCGAGGTGTACACCGGTGGCGGAGAGAGAGCAACCCCTCGCTAAATATCTTCTAACCAATTTTTACGTAGTTTCATTCCATTATTTATTTCTGGTAATTTCTTGTAAGTGTATTAGTTAATTTGTTTCTTTTGTCTGTGTATTTTGTAAATCTGTATTCCTTTTCTAACTTTTAACTATTCGGATTAAACTTGATTGATTGATTGAAATACCCCATCCTTACGAATATTTCAAAATGCCTTCTTTAATTCCTTTTTATCTTTGTTGTTCGAAAGTATTCACCCCTCTTACTTATTCTGCCTTCTATATCATCCCTAGCTCCGTTGTGGAGTTACATGACTCTGAAATCCCCGCCTTCGCCATTGTTTCGTTCTGTTCATACGTCTTTTTAGCGCTTTTTCGGCCGTGCCGAGTTTTGCCAGTCAAGAAACGCAAACTTGGCCGAAATCTTCAAGGTTCGCTGATACTCGTTGAAACATAAGGACATGAGAAGTTTAACAGTGGTGTTTTTAATTTTGGAAGACAAGGTATAATCAGGTCCATCTTCTATTTAAAGTTTAACTGAAAAGCCAACTTATTTTTGTATCATTTAACTGAATACGCTGCAGTTTTTGGATGTGTTCGGGGATTTTTTAATTTTCACTATTTGCTCTAGAATGACATTCAGAATATCTACGGTCGTCTTCACAACGCAAATTTCTACTATGACGCAGAAAAATTGAATCTCAATTCATACGCGGGGTTTCAGTGGCCAGCGATCAGCTTACGGAAGGTAGCTCACTGCGTGAACACTTATGTTCCGTAAATCGTTTTCGTCGAGCATACAACAGCGCATATAGCATACAAACCAGACAAGGAAATTCCACTATTTGAAAATCGATTATTCGTGAACAGTGGAGCAACGAAGTAACGCATTTTCGCCGGGTTTTCAAGCTTCTTTAAGTGAATGAGGGATGGGTAACTAGATTTTCCTATCTAAGCCCTTTTGATTTAAACTTTAAGATTTATTTTGTTTTGCTTGGTTTTCCCACTTTTTAACCACGGCGCATTCAGTTTTCGAATGGTTTGCGTCCAGCCACCGCGTCGGAGAACGGGAGAGCTGGGAAGGGTTGACAAGAGCTAACACGAAAATCTCTAATATCATTTGGCAAGTAATGGGTTTTTTAAAACGATATTTCTGAACCACTTAATCGTAAATAGGTCATTTCTAGTAAAAGTTGTGCTTTATAGAGTAGTTCTGGCGGCCTCGACAGCTCTACTCTCTAATCCGCCGTATGTTGTTGCGACAGCTTTCCAAGGATGTTCTGGCGCTTAGCTAGTTTCGGAAAGGGAATCCACACCGTACACGGAAAGTGAATAAATATTCTTCAGCCCAAGCTGACTGCGAATCATTTTTGACAGTGCAAAACGCGATAAACGGATACGTCAGCTGAATTTGAATACAGGTATATTTCGGCCCTTCTTGGCAAGGGTCTTCTTCAGGCTCAAGCACGAAAATAAACTTGTGGGAAAACAACCTAAAGATTCTAGCTTACTTAGGAATTCACCAAATCAGATACTTGAGAAATTATTAGCACTAGCCGAGTTTTATTTGCACCATCTCTCGCGCCTGTGTTCTGCTAAAACGAAGGGATACAGAAATAAAGTTTTCACAGAACCAAGATAAAACAGTAGGATAGGCTACTCGAGGTTTCCGACAAATTTTCTGTTTCATTGCAGACTATGCATTACCCACTCCCCAGCCCCCGCTGTCCACCACGAAACCAGCGGTGCCGGAGATAAATTAGGTAATTCCCGCTAAAACATGTTGATTTTGGTATTCTTACACGTGGCAACCGGTGCTGGCATCGGCCACTTGTTGTACACTGAACTCGAGAGGGGTGAACCTCTCGTTTATTTCGTCAGATGATAAACTACTTACACGGGGATACCTACTCCCCGAACCCGTGTTCGCCGGCTGCTGGTGCCGGAAAGTTGCCACGAATGAGTATACCGGGTGCCGAAGTTTGAGTATCCACTCGCCTACTGAAATTGCTATACTGTAGTCACTTTAAGCAGGTCAAGCAGGTGGGCTCCTTAATTCCCGAAATGTAATACATAGTTCTAAGCGCCACAGCGGAACGGAAACTAATTTTTTAAGTTAGCAAATCTGAGTGGAATCCAGCAAAAAATAGTAAAAGCCAGGCTTCAAGGAAAATGTGGCAACCGGTGCCGGCTGGTCTAGGCCGGTGCACCTTTGCACCCCTCGGGACACAAGATTTAGGAATATGGAAGGTGTGGATGTAATTTTCTTCAATAGAGGGATGTTCATTAGTTGCGTTTTTGACCGAACTTTAGTTCGCCGTAGGCTTAGCCGGTTGCTTAGTTCCCGTTTTCAAACGCCGCCGAAGTTCACTGTTTGCTTAATTAGTGATTTTACGACTCCGGCATCCTTGCCCGCTCGCTGTTTCTTCAACGTTTCAAGCATCGAACTTGCTAGCTCACGAAGTTCGACGGTCAGAGTTCGAAGGGCAAAGAAATTGTGACCGGCGACCAAAAACGATATTTAAACAGAACCTTTGAGTTTGAAGGTAACTTCAAATATTGATAAAAAAAAAACGCAACTATTGAAGGTAACTTCAAACATTGATACAAAAAAAAACGCAACTATTCCTTTTGAGTTCCTGAACTGGCCGCTTAGAGACTTTGGCATGTTGGAAGTCCCGCGATTCGTCTGCTGATTTTTGTTTTCGTTTATATGAACAAATCAATCCAATCAAAACTTAACAGATTTGAGAAACCAAATAAATATACAAATTAACGAAAAAAAGAAAGAGGGAATGATTGACAGTTGTTACTGAAAGGTAGAAGATCTATGGGTTCCGGCTAATAACCCCCCCCCCCCCGGTACCAAACCCTCCCCGGTACCGACCCCCCCCCCCCCCCCCCCCCCCCCCCCCCCGACCAAAAAAACACCGGTACCAAACCCCGGCGAACCCCTCCCCCCCCCCCGCATAAAAAAGACATTCCCAAAAGAATCTCCTAGTCCCAAATACATACGCCACGGATAGTAGGCCTACAAGGGATTAGCTGGGTACCCAGATAAGCTCATGTACCTACTGACGGATGCATAAGAGTAGGATAACTGGACGCAGTATCCAGTAACAAGTGTAAGAATAAGCTTGTGCGTGCACAAATGGTATGTGTATGTGAAGCAAAAAGTGCTGGCAGGATGTGTACCAGCCCCCCCCCGGTACCAACACCCCCCCCCCCCCCTCGGCGAACCCCCCCCCCCCCGCATAAAAAAAGACAATCCCAAAAGAATCTCGTAGTCCCAAATACATACGCCACGGATAGTAGGCCTACAAGGGATTAGCTGGGTACCCAGATAAGCTCACGTACCTACTGACGGATGCATAAGAGTAGGATAACTGAACGCAGTATCCAGTAACAAGTGTAAGAATAAGCTTGTGCGTGCACAAATTGGTATGTGTATGTGAAGCAAAAAGTGCTGGTAGGATGTGTTCTAAGTTTTGAATTCGTTAAGCGCAGGCAGAACAAAGATAAACAAGGGAGGGAGCGTAAAGCGGAGGTGAAGGTCGATGGTGATAGAATAATTGCTGAAGTGAACGAACACACACATTCACCTTAAGCTGTTGTCAGTGAGGTGTTAAAAGTAAAAGATAAAATCAAAACCCGTTCCACTCAGTGTAACGATCCCCCCCCCCCCCCAACAAATCCTTTCCCAGTTCCTTCCCCTTCTTGGCGAGGAAGCTGCAGTTAGGTGCCGTTAGTTTTTGGGATCCCAAAACGACGGTGGAGACGGACCTAAGACATCGCAAAACTTGTGCGTCGGTCCGTCTGTTAGCACGATAACTCTCGAAAGGGTTGACATATTTTGTTCAAATTTGGCATGATGACTCTTTGGGTCAAAGTACAGGTCATGTTCGAATGTTTTGTGAATGTTAAATCTTTTGGATGTTTTCGCCGAGGGGTTTTTGTCGTGGGGTTTCTGGCACCGGGGGGGGGGGGGGGGGGGTGGTCGGGATTTTTTGGTACCGGGGGATTTTAGCCAGGGGGGTTTTCGCGGGATGGGGGTTCGGTACCGGGTTTTTTTTAGCCAGGGGGGTTTTCGACGGGGGGGGGGGGGGGGGGGTTCTCGCCTAGACCCAAGATCTATGAAGGGCACATAGGCTAGGCTTCTGGAGATTTTAAGAATACTAGAATTAGTCATCATCATTACCATGCAAATCCGGAAATTGGGCTGACTATGATAGCTGTATGCCAAAGGCCCAAAGCCCCAGACCTGGATTTCTGGAAAGTGAAGCCTGGCTTAAACCTTGATTAAACTGAACTTTGGTTGGGTGGCAATGCAATGCGCTATAAGGGACTCGAAGAGTGGGCTAGTATGAATGGTAAGTGAATATGGCTATGAATGGTAAGCTGAAGATCTCATTACAATTAAGATGTATCGGATACAGGCTTGGAAAGGCTATGGATACAAGACTTGAACCAAAGATAATGAGATCGACTTGAACAGCCCTAGCTGTGGTCCAGTAGATGATCCTTGCTACAGCAAGGGGACGCAATGGCACTGTCCAAAATTAAATGGTGTCAAAGAAGCATAGCCTACCCACTACCCAACCTACTATTGTACTGTATGTTACGTATTATACATCATAGCCTTCTATACTGAACATCATACATAGGCTTTACTGCACTTTCATAGGCTACATACCGAGCTTCTGTACTGCAATAAATCCAGACACAACAGCACAAGGTCCCTTTCAGACACAAGGCATCCTCTAGTTTCCTGCTCTATTCCGGAAGAAGCGCAGCAAAGCTAACTATATATATATAATAAACAAGTTTATTACAGGTCTGACTGATTCACTCTGGATTAGTCTGGATTCACTGACGACTTAACTGACTGAAAACAAACACAAAACCACAATACATAGTATGCTCGACTTCAATTCTTGAATGCGACTCTTATTTCGCTCTCAACCAACAGGAAAGCTCAGAACTTAACATCGATGGGTACTGGACCGCCATCTAGCGAGTTAAAGAAATGGGAATTCGGTCTGGACTTCGTAGATGGCAAATAACTACACTGCCAGAAATTGGGAAATATACGAACAAATAAATGGAACATAACACATTCGACTCTACATGGTCGCATTACAGAGATAGGGAGACAGAGGTTCTTGATTATCTGTTCTTGATATGACACATGTTTTTGCATCCTTGTGTTAATTATTATCGAAATATATCCATAATGACCACGCTATGTGTTAGGCGTGGAGACAAACTTTTGTTGTGACCCTTTGTCATATGCTTAACGAAGATAACATTTATCCGACAGTCATAGTGGTTCTTATTTATCATATTTTTGTAAAGATTAGACAAGCACTTCCTCCGTGATAACTACTAGAACGTTTTAATTCAGGGGTGGCCCGAAGGGGGGGGGGTGAAGGGGGGTGATGCACCCCCCTGCCTTTTGCTAAGTCGTATCAGTCGTTTATTTTGACCTCGCCAAGGTCCCGGACATTCGGTTTAATAATAAGCAATCCGAGTCGTTTAAAAAAAAAAAAGAATTTGGCTCTACCCAACTACAGTCGTAAACTCGTCCCTAACCGAGTCGTTTAAACCAGGTTTCATGACCGGATAGGTCGAAGATATGATTCATGGTGGCAGCAATTAGGCTTCCTGTTCTACTCCCATGCGATTTGTATCTGCCTCACTTAGGTCTTCAGATTTTAGCCTGTCAAAGGTCAAAATTAAAATAGGTTAGTTGTTGTCTGGACAACATTAACAGAGGCGTTACTGGCCAGAATATTTGGAGGGGAGGGGGGGGGGGCAAGGAATCTACCGACTGGCTGGTAATTTTTACCGACTGTTTTTGCAGAAAAAACGACTGTTTTCAAGAAAAAAACGACTGTTTTCAAGAAAAAAGTGACAGTTTCGAACAAATCGACTGATTTTCAGAAAAAAACGACTGATTTTCAGAAAAAAATCGACTGAAAATCGACTGTTTTGACGAAAAATCGCGCCACTTCGCGCTGACTCGGTTATTTTTTACCGACTGGCCGACAACATGGAAGGGGGGGCGTTCCCCTCCCCCCCCCCCCGGTCGTGACGCCCCTGAACATTAAACATTGTAGACCAAAAGCGAGAGACAAGTGTATGTGCATAGATTGTTGGTCAAACTGTGACTACAAGTGGAAAAAGATGGCAACATGGAATTTTTAAACACAATGGAAAAGCCATCGGAATTCAAATGACAGGACACCCGCAAAGCAAGTGTGCCCAGAACAGTGGAAAAACAGCGAGAGATTAACTTTGTAGATATAACATTGTTAATTCAATGTGAGGAGCGTGTGATGCGTCGAATCCCATTTTGAGGGTTTTGTTTTTTATCACAATAAAAACAGCAGAATAGCCTAATAGTAATAGTGCAGAGACTATTTCTGTACACTTATTTTTTTACCCGCTAAAAGGAGCAAAACAGAGAAGTAAAAAAATGCAACGAAACAAAATACTCCACGAATGAACACTAAAACGAAAGAGAAAGAGCCAACAATGTGCGATAAAGAAAAGCGATTGGAGGTTGACGAGATTCTGGGCCTAACGGTTTCAACTTATTTCCTATGTCGGATGGTTTTCAGATACGCCGGAATCTGTATAATTAGATAAATTAAATACAGGGGTGGCCCGAAGCACTCAGGCCAGGGGGGGGGGGGGGGGGGGGGGGTGAGACCCACTAGATCTTAATATACGACTCGCACGTACCGACAAAAATTAACTGTTGCCACTTCGCGGTAACGGCGCATATTCCCCGCCAACAAGTGACAGAGCCGGTGAAAAACTAGCTGCAATGCATCAGCTGAAATTATTCTTGTAATCAAAATTTGTTTGTACATACATTCATAACCTCAGGTTTACATTTCAGCTTTCGCTAAAGACGAAAGCTTCCAATGCCTGTACCCTGGGCAAATTAAAGCAAGCGCCGCAGGGGATTTTTTTTTAATCTGCCTTTGTCTGGCAAGATTGAACTACTTACCGTACTCTAGCCTTTAATGTATTTCAAATCTAAAAAATTCCCTAATCGCCAAGTAAGTGCCACACAATTCTTCAAAATAGAGAATACTACGCAATGCCCCACAGGCAAAATTGTATGAAATGCCGATGAGCACAGCGTCTTTTTGCGATCCTATTGAAAAGGATAGAATATCTATGGAATCACAAATCTTTCCGTCGAAAAAAGTGACAAAATAGTTGCCATAGAAAACAAAGTAGACACAAAGTAGATATGATCCAAATTAATAACAAAAAAGTGATTTTCACGTCAATTACATGCTTACTCGAAACAAAAAGAGAAAAAGCTTGTCAGTGCATTTAAAAACCTTAAAAAAATTCCAGATTTACGGACGTAAACGCCGAAAGTAAAAGCCGAGGAGCAGAGCGTCTTTTTGCCAACCCAACGAAAAGTAAACAATAGCTATAATATCACAAATGCCCGTCGAAAAAAGTGACAAAATAGTGGCCGTCGAAAACAAAGTAGATTTGTTCCAAATTAATAGAAAACAAAGTAATTTTCACTTTAAAAAAACGCTTACTCAGAAACAAAGCGAGGTAAACCGGTTTTCTAGTGCATTAAAAATAAACGGATTTACGGACACAACAAACTTTCGGTCTTTACCCGAGAGGAGTTTACAGATTCGGACTTGACTTTTTAGATTTAAGAAGACGACGGTTCACGGACGAAACTTATGTTGCGTTTTTTTGGTGTAGTTTAACTGTAGTTTAGATACTTTTGTTTCATTATGAAAGTACAGTGTACCGTCTTGTTTATGCATTCGACACACTGTACTTCCATGACGAAAACATAAGTACGTCAAAAGACAGTGAATGACATTCGAAAAACTGCAACTTTTAACTGGTTTGCAGAAACTGATTCCTTCTATGTAAAAACAAACCCCGATTCGTTGACGAAACAAACTTCACTTTTTTGTTATTAATTTGGATCAAATCTACTTTGTGTCTACTTTGTTTTCTATGGCAACTATTTTGTCACTTTTTTCGACGGAAAGATTAGTGATTCCATAGATATTCTATCCTTTTCAATAGGATCGCAAAAAGACGCTGTGCTCATCGGCATTTCATACAATTTTGCCTGTGGGGCATTGCGTAATATTCTCTATTTTGAAGAATTGTGTGGCACTTACTTGGCGATTAGGGAATTTTTTAGATTTGAAATACATTAAAGGCTAGAGTACGGTAAGTAGTTCAATCTTGCCAGACAAAGGCAGATTAAAAAAAAAATCCCCTGCGGCGCTTGCTTTAATTTGCCCAGGGTACAGGCATTGGAAGCTTTCGTCTTTAGCGAAAGGTGAAATGTAAACCTGAGGTTATGAATGTATGTACAAACAAATTTTGATTACAAGAATAATTTCAGCTGATGCATTGCAGCTAGTTTTTCACCGGCTCTGTCACTTGTTGGCGGGGAATATGCGCCGTTACCGCGAAGTGGCAACAGTTAATTTTTTTCGGTACGTGCGAGTCGTATATTAAGATCTAGTGGGTCTCACCTCCCCCCCCCCTGGCCTGAGTGCTTCGGGCCACCCCTGTATTTAATTTATCTAATTATACAGATTCCGGCGTATCTGAAAACCATCCGACATAGGAAATAAGTTGAAACCGTTAGGCCCAGAATCTCGTCAACCTCCAATCGCTTTTCTTTATCGCACATTGTTGGCTCTTTCTCTTTCGTTTTAGTGTTCATTCGTGGAGTATTTTGTTTCGTTGCATTTTTTTACTTCTCTGTTTTGCTCCTTTTAGCGGGTACAAAAATAAGTGTACAGAAATAGTCTCTGCACTATTACTATTAGGCTATTCTGCTGTTTTTATTGTGATAAAAAACAAAACCCTCAAAATGGGATTCGACGCATCACACGCTCCTCACATTGAATTAACAATGTTATATCTACAAAGTTAATCTCTCGCTGTTCAACAGAGGAATCTGATTTATTAGGTAGCTTCCCTGCGAGAAAAGGCGAAATGGATTTGTTTCTTTCAACGAGATCTTTCAGATGTGTAATTCCATCAGTAATTCCGATCAACACTATATTTCACTTTCTTTCCATGAAAATAAAATTAAGACGTGTCATATTGGCAGCAGTGATTTGGACCAAAAAGTCACAATTTCACATTTTTTCGTGAAAATAAGTTTTCACTCCCAACTCACTCTTTTTTTCGACCAAAAGTCACTCTCCATTTTTTTTCGATGTGGCAACCCTGGTGGCGTTATTACTGAATGGAATGGTGAAGGTTCGAATGTGGTATCAGATGATTCTGGCGGTGAGGTAATCTGTCCGTTCGTGCCTCGGCCCGTATTTGAGTTTTATCAGTTGAATCTTCGTATTGTAGCTGACTAGACTAGTCCTTTATTGTGTACCTGAAGTTAACAAGTTCTGTTTTAGAACTTCATTACTGTCAAGAGCCCCACTTATGAAATCAGGAGAGTAGTGGCGGAGAACAATATCTTGAAACTCGGAAAACCTTTTGTCTCGACGATGAAGGAGGATGGGTGGAATAGAAGTGGGATTCAGGGCCATATCTAGGGGGGGGTAGGGGGATCGACCCTCCCTCCCCCCGCAACATAAAAAAATAATCGTTTGTACAGACCTTTCATCTATGTCTTTTTGTACTTTTTTGTTTGACCCCCCCCCCCTCCCCCCCCCCAAAAAAAAAAATTCCTGGCTCGGAACCTGTGTGGGATTTGTTGTTCATTCTGCAGAAATCTGTAGATTTTGAAGCGTTCTAATACTCCTCTATTTACCGCCGGATCTTCTGATGAACAAGTGGTCAAGCCACTTGGATGATTCTACCATCATTACTGTAAAGCAGCTGTCAAGATCCCTACTCGGAAACTCAGGAGAGAAATGACGGGGCACAGTAACCTATCGTGAAACTCACAACCCTTCACTTTTTTAATCAAAGGAGGATGGCCGATTAGAAGTGGGATATATATTTTGTTTGACAATTTACGACCCAGATTGGTGAGTCATTCAGTGATTTTACTGTTAACCTACTACTGTCAAGAACCCCATTGGGGATTCGGTTAGTGGCACGGTTAGTACCATCTACTGTGTGATTTTTATGAACTTGCGAATGTGCAGATCGGAAAGCCTGGGCTAGTCGGCAGTCCCTAGCATACATAGGCTCTTTGCCCTGATTTATTTTTCTTACGATATACCTTCTATAAGGGGGTCTTGCATCCTGTTTGTTGGTTATGATCCTAAGGTGCGAAAGCCGTGCGATATTTCGTTTTATGGTGAAAAGGTGCTAGCACACATACTCCGACTTTCGTAGTGCGTTTTTGAATTCACAGTTTCTTCTTGGCTGAAGTGGTAGCAGTAGCACCTTGCAGGGAAGCACAGACTTGGTCGGTAAGCAAGTCCGCGATTCTCGAGAAGCGCTGCCATCCTCCTCTGAATCACTGCAGTGGCTAAAACGAATGTAGAAATAATCAGTACTGGAAGCGGCAGAGAAAAGGACGTGCACTGTAATAAGGTTTAGGACACTTTCCTCTAAATTCAACAGTTGTTTCCCATTCGCAATCTCCATTTGACGCAGACACTTTATTTCCGTGGTAAATAAACGTTTATACCTTTCAACAGTTGTGGCAAAGCAGTTCTTGCTCATTCACCATTTTCTGTTAAAGCACAACTCTAAACGATATTTTCCCCATGAAAAACGGTTTTCGAAAATACCATTACTTTCCTCCTGAAACTAGCGATTCTCTTGTTAGCTCTTGTCGACTATATCCAGCCTTCCTGCTCTCCGACGTGGCGGCTGGGCGCAAAACATTTGAAAACTGAACGTGCCTTGGTTAAAAAGTGGGAAACCAAGCAAATAAAAGAGGTAATAAATAGAAGATTATCACATCCTTATGTGTGAAACAGTTGTCAGCGGACGTTCAAGATCCCGACGGTAACTGGAAAAACAACTAATTGCAGATTCAGTTACCATGGTAACAGATGGAGACGGACGGTGGAGACGGACCTAAGACATCGCAAAACTTGTGCGTCGGTCCGTCTGTTAGCACGATAACTCTCGAAAGGGTTGACATATTTTGTTCAAATTTGGCATGATGACTCTTTGGGTCAAAGTACAGGTCATGTTCGAATGTTTTGTGAATGTTAAATCTTTTGGATGTTTTCGCCGAGGGGTTTTTGTCGTGGGGTTTCTGGCACCGGGGGGGGGGGAGGGGGTGGTCGGGATTTTTTGGTACCGGGGGATTTTAGCCAGGGGGGTTTTCGCGGGATGGGGGTTCGGTACCGGGTTTTTTTTAGCCAGGGGGGTTTTCGACGGGGGGGGGGGGGGTTCTCGCCTAGACCCAAGATCTATGAAGGGCACATAGGCTAGGCTTCTGGAGATTTTAAGAATACTAGAATTAGTCATCATCATTACCATGCAAATCCGGAAATTGGGCTGACTATGATAGCTGTATGCCAAAGGCCCAAAGCCCCAGACCTGGATTTCTGGAAAGTGAAGCCTGGCTTAAACCTTGATTAAACTGAACTTTGGTTGGGTGGCAATGCAATGCGCTATAAGGGACTCGAAGAGTGGGCTAGTATGAATGGTAAGTGAATATGGCTATGAATGGTAAGCTGAAGATCTCATTACAATTAAGATGTATCGGATACAGGCTTGGAAAGGCTATGGATACAAGACTTGAACCAAAGATAATGAGATCGACTTGAACAGCCCTAGCTGTGGTCCAGTAGATGATCCTTGCTACAGCAAGGGGACGCAATGGCACTGTCCAAAATTAAATGGTGTCAAAGAAGCATAGCCTACCCACTACCCAACCTACTATTGTACTGTATGTTACGTATTATACATCATAGCCTTCTATACTGAACATCATACATAGGCTTTACTGCACTTTCATAGGCTACATACCGAGCTTCTGTACTGCAATAAATCCAGACACAACAGCACAAGGTCCCTTTCAGACACAAGGCATCCTCTAGTTTCCTGCTCTATTCCGGAAGAAGCGCAGCAAAGCTAACTATATATATATAATAAACAAGTTTATTACAGGTCTGACTGATTCACTCTGGATTCACTGACGACTTAACTGACTGAAAACAAACACAAAACCATAATACATAGTATGTTCGACTTCAATTCTTGAATGCGACTCTTATTTCGCTGCAGTAGGCACTGCCGGAGGCAATTGCCTCTCAACCAACAGGAAAGCTCAGAACTTAACATCGATGGGTACTGGACCGCCATCTAGCGAGTTAAAGAAATGGGAATTCGGTCTGGACTTCATAGATGGCAAATAACTACACTGCCAGAAATTGGGAAATATACGAACAAATAAATGGAACATAACACATTCGACTCTACATGGTCGCATTACAGAGATAGGGAGACAGAGGTTCTTGATTATCTGTTCTTGATATGACACATGTTTTTGCATCCTTGTGTTAATTATTATGGAAATATATCCATAATGACCACGCTATGTGTTAGGCGTGGAGACAAACTTTTGTTGTGACCCTTTGTCATATGCTTAACGAAGATAACATTTATCCGACAGTCATAGTGGTTCTTATTTATCATATTTTTGTAAAGATTAGACAAGCACTTCCTCCGTGATAACTACTAGAACGTTTTAATTCAGGGGTGGCCCGAAGGGGGGGGGGGGTGAAGGGGGGTGATGCACCCCCCTGCCTTTTGCTAAGTCGTATCAGTCGTTTATTTTGACCTCGCCAAGGTCCCGGACATTCGTTTTAATAATAAGCAATCCGAGTCGTTTAAAAAAAAAAAAAGAATTTGGCTCTACCCAACTACAGTCATAAACTCGTCCCTAACCGAGTCGTTTAAACCAGGTTTCATGGCCCGGATAGGTCGAAGATATGATTCATGGTGGCAGCAATTAGGCTTCCTGTTCTACTCCCATGCGATTTGTATCTGCCTCACTTAGGTCTTCAGATTTTAGCCTGTCAAAGGTCAAAATTAAAATAGGTTAGTTGTTGTCTGGACAACATTAACAGAGGCGTTACTAGCCAGAATATTTGGAGGGGGGGGGGGGGGGGGGGCAAGGAATCTACCGACTGGCTGGTAATTTTTACCGACTGTTTTTGCAGAAAAACGACTGTTTTCAAGAAAAAAACGACTGTTTTCAAGAAAAAAGTGACAGTTTCGAACAAATCGACTGATTTTCAGAAAAAAACGACTGATTTTCAGAAAAAAATCGACTGTTTTGACGAAAAATCGCGCCACTTCGCGCTGACTCGGTTATTTTTTACCGACTGGCCGACAACATGGAAGGGGGGCGTTCCCCTCCCCCCCCCCCGGTCGTGACGCCCCTGAACATTAAACATTGTAGACCAAAAGCGAGAGACAAGTGTATGTGCATAGATTGTTGGTCAAACTGTGACTACAAGTGGAAAAAGATGGCAACATGGAATTTTTAAACACAATGGAAAAGCCATCGGAATTCAAATGACAGGACACCCGCAAAGCAAGTGTGCCCAGAACAGTGGAAAAACAGCGAGAGATTAACTTTGTAGATATAACATTGTTAATTCAATGTGAGGAGCGTGTGATGCGTCGAATCCCATTTTGAGGGTTTTGTTTTTTATCACAATAAAAACAGCAGAATAGCCTAATAGTAATAGTGCAGAGACTATTTCTGTACACTTATTTTTTTACCCGCTAAAAGGAGCAAAACAGAGAAGTAAAAAAATGCAACGAAACAAAATACTCCACGAATGAACACTAAAACGAAAGAGAAAGAGCCAACAATGTGCGATAAAGAAAAGCGATTGGAGGTTGACGAGATTCTGGGCCTAACGGTTTCAACTTATTTCCTATGTCGGATGGTTTTCAGATACGCCGGAATCTGTATAATTAGATAAATTAAATACAGGGGTGGCCCGAAGCACTCAGGCCAGGGGGGGGGGGGGGGGGGGGGGAGGTGAGACCCACTAGATCTTAATATACGACTCGCACGTACCGACAAAAATTAACTGTTGCCACTTCGCGGTAACGGCGCATATTCCCCGCCAACAAGTGACAGAGCCGGTGAAAAACTAGCTGCAATGCATCAGCTGAAATTATTCTTGTAATCAAAATTTGTTTGTACATACATTCATAACCTCAGGTTTACATTTCAGCTTTCGCTAAAGACGAAAGCTTCCAATGCCTGTACCCTGGGCAAATTAAAGCAAGCGCCGCAGGGGATTTTTTTTTAATCTGCCTTTGTCTGGCAAGATTGAACTACTTACCGTACTCTAGCCTTTAATGTATTTCAAATCTAAAAAATTCCCTAATCGCCAAGTAAGTGCCACACAATTCTTCAAAATAGAGAATACTACGCAATGCCCCACAGGCAAAATTGTATGAAATGCCGATGAGCACAGCGTCTTTTTGCGATCCTATTGAAAAGGATAGAATATCTATGGAATCACAAATCTTTCCGTCGAAAAAAGTGACAAAATAGTTGCCATAGAAAACAAAGTAGACACAAAGTAGATATGATCCAAATTAATAACAAAAAAGTGATTTTCACGTCAATTACATGCTTACTCGAAACAAAAAGAGAAAAAGCTTGTCAGTGCGTTTAAAAACCTTAAAAAAATTCCAGATTTACGGACGTAAACGCCGAAAGTAAAAGCCGAGGAGCAGAGCGTCTTTTTGCCAACCCAACGAAAAGTAAACAATAGCTATAATATCACAAATGCCCGTCGAAAAAAGTGACAAAATAGTGGCCGTCGAAAACAAAGTAGATTTGTTCCAAATTAATAGAAAACAAAGTAATTTTCACTTTAAAAAAACGCTTACTCAGAAACAAAGCGAGGTAAACCGGTTTTCTAGTGCATTAAAAATAAACGGATTTACGGACACAACAAACTTTCGGTCTTTACCCGAGAGGAGTTTACAGATTCGGACTTGACTTTTTAGATTTAAGAAGACGACGGTTCACGGACGAAACTTATGTTGCGTTTTTTTGGTGTAGTTTAACTGTAGTTTAGATACTTTTGTTTCATTATGAAAGTACAGTGTACCGTCTTGTTTATGCATTCGACACACTGTACTTCCATGACGAAAACATAAGTACGTCAAAAGACAGTGAATGACATTCGAAAAACTGCAACTTTTAACTGGTTTGCAGAAACTGATTCCTTCTATGTAAAAACAAACCCCGATTCGTTGACGAAACAAACTTCACTTTTTTGTTATTAATTTGGATCAAATCTACTTTGTGTCTATGTTTTCTATGGCGATATTTCGTTTTATGGTGAAAAGGTGCTAGCACACATACTCCGACTTTCGTAGTGCGTTTTTGAATTCACAGTTTCTTCTTGGCTGAAGTGGTAGCAGTAGCACCTTGCAGGGAAGCACAGACTTGGTCGGTAAGCAAGTCCGCGATTCTCGAGAAGCGCTGCCATCCTCCTCTGAATCACTGCAGTGGCAAAAACGAATGTAGAAATAATCAGTACTGGAAGCGGCAGAGAAAAGGACGTGCACTGTAATAAGGTTTAGGACACTTTCCTCTAAATTCAACAGTTGTTTCCCATTCGCAATCTCCATTTGACGCAGACACTTTATTTCCGTGGTAAATAAACGTTTATACCTTTCAACAGTTGTGGCAAAGCAGTTCTTGCTCATTCACCATTTTCTGTTAAAGCACAACTCTAAACGATATTTTCCCCATGAAAAACGGTTTTCGAAAATACCATTACTTTCCTCCTGAAACTAGCGATTCTCTTGTTAGCTCTTGTCGACTATATCCAGCCTTCCTGCTCTCCGACGTGGCGGCTGGGCGCAAAACATTTGAAAACTGAACGTGCCTTGGTTAAAAAGTGGGAAACCAAGCAAATAAAAGAGGTAATAAATAGAAGATTATCACATCCTTATGTGTGAAACAGTTGTCAGCGGACGTTCAAGATCCCGACGGTAACTGGAAAAACGACTAATTGCAGATTCAGTTACCATGGTAACAGATACCATGGTATCTGCAAAAACGCAACTAGTGACAGAGCGATTCTGGCGATCTCACGGATTCGCTTTCCGAAAAGAAAAGTGGCATGTTGAAATTTAAAGGACCTGTTGTACTTATAATGCCAATGCAATCTACTTCCGTAACAGCTTTCATTAGTTCTTCAACCCAGAGACCAAAACTTCATGAGAGTGTTCCATCCTACTTACCGTAGTTACCACGCATGACGTCACGAATTCTGGCTTTTTGCCGTCAAGGCTGGAACGATTTTTCGATTTTCCAGCAGGATCTCACGCCAGGGACGAATCCGACCAATCACGTTGCAGAGATGCCTAGTTACTACGCTTACTACGCTCCCGAGCATGGTAAGCAAATAGTAACTATTAATTACTATTCCGACAAGGTTGGAACGGTCAGCGTAGTAATCTTTCGTGAGGATGGAACGGAAATAGTAACTAATAGTAACTATTGTTAGAAGGGTGGAACAGGCTCCATATGTTACATTAATTCTGGCGACACCCCCGCTAACGACAACTCACGAATCTTTGCATCTGCCGCGATGCACTACACTGTAAAAATAAATCTTGCAGTATTTGCTACTGGGATTAATCTCGTCTCTCCAAAGATAAGATTATCTCTAATTCGGGTTAATCTTATCCCAGTAGAGACAAGATTAATCAGTTAACTTTAATCCTTACTCGGAGAAACTTTTACAGCGTAGTTTCGATGCGCATTATGGTCCTGACGAGTGTTCTTGTCTCGTGCTATCGATGCGTAAAACTAGTTTTATCAATTTTGTCGAGATATTAGGCTACTAGAAGTCAATGGGTGTGGGAAAAGGCTTAAAACAGCCAAGGCCGTGGATAATTTGTTAAAAGCAGAGTCTATCTTTACAGTATTCAGACCGTTTTGAGTATTGGAACGAAAAGAATTATTTATAAAATAAATGTTAGTGGCATGTAGTTTCGGATATTAATCTGTAAATACCCCATCCTTACGAATATTTCAAAAGCCTTCTTTAATTTCTTTTTATCTTTCTTGTTCGAAAGTATTCACCCCTCTTACTTATTCTGCCTTCTATATCATCCCTAGCTCAGTTATGGAATTATATGCTTCTGAAATCCCGCCTTCCACCATTGTTTTGTTCTGTTCCTACATCTTTTTAGCGCTTTTTCGGCCGTGCCGAGTTTTGCCAGTCACGAAACGCAAACGTGGCCGAAATCTTCAAGGTTCGCTGATACTCGTTCAAACATGAGATGAGAAGTTTCACAGTGGAGTTTTGAATGTTGGAAGACATGGTGTACAATCAGGTCTATCTTCTATTTAAGATTTCTTTTATTTTGCTTGGTTTTCCACTTTTTGGGATCCCAAAACGAAAGTGGAGGGATCCCCTCAGGAATAGTTGTGACATTGCAAAAGTTGTCCGTCTGTCTGTCTCTCTGTGAAAACGATAACTCTCGAAGGGAATGAGATATTTTGATAAGACTTGGTGGGAGGATCCTCTGCGGCAAGGGAAATATCGAACAGCTAATGAGATAGTCGATTAAGGGGTAAGAAGACATTCTGAACACGAATATGAAAATCATTTTGTCACCGGGCAAGTAGTTCACCCGGAAAACCGTCCAAAACCAGAAAGTTTATTAAAAGTAAAAGTTTTATTTGAAGTTGATTAGATGTTCGGTTAAGGGGTAAGTAGACATGCTGAACACTTATGTGAAAACCATTTTCTACCGGACAAGTAGTTCGCCGAGAACCCGGCCAAAAACCGAAAAATTGTTAAAATTACAGTTTTATTTGTAGTTGATTAGATACACGATTTAGGGATAGAAGAGATGCTGCATCTGTATGACAATCATTTATTACCCAGACATATAGTTCGCCCGGAATCTGGCTAGGGGAAAGAAGATACGCTGAGTTGTTGGGCTGTCCAAGGAGTCAGGCGAAGACTGGATCTAGCGAAGACAATACCCAATTGTCTAGATCAAATATTGAATTTTTGGGATCCCATCGAAACCTTTGGTCTTGTTAACCGCGGCACATTCAGTTTTCGAATGTTTTGCGTCCAGCCGCCTCGTTGGACAACGGGAGAGCTGGGAAGGGTTGACAAGCGCTAAGACGAAAATCGCTAATTTCATTTGGCAAGGAATGGTATATTCGACACGGTAATGGTATTCCGGCCACTTGCTTTACTTACAAAATGATGATTTTGCAACCCCTCGGGACACAAGATTCAGGAATATGGAAGGTGTGGATGTAATTTTCTTCTTTAGAGAGGGATTCATCAGTTGCGTTTTCTATGTAAGGTTTGTTCGCCGTTGGCTTAGCCGGTTGCTTAATTTACGTTTTCAAACGCCGTCCAAGTTCACAGTTTGCTTAATTAGTGTTTTTACGACTCCGGCATCCTTGCCCAGTCGCCGTTTCTTCCACGTTTCAAGCAAACATCGAACTTGCTAGCTCACGAAGTTCGAAGGTCGGTTTGAAGGGCAAAGAAACTGCGACTGGCGACCAAAAACGGTATTTAAACAGAGACCTTGAGTTTGAAGGTAACTTCAAACATTGATAAAAAAAAATGCAACTATTCTTTTTGAGTTCCTTAACTGGCCGCTGTTGGGAAGTCTCGGGATTCGTCTGTTGATTTTTGTTTTCGTTTATATAAACAAATCAATCCAATCAAAAGTCAAACACAGAGGTAACAGATTTAAAGGAACTGTCAAGGTACCTTCAGTTGACAGGGAGGCTAGACAGGTTTTAAGGTAACGACGAGAGACAAAGCGGTGGAATGAGTGATGTTTTTTGTTTTTGTTTTTATCAATTCTTTTGATAGAGTGATCTTTTCATCAATCGTATTATAGAGTGATTTTTCACTATCAATTGTGAATCGGGCGATTGCGACCATTTGGGCCATTTGTGGCCTGAGTTTCGGCTAGAGTGTCTGGCCTACCCCACAGAATAAATAACAAGAGCTGGAGGCTTATGTGGCACTTACAAAGCTGGGTCAGATGGTAGTGATGGTCAAAAGTGTTTTTTTTCACTTTTCAGTTAAGATGCGCCAAACTTGCAAGGCTGGGTCAGAGGATGGAGGTGTTGGTAAATTTTTTTTTTTTCACTTTTCGGTTAAGATGCGCACTTTAAAGGTGCTGAAGATTAATTTCTAAGCAAAACCCTTGAGGCAAAAAGGATCATGTGCTCATAGCGATCGTGAAAAACTAGATTTTGCTTAAAAGTATTTTTGTATTTTGCTGCTGAGATGAGTTCTTTAAGGGATGGTCGGATCGGAGAAGTGACTATGTCTAACCCAATGATGTCAAGTTTCTAATGCTCCAGCAAAGTCTTATCGTCCTAGCATATCTGGAAGTAGCTTAACTCATGATCACCGGAATTCCGGACACGTTGGTACCCGAATCCGGTCCGATTCTGTCACTGATGTACCTAGGACTTGTGCCTGTACTTCCCACCAAGTTTCATCCTGATCGCTCCACTTTATGCGTGTCACAAGATTTCCGGTTAAGATGGAAAAGTGGTCAAGCCACTTGGATGATTCTACGATCATTGCTGTCAAGAGCCCTACTTGGGGACTAAGGAGAGAAATGACAGTGCACAGTAACCTATCATGAAACTCACAAGCCTTTACTTTTAACATCAAAGGAGGATGGTCGATTAGAAGTGGTGGGATATGTATTTTGTTTGACAATTTACGACCCAGATCGGTGAGTCACTCAGTGATTTTCCTGCTGGCCTACTACTGGCAAGAAACCCACTAGGGATTTCGTTAGTGGCACAGCATCTTGGAAGTCAAGAGACCTACAACTGAGTAATCCCAGTGGCTTAACCTCTACTGTGTGAACTTTATGAACTTGCGAATGTGCAAATTGGAAAGCCTGGGCTAGTTGACAGTCCCTAGCATAGGCTCTTTGCACTGATTTATTTTTCTTACGATATACCTTTTATGACCGGGGTCTCGCATCCTGTTAGTCGGTTATGATTCTAAGGTGCGTATGGTATAAAGGTGCGTGCACACAAACTCCTACTTTCGTAGTCGGATTCGAATTCGCTCCTTCGCCCCGTATTGGTGGTTTCATGCGTTTCGTTCGGTTGTTCTTGTTCAGAGCCTCGTTTTGTTGAAATAGGGCTGCTGCATCGCCGCTGCAGCACTTTTTTGCTTTTGCAAAGGGTGCGTTTTTGGATTCACAGTTTCTTCTTGGCTGAAGCTGTAGCAGCAGCACCTTGCAGGGAAGCACAGACTTGGTCGGTAAGCAAGTCGGTAAGCCGTCCTCCTCGAAATCATTGCAGTGCGAAAACGAATTAAGAAAAAATCAGTCCGGAAGCGGCCGAGAATTGGACGTGCGCACTATAAAAGTTTTACGACACCCCTCCCTCCGATTCTTCATCAGCGATATTTCGGCCCTTCTTGGCAAGGGTCCTCGTCAGGCTGTCAATCTTCTGGGTCAACGTCGGGGAAGGAAACAAACCTGTAATAATCGCTGTCAATCTTCTGGGTCAACGTCGGAGAAACAAACCTGTAATAATCTTAATGATTGTTACAGGTTTGTTTCCTTCCCCGACGTTGGCTCAGAAGATTGACACCCTGACGAGGACCCTTACCAAGAACGGCCGAAATATCGCTTATGAAGAATCGTAGCTGACGAATCCGTTGTAATCACTGTTTGAATAAAAGATTTTGTAAAAAGGTAGAACTGGGTAGAATAATTTTCTAATTTCAACAGCGTATTTTCTGTTTAGGTCTGACATTTGTTTTCGTTGTTGTTCTTTGAAAAATTAATAATTTGAATGATATTTTTAGTCAACCTTCACTGAAAAGTGACTGAATAATGCCAAACGATCGCTTTCTGTTCTCGTATTTTTTATGTTTATTATTATTTTTTAATTCTCAACGATTTCAATTGGATGTTCAAAATCGACGAAATTGACTGCAAGTCAACTATATTTGACTTTGACAAACTCACAAGATGTCTGTGTTAATTTTAAATATTTTGTTACGAACGAAAAGAATATTTGGAATTAGATTTTTCTTTTTAATTTTCCCGTCAACCCCAAACAGATCAGCCGCTGCTTCGGCGCTTACTTTGGTCCCGTGTGAACAAGCTATGACTGAATTTGAACTGAATTGACCTAAAATTCGCCAAGTTTAACCTAATTCACCTAATTACAGTCTGTTTACTGTCGCCGGTTATCTAGCGGAAGAGCCATAAGCGGTATCGCAGCTGCTCCCGAAGATCGCCTTGATTGTTTGACACAATATTTTACTTGTTGAGTTTGAGTCGTTACGCCTGATTTTGAGTTAGTCATATAGAGTATACGCGCCAATTTCGAAGATCAGCAGCTGATTTTTGGATGTTTTGCAACCGCTTTAACCGCGCGTTTCTCAACTGTGAACATTTCGCTACGTAGAGTTAACGGCGGATTTTTCGTCTGTTGAGGGCTGACTAGTTCTGCACCTAGAACGCGATGAGCCGATGACATTTATTTCTTGATGTGAGTGTGACCTTGTTTTTACTTTTGCAATTTTACAAAAGGCTTCTCTTGTGCATGTTGGTTCTTCGTTGCCTTTTTCGAAGCAGTTTGTAGACACTTCCTTTGTTGATGAAGAGTTCTATGCTGTGTGTCTGAATGCAAAGCATTTTTGACTGCATTGGCTTCCTGTCGGCTTCTCCTTGTGTATCATACCCATCGGCTTCTGCTAGCCCTTAATGAATATAACAAAAGCTATATGGGCAACTTTAGAGTAGGTGATTAAGAACTTTAATTTTCGTTGGTGCAGTCTTCTGTCTAAAGCAGGCCTAGAGAGGAGTTCTGTTCATCCAAGCTGCTGTTTGTTATCTCTTCCTCTGTGTATTTGGTTCATTTTATTTGCTTTTCATTCATTTTAATTTAATTTTATTCAGCACTAAAAAATCTGTTTTTTAATCAAAAGCTGTCTAAACGCTACAAAAGGTCGCCCAACTCCATCATTCTTAGGGACTCAGGCATTACAGCCAATAAACAAGAAGGGGAATCGCTTAATAACATAAATCGAGACAAAAGTTGCAACATTTTAGTTTTCAGAGACACAACTTCCTGAGTACAGCACATACAGTACAGTATCACCTTATAAAATGTGTGCTGTGTGGTGTGTAGGTATAAGGGTTGTTAAAGCGGACCACATAAAAATGGTTTTTCTACCACACATACCATAATAACCATCCCCATTGCAACTATGAATGTTCAAAACCACTAAAAACACAGTCAAACAATGAGCAAATTAAAACAAAACAACCAAATTTCCTAGACTTTAAATAATTCGGTCTGGACTAAATCTCAGCCGATTATCCGGGACAAATCCGGGACAGCCGTAATGACCAAGGGAACCAAGAACCAAGTGCCGGCTCCATTACTTGCCGTCTTGGTCCGGGAGTTTGCATAGTCTGAAGTGCGGGTACTATGTCATACACTACTGGACCTGGCACTATGCTATTTGACTGGTTATAGTTTGTGGGTCTGGTTGCCACGTTGTTTTCTCTACTTTATGCCAATATCTCCTCCACTTTCTTCGTCACAATATTGTATTGGAATACTCGGTTACCAATGTGGAGTCTCGTACCCCTCAGCAAGAAATCAGTTCGCCCTTGGCTCCGCTCTCTGTCCATTACCAGTTTGAGCTGGCTTCTTGCAAGTTTTTCATGCTCTGTGTAATCAGGCGCGGCTGTTAATTTGTGCCGTTTAAGGAATGAATTTCCTTAGAGAATTGCTGTGCGCACATCTTTAGATGTGAGCTTCACGAGAACCAAAGCTATACCATTCGCTACTCTCAAACTGAAAACATCCTTGATGTCCGAATTGTACAAATCCAGGTTTGGGATCACCGTATTCAAACATTCTAGGATATCATGGCAAATGCTCGGACCTCTGATCCGTGGATTAAATATGTAGATAACTACGTTGCCACTTTTCATTTCCGTTCTATCCTGCTCATCATTAATCGTTTGCTATCTAGTTCATTCTGAAGGGATTTAACTTGCTGAAGGGATTTAAGTTTGCTGCTGTTGCCTGTTCAACTCTGGATAAATTAACCTGGAGGCCCACTGATGAGCTTGAAAAGTCTCTTCGAATATCTTCTACCAAGCTTGGTAACAAACTCGACACGCTAAATTTGCTGTTCATCACACGCAGCTCCTCTAGTATTTTTTCCTGCATCTCCAACATCTAAATATCCATATTTATAGTAAAAAGACTTCTTTTTCGGCGTGCAGGCCCACGGTTTGCAGTGGCAATCACCTTATTGGGGGTGGCCCACTGGAGCTTGTGGACCTGCTAATTTTCCTCCAAAAAAGATGTCAGAAACCGAAGAAGCTAGTTGGCCATCTTTTTTTTCCAATATCACGGGATTTTCCGGAAGAATTTCTGGCCAGTGTACACTCTTTTTGGGATCCCAAAACGTAATTGGAGGGATACCTATGACATCGTAAAGTTGTCCGTCTGTCCGTCCGTCCGTCTGTTAGCACGATAACTCTCGAAGGGGTTGAGATATTTTGATCAAACTTGGCATGAGGACTCTTTAGGTCAAAGTACAGGTCAAGTTCGAAGATGGGCTATGTAGCTGTAGGTTTAAAATTAAGGGGAACAAAAATATTTTTTAAAAGCTAATGAAATAGTCGAATTAGGGGTAAGGATACATGCTGAATCCGAATATGAAGTTTATTTTCTCGCCAGACAAATAGTTCACCCGGAATCCGGCGAAAACCGGAATATTTGTGAAAAGTAATATGAAGTGGATTGGAGGTTCGATTCAGGGTCAAGGAAACGTGCTGAGTCCGAATATGAAAATTATTTTCTCGCCGGACAATTAGTTCGGCCGGAATCCGGCCAAAACCAGAGAATTTGTTTGAAGTAAAAGTTTTATTTAAATTTGATAAGATGTTCGATTTGCGGGTAAGTAGACATGCTGAATTCGCATATGACAACCATTTTCTCACCGGACGTATAGGTCGCTCGGTAAAAGTTTAATTGGAAGTTGATTAGAGGTTGGATGTAGGGGTAAGGAGACATGCTGAATTCGTTTTTCAGCTTTATTTTTTCGCCGGTCGAGTAGTTCCGGAAATCCGCCGAAACCGGAAAATTGGCAGAAGTAAGGCAGGAAGTTTCGATCTGCTTCGTCAAAATAGATATGACAAGGGGTAAACACACATGCTTAATCCATATCTGAACTTGGTTTTCTCATATGATTAGCTATTTTGCCTTAAATCTTTTTCTAAATTTTAATAGTAAAAGTGTTCAAGGAGTCTGGCGAAGACTGGATCTGGCGAAGACAAGACCCAATTGTCTAGATCAAATTTGAACTTTTGGGATCCCATCGAAACCTTTGGTCTTGCTCTAGAAGAGCTGTATAGGAGTAGATCGTCCATTTATTGTTTCTTCAAGGAGGGTCTTCCTCAGAACAGCCTGTGCCCCATTCATCTTCGTTTTATTACTCGAAGTTTGGTCCTTTTATACTGGTTTCTTGATTTTTTTCGAGCTACATAGGCTTCTCGACAGGCTTCATTCCATCCGCGGGTAGAACTCTTAAGACTTTCTATCTACTTTACCATATTCAAACATTTTTTCCGAAGAAGAAACAAGTATATTATTGATCAAATTGCACAAATTCTTAGTAGAAAGGGTAAGATCACGTGACAGAAGCCGAGAATGAACCTCTTCATGCCATTTTTTCAAAGATTATTTTTTAAATTCCAAACAGGTATCTTTACCAAATTCTGCATATCAACCTCATGTTTGAATAAAAAGAAAGGCCAGTGTGTACCAGCATAAATATTCCTGCTACTTCAGCATCTAAAGCCAGGTCAGCAGAAAAAATAGGCGAGACAATAGCAGATATGTGGTTTGTCTCAATAATAATTCTTGTTTCAAAGTCCAAAAGTCCAAAGTTAAAATCATCAGCTGTACATTTCAGTTTATGACTATCAATTACCTTCTTAAATTGAAGTGCATCAAAGTCAGCTGTTGCCCTGTTTTAAAAATTAACTGCTGACAGCAAATCACTACTTTGGTCAGCAGTAACTGAAATCAGACCTGTTTCGTTCCTACCTACAATATAATTCTTTTTTTCAGTCTTAACATCAGTACCATCGTTTTTTTTTTCAAATAATTATTGATCGATTGTATTGGAGGAGTCACCCATGTTGCCGAATGGTTGCTAGAGTAGCCTAATGGTTTGGCCCTTTGGACGGTACCGTCTTTGGATCGAGGGCGCTTGGGACGTTGGTTAGCCACGGTGAGGGAATGGGGAACCATCTCAATAGTTGACTTCGTACTCCGTCATTGCTTCAGATTTTATATATAGACACGTATAGGGTCAGGCAGGCTCCAAACTTTGGAGTTGGGGATGATCTATTAAGAGCTAGAGAGACAGCCCCGCTACTCGTTCCTGAATTCCCCTCCAGTGGGGTGGGCGTAGATGCTAATCTAGGTGAAATAGGCAAGAGGGCTTGTGCTCTGCATCTTGAGCCCAGCGGGAAATAAAATCTATGGGGACATGATATACGCTAAGAGTTTGTGACAGGGAGGAAGATCTGTACCTTTGCCCTGATCAACGACCCCTTCGAGATTCTCGTCCTTGTCGGGAATAACCAGCTGTAGGAAACGATATCTGGGAAGCTGCTGACCAACAACAGCCTCTGCTGTCAACTTCTCCGGCTCTGTAGCCCTCTTATGTAAAGCCCTCTCTGCGTGGCTCCTGCCCCCCCCCCAAGGATAGGTTTTAAATTGATTCTGAAATACAAACACCTGAGAATCTCAATTGTTTGTTTTCATCTTGGGAGTTTGCCTAGTCCCTGAACTAGCTTATACCAAATAATCCTCTGATTTTGCTTAAGGCCCGTAAGCATCCCGTCCATCCAGTTTATCACGTCGGGGGAGAGGCCTGGGCATTCGGGCGGAGACGCTTTCCCATGTTTGAAGGAGCATCTCTCCGCACATATCAAAGTTAAAGGATGATACTTGCAATCTTTTTTGTTTTGGGCCATTTGGGGTGGGTTGGCCTTCAGAGAAAATTCTGTTGGTCTGTATTAGCCAGATCACACCAGCCCACCCCCTGGACCCCAAGCTCACCCGTCTTCCTAAATCTCTACCCAACCTAGCAATACCATATCCTTTAATTCAAACAATGTTTACAACGGATAAGTCAGCTATGATTTTTCATCATGATTCATCATGAATGCGGTGAAATCGACTCGGACTGAACAAAAAGTTGGAATAATTACCAAATTCGATAAAGAATGGGAAACAATAAAGACGTTAAATCGCCTAGTTTGGAAATGTGGGTACAAAGAGTTTTGTAAAACAGGCATGATTTTTCACAGCCCAGACATGCAGACAATTATCCAACTTGGCCGGAAGGAAAGTACAAGTGATAAACCAACTGAAGTTTTTAGTAAGATGCAGAGACAACGGACTAATCCCAACTTCAATGCTTAACAACATTGGACGCCCGGACTCGAGGAATAAGAAGAAAGTGGAGCAACGTATTTCGCAGATTCTTTTTGCTGATGAAAAATCATAGCTGACTTATCCGTTGTAAACATTGTTTGAATAAATGTTTCAAAGTCAGCTTGGGCTCAAAGAATATTTTTCATATCCTTTAAACCTTGGGAAAATTTTTCCTTATGTCGGGGAAATTTTTCCTAATGTCCTGCAATAGGACAATGTCTGGCTTTTCTCCGACTAGTAAATTTCTTATCTGTATGTAGTACTTTGGTCCTTCCTAGCCCTCTAGAGTTGGGCTGGATGATTTTCATTGGCTCTTTTCTTAGCATTATTTGCTCCTTTCTTTGGTAAAAGTGGGAAGGGAGTCAGAAATGTCGTAATTGTTCCCTGGATCTGACATTTCTTCATTTTCACTCTCCTGCTCATTTGCTCCTGATTTCGATTAGCTGTCCGTCTAGTTTTCAAAAGTCTTTACCAGGTTCATTGCTCTAGCTTTCTTCTTCGGGCTGAAGATTGCGAAACTAATAATTGTTTTGCATAAGGCGTCACTTGCTTTGTCAGGGTATCAAGGCCTTTTTGAGGGTTATCACCTCTTTACTGGGAGAAGCAGCTTGGCCTGGGTAAGGTGCTAAGAATATGATTTATGATCGACTATAAGACGGATTTGCAGGTTGAAGGACTACGGGAGTTTTATTGTTATAAAGGATGAATTAGCGGTAGGCGAGGTTTAGTGAAGAAAAGGCTTCTGGGGTGTGGACTGAAGACATTCTGACACCGTAGGTGCCCACTAGCCCTAAGACCAGTTAGGAAACCGCACATAAGAAACAAGGAAAAGCTCGGGGAATTCAACAGCACAATCATAAATTCCTAATAAACCGGGTTCACACATCCTAGTGGAGCTGGAATTCCCATATCCACAAGCTGGTTCACACATCCTAGCGAAGCTGGAATTCACATATCCAGTCGAGCCCGAGGCCTACTAGCCGAGATGGACCATTACATTGGTTGTATGAAACCGTTTACAGGAGTACTCAACATGTGTATGTAGATCATGTACAACACTGGCCCCTAACTAAATATGTAAAGTGATCATTACCAAAAATATAACGTAAGGTAACCGAGGTCTTGCTCCGACCGAAGGTGAAAGAGAACCTTTTTTGGCTACGGATTTATTCCCTAGCCAAAAACCTTGATTGAAATGGATGAAAGCCTGACCTTAGATTAGCACAGCAGCTAACTGGAGCGAGAGGATAAATACCGAGTGCTATAGTCACGATGCCGGGAAATTAATGATGGTGATGAAAATCGAAGAGATATATAGAAAAGTAGGTGATAGAGTGAGGGTGAGCTTTTATTTTCTCCTCTTGCTTCTTCTCAAACTTTTTCATAAAACCCCGTTTTCCTTTTTAGCATTAAATCTGGCTTTTTATTAATTGGTGTTGCTTTTAATGCCTGATTTATGAATCGGAGTCACGTTCAGAACCCGATCCTGGGGTTTGCCCCTGAACTATCCCCTGATGACTTTCTGGTTTCACGCTGAATTGGTTTCACTGCTGACCTGCTATTTGATGGGTTGCCAGATCCGGTTTGGTAATCAGAACTAGGGTTTTAGTACTTCGACTTTGCTTGGTCGTGAGCGGACGTAATCCTTCTGACTTCGTTTGAACAATAAAATATATCTCAGGCTTGGAAAGAAGAGCTGTTGCCTTCTTTTGTCGTTAAGTATATTAAAGCAGGTGGCTTACTTGGACCCGGACACCGCGTCGAGGGGTAAAAGGGTTGGCGCCGGCGCGCACTCCGATTGATCGGCATTTCCCGCACTTGTTTACCTTATATCTCGTCTTTTTTCAGTTTTTTAGCTTCACACAGTTTTAATACCCAGGTCAACAAACACAGGTCAGACTATTGGCTATTTTCATTTTAAGCACATTTTAATCAAGAGGTCCTAATACCCATTGTATCAGACGTTTAAGACCAGATTCATGGCGTATCAGAATAGCAGCAGCCTCAGCCAAAGATCAGGCATCACATACTCAACATGGAAAAGGCTTAACATACTTTTATCTCCAGAAATGTAGTCGCTGAATACCATTTGCTAAAACTACAAACTAACAAAATCTACAATATCGCTTGCTATGTTGCAATGGATAGCTGGCATAGAAGGTGTGTAGATTTCACGCTTCTTCAAAATTCTTTCATAGCCTTACATATGTTGAAATTATCGTGAGCAAACTTGACCCGTACGGCTTAATGCTGCTTCGTTGCCTGCCACTCATAGCAGGGATTGGCAAGCATATTCGCGCTAAAGCTGCCACCCAGGAAATTGCTGTGCGTAAATTTTTTCCAAAACCTTAGAACATTGGAAGTCTACCACGAACCTATTTGCTGGAGCGACTATTACTAAGATACAAGTCGACTTATTGCTTTTTGACTAAAGGATTGCGGCGAGCCTTTTCTGAGAGCCGTTTTTTCTTGCCAATATTGTCAACTGAACTGCTTGGTCTTTTAGAAGTATTTCTAGTACTGTGTCTCGCCAATGTGGTTAAGAAATTATCTTCGTTCAAGCGTCCTCGACGAAGATGGAGAGCTCGTTTTGGCAGAACTAGGCCAACTCCTGTAAGGATTTGTAGAAACTGTCGAAGCCTTTGAAGGTGAAATTTTTCCTACGCTCAGTGTTAACTCACTGTGCAGAGCAAATCTAAAAAAAGGTCGAATTGTCAGTGAACCACAAAGAGATGCTTAAATTTTCAGAAAAAAACTTCAGAGTAAAAGGTTCGATTTCCATTTTCCCTGAGGTGATTTGATGACTTGTGCTGAACTGATTGATTTTGAGACATACCGGTGGAAGGAAATTGACGATCCCTTGGCTTTCCTCGATCTACATCTACGTAGGCTACACGAAGAGACTTCCTATTCAGCTTTATAAAGACGCTCTGCACCCACTGCAGCATTCCGAAGTACTTCCAGACAATACTTCTTTTTGCTCTGGAAACATCGACTAAACAGTTAGCAGCTGGTTCTTGACCAAAATCCTCCAGCACATCTGACATGATAGTTGCGATTTTTTTTTTACTCCTAAATACAGAAGACATGTGATTTCTTGAGTACTTAGTTACTGCCCAAGCTGGAAGCCTACTAGTAATTTGCTTGTTTTTGGACACCTTAAATTCTCTTAAATCGTAGGAAAACGGGCGAAAATCCCACAAACTTGCTGGTTGCCTGAAGAGTGTTTATTGGAAAGTGTATCGGTTAGAACTAAGAAGAATGTCCACACATACTCTGTACTTTAAAGATGAATATCAGTGTTTCCTACTTGCCATAATAATAAGTGTATTCAAAGCTTGGGGATCCCGATAGGACTATACTTCTGAGGCGAGAATAATTTCCTGAGGAGACCGTCACCAAGAGAACAGACATCAGAAAATTCTTAACTGAATCCTCGCCGCTTCTCATGAAACAAAAATCTGGACCGACAACAAAACAATTATCTGCTGGGACCTTTCACTTCAGTGGCCACACACTTCACCACTAGACTCCTATTTCCTAGATCTCCCATTCGAGTGTCTTTTTCAACATACGTTAGTCTAATTTATAAGAACTAAATGCCATTCTAAGATGATTGTAAGTAAGCTGCGGTATTTTATTAAACCTACGAAAGACAGGGTACAACATAATAGTCGTTGTTCTTCACGCTAATAATTTATTACTGCTCTTACCTCAGTCATGGTTAACGATCAAGTGGTGGGGAGACGGCTATTTCCACGAGCCGGATGTGCTGTGTCTTGATCGAAAAAAAAAATGTGATTTCTTGTTATAATACCTAAAAGTTTGTTCGTCCGTCCGTCCATTTCATATAGCGGCGTATCTGGGACCTGATGTAACCAGATTGGCTTCGAAGAGTCACTTCCTCTATCCAGCCATCTGTGGGGGAGTTCAAGGCAGGGAAATCTGGAACTTGGGTCAAGTGTAATTTTAAACGGGTAATCTTTTTTTTCCGGAACGGATGCGACAACTAACATAACAAATCAAATAGATAACACAAAAGGCAGGGCCCTAGCAGGGTGATGAGAGATTGGTCTCGACCATAAGGCAGACAGATAAACAAATAAACTTTTTCTGTTGACATTACACCCTAATCGATGTTTTTGTTTGAGTGTCAGGTTTGGGTTCTGCCGACCTGCGGTCAGATCCCGTCCCCCGAATTGGTATTATGAGGTCCCATCGAATATTCAATTGTTCTTCATGACCCACATTCATTTTGTAAGTTTGTTTCTTCTAAGAAAGTTAGGTCCAACTACTGATACTTCTATAACCCGTATTCTCCAGAGGAGGACGGGTATATAGTACTTTGGTAACTAAGCAAACTGGGAATTCGTTTTCACTTTGAAGTTTAGGTTATTAGGGCAGAAGCTTTCACCCAGCATTTATATAATCCTGGTTTTACATCACTGTACAAATACTTTAACAGAACTTCTGTGTGAAACTATTCTGTGAAAGTATTTGTACAATGATGGGAAACAAGAATTATATAAATGCTGGGTGAAAGCTTCTGCGCTTTATACACATAAAAATAATTCTCCCATCATTAATGGTTACGCGTTTGATTGTGGACTCTTTATTGTGCTGCGGGTTTTCGAGCCCAGAATAGGGTCTTTTCCACCGTAGGCGAAGTTATTTCCTACGACAATAGTCGATGATTATTACCTTTAACTACTGATCCATCAGCAAGATGTGTGGTTAGCTAATCTTTGCTTAGCCAACTCACTGCTGAGCACAGCAACTACCATACCCTCAGATTTACCAATCTTCTAATTTGTTTGAGGTTACTGTGTTCAAATTTTTTTTTTCAGAGAAGTTGTAACAGCTACCCAGGTGAATTTTTGTTTAAGCTAATTACTTTTTGGTGATAATCCATGCGTGTGGATGCGAACTCTTTTTGTCAGTATTTACAATTCGTTTAAGATCTCAGTCGCGGTCAATATTTTGGTTTTATGATTGAACTTTGACAATTCGTTTTTTTCAGATACCTGGTTTCCCGGTACCGACTCTTGGCGTACTTGAACCCGTATGCCTGTTCGTCCACGTAATTCCCTCGCAGTCTGTGCCTCCTTTCTGAAGTTAGTTGTCTTTCTTTCGAAAACAGCCTTTCTGATGGGTCAACTGTAGCTCGTATGCATACGAATCTCACTTCTACCTGGAACAGTGCCTTTAAACTACCCCTGTTGTTGAGCCCCCCACCACTGTAGGGCGTCCAGACATGAAGCTATCAGAACTGGAGTCTGATTTCTAGACTGCCGAACCGATAAGTCATGTATTCTTCTAAGTAGTGAAGTAGGTCTCGAACACTGCCTCTTCCGATGCCATTGATTGAGCTATTTGAGAAGACATTGAGCTATTGATGCAATGTCTCCTGTGGGGAATCTCTAAAATCGAAGGATATAATTCCGGAGATACTTCTGGTATCGCTAGACGGTCATGAGCGATTACGATTGGTATTGCTAACTTATTCAGTACCAATGGTATCGTAACGTGTAACTAGGAGAGACCTCTGAACGAAATTTTGTTTTCTTCCCAGATTTGGCTATTCGCGAGGGGCTGGATGAAGGGATGGGATTTTGTTTACGCGACTTTTTGTGGGCACTTTCAACCGCTTGATTAGTATAAGCACAGAGCTTCCGTTGCAAATTGTGAATCTCTGACGGTTCTTTTATCTTCGCAGGAGCAGATGATTACAATTAAGTATTTAAAAAAAAGAACCTTGCTTGCCTTGTTTGAATTTGTTGTGGCAGACCTTATTCGAACAAATCTGTTTGACAGTCAGGGAAAGCACTATTAAACAGTTTCATGGCATAGAGCGGAGTCGTTCCCGCTGTCGTGGAAGATCGTGCAAACTTTACGAACGCAATCAATTTCGCAGCAGAAGTGTGAGGAGTCGTATTAGCCATCTGGATGAGATTCTTGGTTACACTTTTTGTTTTTGTCAAATTCAATGGGGGAATACCCCCAACTGTTTCCCTAGGATGTTTGCTGTTAACCCGATGTCCGCCATACCCAAAGTTCGAACCCTCGAACCGGACTGGCTCGAATGCATGGACACACGTCTTCCCTGTGCCCATTTCTCAGATGTTAACAGCAAATCAATCCATCCAAGCGCAGCAAGTGCACTATTCACTGGTTCTTTCAGCAGTGGTGTACTACGAAACCTAATCAGAAACTGAGTTCCATCTTGTACTAACGTTTGGTTTAAATTTTGTTACTTAGCAGATCGGACCACAAGGTTAAGTGTATATGCAAAACTAGGTACAAGCAGCCATGCACCACTATATCGCCTTTTAGCAGCGATGTCTCCAACTGCTTTCACAATATTCGTCCCTTTATCCGACGCAACTGCAACGACTTTTTCGGTGACGTCTCATTCCTCTGCTTCTTTTAACGTAACACTTTTTATGACTTCTGCAGTGTATCTGTCGGTTCACTGTCACTAACTTCAACCGTCGATTCGCCCACCCGTCAATGTGCCCACTCCTAAAATCCGTCAATTTATCCAACATTGCTCCACTATTTCGCCCTACCCGCTGATTCACCGACATTTCATCGACAACGCTGATTCAAGAAACGATGATACTTTACATGGAGTTGAAAAATAACAGACACATTCAAATACATTGAGCATAGGCACAAGAACTGACACATATTTCGTCCGACATATTTTTTAAACATTTAAGACTACAGAGAAACACTGCTTAAACATTTCAAATATATGGAGGAAACCGGCTTGTTCACTATTCAGGTTAAAGGTATAAAAAAGGCCTTTGTGTGTCCCGGCAGAGTGGGTATAATGTGGAGCCTCGCATCTGAAGAACAGCTGCGCATTCTGCAAGGCATGGCTGCGACACCAAACCTCATTTTTTCGAGGCAGATCGCACTCAAGAAGCCCGATCATTCAGCTGAGGAGAATGATGACGAGGATGCAGACGCTGATAACGAAACAGAAGAGGGAGCAGTCGATGATGAGGAAGCCGAACATGGAACAGACGATTATGAGAAAGCCGGAGATCGAACAAACGATGAACCCGAAGATGGAGCAGACGATGACGAGGAAACAGACGCCTGAGTTCCTAAAGTTGAAGCAGACAATAAGTGGATGCCGAGAAGGAAGTCGATGCTATTGATATCGGTAATGACGAACCAGCCTATAAGGGAGATTACAAGGATTATAAGAAAAAATCCGACATAGTCTACAAAAAACACAGATTCCCGAAGGTGCTTAGTAATTTGAAACTGAGTAATTGGGTAATTTCAGCAATTTGGCAATGGCTAGAAACACATCGCCAACTAGATAACTGGAGTACAGACTAGAGCAGAAACCCAATAAGGCTAAATAATGGAGCGCGGCTGGGAACTCCCCAACTACTTAAACCTTTCAAGAACAGATCGAACTTGGATGCTTGAAGCCTTTATTAGCTGCTTCCAAGAAATCGAACACCGAAAAAGCGCGGTTTCCAGAAAACTCGCGCATCTTAAAGCCGATGTTCATCAACCTCCTGCATGTGCTCTTAAAGATTGAAAGAATAGAACATGTATTTGAATAGCCTTAACTATTTTGCCTGTGGGGGAGGAAATATTGTGACACAAACTTTCTGGGACGCTACCCGCTGAAGCCAGAACCTCTCCAATTGTGTGATAAATGAAGTGACACCAGTGTTCGAAATCGCCAGCGTAGCATTTCTGAACACTCCGAATTCTTCCTTGATTGTTGCAGTCGAGATTTTCTGCTTCGTGGTCCTGGGCACAAGTAGGTAAATAAACATTTACAAAGAAGAAAACGTTTTCGCTAATCGTTAATTTCCAAGCAGTGACTGTCAGGAAGATTCGCCGGTAACGTCAGTTTGAACGAAGCACTAAAAGTGCCACGGCTTTGCAAACGTTCACACTCGATCGCATTCCCTCTATAGCGGAGCTTCTTAGAAAGAGAAGATACGATAGTTAGATAATCGATGTCAGGGGCAGAGCTGTTTTATTTAGCCTTGTCAGGTGAATAACTCAATGGACAGGTATCAAAAATAAAATGTTTTCGAGAAATCAAATTCAAATTCACTTTATTCATCCAAAGATTCTTCATTGCGAAAATTGCATAGGAAAATTTCAATAATAATTGATTAACATACAAGAACAACATACTAAACTTTACATAATCTTCATGCAACATACAATTTTGGTTTCTTGATCTGGTTCATAATAAGGTATTACCAATAGTATATACAATTTGTTCTACCAGAGGCAGTATTAAAACTTGCTCGAAAATCAAATTGTCATTCGCGAAGTTGCATTCACAACGACAATATTTTCAAGGACCCTATTATTAATGCTAGATCACAATGCCAAAATGCTGAACACTAACCAAATCAAATGCTAAGGGTTTGAACGGAGCTCAGAAATCAACCTCTCAAAACTAATCTGAGCTAGAGTAGTTCGGGATTAGCGTACCATCATGTATCCATCATTTGAGCATGCAGTATCAAGGAAGCATAGGTTACGATAAAATGTTTTCGAGAAATCAAATTCAAATTCACTTTATTCATCCAAAAATTCTTCATTGCGAAAATTGCATAGGAAAATTTCAATAATAATCGACTAACATACAAGAACAACATACTAAACTTTACATAATATTCATGCAACATACAATTTTGGCTTCTTAATCTGGTTCATAATAAGGTATTACCAATAGTATATACAATTTGTTCTACCAGAGGCAGTACTAAAACTTGCTCCAAAATCAATTTGTCATTCGCGAAGTTGCATTCACAACGACCATATTTTCAAGGACCCTATTGTTAATGCTAGATCACAATGGCAAATGCTGAACACTAACCAAATCAAATGCTAAGGGTTTGAACGGATCTCAGAAATCAACCTCTCAAAACTAATCTGAGCTAGACTAGTTCGGGATTAGGGTACCATCATGCATCCAGTATTTGAGCATGCAGTATCAAGGAAGCATAGGTTACGCTAGATAAATGATGCATTTGTCATCGTGTATCGATCATGACCAGGCATCTCAAAATTTGAGGATATGCATATAATAGAGACCATTCATTTACAGATAATACAGTAGAGGTATGTTTGTGGAAACAGTTACTTGAATGTGGACAGTGCGGTTCTGGATCAAATGGTAGAATGAAGATCTGAAATACCCTTGTTTGTGTTTAAAGAAGCCCTTAATTACTTGTAGTTAGCTTTAGACACAGCAAGTGCATGAAAAATAATAACAGTGCGGAGCTATGTCATCACTCTTACGGGAGTTCATGCAGAAGTGGTAATATTTATCACTTCTGATGCTCGCGACCATCATATGTAAATTGTAATAGTCATAACATTTGTGGAACGAAAATAATAAGAGGGAAGAGCTCATTTACTTATTACGTCGCTTTGGGGAACGGAAATCCCAATTCTAGTATTAGTGGTGTCATTTTTATCCTACAGTAGACGTATACTTATGTGAACGTTTGTTGACATTTAACTTCGCCATTTTCATGCACTTGCTGTTTATAAAGCTGACTGCCAGTTAGCCAGAGTAGGTAATCACGGGCATCCGAAAACACATGAGTAGGTATTTGGGATCTTCATTCTACCATTTACCCCAAAACTGCACTGTTCACATTAGAGTAACTGTTCACATAAGGTTACCTCTACTGTAGTACAGTAATTAATAGCCAGTATCAGCATGCTGCTAATTCACTACCTATTTTTGAAGAACTGAAAAGTCACTTGAATTAAAATAAAGATTAATTCCATCTTTCTGATTTATCAGCTATGACAGTCCCACCTCCCCAGGCTCTATGCAAATCAGCTGGAAGTAATAAGTCACGTGCGGGGAGAGCTGATGGGCATAATTTGAAGGAGAATAATTTCCTCTGTCCGTTTCGCATCATGCTGACTGGATCTTAGAGAAAAGGTACATTTTTGTTACCAGCAATCATCCCTGTCCATATTTTACGTAGCTACGAATAAAAAATGTCAGCAATAACTGTACATACTGCATGCTTACTTTACAAAAGTAGAAGAAACCCCTTTACTGTCAGTGCTCTTTTCGTTGCAGAACTTACAAACAGCGGACCAGTTCCGAGTTTTTTCATAAAGCTGAAAGTTGGTAAACGCATACTTCACCACTGAAGGTTCCTTGGTAGCCATTATTGTAACAACGATCGCCATGAATAGCCCCTAAATAATTTGATCCGCTAATATCTTGACCACCAAAATGTGTCCTGATGATGCAATCGGTTATTAACCTTATCCTGCTTTGCAACATTTTGAAAATTTTCGAAATTAATACAGATGTAATTAGGGTCTTGAAGACCAGCCTCGGTCTTGAAGACCAGGCTAGGTCTTGACAACCGGAAGCGCAAGAACAACACCAAACCAAGAATTTGCCACTGGTCTGAAGACCAAGACCAATATTGTCGACATCGGTGTTGAGACTGGTCTTAAGACCAAGACCAAGATTCAAGACTACATCTCTGCTATTAGGTACATGCGAGATCATACAAAATGTCATCCGTGATAGTATAGCGCTGACCCTCTACGAAAACTCTACGACTGAATCAAGTCAACTTCTGTTCTTGGGGGTAGAATCGGTTGATGTGTCAATAGTTAAAGACCCCAAGGGGGTTCCGATTATAGGTCAGAGTCATCTGTCACGTCTGCAGGCAGAGGGTAAAGAATTCCTACCCCAAAAAGAAAGATGCCAAAGGTTTGCTTTGCTTTTTTGCGTCCGTGCCCCTTCCATCTTAAAACCCAAACATCACGTTTTTCTCCTCTACGAGCCACCGCCTTGGGTTTAGTTGGAGTTAAATCGCTAAAGCTTTTATAACTCACACCGATAGTAGTTGTATCCCCTCCAAGTCGATTTGAAGATGCAGTGCTAGGCAATTAAACCTCAACTTCAAAAACCGGTCAAAGTGGATATTGTAAAAGATAGTACGCCATCAAGGGTCCCGCCTCCTCATCCGTCTTCTCCAGTGACAGAAACACACAAAGACATTGTTCTTGCGTTGCCTCTTTCTTACCAGGAGAAAGCGAGACGTCTCTTGCAGTATTTCTGCAGAAAGACGGATAGGGGCCCGAGTAGTAGCTCCACCTGTAGAAATATAACATTAAACTGTTCCATTCTCATTCTCCTATTAAAGCTGTTGGCTGAAATAATGAATTCGAACGCTGGGAGTGATGATAACTCGTTCCAGTACATTACAAAACACATTCTCATTTATACCGGCCATCCCGGCAATTGTCAGTCAGTATAATCGTTCACATCAAAGATCACGGTTCAGGTGGCCGGTGGATATTACTGGTGAAAATGCAAGTAGTACATTTACTGAAATCTACCCAATCTATCCTTCACCGAAACCATCCCAGTTTCAAGTGGGTGATACAGTACAAATCAACCGATTACAGGGTACGACCACAAACTAAAGAGAGTCGGTATGTACGTGGACAGAAACAGTTGCTTATGCGTTGGCTTGGATACGCCTCAGCTCACGATTCTTGGGTACCTGCAGCAACAGTTCATCTGATGATTTTCTGGGGACTTTTATCAGCAAAGATCGACTTGGAGATAGCACTTGTGGATTGCATCACCATATTTGCAATACAGAACAATTGAAGACTTGTCTAGTGACTTGAATGCTCAACTGAGTGGAAAAAAGCACCTACCTTGTATTTTTTTCCTTCATATAAAAGGGTACTGATAATAGGTTGAGAGAAGACATGAAATACATAGTGGGGTTTCGTGAAAATAACATTATGGTTCGAACACTGGTTGTACATTTGCATGGAGTTTATGGTGACTTTGAACCAGGCTCTTTTATAGCCTATTCCTCTATATTCATTTATTCTCCATTTATTGAAAATTCGAGGGTGGGTAATATTTGTGCTACTTTGCTGAGAATTTGGATACAAAATCTACCAATGAAACCACGTATCATTACAGTAATAGGCAGTTGCAATATGTTCGTGTTGCCAGTAATGAATTACAACTATGTCAGATCACATTGAAAACAGAGTCTGGTGATCCCCTCCCTATTTCTAAAGGTCTCTGTGTGTTCACATTTCATTTCCGTCCAAAGAATGCCCAATCATAGAACCCTATTTCGTTGTCCTGACATTCTTTGTTAGTATGATGCGTTTGAACCGATGTGATGTTTGTTACTAACCGATGGGGTTGTTACTCTTCTTAATCTATGCCCATCTTAAGGACATTACAAGGCAGCGTGTGATCGGCGGATGATATTCAACTCGAAGGCGTATAGGGATCGTAGTCTTTCGTTTAGGGAGGTTGGTTCTTTTTCTTTGACACTTACTTTAATTTCTTCTTCTAGTTAACAAAATGTCTTCTCTGTATCAGCACTCAAGAACATCTTTCTATCTTAAACACTTCAGATCGTCTGCTAGTTTTTAGGCTTCACATCAGATTCCTATTTTTCTTACTGCCAAGCCCTAACCTTTAAAGTTCAACTAATCGCACTCGCTACATGTAAAAGGTTAAACCAAAGTCCTGATCAAACACGCCTGAAAACTCAGGAAAAGGATGTTCGACAACAGGAAACTGATAAGGCTACTTCCACCGTCCCGAGGCTTGAATTATTACCAAATATGGAGTTGCTTTTCTCAGCCCGCATTATTTCTGATTAGGGAGTCAGCTTTGATATTTAACACTCTAACACTTTGATTTGTAACACTCGTTATCCCTTTCAAGGTTTTGACTCCCGACAAAACAAACTATGCCACTGCCAGAACTTGATTTTTATAAACTTCTCTTTACTTAGCTTACTTTATTTTTTTGCATTCTAAAATTTTTGATCAACCTGTCTAACTCTCAGTTACGACAGATGTTCCATTTCCCGTATCGGCTTTTCAATAAAATGAAAACAAAACTTTACAAGCCTCTACCCTTCCTTTTGTCCGAAAGTTTACATGAGCGGTGGTTTGCAAGTTTTTAGACCTGAAACCTTTTGCTCCCCGGCATAGTATGCTGAATACTTTCCTGACAAAAGGGTACTTTATGCACTGATAAAATAAAAGCATTTAAAGCCTCTACCCTTCCTTTTGTCCGAAAGTTTACATGAGCTCATTAGGTACATTTTAACAAACATGAAATACCAAAACCAAGGGTGCTAGTTTGTGTGGGTCATCCAATAAAGAGTAGGCTTACTTGAAATCAATAACAAAAGGTGACCCCACTAATTAGCTGAACAAATGATGAGGCTGAATAGGCAACTATTGGCTAATGCTCGCTGTTGTTGCTATTGCAAATTGCTTGTGCTTTCGGCTTACAAAATTATAAAGTGACAAGAAAGTTGTATTTCGTTATCTGTCCCTTGTTTCAGACAAATGGAAGAAATCTTAAGATTTAAATTAATTAATAATAGACCCAGAGTTTTAATATTAAGTGCACATTATGTTTTTACTAATGGTCTATTGTCGTGTAATGCTTTCGAAAGTGCTTAAGACAGGCTCACACCGACCGGAGCGACCTGTCTCGGCACTAAAAAGACGGTGTAGTTTCTAAATCTTCTTGTCTCAACTTATCAAGACCTACAAATATTATTAAAACAAGATCCCGTAAGTCGCGGGGTTCCTCAGCGCTGCATAATCTAAGCTGGGATCGATGTACTCTCTCAGCTGACGAGCCAGGCCAGCTCTAATCAATACTTCACCAACAACTTTCAACCCTAATTGATGAATTACCTGGCAATCTAGCAGAGCCTTCACGGATACGGATTCGAGGTCAGCTGATCCGATCATTAACCGGAGAGCTTCCGGTATGTACGCCCAATGCTAACAAATAGCGAAACTCGAGATTTTAGGCCATTATCACACTTATCTTCTGTTGTCTCCCATGAGCGAGCGCACTCGTAAATTTGAGCGCGATGAAGCCGCTCTCTACAAGAATGGTCCTTAACTCCCATGCCAATATGGCATGTTGACTTTGCCAAAGAGTCGCCGGGAGATTTTGGTCAGGTTCTGTCATCCTGGGTATCGGATCACGCCTGTCCCCGAAGCTTAGCTCGGGAATGTCCGTGGTCCAGATACAGCAATTCCTAAAGTAGACAAGCAACTGTAAGTCGGTCAGAGGGCCAAAACAGGTCCTTGTGTATACGATCATGGCACGTATCCATAAGTGCAATCTCTGATAGTGAATATTCAGATTTCCTCGTTGTGCTTCAAGAGACCGTGCTGTGTCTGAGCTAACATCAACGAATTCGTTGTATCCTGATATACCAACGAATAGAGCACTGGCGCTGTAGGTGTTGGTTGTGAGTCGATGGATCATTGACCCACCAGCATGCCGTGATTTTCCAACTGTATCTAGAGGAACTCGTGCCGCGATAATACGAAGTTTATCAAATCCCAACCCCCGCTACCCAGCATTACTTGTATCCACCCTCGGAGGTAGATTAGACGATCTACAGAGTCATCGCCGTATCCTGTTCGGATAGCCGGAGTGTCGCCGATGGTTCTGATCTTACGCTCTATGGTGGCCTGACCTAGGTAGGCGGAATAGGACCCCTTGGCGAACCAATCGTTGTCGTTGATTGCCGAAGCGATTCGAACTCGAATGTAGCAAAAATCCTCAGTTAGCATCTCCGATGGTCGGGTGTAGATACACTGACACAGAGGCGTTGCAAAGGTCGCACCTACTATTGTGATTTGATAACAATCGTACCTGAGCATTTGTGCCATTTGTGTCAGACAAGTGTGTAGCAGTTTCTGAGTCTCAGATAGTCGATCAAGCTGCAAATCTCGAAAATACGTGAGTGTTATTTCTTTCCTCTCGGCTTTCTGTTTGTCGAGACGATAGGCATTCCAAAAAACCTCTTCACTATCTTCGCTCAGTTGCAGGGCCTTCATGACAGAGGTCGTCTTCGTGAACCGTTGCGAAATAGCCTCCGCCACTCCGACAGGATCATTGGAATAGATCTCATGGGCCAGTCTGGGGTAAAAGGGCCTCATTTCTTTCAGTCTAACCATGAGCTCTTCCACACTGTCGTTTGCAATGTCTACCATAGCCCGTATGAACTTGTTTCTAGTTATCTCCTTGAAGGTTCTCATGAGATTGGTTCCGATGAAGTGAGGAGCCGTGGATCTATTTGCGTAACTGATACACCCCGGGTCTTTGATTAATGCAATCAAAGGGTCGTACCTGTTGTAGGCTTGTCGTAGGATTCCTTCGACAGGGGACCTGTACCTTTCGTCAAGACAGCACAGGTACTTGAAAACTACTAATGAGTCTACCACTTGGTCCGGGTTCCCTCTAACGAAAAAGTTAAGAGGGTTGGACACGGGGAACCCGTTCAGGCTTTTGGTCCAAAGAGACATCTCCACCCGCTCATGAAGAGAGAGGTTATGCCATATTCTCGTCTCCCGCGCGAGTACATGATGGAAACATAGCGAGGATAGGATCATGGCTGGTATCGGAGATGGGGATTTCTGAGCGACAGACTCTCCTGAGGCAAATATGCTGCCGCTAATATTGTCCAAGAGATCAATTTCGGTATTACAATCAGGAGTTAACCCCATGGCTTTCTTGAGAAGCCGAGGTATTATTTGGCCGTTGACATAAACTCCTTATTATACACAAGGACTGTAGTCGACAACCAGGTCTCAGATTCTTTCAATCTAAAACCAAGAGAGCCTATGAAAGCTATTTTCTCGGCCTTGTATTGTTGACTGTAGGCCCTCGCCGCTTCAACGCTTGTTCTATGCTTCAAGGGAATACTGACATCTGATAGCCGATTATCTCCTGACCCTAGAAGATCAGCTTTATGCTTGCCTATATCGCCACTAACCCGTATGGCAGCACCAGCAGCCATTGTCCATTGGGTTTGTCGTAGGCCTTCGTTTCCAGCTTGGTTGCCGTAGAAGGCTAGATCGCTTTGCAATGGTTCCATTGTAACTGGATCGTAGTCAGGAGGTGTGTACGCATCGTGAATCAGGTGAACTGAGTTCTCGAACAGCCTGTGAGCTGACTCAAATAATCCTTGAGAGTCGTGAAGGTTATCAGTGTCCCTGTTGATAGGGTCGTTATGCTCAGTCTTTGCGCATTATTGAAACCTTCATACTCGTACAACAGTATGAAGTGGCTCGGTACTGAATCATTTCCCATGTTCTCGGCAAGGGACCTTAAGCATCTCTCTTTCTTGGTTTCCGACATTGTCATCGACTGGTAGGGAAGAAATCTCATGATCGAAGTCTTACGAGTCTTTTCCAAAATGACCTGAAGCGTTCAGACATTTACAGTCTGCTTCGAAAACGGCCTACCTTTGTTCTTTAAGTACTAAGAATACGATCAGGTCTTCTCTGCTAACTCCGTTTCTTTGCATGTTTGTAACGACCTCCTCTGGATCAAAGTTTGGATCCTGTAAGATGTTCAGAAGAAGCTTCGTAGAGAAACGCCTGGTTGGAGGTTTTATCTTCTTGTGATAATACAAAAATGCATCCTTATCGTACATGAAGGCCCAGTTTGATCTCTGAGGTGATATAGCCTTATCTGCAAGGATGTCGGTTATATCTAGCGAATAGTCCAAATCGAAGGTCTTGGCGAAATCAAACTTTAACCAGCCTTCTACAGGGATGTTGTCTGGAGGTAACTCGCCTTGGTTATATCTGTCAATCAGAGCCAACGGTGCGTCTGCATGTAGGTGGAGTACGGGCCATTTAGATCTCTTAACGTAGTATCCCTCAATGACGTCTCGTCTGCACTGAGCTCTCACTTTATCGCAATTCTCAATGTTCACATTCTTGTGTTCTTGAACTCTCTCTCGCATTTTCCTCATGGTCTGAAAGGGTTCCACAATGGGATGACCCATCACTTTCCCTTGGCCAGCAAACTCTAGTAATACCTCTGGAGTGCCGTCTGCTCTCAATTCCTGCATCATGACCGTGATGAGATTTGAATTGAGGAAGATTGGATCCAGTGAGGCCATAGTCTCGTTCAATAAATCATCTCTGGCGAGAGGATCGTGAAGAGATAACACCAGACCTTTGACCAAGGTCTCCCAGGTCTTAAATAGATCGAATGACGACTGACCAAAAACGCAGCGATCGTGCAACATACAACCTCTCAGAGTTTTCCACAGTTGACTCATGTTGCTCTTGTACAGCTTCATGTGATCGCTAACGCACGTAGCCACCGTAACAGCCAAATGCCTAGCGGCTATATCTGTCCACATCGTTATCACGACTTGAGGCATCATCCAAACCTCTTCGTAGGAGTCCATTGGTGTATTACGATGAATAAATATGGTCTCACCCTTCATGGTGTAAGTGTACCCCCCCAATTCTTTCGCTGTACCCATCAATGGTTTTGTCCCGGAGGTCAGATCCATATAAGCAGCGGGCTCTTTACAAATGGTGTTCAGGGTGTCTGTAACCCCGAGGAACGCAGCCTCCATCTCCCCGGCCGTTCTTAAACGTACATCGGTGGTTGTTTGTACCTCGGCTAGAAATATATCTAGCAATGGAACACCCCCTAGGTTCACACGAGTGTAAAGGCGGCAATGTTCCACCTCTTGCGTTAGCGTTTAGGGAGGTCGGTTCTTTTTCTTTGACACTTACTTTAATTCCTTCTTCTAGTTAACAAAATGTCTTCTCTGTATCAGCACTCAACATCAGATTCCTATTTTTTTACTGCCAAGCCCTAACCTTTGCGCCTGAAGACTCAGGAAAAGGATGTTCGACAACAGGAAACTGATAAGGCTACTTCCACCGTCCCGAGGCTTGAATTATTACCAAATATGGAGTTGCTTTTCTCAGCCCGCAGTATTTCAGATTACGGAGTCAGCTTTGATATTTAATATCCTAATACTATCTGTAACACTCGTTATCCATTTCAAGGTTTTGACTCCCGACAAAACAAACTATGGCACTGCCAGAATTTGATTTTTATAAACTTCTCTTTACTTAGCTTACTTTATTTTTTTGCATTCTAAAATTTTTGATCAACCTGTCTAACTCTCAGTTACGACAGATGTTCCATTTCCAGTATCGGCTTTTCAATAAAATGAAAACAAAACTTTACAAGCCTCTACCCTTCCTTTTGTCCGAAAGTTTACATGAGCGGTGGTTTGCAAGTTTTTAGACCTGAAACCTTTTGCTCCCCGGCATAGTATGCTGAATACTTTCCTGACAAAAGGGTACTTTATGCACTGATAAAATAAAAGCATTTAAAGCCTTTACCCTTCCTTTTGTCCGAAAGTTTACATGAGCTTATTAGGTACATTTTAACAAACATGAAATACCAAAACCAAGGGTGCTAGTTTGTGTGGGTCATCCAATAAAGAGTAGGCTTACTTGAAATCAATAACAAAAGGTGTCCCCACTAATCAGCTGAACAAATGATGAGGCTGAAAAGTCAACTATTGGCTAATGCTCGCTATTGTTGCTATTGCAAATTGCTTGTGCTTTCGGCTTACAAAATTATAAAGTGACAAGAAAGTTGTATTTTGTTATCTGTCCCTTGTTTCAGACCAATGGAAGAAATCAAAAGATTTAAATTAATTAATAATAGACCCAGAGTTTTAATATTTAGTGCACATTATGTTTTTACTAATGGTCTATTGTCGTGTAATGCTTTCGAAAGTGCTTAAGACAGGCTCACACCGACCGGAGCGACCTGTCTCGGCACTAAAAAGACGGTGTAGTTTCTAAATCTTCTTGTCTCAACTTATAAAGACCTAAAAATATTATTAAAATAAGATCCCATAAGTCGCGGGGTTCCTCAGCGCTGCATAATCGAAGCTGGGATCGATGTACTCTCTCAGCTGACGAGCCAGGCCAGCTCTAATCAATACTTCACCAACAACTTTCAACCCTAATTGATGAATTACCTGGCAATCTAGCAGAGCCTTCACGGATACGGATTCGAGGTCAGCTGATCCGATCATTAACCGGAGAGCTTCCGGTATGTACACCCAAGTCAATGCTAACAAATAGCGAAACTCGAGATTTTGGGCCATTATCACACTTATCTTCTGTTGTCTCCCATGAGCGAGCGCACTCGTAAATTTGAGCGCGATGAAGCCGCTCTCTACAAGAATGGTCCTTAATTCCCATGCCAATATGGCAATTTGACTTTGCCAAAGAGTCGCCGGGAGATTTTGGTCAGGTTCTTGTATATACCAACGAATAGAGCACTGGCGCTGTAGGTGTTGGTTGTGAGTCGATGGATCATTGACCCACCAGCATGCCGTGATTTTCCAACTGTATCTAGAGGAACTCCTGCCGCGATAATACGAAGTTTATCAAACCCCAACCCCCGCTACCCGGCATTACTTGTATCCACCCGCGGAGGTAGATTAGACGATCTACAGAGTCATCGCCGTATCCTGTTCGGATAGCCGGAGTGTCGCCGATGGTTCTGATCTTACGCTCTATGGTGGCCTGACCTAGGTAGGCGGAATAGGACCCCTTGGCGAACCAATCGTTGTCGTTGATTTCCGAAGCGATTCGAACTCGAAAGTAGCAAAAATCCTCAGTTAGCATCTCCGATGGTCGGGTGTAGATACACTGACACAGAGGCGTTGCAAAGGTCGCACCTACTATGGTGATTTGATAACAATCGTACCTGAGCATTTGTGCCATTTGTGTCAGACAAGGGGTTAGCAGTTTC